>OX424573.1:27362519-28665019 GCA_949152435.1 Gastracanthus pulcherrimus | reverse complement strand
GTACATAGTCTTCCAGCGCCATTTTTCCCCTTGTCTTGCACGCAACTGCGTTGCTGATGATGAGTAAAGGATTTGCCAACTATTAATGTGTACGTGCACATCATTTATCCCAGACGTACTATATAATTCAATCAGAGCAACGAATAATTTGTGACCCAGTCATGCGTGGCATTGAAATCGACCCGAATTTAGAATAACAGCATTAAATAATCGATGCTTATCTCGAAGGCTATTATTTTTCAATAAAACTGTCTAGTTTTCTTGAGGCTAACATTTCAGCATAGTACAAAAATAAAGCATAATATCAACAAGCTGAACAGAACATGTTGACATAATAATTTATAAACGTTCAAGCTTAATATTTTGTATGGTAACAACAAATTATTACTTTTTTGTAGAAAACTAAACTGCGACAGTATTAGTATATTCAATTAAAGATACAATAAATATAGCGTGTCTTAAAAAAAGCAAATAAAAAACATTTCAAGAACACGACAGATTATCCAACGAAAAAGTATTTAGCAGTAAGGTCGTTCTTTGTCAACGCTTTATCAGCTGTGCATGTTTTGACACGCGCAACCTTCAGAAGCAGAACAAGAAGCAGCATCAAGCAGCAGCAGAAGAGAGGTGCGGAAAAGAGAGTAACAAAAAGAAAAGAAGAAGCTGCTGCTGCTGTTGCAGGTCGTCGAGTATAGGACGACGACGACGAAGCAGAACGTGCGATACGGAGATAGCGGGAAAGGAGAGAGAGAGAGAGATAGAGCTTTTGTCTCTCATCTCTCGGGCTACATCGTGTCGCGCGGGCGCGTACAATAAGGAGGCCTTTGTTGTCCTCGGTACTCTCCTCTCAACTATATCTCCCTCCCACCCCCTCACTCGCGCTCTCTCTCTCTCTCTCTCTTGCTCTTATATAGTCAACCCCCTTGGTACTGCTCCGAAGCATCAGCTGCCTCGATCTACGTGCGATCCGCATGCAGATTTTCTCTGCTGCCACCGGAGGAAAGCAGCAGTAGCTGAAGAGGAGAGCGAGTGAAAGGAGAATATACATCCACAGGATCTGACGAAATTTCGGGGATGGCGCTTTCAAGACTTTCGCACCCCGTTAATTGAGAAGCAGCGGACTGCGTCGCGGCGCGAGATGTTGCGCACCTACGCGGAACTTTCCTAATGACTGACGAGAGTGAGAGAGAGAGAGAGAGATAGAGATCCGAGAGAGATATGTATATAATACGGGGGTAGGCGCAAGGGTGAGACTAATACTTTCTTTTCATACCCGAGCTGCAGCTTCGCTTTTCTTTCTAGCCAGGCACAAGCCCGGCCCAGGCTTAATCTAGATTAGGATTCCATCAAAAGTTAGAGAGAGATTTTTTATGCTGCAAGGCTTTTTGTCTGATTATATTATCTATATTTGGAGCTTTCTTTATATTTTGTACGTTTAATTAACAATGGAAGGTGTGCAGTTTTCAGCCAGTACAAAGATGTTATTTTAATGGAAGATTTATACTTGTAGGGGATAGTGGGACATTTTTGAAGATTTTATTTTTCATTGCTCTGTAAAAAATCGTACCTTTAGAATTAGTGAATATTAGCCGTCAAATAAACGTTCATAAATGACATTTTAAACATTTTCAGTCCATTATTTATTTATTCAATATATCTCATTTTAATTTTAAAGGCAATTATATTATTATTAAAAGGTGCCGGGGTACTTAGTACCTCAGGGACACTTAGTTTTCACCTTTGTATCCATATACAGGCAAGTATAAATGTACAAATCTTCCCCACTCCCCTCTACATCTAAAACATTTAAATAAATTCACTTAAAGAATAAGTTTGCACAAAAATTAATCGAGACTAATATAGCACGAATATTATTGTGCTAAAATATTAAAATATTAATGGCATACATTACTCTTCATGTGTTGCTAGTTTCATTTTTTTTTTTTTTTTTTAAATGGCATTTCGGACTCGAAAGTTCATTGCCTCATCTACGCAAGCCTTCCACGTTTCCCTATTTTGTGCCAACCCCATCCATTTCGCGCCTTCCCGCCCAATTTCAGTTACGTCTGATTTTACGTTATCCTCCCATCTGCATCTAGGTCTACCAAGAGGTCGCGTTGCTTTCGGTTTTCCTTTCATTATGCGCGCTGCTGTACGATCATCGCCCATTCTTGCCACGTGCCCTGCCCATCTTAGTCTCCGTGATTTTATTATTCTGTTAATATTTGCTGACGCGTACAAATTATGTAGCTCGTCATTGTGCAGTTTCCTCCACTCCCCAGTTTCCTCATCTTTCTTTGGCCCGTATATTTTCCGCAGAACCTTATTTTCAAATACCCTAAAACGATTTTCTTCCGCTTTAGTGAGCGCCCAGGTTTCGCACCCATACAAGATTACCGGCATTATTATAGTCCTATATATCCTTATTTTAACATTTTTCGACAGTAGCTTTGACTTAAGTAATCTGTTCACAGCGTAGAAGCAGGCATTACCCGAATGAAGTCTCTTATTAATCTCGGCTTTAATTTCGTTTCGATCATTTATAGTTGTACCTAAATATCTGAATTCGCTAACCTTTTCAAAAGTGAAATTTCCGACTCTGAGATCCCCCTCTGCTTCAGGAATGCCCACTTTCTCCATGATCATATATTTCGTTTTCGATTCGCTCACTTCTAACCCCGTGTTTTTAGCCGCATTTATAAGGATTTCCGCATTTCTCGCCACCGTTTCACCATTATCTCCCACTATATCCAAGTCATCCGCATAGCCTAAAATTTGTGTTGTTCCGTTGAGTGTTGCGTTCAAATTCATTTTTCTAACAACATGCTCTAGCGTCAGGTTAAAGAGTACCGTTGAAAGCCCGTCACCTTGCTTCAAACCGTCGCGTATCATGAACGATTCGGATACATTACCGCCTACTCGGACCTTTCCAGTGCTTCCGTTCAGACATATTTGAATTAATTTTACGAGTTTTTTTGGTACGCCAAGGAGCACTAGGATTTCATACATTTTGCTTCGTTTGACAGAGTCGTACGCTTTCTTAAAGTCCACAAATAGCTGGTGTATAGTTTCGCAATATTCCCACTTTTTCTCTAATAATTGTCTTATGGTAAACATTTGATCGCTCGTTGACCTGTTGCGCCGGAATCCACACTGATAATCTCCTATTATATCTTCCGCGAATGGTGTGAGTCTGGCCTGTATTACGTTTGACAGAACTTTGTAGCAGGTAGCTAAAAGTGAGATTCCCCGGTAGTTATGTTGCTAGTTTCATACATACTGAAAATACTAAATTCTAAACTTATTTGTATATGTCAATATTTAAATTATTTAAAAGATGTCCGTGCAGTATCTTAAAGTTTTAAACAATAATTTCGAAAAACACGAAGAAAGTGACTTTTTAAATTTTTACTACCGAATGAAATGTTGATTTTTTCACTTTTTTGGCCAATTTGACCTTTTTCTAGTACCATAAGTTTTACCACGAGATCTATAAAATACCATAAGTTTTGTATATTTCCGTGCATTCGCTATTTACCACGCATCGGGCAATTATAGGCATCCTCCTTTATGAAAAAATTTGAAAAATAATAAACAATTATCAGATCCCAGCCAGACTCTCCCAAATATAAGAATCTAAAATAGAATTAGAAGAGAATAAAAAATTAAAGTCCTCTTAACATTATACTTAAAAATGGATTACATTATTCTAAATGAATTTTTGTTTAATCACCACGGTATATATTACCCACTCATTGTACTATATTTAGCACACTCACCGAATAATTAACCGCTAAGTAAACAAATGCCAAACAAAGCTCACTTACTTCTTCATCAAGCCACCGCTCGCATACATACACACGCACGGTAGACCGAACCTGTTGAGTTCCAAACGCCACAAGTCGACCCCACCTGTTCGCTCCTAAGACGGAAGCCTCAAGTCTGCAGCTGCAGCCGCGACGACGCCCCGCATCGCTCAATCGTGTTTGTTTTTCGTAACTCGATTACACGTCGTCGAGCACGCGCGCGCGCGCAAGCCACTCCTTAACCAGATCAGGCCGGCGTGTATAATTCGCATTTCGCGCCCTCGAATTGCGGCAAAAACAAACCCGGCAATTGCACGCATCGCGATCCGCACCCTTGAAGGAAATTTCCGAATTTCATTCGATCGACGGAGGGCAGGCCTTCCTCTCCCTAAAATAATCATAGCTCGGGGTGGTGCGCGCACGACAGGCGCGTGCCCATCCTGCATGTGTAATGAAGGGGTCTCTAGCTGGCGCTGGTAATGTATAATGTCGTGACGCGGCTCGTCATGTGTTGGTCGCTCGAGCGTTTGCCCGAAACGAATAAATATCCGGCTCCGAGCGAAGGTGGCATTTTGCGAGGCGTACGGGGGGTCTCTCTCACTCTCTTCATATGTAGGTATACGCGAAAGGGAAAGGAAATGTAATGAGAGAGAGAGATAGAGAGAGGGGTATAAGCGAACGGCAGATGCCGATAGCCCACCCACTGGTGAGCGACGAGCTACGCTCGCGATCGAGGGTCAGTCCCGTGCCACTTATGCGTGTGTATGTGTACGTGTAATACCCGGCGCACGCCGTGTAATATGTCGGGGTGTATGGACGGTGTGTAGTGTATGGAGGGGAGGGATGGGGTGTCCTCTTTTTAATCAAAAATTGAGGATGAAGCGAGAGTTTTTAAGTTTAAAATGAATTTGTAATCCTGAGTGGGATTGGATTACAGTCATTTGATGACAATTGCATACAGTTTGTCAAAATAAAGTTTCAGAGCTACTTTGTTAATGGAAATATGCTTTGTAATGGATGTCGCCAGATGCGCTGGTTAACTAGGGATATAATTGTCCTTGTGTAAAAATCACTATATTTTTAAGATAATAGTTTAGATGAGTATGTATTTATAGTTGACATGTTTATAGGACTGCAATTATAATGTCCATTTATGAAAATTGGCATTTTGAGGGGAGGTGTGCCTGTACCGGGAACCTAAACCCTTGTGTAGATAGAAATTTTGTTTAAAAGTAAAAATGTGCTTACAAATTCTTTTTAGCCATTTTTTACGGTTATAGAATAGTATGTAAAGGCTTGATGCATACAAAGATTGCAGTTCATATGATTATATAAATGTAGAAAATATAGAAAAACTTTCATGATTTAAAAAATATATACAAGGATACATTTTTTTACATAGTTATGAAAACTACCTAAAACTATTTTCAAGTTCGTTTGCACATCGCACATTCCATATTGTTAAAATGTGAGGTTGAACATAAAAGGTTTTTTTCCTCACTCGAAATACCAAAATCGCGATATTTATGCGTATTTGTTAACAAAATCTGCAGTGCTACCACTTATACGCAAAAAACTGAAACCACAAGCATCCAGTATCTAAAGGTACTCGCATTAAAGCACACGTCTCCTATTCAGTTTTAAGTTAAAATAAGACCCCCAAACAAAACGCACATCTATCAAATGACTCATACAAACGTCATACCAAACGAAGCAGCAGCTACAAATCAATCAAAAATCCCACGACAGTCACAACGCCATTCGTGCAGTTCTGTAGAACCGCATCATCCACCCCGTGACACCAGCCTGCAACAGCACCGCACCGCACCACAACTCGATCCAAAGGATTGCCTCACGAGACCTTCGAATTAAATGCAACTGGCGAGTCGAGCTTCCTCGGAAGCTGCACCGCGCGCTGCACATGTGCGGTCGGATGATCGACACGCGATGCGGCCCATACGGCACCCATAAATACAGTAGCAGCGGCGCGATCGCGGCGAGAATTCAGCAAGAGGGGCGAAGCCGGAGATCCGGCTGAAGGGGGTGAAATAACGCGTATGGAGAGAATGTGCGTGACGCAGAAGTCGCGCACTCGGTTCAATTAGGCGGCGGCCGGATTATAACTCCGAACTCTCGCTCGTCTCTGTGGCATATAGTGACTGATCGACCTACAGGAGCGAGTCCCGCAAAATTGATCGCGCGCTCGCTGCCGCGAATTCTACAGTTCCGAGTCAGCTGCTGCGTATCTGCTGTCTAAGTATATGTATGTGTGGATATATATATATATGTATGTACGCACATGCGTCCGAGGCAAGGAAGAGTATTGTGGATACATAATTAGGACGATATTTGCCGTGCGCGGAATCCTGCTTCCTCCGGAGCTGCTGTATATACCTACATACACGATCAAGGGGGGAGAAGGAGAGAGTAGAGAAGAGAGAGAGAGAGAGAGAGAGAGAGAGAGAGAGAGAGAGAGAGAGCGAGGGTGGTTTGATGAGTTTGCGCGCATGGCTGGTTGAGCAAACGTGTCACGCTCGAGATTAATTGATTTGGATTGGGCCAAAGCATCGGACGCATCGCTGGCCTGATGCGATTAGAGCGCCGGGGTGTATGTACATGTGTGTCTCTCTGTGCGTGCCTAGTGCAGCAGACTGCCGCGCGCGACGAATATTGTTCTCCGGTCTTTCAAAGGGTTAATAATGATTGTATTAGCCTGATGGACTTTTCATATTTTCGGCAATTTCAATGACAATGAATGATTTTTAGAGGGGGGCTACAGAGATGACGGTGATGATGGCGATGGCGATGATGATGATGGTTGGATATTTATACGTATGGATTTCAGAGCGTAGAGTACGAGGAATTTCATGAATACATAACGGAATATTCTGTGTACACTGATGTATGATAGGTAGATATATATAAACAATTTTGAAGCTTCGTAAATCGATCAGGAATGACACTTTTGATGAATTCGTTGATGATAATAATAGAAGTTTTATATTCTATACTGCATATGGTAGATAAATTGAGATATTTCAGGAAACTGTAAGGTGTCAATTGTTCGTAATTGAGTAAAGTGAAAAGCTAATAATCTTTTAAATTAATTGAGCATTTAAAAAAAAACTAATTTAATAAGAGTATTTTATTTTATATAGTTTAAGTAAGTACACTAAAAGTGCATTCATGATTTCAATTTATCAATTTAATTCCGAAGTTCGTACCCTTTTATCTCATAATCATTATTTACCACTCAATTTTTTACAAGAGACATATTTATCAAAGCAAAAGAGAAATCCACTTATAAGAAAAAAAAAATTCAGACTTTTGATGTATTACAGCCAAAAAAAGACCATAACAAACCAAACCATTTGAACCCTAACACATGCGCTGCACCAGCTCTTTCCCCAAATTTCGTAATTTCAATCGCTACACTTTAAAAACAGGATTAAAGCGAGCCCCATCTTTTTCAGATTTCCCGATAATTCCGTGGCACATAACTCAGCGCGAGCACGTCGGGCATTATCCGAAATCAATGGCCCGTGACAAATGGCCGCGCTTCTCCTCTGTCTCAATACACATTAGCAGACCATACTGTGTTTGTTTTCCTCATTTTTTGAAAGAATAAAAAGCGACACCGAGAGCCTGCACCGCGTTTCCCCCCATTTGCGCGAAAAGTAGGGGGGAAAAAGGAGACCGAGAGCCACACCCTAAGGCACCGTTCGGCTGAAATATAATTGCCGGGGTATACATCACAATTCCACGCCGAAGAAGGAGGCGAAAAGAGTCGCCGATAGCCTCGGCTGCGTACGATGATCATCGGTCACGATCGTGCGCAGAGGAGAACGAGCCGCGAGCGAGAGCGAAAGAAAAATGCGCGTTCACGCGAATCGCTCGATCTAAAGAGGCCTCGTAAAAATATTTGCCGTGCGCGGGGTGTAATATGTGGGGTATAGGGGAGATCGGCACAGCGATGCGCCGTGTAATGGAGAGTCGCGCAGTGGCACAGGGAGAAACAGGGAGAATCGGTGACTCGGTGCTTTTGACGCGCAGTGCGTGGTGAGGAATGGGACGCTTTTGGTGGAATGCGATAGGTGAGTTGATTTAATGAGAGATGAGTAAAAATTGAAGTAATATAGAGTAATTGCTTTAATTAATTTTTCAAAAAATTTAGGGAGCATTTGAAAGCAATTTCCAAGCGACAATGTACAAATTAAGACACATTTCAACTAATTCTCAATTATTTTACACTACTTGAAAATACACAATAATATACGTGGCTGTAGCACGTTCTTTTGATAAAAGTGGTACTGCTGGCCATCTCGTATAACTCGTCCAGTAGTCTAAAATACTACTGTAAATTTTTTCAAAAGCACAAATACAACATTTGTATCTTTGTCTATTTATAGTCAAACAGCGTAAACTAATTTTTGAGAATTAATTCAAATAAGATTAGATATATTTACAAAACGTCAGGTATAATAAACTAATAATTTGTTGCTAAAAAGATCGCGAAAATTTCTGAATGAAAACGAGTATTTAATCGGTAATACCACATTAAATCAATCAAAATAATTTTCAAAAAGAAAAGTATTGGATTTAACAATTTCTTGTTTTAAATGAATGGTACTTGAAAAACTGTATTAAAGAAATCTTATGTTAATATAAAACAATTTTTGATAATGAGCAACATAAACTAATTGAGTTCGATGCGAAAATGGATAATAGAGGTAAAATGATCCGTATAACATAATTAGATTGCTGTAATTTTCTACTGAAACCATGATAATTCCACTTTAATCATGTGATATGATGGTACCGAAAATTGAATTTCAAACACTCGCCAGGATAGCAAATTAATTAATTTCTGAAATTAACGATACATGTCTATAAATCATAAGTGTATTAACACCAATAACATTCTGTTTTAATAAAGATTGTAATCGTACCATATTACATAAATCGCTTTTTGCTATTTTTCAAGAAGATTTTTAAAGTCAGAATATCATTTAATTACTAGTAACATATGTAAGTATCATGTATAAAGAAATCTAATGTTGTTTTCATTCATTCGCAATAATTTCTTCATATCGCACAATACCCGACACTTAAAGAACGTTGAAAATCAACGATTGCATCAACAACTATACACACTGCAATAAGGGGACACGCCACGCGCACGACTCACTTGCTCGCACGGAAACACATCGGGACACTTTGTAGTTCCTCCGTGTCGTGTGTGTATACACGCATGGCCACGCGCGGTCACAAAGCGAAGGGAGTGCTGAAAAAGAAAACGTGAGTTCCGTGCTCGCGCGCGGGTTACGTGATTATTAATGTATCGCGTCACGAATTAGCCGGGCTCCTTTGACCGTGCCTCGAATGCAATCTCCGATGAACGGAGAGGCGTGCTCGCAACTTGCCTTATTCGAGTCCTTTTCTCTTCGTCCTATGTGGGACAAATTAATTACGGGCCTCCGTACGCATACGGGACTAAAGGGATACGATCGAGGGGAAGGCGAAGAGCGGTGTCTCTTTTTCGAGGGGTATATTATGTCAGTTTTCGTCGAGTCTTCCTGCGGAAGGATATCGCGTTTGTTGTAGTACTTAAAGAGGCTCTGATTTCTGAAGAGGTTAAATGACATGCTACGATGTATGATTGTAAGTTCGAGGAACAATGAAGTCAAGTAAAATTATGCAGGTAAGGAAGTGGAAGTACAGAATAATTAATTTATTTTGAAGGAATTAAATTGTTATAATTAGATACTATATTGCGTCCTATAAATGATATGTTGTGAGAAACAACATTTTGTGTGCAAACAAAGTATGTTAATTCGAACACATATTACACATTCATTTCAATTTATCTAATTTTTAAATGTAGCATTTGAATCCTGCACTTTCTTTCGTAAAAGTCCTATCATTTATAAATATTGTAGTATTCAAAAACTGTAAGTATCATTCTCTAATGTTGTCGAAATGTGCTTTAGAATATAAATTAAAATGCGTATAATCTTTCTTTAAAAAATGTAGCCAACTTCTATTATAATCAACCTTGACACAGAGCATACCTTTTACTCTACTGCACGGCATCAAGAAACGGAAAAACGTACGTACGGCAAAAAAAGAAAATACACTTTGGACACGCGCGCGCTCTTCGCTCCTAAACACAGCTTTCACGCAGCTTCCTGGATAATTTCAGGCCCTTTTGTGCATAATATTCGCCGGGTGGGTGTACGTCGCGCGCAGCGTGCATGAAATTACGAAATGCAGATCCCTCACTCTCCTCGAGCTTCTCTCCTTTTCTTCCTTTCTCTTTCGGAGTAGCTTGCTAATGAGAGGGGGGAGATCTCGGCTTTGCTTTGCCCCAGCTACGTATAGTGTCGCGCGATGCGAGCTTTCGTGAAAAGCACCGCGCGATGAAGAAGTGGAGGTACCGAGAGATACGTATACGGAGAGAGAAAGGGAAAGGGATGTAAAATAAGCACAATCGTATGCGGAGAGGCTTTATATATGCGTATAATATACGAAAAACGGGTCGATGAAAAAATAAAGAGCGACGTTTTCGTTACGGTTGTTGTTGCTCGCGCGCGTGCGGGGAGGAGAACTTAATTGTAATTGCACGTGTGATGGGCCTGTGTGCCGGGGTAAGGGCAAAAAATCGCGTCCGAGAAGGGCTTGAAAAAACAATCGTACAATGAAACCGCGCATAATTGCGTAAATGAAAATGCTTGAAATTACATGTCTTCGTGCAGGTAAAAACATATCGCGGAGAGTATTGTAAATTAATATTATTTGGAGAGTTTTAATATAGCATATTATTACTTTATTATTTTTATCAGTAAAATTCTTTTTGTGTATTATTAATAAGTATTGTCAGAATAAATAGCAATAATATGAGATGCTACCTAAATCGAATCAAAGTGTATTAAGTTAGTTATTCAGCGTAATTTAAAAATTTCAATATTTATTTAATTTTTCATACCAATTGTTAAAGATTCAACGCACCATATTCCAAGATGTTTTAAATAATGTTTTTTAACTATGTATTTTATTTGAAGTACGTTTGTTCAAAAACTATTTTATAAAACAATTGTTTTTTATTTCGACACGCAAAGACCTTATATTTGATAAAAAACCAAATGAACTTTGGGAATTCAAATCGAACGAGATTTGTAGATTAAAGAAAATCAACAAACACGTCGACAAACATACAGTTCTGATATAGACCAGGATTATAACCACCTAAGATATTCAATTTCCACTCCACTCCATTACCCATGCTCAAGCTCACTTTCAATTATTTAGGCTCCAAGTCTGAAAACCCGATAAAGCCAGCTCTATAAACCCGCCATCCCTACTACAACGATATAAAACAAAAGCAATTTCCCGTCCTAAAAACCGTACTGTCTCCATAAATATAAATCCACTTACCGTGCGCGAGAGCGAAAAAGTGGCGCGCGCGCCAGCCAAAAACAAAGCCGACTAAAGAAGCGCAGCAGCAGCCAACGAGGAAGAGAGTCGGAAGGAAAAAAAAAGGCAGCTCCGCGAGAGTCCATATAGGTACGCTATTTCCCTCATCCAGCGCAGCCGCGAGAGAGAACGCGGGGGAGCGGAGCTCCTGTCTCTCGGGCAATAAAAACACCATCGTCGCCGATCGTATCTTATCCGGAGTGTCGTATAAACGTTCGATCGAAAGCGATTAAACGCTCCTGTTTGGAGACGCGAGCGCGCGACTCTGCGTGGGTGTGTATATAGAGCGGTTGCGCAGGAGTGGAGAGAACGGCGGAATGGTTTATTCAGGTGCGGGAGAGGAGCAGCAGCGCGCGGTCCGTGAGCCGTAATTAAAAGTAAGCCACCCCCGAGCTGGAACATGTCGTCTACCTGCTGGAGAGGAAATGGGCGCCTTTAGTCACTTTGAAATACAACCTTACTTTCTTATTTATGCGACGGCGGCATGGCGTTGACATTGGTAATTGTATATGGTACTGGGTTTTCGGTTGATCGGTGTACTTGGCATTTTAATAATTTGTAGTTGTGATTTGTAACCCCCGATTCCAAAGGAGGGAGGAGTTCTAAGTTTAATGCATAATATGTATATATATATATATATATATATATATATATATATATATATATATATATATATATATATGTATCTATGTATTTATATCTCAACAACAAATAGTCCGATATTGATACACTTTTTTTGGAAGACGATAAATTTGATAGCTATGCCTGAACAGTGTTCGTTCAGTACGTCGGAAGTATTTAAAATTTTTAATTTAATTTTATTTATTTGATTGTCTCGATAATTCGAAATTTTGGGTCTACTTAAATATATAGCGTCTTATGGAGACAAATATTTTTCAAAGTCTGGATTTTGTATATTTATAGAGCCGGATGTAGATCTAATAGATGTCAACGAATGGTCAGACATATCAACCGACACACCTTATGATAATTATTTGAGCTTGAATAATAATTAGATATCAGTGCAATTATTATAAAGAAAATATAAATGTATTTATTATTAATAAATATACAAATATTTTTAAAATAAATTTCTAATAATTCGAATTCTTTTTAATTTTTGGTAAATTTTGAATGTTTAATTTGAAGATTAAAATTCGATCATTCAAAGTCCGGACTCTTGAAATTTGAATTATTAAGGAATGACTTATACATTTTGTAAATACAAAGCGCGAAGCTATGTGTACTGACATATCTACAGCCTATAAAATAATTAATCTTATAGAACAGCATAGCAAGAACTTAATTAGTAACATTTGCTGCACAGACATCAAAGACACCCCATCATGACTTGTCCGCTGTATCTACCTGTACATGCGCGTTAAAAGCTTCTTTACACACATACCAGCGAGCAATTAAAACTCGGCGAACAAACGAAGGGTGCAATCGCGCAGCTCTATACACAACGCGCACTGCACGCACCGCAAGCGTCTATCGCTCTCGCATTCTCCTATTGCTAATAACAAACTGCGCGCGGGGCCCGTTGACATCGCGCTCCTCGTCTTCTTCTTGCCTTCCCCCTTCGACTCCGCAGCCGCGTGCTCGCTATACGTGTATACGCGCGGCTCGCGTGCGCCGTTGGTAATTTTCTGGCATTAGCCGCGCTTGATTCCCGTGCTTCAGGAAAAACGTCGGGGATTCCTCGCACTGGCAGCTTGGCTTTCTTTCTCTCTCTCGTTCTCTCTCTCTCTTCATCATATTCATTTGGCGTCGACGTCCTCGAGACTATACTCCGTCAAGTGCATCAAGTCGTTTTATTTCTCCTCTCTCCGATTCTTTTTCTTCTTCTGCCTTTTCTTTCCTTCTTATTATTTTCTTGCGATGGCGCTGTCGAGGCAAACGGCGAGCACGCAGAGAGGAAAAGAGGATAGAGAGGAGTGCGCTCGAGCTATTGACTAAACGGGATCTGTAAGTGATGCATAATTAAGATGGATTCATGTGATGACTTCTTTTCTGCGGGAGAAATAATATTGATAATTTTACGTTGGAATGAAGACAAAATTACGGTTTGAAAAAATCCGCGCCGTTTATCATTTTTGCGTGTTTATTATGTATGATGATGATTATGTGGAATTAAATGAAAATCTTCATGAAATAGTCAATATTTTTCAACTTCTATATTTTTTAACAACTTACATACCTAAGTAAGACATTTGATTTTGATAAATCTATTTTTTATTTTTAAAGTTATCTTAATCTTTGTTGTTTTAGAAAGAGAGATTTGTTAAAGAAACATACATTTTTTCAGTTAATTTTTAAAACCTAATCCAAGGAACCTTTAATTTGAGTAGTTAAACATCAGTTTATTCAACAGTTCATTACATCAAGTAATAACATAAACAGGCTACGTTGTCCAAAATTTAATTTCACGTAAGAAATATCAATTTTCATTTTTTTTAAGTTAATCATGTACCGATTTAATATTTTTACATAGTTTCAAATATTTATCTATTTATATAAGTAAGCTGCATAACAACATAAAATGTTTGTTTATCTTTTTAAAATAAGAACGAAAATATTTGTCTTTATTTTGTAGATAAAAATATCAATTTTTACAGTTATTCTATTATTAGAGAACATCATAATCATAAATTACATGAAAAGATTTTAATGAAATAAAGAATGGTTTTCATGAACCAAATTATGCTTCAAGAAATTTTAAGAAAGATAAAACAAATAAATAATCAGGATATATGAAAAATATTTAACAAAGCATACAAATCAGTTTTCTGCGTCCATTCTGACACATTAAGCTCACATCTCACCATTACAAACCAGCGCATCATGTCCATTCCCCAATAATCATCCTCCACTGCGCAGAACCGCGTCTCAGAATAAACAGCCCTTTCAATACGATCATTTACCCCGAAACTCCTAAAAAAAAGCAAAAACAACAAAAAAACACAAAACGAAAGAGTAGCAAAACATCTCGAGGCATCGTACACTCACTCACACACACGTGCAAGCAATTTGCCGTCATATTAGCCGCAAAGACGGCGCGTATAAAAGATATTTTCGTGCAGCGGCGAAGATCGCCCGCGCGACGACGGATACGCGCGTGCACATGCGCATGTAAGTATATACAAAACCGAAAAAAGCGAGAGAGAGAGAGAGAGAGAGAGCGGCATGGAGATACAAAAAGAGAGACACGCGTGCGCGTTCTGGGCGGGAACCCAGAAAGACAGAAAGAGAAAGAGAGAAAGAGACAGAGAGTAATATCCGCGAGGGCCACGCATACAGGAGTCAAAGAGCGAGTGACACACGCACACCACGAGGCTGCCACGCTTCGTGCTCACGTAAGCTGCCCGAGCAACAAAAGCATTACACTCGCGAGTCGCGACCAGCTACCTGCACGCGCGGGGAGACGAAGGGTCACGCTTCGATTGACGCTCTAAACGGTATATATACGAGTGCTGCGTGCGATGCGGTGTACAGCCGCGCGCGACCGACGCGACCCTGCGACTATATTATGCTCAGCCGTATCGCGCGCTGCTGCACCCTTCCTCTTTCTTCAAAATTGTTTTAAAATTTTAAAGTTTGATTGTTGCGTGCTTGTTACGAGAGATGGATCTATCCAATTTCTAGAGGGTCAAACATTGTAAGTTCGATTTGCGAAAATTACGGAATACTTATGGTTACATGGTGCTATTTACCGTAATTGTCTGGTGAATTTGCTACTTTGTTAAGTATAGTTAAATTATTAAAAGCGCTGATACGCACGCATACTGTATATTTTAGAGGAAGATCGCGACTGTTTATACTTGATCGTGGCAGCATGTGTGGGCGACCGCTTGAGCTGATAAATAAATTACTTCTGCTTAAAAGTTTTAAATGGCGAATGTTGGTTAGTAGTTAGCGAGGTTTTCAATTGAAGTTTCTTTTTAAGCGATATGATAAATTCTAACATATAACTTGGTGAAAGTTCAATTGCTTGATATTAAAGCGCGTAATTTGTAAAGTCTTTTATACTAATAAGCATCTATATTTTACAATGGACATAGAAAAAACGTTTCGATTGGACAATTGTTAAATAGTGTTAAAAAGTAATTTATTATTTATATTTATTTAATTGGACAGATGCAGATTTAAATTTAAAAATAATATTTACCACATTTTGATGTTAAAATTAGTTTTTCATCATATATTATTTCTATTGAAATATAATGCAAAACATTTTTTTAAATTTCTTTTAAGATTCTCAGGTCTTGCATTGATCGGTCATAATAACAACCTGTATATTCCTTCATCTATATACCACAAGGTTTTAAGATGGAATTGGGATTTTTAAGGTTTTATTGTGTTCATAATAAGGGGGTGCAGATAATGTGACCACCTTAAGGAACTTTCGATTCCCAGTAGATATATATCGGGTTTTGGGGCTTCGGAAACTATTGAGACATGTGATTTGAACCTTTAACTCTAATAACTTATGAGTTTTTTGCAAAATAATTTACTCTGAATTTTAATTAAAGAAGTTCTAAGTAGTTATAAATCAGTAATACAATTAAGTAATACAACATACAACGCTGTTGGTAAAGTGGCCACCTATCAGTTCTTATGATAAAGTCGTATAGTAAGTGCTTCAGAAAGTCAAGACTAGCCTAGCAGAGACTTCCTTTATGTGATATTTAACTCATGATGCCGTAGCGTACATCTTGGTGTCAATATTTTGGGATTAGTTGGCCTAGGAATTTTGAAGAAGCAACCACCGTTATTATTCATTTCGCCACTTTACCAATCGATAAACGTCAACGAAAGTTGCAATTTTCGCATAGAAAATAAACTCTACGGTAAAAACTGGCATATGCATCTTAAAGTACGTAATAAAAGCTACAGTTTTATGTACCGTTTGATATTCTTTCACTCATATCACGCTGACAAAAGTGGTTTCTTTACATGCATGCACTGCTAATATATTAGAGTTTTGATGCTTTCGCGAGTAAACATGACCCTATCTTATAATTAGAGGGCGTTAGCTGCGGGGTCACTTCGCCTCTCAACATCTATTGTCACAATACATATAATGTAGGAGTTACGGCGCCCTAGAATAACGCATACAGCGAGATATCGTGTAGGTGGCCACATTACTTGTATGGTCAAATTACCTGCATTCACCTTCATATAATTATGCAACCACTGTGGTGATTTGAACATAAAAATATTATTGACCAAAGTTATAGCCTATTTAAGCCATATTTTATAATAATTTTTTTTATAAAAATTGAAAAATCCAGGCTTAAATAAGCTACAACTTTGGTGAATAATTTTTATTTTCAAATCACCACATTGGCTGCATAACTATATACTCGTATATTATGAAAACAATAAAACCTTGAAATCCCCAATTCGATCTATCAGAACCTTGCGGTAGATAGAGGAATATACAGGTTCTTATTATGGCCGATCAAAGAGACCTAAGGACCACAATAAAAATTAAAAAAAACTTTTTTAATATTTTGATATAATATTTATAAATATATATAATACTCATTTTTAACTGAAACTGTATTAACAATTAATTTAAAATTTAAAGGTATATCTCCCTATACCTATAAATTATATGTCCCCTTAATACTTAATTTACTCGTAATAATTATAGCATATTATATTCATTTTTTTGTCAATGTATGGATAAGTGATATTTATTCATGCTCCTGCTTTTATCTCCATTTCATTCCCTTCATCAAATGAATTTTCTTCTTTTACTCTTCGATGCTCTTCGTTGACGTGGTGAAGGGAAGGGGAATCTCATTTGTATGCACCGTTCGTCGACTTTTCTCGTTATTGAGATATTACGGATGCGTGAAACTGCTCGAAATCTTCCGAGTTTCGTTCAGAGTGAGAGTTTTTGGCCTCAAGAGGATTGCCGAGAATGAAATTACAATAAGTAGTAAAAGTCGAGCACACGCGTTACACAGAAAACGAAAGTATATCTTATTATAATGTACGAATACACGTAACATTATGAAAATTATATGGTAGAGTCACTTGAAAGGATAAAAATATGTTCTTTATTGAATAAAAATAATGAACCCGATTCTAGGTGCATTTAATATTTATGAATATTGATTAAAGCAGTTACATTATTTCTTCCGGCAATGAGTACTTTATAAACCTTTATTTCTAAGTATATTTGCATATTCTTTTCAAACTATATATGTTGCATAATTTATTCATAGACAATATTTTTTTCTTGTAAGTCAACCATTTATAAGTATTAGTCAATTTATAGGCTTCTATTTTCTCAAATAAAATGCACTAATGATAATAGTCATATTAATAATTCATGTAATACGAAATAATCGTAGATAATACTAATAAAATTCCGAATAGAAACGTATTCTCCTCAAATCGTACAATAATAGTACAAAAAAGCTCTTTATATTCTAAACATAATGATTCCGCGGTACGAAAAACCGCCTACAAAAAGTGAAAATCTACATTTTTACAATCGCCCAACAGAAAGCAGCGAGCCGCAGAAATCACTGTGATTTGCGAGCCGCGGCAAAAATGCTCAGCCACCAAGTACAATAATAACGTTAAAACTCTCATTTGTCGTGAATAAAAATATGACGTGACCAGAGCCGGTACAAGCCTTAACCGCTTATTTACAGGTGCATTTACCCAGCCCCTTCATTCGAATACATATCCACGAGCGCTAGACCTTATCTCTGGCGCGGCTCCTTCCTCGCGCACCCATTACGACTACTGTACTCTCGCAACGAGCTGCCCCCCCTCCCCCTCCTCGCAAAAAGACGCGAGCAAGTGCCAATTTCCTAATTGGGATTCCATTTCTCGGATATTATCGGGTGTCTCGCATATAATACACCAGCCGAACAAGTAGCCATACGCGTAGTGTACGAGTAAAAATGATCACGCCTATAGTTTACAGCCGCGCAGTAGTGCGGCATTTCCGTAGGGCTCGCGGCTCGCGGATTATGGGCCGCGTGCATTATACGCGTGTGTGTATACTTATCGCTTCGGAAGCACTCGTTGTACTCGCTCGGTTAGCGTGTATAAGTATGCGCGCGCGTGCCGAGGATAGGACCTTAGAAGCCTGGTGCCGGGTTGCGGAGCTAAGCGCGTGCACATGCAGCTGCATTCCGGCCTGGCGTGACGCGCGCGTTCGCAGGGGTCATAGATCTAAGGGGTTAGGCCAAATTGCGGTCTGACCGACGCTGGTGTTGTTGGACGCTGATGTGCATAGCATGCGCGAATTCTGTTTAAGATATATTGTTTTTCTTTTCGTCTCATGTGTAACCTATTACGTCTTCCCAGTCTATGTATTTTTATAAACATTCATATCTTTACATTTTATTGTTTAGACACTGTTAACACTTTCATTCCCATTCTAACCATGTGGCATAAAGAAAGATATTGCATGTATGAGGTTCCTATGCAATCTATTAAGCACTTTAAGGTAAAGTTGCATTGTAGTATATTCGGAGAATATATTTTATTAAGAAAAGAGCGACTTTTTCATAAATTACTTTTTTACGATAGATTTTTCGCAAATAAAATGCTAGTTGGAATTCAACGATACTCATACACACAGATAGATGCACCCTCACATACACAGATATGCGATGCAGCAGATATGCAATGCACTTTATATGGCACTTTCCCCAGGCCCAAAGGGACAGCTAGAGGAAGGAACACTGAGAGAAAGGATTCCTTGTGGCAAATGAATCGTGTACTTGCGGAATCGAATTCTCACGAACTTGCCGCAAATTTTGAATTCTTAATAGTTAAGAATTCGAACTTGAGAAAAGTTTATACGAGTAAGATAAACATGCCGAGTACGAAAGATTATTTGACGATTTTCCAGCATATAATGATGCTTTTCAAGCATTAAAAATTAAAAAGATCCTATACTTAGACATAATCGTGGCAAGCGAAAACTTATACTAACATGTAACGCACATATAAACATATTAGAAATATGAAAAATTCCGTTAACCTTAAAGTCAGGCGATCAGCCGTTGGTAAGCGACTCAAGTACTCAGTTTTTAACTATTAAGTTGATGCGTTTAACTGTTAAGAAATATTCATTTGACCGTATTCAAATCCACAAAACTTAACAATTAAGAAATATTCTTTACCGCAAAGAATCCTTTCTCTCAGTGAAGCAGAGAGAGGAAGCCTCAGTCCAAGCAGAGACACAGCGCAGTTAACGTCGCCAGATACAATGTTAAAAATACTTGACATAAAGAGCATTTATAATTTAAAAACTGAAGATTATATTCTATATTACAGTGTGCATTATATTTACATTACATTATATTTTATCACTCTTATTTGTACTAGTTACGTGTATAACCACTGTTATAATTATATTGTATTTATAAAT
This sequence comes from Gastracanthus pulcherrimus, assembly GCA_949152435.1. Lineage (NCBI taxonomy): Eukaryota > Metazoa > Arthropoda > Insecta > Hymenoptera > Pteromalidae > Gastracanthus > Gastracanthus pulcherrimus. The sequence goes on along the minus strand of OX424573.1, from coordinate 28,645,330 downwards.
AAAGTTGTCTTATAAATAAACAATAAATTCCAACAATCCTGTTTTCAGAAAATAAGTTGGAAATGAAAGGGTTAAAATGAAGCTATCAGTTAAAATAGAGAAAAGTGATGTCTAAAATTATCTAAAAAAACAGCCCTGTTCTGCTTCGGATTGTATTTTTGGATTTATGAAATATCAAACTACATTCATATAACTTCTATGAACTTTCAATATTTTTATTACTGTACTCTATCACTGCATAGTATGTATTACGCTTGAATACAACCTTTTATGAGTTCTTCATGTTACCCTTCCCTTAAATAAAAATTATTTTATTTGCTCGTGAAGATCAATAAATTTTCATTTAATATCATTATATAAACCAAGCAATAAGAGTTAATTCTTTATAAAAATTATTCAGGTCGCATATTTAATTTACACTCATATCATAATGGCTTCAGAAAAGGAAACCTAGAGGAAATTTGAGCTTTATTTAATCTGTGTAAGGACAGGGCCAACATAATATTTTGATCTGATCCACATATTTATTTTGTAGTGCTTTAAATTTATCTTAAGAAAATTCTATAAAAATCAGAAAAGTGAATGTTGAACATATGTTTCTGCAGGATTGAAATTCTCAACAAAATAAAGTATTGTTTTTTCTGATAAATTCAAGATTATTAAAATACGCATTTCCCAATTTTCAAAATTATGGAAGAAAACTGAAAAGGCTCTCACTTTACCTCATTCTCCTACACTACTCAAACAATACACAATCAAAGTACTTACGATCTCAGTTCCATATATTCCGCTCTATCCGCGAAGTCAAAGGACGCATAAATCCGACTGCCGCCTTTAAGTAAAAGCCCCTGTCAAAACGCTTGGTCACGCGACCAGGCACACGACAACAATAGTCCACATCACTCTGAATTATTATACTTTCTATGCAGTTTTGCATAGACTCTCCGTCTTTCCGTAGCAGCACGCGTGCACATCCAGCAGACAGAAATAAAGAATGATATAAAGAAGACTCCACTGGCGGCTGAATTACGCGAGCCGCGTATAATGAGCGGGCGTGCACTCGCATGAGCGAGCCGCGCGTGTCCCCGTGCAATTTTCCGAGAACTCGCGCGTGCCTGCGGATTGAAGTGCGGTTCTGCTGCCGCATATCACGGCACGGAATAAAATTCCTCGAGCCGCTGCACGCGCGCGCGGGCTCGGAGTTCAAGTTCGCCGCTCAAGGTCAGGACTGCACTCATCGCGGTTAGACGAGCGTCCGCGCTGTGGCGGATAATTTTGCAGAATCGAGCTGGTAATGTATTGAGAAAAGTGAGGGTCTGATTGACCAGGATCCAAGAAGATGTTTGCTTCCGGTAATGGAACGGGACTTACCCTCGAAGAGTCCAAGAAGATCATAGGCCTTGGAGGATATGACTCGATTCTCGCTGTTTGCTACTTAAGAGCGAGAGTTTTTCTCCATCCAGTATAAAGTTGTGCCAAACCTTTACTATTGGTATTGGGTACATTCAGGCTTACAGACAGGAATTACCATACGGAGATAATAAGTGAGGGTTTGGAGAAGAGTGTGGTTCCTTATCGATGCATGCGAGATGGACTAGCACGTGAATGGATGGTACGTATTGATTCTGTTTAATGTTGATGGGCGGCTGCAGTTGCGTGTAAGTAGCTAGGCAATTGCAAGGCATAGGTCAAATCATTTTTTAAAATCATTTTAATGGAAGGTGTGCTTTACGCTTCCGCGTGTATGTGAACAACGTTTCATTAAGCATTTATTAATTCTGGAAAATCAGAAGGTTTTATTAAAAATGTATTATATCAATCATAAATATATTACCCACCAATAATGATAGCTTAAAATATAAAGGGCAAATTTACATTATAATTTAATTTCTACGTTCAGAAAATTTTCTAATGAAAATTGATATGAGAATCGTAGTAAACATGTGATACTTAGTAAATTATCGATAAAATTATCCTGACACGAAGAAAAAATTAACTTTCATTTATTCAAATTTCTACTGTGATTTTACCGTAAACTAGAGTAATTTTTACTGTGTATTAAGGCAATTTTTGTTCTAAAATCAGAACATTCCATGTTTACTTTAATTTTTACGATACTTATTTTTAGAATACTCCCTATGCATACATTTTGTGAAGATATTTTTCAGTAGCAATCATCCCACTACGTAATTGTAAAGGGATGCAGTATACATAACAGACTTGCAGAGCAATAAGTACGTAAGAGCTAATTTTAGAAACACCACATTATCGCGCAAACTAGACCACACGTATTTCGCTGTCAACGCGATTCCGAGTCAAATTACTCAACGGTCGCAATAAACAAAGCTACTTGTTCTCAATCACAATGTATCAGACAATAAATACAACAAATCAAACGCCATGAGGTCAGTGTCTCGGTCGATTTACATATCGATCGATTGATCCATTGCAGCGCTAACCCATATGTACTTTCTCGATTTCGCGTCACGTCGCGCTCGAGCCTTACCTGCAATGTCACTCGCAGCCGGTAAAAAAGACACAGAAAAAGTCAAGGGCAGCCTTACAGAACGAGAGCAAAGTCATGCGTGCGCCAGGACACGAACTATGGGGAATAGTGCCGAGCAAGTAGCCGATCCCCTTCGGGTACGTACGTATATATCATTCTCTCTCTCTCTCTCTCTCTCTTTCTCCAGGTGTACCTTACCTATCCAAGCCACTTATAGTACCTAGCACTACGAACAAGAAAATAATACGAGCAGCCTTCGCAGTCGCGGATAAAATGAGATACGACGCGGAGTCCTTATGCTCTCCCTCCAGCGTGGCTTGGTGGGTGTAAGAAAGGGTTTAAGGAGCTCTTTGCCGTGTACAAGTGTACACGAGTGCGAATGCGCAATGTGCAGCGCATTACAAGCGTAATTCCATTAACGCGATTGTTATTGAGCGCACTGGCTACCGGCTGCCGCTAAAACGATTTGTTCTCCACTCCAAACGCGCTCGCGATCGCTGCACTGCTCCTTTTTACTTTTTTTTTTTATTATCGCCGCGCTCGTTCACATTTATCGCACTCGATAATTCGATTTTACGGCTAGATAGGAGCAGCGTACAGATCGAGAGTACAGATACAATCGACCCTCGACAATGAGCCACCACAACCGCCAGTCGTTAATTGAAACGCCATACAGAGACGAGAGCTGGATCGAGCGTTATGGCTCAGCTCTCTTTCTCCGGACTCAATAGAAATCGGATGATCACCGGCACTCCAATAAATAAGCGAGAACACTCGATCAGGTTAAAAAAGCGAGCATCGACGTACGCGCATAAGAGTAGTATGGCTGTTGTGTGACACATGGCCGGGAAATATACAGTCGATCGCGTGTACAGCGGGGAAATGGTGAAAAAAGGTCGAAGAGGGCTTGATCGCGTGGACTGTAAGAGCCACGGGGGGGACACGAGCCTGAACACATACAAAGTGGAAGGAGGGGCGTGACACTCGGCCGTGACATCGCGATTACACTGCGGCTGCGTGAACACCTGTGTACGCAGACTGCCTTTCTCCGTGCGTGTCTCTTGTGTGCATTATCGCTGCGGCGGAGGCGCGGCCACTTACCTCGGCCGCACTCGTCCGGCGCGCGCGCTCGCACTCGTCGATGAACTCTCGCTAATTTGCCTGTGAGTGAAAAAAGAATCACTTGTCGTCTGTATAGTCAATTAAAGTGAGCCGGTCTTAGATGCAAATGTAATGCGGTTTTATATTCAGTGATTTCTCATTCGAGTTGAGTAATAACGTTACTCATATCGAAAATAGCATGGTAAATAGATTTGTTTGCTGAACTTTGCGATAATTTCTCCAATTTTTACAAAATAGGATAGATGCCAAAGTGGTATACGTAAGGAGAGCGAATGGGAGTATTCGCAAAGAGTTAGTAATCTTTGTTAAAGTTTTGGAAAAGTTCGTCAAAGCTAGATAAAATTTCATAAAAAAGCTTTTGATAAAATATGTTTTATTAATTGCTTTTGCTGAATTTTATGATGTTGAGAAAAGCTTAGCAACGGTTTAAAAAACATTATGTAAATTTACGAAAAGTTTTGCAAAGTTAAGCAGAAATTGTCAAAGTTTAAAAAAAACGTAAACATAGAAAGCTTTCTTTGTTAACTTTGGTTAACTACTACTAATCATATTTTTAAAACTCACTATTTGTAAGGATTTTATTTAATACATCTATAGAATAAAATAAAAATGAATAGGTGACGAATGACGTTTATTTGGTGAAGGAGGTTAATATTTTAAATTTATTACAATAGAAATATTTTTAGATAATACTAGCTATTATATATTACATCAAAATCGTCGCGTAAAACAATGTCGTCCGTGTCAAATAATTAAATAACAATTTTGATTATTCAACCTGGTACCAATTGATCGTCTCGATTAATTTTTATACAGATTTTTCACACAAATGCACACTCGCACATTCTCTCATAATTATATACATTGCATTTAGAAATAATTGCTCTGAGGCGATTATAATACGGCGATATGAGTTATCAAGATTGAGACAATATTTATAATATTATAACCTTGTAAAAATAGTCGGCTTTCAACGGAGCGTCCTGCCCTTCATTAACGTCCAAATGCTGGATTTGTCACTGTTATTGCAATCGGAGATATGAGGTCAATTTTATGCAGGCAGCTCCGGTGTACTTCAATTTATGCCGAACGTCCCATCACGTGGTCGACTGCTTTCTCGAATTATCGCCAAATCCGATAACTTTATTTTTAGAATAAACGCCAACTTCGACACTAAATAAATAATAAAAATCCCGGACTTTAGAATACTATTCAATAATAAAATTATTAATAGATATTCGCGTCACACTCGAAATATAAAATCAAGATTTATTGGGGAAGAAAACTACCACCGCGGTAACGCTAATAAAAGATACACCCAATCTTCACCCCATCTTCATCCTTGCTTAGAAAATTGGCTTTTTCTAAGCAAGGATGATGATTGAGCACGAGTGGAAATCGAGTGCACCGAAGGCACCCGAAACGTACATGAGTGCTCAAATCATCATCCGAGTCTGAAAAAGCCCTTTTCACCACACTGCGCGTAAAGTGCTGACTGTACGCCCTCTCAGCAGGCCGTACAGTACCGCATGGACTGCCTAGGGAATAAAGTGACTTGCGCATGCGCGATGCGCCTTTTTTCGCTCTCGACTGCGTCTCGAGCGGTAAAACAGCGCGTCGCGCGTACACAAGTCACTTTACTTCTAGGCAGAGCATGGGGTACTGTACGGCCTGCTGAGATGCGTACAGTCATTTCTTTACGGGGGTGTGGTGAAAAGTAGTATACGGACCTCTGGAGTACAGTAGGCAAGCATGCACTGTGTGAAATGCCGACCTCGCTTCGCTCGTTCGGCAACGTCACACAGTGCGTACATTGCCCACTTTACTCCCTTGATGCATAATGTACTATTTCACCCGTGTTACACATCGTATTTTTTTTAACAAATGTGCGAATAGGGCCCTTTTCATGCACGCAAAGGGAATGGGGAAATGAGCATTTCGAATCGTCCACTAGACATAAGAAATAAAAAGAATAAATTTAAAAAATTTGCATTTAAAAAAAAGTCAAAAATTTGAAAAAAATCGAAATTTTGAAAAAAAATTCAAAATTTCAAAAAAAAATCGAAATTTTGAAAAAAAATTCAAAATTTCAAAAAAAAATCGAAATTTTGAAAAAAATGAAATTTTGGAAAAAATTTGAAATAATGTACATTTACTCCCGCTCCAGCAAAGACGCTTGGAATGCCCAATTTTCCATTCGTATTGCAAGCATGGAAAAGGACTTTTTCACGCATGTGTTGAGAAATATCTATTTGTATGAAAAATGACCGACGTCTGCGTACTCTCCTGAGGTCGCATGGTAAATTTAGACTCCCACTCCCTTTCGGGACGAGCGTCGTTTGTTGTCAAATACGCAGGAGCCGTGTTGCTTCTCGGTCTTGCTCGTCTCAGAGTGACCGAGACGACGTGCACGCGAAAATTCGAGGCGTTGATAATTCGCAAATCATCAGCGGCACTTTAATCGATTCGCGGAACCCGAATTCTTTAATGGCACAACCGCGCGAAATACAAATATACATCTACGGTCTTATTTTGGTTCGTTACGTATTCTTTTACTTAGCTTTATGAACATTATTTACCTTTTACACAATTTTCTCAAGCTTTGTTTAATATTGCTAAAACTTTGCTAATAGTCCTATTCATTATATTTAGATACAGTTTTAGCAACGTTTGGAAAACTTAACTTTTCATTAGGGTAACTGTTACAAGTAAAGTTACGTATTGGAAATGGGTGTTAAATAAATGATAATAACAATGTATATTTCAAATAAAATAACTTTTGTTTATTCAAACTCGCACAAGAAAGGAATAACGTCAGTAATGTGCGACTGCTCTAGATAGATGCTTTAGTACGACTAAAAACACTTGACAAAAGGGTAAAAGAGAATATCGGGGCTGACGCATATAGTTCCCACTCTTTTCTATATCTCGCATTTCAGTTTATATCTTTGAGACACTTCTTACTAAGTCGATTCATTTTTGTACAAGCATGTAGTAGTGTATAACTACAGTTACACACATAGGTATGCTAAAGCATAGCGATATTCCAACATTATGTTTGATTTGCCAATGACAACAAACAGTTCGAGTACTAACAGACTCAAAAGTTGAATCGAATGTTTTACATTTATATCTATAGAACTAGCTCACTTTTGTTAAGTTGAAGAGTGCCTTTTTTTACTCTTAAAGAGAAATAAGTGAGTCGCTTCACGCGTCCACTTCCGCACTCGCTAAAAGCGATTTCATTTGATTAGTTCCTCACAGACTTTTGCGCACGACTTTTCTTCTCGCTACGCTTCCAATTTTATCTTGTTTATGGTCTTCCTCTTCCTCTTTCTCTTCCCCTACTTCTGCTTCTGCTTCCTCATCCTCGCGATGCTGTTTCAGCGATGATGTAAATGCGCGTTGCGTTTCTCGGCCTGTGACGTCGCGAGTCAATTTACTCGCACTCGTGCATATATGCGCGAACCTTCGGCAAACAGCAACACACGCGCGGAGCTCAACGATCGCGCGCTGCAGCGCTGGCTTTTGTACACACTGCTGCAGCGTACTTTATCTTGGGAATTCAGTGTACGTCGAAACGTCGCCCTTTGTCAGCAACGCGATAAGATAGACGCGCCCGCGCGGATTGTTGAATCGTGTGTTTATCAATTAGAGGAATCGATGAGACGCACTGACGGAGGATCACGCGAGCGAGAGACTGACAATTGTTTTGACAATTGAGCAATAATATTTGCGAGCGTACGACTGTCGAGGCTCTTGACATTCTCGGGGTGAAATATCAAACCCCCGGTCACTCGTGCAGACGTAAAAATAAGATCGTTAAAAGTTTTATTGATGGTAAACATTTTGAAACAGTATTATTAATCTTACGATGCTTGATGAAAACAGTTGATATGGTCATGTGTTTACATATAAAAAGACTTGCACGTCCTTTAATAAATGAAGCGATTGCTGAGATTGATAACTGCAGATATTTTTAAACATAATTTCAGGTCAACAACACTGAAGTTTTGGTTGAATAATATAAGCCTAGTAATTATAATAATTCAATTATTAAATAGTTTAACTTTAAACGATAATAGTTTTATTTTTAAAGTTTGAAAGTTTTAGGTAGAAATTCCGTAGAAATCAGGAAAATAAAAAAAAAATTTATACCACTCTAACCTCAAAATCACAACTTTATATGATTTTTTGGCGCTCGTGGTATAAAATACGGTTCGCAAGTTTTTGGTTATCAAATTTTATTTGTAACTAAAAATGTTGTATCTAATAAATGCTATGTAGTTACTTTGCACATGATATCTTTTTATAGTAGAAAAATAATTTTTTTTATATTTCATTAATTTCGATGGAATTTCCTCCTTAAAGTAAATTAATCATCATTCATGTCATAAATAAATAATGTTGTATAATGACGAAAGTAACCTTCAATCTTATTTGTGGTCGTAAAAAGTGGCACAACGTAATTTATGAGCAATTTTGAAAATTTATAAAGGACTTAATGGCAATTATTAAAGTCGATTTTTACTAAAAAAGTATACCTGCAGAACATGAAACTTCCTGAATAGATGCGCATCAGAGCCTCCAAAAATGCTACAGCAGTCTTAATAACTTAAATTACTTACAAAATTGGACGTCCACTCTCTTTCTTAGCGACGACAGAAATCTCTTCCACTAATGATTTAAGATAGGGGCAAATGATAACAACATCATACGGCTCTCGTGTACACAAGTGTCTCGTTTTTCAAGTGAAAACTCCAGTCCCAGAGAGAAATTCCGAGAGTGCTGTTGCTGAAAAAAGGGGGGCACACGCAGCGCGACTGACGTAACATAAAGAAAAGTGTCACGTACGTCGGAGTATAAAAACACCAGACTAGAGGGCGAAGGATCTAAAGAGCATAGAAGAAGAAGAAGAAGAAGAAGAAGCTGGCGCGGCGCATGCCACAAGTGTGCCCAGCACGACTCCTATTGGATTACAACCTGGCACTCATCGTCTGTACGCCGGTTTAGTGTTACATCGCGTATATAACGCGTCACATCGCTCCTCATATATATATGTGTGTGTATATATGTGTATATATAGATACCTCGAGACGCTGGCGCGCGCGAAGCCCCGCTCGATCGACAATGGACGCGTATATTCTTCCCTCTTGTCTCTCTACAGTGTCTTCTCAGTTACTCTATCCGCACCGCGCCACGGGTTTTATAAGCACGGCCGCGTATTATACTCATTCAGACGTAAATCTGGAAACCCAAGGAGGGTCAGCTCGGCGAATTAACCTTCCTCGTATATACACTGCTCGCGAGAGCTTCCTCGTCCTCCTCTTCTTTCTTGCACTGGTTCTTGTACTTCGCCGAGCGCGTTAATTGAGGCTAATCGCGAGGCAAATTTTTTTTCTGCTCCTTCCTCTCTAGCTCCTTCTGCGTTGCTTTCTTTTGCTCGAGCAAGTCTCGAAGACGCGGTGGAAGGCCGCAGGATTTCTCTGCCCACCCTACGGCACTTTTCTTCCACCGCTGCTGCGGCGTACAGCGGCGCCCAGCTCCTATATAGGTATACGTACGCGAGGATGAAGATGCTTATGGAGAAGTGTACGTTAATTGCGGCCATTAAAAAATTAAGCGCAGTTAAAAAGTTCTCGAGGCGCAGCCGAGCAAAGTTAACGATTAGCCCGATTGTAAGTAATCGTGTATACACGATGTACTCTGATCCGTCTCAACAGTGTTTATTTACTAGGTTGTTTATGATGATGGTATAATGCATTTTAAACGCGGCTTTTAAGGGTATTTGAATTGAGCGTAATTTTTGTTTTTGCAAAATATTTATAATCTTATGATTTTTTACATGTCTGCAAAATTGAATGCAGTGGAATCTTGATATATGACCACTCGATATGAAGGATTTTCTACTAAAATTCAAAATTGCATCGCTGCAAGATAAATTTTTGTATGCAATACACCTATCCTACAATAAAATTTAAATATTTGTAAAACGTTTTAAATGATTTAAAAAAATATTCCTACTTAGTAGAATATTATATAATATTACATATTATTGTTAATTTTTCGAAAACTTTTTGACTTATCTAGTATTGTATTAAATTAACTTTTGATACAGAATTAGGTTTAATCGGCTTCTTATACTTTATGTTTGGTCTGTATTTCTACGAATGGACACTACTTTATGAAAACCAATAAAGAATTGTTAAAAATCATTAGAAAATGTCAAGCAGTCATAAAAACTGAATTAAATTCTCTGAATTAACCACGATTAACTGTCAGCCTAATAGATCCGTAAATCAAAGATGAACAGCTTCCCGGTTTAACTTTAAGATACGTCTTGATGTTGCAACATGCACTAATAGCAACTCACATTTCCACAGTCGAAAGCTTATTTTCAGTTTCTTATAAAAATTAAAGCAACTACGTGCCTCTTAGTACTTAAGCACGTACAAAGCGAGTGTTCAATAAGCATACGCCTGCAAGAGTAGTAAACCTTAACAATAATTTCCATGTACGGACAATAATCATACCCATATGTACAATAATACAAGCAGCAAAAGTGCAAAATAGCCTCTCAATATAATTATAAGTTGAAAGCCTATTTTCAGCTTGAAATACGCGCAGCTTCGACTTTTTGCGGCGAAGACGCTGCACTACTCGCAACAACCGAGCAGAACCAATGAAGTCAATGCGAACAACAGTCCGATAAGTATTTAATGGCGTGTAATACAATAAGAGAGAAAGAGAGAGATGGAAGGGCCACTAGTTTATTTATGTGTTCGTCGTCGACGAAGAAAGGAGAGAGAAAAAGCGCTAAGCAGATCTACGCGAGACAGCGCCGGAGGATTCAAGCTCAACTGGTCTTAACAGCTGACTTAACGTCTTGCGCGCGTCTCTCGGTCTCCGCGCAGGGCCGCAGATAGAGAGAGTAAGCGAGAGAGAGAGAGAAAGTGACGCAGATAGGAACAGACGTCGCGACAATAAATCAGTCAATTTTCGAGGCGCGATAGCACGTACACACACACTAGACCTGGATAGGGGATTAAGGCCGCAGCAGCAGCGGTCATTTGATATAATTTTATTCAGTGATGCCACATTATCGCGTCAGTGCTGCTGTTTAAAACAAATTTATAATCGCTCTACACAATCTTCTGACAATTTTCATTTGGGTTTTATAATCTCGAGTAATTGGATTTAATGATAGGCTTTGGGCTTTGCCTAGGAAATTCGTAGAGGAGTAGAGGGGGCAGAAGCTCCTCGGCTAGACGCGCGACGCATCGAGGCTTTGACGAATGTGAAAAGAATTAATTGTGATATATATTGGGATGCTGGAAGCGGGGAAGATTTTTCTCGCTCCTTTCTCGAAGGCTGTTATATTATGTACGTAGAGGGCGCGTGGCACGCTTATGTCATAATCGAGCGTGACGAGCTTTTAAATTGACATTGGCAATATTTTATTCCTTGAACGCCGTAGCGTATATAAAATCTTCTTAAATGTATTTATAGCTCCAGGAAGAAAAAAAGTTTGTTTGACTAATAAGCTTATTATCACTTTCTAACAAGTAAAATTGATTGAATTATTTGAAGCAATAACTATTAATAAATAGTAGAATTTATTGTTTTTCTTTGCAACGTAGCTATAATATAATACAGATATCTACCAAGTTGTCCTTTTGGGTTCGGAGAAAGTGCAGGTCAGTTTTCACTTAACACTTTCTGTTGCACTGCATGTCTGTACGTATACATGAATATCGTTGAAATCCAAAAGTAAATAAAAATTATATGAAGTTTTGTAATTGTTTTCATGGGATTGCTTATGCTTAGAAGAATGAATAATTATGTATGAAAAAAAAACCATTACTAACTAAAATACGTTTTTGTTTATTTAAACCAAATTCACAATAAAACTCGCATCATTTATACAAAACAGACCTTCGAATCTAACAATTCATAAGTAGCGGTTTTCCTCATACCCTTTACACGCGCTTCCGTTCCTCTTAAAACCTCAGCTAGCGCACAATAGGGTACGTTACTCCCGTATAAGGACGGCGCAAAGTACAGTTCGGTCAAATTTATTAGCATATCCCATTTAATGGCGAGCGAGGTAGAGTCCGCGTTAAAAGGGTGCAGCATGAGCGGCTCTCGACGCGGTAATCGCGCGCGGAGCTTATAATATGCACAGCGTATACACGCGGCAAGTGCGCGGGCTGCTGCCCGATAAAGTCACCTAGTCTTTAACACCCCATAACTCATCGACCCTTACACGACCGCGCGTACGCGAGTACACATGATGTTCATAAACAATCCTTTGACGTGCGTGAGATTTACATGTTACTCAAGCGCGAGTGGGAGTTCGAGTGCGCGAATGCTAAAAGCAATCGATGAATTTCAAAACGACCGTATCGATAACGTAGTGAGAATTATATTATGCCGATTTGTGATGGCTTATATAAGGATTTGCAGATATAAATAGTGGGATTTCAATATTATTAATCTTTATACTACGATTTATGGATTTGTACGTTTTACTACTCATAGAAATGTTCTAAATTCATCGATATTGGAAATGTAGAAAATTAATTCAAATACATTTTTGTAATAGGTAATATGGGAAAATTTATTTTTCATGTACAGTTAGCTGAGTTAATTTAAGATAAGTAAATGAATTCCATTTTTATCTATTTTATATAGAATAATAATCGATGAATCCATAATTGAATGATGAAAGCATGAAGAAAACTCACTTAATTTTAATTTCAAATTGCATAAGTGAATAATGCATTCTTCAATTTATATCACTAATTCACATTTTGATTGATTTTATTAAAACTTTAGTTAACTCAAAACGGGGTAATTAGCAACGGCACTACTTAACGCCTGGTCACATTTTCGCCCCTAAATGAAAAGGTTTTTTTTATACTTGTCTTGTGTTGCTTCTTAGATAATTTTTTAAAACTTCTCAGATGGGTTTGGAATATATAATTTTGCAGACCCAAAGATAAAAAACAAAGATGGCTGAAAGACCAGTTTTCAGTAGTACTTTTCGTTAATAATTTTAAAGCGTAAGTATTTTAAAGTAAATATAATTTTTCATTATTTTAAGCTTTAACTTTTAATTCTTAACTTTTCATTATTTTAAGCTTGAACTTTTAATTCTTAACTTTTCATATTTGCAGTTAATTAAGAAAAATGTAAATAATATATTTTTCCCAAATGTTCTTTGTAATTGTTACAGGGAGAATTTAATTAGCTACACTAATTGTTCACTAAATAATCCAGTACTTTTTAATAACAGATATTCTTTTTTTTTCTCAATGTATAATCATAAGGAAGTCACACCCCGCAAAATTATACAAACGAAGGGGTCGCGAGAGGGCTGCTATCCACACTATACGCTTTAAACGCGGAGCGTCGGCGGTGGTCGCAAAGTCGAGAGCGTCGGGCGCGTCGGCGACTTTTTCCCCGTACACGAGCGAGCCCGAGTATCGCTTTACCCCTTTCGCGCGGTGAATCAGGAAAGTTTCTGGCCGAACGAGCCGATCCGGTTACCACCCGTATACGGCTCCGGCGAAATTTCCGCGAGGAAAGCACACTCGTCGAATTGCTCATCGCACAAGCGGCAGCGGCGGCATTCTTAGGTTTTCACTCAGTAGATGAATTTATTGGGGTAAATGGAGAATTAAATGTAAGGATTTCTGTTGATACGAGATGTGTAATATAGAACCGGATCGTTCATTTTTGCTTTCGAAATTGTGAAATTGGAGAAAAAGTGATGTATACTTTTGTGGATATTAATTAAAAATAGATGTATTATATTGTTATAATGAAATGTATTTTTTAATACAGTTTATATTAATATAAATTTAGAAATAGACGAATTTACAAGATATTATTTACTTTTCGTTTAATTTGAATTTATTAGCAGGTTCTAATTGTGCAAGGAAGGAAGAAACTTTGTGACATTTTTTAAAATTTGTATTAGCGATGTTTTATTATTTTGCATTTGTTATTTTATTGTTATATTTATTTATTGCATTATTTAGATATTTTATTTATTTGATTATGTTATAGTTATTTTAATTTGTTAACGATTTTAACAAAATTTTAAATATAAATAACTATGATTTAAATATAAATAATTAAGAAAAAAATATCAATTTACTAATATTTTTAGTGTATTTATATAAATTTAACCCATATCTTTTCGTAAAATGTACAAATTTCAAACAATATTCCGGCTTCTTCACAAAAAAAACAGCTCGCATAATTATCAAATATTATCAGACCAATTCCAAAGCAAACACAGCGCAGAAAAAGCGAAGCCCCGCACATTATGCTCGCTCAAGAAAAAACCTCGCAGAGTGGATTCAAGCATCACACGACTAGCCGACCGCAGAAGCGCCGTTTATTTATTCGCCAAAAGTGCAGAGACGTGTAAAAGAGCGCGCGCTCGCAAACCGAGAGCTCGAGGAAAGTCGACGCGAGGTTTCCCGGACCCTGCTAATTGCGTGGCCGGAAAAAGACCAGCAGCCGCAGCCGGCGCGATACACAAACACACGCGATTTCCACCGGCTTCCTTTTTTTCCCGAAAATTAATTTTGCAAAAGGCGCGCGCGCGCGCGCGCATGGCGAAATAAGGAAAGAAAACAGCCCGGTAGCCAAAGTGCGTGCATGCGTATACGCGCACGGCTCGAGAGCAGCGCTATACAGTATCCAACAAAAAATATATACGCGGAAACGCGCGAGGCAAAGGAAAAGGCCGGTGCTGCGCAGTACTATACGTATGTAAGAGAGAAAGAGTGCAATTACCCGGCGGCGATGGAAAACAAACGAAAAGAAAAGGGAGGCGCGCGCGCGCGTTAGCTGCCTCGTGCGCCGTAGCTCCCGAGGAGACGAGAGAAGCGACAGAGAGCCGCGCGAGCGTGCAAGGGAAAATACGGAGAGGAGCAAAAAGACGCGGCCAAGTAAGAGGGAGAGAGGGAGAGAAGAAGAAGGAAGGAATAAAAAGGGGAGAAGAAAGAGAGGAAGGAGGGAGAAGACAAGGAGGAGAAAAAGGCTGAGGAAGGAGAGAAAGAGTGAGAGAGAGAGAGAGAGAGAGAGAAGGAGCAAGAGAGATGCAGAGATTACCATATAATGGTGCCCCGAGGGCGCACGAGCTGCGCCACAACATAATTTCTTGGTCCTTTTTCAACGAATGCTGGAAACGGTACTCTCTCCACCTCTCGCTCGCTCGCTCGCGCCCGAGCGTACTTCTTTTACGCTTATTTTTTCGCTTCTTCTTCGTCTTCTTCTTCCACTTCGGTGTCTCTCCCGTCCTATACATACGCGTCTCTCGCGCTGCACGCGTTCTACAACTTTGCCTTTGAGTGGAACTTCACGCTCTGGGTAATTTTTGCATTAAAGCTTTTGAAGAAAAGAAACGAGGCTACTCAAAATTTTATGATGAAAATCTTTATGTTGAATCAATCTTATGTACTTTTGGTTACGTGTCAATAATGATAATGTATGATAGAAAACTTAATTTTGAAGCAACATTATATGAAGTGTGAAATTTGCGTACTAGTATAAAACTTTTCTATTTGCGTTTAATAGTATTCTTCACAGTTTATGCGATAATGTAATAATTTTGAACATATATACTTTTATAACTTTACGAAATGTATTATACAGTAGAATAAGTACAGAGAGAGAGAGAGAGAGAGAGAGAGAGAGAGAGAGAGAGAGAGAGAGAAAACGAGAGAGAGAGAGAGAGAGAGAGAGAACGAGAGAGAGAGAGAGAGAGAGAGAGAACGAGAGAGAGAGAGAGAGAGAGAGAATGCGGGAAAAAAGAAAGTTTTTCCACTAATCATTTTTGCGGGCAAAAAGTGTAATTTTGGTCTCTCTTTTCAGGGAAAAAAGTGGCCAATTTCGTTCAGATGGGCATAAAATACATTAAATCAATAAAAGTTTATTCTGTATAAATTAGTAAGTTATGTAGTTTTTTTCATATTTCTTTTATTAAAAAGAGCAGAATATGGTAAGTTTTAAGTAAACATGAAATATAACAGGATAATGTAGAAAAGTTGAAAAGCGAGAGTAATAATGGTCATTGTTCCCGCATATGCGAGAGTAATGAATTTGTCTTAACATGTATAGGCCCTTTTCCATGCATCTAAAGCGAATGGCAAGTTGCGCATTTCCAGCGTTTTCGCCGGAGCGGGAGGTAATGACCATTACCTCCCGGTCTTAAATAAAATTTTGCAATTTGTAAAAGATGTTGAAAATTTTGGAAAATTTTAGAGAATTTTGATAATTTTGGATAATTGTTATTTTAAAGATGAAATTGTAATTTAATTCTATAAGTAAATGGCGCACGACTCAAAATGTGCAACTCCCCATTCGCCCTATATGCTTAAAATAGGACCTTACATGCACTTGTCAAAATAAGTACGGTGTGTAACAAGGGAGGAGGACAATTTCTAGCTCGGGTGATGTTAGCACTCGACAATGACTCGTGTTAAAAACATCTCACCCTCTCTAGAAATGGTCCTCTCACCCCCCTAGTTGCACAATATACTATTATTTCCGCTATTATACTATTATATTACTATTATATATATATATATCTTCCTATATTATATAGTTGTTTGTAAATCTTATAAGATTTACGCCCTCCTCGCCCCTCCTCGCCCCTCATTTTGCCCTCCTCATTCTCCTCCTCAAACAAGGTAATATCGTTTCAAAAAATACGTTAATTTGGTCTTATTTTTTGCCCTCCTCGCCCCTCCTCTTTGTATCCTCCTCATAGCCCTCCTCCCAGCCCTCCTCATGCCCTCCTTATTTACTTATTTCTATTAATTATCATTTTTTATTTTTGTTTTTTTTTCTATATACATATTATACATATAAAAATTGTTTATAATAAAAATTGTGAATGTTTATAAATTTATAAAGTGTTTTATTCATTATACATATCAGTGCAGTTTATTCCATTTTACTGATACCACTGTTTTGTTAATTATTCGTATGTATAAAATCAATTTAAATAATCTACATACTTTAACAATTTATCATATTTTTAAAATTTATTTACACAACAATATTATAATTCAAATTTATAATATATTATATAAAATTATATTTAGATTTATAAGACTTATGTTTTAAATGTTATATTTTTGATTAATATAATATAAATTATTCTTATAAATCTAAATAATATGCAAAAAATATGCACACTATTACAAATAAAATACATGCTACCATATTTAGATTTATAAGACTTAAATTTTATAAAATACATTTTTGGATTCATCTTCATTATTACTATTATAAATCTAAAAAATATGTAAAAAGTATAACACATAAATAAAATACATGCAAATTAATTTAGATTTATATGGGTGAAATTTTTAAGTTTTTCATAATATAATATAACAAGATATATTGTTAATTTAAAACAAAAATTAAAGTAATGTAAATTCTTATTACATTCAAAAGAATTTTTTTTTTTTATTATATTCATTAATATTAAATTTACATATATAGATTATTACATACGAATTAAAAAGAGCTTTACAATATTACATTTAAATAAAAAACAAAATTAAAATAAATATATATGTTAAAAAATACAATACTTAAAACTAAATATAAATAAATGTAAGTATGAGTTACATATATTTATTTATAAATGAATTAAATAAAACATAAATTTGAATGTATAAAAAAGCTTAATTAACAAAACAAAAAAACGCGCCAATCTATTTACCTCCCGGGTGGTGTGGAAATATGTATATATATATGTATACCATATATATCTATTTAGCAACGCTCAGAGCCATAAAGTATTGTTTTTTATCCATTATCCAAACGATCCAAGCCCAAAAAATGCACGATCTAATAAGCCATTATCTCAATTCTTGATCATCACAAAAATCGGATTTACATGCATCGTTCTCCTTTAAAAAAAATCTTATCTACTGTTCCCTCTTTTTCTCTGTTCGTTCACACACTGCTTCCTTTTCCCCCTTTCTCTCAGTATCTCTAGTGCGAGTTCAGACTAGTTGCAAGCAAGCAAGCAAGCGAGAGAGAGAGAGAGAGAGAGAGAGTGAGAGAAAGAAAGAGAGAGAGAGAAATAAAGAGAGAGAGCCAGAGAGAGAGAAAGAGAGAGAGAGGGGGACAGAGAGAGAGGGAGAGAGAGAGAGAGAGAGAGAGAGAAAGAGGGGGGAGAGCTCGCGAGCTCTCTTGCGTTTATTGTCAAGTCAATCAAACGAAATCCACCTACTTATTTCCCTCTCTTTCTTTTCTCTCCCTCTCTCTCCTACAATACGCTCTTAGAAGAGATATCATTCTTCAAGTCCTTGCGGCTTCGATGTACAGAGAGTGCGCACAACGCACATATTGCTGCAGCGGCATTGTGTGTGCGCAAAGAGAGAGAGAGAGAGAGAGAGAGAGAGAGAGAGAGAGAGAGAGAGAGAGAGAGAGAGAGAGAGAGAGAGACGGGGAGGGGGAGGGAGGGAGAGAGAGAGTTGAGAGAAAGAGATGTGTCAACTCCTTGCAGGCACGCGCGTACAGCACGTACGTGTCTAAATTACCGCTACGGAGAGAGAATTCTTATGACCATTATGATGCTTAGATTGTGATTCTTGCCTGTTATGTAATTGATTAGTTTCACTTACCGCAAGAGTAGTGGGAGGGACGCGCGATCGAGACACGCGTTGCCTGGTCCTCATTTTCGTTTTATTGGCGGTTCGCATTTATTTTGGATAAGGTGTGATTATTGTTTTGTAATGTAAGTTTACTGGACAAGGGTTGAATTTGGAAGTGGAATAATAGAATTACGTAAATGGTAAATATTATGTGTAATTGACAAATAGAATTACGTAAAGACTAGTTGTTACTGTTACACTTAATACATTTTTAAAGAAGTGTATTGGGCGTAAATGATATTATATGGGGATATAATTTTTAAAATAGTCAATTTGTAATGTTAATAAATTATAAATAAAATATTTTTCTCAACACGTGCGTGAAAAAGACCCTTTTGCATGCAGGCAAATCGAACGGAAAACTGGGAATTCCGAGCGTCTTTGTCGGAGCGGGAGGAAATGGTTATTCCACCCCGATCCTGAAAATCTCTGAAAATAATGTCAAAATTTTATATATTCCAATATTTGAACTCAAGATTTAAAAAAAATGCAAAAAATTCAAAATTTTTTACAAAATTTATTCTTTTTATTTTGTAGGTCTGGTGGACGACTCGAAATGCCCATTTCCCCATTCCCATTGCATGCATAAAAAAGGCCTTATTCACACACTTGTTAAAAAAAATACGTTGTGTAAGACGGGTGGAAAGGGCTTTTGCAGACTCGGATGATGATTTGAGCACTCGTGTACGTCTCGGGCCATTTTCCCCCCTAGTTGCACAATGTACTATTTTTTAATAAATATGTGAAAAGGGCCTTTTTCATGCATGAAAAGGGAATGGGGAAACAGGCATTACGAGTCGTCCAGTAGACCTAAGAAACTCAGGAGAGGGCGTAATCAATATTACCTCCCGCTCAGGCAAAAGCGCTCGGAATGCCCAATTTTTCATTCGCTTTGCAAGCATGGAAAAGGGTCTTTTTTATGCACGTGTTGACAAAAATTCTCATTCACTCCAACATGTATGAGCCTGTAAAATCGTAATAGTTACGAAACTTGTAACTTGTTTAGTAACAAATGACAAATTTTCAACAACGAACGAATATATACACACTCAAAGCTCTATTAAGCAGACAAATCACTCTTTCAACTTACAAGCCGCGCTCTTAATTGTACATACATTGAGTAAATCAGTCGAGGGGCATAAAACACGACTGGCGCAGGCTGGCAAGTAGTGTGAGTAAGAGCATGTCCAGACTAATGATTTTATTTCTCTCTCTCTCTCTCTCTCTCTCATCCCCTCGACTCGGTCAACTATATACGTCCATTTGCGAATCTATAATAAAGCATCACTGCCCACGATCCTTTTTCACCCCCTTCCCCCCGCTCGTTAATCCGCATCTCGAACCCCGCTATATATACGCATCGTCGATCATCGATCATCGTATCATACGATATCTCCGACCAACGAGAAAATCGAGTGCAAACCCGATAGTTCGAGGGAGAAGAGAAGAAGAGAGAGAGAGAGAGTTTCGCATCAACAAATACTGACGTATCTGAGGCAGCGCGGCTGCATCAGCGGATCTCGTATACACACGTGACTCGTATATTTACGAACGTCACACATGCACTTGGCTCGAGTTCTGCTGCAGGCTCGCTGCAGCTAATGTGCAGTGTGTACGCACGATACGTACGCGCGCGGTCGAGGAGTAAAAAAAATCGTCCACACGTTTCACCACGTGCGCGCGTGTGTGTAGTGTGTATGGCGTACGCACCCGGGCAGCGAAGGAGTTGTGAAGCAGGAGGAGGATGAGAGATATAGCAAGAGAGAGAGAGAGAGAGAGAGAAAGATATGGAGCGAGAGGCATATAAACATAGAATAAGACGAGAGCAAGAGGGAGAGGTGTGTAAACAGAGAAAAATAGAATTACGGAGAGATGCTGCGAGGAGCGTAAGTGCGCGTAATTGAAGAGTGATTTCTTTAATTTTCACGTATACTGCTTGAAGTCGCAATATATATTGGTATAGGTAAAACGAGTTTCGAACTGTAGCATGTATGCCAATTATTGCGTCAGGTGAATTAAAAATCTTTTTAAAACGCATCTGATAATAATGTATGAGACAGATAAAATATTTTAATTTAAACTTACTTAACAGATTAGTCTTTTACTATGGCAATAGTATCAAAAATTCTGCAAATCTGAATTTAATATTATAATTAATTCTCTATTGGTTCTTGTCTCGAGCAGAAACAGAAATAAATCTAAATCAGGTTTTTAATAAAAATGTTGACAGTTTTTTTAAAAAAATATATAAAGAATATATTGTATGAAAATATTATACCATTTTATATGACCAATTTTGTATACAGACTTTAAAAATAGATCTTATAAAATTTTCATAAAGTAGTCAAAATCATTTCTGAGAAGGTCTAAAAGAAACTATGCCTTTTTCCGTAAAAAAATTAAAATTTAAAAATACTAGCTTTAGTCGATAGTCTGGCTACGTTCAGAAAAGTCTTCTATCAAAGTGTAGAAGATAAACTATACTACCTGTAATTGCTGTAAGCTGCTAAACATATATTATATATTGTATAGTTACAACGTGCAACAATCAATAGTTTACTTTTTTTATTAAAAGAAAATATATAAAATATAATAATAGAATAATTGAAATAAAACCAACGAATTTAGCAATTATACCGTTACCCTCAAGCATTTAGTACAAAAATAAAGACGTAATATTTATAAAATTTGAAGGTAGACCAGTCCTCTCAACAGCCTATAAAGAAAAACCCATATCCAGCCAACGCACAAGAGAGTAGATATCGAAGCCTGGCCCGAGCATACACAGAAGACGCGAGTCGCGCGCGCGCGGCGCAAGAGTAGTACAGGGCGTGCGCGCGCGCGCGAGCCTCGCGACTATACTACGCCGACGACGACGACGACGACGACGCTCGCTCGCTCGCGAAGGCAATGAACTTCACCTCCTCTCCTCGCTGCTCGCGCTCGCGCTCTATACACGAGAAGCGAGCGAGAAGGAGAGAGAGAGAAGCGATGGCTTTTATGCGTGTATAATGGCCCGTGTTTATGCTCTCGTACTCTCGTACTCGTCAAGTAGGTACGCATTATATGCGTTCGAATGAGCGCGCGCCAGCCAGCCAGCCAGCAGCAGCTCTCCGCGTCCGTTCCGATTTATTAAAAGTGAAAGACGATGAAAAAGAGTTGTGCGTAGTAGAAAATCAAGGAAACTGCAGCGGCGAGGCGACGAGCGCGCTCGATTGCCACATCCATTCGACTTCTTTTCATTTCGCTGGCGCTATTAAACGCTCGCTTTTTTTTTTCTTACTTTGTGATGTGTGCTGCTGGTCGCGCGAGTGAATTATATTTGGGCGACGAGTTTTGTGTACGCGGGCAAGCGTGAGGTTCGATGTGTTGCTCTCAGCGCGAGTAATGAAAATAAGCGAATTTCTATAGCTATTATAGGCTGTACAATTTTTTAATCATTACAGTGTAAATTTGAGGTTATTCATTGAGTGTGTTAAATTACACATGTTAGGTGTGTAAAATTACACAGTTTTAGTGTGTGAACTGCTGCAAATGTATTGTTTTAACACACTTGAGCGTGTAAAATACTGCAAATGTGTAATTTAACACACATAGAGTGTGTAAATCACTTGTCGCTATTTATCCACGTTTCCAAGTGTGTTATTAATTTTTACACTAAAAACAATATTTATATATAAGAAACTTACATATTTAAAATGTGGAAATTTGGCAACACACACTTGGATTTTCAGCGTACATAAAGATGATATAGCAGTAAAAATTAGCGTATTAATAAGCGTCGCGGGGAGAAATGACTTATATATAACCATATATAGTTATATATAAAATTCATATATGGTTATGTATAATCATTTATTCTGATATATGATATTATATTGTTGTATATGATTATATATTGATTTTGACCTTATATAAATATATAGTCATATAAAACTATATATGCTCATATATAACCATATATAACCATATATAAGCATATACAAGCATATACAAGTCTAGTGGCAATTAGCTTGCATAGCGTTATATATAGTTATATATGTCCATATATAGCCATATGTAATTGTATATATTCATATATAGTTATATCTAATCTCTCATATAGACTTATATATAGCTATATATGATTCTATAAAATCATATATAATGATACATAAGCGTATTTATATATAATTATATACAACCACATATAATTGTATATAAAGTGAAAACGTAGCATGGCCCCGATCTGCACGTCATTACATATTGCATCAGGCCCTATTCAGGCACCTGATTAGGACCTTATCGAACTCCTAAGATACTTGATCAGATCCTAGTTTTATCAGAACTTAATATTTGTACTCTCTGGTGACGGCAGAATTAATCTAACTATTCAGGTAGGTACTTCCAGTATTATAATTTCAACAATATCTATGAGTTGGGGTTGCTGGATTCTTAATTCAAAGATCCCGGGTTCGAGTCCTATGTCGGGCAATTTTCGTTTTTTTAATAATAATATATTCTTTTAATAGGGATAATAAATGATTATTTATTAATAAAAATCATTATTTGATTAATATTTGCATAAATTAATTATTATATTGTTAATTTATTAATATTATATACAATTATACATCTTAATATAAAGTCAAATTCTATATATATTTATATATAAGTGATTATATATGGTTATATATGGTTATATATAACATTCTTTTTCCCGGCGTGTTTGTTGCTGTGATTTTAGCCAAATAATTGTAGCGATTACTTTTGCTGAAAAATGAATGACAAAGCATGACATTTAAAAGTATGTAGTATTAAGAAACTTTTACGTCTTTATGTTTTCAAGGAAAAATCGTTCGATTATTTTTTAATAATTCAAAAATAATGTTTAAGTATTAATTTCCCTGACTTTAAGACCTAGAATTATACTATAAATTTTAGTGATAAAATATCTCTAGTAACTTATAAACTAACATTAATTTTATGGAGAAGCTAATAAATATTGTGGACGCATAATCAGCTGTAAGTATGTCGTGTTATTTTGCGAATTGTATTGCGTATGTAACTTCGTTTAGAGAGTGCACGGGAAGAAGTTTCAATACGTCGAAAATGTGCGACGCTGCAACCGTACGAACATTTCATATTTTAGATAGTCAAGATTTTATGTAGTTGTTTGGATTATGATAGCAGTTTAGTAAAATCTGACAAAACTGAGCAGTTTCAGATGTGTAAAATTATTATCGTACGACCGTGCAATTAAATTTCCACAACATAAATATAGACACCGTTTCTAGAGAAATTTTATTTTAACATATGTATAATTAACCATAATGTCAAAATAGTATTTTGATAAGTAATATTATACACGTACGACGTACGAATCAGGATTATCTCAATAAGGTCATCAGGACGACAAAGATCACCTATAAAATATCCTTGTTGCGCATAAACGTCGTCCCCGATAAAATATAAACCCTCGTGCATAAAAAGCCTCATCAAAACACACCTCCAGCGACTGCTGAAATCTCGAAAAAAAAAAAACAACAAAGTGATAACCATATACGCGCGACTCCCCATAAAATAATTTCGAAAGCATCGCGCACACGTACACACGCATCCTCCAACCTATCGAAAACTATATATGTATATGTACATAAATAGCCATAGCCTCCCGACTGGACACATAAACCGATGCGAGTGCGCGGCGCGGCTATTGCATAATTGAAAATTTTATTATTGTCATTACTGCACCATCGACGACTGCAGCAGCAGCCTTTTCTCGCGTATATTCCCCATTTCTCGCTGCAACGCACTTGCACACCTCTCCCTGTCCTTTTTTCCCTCCTCTATATATATACATATATACATCTCGCGCGCGCGGTTCAAGGATTTTTGCACTCGCGCGCAAAAACATATCGCAACTCCGCAGGCATCGATACCGAGGTGTCGCGCGCGCGCCATCTCACCCATAGCAGATTTTCCGCGCGCGCGCGCGTGCAATTTTCTCTCTCCTCGCTCGAGCCACTTATTCTCATTTACGTTTACGTTTACATCATCGCGCGCGCGCGCGCGGGGCAGTAAAGTGTTATACTGCGCCGCGTGTGCAGGTGCGCGCCCTGGTTTCTCTCTCTCTCTCTCTTCTCCTTCTCTCTTTTTCTCTTTCAATGGTTTTTTTTCTGTGTGTGTATGTATGCATGTATGTGTGCGAGTGTGTGTATATATCCCGCTTCTGTCCATTCGTTCGCGGGCCTTTTTGCCTTCCACTTGCATCGCGCGTCGGGGAAACCTAACGAGTCCCGGGGCCTGTTATTATCCGCTCTCGGAACTCCTTCGAGCGCTCTCTGTCCTTCTCGGTTGGCGCTGCGGCGCGGCTCGTGCAGCGCGCCGAGGCGCAGATTATCCTGGAAACTTATTGCGGTGAACTTGGACAATAACGACACGGAATCAAATGTACCGTAGGCCCCCAGGCCCGTGGCCACTGCCCCCTTTTCTCGCCGATATTTTCTTCGCGCCTCTCCTCCATTGCTCCGACACTGTCTTCCTCAATTTCTTTTTTCCGCGAATGGAAATGTATATCGGCGGAGTGTAATTTCTTTCACGCGCGCGATATTCCGCGACGTCGACAGAGGAGAGAGAGGTGCCACTAGCCTCGTGATTTTCTAACGGGACGAGTATAAGTCCGGTCGTTAGTGCAGCACACGGAAATCGATTACGTTTTGCCCGTAATTCCGCGCGGCGATAACGCGCGGCGATGGACGCGAAGGAATATAGAATCGGCAGCGGGAGCAGCTCTGTTGTGCCGGAAATGTGTTATTGAACGGAATAATGTGCACTGCGGAGTTGTGAGGATTGTTTTGATCTTGGTGTGCTCGGATTAGGAAGAGGCATGGGATTAATGGTTATTGGAATCGGAAAGTTTGACGATGTAAACAAGATTAAGGAGCAAAACCTGCAAAACACTCGGTGTGAATCTAGTACTTTATAAAATAAAAATATATTTCCTTATGGTCTCTAATGTATAAAACTGCCAGTTTTAGAGTATAATAGTTTAGAATAGAAATGTCAGTATAATAATCTTCACAATAAAATTAAATTCTATTTTATGTATTATTATAATACACCTTATGAATTCCTTTTTTTAATTAATATAAACATTTGTAAGAACTCTTATAACATTCATAACTAATCCACATTACGCTTTCTGCAAGATCTTAGATAACTAGAAGGCAAACAATAAGTGTCTATAGTATTTATATAGACGTGGTTACTATTACAGGACATTTTCTTTCTTGGAAATAAAAGGACTTTACCCGAACAACGACAAGCGGCAAAATCGTCTGGAATCCTTCCGACCAACGAGAAACATTTAACGTTTTTTCTCCTTTCGTGGAGTGTATGTCGGTGATTATCGGCTAAACAACTCGAGAATGCAGAGTATTTATTTCCATTCTTGTAACTACGCAAACCACAAATATCAAACGTACTTTGCAAATTGACTATAATCTTAAGAGAGTTCCGATAGCAATAATTTCATTACGATTCGGTGTTTTGCTAACGGTGAAAAACTTCAGCGACTGCATTGTTTCCTTTCAGGAAATAACCTTTAATTGCTGCTATTAATTAATATAAAATTAATCTTTGACAAAAAAACAAATCGTATCGAAATAGTTCTGTACATGCTTTAAAGTGTCTTAATATATAATTGATATAATTAATGGTCACATTTTTACGCAATTGAATAAATTTTACTCATGTCACAATTACTTCAATTAAATATGAATTAAATATTTTTACACTATCGAATAAGTAGTTGAGGATAAAGCCTACGGCAGGCCGAGAATAGATTGAAGACCCTAACGAGGTCACATATCTAACCTGCTCAGTTGCTTATACCACAAAAAGAAAATGAATTTTTAAAAGAATTTGAATCTCTTGCCCCTAGTGAAAGATCGATTCATTTACAGCTAGAATATACTTAGTGTACCTTATACATAACAAGGATATATATACGTACTTGTTCTGCATATATAATAATAATGTGTTATTTCCTCCCCATTAAAAGAAAATCTGCCCCATAGAACAGCTCGAGTACACAAAGACAAAACAAAACAATACGAAACCTCCACTCACTATACGTACATGCACCCTCGTCTAATATACAAGCGCGCGAAGGTACGCGCGAAAGCACAAAAGCACTTTCAAGTGTCCGCACCCACGCCTAATGCGCGGGCGCGCGTGCAATTCTTGAGCGCCGTTTCTTGTGTTTCGTAAGGGTGGATACATTCAGAGGCCGTGTCCCTGATGATGATGGTGACGAAAGTCTCAAGGTGTTCTCGAGAATCACGGACATGTGCGCCAATCGCGCGCGCGCGCGCGCTTTGATCACTCGGGGGACGGAGTTTGCGGCTGCTTTAATGTCTCTGGTGCAGGTATGTGTAGACAAAACTATGTGAGCATATTGTCCGTTGGTTGCTGGACTAAATGCCAGTGGCGGATTGCTTTCGAATGAGAGATTCTTATTGGTTTGAGGATATATTGAATTCATAGAAGTATTTAAGGTGACTTGTTTAGAAGATGAAGTAAAGTAGAATGAATTGAATTATTTACAAATAATGTAAGTATTCTAGTTAGATATTAGTATATACAATTATAGAATAGGTCATAAATCTTATAATTTAGTAAATAAAAAAATTGTAAAATCCAATGATTTAAAGACGTATTTGGAGCTCGAATCATATCTTTTAATCATAAATTTTTAAAAAGTGTAAACTATTGCTAAAAAGTGTAATATGTACATAAAATATTAGGTCGTTGAATGTTATAAAAAGTTAGAAGATAATATGCGTGAAACTAAGGAGTATCTTTCTATCTAAAATGTTCATCTAATATTTGGTTTGAATATAAAGCTAGATAAAATGTTCTTTATTTTATTTTTAGCTACAATTTTAGGACAGTTATGTTATCACAGTTTGAAATCATCTTATAACATTTTAAAGGAACATTTATGTTTTTTGTAGCTACCTTACACTTTAAGCTTCATACGATTAAAAATAAATAATGCATATTATTTTAGTTATCTTTGCTATGCAAAATTAATAATTTACTTTGTGTTTTTCGTATTCAGTTTATACAAATTCATAATAAATAATTAATTATACTAATCCGTGTAATTATAGGCATTGTTAATTTTATGTGTACGAAAATCACAGTGTTTCACTGGAATTATATTTATAAAGACTGGTAATTAACGAACTTCTATCGATAGAGATACGCTGTATATTGCACTGTTCAAGCCTAATTGCTATAGAATTACACCCATGTAACTCGAAAAATAATCGACGCTGCAAAGAGCGAAAAAAGACCCCATACACCGATAAGTAACGAAAAATCATTAATACGTCAATCATAGAAACGATGTAGGTCATTAACGAGTTACGGAAAAAGGCGCTCGTTACACGCACAATTTTTCTCGCCGGAATATAACAACAATAATTAACCTCTCGAAACGGCTCTCTGCATAAATCTATAATAAACCGCTGGCAGCGCGGATACGTCCACGTACATACGTATATACTCGAGCGTTTAGCCGGGGAAATATTATCTCCTCAGGAGCCCACAAGACACGAAAATAAAACGAAACCTACATTCAGTCATTTTTCACGCTCCAAAGCGCACGAATTAAAAAGCACTCAAAAGTTCTGTTATACATGCCCCAGCCTCAGCTCGCGGCTGCGGAGTCCGACTTGCCGGGCTCGTACCTACACTACTAATTCCACTGCGTTTTGCGCGCCGCGCGCGCGCGCGCGCAATAAGAAAAACATTGTGTCGAGTAGATTAGGCCCTTGAGCTAGGACTCGGAGAAATCAAGAGAGAGAGAGTGAGAGAGAGAGAGAGAGATGCATAAAGGCCTCGGCGTACTATACCCGCGCTTATATACATACACCTATATAATGCATCGAGCCTTTCACGCGCGAGGCTCGTATACTGTGGCGATTTATCTGGGTGTGACCTCGTGCGCGAGTCGTTTGCGCGCTTTGATGATTGCGCGACGTATCGCGAATCGTGTACGTGTATGCAAGCGTATGTATCTTTTGTACGAGGTGCGTATGTAGATGGAGAGAGAGGGGGGATGAGGAAAGCGCGCGAAACGCCAGCTGATTATCGCTCTCGCGATTTGTGTGTGTGTGTGTGTTTGTGCGTGTGTATACTTTGAGGTGAAAGAGGGCGATTTAATGACGTGCGAGAATCGCTGAAGGCGAAAGTGAGAAACGAGCGGCTGCTGTGTGAAATTGGAGGAATCGTGTAGTGCGCGGAAATTATTGTTGATGGAAAATATTGGCCGTGAGTTTGTTGTTGAGATTGAGTGTAATTTTTGAGATTGGTCGTCTGTCTATATTCAGATGTAGCTTTGAGTGGCTAAAGTTTGTTATTGATTATTGCAATATATTAGACGTGCATACATTATGAGATAATGTGTTCTTTTTTATAAAAATTAAATCTTACATAAATTAATGTTATATATATATTTATATATAAATTTATTACTGTATATATTTTATTCTATTATTTTTGGTAACTCATAGATATATTATTGTTTTTTTTGATTGATTGATTGATTATAATCAAATATCATGAAAATAAAATTCAAATAAACCGTCCTTCCCCGTGCTACACCGCGATAAACAAAGTTGACCTCCAAAAATAATTCACTTTCATGCCAAACGCTAAGCAAGAAAATAAATCGCGCGTGAAAAAAGTAATACAAAGCACCAGACGACGGAAAAAAGAAGAACCAGCAAAAAAAAGTAATGGCGAATTTATCAGGGGCCAACGTATAACCTTTTTTCCTTCGAGTTTTCAAATGAGAAAAAGATACGGGGCGCACACAAAAACGCCACTATACAGCATCCACACGTGCACAGTGTTACACATCCGTGTGCGTATGGACGCGAGCGCAGAGGATATATAGGTATACAGTGCGGGAGCTGCTCGGTGTATATACCACTCGTAAGTAAAAAAAAGACTGTCCGCGAGAGAGATAGAGAGACAAACGTGAACGTAAAAAGAGGCTCACAGAGAGAGAGAGAGGTAGTATATAGAGAGAAGAGAGCATCGCGCGGGCTTTTCTTTCCGATGCAGCGTATATAGCGGCTCCAGCTCCAGGGGCCCCTCGATGGGGCCCTCCAATGGTGTTGCGCGGAGTATAGGAGTTTCTCGGGGCGTCGTTGGCCGCGCGCGCTTGTGTACAAGTCGGCTGTTGCGCCGGTGTGTGCGTGAAGCTGGAGTTGGAGCTCGCGCGCGGCGTCTAACCGGTTTGGCGGGTCCCGATGCAGTCGCTCTACCTATATACACTCTCGACACGGCGCGGCGAGTCGGGCTCGAGCTCGCAGCACCGGCTTCGTGTATTATACGCATGCATCGGTATAAGAGAGAGAGAGAGGGACGTGTGTAACTTCGTTGGCGTTGTGTATACACACAGATGCACGCATACTACAGAGGGACGTGGGGTCGAGTTTTATATGGACAGGTCTGTCTCGCTTGCACCCTCGTGTTTGAGATTTCGTCTATCTTTGTTTTTTGCTGAAGATTTGTGTGTTCGTATGGGTCGATGTGATTTTGCTGTCTCTGTTTGCTGCTTCGAATTTCGCTGGTATCGATTTTTGTTTGCGGTGGGGGGTGCTAATTTGCGTCTTTGATCAGTAATATTTTTGTGATCATTTCAATGGTCAGTCTAGGTTTATAAGATTTTAAAAAGTTTTCTTTTAGTTTATGCAACAGTAAATGCCTACAAGGATCAAACTGCGAGTGATTAATTCTAAATTTAGTCTCAAATTTTGTGAGCTGTGTGGATGCTTCGATATAATTTTCATCTAGTTAAAAGTCTTATAAGAACTTTTTACCTTATTCAAAGCATAAATTACGAATAAAATAATTTTCTTTACAGTTGATATCAAACAGCCTCAAAAAGTTACTATTATAAAAAGCGATACTTGAAAAGTGAATATTCTTTATTAAAGTATATCATGCAACTTTTTAATAAATGCCGTAATAGTGAATATCTATATTTCTATTAAATATTTAATTCTAAAGCTTTAAAAATGACAGTTTAAAATTCGTTCCACAAATTAATTTATATTGTTATTATGAAAACATCCTATGAAAACCATTCAATACAAAAATAAGATACTGGAAATTACAAATTACCACTGAATTTTTATATAAAATTAAGGTACGCGTTTTCAGAGACTGATCCAAAGAAAAACTTTATTTATTATTAATCAGAATCTTGTATTGTTTATGGTCGCATGAATAAAAATCTTATTTTGAGTAACAATTGAAACGATTTAACCAGATTTAACCATAAATATGTACAAAATTTACAAAATCTCATGAATGTTGCACAGTAAATAAAATAAATTTTTGTTCTAGAATAATAAGCTTCTTTATATTTGAACTCCAAAAAAGCTGACTAAAAAATTTAAAAACTGTAGGTATTAAAAATTCTTCTTTATCTTAGAAACTATGAAATGTAATTTTAATTATAATAATTTGATTTGTATTATTGCATTTCTTTCAATTAAATTTTGTATATAAAATACTTAAATCAAAAAATTTCTGCATCCACCTTTCGATATCACCCTAAAAAATCACCATAATAAAAAAAATTACTCAAAAAAAAATCAAATCATATCCCCTGTTTCTTCTCATTTTCCCCCTCTCCAACAACCCTTTTTGTCTCTCTTTCTCTCTCTCTTTCTGGTCGACTGGTGTATACAGCGTCTTTTTTCGACCGGTCTGCCGAGCGAGCGACCGAGCGAGAAAATATACGCAGTTGCACGTGCACGCGCGCGCGCTCGCGCTCTCCTCGGCCCCGGAGAAGAAGAAGAAAAAAAAATAGACGACAGGAGAGGGAAGTTCTCCGGGGCGCTGCACGCGGCCGAAGATGTGGAACCACTGTGCAGCGCAACACTGCTATACGGGCCCGAATGTATTATACGGCGCGAGCGAGAAGCGAGAGACTGAGACGGAGATACGGACGGTCTAAATATAGCGACGCATTTACATACGCGTCCCAAAGACCGAGCGCGCGAGCGAGCGGGCCTCTGGATTAATGTGTGGGCGAAACGGACAGGCAGCAGCAGCGGAGTTGAAGAGCAGCGAGAAAGGAGAAAGAAAAAGAAAGACGGAGTTAAGGCGCCTCTACCTAGCTCCTGACACCGATTTTTCATTCCCTCTCTTTCTCTCTTCCTCACTGTTTCTGTCTTTCTCTCTGGCCCTTTTCATACGAAGTGGGATAGATTCGCTTCTATACGGCGCGAGGAGGCCTGTAATACGCCTCTCTCACGTACACACGTATACGCGATAAATATCGCCGCAGTGCGCGCCGGGGACAGAGAGCGAGTGTGATTATTACGTGTTCGACTTGCGTATATCTCCGCGTATAATGGGCAACTGGAGAGAAAAGTTTCTTCGATTTACATAAGAATGGAGAGGAAAAAAGGCGCATTGAGAGAGCGTGCGCTTAATTATTGCGGCGATTACTTTTTAAGGTGAATGCGTTGGTGGCGGTTGGTGTTCCTTCTTTTCGAATTTATTTTCAACTTGCCTTTTTCTGTAATGGAAAGCGAACGAGTGGGGATCGTTATTCGTGCGCTTCGACAAAATGTGTTTTGATTTTCAACATGGTATACTTTCGAATTTAACTTAACGAGATTGTGTAGATGGATGCAGAAAAAATTCACTTATTGAGTGTATTAACCTTAGAATTTTTAATTTTATAAAAATTGGAATAATCTAATGAAATGTAATATTTTCTTGGATATCGTAAAACTGTTTGTTTTCTTGCGTAACGGTATATAAAATAACGCGATGTCATAACAAACTTTTATTTTCACTCGTTTTTAGAATTATATAACGCATTACAGTGTAGTAAAGCTCGATAATAAATACAGCACGTACCAAAAGTACAATTCTAACGATAATACGGAAAATACATATAAGGAATACTGATTCCTGACGGATAACTAGACGACATTATTGCATCGACTCAAAAATTACGTTTACAACACCTAAAATTATATATCTCATTACCCGCAGCGGTTTCTTGGAATCGCGAAATGCTCAATCTTCTGTACTGCAGTCCACCTTAACGTAATAAATAATTAAAGGGAAAGAGGCAATGCGCAAAAAATAACTCGTTCGCAACGGTACTCATTGAAGAAAATAAGCAATTCTATGTAAATACAGAGAAGAAAAAAAAGCGGTGGAGTGCATATATACGCGGCTCGCGAAAGAACGGCGAATAGACGCGTATACGCACAATGCGGCAGATTTAATGTTATGGGAAATTGCGCGGTTGGGTGCGAGAAATGAAGACCTCGGCGCAATACGGTATACCGTGCATAATATAGCTATATGGGGTAGAATTGGAAAAATATAATGATAAAATAAATTTTATAACTACGCAATTTCATTGTTTTGAATTGGATTTTGAATATGTGCACAGCAGATGATTTAGTAATTAAAATTAGATGTATCTATTTTCTTCCAAGGCGCTCTAAATAATGACTTTGTTGAAGTTCATCGATAATATGCATACCAATACATGCCACAAATAAACAGAATGCATACAGTCTTTTACTTATGCACGTCTAAGTAGGAGGTCCTTCTTGACCTGAACTTTATTCCACCCTTTATCCAGAGGACCCAAGGATTCGGAACCACGTTGACAACTCCAGTCCGTGTATAGCCACCGGAGAGCGCGCATCGCATCAACCACGTAGTTCTATAGCTACTTTCACATCAGTGTATATTTACAGATAAAGATTTATAAATATTACAGTGATTCCAGTTACAGTGCATCTATATATTTCGTACATAATTATATTCTGTTTTATATTGTTAACTAGATCACCTATATATTCCATTGTATATCTTTATATTGTATTCTTAATAAATTACTTAAAAAATAACAACAGACTTAATATTAAGTTTACTATAATTCCCTCCTGTAAGAAATGATTATCAACAAAAAATTAATTATTTTTATTATTAATGCCATTATTTAAGGGGATATCGGAGCCAAATGCAGATACCTACATCGTATTTTTCGTTATTTCAATTCTATTTTTTGTTTTCATTAATGATCTCGGTCATCCGGCGTTTGTAATACCTTAAGAAAGATCGGATAACTGAGATACTGAATAAAAATTAAAAATTGAACAAGCATAATGAAAAATACGAAAATGTCGATAAATACGGAATATCATACTAGCACTGACAGGTAAAATCGGTTGACCTACAAATTGAGAAACGATTCCTCTTATTAACAGTGTATCCTGCTCCGCTGAGAAAAAATTGATTTAACAGACAATTTATATGAAGTTATGATTTTTTAAGTAAAATTAACTATTTATTCTAGTAACTTAATAATTATACATTTTAACTAAATTCCAATGATCTTCATTTTTAAGTAATAATTATTGAAGACCATCTAGTATCTATTTTATCAACTGTTACACACAAGTGTACATACAAGAGGATGATTATCTAATTATCAATGTAATTATCAATCGTGCAGCGAATCTATACTCTCGCTCTTGTAAAATAGATTTGTTCAGCTTCGCTATCGGCCCGTTATAGTTCCCGACCACGACCACCATGTATACACGTCGATGGAGTGTAAGTACTCGGCTCTCCATGACGCGCTTGTTCATAAGAGTAGCCAACAGCAGCAGCAGCAGCAGCAGCAACAGCGCCGGGCAACGAGTGGCAAACGAGCGGGAGCGCGCCGCTGATGACTCCCGTTAGGAGAGGAGATGGAGTGTCTTTGATTTTGATTTGCCGTGCGCGCGAGCGTAGAATGAAACTGTTTACAGAGCAATCACCGTGAGTGATCTGATCGGTGCGCTATTGAATATAATCAAGGGATGCGTGTATAAGGTTTGCTGGCCTGTCCAGCGCGAACGACTTACTGCTCCATTTTCCTCATTCTGTATTTGTAAGACTGTTATGCTTTGTAACTGTGAAAATTAAATGTATTTATTAAGATCTTGTTTCGATAAGATATATTTTGTTGAGAATTTAGTACATGTTTTTGCATTCTTTTCTTCAAGATCGAATATTACTTTTTTAATAAACTTTTTATTTTCAATTCGATTAAATATACATATACTTTTTTTAATACAATAGTATATTATGCACCTAGGGAATAAAGTGAGCCAGTAAATGCCTGCGTGTGGTTTGGCGCCCGAGCGGAGCGAGCAATCGCTGGCTCACTTTAATCACGCATGCAATATACAATTTTTAACATATTTACCAAAAAGTTCGTACTCGTTCACCGTCGAAAAGGGAAAATAGTGCTACATATTAACTCCTTAACCTAAATCTAGTCCCCACCGCGCAACGCGCTGTTTGTGCCCCAACCGCAGGCGAGGACACATGCGCGTACCTGCGGGGACTAGTGTGGGGGTAAGGAATTAATGTAGCACTTTTTTCCCGGCTCGGCGATTGAAATTAATCACTTGCAAAGAAAGGACCTCTTACATAAGACAAGATTAATAACCTTAAGTAAGGTGCTAAGGGAAATTATTTTTTAAACTAAATTTTTTCTATAATAGGTAGTACCAAAAGGAATCATTTTAATTCAAGCAGAATCTTCTTAAATTAAATCGTTGTTGACTATAGAACAAAGATAATTTTTCAATTAAAATGATTATTTTGTAACTAATAGGAACCGTTTAAATATACAATAATTTTTCGTTGGGTACTTATTCAAAATTATTCATCTCAGTTTAATAGATTATTTATGTTAGTAAATAAAAATTCAAGAAGATATGTACATAAGATTAAATTTACATTTTATTAAAAGCAAACGAATATCGTTTTTCTATTGTTAATCTCTTAAATTTATCTGAAATATACCAATCGAAAAGTAATTTAATTTTACAATAAACTATGTATTATTATTCAATATCATTACCAATCATTTAGTAGGTGCACTCAAACCAATTTACACGATAGTAAATAGATTAATCTACGCTACACGACTAAAATCAGTTAAAAAAAGGTCCGCGCT
Source organism: Gastracanthus pulcherrimus (assembly GCA_949152435.1). Classification (NCBI taxonomy): domain Eukaryota; kingdom Metazoa; phylum Arthropoda; class Insecta; order Hymenoptera; family Pteromalidae; genus Gastracanthus; species Gastracanthus pulcherrimus. Next base: position 28,609,950 of record OX424573.1, on the reverse strand, counting down.
GTCGTAGAAAGTGATTTGACAAAAATTAAACTAATCAGGATTCTCAATCCCCAGTCATGTATCTCCTTCCTGATCGACAAATTTTCAGTCTCCCTAATACGCCGCATGAAACCCAACTCGAGTACATGCGTACACTAATGCACATACACACAATCCCTCTGTATACCACAACTCTCTCATACCCACACAACAACGCTGCTCGCACGACGACGCAATGACTTATCAGTTTGGTCTTTAAACCCGAAACACGTGTTCGCTCGGAGCTGGCTTTAACGGTCGAAACGTAAACTTTTACGAATAGGAAACACCTATAGGCCTGCTACCGAGCGAGCGAGAGAGAGAGAGAGACGAAAAAGAGGCGCACAAGGAAGAGAGACCATAAAAAAAGGGAGAAGAAAAATAAAGCGGTGAAGGTGGAGAGAAGGAGGCGGACGGAAAGCAGTTGCTGCTGCTGCTGCTGCACGGTAGCTTGAAATTTCACATCCCCGCACGTCGCGAGGAATACAAATGATACAGTCCCGGGCAGGTTCCTATACACGATGGGTAACGCGCAGGGCCCCTGTGTGCCCGGTACGTGAAAGAGAGTGCGAAGAGGAGAGAGAGAGAGAGTAAGAGAGAGAGAGAGAGAGAGAGAGAGAAGCCATCGAGGAGAAAAAAGGGACCGAGAAAAGGCGAGAGACAGACGGAAGCCCCCTTGAAAACTAATTATCAACGCATCAAATATAACTTAGCCTCGGCTACCGTATTCTTAAGCCGTCCTCTTTTCTCTCCTCTCCTCTCTCTCTCTCTCTCTCTCTTTCTCTTTCTATCTCCTCTCGTACACTAAATCTTATTATTTCTTGTTTACTCACTTTTTCTTATTGCCGCTCGCGGCTCTTGCAGTTCTATCTATCTCTCTCTTCCTCGCGCGCGCGAGCGATGCTTTTAATTGGACGACTATGGGGCCCCGCGATGATTCGGTGCTTTAACGAGTTACTCGCCCTCGGACTGTACATTTTCCTCTCTCTCTTCTCGTTGCAGTCGCTTACTGCATCGGGACTCTCTCTCTCTCTCTCGCTCTCGAGGGACTTTGCATCGAGATAAGAGGAATCAATGTTAACATTATTCAATTTGTAGCCTCTCGAGGATCGGAGGACTATTTGTTCGCTCCTTTTACCAGTGGATTTTCAATTATCAAAAGCCGCGAGGAAATGCGGTTTGGGATGAGAAGACGATAAAGGTGAATTATGCGTTTTAGCGCTGAATATAGGGTATTTTCGCGGATTCATTTACGTGATTGATGTTGGGAATCCACGTTTACTGGATGGTGAATTAAAAAATCGTTGGAGGGAATTGCGCTCTGCAATCGGAATATTGTCGAGAGAAATGATGCGCGGAGAGACTTGAATAAAAGTTTTATATTGAAGGAACACTTTTATGCTTATGAGATGGTCGTCTGGTAACTTGTCTCTTACTATATCTAAACTTTGTACTTTTAAACTTTTAGAGCAAAATTATGATAACTTAAAATTTAAGTTTTATTTAAGTGTAAAAACAATTAACGAAAAAAAAGTTAATTACACATTGAACATCAATGACAAAAAACTGACGATCTATAATATAATGATATAAGTCAATGGGACGTATTTTAACTCATGAAACAATTTTGCTACTCTGTCAGTTTTCTAAAAATTCAGAGTTTGAGTTATTAATAAGAGAAGTCTTATTCTAGCGATGGATATTTAGAGAATTGAAATATTTGTAGGATTGACGCAATGAGACAGTCATTACGTCGCCTCTATCGCAACATAAAATACGTCATCTCAATATAAAAACTTCATTTGATTAAGAAAAAGCGAGAATAAAACCCATCCACGCGCTTCCTCATGACTTGTTTACGTTCACGAGCTTCCGATCAATTTCGCGCAAACGTAAAATACCAGTAAGACGTCGCGCGCGCGCATACATACGTAATTCCAGCAATAACGGGGCACCTATCAATCCGAAGGAAAAACCTTTATAATATATTCGCCGGCTCATCTCCTCTCCACCCTCTATTATATCCTCCTCGAGGCTGCTGCTTTTGCTGCTGCTACTGCTACTGTACCCCTTTTCCTGCACGCCGAATATTCCGACAGTGCGCACGATTTCCGCGGCAGTAAAAAAGGTCCCGCGCGCATAATTTAGCGCTCTGTAGGGTAATGCCGCGTCCGTGGGGGGCGCGAGCTCGATGTAGATGTAGGCGCGCGAAAGCGCGGGGCGAGTAGAGAGAGAGAGAGAGAGAGAGAGAGGAGGAGGAGAGACTTTGGTCGTGTGCCAGCTCGAAGATCGTAAATCTGCGAGGCGGGAGAGCGCTACTCTGGTGCTATATTCTATAGTTGTACCTGATGTATAGTGCTGCTGCTGTATCGCTGCTGCACTTCGCGGCGAAGTGAAGTTTCTGCGTGAATATAGCGCTTTTTTTTAAGGGATTTATTTTGCGAAATATGTGTATGTGGTTTTAGCTGCATGCACGAGCACGGTTGTAGAATTGCGGGAATGTCGCCGGTGGCGCTGTTGTGTCTTACGTTTGTAATTTATAAATGAGATGAGGTATTTGGAATTTTTTGTTTAGTTATTTGATTTTATTGAATGTAATGTTTTTTATATACAGTTTAAAGTGGTTAAATTCAATGTGTTCAGTATCTTTATTATAATTTGGATATAAAATGTATTTTTTGCAAATGTCTAATTATTCTCGGTAATTACTACTTACAACTTTTTAAAAAAGGCCAAAGCAAGACCTTATTAATTTAATTAAATGACAATGCGCATGAATAGCCTATGGTAAAATCTTAAAATCTAGCATTTTTTAAGGACAATATTCGCCTTTATAAATTAGAGAGTAAATTTTTTTATTTAAATTCATATTTTTTTGTTATCCAAACTAATATAGATATTAGGGGGCCTGAGGTGGCTCAGTCGGTAGAGTGTCGGATTCTCACGCCGGTGACCCGGGTTCGATTCCTAGTTTCTGCAGATTGATACAAGCACCTCTGTTAAAATTTCTTGTGCTTTGTTTACAAACACACCGCAGACCCCCGTCATCGATTATCACCGTATGGGAGCACAAATATGTCGACATTGAAAGAAAAATAATAATATACAGAGATAGATAAAGAGTTTATTTTACACACGTGAACAAATATATACCTTGTATATACATGTATAAAATATACTGCAGTCAGATAAGTCAGGTACAAAACATTATATCATAAGGTATATAAAATCTCATTGTCAGGTATATAAAATACGTAGATTATAAAATTTGCATCATTTGGGATTTTATAAAAACAAAATAACATTATATAATTATTCAATGACTTCATCAAATATTTAACGCATTTCTACAAACAAAAATATTCGCTTCAAAAAAAGCCATCGATCAGTCGTACGACATTCACCCTTCCCAACAATTTTCCTTCCAGATAAAGAGCGAGTCCAGCGCCAAATAGCCATTTCCCTCCTCCTGCTTTATAAACCGCCGCGCAACGCGCCGGCCGCGATAAAGCCTCCCGTATTCATCTCTCGCGCGGCGCATAACTCTCGGAAAAAATACCGTCGCGCTCGGGCGCAAAAAGTATCGCGCGCCCGCTTAATTGCGCCCCGGCAACCTGTTGGAGCGCGACGCGATGTAACGGACGTACGCGCGCGGCCCTTTACTTCGCCGGCGTAGGGTCGCGTGTGCCCTCGCGCAGCCTGTAATCCGGAAGTAGGAAGCAAATTAATGGGTCGGAGGGAAAAATTAGCCGCGATTGCGCCCCGATAAAATATATTACGCGTACGTGAGAGCGCGAGTGCGCGGGGGGGCTCCAGTGTGTGTATCGAATGCGAATTCGCGGCGGCAGCGGCGCGACTGGGGTATAGAGTGGGCAGTAGGGAAGATTGCACGCGGAATTAATGAAACCCTGCGAGACAGAAGGTGTGTCGTATAGCGGCTGGAGACTGATTTTATAGTGGATGGATGGTTCGCGCTGGTTTGCAAAAATGCGGAAGATTTAACTTCGAATATAGAGAACAGTTTTTATTGTGTTTTGGTTCATTTTGTTTAGTATTTTCATGGGCTTGAATTTAAATATTAATTTAAAGTAGATTACAGAGATTTTCCTGTGAGATAGCCGAAAAATTAACAGTTTATGAAAGACATTTTTAATAGCGTAAAGTAAGTAAGAGACTTGAAATGTTCACGCTTTACAATTTCATATTAAACGTAATAAAAATTATAATTTAATTTTATAAGTATTTTTTTAAGTACACATAATACTGACGAAGTTGGATCCTACAAAAGTGAAGTGATTGGTTCAAAAGTATCAATAGGAAACAAACAAACCAAAAATCTTTATCAGTATAAAAATAGAAATTTCCTAAAAAATAATGGATTGTATTCAGAGTGATAGGTGTATTCATCTTTAGAATATACCATTAAAATAAATTCAACCGATACCATACCTATTCTAAGGTGTATATTTCGCCTCTGTATCTTATAATGAAAAGAATATATAGAATTCAAAATACTTGTTACTTATATATATCCTTAAAATGTGTATTAATAACTAGATAAGACTATCAAACTCTAATTATGTTAAAATATTTTATTCATTTTAAAAAATATAAAATCAAAATTTTTAAGTAGATTACACTGGAAAGCCTACTTGATAATTATGTTTGGATTGATTTATTTACAACAATCAATTTGTTGCAGATAATCGTATTCTGAAATTTATACAAATTGCATTGTAGTTTAAAACTGAAATATCAAATCTAAGAAACTTATATTATTAAATATATTTTAACAGAACGAAATAATAATTTTAAACAAAAATCATATTCACCCCTACAATGTAACAAAAAAAAGAAAAGCAGTTCCTAAGACAATATCTAAGATAAAATCGCAGCAGCAGCCAAAACAAAGCCTCATTCTCGATTCAGGCCGAATAATATGCAAAATCGGGGCGTTCGCTCGGGATAAAATTCGCGTAAAGTGACGTTTATTATAAAATCGAGGCTCAGACAGCAGTCGCGCGGTTCGCCGCGGTCGTCACTTTACTGTACGCGGGCCTGCTGCGTACGAAGCACGCGAGCAAAACGACCATCGGATATATACACGTATAGACCTAACTCGAAGAAGAAGGCGCAGCGCGGAGGAGAGAAAAAAGAGGAAAATGCAAAAGCGCGTACGTATACCCGCGGCGAAAGGTCGAACGTTTGCAGAGGGGCTCTTTTATACACACAACACGTGTTCCGTACCGCGTGCAGTTCTTTTTTCTTCTTTTTCTCCTCTCTCTCTCTCTCTCTCTCTCTCTCTCTCTCTCTCTCTTTGCTTCTCGCTTTTACGCAGTGGAGCTGCATGTAGCTAGACCGCGCGCGGCGTACAACGCCGCTTTTACTCCTTCGGCCAAAGGCATTAAAGGCACTAACCACGAGTCGAGGCCGAACTTGCGACCTTCTCTCTGCGGACCAAAAGCCACGAGAGAATTATTGAAGGTGGGAAGAAGGATTAGGAGAAACGATTTTTCTTCTTTTTAAAGACAATCCTTTATTGTATTTAACATGCTAATGCTGCAATGCCTGATTTAAAACTTAAATTGAAGACGAGAATGCGGTAAGTAAACGTACGACAATATTTAGAGAGCTGTTATATGCCAATAAGTGTATTCGTACTATAAATCGATAATTATATACTATAAATCAATTTTATATTTAAATCTATAATAATAAATTTAATACGAATTATCATGAAAAATGTTCTCTTTTTGAATATATTAAGAAACAAAAGGTTAGCGTTAGGACGAACAGCAACCGAATTGCTTCGTTATTGGGTACCAAAAAATAGCTTCCAGAGTTTTATCCACATCATTCACCCAAAAGACAAATACTTTCCTGGTAGGTTTTTTTTTTAAGATATTAAGGTTTTAATGCTTGCACTAATGTGCTACACAAAAATGTAAGCGATAACGAGTAAAAAACCGCTGTCAATTCATTGGTAGGTACTTAGTACTTACTTTCTTTACTTTCCTCCAACTAAATTAATCGTTTCAATATGAAATTCTTTGCTCTTATAAATTATTTTTAAATTGCTATATCTTACCGAAATATAACCGTTTAAATCATTTTATCATTTTGAATATTATTATTATTATCATTCCCATTACCATTATCATTATCATTATCATTATCATTATCATTATCAACATCGTCATCATCATCATCATCATCATCATTATTGTGGACCAAAAAATAACATAACGACTCCGAAGTCTCCAGATTAATAAACGTCAAGTAAATCCGATATATATTCAAAACTTAAATCCACCATTTTGAATTTAGTATTTTTGTTAGAAAATGCATGATCAATTCAATGTGTAGCAACCCAATCCTAAAAATACCCAATTATCAACTTTCAATAAAATACAATTGATTTTAAAAACTCTTAAAAATCATAAAAATAAATAATAAAACAAAAACGATTTGATGAGTCTTAAGAAAATATAGTATAACCAAAAATGTTATACTCTTTCAAATGCATTTACACTGAATTGATCATATTACTTCTACATACCAAAATAATTTACCTCATCAATTTCTGAATATCGTAAAATAAAAAAAAATCATAATAAAACAAAATCGAGTCGATAAATCTTAAAATTTCTTTATAATTCTGAATCCTTATTTAGAAAAAAAAATAAGCCCTTATTGACAAAAAATGACCGCACCTTTCTCGAGATGTGAGCGATCAAAAATTTTTTTGAAAAAAGACAACCTTAAATATCATGAAAAACAAAAGTCCTCATGATCTGGGCAAAGAACTTAGCCAAGAGATTACTAAAAGCTACCTTTCTGGAAACTTTCAGACAAATTAAAGCCGTTTTACTCAAGTAAATGGACGACAAAAAAATCGATTTTTTTCACAAAATGATTTTTTTCTCAGAAAAAGAAAAGGAAAAAAAATGGAAAATTTTACAGAATAGTTTTCATCATATTTCTAATCACCTCAAAATTTTTCAAACATTTTCCTTCATATTTTTCACAGATATGGCCTTTGAAACAAAAAACAACATTTTCGTGTATAACGGAAACAGGGAAATGACTTTTTTTAAATTTCGGGTCGGAAAAGATAGACAGTTTTGTGCTCTTTAAAATACATTTAAAATGAATAGATAATATTATTTTAAACATACAAAAGAAACGAAAAACTAAACTAAAAAAAAAGCACTATAAAAACAAAAAAACATCGAATAATAAATAAAAAACGTTTTTTAGCCGCCTTCCGTAAAAAAAAACAAATCCAAGCAATATAGTTATTAAACAAGGTATCAAGAATACTATTAATCAAAGTATTAAATTTAGAAAATGCTTGCTTTTTATCTGAAAACGAAAATAATTATAACGAAATAAAATTTCATAAAATTAAAAACCTGTATTATGAGCTATTTTCAAACTAATTTTTTAACTCACACGGCCATAAAGTGCATACATTTTCCCCGCCGAGCCGAGAAAAAGTGCTACATTAATTCCCTACCCCCACTCTAGTCCCCGCTGCTACGCACATGTATCCTCGCCTTCGACTCGGGCACAAACAGTGCGTGGAACTGGGGTCTAGAGTGAGGTTAGGAAGTTAATATGTAGTACTATTTTCTCTCTTCTGCGGTGAACGAGTATGAACTTTTTGGTAGATGTGTTAAAAAATCGTATATTGCACGCGTTAATAAAGTGGGCCAGCGATTGTTAGCGTGTATGACGACCTCGCTCCGTTCGGGCGCCGAAGCACACGCAGGCATATCCTGGCTCATTTTATTCCTTAGGTGCATAATATACTATTGTATTAAAAAAATTATGCCCATCTGAACGAAAATGGCCACTTTTTTTCCTGAAAAGCGAGACCAAAATTACACTTTTTGCCCACAAATGTGCGAAAAAAGTGACTTCACTTGAAACTACTCCAAATTCTTTTATTTCATCAAGTTCAACCAATAACCCTGATTTTCGATTGTCTGTTAACAATATTGTCTTTTAACAGTCCATTAGTCGCGCTTTCCAAGTCAAAAAGTGTCCACAATTGAGATAGGCATAAAGTACTATATGTACGCTGTTGTTATCGGTACAATTTTAAAACAAATAGACGTAAGTCGTCTATGCACTGATTTCAATCATAGAATTATATTTCGACATCTCTTACTATTTTTACATGGAAGATATCCATTTAAACATAAAATTTTACATAACCTTAATTTGAACAAAAAAAGGGACTCAAGTCGTTATTCAACAAAATGATGCTTAGATATTTAAAATTATTCCCAGAAACCACACACTTTAAATCCGTTTAAGTTGAAAAGTTAAAAACACACAAGCATAGACAACAATAAGTCAACAAAAGTACCTCGAGAAATACGACCTTCAAAATTAAATACGTCATCATCAATTTAGAGAATATACGAGCCTACTAACAAAACACTAAAATACGTAAAACAAAAAGGAGACACAGAGAAGGCTACAGTGCAGCGAACCTGCGCGCGACTCATTGTACGCGCTCTCTCACTCTCGGCCTCCCTCTCTCTCTCTCTCTTTCGCGGACAGTATAGTAGACGGCGAGCCGCGCGCTCGCGCGTTGCACTGTGCGCTGCGGCAAACGTAAACGTTGCGCGGCCCGCGCGGTTACGCAAAACAAGCATTGCGTAGCCTGGTAGTATATAGTAGCCGGCGCGCACGTGCTGCGCACTGCCGTGCCGCCGTGCGCGTATGTATACCCGTATAATACGCTACACACGTTATATACATGCGCGCGCCGCAGGAGTCCTCGCGCGATCGCCACCGCGTATACACATATAGCGTGAACTTATCGAGCTACCGAATCTCTGGATTTCGAATTCGAGTTTAGAGGGGAGCTGAGGTGTATCGCAAGAAACCAAAATTTATGTTTGTCAATGCGAATTAATGACGTGTTCTTCTGTCGAAGTAAGGATATAGAAGTCAAATTTTCAAAAGTATTACTTTTTTATATTTTTCGAAAAATTGTATACAGTTGTATTAGGCGTTATGCAACTTGCTCGTAATTAAATAAAACTTTTCACTGCACTGGAGTGATAAATCTTTATACTGAAATTCAAATTAATCCCCCTGCGGTTTAACCCGCACTGAAAGAAGAGAACCGCTCAGTCGGCTGGATTCTCGCCGAGCAACCGATACAAAGTTTGGATGTCATAGTAATGACTCAGTATTGCTACCATAGCTATACTGTTATAGTTCAGAGAGCAATATATAGGCTGGAAAAAAAGAGACGATTAGAATATATTTTTATTTTAATTACAATATTTAATACATCTATATGATTATGATCGGTTGTATATTCAGAGAATCTTTTAATATATTATGAAAATGCAAAATGAAAATATAAATAAAAATCATAAAATTAAGTTTCCACATTATCATTCTTAAAGACTTTTTTAATAAATTATCTTAAAAAGATCATAAATATATAATAATGAAGTACATTTTATATTTAAATATACAGTTAGTAAGTAAAAACTCTTAATTGTTCATAGGTTATGCTTCGTTGAATCGAATAATATTATAGCTGATATAGCTAGCAATTTACCGATAAAATTTTTCTTTGTAAATAAACTAATGCGCGTTACAATGTTGCAGTTAATGCAATCATATTTCAAAGCGGTGCCAAGGGGTATTTTGTTATGGTTATGGTTTTATCAAGTAACCAAAACGATTCATGATAAAATATCAACTTTTACATGAGCTTGGTGAACTAATCTCGGAAAAAAATTTTAATAAAATCTATACATTTAAACAACATATTATTCACGACAATTGCAGGAATTAATCGCATACTTACTTCTAAATACTTTTAAAACATTTTAATGCCAAAACTGTATACGTAAAGCTGTCTGAGCAATTGGTATTGCTCTAGGAGCTATAACGATTGTCAAGGTAACAAACGAAAATATATTCAGGGTTATAATGGCAGGAGAGCGATTCTATTATTTCAGTGAGAATCAGACTCGAGGTAAAATTTAACTGATTTTTTCATGCGTTTTTAATATAACTTTGAAAGCAATTACTCCATGAACAATTCAAACCTCCCAAATTGAAACCAAGTGGTGTATGTTTAATAATGGAGGTCGGGAAGTTTAAATCTGGACAAAAGTTACGGAATGTACTGAATTCAAATTAAGTGTACAAAAATTAATTAAACCTTAGAGGAGTTAAATAACATATTTTTAATCTTTTTTTTGGGGGGGGGGGGGCGAGTTTTCTATTATGGAATCTCTTATAGTATGGACATGTACGAGTTTTAGGCCTCCAACGGTAGATGACATATGTTGCAGTTATATCATACATATTCTAAGTTCAATACGTTAAAATTCTGCAGTTATCAAAAACTTTTTATATAAATAACCTTCAAGTCAATATTCTCTGTGACCTACGTTTTAAGTTGTTTTCGAAAGATGATGTACACGACACGGATATTATATATACATACATTATTTTATAACTTTTAGATTTATCAACGTTAATGTTTGGAAATGTTTATACTACAAGAGGCATTTTTTCCAAAGATCAGAATCTTTACTTTAGATTTTCATTAGTAATTATAATTCGTAATTAATTTTGATCAAAACTTTTATCCAATAATTTTCTTTTGACATTTCGATTTTCATCCAGGCAATCCAGGCAGAAAATAAGAAACCAAAATAGCGATTGTCAAAAATTGGTCTAAATCCATCTACTTTTATTACCTTATATTCTTCTAAAATAAAAGAAAAACGTCAATACGACACGTAGCACGCCATTTTGTTATCTCGACCGAAACTGTCTTTTTCCGGGTACAGCAGTAGTGCAGCAGCCTCCGTAAAAAAAGAGAAGCGTTATCGGCACGGAGCGCGCTCGCGCGCGCGAGGAGCAACGACCGGCTTCTAGAAAAGCGGCGAGTCGAGTCTCTCTCTCTCTTTCTCCGTGCTGAGCCTCGCACACTTGCGCGTGGTGCAGCAGCATCAGCAGCAGCAGCAGCGTGGCTAACCCCTTCGGATCTTCAAATATAGAACCGAGCGCGGCAAAAACGAGCTTGTGGCTTTTTGCCGTGGTGGAGCGAGAGCCGAGTGGAGAAAAGCCGCGGAGGAAAAAAAAACGGTTTGGTGCCGTAACATTTTTTTCGAGGTGACGTTTTAAACGAACGGCTTGTTTGGAAGTGTCACGTTTCGGTGTGTATGTTGGGAGGGAATTATTTCGTTGAATCATAATATTTGTACTGGGCGAAGAAGTAATGTGAAAAAATTTTTAGGGCAAGAATATAGCGACGGGTGACGTTCGCCACGTTGCTTCGTAGTATGTGTTACTTTTATTATCATTATCATCGTTATCAGTAGTATTATATTAGTCTTTTTTTCATAATTCATCGATTTTTCTTTTCATTTGTTCGACGATCTTTTTGATAAAATGATAATAAATTTAATAGTGCAAATTAAGAATATAAAATTAAATGATTATATTTAGGCATACAATTTTTTTATAAAAAAAAATGAAATAGGGTATGTCCGGTAGTATGCTGATGGACAGTAGGAGATAGCTATAGAACCACTTAGGCTTTAATATAAATAAATAGTTTTTATTGATTAACAAATACTCCAAAGGCTAAAACCAATGATGAAACACTTTGATCAGATTAATCAATTCAAAATGTTAACAATGCATTCTTCTTATGTTTAGGAAGAGTAATTTATTTTAAGAACTCTTCTAGGCCCTTGACCATCTAATAAACATCATGTTTTCAAGTAATTTAATTCCTTTAAAATGTACATAAAAGGTATTATAAGAAGAATGTATTAAATATAATATAATATATACTATACTATATATTGGTCATAAACGAACATAATATAAAGGAATTTTTCATGTATATCTATATCCATGGAATATAACATATCAGCATGATATTCTTTTGCACAGAACGACAATCCGGTATCATTAAATATCAATGAATAGTAATTTTGGATAAATTTTAGTTTTGTAAAAACATATTACTTAAACTTAATTCTCTCTTCACTTAACTGGAGAATATAGCTTCTTACTTCTTTTTTTAGTATTACACCTAGTAAGTTAAAAGAATAAAAAATCATTACTTTAGGCAGTAAACTCAAAGTTTATAATTCAAGGAACTTTCCGATTATCTCCCCTAACATTAATTTAGTCAACAAAACAATTCATTTCGATGTATTTCTATTATATACACCAATACGAAAACTCTAATTCAAGAGTTGCCTAACACACCGCAACGATTGTCCAATACAAAGCCCAAAGACACTCGAAGCACTCGAGTCGCAGGCATAAAAGTAAGCATCTCAGCCAGCAGTCAATGGCCAGCGACACGCATTTAAGAACCGAGACACACGGAAGGTCTCCGCGCACGCGTACACGCATAGGCCATATCTATCCGGGATCGTGCGGCGATTCTTCGCGAACAAGAAAATTACACGCTCGAAAAGTAGCGTCTGAAAGGGCCGTCGCTCTTTCGATCGCGTGTCCGCCGCGTGCAGCGCGCCGAGCGATGGCTCTCGCGGACGCAGACACACGGCGCACAAAAACACGCGCTGCTGCAGCAGACCAGACACAAGAGATCGAGCGGCAAGGGCTCGAGGATAAAAGCTCTCGCCCCGGGGGTCAGCGAGAGAGAGAGAGAGAGAGCCTCTCGGAAGTAACGCACACGCGATTGTCGCAATTTGCTCGCTCGGGATTGTATTTTTAGGTTTGAAAGAGTGCGGGTATATTATGTTCTGGTGGAAATGATGTGCTTGTCAATGTTTATCAAAACCTTGCTAAATCTGGCAACACTTGGCCAAATTTTGCCAAGTCTTACTAAGCTTTGACAGACTTTGCCGAATTTTGTTATTCTAGTGAATTGTGGACTCTTTTCGAAGTTTGTCATGAGTGTATAAAGATTGGGCAAAGTCAAACGAACTGAGGCAATATTCGGCAAGATTAAAATTTTGCAAAAAATGTCATGCTTATTTTTTAATTAATGGTGTTATTGTGCAAATATTCACAAGCTATTTCTATTTTTGTTAAATTTTGCTCAACTTCTAAATTATCATACGTTTATTCAAACTGAGCACACCTTCTCCCAATGCGAATACCAAAATTAATGTTCATTTACAAATTTGACTCAATTTAGCCCGAATTTTTTCAGAGTTTTGATTAAATCTTTGTTTGCCTAACTTTGTTTAACTTATCTACAGTTTGAAAAACGAAAATAAGTTATACTTACAAAATTTGAATATATATCGCCTAAATTTCTTTGATATTGCTAAACCTGGCTTGACTTTGCCAAACTTTGTCAAACTTTCCAAAGTATCCCAAATTAACGTTTTTAGCTACATATCGCAAAGCTTGGCACTCTTCGGCAAAAACACAAAATTTGGCATAAAATGTTTCCATTAGGGTAGGCATATAACCACAATAGAGCCATGCTTGCACGCCATAAAACATACGAAGAAAGAGAAAATGAGAGACAGAGCGGCCGGTCCGGCCTCTATCGGTCAGATCTAAACGGACGGCTCATCAGATTAGGCGCCTCGATATATACCACGCGCGGCTGCGCGGATAAATTGATAGAGCCGCGCGCGAGCCCACATGTCGCCGGCAGATCGCATCGCTCCGCTATATGCGCGGCTCGATTTAATGCCAATTATCGCGGGGGTGGTCCTATGGCAAATTGTAACAAATGCGAGCGAGCCACTCTCTTTCTCTCTCTGTGTGTGTGAATCTACCGCAATCCAGGATAATTACCCACCGAGGTAGACGGGCCGAAAAAACGCGCGAGATTCGAACGATATTAGGTACGATGGGGGGAAGAGACGGAGTGCGTTTTGTACAGTGAACGGAGGAATAGAGATGGAAGTTGGATAAGGTTTTGGGATATCACTTTTTTATCGGGCGTTTTAATCAGCGTGTAATTTTTGAATTTGAGAAATGAGAGGCGCAGGAAGGGTTTCTGCCAGGAGGGAATTTAATTTGATTTGAAATGAATTACGGCACATGTGTCATGCGTTTTGTAAAATGATAATTATACCTTGAAATGACAAGAGATTTATATGATTTCTCATCGGTTTTAATTGAAATTTGGTAAACGTTGTAAATGTAAATAACAAATGTAAGTATTATATGGACACAAATATATCTGTACAATAACTCGTAACTCAAATAACGGATTATTAAGTTTTGAAATATGTTAAATAAATAATGTATCCTGTAGTGATATGACGCAAGCTTATATAATAATGATAAGGATCGTTACAAATAAGAATAACGATATGAAAACCTATTGCACAAAAACTGCTTTGAATAATACAATAAAATATCGACATTTTCGCATTCGCGCAGCAGTTGCAGCGTTTAACTGAAACGAGCTAAAACCTATAGCGTAGGAAGTGCAACGTTTGAACGACAGGAGGTCATCACGTGCGAGTGCGGAGTTGGATCAGATAAAGAAAATCCAATTTTCATATAGGTTAGTGTCCTTCCCCCTCCTTAATGCGACGATGTGTTTATAAGAGGATTACCCGTGTGCCGGTAGAAAGTTGCAAGAAAGAGAAAATGCATGTGTTGGGGTTCGTTCGCCGCGTGGGAAAATCGGTCCATTGTCGAGTGGACGCATTTGCAATCGCGATCGATTTTGCATAGCGCGAGCATTGCGCGTCTTCATTTTCACTTTCGCATGAGTGGATCATTTTGCGTTATTATGTGTATCGGCAATTTCACTTTCGCGGTATTATAAAACGTTCAACGGAAAGCGATATGAATACATTGTTAGGATTTGGTTGCTGGCAATTAAGAGTGATAGAGCTTTATTGTGAGGAAATTACAATTATAGTAATAAGTAAGTATACGCAAGTAAGCATTCTGGTAGATTTGTTATAGTAATTATCTTTATAAATACTTAGATACTACTTAATAATTATCAGTGAAAGATTGTAATTAATATAGCGTAAGTGAGAAAATAACTTAAGTGGGTAGTAAAATTATTTATGATTGATTGCATAAATGAGAAAAATTTTATAATGCAGCAATTTATTATTCATTCAAAATTTACATTTGAAGTATGCTGTTATGCGAACCACTTATATCAAAATGCGAAGAACATTTTCATTTTATAACTTATATATATGCTCATTTACTAACATTGAGATATATACTTAACTACTCTTTAAAGTACATAGAGTAAAATATTTACTTGAAATTTTATTTTAATCAAATAAATATTATACTTTACTATAAATATAATTAAAATATTTGCTACAGAACGCAATTAATAAGCTTGTCATTATACATTTTTACACCGTTGATTAATCTTGTAATTATAATGTATACATCCTATCAACTTTCAGCATTGTAAAATAATTCAAAATATTAAGTAAATTATAGAAAATTGTTGCAACAAGTATAATAATTTCCAAAGTCTGTATTTCCAAGCCCCGTACCAGAACTTTCGACCGTCAACGCACGTCAAAGTGCGCATGATTCGATGAAAAATACCGAGACGAATGTCAGTTTATAAAAATGCCGTCGTCCCCAAGGGGTTAAACAGCAGCTCTCCGCAACTTAACCCATTAACAGGAAAATTACGATATCCGTCGGCCATATGACAGACGACACTTCGCTGCACGCGCCACCCCCCGGGGACGCGCAAGGTCGAAATACCTCTGTATGATTAATTTACGATTGTCCTGCGCGACATCTGCTCCGCGCGCGCGCGCCGCTTAAATAATGCATTTTTCCCGAAAAACTGTCGCAACGCGAGGCCCTCCTGCGTGACTTAACACCGCGAACACTTACACCGCACGCATTTGATGAATCACCCGCGCGTGCAGCGAGCACTTTTCCGCAGTGCTGGTAAGCGCGATCGTGTGGAGGATGATGAGCTGCCGCTGTCCTGTCCCCCCATGAGCGTAATTACAGTGAAGCTAATTAGCCGCGTAAGTGTATGTAACGTGATCGTAACAATTAATAGTGGTAGATCGAGCCAGCTCGCGCGACCGAGAGCATTTTAGCTGATAAATTCACGCCAGCTGCGAGCTGGAAAGGGGTGACGTTGGATACATTATTAGAGCGAAATCAAGCGATTTTTTCTGTTCCTGGAATACGTGTGGGGGGTTTAAATCGTTTCACCTACATGCGTGAAATTGAATCATTAATTGATACTGTATGACGTAACTTTGAATAGACGGTAGACTACAAAGTGATTGATAGAGGGTCTAGAAGTATTAATAACTGATAATGTTTACTGTTCACGGTGTATCAGAATTTTGATCTTACTTTATGGCTTAAGTTTCTATGTAAGTTGTATAAATTATATTTGGTATGGGTTATTATTGCTGGCTAGAGTTACCTGAACAATTCGTTCAATTTGTTAGGAAAATTTCAGTTAGAAGAATAATGTTGAAAAATGTGTCTTTCAGTAAATTAAGTAGATTGTATCTAGTTTGGTAAGACTGATAATACAGACTATCTAATTAACCAAGATTTAATTGTCAATATTGAAGACCAAATAAGCAAGAAAAATAATGTACGGTAAGATAAAACATAACTATTCACTGAGTGAAATAGAAAGTACCTGTTACTAAAAGAGTACTAAATTTTCTATAATGCAAAATTAGCGCAAATAAATTTTTTCTGTAACGGTTATTCAGAAAATTTGAGAAACGTGTTAAGAAAAACTCTAATATTTACTCTTTTCTTAACTGAACATGAAAGTTAATAATTAAAATTTAAAGATGACAATCAGAAAAGTAAAATTCACTTTAAAATAATTCCAATTAAACATCATTAAATTGCTGTAATTTCACTAAAATTATTTATTAAAAATTACAATATAATAATATATTACACTAAATACAATAATTGATACTCAGAAATAATTTGTTTTTTACTCAAGTATCAAGTAACTATTGGCAATCAATTTTCTCTGAATGTAAAAAGTCAGGCAAAAAAGAAGAGAAAATCCAAAAACATCATCATATTCCAAAAACGGAACTCCACTCCTCGCTGTAAACAGAAGCCAGATATCCTCGAATATATCCCTCGCAGGCGCTCTTACACGCTCGCCGCTGTAAAATCGAGCAGACAGAGAGACGCGGGGTCCGCTCCAGTGCAGCAGCTCGGCCGCGCAGCATGAGCACCTCGATCGTATATACGCGAGATCTCGCCGCGGACCCAGCGCGCTGTGGCGGGGAGACGTGCGAGGGGGACCGCTGCTGCTGCCGCTGCACGGGCAACAACATGCGGCCAACAAGCCCGAGGAGGAGGAGGAGGAGGAGGAGGAGGAGGGGCGTCACAACTATACGGCCGAGTTGGTTGACCCGGAGCCGAGCGAGCGAGCGAGCCTTCCCTCTATACTATACCTTCACCTCGAGAGAGACGGAGAGAGAGAGAGAGCAGAGCTCGTCCTAAGGAACTGCCTTCACGCTTGCGATTTCATTTTGCGCGCTGCGCTGCAGCGGCAGCAAGCGAGCGACAATGACCGATTTTTTACGGTAGTGGGTTGACGATTTTGTCGACGACTGATTTTGCTTCCTTGCTTCGGATTTTTATTGTGGTTACTTTTCAGAATTATGAATACTTTTGATTTTGGCTTTTTGAGTGTTTTATCTGAAGATAATTTATTTCTTCATCGAACTTTTTATATATTGTATATATATGCGTATACTGATTTCTATCAAAGATTATTGATGTTGTTAAATCCACATTCATTCAAATCATAATTCAATTCATAAATAAATTTTAAGAGCTAAATGAAATCTTTCTGAGAATACGTATTAATTAAATTAAATTTTTCAATTTCAACAAGTTTTTGTGAACATTTTCTTAGCCTGAAAATTCAAATAATTGAATAATTGTGTATTCCTAGTGCAGTATGCTAAGCTAATTATAATAAATTCTATTTACTTTTTCTTACCTTATTTAATTTATCATGAACATAAATATATATTACCTCTTCCAAAAGTTGCATATGCTTGATTATTGGATTTAAGCAAACAATTTTGGCGCCAAACATGGGGATCTTTCATCTGCATGTGAAAATTGTCTAAAAAGTTAATAACATATGAATTTTGTTGTAATTTAATGTATTCCCTTAACGATTTAAAATTTTAATAAAAAATTTCTAACAAAAATAAATTATTCAGTAAATTTTACATAAAAATTTATGTTTAAAGATTTAAACACAGGTTTGCCTCTAATATATAATATCTTTACCACGTGTTGAAGGTAGAAGATTTTTCTGTTAATGTCGAAGCTGTTTTAAGATGCGACATAAAGGTATTTTCATCAACTTTTGCTTTCATGCTTTAAGTTTATAGAAGTTTCTTTTTCGAATTGTGTAAATCACGGATAAAAACAAATCGTTGTAATAGCAATAGATATAGCAGTAACCGTGATTTTCATTGATAACAAAAAAATTCGTTGCAGCCATGAAGAGCTTTAACTAAAAACATGACTGTTGTAGCAAATTTCACCGTTGTCTCACTCAGCGATAGCACGACGCTGGAATTACAATATTATGTTTTCCGTGATAAGATAAAAAAAGAAAAGTAAAACAATTTTTATTGGTTCCACTATTTAATATTAAATATTGCATTTATTACTACAGGTATACGTTACGATAATTAAAAACTACATTAATAAATAAAGTAAATAAAGCGAAATAGAATATTGTAATGCTATTAAATGTTTCATAAAAACGGTAATCAAAGGGAATTCCGAGTGTCACACTAAATCATTCGCATCCTTTGCGCTAAATCCTCAGAATTCCAGACTGCTCACTTAAAAACAATAGCAATCCCTTGATACATCCAATACACGCATCTAGCTTATCCGACTTCTTAAAGAGAAGATTTGGGAAAACACCCCTCTCGATGCATTTTTCATCAACGCTAGTCCGAAAAAGAAAGGCTGACTCGCCGAGTAATGACCTCCCTGACGCAACAGTTTCTCGGAAGGGGGTCGTGACCAGCGCGCTCTCCAGCACAGCGTATCCCCGCACACATACCCACTGGTATCAGGAGCATGAAGATCAGAAAGCTGAAGCTTCAAGGATCTCTCGTCCCTCTCTTGCCTCTCATGCCCCCCCGAAGACCGCTTTGCAGAGCATCAAATCCACTCGGACTCGCGCGGTAGCACGTCGCAGCGGGGGAACTCACGATCTTCCTCGACTTCTTCTATCCTTCTCGCTTTCTCGTTGCTACCGATAATCCCGAAAAGAACGATCCTCCTCATTGGAGGATCGAGCCTGAATAATATCGCGTCTTCGCGCAAAACTGGGTTGGGGGCATTACCGAAGTAAGAAGGAAAAGAGAGAGAGAGAGAGATATAGTATATATGGATGATTCTACCGAAATAAATATTTTCTAATTTTCTAATTATTTTTTATATTTTTATTCATGCAATACTCTAATGTAAGATAATGTGTCGCAAAACATTATAAGCACTCAATTATGAGCAACTATAAGCCATTACAGGGAAAATTGTGCATAGAATAAATAAAGAAGCTTGTAACATTATATGTTCAAATTAATTACATAGATTACGACAATGAAAATCAAGTCCTAATTCTTTTATTTTAACTAATACTACTACTATAGTATGTTAAGTTTCAAAGAATAAAAATTAAGTAGTATAGAAAGATATAGCAAGAAAATTATGAAACTTTGGGGATCGTTTTTTGGTACCTTAAAATGAATCTCAGTATCCGTAGTTTTATCGAATTGGAATCTGTATAGTAGAGCATATTAGATACAGCATATTTTATTAACATTATTAGTACATCTATATATAAGATTTTTAGCATTGGGCATTGGGATAATGCTCACGTTTTTAGCTGTATCATAGATTCTAGGACCTATTAGATTAATCTATGGATACTGGGTTTCATTTTGAGGCACCAGGAAACTATTTTAAAAGTTTCAACAAATCTCGTTTTCCGAAGATCTGACACTCGCCTTGAGAGTCAATATCTATTTTAGGTACTAACCATTGCTTATACCTTTGGAATACATTAATATTTATGTACAAAATAAAGATTAAATTAAACCAACTATCATCTACTTTTATTTACGTTTCAATCACTTTTCTAGCGTAAAAACTTGCATAGTTATGATTGGAAGTAGTTGTTCAATTTTTCACTAAAATGATATAAATTTAGATTAAAATTAAAACAGCGTATATCTTGAAAAAAAGGTATATGGAATAAAACTACGGCTGCAAAGTCTTATTCTTAAGTAATCAGAAAGCACCTCTCAGAGACTCATCGAAATCCGCGACCAAGAGAATGGCAACTTTCTTACTCAGTAGAATCATCCATATAGCTAAAAGCAGAAGCTAGAAGGAAGGTGACACAGAGATAGAAAAGAGGAAAGATCGACCAAAGCTGGGTATTATTCGAAAAGGAACAGAGCGAGATCCTGCGCAGGAGGATCGTTCGTGCGCCTGTTCGGCGCGATGTTCGGCTCATGGAGGAGATTACCGCTTCGTCTCTTTACTCTCCAACAACGGAGACGAAATAAAGCAAAGAAAGAAAGAAAGAGAGAGGAGAGTAAAAAGGGCAAAAAGATCGCGGCAAAGGAAAGAAGACTGTACGCGAGGGCCGCAGCCACCACCGCCGGCGGGGAGCCACTAAGGGGGATATAAAGTGCAGCAGCAGGAGTACAGAGTAGGGGAAGACAACAACACACACCGCGTCGTCAATCACGGTCCAGTTGGGGGACCTTTATTTACCACCAGGCGTATAATACGCGCAAGAGCTGGTTGTTGCGCGGACTACAAGGAGAACACATAACGCAACCTGTATTACACGCGCACAATGTTCAATCATCTGGGCCCGCGCGCGTCGATTCCTCGCCGTTGCTGCTGCTTCTGCTTTAATTGAAGAAATGCTTGCTTCTCTTCGCTTCGAGCTCCCGAGGAATAAAATGGCTTGCAGTAAGAGAAGAAGAAGAAGGAGAAGAAGAAGTGCGAAAGAGAGAAAGGAAGAAGCAGGGGTGTCGTTGACCCCGCGACAGCGACGACGGCGTAGCTGCGATATTGTGTACCACTTCAGTTTTAAGTCGAGCCCCTTGCTTCTCTGTTTTTCTCTCCTACTCTTTCTTCCCTGCTTGTTCTCTCGCTGGTAGAAGTCGCTCGCGAAGGAACAGAAGGACCCCCCCTTCAGCGGCGGCACTCAGCCCCCGCGGAGTCCTGGGGCACGGATCATTAGGCCGCGCGCGCGCGGATCGCGAAAAATACGACGAAATCGGGTATGCGCGCGAGCGAGCTTTTCGCGAGTCGTTCGAACTTTTCGAGGGCTAGCCGGGGTGCAAAGACGCCAAGAAGCCGAGAGAAGTGGCTGCTGGAGATTTAAGGGGGTGCGAGGAAACGTAGGAGCAGATGACGGATTTTCGGGGGTCGCGCGCCGTTCTCTGGTAGATGGGTTGTCAAGGAAATACACAGTTAAGACGGGTTTTCAGTGAGACTCAATTAAAAGGATTTTGTTGACGTGAAACTTTGCCCGCACGTTGTTTTAAATATATAATTATTGATAAATTTTGCTTTTTATTTCTTATGGATGTCATAAATAAAACTGTTATGGAAGCTTTTAAAAATAATTTGTGCTAATGGGTTCTACATATTTCTGACATAAATATAACATTTGTACTAATATCACGTATGTAATTAAATTGTTCAATATAACAATGATACTATTAAATAAGTGCAATTAGTACAAATGTCTCATTTGCGACAGAAATATATAGAAAGCTCACTTTATCACGAAGCTCGCATTATCCCGGTCTTCCCTAGATGCTTTCATTCAATTAATGGATAAGTGCGGTGTGATCACAATTTTAATGCATACTTTTTATAATAGCTGAAAGATTACATTAGTTAGCTACACGACGAAACTATTGATTATATGGAATATATAGTACAGTATTGTAAGTACAATCTAAACATTAAAATACTCATTGTGAAACATTAAGCGAAAAATTTGGCGCCCAACGTGGGGCATGTTTGTTCTTACATGGATCGTTGTTTAACAATAGTGTTAAGTTATTGTCTGTCCATCAATTTCTGCTTTAAGTGAAAAAAGAAAATCAGTGAATTTTCTTATTTAACATTTCTTATTTTTCATATTTGTTTTTTATACCAAGCAAATATTTATCTTAAACTAACAAGAAAAGTATCACAGCTGCGAGAAACGGATTTTAATTAAGCTTTGGGAGCTGTTTTTTGGTAGAAATTATGACCTTGAAATAACTTTAATTTGTGAAGTCTATTGTGTTCTGAAAGCTTCTAATTTTTCTGCAGATATATTTTATCTAAAAGGATCACATTAATTATAATGAATTTGGTTAAAAATACGAATAAATTTCACATTATTCTAAAATCCACCCTTCATCGAGAACAATGCAATGGAACTCTCACTCACGAAACAACAATTCGTCAACGAAGGATCAACAATGCCTGAGTACATCTACATCCCAAAATCATAGCAGCGCGCCAGCCAAGATTCAACGTAACATCACACTGCCAGGCCGAACTAATGCAGGAAACATCGGCACCGCATGTAGCTTTCTCGCAAAATCAGCCCGAAATCATCGGAGCACACGCGGAACGTCCCGGTTTAGATTCCGCATGAATGTGTTCCACCGCCACCACCACCACCGCGGGTAGCGATATGCTAACGAGCACGCGCATATGTTATATCGCCGCGGTACAGGCCGCAAAGCACAAGCGCGCGTAAGCCAATACACAGGAACGAGCTACTGTTACAAAACACACGCGGCAATTAGCTCTCGCGCTCTCGCATCGATGTGCACCGAGCTGGCGCCTCGTGCTCTCTCTCTCTCTCTCTCTCTCTTTCTCTCTCGCTCTCATTCACTCGCGGTTCAGTTCGCGCAGTTCGAGCCTCCAATTACCGGTACCGCGGCTGCGATACCGCACATATATACATTGTACAGTGGGTGCGTATATAGAATGCAGTATGTATCGGCGTGGCGTGGCATAGCTGGGCGATATGCGCGCTCGAGCCCCTTTTCACCCCCTGCGGCAGCGCGGGGCTTCGATTTGAGGAAGTGCTCTAATTACATTTAATCATTAACCCGTAATTATATTAAGGCTATCATTATGTGCGAGGCTCTGCGATGTGTGTTTGTGTGTGTGGGTATCTCTCGGAGCTTGGACGGCGCATAGCGGGAAATTGAAATAATTGTACTGGCAATTCAGGTCGTTGAATAGGGATAAGCAAACTGGAGATCGATGATCGCTTGGCGAGCCTGGTGGCTATGAGACTTTTCTAGCTGCATATTGAGTTGAACTTGGAATACAAAGTCGCTCTGTATATGTAAGCAACAGCTAATATTACTGAAGTAGGCATAGATGATCTGTTCATAAGGCTGCAAATTTAATAATCAATATTTTAATTTTTTGGTTAACTTATTTCAGAAATTGATTGATTTATATTGTTTGCTCTCTTTTGCTATTCAAGACACCTACAAACCATTTATTTCCAGTTATTTAACATGTTAAAAGATCGGCTATTTCTTTCCAAATAAATATATTGAGTTGCATAAAATCAAAATACAAGTAGATAAAGTCGGATGTAGGTAAGCTAATAAATATTCAAAATCCTAAAACTGACTTCATTCACGCATTAATGCAGGCAACATATAAAAATAGATCCATCTCAATCCACAAACAACATTTCCTTCGAGCGAAAACAGCAAAAGAACATAAAACGAGAATACGCCATAACAGTTAAGCGTAAAAACTCGGAAACAACAAATCGAATCTCCCTCGCAAATTACCATTCTCGCGTAGAGTAAAAACGCTCGAAACGAATAAATTAAGACGCGCCGCTTGAAAACGAGCGACTCATTTTCAAGGAGGCGTAGGAGAGCCGCTGCGCCCGGTGCAAACGGAGAATCAGAGGAAAAAGAAGCAGCAGCGGCAACAGCCTCGCACAGAGCTCGCTTTACGAGACGAGAGAGAGAGAGAGAGAGAGAGAGAAAGAGAAGCAAGTAGAGAGAAAGAGACGGAGAGCATATTACGCGCAGCAGCCGAACGGAACCTATCGTAAAGCCGAGGTGGCGCGTGAGCCAAGAGCGCAAAGACCTGTATATACACTGCTGCGGGCAGGCTGCAGCCGCGCGAGTATACGAGTCCGCGCGATGGCCAAGATCGCGCTCGCGAGCGCCTGGCAATGCGCGCTACCTCGATCACGAAGTCACCTTGAACCCAATCGGGATCTCGGTTCAGGAGGACGTCGACTGCAGGCTATATACTCTATCCCTCTCTCTCTCGCTCACGCTCGCGCGCTCCTTCTTGTTCTTCTTGTTCTTCTTCTTCTTCTGGTTTTCTTGCTGCACAATGCACGCTGCATAAATATCCGGGCGACGACTGAATAAAGCGATAAGGCTCTATAGTGGATGTGAAATAAAATTGCGTTTTCCACGTGAACCAGCGCTTATCTTTCATTGTGTTACGATTTGTACCGCGGTGAGGTTTATTACTAATCCCCCTCCTCCTCTTCCCTTATTTTTGTATGACGAAAAATTGATTGCTCGTCGTATGAGCGAGCAACGAGGCAATTTTTATTTCTGTCTGCGGGGATGCGTGCTTTCGAGACGTTTTTCAATCTTGCGCGTTGATATACGCGATGCTTAAAGTTTAATGTGGCTGATATTTTGTGACGATAATTTTTAGCAGTGCACGTCAGATCGGATGGCATTGATTCAGTGGGGAATTGCGGTCTCTATTTAATCAATATTGAGATTTTATATGGTTTCTGCATTTAATTCTAAGATAAATCAATGTATTATATAACTCTGTATATAAAGAAGAATGATTTAACCGACTAACTAAGTCATCAATGTCCAACCAAAACGCGTCTGAATCTATAGGGACGTGATATTTGAGGGGCATATTGCTTTCAGGGCGTAGGCACCCACTAACATAGGTTTTTTTGAAATTCAATCCCTAAGAGGGTGAAAAGAAGTAAATACTAAATGTGGTTTCACGGGTTCCTCAAAACTCATTGAAACATGGATGGTTAAGTTTGAGAAAATGTCGGAAAATATATGAAACAAATTTTAGCATTTAAAGCACACCAAGCTAATTATTAAAAAAAAATTGATCTGGTTAAAATTGAAAAGAAATAATTATAAGATTTTGAAATTTCGTAACTAACATTGAGAATATATATATATATATATATATATATATATATATATATATATATATATATATATGACTTTCAATATTTTCAGAAAGGTTTGCCATAAGCTGTGGGCATCCTCCTTTGAATAATACAACTGTACGCTTTTCGGAATACCACGCAACTACATTATTATGGTGTATTAAAAAAAAATAATTTATTTTATAAACGGATCAAAAACATAAAACAGAAGAATATTTTATTCTAAATGTAGTACAGTGTGATTATTTTATAAAAATAAAACATCTTTCTATAATAATTTTCGATTTCTACGTACCAATATTGCGACGGACATGCTAGTATATTATATTTATTTTAGGAATAATGATAATTTAAATCCAAAATGAAATTCTTTTATTGTACAATATACGTCGAATAGAAAAATATCTAAGGCTTAAAAATAAACTATTTTAAGACTTCTAAACACAACGCAAATCTCATTAAAGCATTCTGCAGCTCGCCATGAAAAAGTAATAAAAAATAAAATTTTCAAACAAATTAAAAAAAGTAATAATAACAATCCATGTTTCCAAGCTGCCCAGCTCGGCGCACGCAAATCATTAAAAGAAAAGAGTGTTACGATTCCATTCTTCTCGACAACAATGGCCATCTAATTTCATATAATTCCGAGATATATACCCGCGTAACATGCGCCTCCTCTGCAGCACAATTTTTTCTGCCACGCTTTTTCTTACGTACCAACGTACGCAGGTACGAGGGTCCGTTCCACGCGAGCCTCCGAGATAAGCGCTTCAGCTGACAATTGCATCTAGCCGTATAGCAGCGGCACGGCGAAGGTCACGTCGTATATACTTTTCTCTCCTTCTCTGTACAGGAGGAAGAGCAAGAAAAATGACATACAAGAAGAGGCAGAAGAAGTCCAGAAGAGGGAAAAAGCTGCAGTCGTCTCTCGCCACGCGTACGAAGCCGGGGAGTTCGCGCCTTTTTTTTTTTCTTCTGCGCTCCTCGTGCGAGAGACGCATATAGGATGTGCTAATGCTATCGCATGCACGCGCGAGTCCCGTTACACGTTCGCGGACGCATCGCGCGATCTGCCTGCGCGTCGTCGCTGCGTATATCTTGGATTAATGATGCAATGATTCGCCGATGTATTATTTTGCTGCTGTAGGTTGAATTTTTCAGATTGGGCTGTTTTTGTTGCTTGGAAAAATCATCGGGACCTGGAGCAGTGGTACGCGATGTGGGTGAGTTTATAATGTTGGATTATGAATTTCCCTTGCTGCTTGTATTACGATGATGGATAGATATTGAAAATGTTATGAAAGAGAATCAAAATTAATGTTATATAAGGTGTGACCCCAGCAGTCGGCCACCAATGAAACATTTGGATTTAAGGGGGATTCCTACCATTTATTGACCGAGAAATCGATTTTCTTTTATTTCTTTTTTCGATTCTTTAATCCTTTCTTAATACAGAAGCGCTTCAGATTTTTTATTTTCATCATATTTTCAGTTTGAAAATGACATTTTGAAGTACGATTCTACATTAAGGAAAATGTACTTTTTTTAACATAAACAGCTTTTTCTGCATTTTTTTTTCAAAACATTCCAGGTGCATTAGCTTTTGTCGAAACTTGTTATAATTAATTTGATATATTCTTTTTAGCATTATGAAGAAATCTGTGCATCGTCAAGGTGCTATGTATTGATCTAGATCAAATAGAAATAATTATTTATGAAGAAAGCTATACATTACTTAAAAACACTGTTTTTTTTTATTTAAATAAAATCATCTCATTTTTAATTGTGGTTTCTTGTATTCAATTTTTATGAGAATACACAAATATTTTCTATATGATATAAAAAGTAAGTAGAAATTTTTCTAGACTGTATAAAAAATTCTGTGTGAACCAGGTACGTTGGCAATCTACCTCATTTTGACTAAAAAAATCATGAATTTCTCGCTGTATATCAATATGTATACGGTAAAGTACGCAGAAATTTTTCATAAAACTTTCATTTTTGGTTATATAAACATATGCGAAAATTTTAAAAAATTCATATGCAAGGAGCAATTTTAGGAAAAATAATAAGGATCTCCCTTAAGCTATCAGGAAAAATTTAGAAATATATTTGTTTACAAATAATTGATTCTAATATACTTTAAACATATTCAAGTTTTTGATAAGATTTTTATTCTTGCTTATAATTTTTTCAGAATAATTATAATATGTATATTTTTTAAATATGACGATAACGCCACTGGTCGACCAATAGAATATATAACTCGACTGCTCGATCGCTAGTAGTCGACTAGGAAAATTTAAGGTAAAAATCATATTTTATAAACATATTTTAAGCTTTTTATTAGTTCGATGATTGAATTTTATAACAGATTGAATAAACATTAAATGTATTTAATTAAATACTAATTAATCCTAACGATCATTGTAATTGAAAGTGGCTTTGAACCTGGCTTACCGACCAGGCCTGACCGACTACTAAACATCGCCAAAAGTGATTAAAAACTAGTAGTCGACCACCTATAAGCACATGCTTATACATATATATCGAAAACAAATTTATTTTATAGTTTATGGATCATGTTAACGTCAGACTTCAATTTTGAAATGACATAGAACAATAAAAAATTATTAACGTAACGATATTTTTACTACAAGTTTACCTTTTTAGGAGGGTGGCCGACTACATTATATCCTTTTTTATTTTCGAAGTTGTTATAGTGTCAAAGTAATTGAAAAATTATAATATTTTCTTTAAAGTTTAATAAATATAAATTCACTTTATTAAAACAATCCATTACGATATCATCGCAAAAATGCATTTTCTTTAAATTTTGATTGAGAATCGAAAAAAAATGTTACTCCTAAAAAATCGATCTATATATTTCTAGTAATTATTTAAAAAATGAAACGTACTAAATTAAATAACAAATTCATAGTCTAAGAATTGCCAATCAAAGCAATACGACAATAACCCATATATTATATCATAAACTGACCAAGCATAGCGGAAGTATAACGCTTCAAAAAATACCTCCACATTTCCTTGTTTTCCCCGTTACTGACAATCCTGTACCCAGTCCGCAGTGTGTCAGTCAGCTCGATACGATAAAGCTTCGAGATTATTCTGTGATAGGGTAAACAATATATGCGCAGCTTGATACTGCAAAACCTGCTAAAGAGAGAACTGTACAGAGAAGAGGAGACGCAAATAAAGATACACTGACCTGTAAGATGAAGGAAGAGGGAGAGGGAGAGTGAGATAGCAGATGAAGACGAGGGAGTACAGTGCGTGCTGGCGTCACGCAGTCGGGTACACTGGTTTCACTTTACTCCTATATATACACCTCTCTTGCTTCGATACATACATACATAATTGTGCTTTTCTAAATTTATGTTGATAATTTGGTACATACAAATATACATATACGTGATAATTTAAAAATATTAAGAAGGTATAAACGTGTTACAATAATAGTCACTATAATAGTCGCTGTACGTTTACCTTATATTATTATGCAGTTCTATTGATAATATTATAAACTTTATGTTCTTAAAATCAGCTCAAAAACAATTCTAAATAGCAGTAAAATTTGAGTAATACACAAATACACTAAAAGCACAGGCATATGAAATTAAAATTCAGTAGTAACAGACAGTATTAGAATTCAGTGCATCAATAGATTGCTACAATAAACAAGGCATGTCTAACAATTTATTGCCACTACTGCCAGCTTTCTCATAAATCTCTCAAACAATTAAGTTGATCATATTAAAAATCCTACCGAACGTACATATATTCAGCTCGCTTGCAAATACAATACTCGCTAATTAAACTTGTGCATAGTATCACTGCAGGAAAATTCGAATTATATAATAGTCTTAGCGAGGATAGAGGGAAGACGTAGATTAAGTATAAAAGGGAGAGAGTGAGAGCGAGAGAGATACATAGAGAGAAAGAGACTCGAAGAAACGAGGAGGGAGGGAGGGAGGGAGGGAGCCGGGTGCGCCGCAGCGTCTATGCGTGCGTGTCAGATAATTGTATGTAATTGCCGGGCAGGATAATTAGCGATCAACAATAAGCCTCTCTGGTCCGGCTTGTACATATACGCGTACACGTATATAGATATATACATATATGTGTATATATAGGTATCTGGCAGGCAGTGTAGCTGGGGCTGCCGCTGGTGTTCTGCTGCTGCACCCATGTACTGAATCTGCACGTACAACTTGCAGCGCACGCAGATGCTCGGACCGTGCGTACACGTATCTATAATAATAATGCAATATATACGTGTATATTGTATACGCAAGTAAAATGGAAATATAAGTTATATGTAAATTAAGGTCGTTTATTATTGCGAAGAAAAGACAGTGTGCTGCGCACGTGGCCTTGTCCAGATTTTGTACATATTAAATAAATGATAAGAAGTGAGGTAAGTTTCAATGTGGTGAGAAAAAATTTTCTTTTTACTGTCGCGATAATCCAATTTTATTGCACTGCCTGTATTCGAATTAGCATAAACTTATGTGCAATACTTTTATTGAAGCATTCAAATGAGAAAAGTTTATCCTGTATTCTGCTTATTGCTAATATGTTTGCAGATTATTTGCATTGAGCAATCGAAAGCACTCTTGTGTTGCAAGTCGCAAAATACTATTTTTGCTTTTTTTCTAAAAGATCTAAATTTTCTTCGGGCGACAGTATTTTTTTTCTATTTTTTAAATGCATTGAGCTTTCTTTACTGAATTATTAAAGCTCCATGCTATTTCTGAGTATAATTTTAATAAGTTCTATTGTGGTAGTTCTAAATTTGATGTGAATTTTTTGCAGGAGATTTAACAAATAAATAAAAAATAACATATAAAAACAATAATTTATAACAACAAAAATAATTAAACGGTTTAAAATGTCAATCTGAACAACTCGTTAATTTTAATCTAAAAACGTTATATTCAAAATCGTTGTAAAAAATCATAACAAACATTCAACCACCTACCTCCATACGCATACACCTATTCTCTACTCCACGCAAAAGTACACGCACGCACGACTCGTCGTAGCACAGTAGCACTCGCTGCGCACACATATACACAATTATACACCAAACGCACACACGCGGTGCGCACTTCTCCACTGCAAGCATATCCCTCTCTCTCTCTCTCTCGAACTGGACGCGCGCGGGGAAAGGCGCGGCGCAGAGAAAAATAAAACAAGAAAGCCGCAAAAGAAAAAGAACCAAGAGAAGCGTCAGCATCAGCAGAAGAAGCGGTAGCTGCAAGAGAGGGGGCAAGCAAGGCGTCGCTCGCGCGGTACAGTAGCCCAGAGGGGCTCCGGTACTGCCAGCATCCCTGGCTTTAATAACACGCTGCTGCCGCTGCTGCTGCTGGTCGTTGCTCGCGCCCCGCTGCTACCGCGCGCAAAACGGGAGCCGCTCTCGCGAGCACTTGACCGACGGCCGAGGAGTACACACACATACACACGGCAGAGGCGCCGATTAGCCGAGAGAGAGAGAGAGAAAGAGCGAAATTACAGCCTGCCCGCGTGCGTTGGGCCTATTTTCATAATGCGAATTTGTTTTGTGTCGATGCCTGGCTACCGATAGGCGGATTTTTATAGACGTTCGGGGAGTGTGCGTTCGATGCGCGAGAGGATTATTTATAGGGACGGGAGGTGCAGCGCAGCTTGAGGATCGGGAGATCGAGGGTTTCTTTTTCTTTTTCATAATGGGTGTTGCTGATGGGGCAGGTAGTACTGTAATTTAGAGATTAATTTCATTGATTGGGCGTGCCCCTGACCGAGAGGTGAGTTTTCATTCGGGATTCAGATGTGTTAGCTTCTAATTTGAGATTAGGGGTTAAGGGTATTTACATCTGAGTACGATTGTTTTATTTAGATATAGCAAGGATCTGTTTAATAAAAATCGAGTTATCTTCGAAGAAATTGTAGTTTATTAAAATTAGTAATCTTAATCAATTGTGAATCACCATTATATATTTAAACTTTTCAAAAGAATTTTCATAATGTAAGGTATATTCTAAGAAATATTTTGTAATAATTGATTATTTAAATATACCTATAGTATAACTAATATTTACTATCAAACATCATGCTACTAATTAAAATTTTGAACTGTGATTAGTCACTTTTATCTACATTCAAAATACTATAGTAAACTTCTGTACCGGAGTAGTTGAGGAAGGGTTTAATCTGCATAAGTTATGAATATTAATGTAATGCATTGGCAGGATTTCATAGCAAGGAAAAGCTATTTCCAGAAGCATCGAGTCCCGATAAAAGCTGCCGGAATAGACCGTGATGATGTTACAAAAGCAAAAACTATCTGAGCGAGGGATGAACCTGTTTCCACCATCTTAATCCGCTTAAACGAGAAAATGCTTTTGGAATAGGCTAAAAACGCAAACACTTGCTGCATTAAGAAGCAAAATCCTTCGATTGAAAGCTGATAGCAGCATTAACTTTAAATGTCATGTTATTGATCATAGAAATGACAAGTGAGCTTTTAGGCTGCAAATTTTAATACTTTTCTCGGTATAAATACAATATGATGATAGTATGCATGGAAGGCAAAATATACAATTTTTTTATATAATCAACTCTGTTACTATGTAATATAAAATAGTATTTGAAATGAGATTATTTGAAAATAAAATAAAACCACATTTGTTATAGTTTCAATAATTTTCCATCTAAACACAAATTATCTATAATTATCTATAATAGGCTTCGATTATATTACTCTTATGTTACTAATTTTAAGTGCGACTTAAAAAGGAAAAAAACTCGTAAAATTGACAATAATTTATGATAGAATTACAAATTCAAATAAAACTACAAAGAACCGTTTTTCATTTTCAAATTGTTATGATTCACAGTATGTGATTTACGTATAATCACTGTATGTTCCTTTATGCAAAATAGCAGTAGCAAACAAGAAGACAAAAACTGTTATACTTTTGACGAGAAAGGCAAAAGCGTCCCGATCATTAACGAATCAACGCTGAAAATCTCTTAACACGATCTATCGACCTAACTTGCACCAACCGCCTCAGAAATCCCTGAAAACACACATGCATACAACTCGACTCAACGATCGTCTTTGAGATACGATCTCGCGACGCAGTGGCTAGCAGCGCGTAACCCGCGCGCAACAATCAAACAATGCCGCTCGGGCTACGGTACCCAACTGTAATACACCGTGCAGCGGGCAATCGTACAACGTCGACCCCCGCTAACAACAATATCGAGGCATTCGGAAAACGCGCATATCCTGGTCAACGCGCTAAACGGCTCCCCGCAGATGTCATATCGGTGAATGCGCGCGCATAATTCGCACGTGACTAATGTCGGTTTTTCCTTTATTTTCATCGTCGATTGTTGCAGCCGCGTCATGCGGTAGGTACAGTATAGAGTTGCGGGCGCGCAGGTGTGCTCACCGCGAGCGATCGCCTAATTACGCGCGCGATTGCGGCGATTGTCGGTGTGTGTACGTGTTTTAACGCACGCGCGGGTGCGTATGTAGTTGCATGTCATGCTTGCTCTTGCTCTCTCGTTGCATTCTGCGTCTGTATATACAAGCGTTGCCTTTTAAAGACGGGAGTGACTGTAGGCGGAGGAGCGGCGCACAACCGCAAATGAGACTCCAAACGCGGAGGATTTCGTAAGGGGGCGAGACGCGAGCTGTGGATGGGCGGTTCGACGAATTTCCATCGATTGTTTGCAGGAACTAAATTTTTATTTTCTGAGGATTTTTGCTTTATATTTGAAAGAGAAATTGGTGGTAATTTGGTCTTTTGCGCCAGCCTTAAGAAAGAAAAACATTACGTGTATACACAGTGCATTATTCGTACACACAGCATTATGAGCTACCGAGTAACGTTTCTTTTCTTTCACGATCAAAAGAATTTTTTGTCTTTCGTAACTTAATAAAAATATAATTTTATTTGAATTCAGAATTTTTTATTAAACATAATCTACATATGTATAATACATTTTTTACTGAATATTGTTGGATTTGGTAGTATTGATACAAATATTTTAAGGCTTTTGAAACTCGCGAAAATCATCGTATTAATATATTAAATTCTAAAATTGTTCGTGAAACCTAATCTGATGTATTAATTTTTATAAAAGATTACAAACGAAGGTTTCGTTTTTTTCTTCGATTTAGAATCTGATACTTGAAATTATGAGGCTCATAGCATGCGCACAATATGAACACCCAATGTTTAAAATATCTTTGAATATGACGGGGCATTTTACTTTGTATTGACTGGTATTTACAAATGTTAAATATTGGTAGGTATATAAATCTGGTATAATCCCATGTAACACGCATTGAAATATCCCCGCCAGTTTCAAAGTTATTTTAACCGTTGGGAGTACCAAGTTATGCAAGAAAATTTCATTTCAATAGTGAAAAATAATAATCTGCAAATCATGTTTTTAAGATAATATAAAAACTAAAAATTGCAAGCCATTTCATACATAGATGACTATTTAAAAGAAATAACAAAAGATCTTTTCAACTCATTAAACTGTTATAAATCACACCCCACACCGCGCTAACCCATATACAAAAGTAAGTGTATATTTTCCGACTCTTTCGCTACAGCTAACACCATCTTCACCGTACTCTGCGTATCCCCAGCACAGGTGTTCTTCTCCCTCTCTCTCTCCCTCTCTCTCTCTCTCTCTTTCTCTCTTATGAGTATTCTAAACCTTTGATACGATAGATATATCATTTATAAGTTATGCGTCTGTTATTTAAATTTTAACTGTATGATGAGCGATTATAACCATTGACGATATGTGATAAACACGAATTTATAATGATCTGTGATTGCAATACAATCTTATTCAAGAACAATTACGGCGACTGTGAATTATGAAAGAAATATTTTGTACTTTAAATGCTGTATTTTTTTATGTTGCATCGAAATAAAGTATATATCTATCTATCTACCTATCTCTATCAATTTCACACATACATACGCACAACACACTGCACACACATCCAAGCACCTTGGCCCAAGCTTAGAGAAGCCGCGCTCTCGCGAGAGACAGAGAGAGAGATAGAACTATAGCCAGAGGGGGTTGCTGTTGCCGCGGTGCAGGTCGACGAGCGCGCGCGATTCGATCGCTTTGCTCGCTTCTTCTCTCTCTCTCTCTCTCTCTCTCTCTCTCTCTTTCTCTCTCTCTCTCTCTCTCTCTTGCTTCAAGAGTGCGCAGTGGTGCAGCAGTATAGCAGTCCTCTTATTGTCTTGGGGTCCTTGACGCTGCCAACTACGGTGGAAACTCTCTTCCGTCGTTGGCTACCGCGTTGGCCGCGCGCAGCCTTTGATTTCTGTGTGTATACGCGAGAGTCGACTGGAGCCGCGCGCGCTGCGTTCGATCCTGAGCGAGCGAGAGACTTCGCGGTTCTTGCGTTTTCTATACCTTTGTGCCCGCGCGCGGCTACCGAGTTGCGCGTTATTGGGCAAGACTCGCGCGCGAGCTTCGCGATTTGTCGACTTTAGGGTCAATTACGTCGAGAGACGTAAGCGCGAACGATGCAATCATCTGTGCTTCGCGCATACATATATACATGCGCAGGCTGTCGAGTGTGTTTACCGGGGATCGCTCTTTCCCGCTCGCGAGATTTCGCAATTCATCATTGTTGTTTTTCTTTTCAATGGGTTTTCAGCGGGTATGCTTTGTCGTTGTGAGAGGTCACTTTTTTATGTTTTGCTTCTTTTTTATTTACTCTTTACCTTCTGAATGAATAATTCAGCGATCGACGATTGGATCCATTTTGCACTGTACATTAGATATGCGAGATATTTGTATTATGAGAGATAAAGAAATTATTGCCCATAAATCTATTTTATTCTTTAACATAGATGTGCTCATCGAGACAGGGATTATAATAAAATAATACGCGCTTCTTTCAGAAGGTCCAAGTCAATTAAAAATTCAAATTTTCCGGTTTAATTTTTACTGTCCGAGTACTAAATGAGCATTAATAATTATTTACTTCTTGGTCGATAAAAATTAAAACTGATAATTTGAATTTTATCACCTTTCGGCATTAAAAGATAATTTTTCAATTATCTAAAAATCTTAACGAAACAACAATAACATTAAAAGACTTTAAATAGAGTAAACACTAGCAATTCTAAATTTCTAATATCGTATTTATAGTAAAAAAAATTGAGAATGGTTGCTTTTAAAGGAAAATTTAATATCGGCTTATGAAAAAGAAATTATTTTTTCTAGTTTAACTCAGGCTGGCCCCCTTAAAGTACGTACTTTATAGCATCATTAATAAATTTCATAAAAAGTTTAAACAAACATTAAAAACGATGCCTAATTTATATTTACTCGATGGTCAATGTGATTCTCGTCCTTATATAATAAACAAAGTAAATAATATTTGAATAAATTCAGCATCCCAAATTTATTAAAATCTAACAATCTTAAAAGCAACTGAAACTCCTCGTTATCACTATCTCTCCGGCTGGTTTATTCAATCCCGGAGAGAATCCAAGTTAATAGTTTTCGGAATGACGGGGATTCAGCGGAGCCTTGTGCTGCCTGCGTTCGCGCGAGTATATATACGCATTATATAAGTGATTGCCGGCGTGCGCGCACGCTCTCTCGGCACGATGGAAATTTGATTGTCGAAATGACAATGCTCGGCGCGAGCGCGCTCGGAAGATAAAGCGCAATACTGCTGCCGTTGAGCTAAGAGCCCCGTTATATCTACAATCACCATTTCCATACAATTTCCAATCTTCATTTTAATTCCGATAACTGGCGATAGCGCAACTCGCGAGCGAGCGCGGATTCTCTTATACGAAGTGGATACGCGAGGCCTTAAAGTGACTGCCCTCCGCGCGCGCTGCTGCTATACTGCCAGCAGCCAACAAGAAGAAAACTTTGTTTATCAGCCTTATCTTCCTTCTACCGTTTTCTTCTCTCTACCTCTTACTCCGACGCCAGAGCTCCTAGTCTCTTTTCGCTCTCTCGACTCCTTCCTTCTTCGTTGCTGCTGCTGCTGCTGCTGCTACTCGCGCGAGCCTCCTCCGGCAGCCCGAGGCGAAAAACAAAGTCCGTAAAGTTACGGCAAAATGCAAGCAACACGAAACGAGGGTCAAAATCCTTGCGCGCTTCGAAGGATAGAGAGTGAGAGAGAGAAAGAGACGCGTGCGGCTGAGGAGAGCAAGAGAGACATATATAATGGAAGGCAAAGGGAGTGGGACGAGGATGATCGCTCGCCTTTGCTGCGAGTGAAAGAGAGAGACGAGAAGAGAGAAGGAACACGCGTCGATAAGGCAGTGAAAGAGGGAGAAGCGAGGAAAAAGGAAGTAAAAGAGGATAAGAGAGAGAGAGAGAGAAGGTACGGAGAAACCGAGAACGGAGTAAGTGCGGGAGAGAAGAGTATGATAAGAAAAGGAGTAAAAGGAAGAAGAGGCAAAACGAAAAGACGAAGACGAAGACGAAGAGGAGAAGGAGGAGGACGAGGAGCAAAAGAGGAAGAAGGGAAAAAGGGGGAGTGAGCTCGCGCTCGCGCGCGTGCGAGAAGAGGGAGAGAGCCTCGGCTTCGAGAAGGCGATAGAAAGAGAAAGCCAAAGGGAGAGAGAGAGAGAGAAAGAGAGAGAAAAGTGAAGGGGAAGCGGGAAACGACAGGATGGTCCGACTGGAGGAGAGAAGAAGAGTTTTAAACTCTCCAGGAGACGAGAGCAAGAGAGAGAGAGGGAGAGGTAAAGGCTACTGCGCGTTAGCTGTGCCTGTAGTATACTCTCCGTACCACCTCCACTGCGCGGGCAATGCGCGCGCGGCCGGCTTACTACAACTACCACTACTACGGCTCACCTGAAGACAAGTTACCCCGCAATAAAAACACTGAGAAAATTATAGTATGCCTCTGGCCGAGAGCGCTCGCGCGCGCGCGCGTGCTCTCGGTACACTCGGCTCGAGGTACATAGAAGCAGCAGCAGCAGCAGCAGCACTACCAGAAGCAGCAAAAGAATTAGAAGAGCGCGCACGACGAACTCGCTCGCCTCTTTGCCTATATCCCTGGGTATCGCTCTCCCTCTTTTCTTATTGTACTCTTGGGCGCTTCTAGTTTCTCTCTTGCTGCGACTCCCGTATCGCGAGTCGAGAGGAGAGCAGAGTCGTTGCGTGCTCTTCCGAGTGCGTATTGTATTTGCGAGATGAAATTTCGGAGTTTCCTTGCTTCGGTATAACGTTGTCAACGACTCGTTGATTTCGTGAAGAATAATATAAAGCAATTTATTATACAATACTGTTCGGTTTTGTTGAAAATAAATTGTTAGTCTTATGGTATTGTCCCTTTTATGAATAACACGAAAATCCCACTTCTGGCACCAATTTCATACTTTGAGTGCATAAAAAATAGCATCAAAACAATATTGACCCGTTCTGTATGTTTGTTCAAAAGCAAACTTTTTTATTTTCAAATGAAGCACACGTTGTTTCATTATTTTCTTTTCTTGAATTAACATGGAAATCCCACTCCTGACCCCAATTTTAAGTTTCAATTATTTAGCGAACGTCACAAAATAATGTTGAGTCAAGTCAATTACTACGTACGTTGTCCAAATTAAAAGTTTTAAATTTACAATTGAAGTGTACGTTTTTTAATTTTTTGGATAAATTGGATGATTCCATTTTTTACATCAAAATTAAGCCTACGCGTATCAGTAGTTAAATAAAAATATTAATATATTGTTGTTAATACAAACTTTATATATAAGTTTAGTAATATTTTGCAACTTATATTTATAAGGTCAAATAAGTCAAACCACGTTTGTACAAATATAGAAAAAACTAGTACGGAACAGTAATCTACCAATCATTGGGAGATAAAAAGTATTCATGTAAATTGCTGATTCCTAAGAAAAACATACAAGCACAAACTTTACAAACATTACTCTCAGCAAGCTACAAAAACTTCGATCCTCTTCTACTCTTCAACCTAGTTTTAATTTTCTTTTTCTCTACCATAACAACAGCAGCCTATTACATCAATGCACCGGTCTAAACATTATACTTTACCGCGATCGAGCTGCACAACCACCGCATAGCAGGAAAGCACAAAGCAAACGCGCGCTGCGCAGTTCGCGGCAAAAAGCACCATTGTAGAAGCCAGGAGGACGTGGTTTTGCCCGGACGAGTTCGCGCTCGCTTCGAAGTCCCCGGAGGAGCGTTGGAAGCCGCGTTCGTTGGTGCGGGTATACGCGCGTACGCTACAGGCAGAATCGCGCCCGAAACGAGCATCGAACGCGCTCACCTCTTTATTTATTTCTTGAATGAACTGGGTTTGCCCTGCGGGCGTATATAGGACGAGGTTTCTGCAGAAGTAGCAGGATTTTGTGCAGTAAATTTTTTCTTCATTACTTTTTGCAAAATGATTCTGTCTGTCTTTTATGCTTTTGAGAGGCCAGGCGAGGCGCGCGCGAACGCGATTATACAAGAACGATTGGCACGCTTCGGTACCAGATTCGAGATAAGGCAGGCAGAGAGAGAGAGAGAGAGAGAGATAGAGGGATAGAGGGAGAGAGAGAGAGAGACAGAGAGGAAACTTGAATAGAGATGGAACAGGATGATCCCGTGTAATTGATTGCGCTTTTTTCAGACTTTGTTTGGGTGCGAGCGACGATGCGTGGTAAAAAGCGCGCATCTCCTGTCTGCGGGAATTGCGTTTCAACGTATGCAAAGTGTTTTATTAATGTAAACACGCTATTATGATGATTTTAAACTGCATTATATATAGATTTCCAACCAATTTTTGTTTTAGCAATTTTTCTGATATAGCATGTGTATTGTATAGTTGGAGAATATCAGATGCTTTAATTCTACATTGTATTATATCTTAATTTAAAATTGTAAAAAGCATCACCGCTTAACATATTGGAATACAATTGTATAATTGTTTGTTGATTGATAACAATTGTATAATTGTTATCAATCCTGTATGTATAACACCTTACGAGATGTGAAAAAGTTCACTTTGATTGATCAACATATTTATTTTGCAAAGTTAAAGGTTTATCAAGTGCAATATCTAGAAAAACGAAAAATGTGAATAGTTCAATACACAAAACAAGTACAAAACAAATTCTACTCATTTTTATCAAAATATGCATAAAATTGAGTAAACACTATAATTACTGGCACCGTCATTGTATTTTATAATTGTGACTTTTGATTCGTAATAACGACCCCGAAAACCCCTGCATATCAAATTTTACCATCTTTTATCGAAAGATGCATAAGATCGAGTAAACACTATAGTTACTGTCTCTGTCATGTTGTTTTATTAAATTCTGACATTTGATTCGTAATCAGCGATCCCGAAAACCCTTGTATACCAAATTTCGGTGCTTAATGTTATTAATACATTGATTTATTACATAACGTCAGGTTTAGTTAATGTTCGTACTACTGATTTTTATCAGACGGTGAGACACGTCTTTTCACAAATGTACTCCCAATACGTATTTTTCAACCATTTCTGCGAGATACGTATTTTCCAACTATTTCAGCGATATACGTCTTTTCCAACCATTTCTGCGAGATACGTTTTTGCCAACTATTTTTGCGAGATACGTCTTTTCCAACCATTTCTGCCAGATACGTTTCTTTCAATTGGAACCGTCGAATTATGTTGAACTAGAATCATAATACTCGGGTGAAAAGAAAAAACCCTTAAATTTGATAATTTCTTATGTAGTCAGAGAGTGGTCACAAATAAGAAACCATAAGTATGATTTCTTATTTATTTCTATATAGAAGCAGGTCCTTCATATTTATAAAGATATGCAAATGAGCAAACTCATTTTGCATATTTAATCAGCGCATCAACAGAGACTGAGGCTGATGCGTTTGTGCGCGCTCGCGAGACTTTTAAATTCGCTGTCTTGTCATCGGCAATTACTATCAGTCATAATAAAGAGAAAAAGTTCTCCTCTAAAAATAGACTTGTACATCTGTCTCGGGTCTTCGTTTCACTCTCTCGCTCGTTGTCTTATCGAACGTCTTTTTCGTGCCAGCGTTGGTGAGCCGGAGTAAGCGAGCGTGCACTGTGTATATATACGTATTCCGAATAAAATCGAGGGCAGCCACGATCTCCCTACGTTCGAGGAGTATATACACGTACGGTGGAAAAAAAGGAGAAAAGAACGAGAGAGAGAGAAGGGATAAGGCAAACGTCAGTGCGAGCAAGAGAGATCGGGACACAACAGACCAGTCCGACCAGCTGATGAGCCGGTTCTCTCTCCGATATACTTTTGTTTCTCCTTTTTTCCGAGCTGCGCTTTTTTCTCTCTCTTTCTCTCTCTCTCTCTCTCTCTTGCTTGCTCGGCTTGCCTCGAGTCCCGGGGCCCAAGCAAGACCCGTTCGCATGGTGTATTTATACCCGACTCTCACTGGTTCCTCTCCTGATCTACGGCTCCCTCCGTCTCTTTTCCTCTCGCTTGCTTCCTCGGCCTGCGCGCACATCACCGAATTTAAGTGTCCTGAGCGCGGACACGCACGTGCACAGCTCGCTTTAATAACGCTTTTATGTTCTTTTGCTCGGTTTCGAGCTTTTTTTGGTGTGCCTTCTGTCGTTCTTTTTATGGAAGTAGTACTGTATAGCTGGATGCGGGTGCACAGATTTATTTTTAATTAGACTACGGACAGTTTAGAGATG
Organism: Gastracanthus pulcherrimus; assembly: GCA_949152435.1. Lineage (NCBI taxonomy): Eukaryota > Metazoa > Arthropoda > Insecta > Hymenoptera > Pteromalidae > Gastracanthus > Gastracanthus pulcherrimus. The sequence goes on along the minus strand of OX424573.1, from coordinate 28,568,980 downwards.
AATAATCGTCTAACTATACTGCGTTTAGTCGAATGGGGTATCATGTTTAGTGGCCATGACAAAAAATATTGAAAAAAGTATTCAAGGATAATTTTTATTTCAAACGGGTTATTTAACTTCATACAATGTAAGTTCATCTACCAAGATTAATAATTCGCTACACCAGAAGCGTTAATATATCTACAAAATTATTGAAAAACTAATAGCGACAGATAAAGAAATACATGCACACATGGAACTTCGTTAAATTGCAAATCAACCTTCTATGATCAATCTTTTTTAATCCTTAGTCACCAGAGTGAATATGTATTTTGCAACTGCAGAATCCTTTTATCTTAAACCAATCTGCGTCGGTTAATCGTTTCTGCTCTATAATTAGCAAGGAATCAACAGTATAGATTACGTCCCACGTTTCTAATGAAGCAAACCGATTGCTATCTGCTTGTCGAATTGGTATAAGAAGATGAGGATTTAGTAAAGAGGAAAAATATATACATTACTATAAAAAGTAAAAAGCTAAACTAAATCACGCATGAAGAATTTCAACCAATTGAAAGTTAATATATTAACACATTTGTTAATAAGATTATTCGTATATTGCCTCAATTGTTAAGGTGTGAACTCCTTAGTTATACTTACAAGGAGAGTGTCCAAATCAAGGAACACGGATTTGGATAAGAATCTGTATAATTATATGTTAGAATTTATTGTTTATTTATAAGACAACTTTATTTATAAATACAATATAATTATAACAGTGGTTATACACGTAACTAGCACAAATAAGAGCAATAAAATATAATGTAATGTAAATATAATGCACACTGTAATATAGAATATAACCTTTAGTTTCTTAAATTATAAATGCACTTTATGTCAAGTATTTTTAACACTGTATCTGGTGACGTTGACTGCGCTGTGTCTCTGTTCGGACTGAGGCTTCCTATCTCTGCTTCCGTCCTCTAGCTGTCCCTTTGGGCCCGGGGAAAGTGTCATAAAAAGTGCAGGTCAGCTTTCCCCTTAGAGCTTCTGCTGCAATGCATATCTGTGTGTGTGACGGTGCATCTATGTGTGTGTATGAGTATCGTTGAATTCTAACATTATATATACTAAGAACTATATAAAAATCTATAAAGTTGGGTACATAGGTAAATCTCTGCGACTTTTAACTTTCAGGTTTCTTAAAATGACGAAAACTTAATATAGGATCATATGTTTTAATATATGTTTATGGACAAGTCCAAGACAAGTGTTAATATGAGTATTAGAATAAAGAATCGTCTATTTACTTCATTATTTAAAACCAAAAAGCAGCTCTAAGAGTTTTAACTGAATCTGTAACCTAGAGTTCAGTTCTCCTTGTTAAATGAACAAAGGCAGAATAGTGCAACAATTGATGTAGATGTTACACGACAATGTCGTATATGTCGTATGTCGCTGATGGAGAGAACGCAAAGAATTGAAGTATGCTGGAAGTAGTGTTTAAAACCTTTACTTACTAGTTTTTAAAGTTTTCTCGAAATCCATTGCTGTAAAATTTAATTGAAAACATTTACGACTTTGTCGTACTGTCGTATGACATCTACATCAATTGTTGGGCAAGGGACTCCAATTATACAGACTGAATAAACGCGTTTTCCATCACAATCATGACCACTATCAAGGAACTCTTCAAATATAAGTCGCGAACAAAGCAAGAAATACCGTCTTCAAGCCGATTGCTCCATAACCTTCACCGGCACTCAGGCAACAATCGCTGTCGATCAGCTCCTCGCGAACTTGTCATCCACCCATCATTCCTATCTCTCCGGCCGCCGTTTTCCATAATCCCCGCGTGCTCTAAGCAGACAATCGGGCATAGCCGGCTAACTACATCGAGGTCCGACGCGCACGGCTGCAGCTCGGCAATGAGATCATTGCTCGGAATATACATTCGCGCGCTCACTGCGGCAATAATAATTTCATGCTAGGCGGTCCGTGTAGCACCCTCGCGCGCTCCATCACGGCGGCAGCGAGCGAGCTAGCAAGTAAGTAGTTATACGCGGGTTGCGCAACGATTTATATTTTCCGTCTCGGCGGCTCGTACAGGTATAGGTATATGGATACACGTGCCCGGCTCAATGTAGCACGCCACTACGTGCAGCTAGGTAGTAGTACAACTGGCCTTGGGTGCAGGCTACTGCTGCTGCTGCATTGCGCGATGGCATAATGCATCTGGAGACTCGACCAGCAGCGGTAGCAGCATGCAGCTGCGTATATATACTCGAGAGATCTGCATCATCGTGTATACGAGATCTCCGCGAGCCTGTGCATATAATATATATGTATATACGTAAGTCGCCTACTCCCTGTATGCTCGCGAGCTGTCATCGAGCGCCTCCTTGTTATGCCTGTATCCTACGCGTGAAAGTGCCGTAGGTGAGATTCTTCGATGCGTATTATATGCGTGTGTGTACGCGCGAGTGCAGCACGCGTCGTCGAAGGATTTCGCTAATAAATCGACACTTGCATCAGCGAAATTACCATACTTATTAAGCAGAAAGCCGATCCCCGCGAGCCACTGAACTGAAAAGCTTGTATATATCTCTGCTCCGTGCTACGGGCTTTCAGCTGCCAGCGCTTGTGCGCCACGATATTTATTGCGTCGCGCCGACTGTGAGCTTGTTACGCCCATGCGTTGTAAAAAGAAATGCCAGGGTATTAACGTCGTTTTTTTTTTCATCCTTTCTTGAAGGAAAATGAGAAATATCTGCCTTCGCTGCGTCCGCCGGACTTTGCTACTGTGCTGCGCTGCTCCTTTAGTGCGTGCGGATGATGCAAAGCGTGTATAGCACAATAGCTGGCGTGACAACTTTTTATGTGTTGTACGTTTTATTACACTTTGTATGAGTTCTTCTGAGTTGTGTGACATAGTTACACTTGCTAACGATCCTTATAATTTTCTGATGTTTCAAGACGTCTTTGACGCATAAAGTATCGGCGTTAGAAAATGTAATGAAATGATAAGCAAGTGCAGTTGAAAAAAAGATTTAATTGCAATATCTGCAATTATCATCAATCTTGTCTGGTGGATGAAAAAACATTTTTGTTGTACTTAATAATCTGTACTTTGATCTTTTTTTAAGTATATTATCCCGATAATCTTCTTAAATTCGATGTTCATTTAATAAGCAACTTGTACGTAAACCAATTATCTTATCGCGAACACGGAAAATCTTTTAACGCAAACTAAAAGATTATAGTTTGATTGACACTCACATAAATAAAAATTTATTATCTATAAAAAGAACTTGTTATTATAGATTATCGTATATTACGATTCTTACATAAAGTAGTGTTCTGATATAATTTACTACTTGTAAAAAGTATAATTGCTGTTAATTAAGAACAAACAAATTTCATTACGCTTTCTTATATTATTTGTTATGAAAAATTCTTATACGTTTAAATATGGATATACCTAAAGATCATACAGTCTGAGTAATACGTGAAAGAGCTTTAAGTAGAATATGCTCGACGTGGTAAGACGACGCCACATATATACATATGTATATACATACTTGCAGCTATTAATTCCTATAGACAATAATAATTGAGTCTCAATTATGTTAGACTGTACATTTTCTTCAATAAAATATAGCTACCGTATCAAAACTCCATGTAAAACATGCCTACTTTCAATCTTCAAACACCGCAACTCCTCGCGCAACAGCCGTAACAACCGAAAGCAAGCGCCCAATTAAGCTACACGCATCATCAAGACTCGCTCAATGAGTCTCAGCTCACTCGCATGCGCTACACGAGACAGAAAGCAAGCCCGAAAGGAAAAGCCACACGCACGTACGCCCGGCCTCCAGCCAGCCTATATATATACTTACTCACACTGTGCCACGCGCTTGCGTTACACGCGAAAGCTGCGTTCTGCGGTTATCGGCGTTGGCGTTGCGCGTAGTATAACCCACCCGCCCCCGAAGCAGTAAGTCAGTGGAGCAAGGTAACGCTGAAACGGCCGAACGTTATCCGCGATTATCCGCGACGTTTGGCCTGATCTACGCGGTCACGTGGTACAGCACGCCCGCGTGCAGCAGCAGCAGCCGCCGCCGCCGCGACGCGATCGATACCCTCATAACCGGGTGACGCGGGCGGCGACGGCTGCACGCTGCCCTTAGGGATGGGAGGGGGGAGGGGTGTCTAAGTATATAGGTACTTACCCGCGCGCTATGTACCGATCGCGAGAGAGCGAGAGAGACGGGGGTACTGGTGGGCGTTACATGTACCGGGTGTCGAGGAAATTCCTGTGGGAGCGGGGATTCAATCGGTGTGGCTGTAAATGGGAGGAAGGTTTTTTTTTATACTGTTGTGCACTGTGCGCAATTCGAACACGCGGATGTTCGAATGCGCATGAAATTGTAGCGTTACTCAGTTGACATGTCGACAGCTGATGTTTTTTGTTGTAAAGACTCGGTTGTACCTTTCTGATTATTTTGCTAATTCGATAATAAAAGTCGATTACGTGTGTTCTTTTGTAAAAAGTGTGCTTAATTCATTATTGAAACTCGTTCTCGGCCGCAAACTTACTACGAATTGAGATTTTAATCTTTTAAAGGATAATTCCTGAATGTAATAGTTTAAAATCCCTAACGATCAAATTCTAACAAATATAATGTTTTAGACCACAAAACCAATGTTATTTAAAAAATTTTGAATTTGCCAACCAAAACAAAAGTCTTTAAAAGTGCCTACAAAGTTACTAGTTTCAGGTATTTTGTACTGTAATTTATCACGAATGAATTAGTAAATCATTTTAATACAGAGTATTTTAATATTCAGGTATTAAATATCTTAACTTTTAAGTATTTCAATATTTAAGAGCACTGTTCACCTCCATCCCTCGGTTGATGGTCCATTTATTGAAAATTCTTATATTTTAGTAAGGTTAGGCTAAGGTTCGATCGTTAGGGATTTTAACCTAATCTACGGGTCGTTGTGGGTATTGGCCTTTATAAACTTATTGGGTAATTTTGATAATTACTGTCACGTAATAAGAAAAGTGTTCATGATCTTCAAAATTTTAATTAAATCTACTAAATGTCATTGAAACTGCAACTTTAGTAATGATTTTATAGCCAACTTTTAGCTTACTTTAAAATTGCTTTAAAATTTGTTAAAATCGTTTTTTTAAATTGGAGACATAAAGAAATTATTAAGATAGAAAAGGTTCTGGAAACTTTCTTAATAATAGTGTCTTATAAAGTTTTGGAAATTAGTATTGTTCTTGCCCTGCAGCAGCAACCATTCGATCCTTACCCTTTAATCCTTTAAAGCACTCTAGATCGTAGGCGAGATACTGCATCAGCATATCTATAAAGCCAGCTGCACAACGGTACTAGCATTTATTGTATCTATAGTTTATATATTGTACGGAACTTATATTATTTATCAGTATTTACAGTCATAGATACGGCAATAGAGCAGAGCGTTAGGTATACAAATTATTACTAGATAGTTTCCTGAGCCAGTTTCACCGATCAACACCCACAATTTACTGATACTTAATGTACTGGCCATTCCACTTAGAAAATACCTACCTAGAGATAGCACCCATTAAACCAACGCATTCACTCTGTAAACAATTAACCGACACCGTCACTCCCAAAACCAAATCCCTCGAATCTATCCCCTGCGCAGAATCAAGCTTACAGATGGGCTAACTTTCGGCGACCCTGTATACGCCGTGTAACGCATCGCACACACATGTCTAATTAGCGAGGCAAACAGTGTATAGCCAGCAGATAGCAGATAGCGGAACGCGGCGCGCCTCTCCCCCTATAGTGTATACTATATATCTATACACGGTAGCTGCACCGTATGGCCACTGCTGCTGCGGCTACATATCGGCCAACTACTACGTACTAGAACGACGACGACGACGACGAGAGGTACATCGTGGAGATGCTACTTCTGCTGCTGTTGCATGTCGCAGAAGAAATTATGCCTACCCCCGCACGAGACATTCATGGGCGATCGTCGGTATTGTTCCCTGTGCGCGTACACTGTACTCTTTGTCTTGCTGTGTTTGTGTATGTGTATGATCGAGATGGAAGCAAGAGCCACTACTCGAGGATCATCTGCATAATGACCCTTCCGTGGAATCGGTTTTATACGCGCGGAGTTCATATAGCGATCTGCGCTAGAGCTATGAATTTTTGCTCGTACACGTGACTTCTGCAGTTCGTGTATGAGAGAATGCAAGAGTATGCGCGGATGGAGATAAATTACTGGACGGTAGAACAGGAGTACGCGATGGTGGATTCGATTTACGACTTTTACGTTGGAGAGTTGGTTACGATGAAAGTTTCTGTTGTAATTGCAGAGGCATTTGGCATAACTTGTAGAAGAACTTAGGTATTATCTGCTATGAATTTCCACCAATGATGTTGAATTATTTACATTTACTTGCATTTAAATCTAGAATGTTTTTATCAAAAAATTATGTGACAAAGTAAGGTGGAAACATCATTTCGTTAAATAATAATTCATACAAATTCTTATTTTTACGTTTTTTAAATTATTTTCTAAATACAAATGCATATTTAAATTTATCTGTTAACTCTCCTGCATATTGTGATGAGTACACTCGTCCAAAATATACGTCACTTTAGTACGCATATATTTTGTATCTCAATTTTAAGACCCTTCATTATGTGATCATCTTCAAACTCTTAAATTAAAGCTGAATAATACAGCTATAAGTTAAGGGATTATAGTTATTATCAATGCTGAGTTTATGGCTGCAAATTTATATTCTATAAAATCCAGATATCTGCAAATAGATTAAGGATAAAGGACAATTATAAACTATGAATTTAGCCTGCGTAGATTGCAAACGGTTGTACAATACAATGCAACACTGCCTTTAAAACACAATCCACTAGACCTGTATCTAATTTTACACACTTGTTGTCTGTTAATATGTGCGCATTGCATCTGAATTCTCGCGACGTAGCATCGCATGCTTTTCGCGTCGATAATTGCATTTTTCCAAGATGAAGAGATATTCTTCGCATTAAACGAGCCACGCAGTCTCGGTAAAAAAACATCATCTCTAATGGATGTGCGATGGAACGAAGGATCTCGCGCATCGATGAAAAAAAAAACGTAAATAAATCATTCCCGTGTATACCTTATATACTTGAAACGCCATTAAAATTTTGAGGCGACGACTACGACGCGTAATGACTGTATATTCTTTCTCGAAGTATCGAACATCGCAAGGAGCAGCGTGTACACAGCGCAGTTTTCCAAGGAGATCGATATTTTCCCATCGTTAAGGCATTAAGCTCTCGGCGATACGATACGATCCTCATTTTCCTCGCGAGCGAAGGAGGGAGAGAAAAACGCGCAAGGAGAAAAAGGAAGATTAGATCTCAAGGAAAGCTGTCCTATCCATCGCCCATGTGTGCGCGATCGTATATATCTGCAGCAGCATATGTTTCTACTAGGTATGGGCCTTGCTCCTTCGCAGCTTTGACGCGAAACGACGACGACGCGTCGTTACGAAAGTCTCTCTCGACTCACTTCATCGGCTTCATTTACACATATGCACTCACATATGCGCATTTACACACATATATTTACATATACGCATTTACACACATGCACTCACATATGCGCATTTACACATATGCGCATTTACACACATACACTCACATATGCGCGTGTATTACACATGCACTGTATTACACATCGTATATATGCGTATGTATATTGTATACACAGGCACTCGTATATGCGCATGTACACGCATGCACTTACAGATACACACATAAGCACATTTATACTCATGCACTCGCACATACACTCATAATCATATATACATATTTATGTATGGATATGTATACGTGCGCGTGTAACGCGTTAATATAGTCTAAATAAATAATCACATAGGCGCACGGTCATTATGCAAAATAAGCTGCGAGCGCGAGGGTAAAGGCACATATTTCGTCTTCGTCTCGGCACACCATACAATGAGAAGCTAATGACGCGCGAGAGATGGGCTAATGATCGTAGGATCACGCGCGGGCGCACGAGGCTCGAGAGCATCTTACGTACTATAATCTATGCGCAAAGGTTACGATGCCACGGCCAACTCTGTTTGTATATACGATGATGTGCATGCACGTGCTGCCGCTGCTGTGCGTCTGTCTCTGCTTCGAGGCGAGAGATGTGTCTTCTTCTTCTTCTTCTTCGTTTTCTTCGCTTTTTCTTCGGCTTGTTTGGAACAGCGCGAGTACGAGCGTCTGTGTTTGTATACAGTTCGTTGGTCCTCGCGCCGTAGCGGTAAGCAACAGCGTGCAATTATGACGCCGCGCCGGCCGCGGACGCGTGACGCTCGCTACGATAATAAATAGGTGAATTCTCTCTTTGATTAGCTACATAGATGATCTCTTGTGACACCCTAATATCTCTGCGTATGCTGGTCATTTTTTCGCAGTTTAGTACTGTTTATTGCATAACAGATGTTTGTTTAAGTATTTTAACTTTTAATTTATAGAAGCCTTTTACAGTTTAATGATAAAAATGGAAATAAATTTATTGATAAAACATGTATTAACCCTCAGTTATCCCCCGTCTTTTTACTTAGAGTCAGGGTCAAATGGAACAAAACTCACTTTCGCGTTTCGTCTCTCAGCTATGAGGGCTAGTCTGATGTCGAGCAATAGCTGACTTATACCTACTACAGTACCGTAAACCGGGGTGACTATTAGATATTATTCTATCATATCTACCGACATAAAAAAAACTCACTTTATGATAGTAGCCTATAGAATATATTCTATGAACGAAAGAAAATTTTTTTACGTGTGTCGTAGTATGAAAATTTAAAAATATGGTTGTCAAAGCCACCGCGGTGTTTGGGGTGACTTTGAGCCATATTATTAATTATTTATATCTAAACTAAAATAATGGTATATAATTTAATTAAAATTGATTTAGGAAATAGTTTTTATGTTAAGGAAACTGAATGTAATAGTTTATTACCAATAAAAAAACGAATGGCGGAACAGCGGGAAGTTTGAATTAGTGTAGGGGTAGTAAAGTTTTCAGGTTTAAGAAACGTAAAAAAAACTTAATTTATGAAAAGAGATAGAAATAAATAATAATTACGATTGAAAATTTCTTTAGTCATATATTCTGTTTCTAGAGAACCTAACCTTCAAAATAGATCCGCGCTAAATTTTTATTTTGCGTATTTTGAGTCTATAATGCATAAGATACTATTTTTAGATTTGGCACAAAGCCATCCCGGTTTACGGTACTTAAAATTATTCCCCTACCCCAAATCCGTACCTCTCTCTCTCTATTATATGTATATAAATGGTACAAAGGTCTTTTTGTGACATGCAGGGTCATTTTAACCCTGCCGGGCTAACTGAGGGTTAATAGCACCTGTTTTTTTGTTAATCCTAAAAAATTATAAATTAGAAAATTGAAATCGACTGAATCTTGTATGTTTATTCTTCTTCATTAAATATTTGTATACTTATAATTGAGTGTAATATATATATATATATATATATATATATATATATATATATATATATCGAAAAATTGAATCGCGATTCAAATTCTCTTTTGCAATCACTTTTGCACATCAAGAAGTAGGACAACATTTAAAAGTGATTTTTTTCTGTTTTTGTTTGTGTTATTTTGAAGTTTAACGATGGCGTCTTCAAATATAGATAAGATGCTGACGGAGTTGATAACTCCTCCTAAACTCGTGTCAAATAAAACCAAATAGATTCTAAATCAGTATGAGTGCCATTACTACCTGAATCATAATTAATTATTTTCGCTAACAAAAAACAAAATCGCATTCGTTTAAAAATTTTGAATAATATTGAATTTAAAATGTTGTTATACTCGTATATAAAGATACAAAATTAATTAAATGGATTAAAAAAGATTATAGTTAATATTAAAACGAACCCATCTTTCACTTTTTCTCCATCCAAACATTACTGAGAATTAAAATGTGAGTTCAAGAAAATTAAAGTGTATGGTATAAAACTTTACGGTTTTTTGCGTGGATCGAGTTCTTAAAAAAAATACAAAATATAAACCCGCTATCTAAATCCCCTTGAAAAAAAATATAAATGGATATTAACATTAATAATTTCCATAAGAATTTAAAAACTCTCGCATTACTTGACCGCATATCAAAACAAACATGTAAGTATTGCAAAATAAACGTATCTGCAAAAAAATCGAACGAACACAACAATTATAAAAATAGAAATGTCAGTAGCTAAGATATTTACGTAATTTTACCGTTAAACGCTCATCCCATCCACGGACATGATAAACATATTTGTTTTCCTGTATTTATCGAGGCGAGCAAGACGAGTCTGCGTGCGGCGCGCAGCACAGCCTTTGTATACTATACAGCATCTGACAGGATAATCCTGGCGCGCGAGGAGTCGCGCGCGCTGCGCTGTATGCACTCGCGGCTATCCAGCTCTCAGGGCCAAGTTTAGATCATCGACGTTTCTGCGAAGTGCAATCACTTTCAAAGCGTCTGCACTGCAGTGTGTAATGTGACTGCGTAGAGCCGCACCGAAGGGGAGAAAAGGAGGAGAAGGAGCAGAGGGAGAGAGAGGGGGGGAGTGAGACAGACACTGTTAACATGTACATTGGAAACACTAATGAATGGTGCAACATACAGAGGTGCTTACGTAATGATAATGATAATCATGATTCGTCTAATTTCGCGATCTTCGTAATCGCATCGATCTTCGCGCGTGAAAGTCGAAGGTTTTTTCGATTTTTCATATATCTTTTGCGCAATCTCTCTCTTCTGTTATTAACAGCTCGCCGCGTATAGAACGCATGCACGTACGTATACACGCAGCCTCGGATTCTTCACGTTCGACTTCAAAGTGACTCAGTTAACTTTGTCGTTCTTATGCTTGGTGGATTTTTTTCTATTCTTCTTCGTCTTTTATTTTTGCCGTGCATGCAGGCTCCTTTGTGGCAGTGCGATGCGTCGAGAAAACAATTAGGTATTGGAAATAGCCTCATGTTTCTTCTTACTTTGATGGCCGGCGGTGTTTAACCAGCGCACGCGGTTATAAAATTTTTTAGATTTATATATGAGTAAGTAAAAGATGGTAGGTAGAAAAATGGTCGGACTTAATTGCGGTTAACGTGACAGTAGCTAGCAACAGTTTTCCACAAATTTCTCAATAGTAGACTAATGTTAGGATGGAATAGTAATTGATCGTAATTGATGTTATTGGGAAATCCTTCAATTTTCTTTCTATTGATATTTTTATTATCTTGTAATCTTTGGTTACATAACTTTTATTTACGTATCTAAAACTGCCTAGATAATATTTATTTTACAATTTTGAACCCGTTAATTAAGATTTGGCAAGAAAAATATATGCTCGCATCTTCATATCTTCATACATAAAATGATTTACACGAAACATTATTTATAACAAGTATTATCAATAATAAGTTATTTAATTTTTATGAATCTAATATTAGTGGACTTGCAAAAAATGTTGTAAAACTCGTTAACAATTTTAGTGAGTGACTTTACCAAGAACTATACATCAAAGAATAGTTTTTCGTTGAGTTTATCGTAACTGAAATCTGATAGTGTCACGAATAATTAATACTTTTTTTATTAATGATCTCGGTCATCCAGTGTTTGTAATACCTTAAGAGATTATCAATAAAAATAAAAAATTAAACAAGAATAATGGAAAATACGAAAATGTCCTCTTTCCGTCCTTCAAACCAATTTTTTTATTAACTCTTTATGATTTGTGTTATTTTAAAATCAGCACTTATGTTTGATTCAAAAGATAATAATTCTTTGGTGTATAGTTATCGGAGAATAATTACTCTATAATCATTCAAATGTTTCCAAAAAATTTCTAGTGTCCATTTAAAAACAAATTCATTAAGAATATTCAAATAAATCACTACAACTTTTACACTTTAATTTGAAAAAATTCAAGTCCACAACCCATAAATCTTACAAAAAGCTTTAAAGCACGCATCACCGAAGAAGCCCCAAACTCACAGACGCCCTCGCGAAAAGACATTAACGACGAGCAATCCACAAGCCTTGCAAAGGATCGGATGACCCGCGCGTATTATTCGAAAGCCTCGCGAACAGGCAGCCGTCGTTCGTCACTCTTTTTTTTTTCTCCTGACTCTCGGCATGCGCGGCTTTTAAAACACCAGCGACAGAGAGCCACGTGTTTCGTGAGCGGCGCTGCAGCATGTGCGTCGCGCGCGAGCAGTGCCCTAGTGAAAATAAATCATGTTTTCTACCGAGAGCTATTACAACTGCGGCACGACCGGCTAACTTTCCATCACCTCGAGGAAACTCTCCAGAAAAAAAAAGGAGCGAACCCGGAGGAGGGCTCACACCCTCGTCACTCTCTGGTGTTGTACTACTGCGGGCCCACGTGCCACTGTTGTTGTAAAACGAGTGCGCGCGCGACTGAATTCTCTGCGGTTGTTGTCGAGCTATTGCCTCGCAGGGTGTATGGTTTGGTAAAGCAAACTATTTTGCAGCAAAATGGTTTTTAGTACTTGTAAAGTTTGGTGTTCGTTAGTGAGTTGGTTCTGGATTTGTTGTTAATTGTGTAGATGGAATGGAAACTTTTGAAATAAAAATCGTAGAATAATTTTAAAAATGTAAATTGGTAATTTCATCTTATTCAAAATACTATTGAAATTTAATTTTTATATTTTTTTTCTCATTCTCTATGTTTCAACTCGTCCTTTTACGGGACACTCGCGCCAACTTTGTGTGGAAGTGTTTGCAAAAACAACACCTTATTTTTGTGAGCTCCATTATGATTCCCACATTCACCCAGTGAAATGTCCGAGGACATGTCCTGTGACCTGGGAAAACTTGCCAGACCAAGAAAACCCACGCCAAGTACCAGCCGATAGAAACTTAAGCAACTTTTACTTTCTCGACAACCACCTAAATTTTAGTTTCCCATTTGCCGAATCATCATTGAAGGAACGGGGTTCCGCGCAGTAACCCATTCGAGTACTAACTACTACCAAAGCTAGTTAATTAACCTGGATGATCGACCATTTACGCGACCCCGGACCTCTCCAATGATGTCACTAAATTTAATTTTTATATTTATTTTTAGTAAACTGACAGATGGTTGAACGACGGTTCAAAACTTAAGGACAAAACGTTACGTATATTGACTTAAATCGCAGTTTTCGCTTTAAACAAATTCGTTCAAGTAAATAAGATGAAAAGACCTCGAATTTTCTTTTTTTAAATTACTCTGCGATTTTTACTTCCAAAGTTGCAAATTCTAAAATATAATGGTAAATTCACGTCATTAAATCAAAAATTTGACAGTGTCTTTATATTCGTGGGTGCCACATGTTCTTGATGTGTTGAAATGTTAATATTGTGATGATAAACCTTTATATTCACCCTTTGATTTCCAACTTTTTTGTTTTGTAAGTTGACGGGAATCTATTAATTCTGTATTTTTTCAATATATATATATATATATATATATATATATATATATATATATATATATATATATATATATATATATATATATTTCTGTAGACGAAAATTGTAAAGAAGAAATAAAAAGACAATGTTTCATACGAACTGAAATGACATATGTTTTTGAAAATGAGAAGAAACTAATTTAATATTGTTAACCAAAAAAATATTATATATATAAGCGTTGAGCAATAAAAAGTGATGGTTAGGAACAGCAAGAAAATTCGAGAATGTGATATCGTTCGTGCACAAAGAATAATATTTGTTTGTTCTAAGAGCATTTCTACGAAAAGATTGCAATGGAGGGCAAGTGTTGACGACTCCTCGACGGCAAAAAACGCCAGGTCCTGAACAACACCAGTAGTTTATTCCACAGCAAGTACTTATACGTCAAAGGAATACATCGGTTGTACCAATTCAATAAAAGCATTTTTAAAAGTAAAAATAGTGTATTAATTATTTTTCACACCTCTTGTCAGATTTTGCTTTAGAGGTAAACAGTGTTAGGATAACTAAATCGTGCATTTTAAATTCCAATGAATTTATATTTAAGTATAAGTATTTCAATTCATCAAAATATTGGAAATATTTTTGTATTTCAAATACATTTGTTTCGAATAAGATTTGACTCTTAGCGAATCATAAGTGAAACACTTAATACTTTTCAAGTGAAAATATCAATCTTCCGAAGGAGGATGCCCACGGATGTGTAATAAGTCAGGGGTTGCGTGGGACTCGTTTTTGTTTTATAACGTTCTATTTATTTTACGATATATATATATATATATATATATATATATATATATATATATATATATATATATATATATATATATATATATTATATATATCCCTTGAGACAATATTATTGACTCAAGTTTATTCTGCGACTATTTATTCCACATCACCTTATTCTCGCAATAAACCTCGGTGCTTGTCTACACTGAGCAAATATTGCGATGTGCAAACCTATTCATCCCTTGTTACTCTCGCAACTAAATACTACAGGTATAGAAATACGGATTATTTGCTTTTAATAACTACTGTGAGATATCTAAATATTGGGACATAAGAAATATCAAACATCGTGTTGAGAGGTCGAGCAGTGAGAGAGAAGTTACGAGATGCACCTACAAATATAGCGATCAAATACGCGAGAAGCGAACCCATTCATCCATGTTAACTGCTATCCCTAGCGGCTATCAATAGATTATTTGCTTGTAATAACTACTGTAAGATATATAAATGTTGGGGCATAAGAAATATCAAAACATTGTGTAGAGAGGAGAAGCAGTGAGAGAGAAGCTAGCAGGTGTACCTACAGATATAACGATCAAATACGCGAAAAGCGGACCCATTCATCCATATTAGCTGCTATCTCAAGTGGCTGAGGAATATTATCGAAATTAGGATTTTTTTAATCGTAAATAACTAGTGTAACATGCGAATGTTGGTATGTAAGAACTATCAAATATCGCTTTGTGAGGTGAAACGGTAAGAAAGAAGATCGCACGAATGCAACATACACTAGGTATAAGATACTAGGTATATCAAAGTTCGTCTCGAAAAAAAATGCTGAAAACCCGTCATTTTTTACCTTTCAACTGTTATTATAATTGCACTAATAACTTTTATCAAACGTAACTAGTACCAATCTGATGGTGAGTAGTTTTGCTTTTGCGTACGTCTTGTCCGAATAATAAGAGATTTTTTTGTTAAAGACATTAATAAATAGTCAGAGAGGTCAATATAAGCATATAAAAAATGTCAATTACTATATACTACTGTTAAAGATACCAATTAAAATGATTACTCGAATGATTTAAAAGTTGCACATAAAAATTATTCGTAAAGTGTTGGAATGTCGCTATATGTTTTAGCATATGCGTGTAATTATAGTTTTACACTACTACATGCGTATACAAAAATGAATCGAATCACTAAGAAATGTCCCAAAGACATAAAATGAAATTTGACTATAGAAAAGAGTGGGAAACTATGCGTGAGCCCTGAAATTCTCTTATGTCCTTTTTGTCAAGTATTTCAGTCGTACTAGACCGACTAGCTAGAGCTATAGTACTAATATTAAAAAATGCTAATTAAATAAATACTAATTAAAAACTTACGAATATACGAAAGTTATTTTATTTGAAATATGCATTGTGTTTTATCATTTATTTAACACCTATTTCCAATATAAACATTTAAAAATATATAAACTCTAATCATGCATTTAGTTGAAGATGCAACCTAAAATCTAAATATATATTTTATAGCACACTAACCTAAAAATGCCAACTTTATTGTCGATTTTGAGGTTGTTGTGCTATAAAATATCGTATGAGACTGTTGTGGGAGGTGTTTTTCTACCTTGCTCGATTTTCTCACTCGCTTCGCTCGTGCGAAAAGCCTCGAGCAAGGTAGAAAACCATCTCCCACAACAGTGTCATAATATACTATAAAATTATATCTTCTATATATTGAACTAGTGGGCAAAACCTATTTTACTGATAATCTCAATGCCATTATATTCACGCGAGAAAAAGGAAGAAAAATAATAAAAGAGAAGGAGAAAATATAGTGAAAACGAAAAGTAAGAGTCGTCGAGAAACTCGTTACCGTACACGCGCGCGCCTTATAATACGACAGCCTTAAACGGCGATTGCTGAGAGGTTGGGCTACGGGGGGTTGCACCAGCAGCAGCAGCAGCAGCGCGGCCCTCGGAGGCACGAAATTATATTGACATACGTGTAAAACTTACGAGCGGCCAACTACTGCTTAGAATAGCCACGAAACGCCCATTAAGAGCGTTAAAGCTCCGATAAATATCGGCCAGGCTAACAGAAACCAGCGGAAAAGGGAGAGAAACGAGCGAAGCAGCGAGTTACAATTCTACTAATGAAGCTAAACTATACACGACTGTACAAATGCGCGCAGTCTATAGAAGAAAAAAGCATTTTCTTCTGTGCAGCTTTGTCGAGTAAATTGTTGCTCTACTCGAAGCTATTTTAAGGATTGCAATAAAATGTGAAACTTTTTTCTGTAAAGTGCGTAAAGGAAATACCGTTGACGCACTCGAATTCGTTAACAATAATTGCGGTAATCTTTACGCTCGAATACTCAGGAGGTTTTTAGAGCCAAAAATAGATTAACAATAAAACTCATTCATAAAGTTTTAATTAAAGCAGCCTTTGACAATCCCGCTACAGTTTAACAACTACCGCTTTACGAAAAAGGAATCACGTCATAAATTGGCATTACGGTACTTAGAAAACCACGGAGATCAAATCCATCTTAGTTTCTCTCGCACTAAGTACTACAAGACATCGATTATCACAGTTCTGAATCAAAAGGTATATTTCTCCATTTACGGAAGCAGCCGCGCACTCACAATATTGCGAAACGCGCAACTATAAGTCTCCATAGCCAATCGGATGCTCTCCGCCTGCACAGCAGCAGCCGTCAATACGCAATTCTCATCCCATGACTGTCGTCGCGTTCTCACGGAAGAGAAAACGCCGCTATTATTATTTTCGCGCGCGAGCGCGAAAGACAATCGCAGGTGTCCCGGACGCTCCGCGACGCGACGCTAAGCGCGGCCTTATACCATGGTCAAAGTCAAGCGCGACGATGATTAGTCGTCGACGTCGCGGCTCGCGCAATCGCTGTTATTATATATATATATACGCATACGGTGGTTATATAGAAGCATTTTTTTCTCAATGAATTAGAAGGAAACGATTGCGAGATTGTGCACCTGCACGGAAAACGGTTATATAAACAACAGGAATAAGTGCGATGATGGTGGTTGTGGACAAGGAGGAACGCGCTCTTGTGTCAGTTGCGATCCGCTATGATTGGAAGTGACGTAGGAGGATTTCGAAATATGGGATTGTTTTTTTATAGGTTTGTTCAAATATATGTGCAGCTGCTAGGTGTTGTTGATGCGATTTCCTGGTGAATTTTTATTGTTTCTTTGTTTGTTTGGCGACAAGTAAGAACGATGTTGCATTAACCGATTAAAAAAACCGCTGAAAATTCATTGACACTTAGCTTCCTCAAACTTTATAAATTGTTCCAATATGAAATTATCTATTCTATTTAATACTGTGATGAAAAATGAAAATGACAAGTCTATTGCTTTTAATATTACGATATATGTGTATAAATTTAAATGTTATAATTTAAAATTATGCAAAAGTATACCATAGATTATGAAAAAGTATCGTTGTTTAAAATATTTTTTAATATATTATATATAATGCATATTATATCCACAAATACATTTAAGATAAGATGATAATGTGTAACTAAGAAAATCTTGAAAATGTTCAGTAAGAGTAATTATACGAGTTAAAATTATTATATTCAAACTAATGTTAACTGTGAATCCAAAATTTAACTCTATTGAATATTATTCTTTTCAAATTGTATTGGAAAAGAAAACATAAAAAATATATTGATTAACTAAAATGTGCTCTACAGTCTTCTTTTATTACAAAACTGTTTAATATAAAAAAATTTTTTTACAAGTAATTGAAGTAAACGCATATTTTTGTGATTAAAAAATTTATCGTAATTTTGTTAAAGCTTATAAAAAGCGGATTTATTTATTTATTACAAAAATATAATAAAAATGAAAAAACGGTATAAAAGAAAAACAAATCAATCAATCATGATTCTTTTTTTACCGTATAATACTCATGAAAACAGCTAATAAAAATTATTGAAAAAAAATGAAAATATCATCGAAATGAAAGAAACGTTATAAAAAAATGAAACGATAAATTTTAAAAATTTTTCGTCATTTTAAATCTTCATCAAAAGAGACAAATAATGATCATAGAATGGCCAAAAATGACCGCATATACTCAAAGAAAAATGTATTAAAAATTTTTTGAAAAAAAGAAATGAATATCATAAAAATGAAAAAAGTTATAAAACAAAACCTAATCGTTAAATCATACCAATTATTCTTAATTTCAAATCTTCATAAAAAACGTATAACGTTAGCTTTGTTTGGTCAAACATTACCGCGTAATATGAAAAATATCTACAATCAAAAATTTTTTGGAAACGAAAATATAAAAAATGAAGAAACGTTATAAAACAAAAACGATTCGATGACTCTTGAAAATTCTTTTTGATATAAAATCTTCATTAAAATACGTAAAAATAAGTGTCCGTTGGTCAAAATTACAGTATAATACCCAAGATATAAGCAATTAAAAAAATGTTGAGAAAAATATAACCTCAAATATCTCGAAAAATAAAAGTCCTCATGATCTGGGCAAAGAACTTAGCGGAGAGATAGTACAAAGCTACTTTTTTGGAAATTTTCTGAAAGAATAATGCCATTTTACTCAAGTTAAACTTTCCATCATACATTTCAGAGAAATTACCGTTCAAACAATAAATGATGTTTTCGTGTATAACAAAAGAAAAGAAACATCTTGTCCGAAATTTCGGCTGGTAAAAGATAGATAATATTATGCTCTTTCAAATGCATTTTCACTGGATTGATGATATTATTTCTAACGTACCAAAAAACCAGAAAAACTAAAGGCCAAAAATTGAAAAATCGCTAAAAAAACAAAAACAAATCCGAAAAACTAAAATAGTACATTACGATACGTATGTGGCTCTTCTTTATACGGTGCATAGTTAGCGCCGTGTAAAACTGAACTAATTAAGTCACGAGTATCGTATATTATTTATTGTGTCCCCTTCGTTTAAAAAATAAACAAAATGAGCCCCGAAGCATTACATTGTACCGTGTATTATGCAAGATATAGATACATACATACACACACACACACACACACACACACACACACACAGAGAGAGACACACACACACACACTCTCTCTCACACACACACGCACACACACGCATGCACGCACACATACACGCACGCACGCACTTGTATTTTAATTCCTTATATATAACATGTTTTTAGCAAAACTTTCTTTTTACTATCACAAAACTTCCTCTTTGAGGAAGCAAAAATTATACGAGAATATAGTCAAACTATAGCTTAGAATGTGGTACCAGAATATATTCATATTAAAAACTAGTCTAATTGTTAAAGTACTGCGTTATTGTACAAAGACTTTGAATTTAAGGAAAAAATGCAAAGTAATTGCAAACTTATTATTTGGATAAGTTTTCTTTTTTATTATTGTTTATTGTTTATCCAAGGTCGAAGTTCATGTGAAGTTTTTATAGGTAATTTAAGTTACCTGTACGTATTATATTTAGTGATCGAGTATAATAGGTTGTGTATAAATTCTGCATCATAACTGACCCTATAATTTAAAATGGAATCAAGATTTTTATTTCTGAAAATTTTACATGTCCGCAATTCGATCCCGGGAGAGGTGGAACCCTGAGTTGCAAACTATTCAGTCACCGTGACCCCTGGGTGAAATGAGACAAATATCAAATAACTTGGTTGGTAAAGCGAATGAGTAAAAAAACAGTGAACATCTAAATGTCGGATCAATGCTATATATAAAAACAGAAATTTCAGAAATATGGTAGGGTATTTTATTCTTACGAAAGATGGCAATAAACTTTCCCGTGCATCCTTTTGTTTTGAAGCACAAAGTGGGATGTTACAGAAATTATTCAATTTGTACGTAACATAAAAGATGTAACTTCTCTATGATCTAATACATCATTATGTAAGTAAAACATAAAAAATAGAGGTATTTTAATGAATTCTATTTTGCAATTTTTCGGTTTCTGACTGAATGAGCATAATCTTCTTTAATTTTCAACGCATTAGAAGTGTATGCGTATTATATAACTGTTTCCACAATAGATAAAGTAGTAATAAAATTATACAAACTTTCTTGCATTAAAATAAAATTAATAGTTTATACTTTGAAGGGAATAATTTCCGTTCAAAATATGAGCTCATTAACATTGTTATACTAAAATTATATTCCCCTAATGATAAAATTGTACAAATAATTTTCAGAATAAAATACAGTTTTCGACAATTCGAAGATATTTCCCGATCCCTGTCCTATCTCTTAATCAATATTAAAAAAACTCGATATGCACTTCGAATATTTTGATAATTCGAACAATTTTTCTTGGTCCCTTCAATTTCAAATGATGTAGAGTCGACTAGAGTGACAGCCTCAAAATTCTTCAAGGAACGAAGATCACCAACTGCCAACCATGCAATACCCATACCAGCACAGCAAATGCAGTACAGCGTTTCAAAACACTCTCATAAAAGCGGATATACCCCGTACCCGCGATCCGCGCCTATTGTTCGTCCAAAGAACAAAGTGAGTATAGCAATCGAAGAAATCATAAGAATACCTCCACCGCTCTCGATACAAAGAAGAAACATAAGCAGAAGCATAAGACTCTCACCCGCGATGCGCTGCCCGCTCGGGCCCTTAATGATTATTCATTTTTTCTCTCCTCGGCGCCGCCGCGCGCTGCGTGCGCACAGACAGTCGCGCACGGTGTGTTATCATCGTTCGCCGTTGCGTGCAAAGATCGCTTTGACCTTCTCTCGTCGTCGCTCGCATTAATAATTTACATTGCCGCCGCCGAGGATACACAATACAATAGAATCGCCAAGCGCGCGCCGCGGATTTATGCGAATGCACGGCGCGCCGCGCCGCCGCGGACTCACGTGCGTCGCGCGCGCGAAGCGAAAGTAACGCCGGCTGAATGCTAAGCGAGCGGGCGGAATCGATGTGTGCAGCGTTGTGCCCTAAGTCGAGGGTGCAGGCATGTACGGACGATTCGAGGATTTACCGATGTGGGAGTTGGAAACTGTTTTTCGGACGAATGGGGAGGAATCGTGATGTACAATGGTAAATTAGTCTAATAATGTTAATTCTGTAATACCTGCAGGTTTATTTGTATTAGAAGACTTTGGAAAGTGTTTAAAAATGTATTTGAGTTCTTTTTGGAAGGTTTCGTACCATGCTTTTTTTTATCTTTGGAGTTTTCTCGACTTTTATGCGGTCAACAATTACTTATAACCTCATTACGAGATCGGAAATGGATCACTTCGACCTGGTAAACATATTTATTTTTAACGATTTTAAGTAGTTAGTATAAAAACACTAATAATAATTCATGTTCGCACTTGTAAAATGAGTTAGTTATCAATTAATTGTTATAAAAATTTAATATTTTATACATACTTAGCTCCGAAGATAACAATAATATTAATATATTGATAATAAAACACCATGGAGTCTGAACGATTGGATTAAAATAATGCTTAATGCAAAGTAACCAGGCGCTTTTCGAAGAATTTCTCTATTCGAACAGGATTATAAAACAGTATATTAAAACCTACTTTTAATATTATTTCTTATAGCATAGTTAAATTAAATGTCGTTTTTAAACCTTTTGTATTTTAGCATAATTAATAAAAAATTTGCGTGATTTTATCTGATATTTGTATCGTTGTTCGTTTCCACGAAGATATCGAACGTACTTTATAGGATTGTTAAATTCCTATTTGTTTCTATATTAGAGCACCTGAAGCACAACCAGGTTATATATTTAGTTTATACACCTGTACCTATATATTTGCATCTCTTACAACGATTACATTTCCACTTAGCAAGAACATTTTTCCCTAACTAATCCCTAAATTTAATTAAAAAACATTAAACTTTGTCTCTTCCATATAATGTATTTTGCTGGAAGAGTTACTTGATTTGGTAGTTTGAATCTGTATTTGTTCATATTTTTATAGAATCTTTGGAAAACGGCAAACAGAGATGTACAAGACTTGAGCGAAAAGTAAAAAAAGAAGCTCAGCGTCAACTGTACTACCTTGACAACAACTCATTTATTTATCTACTAAACATTATAGCAAACGTTCTTTTCTCAAATTGATTTATTAATAATAATTATGTTTTAATACTGCTTATAGGTTTTATAAGAAATATCAATTTAATGTGCGAATTATACGATGAGACTTTATATTGCTTTTTCCTCATTTCAAAAACGATTAGTACTTAATTTTTTTTATAATAATGACATTTCTATATAAATGCACGATGAATGCTAAACGTATAAAAGGATATACATTTACAGAGTTTTGCTTTTTGCAAGATTTTCTTTTTTACTACTTTTATGGAAATAAAAGTTTATAAAAAACGAATCTATTAAAATGAATACTTTTATTATTCTAGTTTTAAATAATAATTTACATCTTTATTTATGCAGAATATATTATTAACATACTACTTTGTAATTATAATAAAAAGGTGTTGATGTTTTAATGCACAATAGAATCGAGTCGAAAAAATCAATTTTCGTTCCAGTAGGTGTAAAATATGCACTTTTGTTTCCGTTTTGCAGGCGTAGATTAGTACTTTTCCGCATACTGTGCATAAAGTCGAATATCGTGCGTTGGCACTCGTGTCATGGCGCGACAATCCCGACCAGCTTCACCGGCCCTCGTGAGCGACGATCACCACTCATGTCAACGCACATACGTAAACGTAGGTACAGTAGAAATCTGGACACTGTGAAATGACGGGATCGGACGAAGCGAGCACTGGGAACGACCTGGCTGATTCACAAATCGGGCAAAAGCGACCGACCCAAACTAAGCAACTGCTTCCACCTATTACAGAAACATTTGTATCACTTCCCGTTTCTGATTTTTCACACTGCCTCTTTTCACAGAGCCTTATACTTTGTACTTTACACTTTACTTTATAGCTTTATACTTTTACTGTATTATTTTATGGATAAAATACATAAACGAAGTAAAATACGTTTTTATCTCTACTATGACAGAAAACATGGTTCCGTGCTTCGGACGTAAAGTTCTGCTTTACGCCCTTGGTATGTAAATTGATAGTTAACTATCGTTGTTTTGTTAATTTTTTCTTCTAATTTTACTATAATAAATACATCAGGTATATCTATCAATATTTTAATATAACAATTAATACGTTGTGCTGTTTGTACAGTGTAGACAAATATTGCATGGATAATATGACACAGACTCCAATTTTCTCTAAACGATAATATTACTAATTATTGAATATATTTACTAAGGGATACGAGTAAGGGAATTACTTTTTCAAGACGTAACACTTTTACAGAAGATTAAGATAAACAAATGTGCAACTGCGCTACGCTGCGTTGAGCAGTACATTATCTGCTCGGTGCAGCTAAATTTTTTCGTTTATAGATACGTACAACGTAGGTGTAACCCGCGTGAATGCAGATGTAAATATCTCCATACCTCATACGTATTGTATATATGTATCACAGTGCGTGGCTCTCCCATTGGATCTCGAGCGTAAGCTATAGACTTGAGACTGCAGATCTGCCCAGATAAACACGAATTGACAGTAGCCGTTGACTGCTAGAGAGAGAGAGCGAGAGAGAGAGAGAGAGACAGAGAGAGAGAGAGAGAGAGAGAGAGAGAGAGAGAGAGAGAGATCAGGCGCAGATTGAGAGCCGCAATCATCAGCCGATCGAACTTAATTGTTGTGCACGATTCCTGCGGGCTAATCAAATGCGCATAAATCGGATTAGACCTATTGCGATTAATGCAAAGGCGAATATACGTATCGTCTGTGCATCTGTATGTGTGTATGTGTGTTCGTATACATTTGCACATAGGTACGTGGTGTCGCTGAAAAGTTAACCGGCGACTGACACGATTATTATCACCTCGGCGTTAAGCTAATGACAAATTAATTATGCGCGATTTGAAGCCATTTTATTAGTAAAGTTTGTTATGAAAGATGTATGATGCATCGGTTAATTTACTTTTTCAAAGACGAGGGTGGAGTAAAAAGTTTATTTCCATTGCTCGAAAAAGAGAACTGCTTGAAGAAGGATTATACGAAAATAATTACTATTGCGCTAATATGATATTTACCAGTTGAAGGTTTTGCAATCATATGGAATAATGCATGGCGATGATAAGTGTAGGCAATCTTTTAAATCTTATTTGACTCTTTGTATAATCTATTACGAACTTATTAGTATTAAGTACTGTTCTTGACGTTTCTTAGATAATAATTTTTTTCAATTTTTATCATCACTTAAAGTTTCATTCATTGAAATTTAAATTTTATTATAGTATTTTTTAACTGGAGTTGTCTAGTCTACGATTAAATATTCTAGGAATGACAAATAGAAGCATAGTTTTCACTATATGCACTATTAACACGTATTTATCAACATTTAAGCAAACTGTAAAAACGGTTTTAGCCATAAATAGTAATAATAATAATTTATGGTAAACTAAGACATCATGTAAAACACACTGAAAAAGTGTGCAGCTAAGTGCTTGTATGCACGATTCCTACTTTACTGACTTTAAATATATGTGGTGATTGCAGGTATAACTATACTCTATAGAGGAATAGATAAATAATTAATTTACAAAATAGTTTCCCCTTAAAGTTGGATTTTCGATTTTGCGTTTTTTTTTTGCTTTCAAAACTACCATAGAAAGAAAAAATAATTACTTCGACTTGATTCTGCTATCTGCCAAAATTGTAAATTATTTAAAGATGTGTAACAAAATAAATACACCAGTTTAATCCACCAAAAATGCTTATAAAGCTTCTTATAAGTGGGGTCTGCTCTCCCCTTCAGACCTTAATAACTTAAATCGTATAAAAAATTCATCATAATTCCTTAATCTTCTTGCAGGTAGGCATTTTTAATGACTTTAACAATAGATATTTAAAAACTAAAAGATAAAATATCCTATTTTTACTCAATGGTTGCATATTTTATTAAGAAAATTTATTTTAAACAATGTTTCATTCACAATAAAATTACTCATTTAAAGTTTCATATGTCGAAATATGAAAATACAGTAACGTCAACAGACAGTAATAAGCTATTAGTTCGATAATTATTAAAATAAATACCTCGTGAATACAAACGTAAAGAACGCTGCAGTGGATTTCGTATACAACTAAACGTAACGTTTTCATCGCGAGCGAAGCTGCCGCTGCATGTATATTGAAATGCACGGATTTGCGAAGGTCTCTAGCGCATGAGCGCAAGCGATAAAATCTCGACGGTTCATAAAACCAGTAGTGGGTATTAAGTGAGCGGATTCAGGTCTAGGGCAGTGACGCTTCTGCCTGCCTAGTTACACCTCCTCGTCTCTCTCTCTCTCTCTCTCTCTCTCTCTCTCTCTCTCTCTCTCTAATTCTCTCTCTCTCCCTGTCTCCGTTCTTCTTTATACGTTCTTTTTTTCGCGATTTCACCTTGCGATCTTTAACCTTGCGCTTCAATCCCATTGTTCTACGCCCTTAACGAGCCCGTTGCAAACGGAGCGTGTCTGATTTTTCCGAGGCAATAAATCGGGATGATAGTAACGCATCGCTACGTAGCGCGCTTCTTTCATGTTGAAATAAAGTGCGCTGCGTTTATGTAAACGCAGGAAATAATTGCGGTTGGTTAAAAAAGAAGACAGAAAAAAACGGTGAATAATGAAGTTTTAAATAACACTGTAATTAATAAGTTACAGTAGCATCAGCAAAGTATTGCATTCAAAATAGTCAAGGTACTGAGTAAATAATTCAATCAAGTACACTTTACCAACTTTACTACGAAATGCTATAAATGTGCGATTGTACCTCAATATTTACTTTTTTTTCTATAAAATACACGTATTATTCTATAGATAAAGATATTTTTATTTTCCAGTTAAATAAAAGAAAACCCAAACTGTAATTAAAATTGATTTTACACATAATGTTAACTTCTCCTAACGTCTTGCAAAATACATTTCACAATATGCAATACTGTTCAATAATCCCCTATAAAAATAATAATTTTTATACTTTTTTTTTACAAAAGTAAACAGAGATATATATGCAACTTTACTATTCAATGAAAACTATTATCCATAAAGATGAGTCCTTATTTATACCGTAAGTGCGAAAGAATAGCTCGCGGCGCATGTGTTATGTATACACACTCGAGGAAGGTGCATATACCTCTCAGAAGAGTTACAAGCGCGCTTAATATGCGCGGCAACGGTAGACGTAGAGTCGGCACTTCTGCGGCGCCTCTTCTCTTTCTCCCTCTCTCTCTCTCTCTCTTTCTCGTCTCCTGTCTTTGCTTTACTCGGCCTATTGTGGCGGTTCTTCAACGCGCATTTCATGGCTCGCTGACAGTATCCGCGTATCGGGGAATAGCTTTGAATAAGTTTGAATTGATTTGCAGCGCGCACGCGCGCACGCTGGCTCTGCACGTAAATATACGAGGGGTGTAAGAAAATAATTGTCCAATAACGATGCCACGGGATTTGAAATGTAAATCCGTGGATGTCGTAAAATTTTTATATTGTGATGGAGATGATAATTATTCCGCGAGCATTATTAATAAATTAGTATTGTTACGATGATAAGGTGTGCTTCAAAGGATTTCCCTTTGGTATTTTGTTTTTCATGAGCTCCTGTATTTGAAACGGTAGTAAAACTTTTGACAGTTTTGACTTAGCTTAGAACGATCTGTTAGTCTATTAAGAATGAGAAAAGTTTAATATCATGTGATATATATTATTAGCCTTAAATTTATAGTCAATTACTGTAGTTCTTGTATAAATTAATAAATGAAATACTATTTCCGTACGAGCATTTATTTTGTTTATAAAATTCCTCAGTTTTCATGCACATATGTCCTTGCAATGACAATGCAAAAATAGACGACCGCTTCACCCATTTTACGCGTTTAATCTGCTCCAACACTGTATATTCATGTGTATTAGCATACGAAGTTCAGAGCTGGAACCAGGCCAGAGGCGATTCCGGATGGAAATCTCATTCCTGCGTGAATATCTTTGTCGAGAGTCAAAGATTGCGTCGGAAAGAAGAATGACAGAAACGTAAGAAAAGGAAGAAAAAGAGATAGAGGGAGAAGACTGCATTGGATCAGCATCACGTGTTCGATAATTTTCCACTGAAATGAAAATTATTATGCCGATTGCATAAACGAGTCACTGCTGGCGCTGACATACCGCCTGTATCGACTGCACTTTAACCGACACAGCCTGGATACGTTTTACGAGTGGAGGGTAATTAGGGTCTACTGAATTTCCCAATGCGAATAATTATCATATATAGCGTAAGGACGGTGGCTATGCCGACGAGCAACGCCAGCTTAGTTCCTCGAGTTATCAGTTACGGACTACAGAGCTTATATGTGCATCGATCTGGAAAAAAGATCTTCGCATGAATGTTAATCTCGTGAACAAATTTTCATTGGTAATGGTTTTTCGTTTTACGTATACCTTGACAAACAAAGAAAACCTTGACTTGCATTTGAATATGTCTAGGTTGCATTAAAAGTAAAATTTATGCAATTCTGGAGACGACTGGTTACACTGTATTGCGTACGTTCTAGGAATAAATACTGGATTTCATATTGAATATGTATATTAATTGTAAAATGTTTATAAACAATTTTATTCTTTTAAATGATATAAGTAGTTGTACAGTATTGAGTTTTTGCAGCTTATAGAATATAGGAACGATTTATTTACAAAAATTTATAATGTTAATTATTGACTCTATTGATTTTCACGAACTATAAGAAGGCATAATAGGGTTATAACTCGTGGATTTCAATGAAGTCAATAATTAATATGAAATACCCTATGAACGATAGTTTATATCTTGTATTTTACGAGACTTTCCAGTGAAACAGATAAAACAAATTTCTTCTATAAAAATCGTCCAGAATGTAATTAAATTTTCATTGTAATTTATCTGAAAATTAACACATAAAATTAATTAAAATTAAACGAAATCTAATATTTGCAAAAATCATTCATATTTATTTAAAATTACAAAATGAGAAAATTCACAATGAAAAAAAGATCCTCCATAAGAATGATATACCAAGCATCCCGACTTTCCAGTAGTCGCTTCAACGTTCAAGTTTTTCATCAAAATATAACGAAACGGTTGGCGCATTAATCATTCGAAAATTCAAACTAGACCCAAAACCATCACAATGACTCCCCATGCGTGCACGCGCGGGTGAGAAGGTTTTCTCCCCCGTCAAAGCCTTTCTCCGGGATACAAAAAGGGATGGAGACGAATAAAAAAGAAATTAGACACACGAGGGGTCATGGCAACGTCAAAAGAGTCTATCTTCTCCTGCTCTCGGGAATCGGAAGGTGAATTCAGACCCTACTTTCGTACGTTTTGAATATACAGGCCCTCTCTCTCTCTCTCTCTCTCTCTCTCTCTGCGGGCGCGGGCACCAATTTGAGATGTGCGTATCCACAGGGTCCGTTTTCTTTCTTGCAGTCCGAGAAAGACAGAGAGAGAAAGAGAGGGACTAGAGGTTCCTAACCCCAGAAGGCAAAATAAAGATTAAGCGCGAAGGGGAAGATAGTTTAGAAACAACATTATACTGAGAGAAAGAGAGAACGAGAGATAGAAGAAAAATGGAAAGAGTGTGGGCAGTGCGGAGAGACGAAGCGAAGGTTCAGGTTAGTCAACAGGTGGCTGTAACCTGTGTAGTGTGCCAGGGGGGAAGAACAGAGAGGAGAGCAGGAGCCTAACCTACACAAACAATAAGTACGATGCACAAATACAAATCTCCCCCCCCCCCTGTCGCAATGTAACTTAGGAAGTCGAGGTGAGAGAGAGAGGGAAGCTTCGCTCTCGCTTTCTCGCTCTCCTCTCATGTGTGTATCTCGACGAACACATCTACACGAGTTCGCCCATCGCGAGCGAGCGAGAGAGAGAGAGAGAGCGAACATGTTCGAAAAGGAGGGAGAGGGAGAAAAGAGACCAGGACCGTTCGAGACCTGCACGTGTTCGTAACGTACTGTAGCAGCCCCTGGCTTCGTAAAATGGTTCTCAGTCGACCGTACGGATTTATTCTCCTTGAGTTGCCTCTCTCTTTCTCTCTCTGTCTTGCATAGAGAGAAAGATGAATAGATAGAGAGGTGGCTATACCTGAATAAAGGCAGTTGCTTGGAAGTTTGCTCGAGGGTTTAATCCATCGATTTGTCAAACACAAACAGTTTGCTTCTTTTTTATTATGTGCTCGGACTTATTGTGCGTTTGCTTTGGCTGTAAGAGATTTTTAATTTGAAATTAACTTCGAAAACCGCTTTTGTAACAATGAGTGTTTGTAAATATATTAAGGACTCGTCGCATGATACTTGAATAATTTGAAATAAAGTATAAATACAAATAGTAACTGGTGTGCTTGTGCGTTATTGATTTAAACTTTATATTTAATATATTTATTAATATTTTTGCTATAGTAAATAGGGTTATAACTCGTGGATTTCAATGAAGTCAATAATTAATATGAAATACCCTATGAACGATAGTTTATATCTTGTATTTTACGAGACTTTCCAGTGAAACAGATAAAACAAATTTCTTCTATAAAAATCGTCCAGAATGTAATTAAATTTTCATTGTAATTTATCTGAAAATTAACACATAAAATTAATTAAAATTAAACGAAATCTAATATTTGCAAAAATCATTCATATTTATTTAAAATTACTTAATGCTTCTTTTTTATTATGTGCTCGGACTTATTGTGCGTTTGCTTTGGCTGTAAGAGATTTTTAATTTGAAATTAACTTCGAAAACCGCTTTTGTAACAATGAGTGTTTGTAAATATATTAAGGACTCGTCGCATGATACTTGAATAATTTGAAATAAAGTATAAATACAAATAGTAACTGGTGTGCTTGTGCGTTATTGATTTAAACTTTATATTTAATATATTTATTAATATTTTTGCTATAGTAAAACAATAAATAATAATTTTTGATAATTTAATACTTATGAATTCAAATATAATTCTATATACAAATAATTTCGATTAATTTTAAAAAACTTTTAATAAAGGATTAAATTGAAATTTCATTCTTTCGAAATTTTGTATTATCTTCATATAAAATCTCAATACTTTCTATTTCTTTAGTATTTCAATGAACAAAACACAAAATAAAGTAAAAAAGACTTCAAAGCAAAACGCAATCCTTAAATCGTCTCCCCTTTCCATCTCAAATTTTATCTAACATTGCGTAAAAGAAATCTCCGAAATTTGCATGAAAATAGGACTAGATCGCCGCCCGATTTCCCTCTCGACAAAACCCGCTGCCAAAGAGATCTACACCCATTACACGTGTATATTGAGAATCACTGGCCCCCCTTCGCCGTGGGGTACCGCGTATACTCCGTGACTCATCAGGCCCCTCGATTCTTCTTCCTCCTCCTCCTCCTATACGGGAGCAACAGCAGCAGCAGCAACAACAGAGCCTCGAAGAGCTCGGAGAAGTGAAAAAGAAAAAGAAACGACCTGAACAAAACCCTATCTCCCCAACGTAACTATAGGTATGCGCGATGGGGCAAAAAGGAGGCAGAGCAGCAGCGTCTGATCGATTTACGTCCCACTCGCGCTTTCGTGAAATTTATACAGCAACGGTAGCCGAGGCGCGGATATCGCTGGATCATCTGACATCGGCCGAAGCGATCTTTTCTAACCCTGGTGTATAGGGTGTATATAGGTATACGCGCTGAATGCCGATGGGAGGGGATAATGAAAAAATAAGAGGATCATAGCAGCGCTCGATCTTTGGCCGTTCCGATAGACAGTCATGCAAACTTAATTGCACCGATGACTACCTCAAGGTTAGAGTGAGAGGGATAGAGGTTAGTTAGGTTTTTTTTCTCTTATGATTTTTTTATTAGCGGTGCATAACGGCGCGAGACCTTCGACTATTCTGTAGGTGTACGAAGTTACTCATCCCTAGTTCTTGCATTATTTCGAGCATTATTCATTACATTTAGAATTTATAAGAAACATATAGAGCATTTTGATTCGTAATATATTTTATATCATATTTTACATATTCATCTATTTTAACATGCACGTGTATTTAAAAGATTATTATTATTGTTGTTGTTATTATTATTATTATTATTATTTGTATTGTTATTATTATTATTATTATTATTATTATTATTATTATTATTATTATTATTATTATTATTATTATTTTGGTATGTATTAAAACTTTTGTTTTAATTTATAATCTATTGCATATGTCTTATTTTAGTAGGCATATTCTATTTAAACTGGAAAAATTCAAACACATTATGAATTTTGTTCTTGAGCGAGTCCAAATCGTTATAATAGGTATTATTACTGTCAATGAAAAAATAATATATGATTCACCGGTGACTCATACGATTTTAAGATATATATATATATATATGACTCGATTATGTTTTTACAAAATAGAGGACCATAAATTAAATTTCAGTGACTCCTTAGCTATTATAAGTACTTATAATTGGAGAACTAAAATGCTTTTTGAAGCTATTCAGTCAAACATGCATTTTTTAGTATTAATTAAAATACACAAAACATATGCCAATACACTAACACAATAAATATCCTCTGATTTTAATTATTTTTACATATTTGTTCATAAAAGTAGAAACTTACGTATAAAGTGATTTAAATAATAACTTATCATAAAAGCTTTATTCTTAATATACGTGTAAAAAATAACTTAAACAAAGAAGAAAATGTATATATATATATATATATATATATATATGTTTGAATGCACCCTAATATTAATCGACAATTAATAATTACTTCACATGTTTCAATAATGTAATAAACTTTAAGTAATATTATAATGCCAATGAAAGAAATTAAATACCCTTGATAGACCCGTAGAACCTTAACAAAAAACAAAAAATCCCATATTCAAAGTTCGCACTTCGATATGCAAATCTCCGAAACCCCAATAAACTCCGTATCCTGCACTCGACCCCAAAGCAAAAATTACACACACCCACATCCGACAAAGTGGAAATCCCGAAAGTGCGTCGCCCGAGAAAAAAAAGGGGGACGTCGGAGCGTCTCTCCGCGAGAGAACAAAGCACCTGTCCGTCGCGCTCATATACGCGTACACCTACATATATACCTGCAGTCCCTCAACGCATTCACGCGTATACTCCTATATCCACCTCGCCAAAGAGCTTCCCCCGCTCTGGTATAAGCTCGTAGCGATTTCCAGGGCGTGCGTGCGTGCTCGCGGAGGAATCGACCGAAAAAAGAAAGCAGAAGAAGAAGGACAGAGGAGAGAGGGAGGGCCAAAAAAAGGGGCCTCGTAAACGCTTGACGCGCCCGGTATAGACGTGTATATCGATGAATCGCGAGGGATTACACACTCGGGCGTTATACGCGCAGGGGCAGAACTCGACGATTGAATATATAGGTATACCTGTGCTGCGTCGCGAAGACCCAAAGGGACACTCAACGATCCTCTTAACCCCGTGGGACTTTGATGCGGCGGTGGTAGTGGCATAATACTATATATATATATATATATATATATATATATATATATATATATATATATATATATATATATATACATACACTGCTCTCTTGACCCATCTGTCCCCCGGCAGCGCAGTTCGGATCGTCGTTGTCTACTAACGCTCGGATGCGTATCGGATTCCCATGCACGTGCATTCGAGCAGTGTCATCACCTTCCAGCCTATACACTACGCACCTACATGTATCCATCTCGCTATCTCCCTCGCTCGCTTCTCCCTTCCGCGCCTCGCTGATGCCTTTTTTTCACCGAGTTTTACGATATATAGATATATATATTGTGTTTTAATATCGCCAGCAACACTGGCGTAATAAACCCCACCCCCTATACACACAGAGCTGCGGCGTAGGGTGTATTTACAGATACGTGTGTGTGTGTATGAGGGCGCAAGGTACGTTGGCCCGAGGCAATCTCGAGCTGCCGATACCTGCGCACACCCTCCCTTTTTTCCTTACCCTCTTTTTCTGCCTCTCTCCGCTCTCTCGCTCTTGTATATAGAAAAGCGCGCTGCTGCACCTGTGAGATTCCCATGCACGCTCCGCGGCTTTCCTTCCCCTCGAATGTATAGGTGTATATGTGTCCCCCTCTCGCGATAATGTATAAAGCCTCTCTGTCTCTCTTCTGCTCTCTCGGTCTAGCTGTCGGAGGAAGAAGAAGAGGAGAGAAAAATCGTTCACGCTGTAACCGTTTCTAGACGCATATGGGGTGCACGCTCGTACGTATGTGTATGTGTGTGTGTGTATTGAGCGCAGGGTAACACACTTGTCTGGGTTTGTTCTCTTTTACGCTTGAATGGGGGGTAGTAGGTACACCTGCAGACTTTTGCCATTATACACGAGATACAGGGGGAGAGTATAAGTGTATTGATATGCAGATTTCTCTCTCTCTCTCTCTTTGAATTTATACGCGAAAGCGGTGCGGCCGGGCTGATGATGATGCCGGCGAGAATAAGACGATAGACGGGAAAAACGCGTTTTTGCGCACTGCGCTGTCTGCCTCTCTGTGTGTCGTGCATTGTGATATGCGTGTATGCGGAACAGGAACAGGCTCGCGCAACATCCATTCATTCGCCACTGTGGGAGAGATTACCGCACATTGCTCTGTATATATATATATAATAAAATACCCTCGACAGGCTGCTACAAGCCAGGCAAGCATCGAGGGAGAGCGCAGGGAAAGAGAGTTACGAGGTCATCGGGGGCAGTTCACCTATACTCTTTATTTTTGCTTTTTGTTGTCGTCCTCGTCGACGTCGTCGTCGCGAAAAGGGGGTCGTTGAATATGTTAATTCAGTCGAGTACGAGTTTTATTCATTTTTCGCGATTTTTCAGCTCTGCATAAGGCGCGCGGGGTACAATGACCTTTGTGCGCGATAAAGGGCATTGACTCGCGAGCGCATACGTGCAGCGGCACTTGCGTTGTGCGCTGCCCTATATGCGAGGTACGCAGCAGCGGAGTATGTGCTAATAGTGCAGGGTGAATTCGCACGGACGGTTAGTTCCTGGTTTCTCACGTGTCGCGCTGTTATGGGGATGATTTGGTGAGAGTATCGGATTTTTCTGCTTTTCTCGTCGCCGATGCAGCTGACGTGGGAAGCGAATTACCTATTAGCTTTCGTATCTGGTTTCGGTGCACTGATATTTTTATAAAACTGGGACATTTTTCTTTAATCGAATGAATGGAAGAGTTCTTTACTTGTTTCAGTACTTTACAAGTATGATCAGAGATGGCGATATATTCGTTTGTGAACAATTGTAAATATATCTTTACCAGTGCATATCTATAGAGGAGACCGGGGCTACTTTAAATACGGGTCAACTTCATAAAATTAAAACATCTTTTAAGATCAACGTCTGTTGTAATTTTTGATACAGTACACTGAAATGGTCATCAAAATTGAACATTTTTACCGAATAATACATGTTCATATATCTATAAAGGACATTTCTTTCGGGAACTTATGATTTTTTAATTATTTTCTGTAACTTTTGCTAATGTATAAAAGTTGTATCAAGTTATTCAAACAAGTTATTCATTATACGAAAGTTCTTAGTTACGAGTATATATAAAACTTATTAAAACAATTATTTTGATGCCTCACGTGACTTTATTTGTGAACAAATAGGTTAGTTATCTATTCCCAACAAATTCTTATAGGATGGGGCTATTTCATAAAAACACTTGCCTACTATATTAATATACTGTAAACACCGTTTTTATGTAAGAAATTACTTTTTCTACTACCTTAAATGAGTTACATTGGTTCTTAAAGTTTCCGAACAATCGGAAATAGGAATAAAGTAAAAGGTGATTTATTCCAGTTTCTTCATTTAAATACATGAAATTTATGAAGTTGCCCCAAGGTTGGAGCAACTTCGTAAAAAAAGTTTATTTAAATAATTCCAGTAAAACAATAATAATTGCAAACATGCATACCTAAAACAAATTTTTTAGCTAACCAAATGCCTAAACTTGATAACCAACGATCATAAAAATGATTTTAAAATAGTTTATAAGAACTGAAAAGTTTTAAACAAAACGTTTTCGAAATAGCCCAGGTCTGCCCTATATCTATCTATATCTGTATGCTATAAAAAATTAACTGTAAAATATGTTAATTTAATGAAAACTGGATTTAATCAAAGTGTTCCAAAGTGGGCAGTAGTTATGACTGTCTTCTACATTTAATTCCAGTCAGCAAATAAAAGAACTGTTCTTATGAACTTTTTACGAACTATTTAAGAATTCTTTTATCTACTTCAATCTTTAATCTGTGGTATATTATTTTTCAGTTCCAAAACTTCCCGAAACAGACTAATTAAGTTATATATTTGATTAATTAACAAAGATTGTATAAATATAAAGCTTAATGTATCTTTAAGTGAAAAACTCTTTCCTGTATGTATAGTATATATTTCATATTGTATACTATAGTAGTGTTTTTACTTCGCGAATTCTGAATTAACATTTTATGTGCTATACCTGTAAATATTAAAAATCAAAAATTTATTTTATTATAAAAGAACACCAAGCTAATCGTGCAGTTCGACTGACGAATGCTTTGTCTCGTTTCGTAAAATATATGATACAACTGAAAAATTGGCATGACTGTCAAGCTGACAGAATTTGGCGTGCGTCCCGTTTTTGCGTCCGCTGCAGTGGTTCAATTAATATCAGTCAGACAAATCTTTCATCCCGCTCGTTTATCCCGCAACGCGCGAGAGTTACCGTTAAAATCGATCCCCGCACTCAACGACTGTTATACACAGCTCATCCTATACCTGCACCACCAGCGAAAAGAGAGATATAAAAAAAAATACAAGCAGAACGAGCCAACTCTTTCCTCCCTCGAAAATTGAATAATTTGAACAAACACGACCGGTCGATCGCAGCCGAACGAGCGTATATCGCCCATGTACGTATACACGCGCCAAGAGTTATCACGGATTACGAGCGTCTCTAATCGAGATAAATTAGAGAGAGAGGAGTCCGCGCGATAAGCATTTTACCAAGGCAAACTGTATAGCCACGCGGGTTAACGGGCCGCGCCGGCATCCAGGTGAGTAAGAGTGAAAGAGCGAGCGAGCGCCGTAAAAGACAAAGACAAAAGAAAAAAAGAGTGTATACAGAACCGCGCGATGACGAATGACTCAGGTGGAATAGCGCACGCCGCTGTGGCCGTTCGCGTAATTATGTCACTAGTCACCCGGTCTCTCTCTCTCTTTTTCTTGTTTGTACACGTATATACCTGTATCTATGCACGCGTTGACGGAGAAAGGGAAGAGAGAGAGAGAGAGAGACGAGTTTTCGAGCGGAGAAAGGATGAAAGAGAGCGAGAAGAGACTCGTTCGCGTCGTTCTCTTTTTCTATATCTTTCACCTTATCTCGTTGGTTCTTTCTCTTTCTCCGCAAACTTGGCGTCGAGAGTGAATCATCGCGAGGGGACTGAATTTGTCGAGCTGTTATGCGCGCGCTTTCGGCATGCGTGTAAGCTGACAAACCGATCTGCTGTACGAGCTCGGAGTGTAAGAACGTATTATGGTGGCCCGGATATGCGCCGTTGAGCAATCGACGACCTACTGCTGTAGCTGTATATTAACTGTGTGCTCTGTTGAGTCGACATTGTACAACAGATGAAAGTAATTTCTGTTATCGATGAGAGTTTTCTGCGACGCTGCGTACTAATTGTTAGGGATGATGATTTGATGATGTATAAAATTGATTGTTCTTATGAAGTTCTTAATGATTGATGTTTAATGTTAATTTGGCATTAAATTTTTTTAAAATTATATGGTTTCAACTATGCTTTTTTATTTAAAATTTAATGATTTACTGTTTTAAAAATATGTAAATGGTACGAATTTGTTTACTTGTTATTATTGTAATATAATTTTGATATATAATTCTTATAAGAAATTAAATTTTGTAACCGTAGACGTAATATTGCTTTGAGGGATGAGAGGGATCTTTGATAGCCTTACAGTGTATACTAAATACATAGGAAAATCAGTGAAAACGTCTTACGTGGGGGAAGAGAGGATCTAAAATTCTTAAAAACAATCTTACATAATTTTTAATAGCCCCGTGTGGTATAATGTATTTTGAATTCTTTATTTTTTAAAAAAAAAAAATTTACTCACATGCACGTATAGGCACAATAAATTCTCGATAACAAGTTTTTGGTTAATACTTTAGTATTAACTAAAATTACTCTATAATTAACTAATATTACCCTAATTTATTATGGTTCCGATAGAGTCACACAGATTCTTATGAACGATCTTTTCACACAAAGTGAATACACAATACGACTTCTAACTATAGGAAAAATTTCGAAGAGTAACTAATATGCAATTTAAAATCAAATGAATTATTTCAACAAAATATTCACATTTCAAACCACCAACGCAACAGCAGCAATATTATTTAATTCGGAAAATTGCGAAAACCACAGTCAGATCTTCCGATAACAAAGCTACTTAAATTTCCCCAGCTGAAAATCACATCCAACGCTTCTGCAGTCAGTCAGTCGCGCGCGCGCGTCAAGTCGCTCGAAAATCACAAGTCCAACGACACAATCCGAGGGGGATCAAGGAAAGCGCGCACAAAGGCCTCGAGGCGGACAAAAAAGACCCACGGAGGAAGAAAAGAAGCGAAGCAAAAGAAGAATCGAACGCAGCGCGGCGGCGCTAACGAGAAACCATAATCCAAGCGTACGTCTATACCTATATACACACACTAACACACACAATTCGTGGCAAGGAACGTCGCGTTCGCGATAAAACCGACAACGATCTCGCGCTGCTATGCTGCCACCGCCAGCAAGTAAAATATTTATTAATTACACCGCTAATTGGAGGGGGTCTTACGGAGCGTCGAATAATCACTGCGCTCGCGCGGCCGAGGGTAGTTTGCTTTGAGGGATTTTCTACGCTTGCCTTTTTCCCGGCGACGCGACGCGCAAAAAGACGCGAAAAGCAGCAGCCGTACGCCAAGTGGAAAGTCGACGGCGACGACTCGCGAGGCAGCAAGTCCAATTATTGTCGGAACGCTCGGTCCATTATACGACATCGATTACAATGCGACGGAAAGGGAGAGCTCGAGCGCGTTTTATATATCGTATATATATATATATATATATATATATATATATATATATATATATATATATATATATATATATATATATATATATATATATATATATGCGCGCAGACACTCGTAATATCGCGGAAGCCGATATACACGTAGATGTATATAAATCACGTCATTAAGCCACGCTAATAGAAAAGCCGTGTATACGCGGAATTAATCGATAGCTCGGCCGCGCGCTGTCGACGCGCTATTAGCGCCGAGGCAATTATTATATATACGCGCGGTCGGCGGCAATCGGCGCTCTTTCATTAACCTTGTAACCCTGTTGCGCGCCCGATATACTGTTAACAGGTATATAAGCGTGTGGAGGTGTGTATGCGTGTGTGTAGATAGACGAGGGGGGTATAATAGAGTGTCGATATCGCGAGTTTTGTAGAGTCTTTTGCTCGAGCGATAAGTTCATTGCAGAAGCCAGTAGAGCCTCGCGTGTGCGAAGGTAGTTGTATAGGGTGATGGCTCTCCTAGAGCGAGACGAGTCTGATACGATTGTCAGAATGGCTCTCGACGTGGGGTATGCGATATGCGATAGCGGGGTGATTGTCGGCGGTTTAATGGATTGGTCATTATGGATGGGTGATAAGCGAATTTTGATTGGTAAGTTTTTTTATTGGTTGTATAAAGGTAACATTACAAATCGCATTCGTCATCAGGAGATTGATTTCTTTTCTAACTACTGTATGTATAAATTTTACTGAAAGATTTGTTCCTTGGGGATACAAATTTTCAATTGATGGAATTCAATATTAATTTTTTCGTATATCGAAAGTATATATTGCATTAACTAGAATTTTGGCAAGATGATTTACTAACATTTATTAAACAGCAAATATCATATATTTTGTGCTTATATAAACTTACGCATGTAAACCTGATTGTTCCCGCACGAACCAGAAAAATACGGCAGCGAGAAAAATTAGCATTACACAATTTGTTTCTGTATTTAAATTCAATACAAATTTTGGCGATTAGTCTCGCAACAAGTACTGTTCGAAGCTGACATTGATAACTGAATCTCAAAATCGAAATAAATACCTAAACGCTTCGCAACGGATTTCAAATATTTCACAAGGTTCTAATTGAATTCTGCTAACTACGATATAGTTACAATTATTTCAATAGTATATAACGCCTGACTTTTCTATGATAACTAATAAAATTCAATATATCACGCATTATCAATAATATTTTAAGAATATCTATCCGTAACACTGATAATTCCAATTATTGAGATACAAAATATATTTTGTTATAATAACAAGTTAGAAATTCTTTTTAGAAGTTAATCATAGACTCAAAAAACGTACACATATTTTCCATTTTTTTTCCAGATTTGATAAATATTATAGTTAAAAACGAATAGAATGTTCACACAAGTAACGATCGCTGCGCATGTATCGCCACAACACAGAAAGGTTCGCTTCGTTAGAGTATGAAATTCCATGCCTGAGTTGTAAAAACATGTTTTTTTATATAAGTGCATAAGATACCATTTTATACACTGAAAAGAGAGCGTAAAATCTCATTTTACGCACACTTTACACAAAAAAATTAATTAAAAATAGGTATGTGTGTGAAAATGATTAAAATTCATGTTCGCTGAAAAGCATAAACTATTTGTAGCCATTTTTAAGCAAACGTTATTTAACAAAAAGTTTAAGCAAAAACAAATGTTTGAAAATTTGAAATATAATTTATTGGAGTCTTCATATATCATTAGTTAAATGAACTTGTTATTTTAGATCATAATTCTTTGAAACAGCAGTCCAACTAAAATAGAATAGACACAAAAAGTCGTAGACGAAATTCATCTCCGAGCCGTGTTGTTTGACCTACAATCAACAGTTTCCTACCGCCCCACAGGGTGTCCCACAATCCCCGCGTCACGTGGTCGCATACGTGCGCTCGCGCCACACCGCACGACAAACGCACTTCTGCGTCCCAGCATCATGTATACACATTATATACATATCCCTCTTCCAGATTTAGAGTCAGTCGAGGCTTATACGTAACACTTTTCCCCGGCGTGTCGCCTAGTGTTTTCTTTTTTCTCCTCTCGAGAGCGCGCGTGCGGTGCAGCGTGCATCCGCGCGCAAGCCACTCGAGGGAGGCGAACGATCTTATACATTTTCTCGGCTCGACGTTGCGCCGCGACTGCGCGCGCTGACAACACTCCGTAATTATCAACCACTTTGAAACTGGGTCAACCGCTCCAAAGGCCATGTGTCACGGTGTAGTTTCTTTTTCTAAACGAATTTCGTTTTCGAAGCGCTAGGTTAGTCAACCCGCCGTGGAGTAATATAGTGTTTAGTTATAGTTACGCGAGGCTCGAGTAAATCTCATCTGTAATGTAGGAGAGCTGAGACTGTCACTCGCCGGTTCATAACAATATGTCGTCGATTTGGTATTTCGAGGTGTTGTATTTTTGGTTGGTGGAGTAGGGTGCTATTAAATAATCGGCTGTAAAGTTTTTCGCTCTTTAGGAGGCTTTTGGTGCGTGTAGCAATGAGCTTATTCTGTTCTAATTCTATTTAGTAATGTTATGATTTGACATGATGTATTATACTTTTTATTGATAGATTTTAAAAATATACAATAATGTGAAATAATAATGCAGGCTCTCGAATTCAAATAGTAAAGTTGTGCACAGTATTGAACACCTCAGGACACCCAAGTATTTCTTAACATATAACCTTTATTTTATATATGAACAAGAATTCCATTACTGAGGTATTTAGTCATTTTCGCTAGATCATTTTGACGGGTACAGCTATTATTTTAGCTAGAATAACACAAACATTAGCTGCTAGTTGTAGTAGAAATATTTGTAACAATAGACAATAATAACGCTGCTCAACTAATCTAAGCAAACTCCTTCGTCTTTTCTAGCAAAACTTTTAGCTGTCACAGCTAAATAATACACAGAGAGAATATTCTGATAAAAATTACCATAACAATCATTGTAAAAATGAGACATTCTAACTTCAGGTGAAAAATTACCCTGATAAATGGTAAAATTTACATTACTGTATGGTGAAAATTGCTCTGATT
This sequence comes from Gastracanthus pulcherrimus, assembly GCA_949152435.1. Taxonomy (NCBI): domain Eukaryota; kingdom Metazoa; phylum Arthropoda; class Insecta; order Hymenoptera; family Pteromalidae; genus Gastracanthus; species Gastracanthus pulcherrimus. The sequence goes on along the minus strand of OX424573.1, from coordinate 28,527,314 downwards.
CACAATAGAATTTACCGTACTGAATGATACTCGTACAAAATTCTAATGAATAATGTAAATTTATACTGTTCACCAGGGTCATTTTTTCCCCTCTAAAGTCAGGATGTCCTACGTTCACAATAATTTTTACGGAATTTTTGTCAGAAAATTCTCTATATCTCTTTATACTGTTTACCAAGGTCGAAGTTCATATACATTTTGCAGTCCTGGTTCCCTTGAGTCATGATGCATTCACTTTCCCCTCCGATATTTGAATAATGCAGTAGGTGAAGTGCATATGCATCATAACTAGTCCCACCGTTTTAGATGAAATATCGATCTCCAAAGTCGATACCATTCCTTTATTGGGCAATAGTATAAACTGCTATTGCCTAATACCAGAGTGTTATCCTATCATATATAAATCACCCCTACTTTAAACATAATTAATTTGTCTATATCAATATTCAATGGAAATTTATAGAAGATACAATACTCAAAAATATTAAAAAAATTATATCTAAAACTACGATATTTGTATCAAACAAGTTGTATTAGAAGAAGAAAACTGCATAATACCATGAATCTTGCAACATTAAACTGAATAATAAACTCCCTATCCACGCCTACACGCATCGTGCACAAGCATTATCCGAGCTAAACTCCATGAAAACTTCATAAATTCTTCGACTAAACCACCGAGCATTTCCAACTCCCTTAACAACCAACTGAAAATCATACACTCTTCTCGCTCAATTTTCCATAAGTCGACTCTGGCATCCATAAACCACACACACACACACACACACACACACACACACACACACAACTACAAGTCTCTCTCCTGCTACCGGATCTAAATTAAGCCCCCGACTAGGCGCGCATGCACTAGCCGCGCGGCCATTATGCTATCGTCGTAGTTGGCTCAAGTGCCACTTATAGTCATGTAGATAATGTCGTAGCCCCGCGATAACGATAATTGCGCGCGATTGACAACTATACGAGCGCGCGCGCGCGCCCCCTCCCCCGTAGTCGAGAGACGCAGCTTATACAGGCCGCGGCTGCACACCGCGCGCAGGTATACCGAGTCGAAAAATCAAACAACGGAGCGGTGTAATTTACCCGCGGGTCTATCGCGATTTTTATACTTGTGGGTCGCCGGCGGCGATGGTGAGTCACGAGCAGTGGGTGTATGCACTTGTGCACAGGTGGGGGAGACAATGCTACACGCGAGTACACCGGCCGGTGCGTTACACCGTTGTATGGAAGCCCTTCGCCCAGTCGACTCGGGTTTTGTACGAAGTCGAGTACTTACCGAGAGAGAGAGGTGTATGTTATGAGCCACAGGCCGTTCCTTCCGCGTTGCAACGAACTCCGGCCGAGCGCGGCGGTGCGTGCACTACGCGGTTGCGGAAAAAATGCAAGAAGTTTGCAATTGGCTGCAGATGGGGATTTAGTAGTTGAGTGTTATGCGTGCTGGAGAATTTCGACGTTTGAGGAAATAATGGTTTGCGATTGATGAGTTCATTGTTATGTGGAATGAATGAGTTGTATAACTCGTTCCTTTGGATGCGCAAAATTAGGATTATGACGCGTGGGAGTTCAGGTAGGGTCAATTTCGAAAAATGGATGCTTAGGATTTATCGACAGTATAGATTTTAAATCTAAAGTATACATTATAAGTGAAAGTGTAACCACAATAGTGGCCATGCAAAAGATTTCAAATCTATAACCAAAAAACATCTCAAATGAATATGTTAATAAAATAAAAAAGTCTTAGAACTCGAAAAAATTCACTAATTATTCGGAATAGATAGTTTTTAAATAATCGCAGACTATGATGCTGATACTATTGTGTTAAAGTTATTACAGTCATCCACACCAAATTCACTCTGCTAAAATAGCTTAATTTTTCTAATCTTTATCACAGGTAATGCGGTTAAAACTTTTATTTGTAGGACATTTATGATAGCTTATGTAATAAGTTCCCTATAGGTATAAGAATATAGAACATTATAATAGCACCAACATTTTTAAGCAGTTATACTTGTAAATTTGTCTTTAAAGCCACACTAAATTATTACATTGAATAAAGTCCTTTACAACGCATAACTAACGAAATACGTGAAAAGTCCCGTTAAAAACAAACATTTCACAACAATATGTGTCATCAACTACATAATACCCGTTGAACCCACGAGCAGCGCTATCACTTGTTCAGCGGCAAAATTCTACCGCTTTCTTTCTTCTCCTCCCTCTCTCTCTCTCTTTTTCACTCGATGATTCACAACGAACAAATAAAGGCCAAACATCGCGGGCTTAGAAGAGCAAGCACGCGCTCGTACGCGCCACAAAAATGTCAAGTATGCCGACGCACGCGCGCGCTATTCCTCTGTCGCGTTCTCCTTCTGTTTGCTCGAGAAAAGCTCCTCCTTCCCACCCTCTAGAAAATTCTTTCGCGCTCACAGCAAGAGCTTGCACGATATCTTTCCAGCTCCGCGCCGGTCTACGTTTCTTTCCATTTTGCCTGGGAGACAGTATCGTTTTGCAGTAGTACGTAAAGGTGTGTAAACTGCTGGGGCGCACGAGACGCAGGGCAAAACATCGGTGGTGCCGACATGCGCGCCCGTTATGGATCGTTCCTATGCTAAGGAGGATATTTCGGAGTTTTGGGCCGAAGCCCGAAGTCGAAGCGACGATGCAGATGTTAGGCCTCGGGGGTCGTAAATAATGGAAGGTTGCTTCGGAAGTGTGTTTGCAGGAGAGAGAGGATCAGCAGGCGCAAGTACGGGTATTCGCATGCACGACGCCCGTGTGTTTGTTTTTGGTGATGACTGCGTTGCGTGCGCAAGTGTTCTGTTGCGCCCTCAAGGAAAAAGTAAAAAAGAAAGTTGCGGACGAAGAAATTGTGATTAATTTCATTTTTTTTAATCTACGAAGAGGTATTGATTTAAATGATAAACTGTGCCCTCTAAATTTAAATGCTTGAAATGTCACGTATTCTGCGATTAATTTATTCTAACGTTAAATTTCATTTAGAATAAGTTCAGATTCGACTATTTCGTAAATGTTAATAAATGTTCGGTAAAAGTTAATAATCGTTTGAATTACTGATTTTTCTCCAGCCGTAATAAACTGTCTCGTGCAGGTACATTGGACATCGCACAATAAACCTCTGTATTTCGCAAAATGTATGATTTCGGGTTTTGCTTGTAACATATGCATAGTCCACTACGTAGATTCTGAAAATTCGATAATTTTATAGAGTGCAGTGGGCGAGAGAAAGTCATATTCAAAACAGCTCTACAATTTTAATCTATATTATTATGTATGCAAGATATTTAGTTTGCCATATCTTTATATCCTGATAACATTTTCTTAAGTCTTATGTTTTTATATTAAACCGGCCTATCGGTTGGCTTCTGCGAACAGAAGGAAACTTGTGCATTAAAATACATCTCGCAAATCAGCCCTCCTTAGAACCATCTTTTACAACATCACGATATGATCCGCGCCAGACAGTAAAACCAGAAAGCATCGGTTGAAAAATAATCGATAAAAAGTTCAGCGCCAAGCAATACACGTAATTAACTTCACACCAAAGCCACTTTTTACCATCGGCCTTAATAGTAAAATAATATAATTGCATTATCCCTTAACGTCGCGCGAGACGAATATAAATACCCTTGCGAAGCCCCATTATTACTCATAATAACAGAACAGCATTCAAAGCCGCGTGTAATAAGGTAAGGTCGGAGAGGAGCGAGAGATCTGATCGGTTGTACGCTGTGCGCGCACGTATATATACACCACGTACCCGCAGAGCGAAGCGAATTCACTCGCATATAAAAAGATCCAGAAAATATAAAGAAGGTCGAGAAGGGAGAAGGGAAGTATCATCGGTATACCGAAGAAAGAGCGAGAGAAGCACACCTCGCCGTTAGACATCATTATAGAATCGCTTCGAAGAATCAAGCCAGAAGCTGCTGGTGCTTTATAAAAAAGTCGGTCCCCACCCGCTCGCGCTCTCTCATTCTCTCGCCACCACGGCCTCATAAATATAATTTCCATTTCAGAGAGAGGGAGAGGAGGGAGTCGCAAATTTTTACGGCTTATTTACACGCCATCCTCTCGTCTGCCGGTAACGCTTCTGCAGCGCGGAGTACAAGAGGAGCTGCTGCAGTCCGCACTGCACTTACCGACTTTCAATCCGCCAACGTTTATAAACGTCGTCAATTGCCATCGCGCACTCGCCCTCTTCTCTCACACTCTGCAGTTTTTCTTCTTGCTCTCTCCCGTTCTCGATCAGTCCGGCTGTCACTCTTTCTTTCCATCTGCAGTCTCCCTCTCTCTCTCTCTCTCTCTCCCTGTGCACTCTTCTTCTCGAGTGCCCAGTCGTCGTCGTCGTCGCTGTCGTCGTCCGTCGATGGACCCGGGCGTTTCATTACGCGTAATTGCCATGGTTTGCGGTCTCCGCGTCCCCTCGGCTGCGCGCTGCAGGTATATACGGTATCATTTTCATAATGACGCATCTCGCTCTCTGTCTCGCTCGCTCCCCACTCGCGCCGTAGCGCAGAAGAAGAGGACCGAGGAGGAAGGAAAAAAAAGGATGAAAAAAGAAATGAGTCTTCTCTTGGTGCGCGCGTTGTGTGTAAAGCCAATGGAAGAGGAGACGAGAGGGATATTATATGCGCGTACGTGCGCGAGTGTGCGTTATATACGAGAGAGAAAGAGAAGGAAGACTATGGAAAAAATGGGGTAGGGAGAAGAAGGATACCGCTCGTGGTGTATAGCGGTCTATTGCTGCACCAGTCATCAGGTCGAAAACGATAAAGCACGGGGAAGAAGAGTGCAGGAGTAGTGCGGTGGGACCGGTGCATGGGAAGGGAGATAATTTAATTTTATAGTAATGTTTAGATGAACGTGCTCGCGCGGTACTACCTTGTTTCGTAGAACGCGTGGATCTAAAAAGAGATCTTCTAATAATTTTGAGAAATTGGTGATGCTTTGTTTCAAAGGATTTATTATTATTATTTTTTCTTTTTTTTGGGATAAAAGTACATGTGCAGAATAATTCAAATATCCGTGTTTATTAGGGATTAAATTGTTACACCATGTTACTTTATCAAAACAAAAATAACGTATTTATTAATCAATTTAGCTCACCACCTATCTAATAATATAATCGTTAATTTTGCCCATTAAACTATATCAAATTTAGCACCTTACAGTTTCTAAGATTTTAGAGCTAGCTCATAATAGTAATAGTTTTTATCCAGCTGTTCCTTTATTGCCTGAATAAAAATTCCTCACTAATTAAATACTGGATCCATTACTATACTATCATTCGAGTAAACTTATATCAAAATAATAATAATAATTTTTATATATCCAAATGTTATATACATAACTTTATCAAAAATAAAATTGAATAGGTTTCAGGTAAGTTATAAGAGATTAATATGAATATTACAAAGGAAAAAAGAGAATCGTTGAAAGCAAAGCAGTAAAAAGTTCCTCTTCGAAATGTCATCATTCACGCCCACTAAATCAACCTACTTTAGTGTGACAATCACTAAAAAATAAAGAACGCAAATACACAGCGATTTATCTCACGTTACCTGGAACACTCGAAGTACGATGATCTCATCCCCGGCATGTGCACCGACCGACTACGGCAAATCGGAGCGATAAAGCACACGAGGAAGAGAACGATCCTGTGAAAAGAGAGAGAGAGAGAGAGAGAGAGAGAAAGGGAAAGAGGACACAGAAGAAAGAGGGAGGGCGCGCGACAAAAACAATCGGCCGAGCGCACACGGGTGTGACCCAATTCGAGAGCCGGACAAACCGTTGGAACTTGCACCACTGCAGGGAGGATCACCTTTGTCCGGTGGTGTCCGGCAGTGTAAAAGCTTCGGCCTATTGAGTCGCTGACTTACGCTGCCCCCGTAGGTGCACAATGCTACTGCTGCAGTCTATTCAGACGGCGGAAAAAGTGTGTGCGCGTGTAAATGGTCCGTACTGCAGTCTTTTTTACCCGGTCTCCGGGTCTTTGACACTTTGTGCAGGAGGGGAACGACTTGCGGTTGTGGGTTTATTTGACAGGGAGTAAAAAAGAATCTACGCTTGGAAAATTGCCTTCATTGTTACGTTCGTGAACGTCAAAGCGTCAAACCTTCTTTGAATCAAATGTGGAATATTTCGAAATTTATGTATGGACTTGATTGACAAATTAAAATATATAATATCAGAAACATAATCTAACCAATCGAATGGGTAAAACACTTTATTGTAGATAGAGCCTTATTGCAATGTACTATATTATATGGTACACACGATGGTTAAAATTAACTTTCAGTAATGCAGTAAGCTTTTCCAGCATTTAACTATGTGTTAACTAGGAGCAAGAAAGATTTCTATACCGTATAATTATATTATACCTAACCTTTCGATATCCAAGTTAACACGTTGCGAAATACCCAAAAAATACCCCGTTAAATTCAAAGTTAGTTTGTACCATTGGATGTTCATAATTAATATGTAATAATTAGCTTGATCATCGAGGCAGCTTTGTGAAGATCTGCTAATAAATATTTTGGTAAAATATATGCATGGATGAATGTGCATAAGTTTGCATCTGTGTATGGATGTGTGTGTGTGTGTATGTGTGTATATACGGGTGCATGTGTTTATGTACATGCGTGTGTGTTTGTGCGCATGCATGTCTGTTTGTGTGTGTATTCGTGTATTAGCTTGCATATGTGGTGTGTATCTGTTTTAGTTTGTGTGTGTATGTGTCGTTCTGTTTTACGCCCATGGCACAAAAAGTGCTATTCCGATTGATCTAAGCGCTTTATGACAATTTTTGGAATTAAATTTTCTATTGTAAGATGTGGATATTATCAATAATTGGGTACAAATCTATAGTGAAAAGGATATATGATGAATTGACTTAATTAAGGGAATACTATCAGTTTCGAATTAGTGTTCAGAAAAATCTATAATTTTGTATACTCGTATATTTTGACCTCAAACTTACTCATGTAAATTTTTAGAAAGCTACACCAACCCAGAAAAAAGATATTAAGAATTTCATATTTTCGTTTTATACACTTTTTAACATGTAGCCTTATGGGAACTCACGTTTCCGACAGTTGCAATCCTGAAATTTATTAAAACTGTTGTTCTGATTTCGATGAAACCTTGCGAAATATATATTTAATATTCCATAAATATAACGCAAAAATCTAAAAGTTGATCCATCAATTTTTTAAGCTAATATAAGCAAACGAATAAAATTTTTCACGCACACTCAACCGACTCACGGAGTACCGATAGTACTCCCTTAAATCCACCTTTTGATACCATAAACACTAAACACTCAATTTTCAAAAAAGTGGACCTCAATTGTTATTCCTTGAAGCTACATAAATGAATTTAAGAATACTTTCAATTATTTACCTTTTTACGCAAGATGTTTTAGATTAAATATCATTGTTCTTTTGTTATAAACAAACACGTCATTACAAGAGATTGTTAACTAACAAAGGAGTAACAAAAATTAAAAAAAAATGTTGTGATAAGTCATATTATGTCCACCAGCAATGTCCGTTAACATGTTCAAGTTTTCACACTTTACGAGTTTCTGCGAATAAAATCCGTTTACAAAAAGAATTGTATTTTACAGAGTGTAATTGGGGTAAAATTAGAGCAATCTTTCTGAAAAATCGCAGAGGTAATTCTTTATTCAATTATGCAGACCTATTGTTTGCTTCCTCATAAAAGAAGCTTTGCAAATTACACCATACAAGAAAGAAATAACATAAAAATCTTAAATGTATCGCTCTTATAAATGATTAAATATAATGTGTACCTTAATAACAAAAAATTAATAAGCACTTTCACAATTCTAATTCTCATAATATCTATTCTTGATAGATAAGCTCACCTATCTGTATTCCTATTTCCCCTTACGCATGTAATTGTACTCATCCAATAACAAGTGCGTTAATCCCCGCGCAGCGCACAAAAGAGAGAAAGAGGTCGTCGTGTATTACGCGCAGGCAGAGAATCTTTCTCTCTCTCCGTCCCTTTCTTCTCCATTTTTTTCCTTCCTCCGCAGTCCTTCTTTTTTACTCTCCTCTCACGGGCGCGCAGTAAAAAATTACCCGAGCTGCTACCGTGCCCCTGGCTACCGCGCGCGCGCGCTAAAGTCCAGCAGCACCAACCGTGAATAATAAGGAGTAAATGTTGTTTCTCGCTTTATTGACTTTTTACGTTGATTTACTCTTCGGCCTCTTCTCCGAAGCGACGAACAGTCCCTTAACCAATTTCAACCTCGGCGCGGCACTGATGTCCTGCATCAGTAGAAGGGTATACCGCAGAGATAAAAAAACACACACAGATGAAACGAGATGGTAGCGCACGACAATGACGCGGAAAAGGGATGAAAATTGCGGCGCGCGGAGAGAGAGAGAGAGAGAGAGAGAGAGAGCGAGCATATGATTAACGACTTCTAAATGACAAGCGGCACCCCCTGCTGCTGCTGCTGTTGCTGCTGTAGCCGCGAACGGAGAGAAAAACCTTGTATTCCTTATCTCTGCAGCGTAAGGAAAAAAAAGCCGAGGCCGCGATAACATTAATTTCCGTTTGAAAAACTGCGTCGTACGCTCCGAAATCACGGGGACGAGCAAATATAATAAGAAACAAAAAGACGATAAAAAGCGAAAAAAAGGAAGAAGCGCCCGGGGAGAAAAAAGCAGCACGAGAAAGAGAGAGAGAGGGGGGACAGATAGAAGCGGGAGTATAAAAAACTACTCATGGTCGTCGTCCGAGAGAGAAAAAGAGAGAGAGAGAGCCGAGGTGTAAAGCCTCGGCCCTTATCTCTCGGCGATCGAGGCGATACGACTTTGGGTTGCCTCGACGCAGCACGATAATTATCCACCATGGATCAGGTTTCGCGAGAGGGAGTGAGAGAGAGAGAGAGAGAGAGAGAGAGATGACGCAAGAGAGACGGAGAGAAGACGAGCTTCAAGAGCAGGAAAAAAAAGAGTGAAAGGAGGAGAAGGAGAAGGAGGAAGAAAATAAAGAGAAGAGGAGGAAGCTTCTCTCCGCGGAGAGAACGACGAAGAGAGAAAGAGAGAGAGAGAGGCAGATCTAGTGTAAGTAGCGTTGTCGTTGCAGGCCGTCTCTCTTTCTCTCCTTCTAACTTCGACGCTCAACTCGGGGCCCTACGCCACTGGAGTTCAGCTGCACTTTGCCTCCCTCGTGTTTTACCTTTTCTCTCTCTCTCTCTCTCTCTCTCTCTCTCTCTTTCTCTGGCTCTCGGTCTCCCTTCCTCTCGCGCATCTCTCTACCCAGCTTCGATTCTCTCTTTTCCTCGCTCTGGCTGGTAGGCTGGTTGGGCCTCTCTCTGACCGTTTTCTCTCGTACCCTCGGCTCGTTGCTGTTGGCTCGCTCGCGGCTCGTCGAGACGCTCCATCTCTCTCTTCGTCCGCTTTCCCCTTCCCTTGCACCGGTGGCTGCTGCTGGTACTCCGGTCCCCTTCGACTCCGCGGGGCCGTCCGCGTGCATAAGAAGAAGAGAGAAAGGTAGAGGAGGCAGCCAGCCAGCCAGACAGAGACGGAGTAACCCGTATACGCGCAGGGCCCTACAGCTATCAGCCACTCGTGTTTACATCGGACCAGTGCTGCAGAGATGGGACGTGCGCGTATAGGGAGAGTCCGAGAGAGAGCGTGAAAGAGATCGCAGGGAGAGAGGAAGAGAGAGAGAGAGAAGAGGTTTGATGGTAGAAAAAGGAGAACTGCCATCGCAAAACGAGCAGAGAGTCGAACCTTATGTATATCTCTCTGCTCGACTCGTCTGCTTACATGTATGATGCGTCTATCCCCCATACACGCGTACACACACACATACGTATTCACGGCACAGACACATATATCTTTATGGATGCTACAAGAGAGAGAGAGAGGACGAGAGCAGCGGGGGCCGGGGCACGCCGACGAGGGGATTTGTCAAAACAAAACCTCGTTCTTTCGTCGAGTCACGTTTTGAGAGGGTAAAGAGCGAAGATGAAAAGAGAGAGAAGAGGAGGAGGATGAAGAAACGATCGGAGGCGGAAATAGAAAGGTAAAGTTTTATAATATAGGGGCAATATTTTAATTTTAGGAAGAGCAACAATGTGAGTTGAAATGATCAGATGGAAGATATTATGGAAGCAAGCAGTGAGGTGAAGGACCGAGCTACAACTTATGCGTACCATGTTACGTGTCTTTAAAACGAAGGAGCTGATACTGTTTATTAGTGACTGCAATTCACTGTGATCATAATATATTCAAGAAAATAATTTGGTATACAATAATATTTATGCCAAATTAAAAGAAGTAGAAAAAGACTTTGTAAAAAAATACTAACAATATCAGAACATTTTTTATTATATTAATGACTATAACATAAATACTTTGTTTTGACAAAAAGTCTATCTAACGTATCGTTAGATTGTTCTTTTCTGCGGTTACAAAAAGTAGATGCTGTTGTAGTAAACATCAAATTTCATAGAACACAAAGGTTTGAAAATCCCCAAAGTTTTAGTCACCGTTTCTACAAAAGTCATTTTATTCTATATATATCATTAGATTCCGCTAGTTCCGCGTAACGAAGTAGAAGAGAAAAATACAGACGGTCGACCAAGTAGTTATTTTAGTGTTATTTTTTGCTCAACATCGTATAACCGAGATTGGTCGCTTTATATACAGGGTGAACAAAAAGTATTAAATCTAGGGCATGTGGTTGGAAAAATAAAATAATTTCTAACTAATTTATAAACATATAGATTTTAAAACTAATGAGCTCGCTCTTGAAATTAAGCGAGTTTTTGATTAGTCCAAATGGAGGATCTATTTTTTAGAAAAGAGACATAATCGTAAAGAATAAAATCATAAAATATCGATTATTTGATTATTGGTCTTAGCTGTATAGTTGTATAGATCAGATTTGTAATGAATTGCATAGAAGGTATTACATTACATGTACGATGCTTAAACCATCGCTTTACCAAAGGGGCCCCAAGTATAAGATAAACCAATATAAATTAATCAATATAATTGAACTTTTCTATTTAAAGTTGGTATACTTGTGTTTCAAGAGCCCCTAATTATGATTCCATTGTCTAAAAATGTAAATTTAAAAATGGGGTTGCATTTATGTACAATAATACATAATGCAACTAGGGCGAAAACTTTACTAAAAGTCTTTTCCTCCCGCTCCTCGAAGACGTTTGAAATGCTCAATTTTTCATTCACTTTACAGGTATGGAAAAGAACCATTTTCATACATGTGTTATAAAAATACTTTCTATCATTGGGGTCACCATTATTAAAGCGAGGGATAACTATGTATGCTATATTTTTATATCTAAAGCTTTATTAGTTTGTCATCTTTTATCTAAGATTAAATGTAGAGAGAAAAGAAGTAAGAAAGATACTTATTGTTAGCTCACCTTGATCTTCTAATATTTTCAATAAATAGAAGCGCCAATATATTGGTGGTTATACTAGAAAGAATTTAATATAAAGTATACATTGTGATTTATTCCAGAATGGTTATCCATAATATTGTATGTACTTTGCAGTATCCATTATAGAAAAATTATAGTCTCAATTCAATTGTTCAAAGTCAGCAACATTTTCATCAAAATGTAAAAATTAATAAATAAAAAATTATCGCATTTGATGATAAGTCTAAACATTAGTACATTTTTTAAACAATTTTAATAAATCTTTTAGAAAATTTCCGTCAAGGCGAGACACCCCTTATAAAAGACGAAAAGCAGCAGTCGTGCGAGAGGGGGTGGCTGTATCTCGTCCACGCGGCGAGTCGTGTATAGGTATATCCTGCATTTAGTAGTTATCCTTGAACGAAGAAGAGAGACAGAAGAACGAGTCCGCGTGTCCGCGCGAGGGAGGCAGGAAGGAAAGAAGAACGTCATCGTAGAGTTGCGGGAATCTCCTAACGCAGAAACATGGTCGGACGTGCCGCGAACACGAGGATTATTTATCTATCCTCTACCTCCTCCTCCTTCTCCACGCCACCATCATCTTCTCCTATTATTATCCCCCTTTTTTCGGGGGCCCTATCGCAGCTCCACGACATAAGAAGCTACCAAGAGAAGGACGATCTCCTATACAGCCGCACAGGCACGAATCCTTTCTCGGGATCTCAGGTATATGGATACGTGTCTTCTTGCTGTTCTCTTCTTCGTTTGGTAATGGGTCTTCCACACTCTCGCCACCTCCTACTTCCAATTCTCGCTTGTGTGCAGGTATATGACAACAACAACACAACACTGTATCGAGTTCTGATGCTTTTTTCATTTCCTGGCAGCGCTCGTGTGTTTTGCCGAACGATCAAAGGCTAGTGCGCGCGCGCGCGCCGCATGGGAAGTACTCGCGCTTCTTCTTATGGAAATTTAAATTTCATGTGTGTGTGTGTGTAGCCCGGTAGAAGAGAAGTAGGTTGAGGCATGGGTATAGTCACACGCGTGTTCCCATTATGCGCGAACGAAAATTATGTATATATATATAGAAGGAGAGGAGATCTCCGATGCGAGGGTTACCGTATAGCTCGCTTGCTTTGATATGCAGATGTGATTCGGTATAATTTGGGAAAAATTTTCATTTGTTTGTCCAAATATATTCAATCCCGCGGTGAAGTGTCGCAATTGAGATGATATATGAATGACCCTTTTTTTCGTTTCTCCTATTCTCTATCCCCGCGTGCCCATTTGTATCTGAGCGTGTGTGCGAGTGTGGATCTCTAGATCGGCGGCGCGCATTTGTCGAGGACGCGTTTGCCACCTGAGAAAGTCACTTGTCAAGTGCCAGTACGGTGAGACGAAGGCATTGTTATAGCTGTACGAAATATGACTGTGTATAGTTATCCACGCGCGTTTACACGCTCGGTTGTTTTTAAATAAAAGAGCCCGAGGTGCGATAAATATTTATTAAATCGCTGTGGCGGCGCGGCAATACATTGTGAACCGCAATTTTGATCGTGCCAGAGAGTGAGAGAGCAGAGTCATTAATCGTGGCAACGCGCACACTCGAAACGACACACGAGTCTGTTCTCGCGTATGGAAATTAACGAGACCTGTAGTTAGTATGGGGTGAGAAGGAGATTTTTCACGCTATGCAAAATGCTAGCGAGATCGTACATTAGATGCTAAAAAATTACTTTCTTTTTGTATGTACAATGTATCTTCCGTTTCATCTTTTACATGTCATGAATTTATTCTTACGGATTAAAAATTTACTTATTATACTAACGATTTATAGTCATATTTTATTGGGTAAAAAATTATCCGTTGCATTATTTTAATTTTATTTGAAAGTACAGGTAATAAGTCGGTTCTGTGACTATATATGAACAATATAATTATACTATACGCTTCTAATATTATTTATTTAAATTTTGTATATACTGAAGATCTCTTTCGTTTAGTGCAACAATTTAGAAACCTTTTAAAAAAGTATAAAACATAAAATCAGACAACTCCGCGTGCATATTAAAATCTTCATTTGAAAACACAGATATTATACACCCAGCGAATTACAGGTTACAAGGGAGCGCAAGAAAAGCAGCAGAAAAACAGTCACGAGCGCGCACCATAAACGTTTTCCACTGATCCATTTTATTATTGAAACCCGATACCAATCCCGAACAATGCAAAGGTACAAGAAGACTCACTTTAGGGCGGCAAACTACTTGAAATTAATGCTTGCCGTGTACGATTTACCGTGTGGTACTGACTCTCTCTCTCTCTCTCTTTCTCTCTTTCTTTCTCTCAGAGCAACCTACCCCCCGGTTCAGCGCGTCTCTTTGCTTCTCGTGCTGCGGGTTTTCTTGCCTCGTCTCTCATCTCGCGCGGGGCTCTGCTGCTGCGGCAACGCGTAGGCTACCGTTCATCCATAACTGATTGCAAAAGGCTACTGTCCCTCCCCACTACCATCGAGCGGCGAAATCGCCGCATTTGTTCTATACCCGCCGCGAGCGAGAAGCGATGCTCGTCTCTGATACTGCTGATGCTGCTGCAAAGAAGAGTAAGAGGATCGAGGTTCAAGTTCATGGAACGAGCTGTGGCCTCTGTAGAGCCTCTGTGCGATGATTTTGTACTTTATAAGTTTGCATTGAGAGTAAGATCTTGGTCAAAAGTTAGTTTATAGCTTAATATCGATGTAGCCGTGTATATTATAATTATTATAATATGCATTGATCTGTTGTATTATTATACTTTTAATAATTATTATTGTACAGTAAGATATTTAATAATTAATTAATTACACTAAATAATTGTTCAGTTTTGGTGTCAGCGAATTGATAAAAATATACATAAAAAATTAATAAAAATTATAATTGTACATAAAGTGCTATTATACAACAATAAGAACGTATTGTATTGTATATTTATGTACCATATAAACGTAAAATTTATTATGGTAACACATTTTAAAATTGTGAAATCAAAATTGGTAATAAAAACTATCGAATCCTCCTCTTGTGTCCTACTTTTCGGGGCTTTATCAAAATTTATTGCCGTTTTATGGCATGCATCTCGTCTTCCGATATCATCCCATTCGTATATATTTTTTTCTTTTAAAGGTATTCGAAGTGGTTGTCACGTATCATCTTTATCAAGACACACGAATAGCTCAACGAAGCAAATCAAATCAAAGTAAGTATGTAGCTCGTATTTACGAGGCGAAAGAGTAAGAGGACAGAAAGGAGCACGAACAAATCAAGTTGAATAAAAAGAGCCTATATGAAGAGAAGTAAAGAACGAAAAAGTATCTATAAAAAAGGCAAGCAGAAATAACATCAAAACCAAGTGGCAAGAGAAAGAGAGACAAAAGCTATAAAATCAAGAGAGAAAGAGGCTATATAGGAAGAAGGAGAAGAAGCAGGAGAACCAGAAAAAGGAAAAGATGCAAGAGCGAAACAGAAAGAGAGAGAGTGAGTGGCCGGACCAACGACCCGCCTCCACACGCATCGACACTCTTTCCAACGGTCCCTGCTACACGCATACATACGTACTTATACAGTCCACGTACTAACGCATGCACTTGTACTTATCAAATCGTGCATACGCACACTTTCACTCCAAAAGATACTTTTCCCTCTCTTTTCCCTTTGCTCTCGAAAATCGTATACACACACTGCACAAGACAGAGACAGCGAGCAAGCGTCACTCCTTGACGCGAGCAACTCACGCGCTCGTGGCCTAGGACAAAGAGCAGGAGAGAGAGAGAGAGAGAGAGAAAAGTCTCTCTCTCTCCTCTCGCAAAGTGGTACATGCAGTCGACTGCGGGAGAGGGAGATCCACACGGATACGAGCGCACACGAAGCCGCGGTATACCGACGTACACACGTGCAGCAAAACCAGTCTAACCACCTCACGACGATCTTTCTTTCCTTTTCTTGCAGTTCGCGCTCTGCTAGCTACAACCCCACCCCCCCCCCTCCCCTCTCCCTCTCCTTCTTTCAATAAAAGCTTCTTTCTCGCTCGTTGCTCTTTCCTTTTTCTTCTCCTCCCTGCTCGCTCGCTTCGCAGCAGCGATTCTCTCCGTCTCTTTTGCTTTCCTGTGGGCTCTCTATGGATGTTCTTTCTCGTTCCTTCTTTATACCCGTGGTTATACCGTGCGTGGTCTGTCTTGGTCTAGCTCCTGAAATCGGCTATTTACCTGTTCCTTCTTTTATGCCCTCTTGGGCCTTCTCCCCTCCTGCGTCTTCCTCTTTTACTCCCACTTTTAACTTCAAACGCCCTGATATGCTCCTCCTCGATCCTTTCTAGAGTCTTCAGCTTGATGTTGAGTGACCAGTTTCAAACGCTTATGTTGTATACTGCTCCTTGTCCTTCTCCTTCTCTCACCTTACTCTTTCTCTCTTCAAACATCGACATGGGATCTTACTCAATCATTCTCTTTTTCCTGTATTTATCTCTTCCTTCTTTTCCTTCGTGAAATCTAATCCGTCTTGTGCCATTGAAAATCTTTGGGAAAATGAATACAAATATTGTGTTGAAACTTGTGTGTATAAAATTTCATATTTCGTATGTATTTTGAAATAGTTAAGAATCTATCTTTTTAAATCGATCTTTTATCATTTACATATTCTATAAATAAATCTAAAGATTTTATAAAAATACTAATTAAAAACTAATAAATTTTATAAAAATGATGCAATATTTATATTTTGCTTTTTGTATAAGATATTACAATTTACTTTTATTTATTAAATTATTTATTTTGTGCTAGCTTGTGTCGAGTGAAAATTGAGTTTGATGATAAATTAGTGGCTAGCATCTATATCTTTAAAATATGTATATGATTGTAAAATTATAAAAAAAGTCAGTAATACTCAAAATTTGTAGGATAAACTGACATGTTTTTGCTACAGATAATTTATATTTATTTTAATGTGTAAATTAATTATTTCTAATAATTTTCCAAAATAAAAAATTCGTATAATTAAAAGATTAATAATAAATTTATATACAAAACATAATTTAGACACAGATATAAAAAGAAAACCAATTTTCTACACTATAGCCTCCTGATCCCTAACACCCACCGAAAAAACGCAGAGAAACCTGTTCCGAAAACTTCACAGGGTTTTCAAGCACAGTACCTGCTCTCCCTCCCCCACTCAATTTCTCCCTCCAGTGCACTTCTCCCCACAAGTTTCCAAGACCCATATAGTACAAAACCACGTCTAGCCTATAGCCTATACACTATGTGTATATTGTACACCTATTATATCCCCCTCGCTCTCTCTCTCTCTTTCCCTCTCGTACAGAATACAGCCGCGCGCGCGCGTGCATCTCCATCTCCCTCCACGATGATCGCATCTCCTCGTCGCAGTCGCACGCGCGCGTGCAGCGGGGCCCTGCATGCGCAGCAGCCGAGGCCAGTCAGTCCTCTCTTTGTTGTGGCTGCGGGAGGAAGGATGGGAGGGATGGAGGGGGGAGGGGGGGGGGAAGCAATCAGCGCGCGGGGCCCGCGATAACGGGGCCTATTCTGTCGTAACCCCAAGGCGTAGCGCAGCAGCGGCGGCGCAGGTCTCGTTAGACACGCAGCGCGTAATGCGCTTATGCACACTTGCTCCTGGGAGAGGGAGAGAGAGAGAGAGAGGAGATGCACATGCGGGGCTGCTGCTGCTAAGCTGCACCCGGGATGCTTATTATAGTGCGAGCGCTCATAGACGAAATTAGGAGGTTTGGGGGAAAAAATTGGAGACGCAAGGTGTATATTTTAAAATCGCTTTTCCCTTTGTGCGTTGTGAAAAATACACTCTTGATGCTCGCTCTTTTTACGATTTCTAAGGGAATATGGGGAATAAGGTCGATTTATTCGAATGTATTTTAATTTTTATTTTAAGGTAGAGCTCTGCTGATCTTAGATTTTTTTTATTTCAATTTTTCTTTTGGAGAGATTGGAGAGATACAGACTTGAAGGAAATATGTACAGCTTTGCGTGCTAGTGAAGTGTTCAAAATTTGTTGCTACTATTGCTTATATATTTCATTTACTAGTTTTATGTAGAATTTGCATGACAAAACCTAAATTTATTACATAATAAAACTTTTTTTAATAATGATTTATGAGATCTCCTTTTAATGGGACAAGCCTGGGTTAAAAAATAAATTCCAAAATAAATATTTTTCCGAGCAGTCCAAACATTTTTTTATTTTTAAAACCAATCATTCTGAAATTCTTGTTACTATAAATACTTATTGATATCTTCAATTTTACCGTTGCAAAACCTCAAAATAATTATCCTACACGTCGAAATAAATCACGGTAGTCAATACCATATTTTCGACGGTTATTCAATTCCATTTGACATGTACTAGTCAATAAGTGTCGCACTTTTTCATTAACATTTTTTTAATAATATTTTAAAAATTGGTTGGATCTTCCAAAAAAAATTATGAAAAGTATTTTAACAAAAAAGGGCGGCACTAAAAAGAAAATTAAGAATGACTTATTTTAAAACATAAAAAATTTTTTGGACTGCTAAGAAAAATATTTATGGAAGTGAAAGGGTACTTTTCAAATGCGTTTTCTGAATCCAGATACTAACAGAATCTTTTGAAAATCGAGTCAAATAATATTTATATAAATACGAAAGGCCATAGTAAGCCATCTTTTTCAAAGATTGAATTTTCTTACACGACTTCTGTATTTTAAACAATTACTCAAGATAGAACAAGTTTTGTTACATAGATGGCGGCATACTATACGCTTCGAATTCGTATAAACATTCTCTGGTTCAAATTTCAAAAATTCGGTTGTTATTTGCAGTCAGAAAACTGTTTTGAAAATTTTAAGCATTGCGCATGAGACTCTCTCACATCCCCTAGAAGTTATTACAATCAACGAATTTCATTGCTAAATTCTGCTACTAAAATATTATCAAATTCTAAAGAAAACTTTGAAATATCAATTTCTTTTTCAGACAAAAAAGTGTTTAATTATAAAACAAAATTATTTTCTTAATTATAGGCATGTATAAAGATAATATTTATGTCAAAAATATCAATTAATTATTATTCAATATGAAATGCCTAAAGTTATAAATTTTCATTTGTTTATCAATATTGTTCTGCAATTCATCCCTAAAACTCTGTTCAATAAAAATATGCACTTATATTATCATGTTGCAACAATATTTTTAAAAAGTCACCATTTAGATACGAGATATACCCATACGGGGTTACACACAAACAGCACACACCTATAGTGAAAAAATAAAATAGAAAGATACAGACCGTTGTATACCTATATCCGTTAGAAGAGGCAAGGAGCGAACGAAGAGATGGAAAAAGGCTGACATCGTTAGGATAGACGCATGGAGAGAAAGAGAGAGAGAGAGAGAGAGAGAGAGAGAGAGAGAGAGAGAGAGAGAGAGAGAGAGAGAGAGAGAGAGAGAGAGAGAGAGAGAGAGAGAGAGAGAGAGAGAGAGAGAGAGAGAGAGAGAGAGAGAGAGAAACGCCCATTTGGGGCCCCGAGTCTGTGATTATTGTGAATTGATGAGGGAGTACTACTACCACTACAGCTGCTGCTGTTGCTGCGCGAGGGACCCGGTCGAAAAAGTATCACCCGGATGGAAAATTGTTTTACGCGTCGCGGTTTTCTCGGAGCGCAGCGCCGTTCGTTAATAAGTTAGGAGGGGCCGAGAGAGCTGAAGACCTTTTACTCGGCAGTGCGCGAGCGCGCGGTTCACCTGATTTTCCGTGTTCGGCGCGCCTCGTAGAAAGGTTTTACCGGGAAGCAAATTAGCGCGAAAATTCGTGCACTTGCGTATTTATTATTCTTTATGGTGAAGGGTAAAGCTGATGCTTTATTTTTATTTGCGTAAAGTGGTCGCTTATTAAACTTGCGTAAATTCAAGATCGATATAGTTTGCTTCTTGTTTTGCTTCTTTGTTCCTAAATTATGAAATAAAAGATGCAAGGATAAAATGTGCACGAATTAAAAAAAAATTTTGAGATTCATCAATCCGTTTTTGTTTTACAATGATTTTACGATACTTTACGATATTCTGATATGAAATCGATAAGGTAAATTATTTTTGTTTTTTAGAAATAATATGTTTGTTTAATTCTTTCTTGTATTTAATGGCCATGTGTTCCCTCTTTTTCGGAACTCTGATATGTCACAATGCATTTGTGATTTTGTATTTTACATCTGTATTTTACATACTTGTTTGTTGTGATATGCAATGTCGGTAGAGAAAAACCCATCGTCTGCTTACTAGCGTCTCAGACACTTTTGAAGAGGCTGTATGGGCGCATACGTCCTGCATCAAAACACAATGCGTAGTCGAAGATTTTTTTCCAGACGAAAAACTCGAAGAAAAAATTTTGGACAATTTTCACCGGGAATCGAACCCTTGACAGCTTGAGCGTCTATTATAGGTATGTAAGCGTTTTACCCACTGAGCCAAGGGGGGCTCCATGATTTCTTCATTTTGCATTTGAAAGAGTATAAAATTACTTATAAACGGTGATATTTCTGTTTTTCTTTATAACTTTTCCATTGATATTTTGAAATATTGATTAAAAAGGTATTTGAAGATTAATGAAATAATGTATATCAGTATTTTTTATGTTTTATTTCTTATATATCTGGGTAGAAATGATACGTATGAACGATCTAAGTAAGTGATATTAGTTATTGTTGAATTCTAATTCAAGGTGAAGTGTATAAAAACAAAATTATTAATTTAAAAAAATTATGGTATATACCGAAAACTGCTTAAAACAGATTTAATTTATATATAGATGTAAATTAAAAATATAAATGTATAATAAAAACAAGATTATGGATAGAACTAGTTGAATTAACTGCTGTGAATTAAACCATCAATGATAAGTCAGCACACATTTTTTGAGCTCCTATTTAAAAAGAGTTATAGCAATATATAGGAATTTAAATTTAATTTATTAGATAAAAAAATTTGATATTAGAACAATTAATTTAGTTTGAGGAAGCTAAGTGCCAATGAATTGGCAGTGGTTTCTTTATCATGATTTCAGATGCTATTCAATTAGTCTTGGCGTTTAAAATCTTTCTCACCATCGTGTGTTTCTGTATCCTCTTCCTAAATTTTTGGCGTTCATCTCGAAACAACCACATTTAAATATAGGATACGCATATATTATCTTGAATCGTATTTTAATATTTTTATACTTGTAGGCGATATACGAAAAAAAAACATTATGAATTTAATACACAAAAATGACATTTCGAATGTCTTATATATTTACTCTTCTTCATAAAGAATATTGGTTATTCATTAACATTTAATTTTAATGTTCAAAGTTTCTAGTGTATCAATTATTAAAGAAATTACATTTTTTAATATCTATGACTAAACTTGAAAAATTTATAGTGCGAGTAAAAGAAATTGGGAGGGGGGGGGGGTATGGGGCCTGCGGCGGCTCAGTCGGTAGAGTGTCGGATTCCCACGCCGGTGACCCGGGTTTGAATCCTAGTCTCTGCCGATTGATACAAGCACCTCTGTAAAAATTACATGTGCTTTGTTTACAAACACACCGCAGACCCCCGTCGTCGATTAGCACCACATGGGAGCACAAACATGGCGACGTTAAAAAAAAAAAAAAAAAAAAAATGGGACAGGTGCCTTACGTTCAAAGAAAGCAAATAGTAATAATGCACAAGACGGGCACCACGCAGAGTACGCAAAACACCAGAGGATCCTTCTGCCTGAAATGTTTCAGCTCGATGCTGTATACTGCCACATATACATACGCACAAGGATCTTCTTCTCCTCGGCGCGGATCTTGTCGAGCCAGCTGACCATTATGGCACAATCCAATTAGCGAGAGCACATGTGCAGCGCGCACCCGCAAGATCGCTACGCCGATTATTTACGCGCGCAGCGCTCGCGCGACGTATATACCGTTATGATCGCCAAGCAGGCGCGAGAGGAGAATATATTATATATGGGCAGCACCGCGCAATCGGGAGAAGGGTCTGTAACGACTTTGGAAATCGATGGAATCCAATTTTCCAGTTTCGCGACGGAAGATTAAGTCATATGAGCGAGCCTTGCGCCGAGCTACTGTGCGCAATGAATTTGGCTTTTACTTTTAAAGTTGAAGAATTACGAGGTACTAAACTGTGCGTAGATTCGTATCTTGTTATGAGATTTCAATTGGAACAAGCGTTTATAGGACCAGATATTTAAAAAAATTACTAGATATACGTTTAATTAAAAATGAATAGATAAATATTTGTTTGGTGATTTTATCACTTGGTGAATTCTAATACAAAATATTTCCAAAATAGTACATTACGATACGTGTGACCTAAGTAGTCCTTTACAGCACGGCGTGTATTAGTGCCGTGTATTAGAGCGTAGCGAGGGCGTTAAACGCCGTGCTATAAAGGACGACTTATGACACGAATATCGTATACTATTTTATAGCACTGTCTACCCTAAGTCCGCTGTCATGCCTATCCGTGCCCTAAGCAGTTCATTGTCGCACCGGGCGGTTAGCACCCGAGAGTAACGAGGGCGATAAGCACGGTGCATTAATGGACTACTTATGTCACGGATAGGCGTGATATAAGTGCGGACTTAGGTCACGCAGTGATATAAAAATTATTATGATTCTTGTGTTACAGAGAGAATTTTGGAATAAAAATTACCATGACAATCATATCATAGCAAACACAGACCGATCAGCTAGCCATCGTTTCTACTAAAGATGATGGAAAGGCTGATCGATAGATACACGAAGGAAACATCGCTAGTAGAAGTACCTTTACATGCCAAGCAGCACGCCTACCAGATAGGCAGGTCGGTGGACACGACCCTGGTAGAGGCAGTAAGCTATATACAGAAAGGCATGAATAATAAGGGGATGGTGTCGGTAGCCTTTCTGGACGTAGACGGCGTCTTCAACCACACGACCAGAGAGAAGATAATAAAAGGCATGAAGGCGCCTGCTGTACCGAGGACCCTATACAGGTGGATTTGGCGCATGTTAAGCTGGAGGATCATAGAGGCTCAATGGGGAACGCACACAAGAAAAGGTAAGGTGACCAAGGGTGCCCGCAGTTGGGAGACTTTTCCCCCACAATGTGGTGTCTAGTGGTCGAAGAATTGAGACGCATGCTAAATGAAGCAAGGTTTTGTGCTCAGGCGTACGCAGACGATGTTCAGGAAAAAGTAAAAACAAAGTGGGAATAAATAATTGGTGAAAACACGGGTAATATAAATATTACTTTAATTGATCTTAAGTTTGTACATAATATAAGAGTGGCGAAGCAAAGGTATAGTAGAAGGTAAACGCGACTAATATACAGCACAAGGGTCAGAGTGCATCTGGCTCTTCATCGGCTTCGGCCGGTCGTATCGGCTGCTGCTCCTCGCTTACGCTTATTAGCCGCCTAAGTTGCTGTTGATGACATCAGAGAAGGCACGAAGAGAGAAGAGGAATTATCGCACGCGTATTTGAATGTACTGTGCTCTATACTATATGCAAAGGTCGCCGTCGCATGGCTTTGTTCCTCAGCCGAGAACGTGACACGGCCCGTCTTTCGGCTTTCCCGTGCACGTGGGACTCTCAGAACCATGGAGGCGAACTCCCTTTGGGGTCAATGCAGCCTCAGGATGATAAAACCATCCCTAGCTGGGGGCTAGAAGGTCACGAAACCGTCAGGACGGTTTCGAACCGGGAGTTTGGCCAATGCTCGCGTCCGCTCTTCCCGACATCCTCTATATGGCTACTCGCTCTAACTTTCTCTCTCTTTTCGCGTCTTCTTCCTTTTACGGCTTCTACGCTTTCTTTACACTAATTTACATTCTATCTGTAACGGACGACATCGTCATAATGGTAAGAGGCGATGACGAGGTTGTACTGGCAGTCCTTATGCGACACGCGCTGGGAGTAGTGGAGACCTGGTGTAAGTCGGGAAAGCGGTGTTAATCCGAAGAAGGTTAGCGTCATGTTGTGTACTACCAGGTATAAGGTGTAACCGATCGAGGGGCTCCACCTGGAGAGCGTTCCCCTTAACCTGGTCAAAGAGGGCAAGCACTTGGGGGTCACATTCGACAGTCGGTTTAATTGGGGTAAATACATTAAAGGAAAATGCGAGAAGGCAATTAGTACGTTCTGGGTCCGCAGAAGAGCCTTTGGCAACCTGGGGACTGGAACCGGAAAAGGTAAGATGGCTCTACGAGTCTATCATCAGACCGAGACTGGTTCATGGAGCTCTCGTCTGCAGTCAAAAAGGGGAACTCAATGTACATGAGAAGGCACTCGATAGTGTAGAAAGGTTAGTCTTTGGAGGAATGACAGGATACATGCAGATGATACTCACAGTCTCACTAGAGATCCTGTTGGACATCCCACCACTGAACAAGGTGATTAGGGTAAACGCTTTCAAGACTTATTGCAGGCTAAAGGAAGCACCGAATTGTAAACAATTTAGGCACAATAAAATTGTTACAGGGGCTCTTCCGAACATCGACAGAGCAGGCTGCGATAGAATTATAGAGAGAATCCAATTCTCAAACTCCTACAAGGTCATACTCCCGGACAGTACAGAATGGAGCAGAGAATCGCAAGACAAAGGTAGGTATCGTCTGGTTTACGGACGGCTCTAAGAGCGATGATGGAGTGGGAGCAGGAGCATAGGAATGGGCAGCACGTAAGAGCTGGTGTGCTCTTTGGACTCCCATACGACGTTCTTCCAGGCGGAAGTTAAGGCTAGTAGAGAATGTGCGGAATAGCTCACGGATAGTGGAATCGTGCAGAGGACAATAACCATCTGTTCGGATAGCAAGGCCACATTACTCGCACTAGATGGAAATAGCATTACCTCCAAGGAGATACTAATATGCAGGGAAGCTCTAATCCTCCTATCGGTTCTGAACTTAGTGAGGTTGTTATAAGTGCCAGGAAACCCGAGCATGTGGAGCAATGAGTAAACGGACAGGCTGGCAAGCAGAGGCTCCAGACAGGTAAGGGCAAAATACTGCGAGACGGAAGTCCCACCCTGCGAAATGAAAAGGGCAGCGGGGGCCTGGCTGGGGGGAATAAAGTACTTTATTCCCGCAAATGCGAGAGTAAAGTATTTTATACCCGCATATGCGGGAGTAAAAGATATGAGGGAATAAAAAGCTACTTTAGTCCCTCTTTGCAGGTCAATAAAGAGGTTATTTTAGACATGTCGTGAATAAAAAAATTTTCGTTCATCATGTCACCTAAAATCGTGCGAGGAACAAAGTTCCTTTAATAAACATGGTATTGAAAATACTGATTTATTGTGACATGTAGAATCAAGATTTTGAGGTTTTAAAACGGTAAAATTTAAAATATTATTGTTATATAAATTAATTGCTCAATAACATCTATTGTAAATAACAATTTATTCAATTTACAAGTGATAAAAGTTATTTTATGAGGTGAACTTCTTTTTGCCTAAGAAAGTTTATGTTTCTCTAACAATTTTTTTATCAAGTTAAGTTCTTCATATATCCATTGAGACGTCGCTGGACTTCTAATTATCATTAGCCACGCAATGTAGCCTTAAACGATATAATGTACTTGTCGCGCAGTATGATAAATACGATTGTCGTACAGTAGAACATATGTAAATTGAATGGTAAAAATTACAAAAATTTACTTTTAGCATTTTCAAAAGTAAAATGTTTATTACGACTTGTCATGTAAGTTGAATATAATCTCCAAACATTTATTAGGTGTTATTTATTATTTTTCGTTATTTATAACTAAAATACTATATTTTAGTAAATATGCAGTATTGTAGCTTATAATTATAAAGTCATATATTAATGCCTATAAAGCTATATTTTTAATAAATATACCATATTATTACTTATAAAAATGTTCTGAATACCCTTATGAATCATTTTGGCCTCAAAATTGAATAAAAATGATAATTTGTCATACAGGACGACACTTTTTAGAAATCGCAAAATCGTAACTTTTACATTTATATTGATAATTAACATTTATGCTCGAATTTGGCCCCAGCCATTTTTTTTTGTTATAGAGGACTATTCAATGGACCAAGTCTTTTTGAAATTTTAATTTTCACCTCCTCAATTAACTGCAGTTATACCCAAAATCGCTATGGGTTGTCTTGCTCTACGACTCTCCTCTATATTATGCGCGCACGTACTTGTGTACTATGATGAGTAAAGTGACAATAGATCCAAACAGTCATACATTATTCTGTAATAGAAAGCTTATTAAAACGTACATCCCCTGGTAGAAACGTTCCCCATATGTTCGCCAGATTTTACTCTATTTTATAGGGAATGGCCAATTTCTGCTTAAAAGTCTGGCCAGAAACCCCGCTACCTGTCGACGTTTTCTCGTCAGAAACCTGACCTACTTATGGTTAATGGATAAATAAATAAAAAATAACGTTTAACGAATTTGTATAAGTTAATAATGATTATTATGTCATGGATTTAATAGCTTATTGTTAATAGAATGCTAAGATATATTTGGGATAGATTCGAAATAAAAACTAAAAACTTATTTCATTAAAAGTTTTTTAAGGTTAGAGTTTTATAATTAAATAAGACATAAAAAAATCAAATAAATAATCGAATAAAAATTTGCATGCTGTTTTAACGCAGAAGTACTATAATGGGATTTACATTTTCAATGATTTTTTAGGGTTATGTAAGCTATTTAGATTTTCTACAAATTTCTGGTCAGATGCTGGTTTATTTCTGGCGAACTATTAGGAAATGGATCTGCCCAATAGATCGTGAACCGACCATCTAATATGCTCAATTTTCTACCAGGGTCGTCTAAGCACATATATCCAATCTATAAGTTTTTATAACCAACAGTATTGCGTTCATATGCATTCCTAACACGCAGATATCAAAGTAAAACATAGTAGTACCATTATCAGCTCCTCTGCAGCTCCACACGACATAGCGAGACACAACTTCGATAGCCGCACGATGCGTCGTCCCGTTTTTCTAGGTTACGACGCTAAACCGACCAGCTCTAGACCATTCGCGCGTTATAAACACGAGCGTGTGCGCGAAGGCACAAGGTGAATCGCTCGCACCTTCCTTTCCCCCTGATAAAGGACACTACGACTGCAGCAGCAATACACGCTTATGCGCGCACGGATATTATTATTATCCTTGGGAGGTTTTTGCTTAGCGTCAGGAGTGGCTCTCCTACGCGCTCCTATACTATACAGAGGAAAGAAGTAGCAGCAATCGCGGCACGGCTTCTTGCCGATGCACAAAAATTTACGCGTTGCATAAATAAGTGTGTATATATATAGTATGTATATATATAGTTGCACAAGAGAAATTCATCGTTGATTTCTGCGGCTGCTTCGTTATTTTTTTCCTTTGCTTTTCTGTCGCTTATACACCTTCATCAGCGCACAGCACGACGCATGCGGCGCACCGTAATTGATTCTTGAAATGGGCTTGATTAAGTTTTTGAGTTCTCGCGCGCGCACGCCGATCTCGTTTGAACGCGACGACGTGTTTATTTTCGTGTAGTCCGGGGCGGCTTTTTGCGCGTGTTTCTGGAGTGATGTGATAAATTTGAAGGTTCAAGAAGTCTTGAGTGCTGAGTAATGACCAACTTCTTTTTGATCTAGTTGTGCGATTCCGGATTTATTTTATAGTCAAAATAGAAATGTATATCTAATAATGAATAATTTTGTGAATGAGAAGCAGAATTTTAATGATAATTTCAAAATAAAATTATAATTACATATTTTAGATGATTAGTATTACAATATTATAATAACTATTACTAAATAAAGAAACAAGTAAAGAATAACCGTAATATCCAAAAATTGATATGGTGACTGTCAAAATTAATTCAAATAATTTACTAATTTTTGTATGTGTCTTGGTCACCATGCTAAAAGAAACATATTGAGTCATTCTAATAAATAACTGAATCAACGATGATTATTTTCAAAACAGAACAAATCGAAACTTTTTACAGTTACTTTTGCTTGCGTGTAATACTGCACTTGTGTAAATTAAGCAATACGATCTCACGATCGCGCTCTCATCGTTTCGCGGAAAGGAACAATAAATCTCACGAGATTCCTTTTCATGTATAAGCGAATAAAAAGAATGTAATGCCAAGCGTCAACGTCTCCCTTTACGGTGTGGCGACCTTCTTTTTATCGTCGCGCTCGCGCGACTAATTGATTATTTTGCGGAAGATCGATGTGCCCCGATCGATCAATCAAAAACGAGACCTATGGAATATCAGCATACTTTCAGGTGTGCTGCCTGAAAATTTTAAAAATTTCTAATAAGAAAAAGAAAAAAATGCAGCTCTTTGTGACTCTGTGCGGTTGGTGGCAGCTATAGTATATATAGTATATATACAACAAAGGAGCTAACTTTTAATCGGTAACGATTTGTAGAGCATGTGCAATGCAGGCATATCAGATCGCGCATTTTTCTCGTCAGATCTTCGGTCGTGCTTGGCGGGAGCGTATACGTGATAGTAAAATAATTCAAAAATTATTTTTTTCGATACGTTCGAGCGAGCTTTCACGTGTTTCGCCACGAGCAATTCTTTATCGTGCCATCGGCTCTTATGAGTTTCTCATTAATAATCGTTAGCGATGCAATCGACGAATATCGAAGTGGATACAAAAGAGCCGGACTATGACAATGATATTAAATCTTGCGCGTATATGTAGAGAAGTATTATAAATTGATAGTCAAAGATTTGTAGATTCAAATGGCAGCCCATTGAGTTCATTAGATTGTATAATTTTTTTACATTTATAAACACTCTTTATCTTATTATTCATCCAAGCTACTCAACGTTTATTGTTATAATAAATTGCATACCTGGTTAAAGGCTTTGAATATTTAATGAAAATTGAAGTAATATATTATTATTGTCGGTATACTACAATTTAGCTGTAGGCGAAAGATTTGTTCGACATAACAAAAACATATTATTTTACACGCATTCAAAAATTATTTTGTACTATTCAGGTGCTACGTCCTTTTTAAAGTACGTTAACTTTTATGACTTTTGTTAAATGTTTAGAAAAAATGTTCAGAATTTATAAATATTACTGTGAATTGTAAATATATTCTTTCGTAACTAATATATTTTGAATCTTAATTATAATATATTAGCAGATATGGTTTATTATATAATTTTAGTTAATAAAATACACGAATTCTAAGCTGAAAACACGTAATATTTGTCCGAAACAGCCAAACCTATGTTTTTCTTTAAGTTTCTAGAACTCCCGTTTAATAAGGTCTATCAAACCAAGCCTTGCGCCACAATATCTTAGTCGAAACATGTACTTTAGACATACTGAAAATCAGTACTAAATTCTATGAATGATAAAGTTGTCATCATGTAAGAGTCAAATAATAAGTACATAAAACAGTATCATTTTGATCCATGCATTTCATCTTTGACCATACCGAAACTGAAATCCTTTAATAATCGAAAATTGCAAATCCATCAGTTAGACATTGCCTCGCTCATCGCCTCGGGGACAGCGATTTCGTAATTATTTCGCGCTTCGTTGCGCACCTTCGTGCACCTACAACCGACCTGAATCCATTGGCCGTCCATACACTGCACTGCACACACAGATACCTACACAACTGCTGCTACCTGCTACTGCATACAATCGTTGAAAAAAAAAGACCGCGCTTGGACTGTCGCGTCCAAAGAGCTTGGCTATATACACATAATGGAACGATCGTTAAGAGCGCTCGTTATCACCGTCGTTCTCGACCTATTGGCTCTCCGCGCGCGCGCGATCGCGAATACCGAGAGGTGTAAAAAGCCTCCCCGCGCAGCGGTAATTCCGCGCGCGCGCGTTCGCAATTGTAAACAATTATACGTCTCCCGCGGTTTATTTGTCGATAATTACCGGGTAGGAGCAGGGAGTCGTTGCTATTCTTTTTTTCTCGAGGTTGGGTTGTCTTGATGTTTTTTCTTTCTACTCGCAGAGCTGCGCGCGTAAAATGTTTAACCCACATTTTGTGTTCGTTCGAAATTTCATCTGGGTAAATTGGGCTTCATCGCGTTTTTGCGCCACTTGTCGGTGTGATTGCATGGAATAGACTCTTTGTTTGTTAGATCGTTGTGGTTATTTCATTAGGGAACCGAAATTGACTTTTCTACGACGATCATGTTGAAAAGAGACTGAAGATTTTTCTAAACCTGAAACTTCATGCCTGAAAAACTTATGTCATTTGAGAACAATGGAAAACAGTTATCATAAATTCAATTCCATTTCAAACTTTAGCGAAAATTACATATTGCAACTAGTTAAAAATTTATAGTTAATACAGACAAAAGGAAATAATGGGGCTATGTATCGCGTGGGATTCTTATTTAGACATGATTATTAGACATATTGAAGAAATAGGTACATCCAGTCAGATATTGGTTAAAATTTTAAGTGATGGGACAAATTATGTTATATTTTTTAAAATAACATCATTTCATTTTTACAATTTTTAATATAACGTTGCCTAATCTAATCAGGTCATTATTTTACATCAACACATTTAATAGGTATTACGACAATTTAACATTGTCTTGTTAGACTATATGTTTATAAAGATTTTAACATCTGACTTTAATTTTAGTTAGCTCTAATGCAGAACTAAGCTGGTTAAAAGGATTTGTTTCCATTAATCGAAAAAATACTGTTAATGTAAAAATGGACATAATATAATAAACAGAATGGTCATCAAGACTATTCTGCCCTATCTATAAATAGTCTCTTACACGCAGAAAATATTTTTTCTTTCATTGAAATCTATAAAGAACAACTAAGAGAATGAATACAATATACAAAACAACGAAGTGCACAAGGATAAGGTGCTAATAGTAAAACTCGAAGCTATGCATAGATTATGCAGAAGCATTATGCTACTAAGATCATTCGCGTGTAGCGTGTATGACTTTCGCTCTCCAACGCAGTGTGCACTCCACGCAGCATCAATGCCATCTCGAGCAGCAGTATCATAAGAGAAATGAGAGCTCGATGCAACCGCCGCGACAACGAACAACGGACGCTGCACGATGCGAGAAACTGGTCAAGTGGAACCGAGGTACAGGTACACCGCACAGCCGTCGCCATTGAGAGAGCTACTGCAGAGCGAGCTACGAGTGCTCGAGGTATAGGTATAACCTGTAGCCTCGCCTCTCGACCGACTGTATATTAAAAGGCAGATGAAAGGACGAGGAGAATTAATTACTCTTAACTTGTACGTGCATTAGTCAATCGTTAAATGCCCTGACTGCTGATAGATTTATGGTTGGGACCTTAGAGCGTGAATGCATGATGGGAATAGATATATACGTCGTTTATAGATTTCCATCTTGATCTGGAGAAAAAGAAAGCTTCAGGTTTAGTTTATTAAGGGAGTACCATCGGTACTCCGTGGGTCAAATGCGTGTTTGGTCGTTTTTGACTTCCGTGGTAGGCCAAATCGTGTGCGTAAATGGTTGAGTGAGCGTGAAAAATTTTATGCGTTTGCTTATATTAGCTTAAAAAATTGCAACTGTCGGAAACGTGAGTTTCCATAAGGCTACGTGCTAAAAACGTAAATATAAAATTCTTAATATCCTTTCTATGGGTTGGTGTGGCTTTCTAAAAATTTATATGAGTAAGTTTGAGGTCAAAACATACTAGTATACAAAATTTCAGAGTTTTCTAAACACTAATGCGAAGCCGATAGTACTCCCTTAAGTGCAACTGCGTGGCGGGTAATGGACAAAATTTGACCGAGCGAGCTGTTTTTACTTGGACGATGCACCGTCTCCGATTTTGATAGATGGTTTTAGAATTAGTATGTTTTTGAATGTCGATGACTGCATAATTATTCATTTTTTTACCATTCTAGTTCCAATTTTGTTCTATTGAGTAAATATGCATTTTCAATGTATATTTATGATATTTATTTACAAAATTAGCGCATAATGCTATTTAAAAATTACAAAGTATTTTAGATTTTATTTTAATAACAAAAATTATTGTTTTAGAATGAGAAAAACATTTGAATAACATATCTTAAGTATTTCCTAATTTATTTTTTAGTTTTCGTTTGATTTTGAAACAGTTGTCGTAGTAGAATGGTTAACAGTAAGAACTGTTATAGAAGTAAATCAATATATGCAATCGAAAATTTATTTTTTTGTAATTAATACCGACAGCACTTTTAACTTTATTTATTGTCATTTGCATTTTTACTACTTTTCTCAAAATGAAAATAACACAGCCCGACGTTCCAATTACACTTGAGAAAAAAATGAAACGTTAACAGCACTTATACTTAGCAGCGATTATACGCAAGTAAAAACAATCCTGGCACAAAAAGTGTAAAAGAAGTGCTAGGCTGTAATTTCCCGCGCAGCACAACAGTGTACAATTTTTTTCGCTAGGTGTGAAATGAGTACACAATGTAAGCGAGGCGGTGTAGCAAATTGGCATAATTGATAGGTGCTGTTAACAACGACGCGATACTCGATCCTTGTTGGTGTCAACGGTTAGAAGGCCCGGGCACGAATATATATCACTCTAGAGTTTTTAATTTATCTCAATAAATATAACATTATATCTAACGATCTACCGGTCAATATGATTGATCGAATGACGGTTTGAATTACATTCTTTTATTTTCTTTTCCTCGAATGCATATACAATTTGTTTGGCAGCTTCAATTTGTACAATAAAATTATACATTTACTGTAAATATAAATTACTAAATTTTACAACAAATGACGCATAATATCGCACCCCCAGAACAAGACTATGAGTCTATATTTTTGAGTCAACATATAGTTCTGATGGTGTGATATTAATATCGCGTGTCATTATTATTTAAATAATATATATATATATATATCTTCAAAGATATATTACAAGTCAATACTAAAATTAAACGAGTATATTGAAAAGAAACGCATACATCTTTCATCGAGTTAATCCGAGCAAAAAAGAAAATTGTAATAATTCCAAGTAATACCGCGATTAAATACACTGAATATAAAAACCGAATCCAAGCCGCACGTGTAATATCGATTCCCCCCAGATATATATCGATCTCATCTGGTCTTCAGTCATCCGCAACAGATCTCCAACCTGTACATACATAGGCTTGAGCCTCGCATCTCAGGCGTGCGGACCGGTCGAACGAGTGCAACAGACTACAACTCTGCTCTCGCGAGGCACGCGCGCGCGGCCCACACATTATGTCACCCATAGCGCCTCGGTTGCAACTAGGATATGCCAGCCTATATAGGTGTGTGTACACGAGCGCAGCTGCGGCTGCAGCTATCTGGTACATGTGATGCGTAGGAAGCGAAAGGAAAGGGAAAATATGCAAAAGCCAGCAGGTTGAAGAAACTCGCGGGAGCGCGTGCACTGCACCTCGCTCTCGTCTGGCCGCAGACGATATAATAACGTGGGCGCGAAGCTCACCGTGTGCAATATATAGAGGTAGAGAGAGAGATATTATGGCGCGGGCGCCTGAATTTTCCGCGATCGTTGACACGAGGCGCGAGCGCGCGTGGGCGCGGATTTATGCTTGTGTATAGTGTGCGCGCGTGCGTTGCACCGTGGCTGCGCTAGACTGCATTGGTTTTTCGCGCGTTGGCAAGTAGGTATGGCAAGTGTTCGCTGGTTTATTGTCGGTGTCGCCAGTGTCGGGCGTAGGTATAAACGCGGGCATCTTTTGACGGAAAGGATAATTTGCCGTTTTCAACGGCGCTCAGGTGGAAAAGCGCTTGGGCGTGTAATAAATGACTTTATTTGTACATTTTTTTACGTAGCGGTATGTCGCGAGGTTTGTTAGTAAACAAAACATTTTTAAGGAGAATGTTAAGATATGGTGACAGTGAAGGGTCTTAAAGGGGTGTCAATTATTTGACGATCTTGATCGATAGGGGGTGGAGTTAAAAAATAATGTTATTTTTTTCTATTCTAAAAGTTAAAAGAAATTTGAAACTTTATATCTATATTATCACATTTTTTAATAATTTAATAATAAGTTTAATTCTATTAAAAATTTAATTGAATATCTCAACAAATGGCATTTGAATCACGACTCGAGATCCTGGATACCTTATTTAAAGTACATTAGTAGAGTTAAAATAGTTGATTGAAAATTTGTATAATGGTGCGTTTTATAAAGAATGACATTGATGCATTCTTAGTTTTAGTAATTTGGTCTATATAACGCAATGAAATTAAGCTTCAGTAAATACTAGCGGTTTCACTTTTTAAATACACTGTAGGTACACAGGCTTAAAATACATTAATTTTAGCCCCATAGCCTTCGCTTGATAAAACTAAATTTGAAAAGAAAAAATAATAAACAGTGACATAGAAGTTACCGACATAAAACGAAAAATCGACCTCAATGCGTCTATTCTTTTATTCATGAATCTTAATATATATAGAGATCCACGAAGACAAAAAAGAAGAAAGAACAAGCCAGGCGAGTTAGGCAAAGTGACGAGAAGAAAAGTCGACTCGATAAAGTAGTAAAAATTGAATCGCGTTCCAGCTCGGTACACTCGCGATAGTCGCGATGCATATAACGAAACACGCTACCACTTTCAAGCCTCCGATCTTTCAAGCGTCAATTTAGATAAGCCTCAAACGCGATCTGGACTGCTGCACATATCCAGTCTCCCTCCATGCCCTGTATTGCCGTAGACGCGCATATATATATATATATATATATATATATATATATATATATATATATATATGGGTGGTTCTGCCGTAACTGTCCCAGTTTACCTTTAAAATTTTCCGAAAATACATTAGAACAAAAATTTTTTTTTCTCCTTAACTAACTCTTTCTTAGAGTTTGAGGATTTTTGCACTCATAATAACATTTAAAACAAAATGCTTGAATGGAATACATTAAACAGTATACAGCCGAGTGCTTTCTTTAACTTTTTTTATGCGCCTTTTGTCTTTTTCCATGTACCGAGAAACATTTATTGCAAAGTGCGACTATTGGTTTTTTGCTTGTTGTGTGACGATCGCAGCGTACGTCTTCTTATGAAAGAATGTAACAATTGACTTGTACGACTGTGGGATGAAAAAAATTGACACACTTTGTGGAAAAAGATTCCGAGGTGTACTCTGAAAAGCATCTTTTTATGGAAAGAACAGCGTGAGTTGAAAAAGCGTAAGCCTATTTTTATGATGTTTAAGTGCCTATTTGAGGTGACAATGAGTGTTAAAATTTTAAAAAAGTGTTTAGCATTGCATGTTTTTTAGCGTAAAAAAAAGTTTAAATGTATACCTAGAAACTTGATTTTACAAATATCAACGTAACTCACTTGAAGTATTTTACATTTATATTTCGTTAACAACTTCTTCTGCGAAATTCTATTATTAATTATAAGAGCAACATTGTAAAGCATCGCTACTTTTTTCAACGCAATGTAAATAAAATTGCAAATTAACAGCGACATGATTATCTGATGAAACTCGCGAAAATAGAAATAACAATTCCACTGTGTCCATAAAATAGACAGAATAAGTGTTTCAATTAAAACAAACAAAATACGCAGCGTGAAAAGGCTCAACGCGATAACAATCGCTATCCGCAATAAAAATCTTCTCCTTTTCTCGGTCTTCGCCTCACAGAAGCTCGCAGACTTTGTGCCGCGCATTCACATGTGCAATAATCGCAACAACGACACGTATATTTATAATGCGCGCGCTCGCGCACCATGTGAGCCTGCAACGTAAAAAATCCTCGACGTCCGCGAGAGGCGCGCATGTAACAGGTCGCCGAAGTCAAATCATAACGTAATACAAGCGCAGCGATCCTTTGTTTAGAGAGATGCTGCGGGATTCTGCGAGTCATTACAGTCGTAATAAATAATGGAAATGACTGATTACCGCGAAACGCGATAGCCCCTAAGAAGAATGCATTTATGTCGGTATGCCGTGACTGTCTGATCTTGATTTAGGATTTCTCGTTGAGTAACAAGATGTTACACACGCTATTATCAGAGAAAAATCATTATATATTATTTGAAAACACGAGTTAAACGTGTTTTATAATTTCTTGATAAAAATGTTTAAAAGCGCAATATGTATCACGTATCTGAAACATCAGTCTTTATGCGCAAGAACTTTGAATATAAATTTGATTCGTGGAGATTAAAATGATAAGTCCAAACTCAGGATGGATATTTTCAATAATATATTATCTATATTATGTAATACTCACTCAGAATGTAAATGATTAATTAGATTAATTTTTTTAAACGAAATCGCGATTCCACGTTATTAGTTTACCGATCACTGATGTTATAATGCAGCAACCTTGAATTTTCTCTTATAATGATTATGACTACTCATGTTTACATCTAAAGGGGTATACTAAAGAAAATCTAAGAGCCATTAGAGCTTCTTAGGTTAAATAATCGACGATGAAAGGTTAAGCCCACATTGTCATATAATCAGGTAAAAAATACTCCACGCGACCACAAAGTGGCCATATTAGAGGTGCACCTTATTTAATAAGACAACGCGTAATTTGCATTCACAAAAATATCATTACCTACACTGTACGCCCCGCATTCACCATCCAAGCAAAAAGTACGCCTCAAAGTAATTGGACGATATAGTGCACCCGAGCTGCGCGCTGAAACCTCATATCCGCGCGAATGCGAGGCAAGCTCCGAGCGCAGCGAAATTTCGATCGAGCGTCCAATTTTCTGTCGTAAACTGAGAGAGTGAGAGAGAGAGAGAAAGAACCTCCAGACTGTAGTGTATATAGCTGGCTTCCGGGATTGAAGCGATTTCTTGCAAGCCAAGTGCACATCAGTTCTTCCGAGCTACCGTGGGCCATGTTTACTTGACACTAACGAAGCCCCTTACACTCGCTCGCCTCTCTCTCTCTCTCTCTCTCTCTCTCTCTCTCTCTCTAAGCTAGGCTATTGTGTGTATGTATGTGTGTACGTGCGTATGCACGTGCAAGGTCTGGAGGTTCGAAAATTTATTCCACGCTTTAGCAGGAGCTCGCTCGTCGTACTAGCTGTGCGGCTCCTCGGCTATTAGCGATATTGTGCATCGTTATTATTCCGGCCGTCGCACCGGCTACTGTAGCCGTATATATACGTACGCGCTTTAGTGAGAGGAAGGAGAATAAGGGGGGAAGAGGTGAAAAATGATGGACAGTGTTGAAACTTTTTTTAAATTTGAGATTTAAGATTCTACAGTTTTAGGTGTGTTTAATTTTGTATTCTTTGAACATGAGCATGCGTCGTTCCTTGATAAATAAGCAGTTTGTGTTGAGAATATTAACGATTTAGCTACTGGTCTCATTTTATTGTAAACACACATCTCCAAAACTTTTCATTTTTGAGAAATGAACTTGTTTTTTTTTTAAGTAAGCACACTTGTTGCATCCAATTTAATTTATCCCTATGTCCCAGCATATAAATTATAAAAAAATTCAAGGGTGATTGTTTGGCTTTCAAATCTGGATGTGTGCATTTAATTAAAAAAAATGTTCTTATTTTTCTTGGTTTCATTGCGATTAATGGTGACTGTGTTTTCTATTACAG
The DNA here is from genome assembly GCA_949152435.1 of Gastracanthus pulcherrimus. Lineage (NCBI taxonomy): Eukaryota > Metazoa > Arthropoda > Insecta > Hymenoptera > Pteromalidae > Gastracanthus > Gastracanthus pulcherrimus. The sequence continues at coordinate 28,490,171 of OX424573.1, read as the reverse complement.
GATTAAAAATGGTCCACTTCGACCTGATAGACGTATTTATTTTGCATAATTTCAAGTTTATCACTTGAAAATTTCAAGGACTCACCAGGAGTTACAAGGTTAGTTATGTTAGTTATCAGTTTATAAGAATAACATTGCCGTTATCTAAAATCTGATAAAAATTGAACAAGCTTATCTAAATAGCGAAATTAAAATTTAATTCTTTTCGGAGTGAAGATTAAACACAACAACTTGTACTATCATTATCCTCTGCATTTATACTGAAAAAGTACATTTTAATGAAGTTGTATAGAAATATTTTTACTAGCTATACTTAAAGTATTTATCATTTCTAAAAAATAAATATAAAATTTATTGTTTAGTTGTCCCTTATACATTCTCTCTCTTTGTTCAATCAACGAAATGCAGCAAATGTTTATCACTAACGTTTAATCTAAAAATAAAGAAATATCAAAAGATAAAACGATTATTATACATACATACAGAGAAGGATAAGCCTAAACTTCGATAAGTAAAAAAGATAACGAGCCAAAATACAGAATAAAAACAAACGAACGGAGACGCACAAAAAAGAGCGGGAAAATCTCCGATGTTCGCTGCGCACGAGGCCCTCGGAGAAAGTATACACCTATACACCGCGTGCGCCTCGGCTTCTTCGTCGTCCGCACCTATCAAAACGACGCAGAATAAATTATATACACGGTGTAGGTACCGTTACACCTACCAACCGCTTCGAGTTTGGGTCCCCCCGAGAGTGCACGGGGCCCCCGATACACCGCTCGCTCTCCTCTTATACCTTTTTTTTCTCTCTCCTTCGGCTTATGGGCTTAAGCTCGATTGTGACGCCAGATTGCGCTACCCGGGTTTATGTGACGTCGCTGTTACTTGCGGGTTCTCCTTTTTCGAGAACCACTATGCGCGTCTTCTGAAATTACCGAGGGTATCCGATTTTGTGCTTCAAAGCTGCTTGCTTGGTGTGCGTAACAGAAGTGCTTGTTATACTTGGAGATGAATTAATTGGATTAGAGGAAATTCTAGAGATAGATGATAGAATGACTTGTTATGAGAAATTGTTTCAAATTAATATATTTTTTATTTAGACTGTACAAGAACAACAGTATGGAAAGCTTTTTAATGAGAGAGCAAACAATGGTTTTGAAGAAATAAAACTTTTTTCAATGGAAAAACGTTACTAAAATCTTCATAATAGGGAACATAATGACGACGACAACGATGAAGAAGATGATAAAGATGATGAATTTAATGACGATCATGATAATGAGGACGATAGTAGTAATGGCTGTAACAATAATAATAAAATTTTTAAAAAGCTGGATAAGATCTTCAGCATGAGTGATGTAACTTTGTACGGTTTATGTTTCAGAATACGTTAAACTCGAAGACGCAAAAAAATGTGTAAAAAAACTGTAAACAGATGAAAAAAGAAATTAGACTGATTAGTTAAGAGCAAGCTACCGACATAATACCTACATCGCTGTTATTGAACTGCAAGATTGCGTCGACGCCGCGCATTTTTTGCATTTCTGTTACGCATCAACTTGCGCTGATTGCGCTGCTCGCAAGACGAAAGAGAGAAAAAAAACACGCACATCGAGAAAACTAAGCCCGCGCACAACTATATATCGAGCGCGTATAAAGAGGTGCACGCAATCGACGGATGCATAAATACGCGTCGTTGCGATCAATCACCGTAACCTTACACCGGAAAAAGCTGCTGCGGCAATGCACAACTCGCTGCAAAGAAAAAGGAGAAACGACGACGATGCACTGCTAGAAGAGGATACGCGCATGCTAATCGTCGTCGCAGTGTGTGATACTCGTTCGCGTCATCGAGTGGAAAATCGGCGGGGAAAAAAAGGGAGGCGAGCGTACGATTTTTCTTCCTACGGATACCTGTTTTCTCGTCTCTCCCACGCGGCCATTGCGCGCACGCTGCACCTGGAGCAGTTCATTACGGTACACGTCGCGGGAGAGGACTGTTGCATCAAGTCGTTTCGTCATCGTCGCGCGTGCTCGTATCGTTATACGTACGTACGATTGCTCGGACTCGCGACAAAGACTGGATGTATGTGTGTGCACTGTAGTGGAGAGTCGATGAAGAACCGATTGCTCGCGGGCGCGTGTGTGTCTTCTACGTGAGCTGACCTTGATTGGAAAATTCAATTATACCAAGCGCAGAAAAAATTGTAATAACTTTTGCTGCACTTTATTCAGTGGGATCGATGCGTGGCGATGTGAGTGTGATTAGCGAATTATTGATCGCGGAAAAAATTGATCGGTGTTTTTGTTGACGATTAGTATTCTGATGCTATATTAATAACTGTAACAATTCGAAATGAACGGTCAATGCAATTAGAACGTTGACATCTCATTTGTTGAGAACTTTGTTGTTATAAAGTTTGTAAAGTCTAATAAAAAATCGTATATATGGATAAGTTATATTAGATATTGATGAAATAATTTTACAGTAAATTAACCCAAAACAATGCAATATTATTATTATGAAGACATTAATATTTAATAAATAATTAGCAGAACTAATCTACAAAAATGAAAATCAAATAAACGCTTCAATGCAATCAGAATGTTCAAAAATACACGTAATTTTTTATTAATAAAACTTGATCGGTATCAAATATTATAAGATTAAAAAGTTCATCGACAATCGGGACTATAAGTATACAGCGTAGATAAAGCTTAGAAATTGCAATTGTCCTTGAGAAAATTGCGTAACCTACAAAATTTTTAATGCTGATCCCGCTGGAACCCGTCTTGACGACTTTTCTTCTTGTACCCTTCGTACTAGAAGTTTTTATGCTCCCAGTAGGTGCTCTCATTGCAATTATCATTGCGATTGCAAAAGCGAGCTCGAGCTGTCCCGCGAAGGTCACGTGCACATATATCTGCACGACACAATTTACAGAAGAATACGTATATACACTATACACACTATATGCGATTCCGGACGAACAAGAAATTCACAATAACGTCTAATTACACTCATCGGAGTATTTTTATAGGGCGAATGAAGCCGTGATGCATCGCTAACTGTCTTCGTAAATTGATTTATACCGTACTACTTTTTTCCAAAGAATATATTGCTTTTATATCGTATTACAACTTTTTATATTGTTTCATTTATCCGAGATAGATGAAGGTGCTTCTATTTAAAGATAAGAATCTAAATTCAAGTGACGTCAGTCAAGTTTAATCATCTCTCTGTGTGTTATTACTGCTCCTTATAAAGCAATAATACACAATGTTTTACGCGGGTATATTTTAAAAATTATGTCATGATAAATAAACGTGAATGTGCGAAGCGTTTGTTTGCTTAATGGCGCTTTTGATGAAATTCGAAATTCTTCGGAAAGACTGTACTAGCTGAATAAACGAGGAGAGAAGATCTTCAAAGTACTGTTTGCGCACGTGGCCCTCCGCGCGCGCACGCAAAAGGGCGCAAAAATCCTCCACGCAGAACTCAACAATCGCAGGCATTCATTTCGCAGCCAGAAGTTCATTATGTTTCACGACCGCAATTTATCTTCTTTAAAATAACAAACAGATGGTGTCTTATGTGTATACGAGTTCCGATTGCAGATTTGCATGATTTCTAACAATTTATTTGCTAGAAGAATGTTGAAGTAACGCGTTCATACTAAATATTCAAACCATAATAGAATGGATGGTGTATTTTGTCACTATACTAAAATGATAGCTACTTTGTTAATTATCACATAGATATCTTCTTTTTAGTATTTATTTTGCAGATTTCATTATGAATAATTTAAATATAATTATATTATTGTTTATAATATTGGACCCAAGATCGACTAAACTTGTTTGACTAAATTGTCTGTTACTACTTATTTATTTATTTATATAGATATAGTTACCCATGAAACCTTGAACTTTTCTTATTAAAAATATTAAAATAGCGTTCGAGCAATTTTATACAATATGTACCAGCATATCATACCCGTGATAATTTATGTCTGACATTTTTTTTCTTATGATAAGCCATATTAGGTGAAAAATGAAACAAGTTTAGTTTTTTAATATAGCAAATATATGTATAATAACTGTACCATACTATGTTTATGTAAATACCTAAGTTGATCCAACTGACTGAATGTAATTGTAAAAAAGGCTACGTATTAATTAAATATTTTTCTAATCATTGAATATTAACTAAATATGAACGATATTACTATATTAGTAGTACCTAAGCAGGTCACGTCTTAATATCTTTGCTTTTACATCGGCCAGAAACAAGATTTCAACTAATAAATGCATAAATCGAGGACTAGTTGAAATATGAACTTTAAAAATTTTCCTTATATAGCTTATCATCGTTGTATACGATTTTTCTCTTTATAGAGAGGCAATAAAAACTTTTTCGATCCCTTTATTTCTGCCAAAATTTTTTATTTTCATACTATGTTGGAACCAGCATTATCCCACTCTGAGAGAATTGCATACTTAACCTACACTATATATATCGTAGTTCAACGCAACATGCCACAAAATGTACCATATAAAATTAAAAAAATAAAATAATATATTAAATATATACGCATAACACAAATTAACATCATTAAAAAAAATGTAATACTAAGAACTTGTACATATTGCATAATATATACTTCTGCAAATTACGCACCATCCAATAAACTAAAATCAACATCGTCTTCCTTTTTTCTCGGACCAGTTTAATCCTCCATCGTCTCAATACAAGCACATTATACGCACCCATCCCCCAACAGCTCTATATTCATCTCTCGGCGTTATCCGATAATTCATATTCTCGGAGAGGATCCAGATCTACGCTATGCGCGGCTGCTGCGGCGACCGGCTATAATACACACTGCCCCAACGGGGTCAGACGCAAGGGGGCAATACGAGCGGGAGGCAAACGAGAAAGATAGAGCGAGAGAGAATGAGCAAGAAAAAAGAAAGAAAGAAAGAAAGAAAGAAGAAGCAAAGGGGGGGATCGAGTATAGGTATAGAGAGAAAGAGAGATATATAGAGACGGAAAGAAGGCGAGAGAGCGGGAGTTTATAATGCAGCGCACGTCCAGTGTGCACTGTCCCTCGGGCGAGCAGCAGCGAAAGGAGGAGAGGGAGAGAGAACTCAACTCTTCTCTTTCTCTGCTGCAGCGGCAGCAGCAGCAGCCTCGTCGATCTCCTCGGCCAACTACTGTGCAGCGCCTCTCGTTTTCAGGCCCCCTCACGCTCGCAAGCGCGCGCGAGCTCGTTTTATCTCTCTCTCTCTCTCTCTCTCTCTCTCTCTCTCGAGGTGCGGAGTGTTCCTCGGGGAGGAAAGAGAGAGGAGACGAGTAGGAAAACGTGTCCCAGCCTGCACGAGAGCCGGTACAGTCGGCTCCAGGAGTTCTGACCACAACATTATCGGCCCCGGCCGCGCGATTGGTATAGCGAGCGAGACGCGAGACGTGTATATATATTTTGTGTATATGTATACGTGCAATCCTGCGTTTCTCTCGCTTGGACGGGGAGATAAAAAGAGGAGGAGAGAGACACGTTGTTGTATTATGCGCTGCTCATGCTGCATCGCGAAGCTGTTTTCCGTTTCGATAAGAGACTTTCAGGAGTGTGTATTCTTTTATGGAGGATGGAGTTAAAAGTGTACGTTGTGGGTATCGCTTTTTCGTATTGGAGGTAGATATGAGTTTGATGGGATATTGGGAGTGTACATTGCTGATAGCACCCGCAACAATATGACAATTCAACATTTTTTCGAGTTAATTTTTCTACAGAAATAGCTCGTACGAAAATATAAAAAAAGTTCTTCACATACTTACGTAATATAATAATAAACCAAAGTAAAAGTATTTATTACACGAAAAATTTACTTTACGTACTTGGAAATATGAGAGTAAAATATAGGGATATAATGAAATTGAAAATATAACTAATTGACAAATTCGCACCTTTGAATAATGTTGCAAGTTGTGAGGAAAGTACGCTTTCTTGAAAAAATTTTAACATCGATGGTCCTGACGCTCGTCTTGACGTCTATTTTTATGTTTTTCTAATAAATATTGCCTAGACTTTTTTCCGTAAAACTATCTATGTGCATGAATATTGTTGTTTAGAAATTATTTAAAAATTAAAGTTATTTACAAAATAAAGGAGCGTTTGACAATAAGGGGTTTTGTCTTCATTTATTATGTGTAAAAAAAGGTGTCTCAAAATTTTATTAAAATTCGTGACCTGAAGTTCCGTTACTCACCTAGCCAGCACAGTTTGATTATAATTTTAAAGACATAATTTTATCTATTTTTCTTTTTAAATTTATTACGATTTGAACCTGAAGATATTAGTAATAATTGTATGATTGTGAAATACTGAAATAATGATTATGTTTTTTTAATGCTATACTTTCACTTCAGATTTTCTTACTTCTGAATGGTAAAGTGCATGCATGTACAATTTAAGAGAGTTAATAGAGTTATGTATTTTTAATGAAAACATAATACGTTTATTATTAAATTCGAACGATTTGGCTATCAATGTAATAACGGTCACCGCATTCAAAATACAGCGCATTATTTTCCGATTTAAAGAACATTTGCTTTCATCTGATAGCGACCGCTGCACACCTTGGAAAATCGCATGCGACTCTACTTTCTATCGCGGCATTATATATATTTTCCATCAATGCGTTATCCTTCCTTTCTAGAATCACGTAATGTTAGAATATCACAGATCCTTGACCCGATTGGTCGGCATATCGCCGTGATCGAAACTACACTTGCATAAACAACATAGTTCCACGCTGTCTCGTTTATGCTGAAAGTCCCGTCCATGGCTCACTCTATCTCTCGCGTATATGCACGATAAAATGCGGAGCAACGACGTAATTTAGCGCCAACGCTTGACAAGTATATAACTTCGAATATAACATGAAAATTCTCTGCCTGTGATCAAGATCAATTTGCTCGAGAATTTGCTCTTAACGAAAAATAGAAACTACTAAAGTGATTGCAAAAGTAAAAAATTAAATTGGAATATTTTATTTATGAAACTACATATTTATAAAATATGTATAAAAATATAATAATTTTAAAAATACAGATAAATATAAAGTAAGCTTTTATATTGATGAATTTTTTTTAAAATGGATTCTTGTCAATTACAATTTTTTTTATAATTTATTACAATGTTAATAAAAAAACATTTCTACTTTTTTTAATTAGCATTTCTCAATATTTACGTTTCCACAGAATCACTCGCCACAAATCTTCATTCATTACTATTAAAAAAAATGTCTGTGCCTAAAACGATCCCTACGTCGTTTCGTCTCGACATGTTTTTGATCGGCAGCCAGTGCTTAAGTATCCACATATAATACAGCGCGCGCGTCTCTTGCCACACATACATAATACACACATGCGAGCACGAGACGAGAGCGAGAGGCCGGGAAAACGTGTACAGTCCGCTCGGGCACTTTCGATCATAACATTAAAACCAATGGACCAGATGCATCGAGGCCGTAGTGAGTATACACGTACACGTAGACTGCGCGCGCATGCGAGGATGTCATTCACCGTGAAAAATAGGTGAATCCGATCGCGAGGACGACAACGACGACGGCTGAGCAAAATGAAACTGGCACTCGTCGAAATTATCAGGGACGATTGGTTTTTAGTGTAATGTCGAGCAGAGAGAGAGAGAGAGAGGTAGAGAGACTGAGACGTCGCCGTGCCGTATTCGGTGCCCCCGTCGCAGCTCGAACGTTAAAGAAACTGTCATCGTGCTGCTGCTTGGAGTTAAACTGGGCGCAGCAGCGGCGTTATTATTATTTTTCTTCGTCGAACAAAAGGAACTCGATGAAGTGCTTAAAGCTAAGTACCCGGTAATATTTACCGTCGTATATCACGAGATCAATTGAGCTTCGAGATAGGAGAAAAAGCCTGTTCTGCACTGCGGATTGTAATAATGAAAATGGATAAGAAACGTTTGTTCTTTGAATGGTGTGGTTGTGCTATGATTGCAAACTACATTTCGGATGCTGCTACAATTTATAATCTAATAGATGCCGTTTGAATTTATTTATAAAGCTGGTCAATAAAACCTTTTAATTGTTGTCTCTAATATTGTGTCAATACTATTGTCTCAATAGCGTACATTTATCTTTTTTTTTTACCTTGAATTTTACATACAAGTACTAAATTATTTAGGCTCTCTATTACTTATTGGATATTACTTATTGAATATTTAAATGACATTCAAAAAATAAGTAAGTATATTTGTATTTAAATGGATATTCTCGATATCATTTTCTAGCCATCCCATATTCATTGGTACTACTTAATTTGTTGTTTTCGTAAATATGTATTAGTTGCATTAGAACAATTTAGAATCTAATTTACACTAGCCGAATTTAGATGGATTCTTGGACACGAACCTATAAAGCTTTTGTTGTTTACACCATTATACATAACTTTTCCTAAATCATATTGCAGATGTTTGTAATTATAACAAGTTTTATAAAAATCATCCTAAAAATCAAAATAAATATCCTTATTAGTAGATTCACCCAAATATAATTTTGAAAAACATTCATTCATCCACATAACTGAACATCAATTTTTTTAAGTTAAGTACAAAACCGCAGGCATATCCGCAAAAACTTTCTTTATAAATAATTCAGCGCATCCATTCCCATTCCTCCCATAAATTCGAGAAAATATGTCACACCCCACTGCCTCGCGCGCGCATCTCCGAAATTTCATTAGACACTCCCTATGATATTTTATCTGCTTGTTTGTTCGGCGAAAAACGCTTTAAACTTTTCCGAACCTACAGCCCTGATCCCCACCCTCCGAACTTCCTTCTTCAAAAAGCTCCTATTCTCAAAATTTGCCCGCGAGCGCGCTCGCCTCCCCCCGGTTCAATCCCCCTTTTCTCTCGCGCGCCGCGCAAAGGCATCTGCGCGCTCGCTGCTTATACGTATATATACACGCAGATAGAGAGAGCTTCGACGCTCTTATTACGTAATGCACTCTCCGCCCGATGATTCGCAATTTCGCATGCGGATGCGGACGAGAAGAGACACGCGCGCGGGACCCGAAACTCCCCGGGCGAACTCGAACTCTCATTTCGTCGGAATCGCTCGGCTTCGCGTCTCCACGTCTAGGTATACGCACGCAGAGCGAGAAAGGGAAATAAGGTGGAGCAGGGGGTGAGGCGAGACTCGGTATAGGCGATTGACGCAGTTGTCTGCGCTCGAAGGATTTCCGGCCGGGGGTGAGCGGGGGGAAGTCGCTGCTGGGACACGCGATGCACGATAATTTCGAGGGTAAGGATCTCACTCGCTTCCTTCTTTTCCTTTTTGCTTTTCCTCGTCTTCTGTATAGCTGTGCGCTAAAGGAAAGGGGTGAATATCGACGCTGATACGCCGAGGCTGATAAGGCGGACGCCGCTGCTACGTAAGAGCTGTTGGGGCGGGTCAGGCTCGCGAAAAAACTGAGGCGAAGGACCCGAGATCGCCCCGAGACGAGGTTATTCGCCCTTTATCTTCCTGGCCTTTTTTTGCCGACGCGCGCACCGAGCTCTAGAAGCAGTTCGTACACGGAGCAGCGGAGGAGTCGTTCTTTTATTCTTGGCGCAGTTAGTCAGATTTGCCGAAGTTTAATTAAAAAGTTCGCGGATTACGAGCTGAGAAAGTTAGGTCGAATTGCTGGGAACGATGCGCGCGGGGAAATTGGTTGAACGTTGGAGGGGATAAAATTAGAACTCTGCGAATGCTTTGATTAATGAAATGATGGAAAATAAACAGCTGGGAAAGTGATAGCGAATAAATAAATTATTTATCCTGTTTAGTTGCGTATTTAATTAATCATAATAAATGGTTATTTATTTTGTTCTGTAGCTATTTGAAATTTGATATTTAGATCACCTTATCATCACAAGAATTTCTAATTTAATGTTATCCTTCCATCGTTCACATTGATCGACCTACCTACTATAACTCTAAAATATTGAATATTCACTGTTTCACAGAGAGAGTCATTGATTCAAATTTAGAGAGATGATAATATTAGATGACTTCTTCTACGTTCTTCCTGTTAAGGTTCTGCTTATTCTTGTTTTTAATATATTATTACAAAATTTTCATAAAAATTAGGAAATAACAATAAACTAGTTGAAAAGGTATATTTTGGTATATTTAAGATTTAAAAATATTTAGTAAGATTGGTTTGGATAAAAATAAATATGAAGTTGATCAGGAATTAATCTTAGCTAATCAAGAATCATTACCTTAACGATACCAAAAGAAATCATACAATAAATATTTTTTTAACCAAACTAAATACACAACAAAAATATCAAAACATAAAATTTCCAATCAAAATCTCAAAAAACTCTGCGTGTACAGTATAGCAAAGGGCAAGAACCTGCAACAAAATTCGTTCAGAATCTACCAACCAACGTCTCTACACATACCCTGCACCAGCACCAAAAAGTAGTAGGCGAAGAGGAAAACGAGTTCTATAATATATATACAACGCGACGACTTCCCTTGGCACGCGTGCACCTCGAGCGATATCAAAGGGTCCGTATCGCGCTCGTTCGACGAAAGCGCAACGAGCCTCGCGACGAAACGCAAGAAGCAGGGAGCATTTTAGCCAAGAAGACGGTCTAGTCTATAGAATACCGTGACGCTGCAGACAGTCGTCCGCCAAGACCTACCTCACGCTATAATGCAGGACTCCTTGTGCACAAAAGCCTCGCACTCCGCGACATGCGACATCGCATGTGTGTGCGTGTGTGTGTGTGGAAGTCGGATACAAGACCTCGGCATTACCAAGTCAAATAGACGCGATGCGCTCGCGGGAAAAAATGGCGCGACAAGGAGTCAAGGAACCCCGAGTGCGTTATATACGTATAGTGTGTGCGCGCTGCAGCTCTTCCTATTTATTCGCTGATATTTGCTTTTCTATTACATTCGGCGCGGGGTGTACATATAGATGCGAGGTTTTCCGTTTGCACAAGCGGCGGGCTTTTCTTGCTTTTCTAGTTTATAAATGCCCGTGCGCCGGGGTGCATATGCGGCGCGTTGATAAAGAAAGTATTTTTTTGGCACTTTAGGTTGGAGCAGGAAGCGCTAGAAGGATGCTTTGTGTATAGTGGATGAATGAAAGTGGTAAGTGCTGTATTAGCAGCTTTTGAGAGTAACATTGACTTTTCTTCCTTTTCTTCGAGTAATTTAGAGGCTAAATTTATTGTGCATACGTTAGCTTTTATATCTGATAATACAAGAATTGAAAAAGACTTACGGTGCAAATTTAGAATTTGCTAAAATAATATTTTTCAATTAATTTAATATTGTTAAATAATTTAGTTAAACAATGTAAAATCAGTTTAGTTATCTCAAACAAATTCGTATAAAACTCATTTTAATCAGCTAAAAGTGTATTATAAAAAGTCCTGCATCAATGAATTGATATGAGTTCAAAAATGAGGAAACTTTTCCCGAAAGTGAATGCGATTGAAGCAGTCGAAAAGTTTACACGACTCTCTCTGTCTCTTCCATCTCTTCAATTCACCAAGCGACGCCGGATATTTCACACCTTTCAAGCCAAGTGCTTGCCCTTCCCTCTTTCTTTCTCTCTTCTTTTTTGACGATACTTCCCGGACTGGATTTATTTAGCGAGTGCGCCACGAGCGTGCCGCCATGAATACATATGAGTTTCTTGCGCCAAATTCGCTGCTGTTTTTTGCACGCGAATCCTCACGCATTCAACTTTTGTGCAAATTGATTGAGGAGAGAATATATTAATCTTTTACATGATAGAAAAATTATAAAAATTATGTTTACAATAAATTTAAATCTTCTCATTTAAATTTATATATCTCATCTGAAAATTCATTTCTTTCAATATTTTTATTATAAAAATTAATAAACTTCAATAATTATCTATTAATTGAAACTATTCTAGTGGAAATGAAGCGCTCTTTTACTTTAGCCGTTCTACTTATATTTAAAATGTTAATAGTAATAATTGTTATAGAACAGTAATTTGCTAATAAAATAGATAATGTTAATTAAAACATAATATTAATACATATTCCCCAAAAGTATTTCTTTAAAATGATCAGTTATTTATCCTGAGGTTATCCACCCTCAAATATACAAGTTTCAGCACTCTAAGTACTAAAAAGCCAATTATTTTATAAAATAATTCAAGGCAATTTTATTATACTTATTCTATTTCCCACAAGATTATTTTGATTAAATAATTGTTTTTCTGTAAAAATGGAGCATTTTTATTAAAATTGATCAAAAACTGCTAATGAAAATCGTTTCATTTTCTATCATGGCTTGTTCAATTTGAAAGTAAAGCAATTATCGTATCAATCAATTTATTCAATTACGTTTGTATATGACTCGTCACTCTTAATAAAGTCTAAAGATAAATATAGACTCAGATCAATTACTAAACTTCGAAATTCTTTAAAAACAATTTCATGTTTAAAATTTATCAGCTTATATCATACTTCACTTAAAACTTGTTCTATAACTTTCTAAATAGCAATATCATGACCATCTGCCCTGGTAGAAAATTATTTAGTTTTATTGAGGCCCTCGATTATTCCCATGGCAAACTAGATAGATCTACATAGTTCTAGATTAAATTTCCACCAGGGTGTTTGAAAAGTATCTGTTTCGGATAGAAATAGTATGTATAATTTTTGATAAAATAAATAAATAACCGTGATAAAAATAAATAATATAGAAAATCATATATCCCATTGTAGAAAATAAAACGATTTTCATTAGCAGTTTCTTTGTCAATGTTATTAAAAATGCACGCTTTTTACAGATTTTTTACAGAGATAATTGTAGAAAACCTTGTGTGAAACAACCCTGTTTGTTTCCTCTCTGAAATGTATTAAATTCTTGCAAAATCGCATATTAACCAGAACGATTTCGTAGATGCTTCACAGTACGGTGATTTTTCAAAGTGATCAAATACAATAGTGTGGTTTATCTCTCGTATACTGTAAAAATCAGCTTAAAGCAAAAATATTTCGAATCAGGTGTACAGTATCTACGTGCACACGCACTACACGCGTAAGTCAAGGAGACTCGGCGAGAAGAGGAAAGACATAGAGATCGAGCATCGAGGGACTCTGCGCGCAACCTTACATCAGAGAGATGCAGGGGCTCGTCGTTGCATCGCGGCGCTGCGCCAACACACATAAGAAAGATAAAGAGTGCGTGCGGCGGCGGCGCCGTTGTCTTTTATGGATTTTACGAAAGTTCCGAGCCTATGGCGTTTGTATACACACGCTTGCGCACTTCGGTACAGGTATATGCACGTGTGCGTACATATAGAGGTGGAGAAGAATAAGAAGAAGCAAACAAAAAGAAGAAAATGATTGCTACTTCGAAAAGTAAAAGTCTCTTTCGCGCGCGCGCGAGAGAGAGAATGACGTCTGTTGCAATGTCGTGACTCTTGCGTTTCCATATGTTCATTGTCAGGCGATTAAAGTTAACGTTTATATTTTGCGAGTCAACAATCGATTGCCCAACTTGGTCGGACAAAATATCTTGTGCGACGCAGGCTCACGAGAAAGTGAATCGCGCGAATCTGTAAATTGCGCTCAATTTGATTAGCTGTCTAGAAGGATTTTTCTTAATCTCCTGTGGACTTTTTGTCGCGTGAACTTGGATAATTATAGCAGGATGATGTTTAAATGAAAATGAGCACATACCAAGAAAATACATGGAAATCATGGTGCATAATTTTTATCATCACGTGAGGATAATCTTTACCTTGGTATACAATGTCCAACCATTACCCTTCATTTGCAAGTGATGTTTATTGCAGAAAATTTTTTCTGTACACGGTTTTTCATTGCAGCGTAAAGTCTGGTTTTGCGTACTTACTTTCGAACATTCAAAGAAGTTGTAATTTTCAAGATAATTCTTATGATAATTCAAAGTTGCAATACTCGATCTCCTTTCTTCTAAAAAAAGATTAAAAAAGAACTATATTATTAACATGTGATAATTCGCTACAGCCAGATGATAATTAAGACCTAAGAACGGAAAATTCATCAAATCTTACATCAGCGCATTTCTTTACGTAGCAAGCCAAAAAATGGCCTTGATCGACATCTCCTCCCTTTCTCCATCATATTTATCCCGCAGGAATTGTGACGTGCCTATACAACTTACCGGTTATCCACTGCCTCTCTATATACACAGAAAAATCTAGCACAATATTCAGCGAACGGCATAAAAATGCCGAAGAACGTTAGCAGGAATACATATCGGGGATGCATCGGCCGCTTATCGCTTCGCCTTTTTGCCTCTTGGCGCTTGTTTGCTCCGTGCACTCGCGCCGCACCTTTGACTACTGCGCTAGTTTTCGCAATGTAGCTTGTTCAGTTTGAGTGGGTTTTCTTCGGTGGTTATAACGCGAGCGAAGCTGAATTCTCGCGTGATCGTTGTAGTATGGGTTTTTGTTGGTAGAACTCTGGTAAACTGGCAAGTGTGTGCAAACATTTATAAGATATGTTTTGCCTATAAGAAATAAGTGTATAGAAGAACCTTTAATAATGGATTTTTACCTTTGTGTATAGTGTAGAAAAATTTTACAGCCCAGAAACGGAAAAATCAAGCTAGTATTTTGTCGATGGCGAATGTTTAATGGACCAGTGGTAACGGTAGCTACGAGATAATAGACAAGACTAAATATTATATGACTTGAAACGCTGACAAAAAGCTTTTACAAATTAGGGGAGAAGAATTTGTATACATCCATTATAATCTTATAGTCATATAGCAATTTATTATATACTATAATTGAAAAACATGAAAATAAAAAATATAGTGACTTATTACACTGCATCAAATCGAGTTGAAAGCAAAGTAACTAATTTTAAGAACAGTACATGAGTTAACCAAAGTCACTTTGTTACAGTAATTGGAGGCATCCATCATTTGTCTCAGTTTTTAATGTTTCCAATCTTCTTTTCATCAATAGTAATTTATTTGCTTTCATCAGTTACCAAATCTAAGGTAATAAATAACATTGCACAATCGATTATCACTGCGGGCACAACTTGACTGCATTAACACATATCTCGATTCCCGCGAAGCAATTCCACACGGGGGCAAAAAATACAACAGAAACATTATCGAGTTTAAAACGATGCAAAGCGTCGAAGAAGAAGAAAAAACACGAGGAATGAGAATACAACCAGTAGCTCGCGCTCTTAGAAAAATCGACATATTTTCGAATCGCTCGGACAGAAAACGGCGAGCCATTCATCAACTGCCGTCGGCTTCTGTTCGACTGTGCCCGTGCGCGAAATTCAAACTCCTTACATTGCACTCTGAAAAGTCATTAACGAAGTACCTGCACGCGTTCCGAAGAGAGAGAGAGAGAGAAAAAGAAATCAGAAAGAGACGAAGCGCTCTTAACGAGCGATAAATTTCTCGCGTATGAATTATTATAAGGACGCGAACAATTGCATTAAGCTAATAATTGCGAAAGTACCGTAGCTAATGTTGTGTTTGCTGGTAACCTTGTGTAAGAATACTTACATATGGAGAGTTCCATATTTAAATGGAATTGTTTAATATGTTATCGTGATGCATTAATAAGTTGGCACATCGAAGCTTTACCAAGATTTTTAACTTCAAAATTTAATTGATTAAAAATAATTGAAAAAAAATAGATATTTTGATATTATAAAAGCATGAGAAACGATTAAATTAGAGTAGCTTCAATTTCACGATTGCACTCGTGATTGCATATTAGTTAAAAATTGTATTATACTTCAAAAACGATCCTGTTTCTAAGAAGATCTCCTCTAAAAATTAATACAGATGAATTCCTATTTGTAGGACTAAAACTTATTTTCTTATAAAAATATTTTAACGAAGAAAGAAAGATTAATTTGTCTTTGTAATCCCTTTATTTTTCTGAAAAGAATTTGAGGCTTCAAAAATATTATTCCTTAAAGAATAAGGATAAAAGGATCGTTGTCTAAGCGCAATCACTCAAAAATTATATATTACAAAAAATTATTATTGATGTCTGCATCATATTTACAAGTTCACAATCGGTAACGATTAAAAATATTCATAAAACGAATTCAATACAGAATGCATCATATACACTTTTAGTCTCGACACAGGGCGATGAGAAAATGCCGCGGTCGATGCTATAAATATATCTCGACTAACCCATGCAAAGAGTGTATTACCGTTGCACGCGATTCTTGTGTTATTGTCCGATCTTCGCGACTGATGTAAATCAATTTCATATACTCAAGTACACACACACACATATTAGGTTTTCCGAAAAAGTAACTTAAGCCCATGCTTTTAAATTTAGTTTGCATAAAATTTTATATATTAAAATGTCAATTATCATAGAAATATACTAAAAGACCTTGAAACATAATTATGAAATTTAGGTTTCGTATTTAAAAATTCTGATCAATCATTCTAAAGTAGTATAATATGTAATAAATATTTTCTAAAAGTTTCAGATATGTTCATTAAAATTGGCTCCTCAAGTACGTACTACATAGATGCTGATCATAAAACTTTGTTTTTAATAATTCAGACAATTATGCGGAAACTAAATGAGATAATGAACCTAACAAATAAAATGTTAAAATGCCCTCAAAGTGTTACGTATATTTCTTATTTAAATTTTAATTATCTAGCTTAAAAGGGCGGGAAGCGGTTTTCGATAAGGCCTCAGGAAGTGATTTCTGGTACCTTGAATCATAATTCTGCTACATAAATAATGTAATAATTTTTAAAAAATTGACAAAAAGAGCTTTAATTTGAGCTTTGTTTCATATAAACATATTATTTTGTTGAAAAGTTATGAACAATCAAAACTGATGACGAAAAATGCATGAAAATCATTTTTCATCATCATTTTTGATTGCTCATAACTTTGCGACAGAATAATATTTTTATATGAAACGAAGCTTAAATTAAAGCTCTTTTAGTGAACTTATTTATCTTGTTGCAGCATTTCTCTAGTATAAAATCTTGTAAAGTTAGATACGAAGTATAAGTAATGTTTTTTACTGAAATAACACGCATTTTGAACGAAACTACGGGTGCAAAGAATAATTTTTAGGTATCAGAAACCACTTCCCAAAGTCTCATCGAAAACCGTTTCCCGCAAGTCATGGACTCTCCTTGTCAGACTTGACCCTATAAACTTTTTCCGGGGTGCTACAGATTTTCAAATATAAATAAACATGGAAATAATCTGCAGGTTTTCTAGATTTTTTTCATAAAGAATACTAGAAATGTACACACGCCCATACATATACACAAATACACATTGCACTAAAATGCATACGTGATCAATCAAGTTAAAGACAAGATGAGCTTGCGAGAGCGAACACTTGACTTTGCCAATACAAACTGTACTCGCGATCACTGCATGTCAGTGTCTTTGATCCACAATCGATCATAACGAGATTCGATATCGGCACGGACCCGCGTACACGCGTCTAAGTGCACGCACGTACAGGGAAAATCAGTAATTAGCGCGTTATCCAACCGATGGCGCACGATACTTACGGTACATATTGTGCAAGAGCAGTACGCGCGGCGAGCGCGCGCTAATCTGCATAATCGCGGGCGCGCGACTCGAGATCAACGCCAGCCTGATGCTGGAAGGAAACAAGAAAGGCGGCTTCCTATAATATATAGGAGGTGCACTGGACTTTCATTACGGATATTAGCTGCTGCCGGCCGATGATCTGCGCCACGCGCTGTTTTCGTTACGTAAGGCGCACCGATCGATCGGATGCGGTGCGATCGACCGATCGAAGGATGCATTCATTGGATGATATATATGTTTATCTGCGTGAATGCACGTGTTCGAGATTGTTAAGCCGTAATGCATGATTTGTTTTTCCTGCTTTCGCGAGTTTTGTGGAAATGGATTATGAGTTTGAAAATAATGAACGAGGAAATTGTCAAATTTGTATACTTGATATAAGTATATCAGAATGAAAATCATAAATTAATACGATGAGATCACATGTTGAGGTTTATATGATGATAGAATTTATTGATAGTATTTTGAAATCAGCTGAAACTATGAATAATTGTAATAGTACGATGGAGCAAGTGCAATATTAATCAAAGTAATTAGAACTAATAATGTCAGGATTCTTATTGTAACTTACTATTAGTGTATTTAATCGCTCTGTTATTATCATTATTATAGTTGCAACATACCAATATTAATATTCATTAATTAAATCAAAGATTAAATGAATATATAAATTGCTAAACAGATTTGTACATATATTTATGAGCTCTATAAGGTCATTCTTTTTACTTTGTAACTGTAAGATGCAGATATGAGCCCTAAAAATAATACAGAAGTTTTCTTAAAGCGATCAAAACTTTGTAGATACATAAATTGCTACACAAGTAATAAAAATGGTTTTTGTTCCTAATTACTTTCGTATGTTATTCAATGTTTGTAAAATTGTACACAACGCACAACGTTAAATCAATTTTTTTAAATAAAATTTACCATTCATGATACTAAACTTGTAGAACAAATAGGGAATTTTATTTCCTTTAATGCAATTAATTCTTTAATAAAAATTTTTATATTGTATAAAATTATTGAAATTGAATAATTAACTAAGAAAGTATTAAAACAAGCTGCTAAAAATATATACATCTTCACACCAGTTATACAGAATATAAGATTATGAACTAGTGTTAAAGAAAACATCCATCAACCAAGCAAAACCATAAAAATCGCCACAAAAGATGAGCAAAGCGCGATTGACACGCTATAGAGAATCCAATCGCGGATCCTCTCTTGCGATACCGATCTCGAGGTCTCGTGAGAAGCGGAAATGCTCTATGCATCGCTCTTGGGCGCGTAATCCACGCGAGCGCAAAAAAAAGACGGAGGGAAGACGCCTCATATCCGCAAGAGGTGTCGAGGAACGCGCACCCAACAATCAGCTGTATTAACTACATATATACAATACACTTTTTGCCATGGCGGAGCGACGTATAACGATTATACGCGCGCGCGCGCGCCCGTCACGCCGTTCGACTTGCATAAATTTTCATTGTTCTAGCGGCGCGCGCGCGTGTAGTATCCGTAGTAACCTTGGCCCCGATATCGTTTGCTAATCTGCACCGATGCACTTGCGCGTGTATAGATAGAGTGCGTTGGGTATTATGGGTGTATAGGCGAAGGCCCGGACACGGAGAGGATGCGATAGAAAAAAAAGGGGAGTATATGTGGATGCGCGAGCGCGGAGAGAAGACGTGCAATTTAGCGGAAGATGTAGAACTTTGTTGAAATAATTACTGGCTTTTTTACGAGCAATTATCCATTTATGCGGGGTGATAAATAACGGGGCAAAAAATGAATGCCGCGCTTGCGTGAATTTATTATTCTAAATATAGACTGGTCGGATTTTACGACCTGTCATGAACCTTTGAGAAGAACTTTGATTAATCGTTTTACTTTTGGTGTAGGTTTATCTGTTCAGCCCTAGCGATACTATTTTTTAATAAATAAATACCCTTGGTGATTTTATTTGACAATATTTATTTCAATAAGTATGTAGGTTGCAAGTAAACCGTTTGTTTGTAAAGAACTATTTATATTGACCATATTACGTATTTTTTAGTATATTATCTAATATATCTTATTATTACTTAATGTTATAATAAAAATATTGTTGCCGAAAAACTTTACAAAATTGGTTGATTGCATAAATCTACTTGCTATAATAATTTGTTAACAATGCAACTGAGCCTGTCGATGATTCGATTACAGAATTCATACCTTACTTATATTTCACGGTGGGAAGCTTTGATATCATGTGATTGTTTAATCTTTTAAAAGCAAACTTAAGTTTTCAGTTTAAACAGTATCCGTTTACTAAGGCGACACTGAGTTTAAAAAAGAATATTAACACGCAATTCGAGAGACGTGAGAATCGACGAGAATCGAGTCTGAACTTGCAAAAATACGTCCAAACTTGTGAAGTAATTTTTGGTCCAACGAAGGTTCAAGGATGTCAGTAATTTTTGTCCTAACTGGTTGCATCGGGTTTTACGGCGTAAAACCGAGGTGAATGGTCTAATGTCGTAGACTAATATTTCTTCATTAGGCATGTAACTTAATTGATGGATTTTTGAGAAAACCTTTAAAAAACTTATATTTTTAAAATTTATCTTCAAGTGTGGTTTAATAAAATTCTAGCATTTAGAATTTCTAATATTCTAAAATCATAACATCATAAGTCATTTATTAATTATTATTAAATAATCATCATAACTGTCAGATTTTGATCAAAATACAAAAATTTGATTTTCTCTCGATCTACTAACAAATAATTCCGTCAATCTTTCCACCTAAGAAATAACTCAATTCTGCATTCATTTTATTCGGTATCAACAACTACAAAACGCGCCCATAACACGTAAAATAAAATAAGTGCATCGCATTACCTCTCGCCATTCATACGTCTACACCTTTCTCTCTCTCTCCTTCTGCACAAATTGAGGAGCTCGCGCGAACGAAAGGGCAGCATCCGCAGCTTCCGCAACTGCGTATATAATATCGCCGCATAAGCGCAATTCAAAACCAGCAGCTCATGGGCATAATGTAACCGAGTATCGCGAAAGTCGATCTCTCGCGCGCACCTATCTACTAACACACATACGCGCGAAATTGTACTTCCCGATTCGGAGTATCGCGGCCGATGGATATGTATGGAACTGCCGCGATCGATATACGGATAATATGCGAATATAAGCCAGTGAAAAGGTGATTTACCGACAATCGTAGGTATCTATACGCGCTTTAAATTCTGCAAGCGCGTGAGTGCTGCTGTAGTGTTGGGTATGGGTAATAACGTTATACCGAGATTTCCCTATACTCGTCGATTTCACCTGTGGACGCACGCGTATGACTTATCGACATGACATTCGCTGTTACAGATAAAATAGGTAAATTGAGCTATAACGTTATATAGAGCCTGGTCATCTAAAACTTATTAAATCCTAATCTAGGTAGTTAGTTCCTCAAAATCAGTATCAAAAATTAAAATGTTTCTAGTTCATTAATAAGATACGTTTATCAAAATATTTCAATTTTTTTCAAAAAATATGCACCAGTGTCAAATTTCCTTTTCACGGTCGCAGAAATATAAATATATCGGCGTATGTAAGCTGGGCGTATGGCGTACATATTAGTGGGTAATGTAGGTCTGACGCATACACTTAAATATCCCTGATAAAATATTAGCGGGTCCCCATGGTCGGTTGTGTAACTATTAGCTAGTTCCATTCAGCTAAGATGTAAAGCAGAAAGCAGGGAAAGACTAGATAACAGTTCGATTACACTTTTGAGGTTATAAATGCAAAACTCAAAGATGAGGATTTATTATTCTTATTCTATATTAACGTATAAAATATACTCACGAAGTTCAGAAGACAATGATTAAAAGTATCTAACTTGAAGTCCGAAAATACACCAAAAGTGGACACAAAAATAGTGAGCGAAATAGTACGATGATCCGCTAACCGTTTTCATTATACATAATAACACTCACATCCGCATGCATGCAAAATACAATGAAAGAATTGGCTAAAGTTTTTTGGATAGCGACAGCTGGCACGATTTTGAGATTAATTGAATACGGAATGTTGAAAAAATGTTAAAGTGCCAATTGATACGACCGTACTACTCGTACGCATCGAGTGCCATGACAGTCAGCTGAGCACGAGAGCGCAGTGCATGCGCTTGATCACCCTTTGAAACATGGTGGTAGTTAATAAGCCACCACCATCTAAACAAATATATACATTGTTTACATTGGTTTATCAACCACCTATCTACCCATATAAATTCCCTGGTAGAAAATTGACCATCAATTATGGCCTGTTCACTATTTATTGACCAACTTCCGTGGTCATTTTGTAGCCAACAATTAAACCATAAGTTGACCATAATACGGGTAAAGATACATTTATAACCTCAAATACATGTATACAAATTTAAATTCGCAGAAGGTTTTTTATGGGTTTAATCGAATTTACAATATCAAATGTTTTCTAAGTTCTAACTCCGATTCTACACATAAAATATATGCCCATGATGCCCAGTATAGGTATAGTAGTCCATGCGCATGCACACTACGTCGGGTGCTTAGGTGGTTTGCACGCTAAAAGCATAAGGACAAAAGACATTGATTAGTATTTCTATATACACAAGAAATAAGAGAAATAAGTTTTTATTCCTTTTATTTGTCGTATATATATATATATACCAATCAATGTCATTCTTATGTATATGTCCTTATTTTTTTAGCGTGCAAAAACCCTTTACTCTACCAACACACATGCAGACGTACTGGGAATCTGGGGAGAGAGCAGACTCTTACTTGTTTTATGCATTTTAAGAAAAACGTAGTTTTGCTTTGTAAGCAGTTTAGCAGGTTTAACTTAAAAAGTTGAGCAGTATTGCTGAGTAAAATTTGACTTAACTACTAAAGCAATCTTTACTTAAGTCGTTAAGCTAGATTGCAGTTGGACAAGTTCAACGCATATACTTAAGCAGTATTTGTTCCAATTTATGTATTTATTTGTTAATTAATATATATTTATTAATGCAGACGATTAAATTAAACCAAAATTTATCGTACATATCTTAAAAGAAATACAAGAGAAAATATTTGTAGGTTAGGTTTGAATATTTTCAGTATGTAGGCTCGCCGTGCCACATGCTAGTATAATTTTTTAATTATTTGTTCTCTTTTAAGTATCTAATTCGTATTTAATTATTTCAGGTTCATTAAACTTTATTTATAAATAATTCTATAAACTACACCACCTTTGGCCATAAACCGTTGGCCATAAGCTGGGTTGTTGACCATAATATAGGCCATAAAGTAACTACACACCATAAAATTAGGCATTATATGGCAAATAGTTGGTCAATATTTCTACCAGGGAATTGCATTATATCTAATAATTAATAAAAATTATACGTTCTTCTAAATTCATATTGCTTATGTTAATTTTTCTTTATATTTCTTGAATAGCTATGACGTAAGTTTATTTCTCTCTTGTTGGTTTTATTTAACAAATATTATGAATTTAGAAGAATGTGTAATTTTTATTAATTATTGGAAACATTGCTTATACGGACCACTTCATTTACGGTATATCGCGTACTTAACGTACTGTGATAATAATCGTTATCATAAAAAATTGAATACGACTATACCTGAATCGTAATCAACTTTAGTCATTATACCTTCTAGTTTGCCATTACAGGGCCAATTGTACTCAAGCCTTAAGCAGATCTTATAATACACGTGCGCCAATATACACATCCACCGGGACTCTCTTTCTCAACGGCGCAGCACAAGTTACGTAAGAGAGAATTGCCGAGCGCGCCATACCAGCGCAATTAGATGATTGTTGAGGTGCAAAAATTGGGCGTGTGCGCATTTGGCGGGACGCGCGAGGCAAATCGATTTTCGCGATTTCCAGAATTAGCGCGTACACATAACCACGCGAGGAAAAGTATCGATTTCCTGGTGCGGAATCTGCGTGCTGTGCGCAAAGGTCCAGAATATATCGCGCACGCGGCGAGATTCGATTGTCCGAATGCAGTGCGCACACGCGCGCGAGAAATGGATTACATACTTGTTATGTGGGTTTGGTGGGATTGATTGCTCGATCTCGCGCGATCGCGAGCTCGGTTTAATTGAATGTTCACTCGGAGAAACTTCGGCGGAATCGTAACGAAATTGCATCCTCGGAGAGGGCTGTGCACCGAGTACTAGGGTAACAACGTGAAATTAGAATTTTTTTCGATAATCAAATTTGAAAGAAAATTACTTGTTAGTGGAGTCATTTTTTGTGGTGACCGCCTGCTGTTTATTGAAATTTATATTATCTGCATTTTTTATTTCTTATTTTTTTGTAGTAGTGATAGTTTTGCAAGGTATATTTTCAACTTTCAATTTGATTTCCAGTAAAAAATTCGTTTCATAATAACACTCTTCGGTGTAATAAACTATTTTCCAGGTATACATTTTATAAGAAAGAAAAAATATTACAATGTTATTATTTGTATCTGTTTATCTTGTATGAAAATCATCATTATTGTTACAAATAATTAATATCGTTAATTTAGTCGATGCTCTGAGTAAAATAGCACTGTCATAACAACTATGCAGTATTAGATAAAGAGATTAAAAACTGGTATCGCGTATCGACAATTAAGTAGAATAAATCTTGTGATATTTATTAGAACATTTATTAAATGTAAACACATTACGTCGATCGTATCAATTCTTTAAATTATGACTCTTACATAAAAATTATACTCTCCATAAATTTATTGTGCACTCAAGTGTTATATTTATTTAATAAAATTATATCATTAAACACGATCTAAAATTTTATTTACGTTCACCTAAAATTCTTTAAACCAAATTGAAAATGTAAAACACACAAAGAAGGATTGTGTAAAAACTGTGTATTTTTGCCGTCAGGACGTTTCCTGAACGTAAAATGTTCATAATTTATTAGTATTTTTTATTTCATCCACTTTAATTTTACAGTTTTCCTTCTGTACATATCCAGAGAAAATTAAAATACACTTAAGAGATAAAGTATGTAGCAATTTTAACAATCTTTACATTTTTAACAATTATTAGTGCTAGAATTGCAATTTACTATAAATTTTCATAGTATAAAATAGGTGTTAAAAAGATTGTTCAACTAATCCAAATATTTTCCCATAATCTACATGACATTTAATTTACGAAATGTAATATTACTAGATAGATATAATGAGACATTACGATAAACTTGATTTCTAAAAATGGGGAATAATCTTGCACTTTTTAACCATCCATTTTTTGATTATGTGGTACATTGAAATTTAAAAATTTTAAATAATAAATTTTTGAACTACAAATTCTAGTGTCTAATATTACTCGTCTTAAACATGTATATTTACCCTAAACGTGTTATTTTAACACACGTGGTTTGTCGCCAATTTAACACACCTCCACGTGTGTAGCTTTTCCATAGAGAAATATATCACAACGTATGAAAAGTAAATTATACACATACTTAGATTTGCAATAAACTCAAAAAGACTATATCAAACTGAACTAAAATGACTTTCTACGATTCCTTTCATCATACTGTGAAAATATGTATGGGTGATGTGTATATTCTAATATAGTATTTTATTTTTATTTATTTTTTTTATTTTATTTCTATCCAGTATTTTACAAAACATATGTGAAATACATTTATATAAATTTTCGTCCATTCTAATAAGCCATAATCACGCCACTACGTTAAAAGGAACATCAGTGCTCCTAAAAAAGTGTAAAATCGCCTCCAACTGGGAACAGTCCACCTCGAACACTAACCCCGTCACTTAGGCACTAACCTTTAAATGCTTAAAATCGTCAAATCCCGAGTTATGGGGAATCGAACGACCGGCGTCCACGAGCGCGCCATAAATTACGTGAAATTTAGAAAAAGCCGAGAGGAAAAACAGCAGGCGCACTCGGATCGTAGCCGGTGGTTTTACGTCCCTCCGACCAATTGCTGCCTTAAACGGGGCATCAGCCTTGCGCTTGTGCGAGGTACGCACAGAAGCTCGCTCACACTTGCCTCTAAAATGGAATATTTGGAAAAATATGTTTTCTATTTTATTATTGAGTTGCTCCGACATTCTTAAAAGTATTTTCTATGTTTTTTTTGCTAGGAAATTAAAATATACATTTTATTAATTAAATAAAACAGAGATTTTTTGTAGTATGTTTTATTTTATGACTTCTTTTAAGGTGAGGGTAGGTGCAGTTACTAAAAATTAAAATATTTTAAATTATATTTTTCTAATTTAAATTATAAAGTTTGTAAACTATTAATTTATTACAAATTCTCATTTTTTTACGATAAGAAAAGTGATTTATTTATTAGGAGTGCTATTAAGGCCATTCTTTACTGTTAAAAGTCTCATTTCGATATAAGAAATAATGTATAGCATAAGGATTTTACTATAGACATATTTCAATTATTATTAACTGATTTATTTGTTTATCTAAAATTTTATGTTAGTCTTTTAACATTATTTCGAAAAGTGATATCTTATTAGGCATTTTCACGTCTGACGTCACACTAATCAGACGGCGAGAACGCTGGGGGTTGTACAACAATGTTTTACTAGGTTACCAGCTCTCGCCAGCCAATTAAATGTCGAAGACGCTGGGGTACAATAGAAATGACGTCTGACGTGAACACCTAATAAATTGATCTTTAGTTATCGAACCTCAAAATATACCTAAAATAAATTTGTACAAGGTTCATTTTAAAAGAAATGCCAATAAGATAACTAAATCACTTAGAAATTGTAAAATTGCTACTATTATCTTCATCTTACAATCTTACAATCTTACAATAACAGTTATATTGAAACGACTTTACCGTTAACTAATCCAAGAAGTTTCACAAAAGTAAAAATATTTTCAACCACAAATTCAAACCTTACAATAACGACAGTTCTTTCCAATCTTGACAACACAAGGAGATCCGAAACACAAATTGTATTTTAAAAATGAAAAAGTATATTCGCCGACAGGTGAGCGAGCCGGCATCGAGTTCACGCGCCTCGGGCAGTCGGTAGCAATGAACCCACCGAGCCGTCCAGCGGCAATTTTCCGTGCCATTGTTGGGCAAGTTTTTCGCGCGCGAGCTAAGCAGAAAGAATATCGACTGAGAGGTGAAATAAACGAGGTCTGATGCAATTAGTTTTATGAGACAGTATACAGGCGCTACCGCCGCTGCATTAAAGTGCTACTTAGCCGTCACTTTAGTACTTCGGCGAGCTGTGTAGCTCTCCGTCTCTCCGTGTGTCTCTCTATCTCTTTCTCTCTCTCTCTTTCTGTCTTTATCTGCGTCTGTCACTCGAACAGACTGTTATTGAGCTCAGGGCTAGCGAAAGTCGTGTGCGCTCGTCATATATCGCGCGATGTCAAAGACGATGATTCGCACTTTAAGGGTACGGGGTGAAAAAGTTGCTCTCTTGCTTTTGCGTTACAATTCAAGGAAGAAAGAGATCATTTCAGTTTGACGTTGCGTAGAAATTTAATTGATTACTCATAAGGTAGTTGTATAAAAGGACGCTAGTCAAAGTTATAGTTATTAAAAACAAAAGCTTAATAAACAATGAAATTCAGTATTTGATGATCAAACAAAATTTTTAAAAATTATTTTATTCAGAATTTTAAGAAGCAGTGAAGTAAAAAGTAACTTCAGAAAATGATAGTACTTTGACTTATATAGTAATGTCAAAAAGCAAAAAAAAATAAGCTAAATTCTATGAATTAATACCATATATTAGTTTGGTACAGTATATTTCCCCGAAATTGTTGCAAATGTCAGTATATACTCATTTTTATCTAATTATTTTTCAATCCCTACTTTAAATTCTTTGCTATTGACAAACACATTAGTCTCTTTTGAACTCAGTTTTCATAAAAAGTTTGTTGTTCAATGTTAAATATTAAAATTAATAAGAGCTTTAATAAAGTCATTTAATAATAAATTCTATGTTTGAATTTAGTAAATTAATAAATTAAATTCATATATGCAATACACGCGGATTTCAAACGAACCAATTTTTAAACAACATTCTTTTGATAGTAAAATATACATCAAAAATACAATCACGTCTTTTTCAGTGTACAATAATGCTTTACTTTGGCATACCTTAGATACATTATTTAATCTACATACAAAATTATTACAGTCATACGTTTTCATTCATTTTGCTTTACTTAGCATTTTTACCCTCACTGCAAATTATGTAATTCAACTTCTGCAACGCGTTTCCATAACCACTTGCTCTGCACACGTTATTATTTACATACGCTAACTTAGCATATAAAACCCACGCAAATTTTATGAAAATAACGTTTCCGCTCAGCGCAGACGAGCGTTTAACTGCGTGTGTTTAGGTAATACGCGCTGGAAGGCAAAACAGACCAGAAATGTAGTTCAATAATCGGCCACTAAATACCCTTAAGGACTACCGCAGCCATTACGCTATCGCGCGCGCTCTCGCGCGTATAACGTGCCGTCACTCGCGTTATATTTTGCGTATTGCCGTGGCTCTTATGGCGCGCTGCAGCCACTTGCGAAATCCACCGAGTTTTCCTCTCCGACTTGGAAACTTGCGGTTATTGTGAGGCTGCTCTTACTTATTACCTGGTGCGCGTGTAATCATTTTTTATGCACTTGCGCATTTTGAAATTCCGAGTTTAGTAGTACATTAAGGGGGGAATTAGAGGGGTTTATGGGATCTTGCGTAATTTATCGCTTGATTTTTTTCCTTTTAAGTTGGCATACATTCTGCTTGGCGTGCTCTTTTGAATTTTGCGGATAAAAAGTTTATTTCGGACGATTTTTGTGGAGTTTGATACGCTGGATTTTATGAGATGTTGTCGGAATAATGACGCAACAATGTATAAAGGAATAAAATAATTACAGACATTCGCTTCCTCGATTGATTAAAATAACGGCTTGGCGCGGAGAGCCATCAGCAACGTGTATTTATTTATTTATTGGGTACGTAATTTTAATGAAATACGATATACTAGGCGGAATTACTCTGATAATCACATGCAGTTTGCACATTCATAAAGGAACATTTAGTTTCGCGTGGCAAAAAGAAAATAACCCGTAATAAACTAATTTTCAGACGAGAGCTGCAGAAATAACATAGAACTCTATGTTGTCGTTTGCGGCTTTCGTAATGCGCGTAATATCTTTATTTCAGTGCAAAGAAAATGCATGAATTAAACACTAATTTACGGAAACTGATCATTGTCTATTCTTATTCATTAATTTTTTTAATAGATTGTTATTTTCATTATCAAGAAACAATTGCTTCAGCTATAATTCACATAATATCTGCATTTAACCAATAAAGTCTGTTATAAATATCAATTATCATTAATTTTCATTTGATTTATTATAATGTCAAATATTTCACTCTAACTTTTCTCCCGTATATAATACGTACCTAGACTCACAGAAATAGTCTCTCGATTCAAGAGCAATAATAAGATTATATAAAGTTGTAAAAGGAAAATAATTGTTTAATGAAGATTTAATTTAATTTAAGAGGAGTTTACTCGATTTATTTTCAACTATATAATAGGAAAATATCGGATTCTTAATTAGTTAAATTTAATAAATTAAAAAATAATCTTTTGTTTTAAGTTTTTCGCGGACAAAGCTGACATATTTCGTGCAAAATACATGTAATTTTTGTATACATGAATTTAAATTTTAATTTACACCTCATGAATTCTCAAACTGATGTTAAATGCCCATGAAAGAATGCACGTACGGCCGAATGCTGGTAAAGTACTGTTTCCGACTTTATCGGAAATGTAGGAAATTGTTGTTGGGCCGAAGTTGTAAATACGTTGGAATGATAAGAGATTACCAGGCTTTCACAAATGTTGAATTTGGACGTTAGATGTCGGGAATTTCATCGGGACAGTACATATTATTACTTTTGTCCCGTTCTTATCAAACCAGTAAAAGTCATACACTGGCCCGTACTAATAAAATACTTTCCCGACAACCAGTGGTTGCTCAGAGTCTGACCGTATAAGTCAGTGTTGGTTGTAAACTTATATTTGATCAAATGCAATTGAGCGAATATAAATTTCTTCTTCCAAGAGGAAGCTTTGTGATAGTAAAAAGAAAGTTTTGCTACAAACATGTTAGAAACATGTTTTGAGAGTTAAGAAATCAAAATACACTATTTTTAGAAAATTTGTGTATGGATGTGCGTGTACATGTGCGTGAGCGTGTGCGTGTGCGTATGTGTGTGTGTATATGGAGTGGATCAACATTACTCTGCATATACACGGTGAAATTGAAGAGGAGTCCGTATCTTATGTAGTATAATCACGTTTTTGCTATTTATTCAAATTGTAGTTTCTTAATTGAAAAAATAAAAGTTTTCCCCAATTGGTATTAAAATAAGGAATATTTTAAGACCTTAAGTATTTAACATTATTTCCTTTTCGAGATAACTTCGCAACGCGAAAACTGAGGTTAGCTTTTCCGTTTCGAAGTTTTCTCGAAAAGGAAATAATGCTAGATACTTTTTAAGGTCTCAAAATATTCCTTATTTTAATACCAATTAAGGCCAACTTTTAGTTTTGCAATTAACAAACTACAATTTGAATAAATAGCAAAAACGTGATTATACAAGCACAGAAGATAGGGCCTCTTAACCCATTTCTTCCCAAGCGGTCATTTTATAATCAATTGGTTTTTTGCTTAAAAAATTGTCGAAAAAAAAAATAATAATAAACAATAACACTTTTCTAAACTACAATTATCCGCTCTTTCTGATTCTGAAGTCTGTTCAATGGCGGATTTGGGCAAAAAACCAATCGACTATAAAATGGCCGCTTGGGAAGATATGGGTTAAGGGGGCAGGTCTGGGATCAACCCAAAAAAATACTTTTTCTTTACGAAAATTTTTATGCTATCAAAAAATAATATCTGAAATTTTGCCGTTGTAAAACCTTAAAATCTTGTTCCTACACATCACAATAAATCACTTTTGTTCCTCACATGATTTTAGGTGACATAATGAACAAAAATAACAAGTTTTCTGGCCTCGTAAAAAAAGTATTTTTTGGGTTTAACCCAAGCCTGCCCCCTTAATGTTTCAGGGCTCATTTTTTTTTATTTTTCTTAATGGAAGGCGGCCAAATACATTTTTTTGTTTTTCGAAGGTTTTTAATATTTATAGCGGTTTTTTGATTTTTGAGTTTTACTTTTTCTTTTTTTTTCGTACAATTGAAATAATATCATTGAACCAGCAAACTGGAATTTGAAAGAGCATAAAATTACTTATCTTTTCCGACCTCGTTGGATAAGGTTATTCTCTTCTTTTGTTATAGACAAAAACGTCCTTTTTTGTTTAAACGATTATATCTCGGAAACGAATGGCGGAAAATTTTTGAAAAAATTTCAGTTGATTAGGAATATGGAATATTGGCGACGAAAATTAGCGCAATTCAGAGGTTTGCGAAAATGATTATAACACTGACAAAGTGCGTTTAATAGGTCTTACATTTATTTGTATCCCTCCAAACACGGGAATACCATCTTGATGATATCACATATTTAGGGAATAAAACAAGTTCAAGAGACTATTTTACGTATTAACGAAGTTTGATTAATTTAGGTTCCTGAATCGCGTTAGTCTTCCCTGCTAACGCTGAATCGCGATACTCTTCGTCTTAAGGTGATGCTAAAGCCACCTGTCCCCGACAAATACGAGGATCCACTTTTCTCATTTCATTTTCAATTTAGCGTAAATATCTCTATGGATAGTTGTTGTTCCAACCAAAAAGAACAACTTTTCACAGAGCTATTTTCTTAAAATTGAAAAATGAATCAAATAAGTGGTTCCCCGTATTTACCAGTAACACGGTGTTTAACATCACCTTAAGCTTTGAAACGCGTTACTCTTCGTATTGAGCGTCGATATACTTCTGTAGTGATATACCTAAAATATCAATCATGAATTTAAAATGTTCTACGATTGCTTAAAAAGAACAAAACCATTTTCCATGGTACATCCAAACGATGAAATCATCTTGTGTACATCGAAAATCTCCCGCAACGCCCAAAAACATTGAATCACCACGTGAAAAAAAAACACGCTACACCATCAGCCACGAGCAAGCATACGACTCTCTATATTTACCTGCCTTTATAAATAGGCCTGTATCACATTGACATAAAGAAAGAAGCCAGAAAGCGAAACACACACACACAGACACTTTAACACGCAGACTGCAGGTCTCAGCTCGAAGTAAGTACGTACACGCCCGCCCGTCTATCTAATCGCCGTGTAAACTTTCTCACGGCAAGAGGAGACAGCCGCGCGCCACCACCGCCTCGTCTCGCCTGATAATTCTTTATCGTGCGCGCAGGCATCATCGACGACACGGCTACCGTCTTCCCGTGCGCGCGCGCGCGCGTCCGGGTTATATCGCGCCCGGATCGCTCGATACCAAGAGCGTATATAGGTAGGTATAAAGTGATTTACGAGCGCGCTGCTCAGGTCTCGTGTCTGTGTGGGTTTGTCTAGAGGAGGGAATACTCTTCGTCGCCTTTTTTTTTTATCGCAATTTGCACTCTTGCGCGAGCGCGGCGTTGATCATGCGGAGGGGCCAACGCACTCTTGGAAATTCGGTGCGCAACGACGGGCTGATCGCGCTCCGATGAGAGCGTAAAAATATGACGCGTACGTGGCGGGGAAGCTTGATGTAGAGTTTTGGAGGAGCGAGGTGAGAGAGGTGCGAGCCGCGATCGGGACAATGATTGACTCGGCAAATATGTATTCGTGAAATATCTACGGGTCGAGTTTTAACGTGCAATAAGAGATACCGAGGTGTCTGTATCTGTTGCATTTTATAAACATTGCATATGATGTTTTCTTAAGATTGTATGGCGTTAGTAAAGTCGAATTTGCCTACACTGTAGGGGAATTTTTTAGAAAAATTTATTGCTGTCATCTTTGGCTCTTCTTTGCTTATATAACAGAAAATAAATTCATATGAGAACTATTTCTTACAAAAAGAATCGGTTTGAAATTGTAAAGTTTTAAACTTTATAACTAAAACTTTATGACTTTATAATTGTTTTTCTCAAATATAATATATTTTTACATTTTACCGGATTGTAGAATATTCCGGAAAATTCAAAATACAAAAATAATATCATTTTATTATATATAAATAATAATATAAAATTTGTTATGTTTTGTTGCACTACTTTATAGCTATTCAAAAATGCTTTCATGAATATCTTTTGTTTGTGCAAAATTATCTACAAATTTTTTCACAGTGGTAGGTACAAGATTTACATTACAATTGCCATAATAGAAGGTATTTGGTTTCAATGTGCTTCTCTGTAATTGGAACTTATGAGATTTTATTAATTTTCATGTATAAAACATACTCCATATTACAATGGAAGTTTTTTTTGCACCCGAACAAAAACCTGCACATTTCTTCGATTAATAATGAACTCCCCAAGTTGCGTATTCTCCCCTGCTGTACATAATACATCTTTAATAAAAAATATACCTACACATATAAAACTCATTTAGCTGCATACACAGGGTGATGAGCTTTAAAGCTTGCTCTTTTTTACTAAAATTCACTTAATAACACGCATTTTTAGAGTACGTTTTATTGGATTGACTTGAAACTTTCAGGATATTTTCATCATATATTTTTCTTCTTCAGATGAACAGAACAAATTTAAAATAAATTAAAATAATTTATTTTGTGATCATCTTTTTAATTTTTTAATAATTATCAATACTTTTTATGATGAATCATAGCTTACTAAATTAATTATTTCCACATTTATAAATTCTGCTTCGCTTATTTAGAAAATAAACGCTTGATGAAAGTTTCATTACCCTGTATGTGCGCATAAATGAGTTTAACATGACACATTGATCTTGACTGTATTTTGTTTAGGTAAAAAAAGTTCAAAATATGTAATGTATCTTTAAATCGACTAGTCGTAATATCTTTGTTGTTGTTTATTTTTATTCAGAGGGTAATAGTTGCTTGTTCCCTTAATAAACCACGATATTTTGTTAAGTAATGTGCGCTAATATATTGTCATTCTAAAATAAATTAAGAAATATTTGTTTTCAAAAACTGTAGAATCGTGAAAATCGCTTTAGACATAATATGCAACAATTTATGGTCAGGGCATATAACAACTTATACAACCGATATGGCCATTCTCCAAACAATGAAATTTAAATCACATAGTAATCTACATGTTAAAAAGTTTACTCGAATCTTCTATATTATACCTGAAACAATTCCGAACGCTTCCATCGCCTACACACACAGCATCCGCAGCACGGAAAACTCATCTCGAGAAAATTTTCCGAAAAGCATAAAACCGCAAGTTTTATATCCCAACGGTTGCCGCGCGCAAAGTTGCTGCCGTAGCGTATATACACCGTAGATATAAACTGCCGCGATTCGCACTCGCGACAGTGGAGCGCGCAGAGTGGATCCGTGCGTTTGCATACGCTTCTCTCAATACCTACCCCAAAAATTCCACGCTCGGTGCGCTCGCGCATGTAGTCGAATTCCCGACTTACGAGACTGCCGCGCGTGCGCGCAAACTTCGCCAAAGTCTCGCGCGATTCGCGTATCAATAGAGAAGAGGAGACGAGGAGAAGCTCTACGCGCTGATCCGCGAGAAACTCTCGGCTCGATGAAAACGTCCGGCACCTGAGACCTCGAGAGCAGCAGTGGCATACCTACACTCCGGAAATTTGAAAATCCCGCGGTATCCCCTCGAGGGTCTCTCCACGTAAGTAGGTCGTGTGTATGATAATGTTGGCTATTATCGACGAGACAACGAGCCGAAGCTCACGGGCGAGGGGGAGTAGAGAGGAGAGAGGATCGGACGGGATTTCGCAAGACACCTGAGTCTTTGTCGAGGACTTAATTAATTAAGGGCCACGATGCCCCCTACATGGCGAAAGGGTTGCCGAGAGCGAGGTATATATAGATACAGTCTTAATACGCAGCAGCTGATGCCCCGGGACGTATAACGAGCGAAACGCCGGATAAAAGCCTACACCCCTTTCCATTTCTTTTTTTTTCTAAGGCTCCGAGGAAGCGAGAGATGCAACCCTTTTGGGCGCGTAGACCGCCGCCGCGCCTCGAGATCTGAAATATTTAAGTGCGGGGAGATCGCCTTCTGTTCTCGCTGCGCGTTACGGGCCGTTATCGTCGAGGGGTAGGAAGTAATCAGCGCGGCTCACTGCTTAATTACTGAAATTAAATATCTACTAATTTGCGCAGGGCTTTTAAAAGTAATTTTGGACGGAATTATTTATACGCGGGATGACTTTTTTCGTGGTTGTGGGAAGTTTCTTTGTAAGAAGTATTACGAAGGAAGCTTTTACGTGCGTAAAAATGAAATCTGGTAGCATACGTTTTTTAAAAGATTAGAAATAAAGTTTATGAATATTGCTGGGATAAAAAGCTATTAAGTTATTTATATAGAAGTAAAAAGTTCAATAACGAATTGTAGAATATTTCAGATTTTAATAAAATTATAAAATATTTTAAGTTACAAAATAATCTTTTAAGAACTTCAAACAAAAATCGACATTTGCTTTTTTCTTAACCAGGTTCAAGCGGTACTATTTGCTAGAAGATGAAGTTGATATAAATAATGAAGATCTATGAACTATGCGTGGTACCATGGCAGTAATATAAACATACGTATAATTAAAATAAATGAATATTATCATAATATAACAAAGTATGTAAAACGGATAAAGATAAAGGTAAAGAGAGATAGAGAATAAAGAGTCTTTATTTGAATTTATTATAAAAATTTTGAGTAGTTTAGGAAGATTTTTGAAAAGCTATCGCAGATTAGAAAAGACACATCTGCCCTAAGACCAAAGTGAATCTACTGTTGACTTTTATTTAAACAAAATGCATAATGGAGTCTTTACAGAGTTAGTATATTAACAAAGAGGTGTAGTAAATATAATACATTGTTCTGTGTATAACTATGTAATTGAATAATGAAGTAACTTTATGTGAAATATTAACTTTATATAAACTGTATGTAAACTATTAATATGAACCATCTCTGTATTAATATCCTGCTGTGGAGGTTCCGCGCGGACTGAAGCTACTCCTTATTATGCTTCCTTTCTCCCGTAGGTCCTTTTGGGTCCGGAAAACTATCATAAAAAACTACAGATCAAGAGACCCAACACTTTCCCGTTTGACAGTATGTTTGTGCTGTAGATTTGTATGTGTATGTATACTGCACATACCATAATTATATACTATATATATCGTTGAACTTCAACAGAAACAAATGTAAAAAAAAATAGTCTCAACAACGAGCTTCCTAAGTGATTTAAAATGTTACCAGTGACTTAACTAGTACCTATATGTGACTGTTTTAACTCTTCAGCAATTAATTCTTCAGCGATCGGGCTCATCCCTATCGCCACTTTACGAGTTTAGTCAACCGGTGCACGCCAGCCGGTGTACGTCCCTCGCTTATACCACGGTGCATAAACACACTCGGCCGCTCGCTCAGTTATATACACCTTATTTAATTACCCCTGTGACTGCAGTGCACGCGCGCGCCGAGTTTACCACGGGGCGGACGGCGAAGCTCGCGCGCGATAATCGATAAGTGCAATTCGTTCGCGCGGCGCCTGCACTGATTTATGCCCGGCGTAAAGTGGCCGGGCCGAGCGCGCTCTTAACATTTAATTAGTAATTGTTATCTGACGTGTGCACAAGCATGTGTGCGTGTGATAGTGGCCGTCGTGGATTTACGGCGTTTGTTCAGGCGTATTTCGTCGTGCGTTTTAGAGAGCTCGGTTTAAAGCGCGAGGCCGCGTTTGTGAATATACCGAAGGGTGAGCGTTTTATTTTCCGTTGGTTGTATATGTGAAGCTGCTTGGATGCGTATGACAAAACTGCAAATTGAATCGTGAATTAAAGTTGTCATTTCTTTTTTAATGTTTTCTAATGCAGCCCATTTCTATCTGTGACGATTTAAATGGGTTATCATTAAAACATTCATTTTCTTTTCAACTAATAGTGAACAAAGTTATTAATTATAAAATGACGAATAAAGAATATATAATAGAAAGTAATATAGTGAAAAATATATAATGAATATACATCTTATATAAATTATATTATTAAAAGTAAGGTATATGGATAATCGAGTATTATAAAAATTGGCCAACAGAGTCTCTTAATGGGAACAGATACACCTTTAAATTTAAAATTAATTGTTAATATATTTTAGTGTAAATATGAATCGCTCATTATATATTGCCTATTCTTTTCGAAAAATTTGAATATTTTATTAAAATTTTTCTTAGGTCTTTTTAATTGGCTATAATGAAAACCTGTATATTTATTGGACTACCGAAAAGTTTTGAGACCTAACATGATCGAATTGGTGTTTTCAAGGTTTTATTATGTTCAAAATACATGCAATTATGATATAAATGAGAGAATTTGTATATAAAAATTATTGACCAAAATTATTCTCTATTTAAATCATATATTTCATAACAATTATTTTTTTAATTGAAGCGTTTTGGCTTCAATTGACTAGATATAACTTTGGAAAATAATTTTCTATATAAATTCCCACATTTATATCATAACTGCATGTATTTTGAACATGTTAAAACCTCGAAAACGGCAATTCGATCATGTTGGCTTTCCAAATCTTGCTGTAGCCTAAGAAATATAGAGGTTCTCATTATAGCCAATCAAAGAGACCTAAGGACCATAAAAAAAAATATTTTTTGTCACATTTTGATAAAATATTCAAATTTACCGAAAATAATAGGTAATATATGACTAGTAACTTATTTTTCCCTTAAAATGTATTATCAATTAATTTCAAATTTAAAGGCTCATCTGTCCCCTTAAAGATAATAAAAGAAAGTAGTAATAAAGATGATATAAATTTTTACTATAGTAAGATTACATATATTACGTATATAAAGTACTTTATTACACAACAACTTTTTCAATTCTCTCTCGTTTAGACCTCTAACATGAATAAATCAACTACCGCGCTTACATATAATACAACACGTAAAAACCCATCGCCTGAAACCGTCAACAATTCGCGTTTCGCGAATGAAAACACGAATCATCCATTGTTCTAACAAGACGATAAATTCACTGCTAGCGCACACTCGCACAAGACGATGGTCTTCAACCATATACGATACTAATCCCGCGACGTTACATTACCCTTTTGTACACCGCGGAGCTGCAGCTTCTGGCTCACGCGTTCTTATATATATAGGTACACGCGCGCACCGCGAACCGCACAGAGTGATTTAGCGTCCGAGCGTCGAAAGAGGCGCGCATATCGCGCGCGACGTTAATTTACGCGCGTATAATGGCTCGCGCTCTTTGCTTGAGGCGCGAAAACGTTGCGACATGGCGACGAGCGCAGCTGGACGCGCTGATCTTTCCTGTTAGTTGACTTATTGATAGAGAGAGAGGAGAATTTTGTTCAGGTAGATGCTGAAAGCGACTATATGAAAAATTAGATGGCGCAATAATTTATTTTGTTGTTTCGTTGAAGGTATGAAA
This sequence comes from Gastracanthus pulcherrimus, assembly GCA_949152435.1. Classification (NCBI taxonomy): domain Eukaryota; kingdom Metazoa; phylum Arthropoda; class Insecta; order Hymenoptera; family Pteromalidae; genus Gastracanthus; species Gastracanthus pulcherrimus. The sequence goes on along the minus strand of OX424573.1, from coordinate 28,451,841 downwards.
CATGTGTTTGTCGGGAGAACTTCTATCGGAAAAAATTCCTTGGTTATTTTGTCTCTTGTTAATCATTCTGTATTAATTACTTCTATATTTTAGTGTGTGAGTGAAAAAGAAACTTAAACGTTTACAGTTCTTATGAATCCTGCTAAAGATAGGTTTTTAGTATTAAACGTATCTATCCTTATAACTTTTAGTTAATTTTTGTTCACTATAAGAAATTCAATGAATTGTTTGCCTTTCTTACTTCTTTCTTATTTTTTAAATTACTACAGTAACATGAATAATACATACCCCCCGGGGAATAGATTTTAATCAAGTTTTATTAAGTACAGTTTCTGGCACCCATAAATGATGCCTAGCATCCTTATAGTTTGGTTAATTTATTAAGAATAGCACCTCTACTTCTGCCTATAAGTGTTTATGCTATGAAAAATTATCCAAATTATAATAAAACTATTTTATATAAGCTTCATTCCATATAAAAATATTAATCTGATCTAAATTTATTAACCATTGAAAATGATAACTGAAATGGTATGAATATTCAAAGAAATTTAATTTTCTTTAAATCGTTGAATTTTTATGTATTTCTAGTTACAATCTTCAACAAATTATTAATAATTTTGTCTCAGAAATTATTTTTAACGAATCAAAGCTTAAATTAAACTTCTATTCACTTACTTTAATTATTATTTGGATAATTTTTCTAGTATAAAAACTTTTAGACTTATGATCAAAAGTAGAAGTATAATTTTTTACTAAAACAACGCATAGTTGAAGTAAAATAGCTTTTGCTTCAAGAACAAGGGCTCATTCGACAAAACTATAGGCATTGGACATCATTTTTGGTGGTAAGATACTACCTCATAAAGACTATTTGCCGTTTCCTGGAGAGTGTGCAACTGTGCACTCTTCTCCAAAGTATGAATATCTATTAGAGCCTCAAATGGCGTAGTTTTGCAATTATAAAATATATCATACCAAACTACATATATTATATACATATAAAAATGTTGTATTATATTATAAGTATAGGTAAGTATTATATATAACAATACCACCCTGAGCAATCGAATACATATATAACGCCCTAACTAATAACGTATAAACAAATAATGATATATAAATCTGTGAGTTTTTGGAAAACTTACTTAAGACCATTTTTTAAATCCAGTTTCGAGCGTTTTTGATATCCTTACAATAGTATTTTTTCAGATAGAGATACAAAAAGTGTAAAAATAAGTATCTATACCTACTATTTATGAATCTTTTTAACATTAGTTTAAATAGAAAATAAAAACTTTAAACCTTAATATCTCAAAAACATAAAAAGTTGACTTCAGTCGTTGTTTCGTGAATTAAGCGCATAAATATAATAATATGTAACAAATACTTGATATATGAAAAAGAAACATAAACAACAGTTAAGCCTAAAGAAAGAGAACACTTAAGAAAAATTGTACAGCATGAATAATCAATAGCTTAAATCACACCAGATCTATATTATGTTTAATATTCAATTTTAATAGTGCAAAAATCAGTGTAGAATTGCTTATCATTTATTTTAATGATACTTCTTTTATTATTTTTTAATACGGCATTTCATATTAAACAAGGAAAAGTTTATGCGTTTTACATCTCCCTTCACAAAAAAATATGACAAAATATATATACATATTAATCAAACAATATGCATCAAGCTAATGGGCGAAAAACAGGTCAAGTGCGTTCTAATGCATATGTAAACTCCGACACTGCCTTATGCGGCAATAAATTAAGAGCTCTAATAGAAAGATCTCGCATTTTCAATTATACGCTGTAGTAACACAGATACATTTCGATCGGTATCATTCCGCGCCTCTCTCTCTCTCTCTGTCTCTCTTTTTCTCTGCCTCTCTCCCATGCACACAGGCGATAATTAAGAATTTATCGGTCATCGGTATCAAACACGAGTTTTTTCCAACGCTTCTCCACCTCGTTCCTTTCCGTTCGCGCGATGCATCGCCGCGTATTACATGCACGGTGCATTCGCTCGATAATCGCAGCGATCTAATTACACCCGCGCTACAGTACCTATATATATATACATGTAGTACTCTCTGGCGCACTGTGCCAAGTTAGCCTCGCGCGGACTGCACTCGCGTATAATTGCCGTACAGTATCTGCAGGGCTTTTTTTGTATCGCGCTGATGGCTCGCGTGACTTACGTCGTGATCTGGCAGAGCTTTCAAGGGCCAGCTCCTCCTGTTTCTCCTGTATCATACGTGCTGTTGTATACTTGCTTTACGAATGATTTATTACCGCTGTGTATAAAGCTTTCTTCCTTTCGTTTTGTAGTGGATTTTGAGCTGGAGTTTATAAATGAACCACTGCCGGTGAATTATTGCGTCTGAAATTTGCTTGGATGAAGGAAGCATGAAACGTCCTTTGAGGGCTATAAATTAACCCTTGATTATTGGTTGAGACAACTGCTTTACTATCTTTGATAAGTTTCGAGATGATTATTCGAAATAATTTCATAAGGGAGTTATGAAGTTATCTTATATACTTATTTTCAGTAGGAAGATTTACAAAACGTTAGTTTATAGTTTAAAATCGTTTTTGTCCTGGCTTTCTACAAACGTCTTAAAAACGACAAGTTAAAAGTTCGAAAAACGTCCTTTCATTTACTGTCCGATTCATCATAAAAAGATATTCTTTCTAACAAATTTAATTAGTTATTATTAATTGACATATTGACTACTATACTATCTTCAGTACATCCTTCATATTACGGATAGATATAGTATATTTTCTTCAAAATTAATAGCTACAAAAGAAATACTATTAAATTTAATATATAAGCAACTAATACGTTAAATATAATTTTGTGTAAGAAAAGTCACTTAAAATATTTTCGAGTTTCATCTATTATTCGTATTTTTTAATTGCACTGTTCGATTGAGAATCTATGTCGATTCTGGTTCACTCTGCTTTTCTGTTAGTCGACTAAGATGGTGGCGTCCTACCAATCACAGTTCAGAATTTGGATTGGATCAGTGTCGATCAATCTATGCAAAAACAAGTGTTCTTTGGTAAACGGAATTAGATCTGAATCGATCCAGAGTTGCTATGAGCGGATCAACTTTCTTAAAGGGGGCTTCGTCGTTTTTTAAAAATCCATCATTAACAAAAAATAAAATTCCCACTGAAAGTGTACGTCTTAAGCATTCTATTGAAATTTCTGTTAGGTGGGTTGCCAATTAAACTGGAGAGAGAAAAATGTTTGAAATTAAACCATGATTTCTTTATAAAACTACCAAGAGATTGTAGCTTTTTATTCATAGAATCTGATTATTTATCGAAAATACCCTACCCGGTTGCCAGCCAAATATAAAAAATAATTAATGAAAAGCTAAAATTAGTGTATTTTTGTATGCATATATATGTGTATTGTTGTTATTTTTTATGTATCATAACATATATTTATGTCAATAACTATGAAAATTAATGCTAAATCATTTTTAGTTTATTTAACTAAACCCAGCCATCTAACTATCAGTATACTCAATTTTATCTAGGCCTCCCCTTAATCTCATTGCTATAAAGTGAAACCAAAATGTAAAATACAGTTTTTAAGTGTTTATATTTTCTCTCACCATATACTTCTGCTTGCAACTGCTAACAGTCTCTAATACAGATAAAGTTCATAAATAATTTTAATAATAAACTTATGCTAATTTTAACAATCATCATCAGCAATTTGCTCTAAGCAAAGAAAAATCTTAACTCGCACAATATAGCATGTCCGTCCTCATTGCTCACAGCATCCACGACTCACTGCTCATCAGCAACACGACGTCGGCCACGGGCAGCAATGTAGCGTCGCGGCGGCAGCATCAGTTCCTCGGTCGTACAATATACGCTGCTGCACAATCTTGGTATCTCCCGAGGCAACGGTGTTCCGGCTCTGCGTCCGCACCGCACGCAATTCGGTGCATACCACGCGACGACGCGTCAAGCGCGCGCGGTAGATGCATACAGCCGTGCCGTATAGTACTTATTGTACAGCCATACCACGCATATACACGCATCCGCGCCGTGTTGGCCGGCTTGTCTTACAACGCGATAAGTCGAGGGGAGACACGATCTGCTTGTGTCGCGGAGATGGCGATGCGTATAATGCAGAGGTCAACATACAACGACGGTGAGCAGTTGCGACGGACGATGCAGCGCAGAGTCCCTTTTGCGCGCTTTTTAATGTCGTGTCGATGTGGATGTGTGTGCGTGTTGGAGAGAGGGTGTCGCAAGTGCGAGTAACGCACGGATATAGCCTTTAGCTGCTGTTGCTACTGCTACTGCAGGTATCGAGGTCGAGGGGAGAAGAGGAGTGGAGCTACGCCGATCCTCGAGTGATTCTTTTGACGTAATGGACAATAACTGATGTCCCGGAACAATGAGTAGAGGTGTTGGGGATAGCAAAGATTTTGAAGGTTTTAGTAGAGGTTTATTTAGTTTTAGGAGTAGTTTATTTATGAAAACTATGAAAATAGCCTGAAATTATTATTAAAACGCAGTTAGAGAAATTATTTTTATTAATAATGAACTAAAACCTGTAGGGACGTATGTTTCACAAATACAACATAAACTTCTGCCAATTTTCTAGAATCTATAAGTGATAGATAATCTTACCATTCTGCAAAATAAATATTTAGATGGATTAGATCAAACTGGGATATTTTATATATTTTATAATTATACCTGACAAGGGACGTCTAAGCCATATCTTATACTCAATAGAAATCAAGAAAACTAAACAAATTAAAGTAATTTATGATTATAAATTATCCTGGAGAATTTTAGAATTTTTCTTGAACGCAACACTTGGATGATCCTTACAAGGTTAACAAAGGATTAGAATAAAAAATTATATTGCTAATTAAGTTTTCAGCAATAATTTATACCTTTCAGTAGTAAATGATTTCATCGAGTATAATATATTTATATGTTAAAATTAGCGATCAAAACTATATTTATCTCTTATTATTGATCCGTAATTATAATTATTTATTATATATTTTTGAAATACAATTTGAGATATAGAAAATGGAAATAGCTTGGATAACGATCATTAATTCAAGTACTTTGTTTTTCCAGCCAAAATACTTTAACCAAGTGCATTTGGAGTAATATTCAGCATCAATCTACTTCACTTTTATGATATTTATTGTAAAATGTGTGCGTTCTCTTCGTTTGTTGACCGTCGCATGGCACAGCGGCGCGTGAATTTCCGTTTTCCAATAATACAGTACCTGTTGACTTTGTCGAATATTTACAATGCAAACGCCACGAATGCAGTGGCATTATTAAATTCCGCTTCTGGGAAATACAGAACACAGGGCGCAGTCGCGGCACTGTTGATCCGTCAATTGTTTTCAAATATTTTTAGTTGAAAATAACTCTCAAACAAACGACCCAAAGTTTTAAATGAAAATTTAATTTTGCGCAAAACTTACAAATGCTATATAATCCACCATTTCATAATAGACATTAAATTTCGTACATCGTCTTTAATTTTAATTTTAATATTATATTCAACTTAATATTAAATACAATTTAGTTTCACTTATTGATTCGTGATAATATGTAAATGAAGAATGAATTTATTGAAATACAAAGAAAAGATTAAACATATTTTTATTGATGTATGAAAAAGAAGAAGTGAATAGTATCATACAATATTTTAAATCTACATACAACAATATTATTATTAATAGCTTATGATTGTACGCTACACGTTGCGTATATTACTATGTTTGTGGGAACAAATTATACAATTTAAAGGCTCTTATTACACAACTGGTATTATAGTGACATTTAATACTTATATATATGTACTTGCATGTTTATCAAATTACTTCAACTGAATTTCGAATTTTAATTACGCCTAGGAATCACAGGCGCGCCATATATATATATATATATATATATATATATATATATATATATATATATATATATATATATATATATATATGTACTTCCATGTTTATCAAATTACTTTAACTAAATTTCGAATTTTAATTACGCCTAGGAATCACAGGCGCGCCACTATTTCAATCATCAACGATACGAATATCAATATAAACTGCATTAAATAGATATTAACATATATTTTGTATAAAAAATCATTTATAAACATTATTTTTAATATACAGATATTGATTATGCATGTTATTGTATGGTTTTAATGTAATTATCAAACAATATTATTACATAAATATGATCAAGTAGATCGACAAATAATGTTTAACTAAAAAATGAAGTTCAAAATTACTATAGATTTTATCAAATTTCTTTACTTGATTTATTTTGAGCTAACCGTTTCAAATAAATTTACATTTTAATAGTTGATCTACTGAAATAATTCCTACTTCATTTTCCACTGTTCATCGTAATTATGCTTTTCACCTGTAAAGTAATATTAAAGATAAAATAAAACCTTAAATAATTACTATTATATTAAACGTATTTAAAAGTGTAGATGTATATTAGTCGCATAATTTGTTGTGTTTTTCAAAAAATATTTATCATAAGTGAATAGATAGGCTCGTAAATAGCGGGATAAATTGATAAAGATGTAAGTTGATAGTGAAATAAGTGGATAGAGGGATAGAGGGTCAGTGGAAAAGTTGGATATAGAGCTGCGTGGACAGTAGAATAAGTGGATAGAGAAGTGCATGGATAGTACAATACCTGGATAGAACTGCATTGATGATGAGTTCGTGAGTAGTAGTGTGCTTGATAGCATGGTTGATATGCATAAATATAATTACAAATAGAACTTGTGATTGTTTTTTATAGAATACGCATTTTCATTCTCTCTCACTCCCCCCCCCCTCTCTCTTTCTCTCTCTCTCTCTCTTTCTCTCTATCTCTCTATCTCTCACATGTGCATGTGGATACAACAGCGCCCCCTTTCTCATACTCAATTCATATCATCCTACTCAATAACTATGCTAGAGTACATGCGATTCCAAACGCTCTCTCTCTATTTCTTCCCCTTTTGTCCCCCTCCATGACCACTGCCACCCACTTCCCCTCCCTCTCCTCATTCCACCTACCTCACCCATTCACCCTATTCCTCCTATGCTTAAAATCCTTCTAAATCCTTCCATTCTCTCTTTCTTTCTAGATATATAGATATATACCATACGTGTAATTCACAACAATTCTTACTCCCACGCACCTCCAGCTCCCCAATCACCCACCACACTCCATCTAGCAATATATTCTTCATTCTCTTACGCTCCCGGTTCTTCCTGACCCCTTCATTTTATTCCTTGATTCACTACATCGTAGAAAATGAAGAGTTAATTTGCGTATTAAGTTTAGTGAATACAATCATTCTTTTACTTAAGGATAAAGCCCTTGACCATATGCTATTTATCGTATACTACGCTATATTTCTGTTTACAATTAATTTTCAAAATAATGTTATATTTATTTCTGTTTTTTACATAATAAATCGGTAAGTGTTGGCAAAAAGAATTACGTACCACCGTGCAAGCGGTAGTGCTAGTAAAAATATATATCCCAATCCGTCATGTTTGTTAATTTAACAAACGTACTGTATCTTTTATAGTATTATATATATATATATATATATATATATATATATATATATATATATATATATATATATATATATATATATATATATATATATATATACATATATATATATTTATATATATGTATACTTATAAGCAAATATTATATATATTCCGTACTTATAAGTAAATTTAAGCTCTATTTGAATTCCTGTGTTTTGGGCCAAAACACAGGAATTCAAATAGAGCTTAAATTTGCTTATAAGTACGGAAATAGCGTCGTGCGAAAACTCGCAGCTTTAGGGCAATTAAAATAGATAGCCCGGAATACGTGTGGCGGGTGAAGGGATGTGGAGTCTGTAGGAGAGTAAATAGGTTTTACACTGATTTTAGTATTTAGAAATCAATATAATAAAACGAGCACATATAGTTGCTCTTAAAAATAACTATTTACAAGGTTTACGCGTGTGGTGTTAGAAGAGTGTATATTAAGCTTCACAGGCGGTCGCGAAAACAGGCGCCGCGATGCGCGTAAAGACTCCGAACTTGTCATAGTCGCGGTCAAACCGGAAGAGAGCGAGCTCAGCGAGAACAAATGGTTTTGCTCTCGCTTCGCAGAAATCAGGATTAAGGAAGAAAAGTGGGAGAAAGCTTGCATATGTGTCCTTTCTCGTAAGAAATCGTGCGAGAGAGCGCTTCAGATCTTGCGAGAGAGAGAAACACAGTGCGCGCGAAAATATGAAATATAATAGGGCCGCTGCAAGTGCAAATGGCCCGAACAATATATATAATGGACGATGCGAGTATACACTGCCAGAGGGGCACAGGATAAATATTATTATTTATCTTTTTATGTAAAACTATAAGTTATATAGTAAACTTCAGAAAATTCTTATTTAACTTCAAATAAACCTTATTCAACGGACGACTAATTCTATTACCCAATTTCCCAGAAATCCTATTTCCCATAAAAAATGAAAATAAACCCGGATAGCATTTGCGAGAACTCCCAGCGCAAAATGGGTTTACCGTGCGCACGCGGTAACGTCAAATTCGCGCGCGGCGTTAATTTCCGAGAACAGCGCCTATCGCACCCTGGGCAATGAGTGTATACCGTATACCGCGCTACGATCCGCCCCCGCCTATGCTACGCGCGCAAGAAGGGGTCCTCCGCACCACCGCCACCGCCGCGCCCGGTTTACGATCGCGCCGAAATCACTGGCGACGTGATAATAAAATAATCTGGGCCTTTCGAGTCATTAGGTCGGCCCTCGTTACTTATATAGCGCTGTCCACTTAAAGCCCGCAGTTTGTGCTGGCCATTGGTGGCTAAATCAGTGGCGATGCGCGCGTTCGTAATATCGAGAAAAGTTTGCTTGCTCGTTTGCTATAACAATTTAACTTTTCATAAATCGTTTTATTTCATATACTGTAGTTTAATTGAAAAGTTGTTTGTATCATAATTAAACATACTTTCGTAGAAAAACATTCATTTTTCAGTGAATTTTGTAAACTGATTATATTATAATGTAAAATTAAGTCCATAACAAATTGTGTAAAGAACTAATTCGGCATAGTAAGAGTAGCGCTTTAGCGTTAAAAGTAATGCTATGTTCCCATAAAATAACAAAAAATTTAACTACGAAATGGATGGTACAGTGCATTGCAGAGGAAAATGATAATTTGATTACACTGTACAATTATAGCAAATATAGTTTTTTTTTAATACTTTCCTGGCTATAAAATAGAGTTTTAACAATGAATATTTGGGCTACGTACTTTAAATATCGCGAAAAGTAATACAATTACTATGTACCATGTCACTGTTATTCTAAGTCTAACTTTTGCCACCGTCTTTAGTGAAAAAATGAAAAATAAAATATTTTTTCAATCTATATAAACAGCTTTTAATCTTGCAAATGAAATGCCTGTACCAATAAAACTTACAAGGAAAGTAAACACTCGCCGAGAAATAGATATGAATCAGGCTTTGGGAGGTGGCTTCTAATACTGAAAAATGATGCAAGCACCCGTAATTTAATCTAATAGGCCTTTGTTATTAAGATGTCAACTGTTCTATTCAAAACATGTATTATTTTAGTAATAGAAAGGTACTTCTACCTTTGGCCATAACATTGCAAATGTTGAAACTAGAAAAATGATCCAAAAGATATTGAATGAAGACTGAAAGAACTTTATTTTAAGTTTTGATTCATATAAAAATAAAAATATTAATCTGATCCAAAATTATTAACAACTGAAGATAGTAACTAAAAAGCACGAATATTAAATAAATTTAACTCTTTTAAATTCATTAATTACATGCATTTATAACAAGCGTGTATCAGAAACTAAATGTATGATATCCCAATAACAAAGAAAAACTCCTTCCAAACCTTGATCAAAATCCGTTTCTCGGAGGGTGTGCACTCTATTGTTAGAGTGGTCACGTTATTTATTAAATTGTCTTGTACAATTTTTAATATTAACATAATTATACTATATGCTATTAGGATTGTATTTGCTGTTATTCTTATGGCTATACGAACAATACTATTAAATAAACTCTGAAAAATAATTATCATTATTATTTCCCATTGATCATAGTTAAAACATTATTTCCGCGAGAGAAAAGAAACGTACATAATGACCCGCTCTAATCATATCAAGAAAATTATTTAATTTATCGGAAAATAAAGAACGTGGATTGCGCGATAGAGTCATAAGAGAGCGCCGCACATGTGGTTTACAGGTTGAGGAATTAATAGGAAATCTCGTGTGCGCGCGCGCGCGTGCGATACAAAAGATTTCCCTCGGCTACCGATTCTCATCACTTTCTCCAGAGCAATTTTCCTCCACCCCGAGTAACCAGCCAACGGCAACAACTGCGCCGCGCAGATTAAAGCGTCCGAACAATGCAAAGGAAGAGGAAGTCGCGATTTTATTGATCGTCAACTTTTAAAGTGTGCTGCGTGCTCTTGGCTACCCTCTTAAAAATACTATTGCGTTTGCGAAAGCATCTCATTACCTAAAACTAGCGTTCCGCTTAATTTATTTTTCGCAACCAAAGTGACGGTACTTTGGAATATCTTACGATCCATCCTAGATTTTCATAATTCATGCGCAAACTCTCATTTTGCTTAATTTTTCTAGCTTATAATAAGAGTTGTGCCAACATTGCATACTTAATTTATTAATACAAAGTATTTGTCGTAAAATTGCATTCGAGGTTGCATTGAAAATTTGCACTTAAATCTTAGTCATAATAATGTAATGCTGAAAAAAGTAATAGTTTATTTTCTCCAAGGAAAACATTATGAAGAAAAAAATTATTTCTATCATACGATATGTAAACTTTTTCATTATGCTAATTAAATGCAATGGAACTTAAAAATTCAAAACTTTCTTCATTATAACATCATGTTTGACTAAGGATGAATTTTGAATCTTGCACTGCTCTATATTACAAAGATATATATACGTTATAGTAGTGTTATAACAACATAACTCTCGAAATCAAGTGACATTGCTTTTACAGTTGTAAAATGAAGTTGACGGTGTTGCAGAAACATTGCAATGCCCGCTATTGCAACAAGAAATACATTGGTTGTTGCATGTCGAAATTTGCCTACGATTTTCTACTACGTTCTTCTGTCACCTTATAACTCGCCATGTATATGATGACTCTGCGAGATTATTCAAACAAGTTATAAATACATTTCTATAATGTCGTATACAGCAGCCGTATAATTTATTCGAAAATTTGAGGTCTAAAACCCTTGTTGGAAAGTACCATGGTAATGGTTTTATTTTCACGTTCTTAATTATTTTGCAACATATTTTTGCTTGTTAAGGTAGCATTCTGTATTCTGGTAGTATTCTGTAGCGATCTTAGAATGTTGTAACGCATTATCACAACATTTCTGCCAGATAGCAAAATACGTTGCAAGAACGTTTACACAAAATTGATTTAATAACCAAGCCGCGTTACTTTTAAAATTATAAGAACAGACGTATCAATGTTTCCGCAACATTGCTAGCACATAATTATAACTTTGAAAGCAACGATTATACTTTTAAAGTTGACATCTTGATTACGTATTTTGATTACCAGAGCAATATTGTGACAACGTTCCTATAACGTTCTGCACTATCTGGCACAGTTCGCATGTCAACTAGCTGCAGCGCAAAAACTCTCGCCAACAACCGCTAATTTTCCGGACACCGCAAGCAGCCTCACGTAAACCATGAAATGGTTCTTCACCGTGCAACACCATAAAATTATTCATCGAGAAAAAAAGAGTGCGAGTCTTCCAATTGCTGCGCGTGCTCGTCATTACGGCGTTTACACACTCGGTGCTCCAGCGCTCGCCTCGGTTTCACTTTCGCTAGCCGCGGCTTCCAATCTTTCTCCTACATCCAGCAGCAGCAGCAGCAGCAGCAATAGCAGCAGTACAGCTGGACAGAAATGCTATGAGCGCAGGTTTATGCGGCAGCGGCTGGCAGAGACGCACTTCGCCATACACCATAGAGCAGTAATGTCGCATGGCGCACGCTATATACACTCCGTTAAGTGGATCCAATCAAGTCAGTAGTAGCGCGACAGCCATAGCTAGACAGACAGATACATCCGAGGTTATGGAGAGAGAGAGAGAGAGAGAGAGAGAGAGAGAAAGAGAGTAAGCAGTGAGATGAAGTTGTCGGGATAGAGCAGAGAGTGAGAGAGAGAGAGAGTATAGGCCGTTAGTAAAAGGAAAGGGGAGGAGGTAGAGGGGGTGGATAAATGAGGAAAATAGAGCGAGAGACGCATAAACAAAGACAGTTCCGTATAGAGCACGATCGCGAGAGCGAGCGTAAATGGGCGAGAAGGAAAGTAAGTAGATACGTATGAGTGAGACGTTATGGTGGTGAAGAAGGAGAGGGAGAAGAGAGAGAGAGAGAGAGAGAGAGAGAGAGTGAGAGAAAGAGAGTGAGAGAGAGAGAGAGAGAGAGGCGAAGGCAGAAATGGAGAAATTAAATTACGCGTTAAGCACAACCTCTGGTACATGCGTAATTTTCCTTCTACGCTTGTGCGTTTTTCTCCCCGATGTAGTTTGTGTTTTTTGTGCTAGTATTATATTTATCATACTGAATGTAATAATATATAAAAGTCCAACCAGTTGTTTAACTTTAGATAATTTATTTATACATTTTTTAGAATCTTTGAAATATTCATTAGGTCTATGTTATACATAACTATTATTATTCAATCTAGATTTCATTATGTTTAACTCGAAGAAAATTAATCTGTCAAAAATCATAAATGAATAGAGATTAAATCATATAATTCTACTGTATGAAATAAAGTTAAATACAAATTTCAATAACTTAATATAATACTTATAATATTACTGAAATACTTAAACTTTTAATTAAAATTATTCAATTGATATTTTTTATTGTTTATATAAAACTAGTTTTATTTACTATTCAGAATCGACTATATTAGAAATGACAAGTACCTGATACGAATAATAATGAACATGAGAAAATCTTTCATATCATTGCATTGTCCGTTAGTAGCTCTATTGCGGTAGGCTTGTTTACTGAATTACACATTGGCTGGACATATAAACTTAATGACAGCACTAACTATTACATTTTAATGGCAGATATAAACGATGGACATCCGATTGTGGGTGAGTCAGTTGCGAATAGCCACAGTACCATCTGAAGAAATGATATCCGTTCATGAGCTTTTCGTAAATTGAAGGACTGTAGTTAAATTTAATAACATTGAAATGTATGAAAGTACTAGTGAATGATAATTGTTATGTTGTTTGATCACTGATTCATATTGATTTTGAATGCCAACACTTTATTTAATGAGATATTTCTCAGCAAAATTTTTAAAAAGAAAGATAATACGTTACAGGGACTCAACTTACTTTATTCTAGAAATTTAAATAGCATGGCTATATTAATTGTACTAAAAAAAATTGTCGTTTACATCAAAAGAAAGGTTTTAAACGACAAATTGATTTTATAAAAACGATTGACAGCAAGTTTTATATAAACACCAAAATCTTTAAATTTTTCTTTTTCTTTTTGGACTTTTTTTGGTGATTTTTCGTGCATTTTTCATTATCTGGGTATACTGCAGTGCGCAACGCGTATGCTACGCGAGCGCCCGATATTTGCTATTGTAGAATATTGATTCTTAATCATTAAAAATTGTTTTTGGTATTTAAAATATCGGAGATTAATGATTACAATTTGCGTGGTTCAAACTATTACTAACTATCAAATATTAAAACTTTACAATGCTAGTTTTCATATTTGTTTATTTTGCTTACAGAAAATATTCTTTTGTTTGCAAGTTTTAGTAACTGATTATTTTTTTACAAAAAGAAACGCATATTTTTTTTCAATTTAGCGTATAGAGTATAATAAAATACACAAAACCGATGCAACGATGGGTTACTGGATTTCATTAAAGTCCAGCTTATATAAAAGCAGTATTACCTAAGTTATGGGCCCATATGGACCCTGTGGGCACGAGAGATATAGAAAATCATATTTTTTATTTAAAATTTTAATAGTAAAGTAGTAATAAACATTTATTAAAATATTTTTTGTACTTTTTGTATTGTTATAATAATCCACATTATTCTATAGATATTAAATGCACTAATTCCGGTGGATCTTTTTATATTCTATGTCACTCTAACTCTCGTGGGAAATACATAATTGTTTTTCTGCATCTTCTTATTAAAAACTATGTATAATGTGGAAATTTCTACTAAAAAGAATTAATAATATAGTGTTTCATAATTTAACTTATTAATTATTAAATATGGGTACCAATGTACTAATAAATTTTGAATAAAAAAATATATTTTTTATACCTCTAGTATCCGTAGTACTCATGTAAACGTAAGTAAAAATACATTACTACGCTTTTTTCGGGAAGTGAGAACTTTACGCCCGTTACTCGTTTTACTTTACGCCAGCTCGTTCTGCCAATAGAAATGAGAATACAACTGGCCAAAACTTGGTCTGTGAAAATCAATACATGTGTTACAAAAAATATAGTGTGCACCAAGGGCGAGAGAGCCTTTTTGACCTCGTGTGTTTGCAGTAAAAACTCACACTCTGTTCAAACTCGCACTAGTTACCATAATTCACTATAATACTAAGTAAATCAAAAAGAAAATATTGATCAAAAGTCGAGTTTCACTTTCCTTTTTTTTCCAAAAACGCAATGGACATATTTCTAGGGTTGGTAGTAAAAATTCCCATGCTACATTGGAAGTAGTCCTAAATAAAACTAATAGAAAGTCCCGTGCTACGTTGGAAGTAGTCCTAAATAAAACTAGTAAAAACTCCCATGTTGATCTTGTAAAGTTAAAAACCAACAAAATAATAATTATTATGATGCATCGTATATTCTACATTATTTTCTAGTAATTATTACCATTAAAAATTTTCCCATGCAACATTGAAATTTTTACTCGAAATTTACTCGATAAACATGGTAAATTTTTTAATGTATTCTGGCAAAAATTACCACAGTTCTTTTCTCAGTGTAAAGAGTTTTTCAATAATCTATCGAAAAATGGATTGAAGTTATATATAATTAAACCGGTAATATCTTCAAGATCAAAATAGATTGGTATTCGAAATATTGAAAAATTTGAAATCCTTCTTAACCATATGTATTTAAGAATCTGTTTAAAAAAGTCTTCATCTTTGGCTTAATTGTCAAAGAAAACAATTAAATATTTCATTCGCTTATAATTTACATTTGTCAAAGCACAAAAATCTATCAAGTTTCTTAGAAATGTTATTACAGAAGTATAACTTTTTTGAACTGCATCATACATTATAACTGCAAAGCAGTCCGATCCAGATCATTAGATAAAGAATAGATTGGTGTTTGGTTACTGCCAGAAAATGTTAACATTCCTGAATCTTATACAGTAGTTGGAATTTTTTTGACGAATGAACTTATAATACTGTTTTTATAATATATGAAGTACTTGATTCTTCTGTATGATTGGTTGAAAGGATTATTTGATAAAGTTTCACATCCTTTCCTATTATTTATTTAAGCAAGAAATCTAGGCCAGTCATTCTTCTTTCAATTACAAATAAAACGTATTATTCTTAAAAATTCTAATTTTTAATTGAAATTTTGGTAGTAGCAAAACTAACTGTATGCTTTACAGAAAAAACTAAACGCATTTCTCCCACAAAGACTTTGAATACATGTCCGCAGTATTAAAATATTTTGACAAAAGTTGGAATGCATTAAGAAAATGATAACTTACTTGCACCAACATAAAAGTTGCTTATATTATTTTATCGCTTTTCACGATATTTTAATTATTTAGCACAAACATTAATACATGTTAAGAGAATGCGCAGTGCAATAAAATATTATTATTGATCCTATCTTTGCAATGTACTGCAATAATTGCATTATTGTATTTCCAATTTTTTGTTAGCTTATGAAAATCTAATGAATAACGAGAAAGCAATAAGCGGGTAATTTTGACAGGCATCCTAAGCGCATTCATCTGCATTCGCCGAACAACACAAAATCCATGAAAATAAAGTTCTTGACCTCGAATCAAAACCGTAATGTCGAGTCTCTCTCTCTCTAACACACACACACACACACACACACACACACACACACACACACACACACACACTCTCTCTCACACTTTCATTCTTCCTCTGCGCGTGGCTTGCGCTCAATATATCGTTTCCCCGTAATTTTCACTGTTTGCCCGGGACAAACAAGTGCGCACACATATATATGTACGATCGCGAATTCGCGAGGAAACTACTGCCGTGAGCGGGACCGACGATTCGCATTAATTAATTTAATTAAACCGCATAGAATGAGAACAGGATAATATGGCCAAGTGCCGGCTGCCGCTGTATGTTGGATGTTTGAAGGTGATTGAAACTCGAGCAGGTAAATAACGAGCCTGTGCGATGCTCGCTCGCACGAGCGCGGAAGCGGTAGGTATATACGAAGAGATGAAATTATTACTATTAACCTAGTAAATAGCACACGTTCCTCGGCTTTCCGAGGTTTTATTTTGTCTTTTGGTTGGGTTCAGTACGTTTTCGCGAATGTTTTGGAGAATTCAGTAGTTGGGAATTTCTCGTTAAACAATCCGTGTGTAATTTGTATATCATGGACGAAATTGCAGAGATAGGTACGTGCAGTGAACCAAACGTTTCGATAACAGTTTCTGCATTTAATTAACCGTTAAATTAAATGTGTAAAATGATAGGTTTCAAATTATATAGGTAAAGCAAACATTATTGAATAACGTGAAAATCTATTTTCTTCTTTTTAAATTAGATTGTAGTAATGGTAGATTTTAACATGCAAATGAGTATAATGCAACAATGTATTAGACGCATGAACATTTTTTAAAAATAATTTTTTTATTAAGCTTTTAAAATCTTAAAGGAGGTTTATTTTAGCTGTACATTTAATTTAACAAATAAAAGTATATTACATTGTTTGTGATACGTATATTACATATAGTTTGTGCACATGGTTGATGGTGATATATTACATATAGGTATATTATTGGTGTAGTATTTAGACTTACAAAATGGAAAGGTAATTGCAATTTTAGCACTTGCAGCTTTCCTGGTACAAAATTATCTAGTTTTATCCAGACCTAGATTATTTATCATAGCAAACTAGGTATAGGGGAAACTGGGGTAAAGTGAACACACGGGTAAAGTGAATCATGCTTATTATTTCTTCAACAAATTATTATTTACGCCTAATTTTAATTATAGTGAAAGATAATTATGCAAGAATAATAATTAATAAGTTTCACTGTATAACAATTAATATTTTATGAAAGAAAAATAATTGTATTTTTCGACCTTAAAAAAAGTTGGTTTGTCGAATTCGTTATAACGATTAAAGATGTTTATAATTAATTGTATTGCTAGATTATTTTTTCTAATTAGTTCAAATACGTTTTACTTACTATTATCAAGAATACAGAGCTTGTAAAGAGGTTTTTCTTTTCTTAAAGAAACATTTTAAAGAATCGTCGTCTCGGGATAAAGTGAATCGTGGTAAAATGGCCCGGAAAATAATGCGATAGCACTAATTATACGTGGTGACATAGAAAATTTAACAAAATATTAATCAAGGTGAGTGCTAGTATAGTATACAAAGCCTTTGTTGCAACGCATTTCATATTTATACCAAAATCGGCCAACATAACCTCCATATTTAACTGTTTCGTATTTTACAGTATTTTAAAAGTTTTAAGATGTCTTTTTTGGTTTTATTATTATCTAAATTAACGTTTTTATCTATTCTTGTACAAAAACTAGTAAAATATTTTCAAAATATTTAATTCTATCCTCTAATTCACTTTACCCGCACTGAATGGCCCGGGTAAAGTGAACAGGTATTTTTAAAAAATAGGTAAATAATATTAAACTTAATAAAGGACTCTTTTTAAGTTGCTAGTATGTTTATTGATGTAAGAAGTTTCTTGTGCAACTTACAAAGTAATGTTTTAAGTCTAAAAATATTTCTTTTTCGACTTTTAGAGTGACTATGTTCACTTGACCCCAGTTTCTCCTATCTACGTAGTTCTAGATTATTTTTAATGAATTTTGATAAGTCTGAATCGTAGAATTAACATTACCAAATTATGTAGTTTAAATTATCATTATATAGTCTGCACTTACTTTTTGGATCATCAATTATATCAATACGTGAAAAATAATCTCCTTAGTTATACTGATTTACTCCTCTTTGGTTTATAGAAACAGCAATTATTTAAAAAATGATTTAACAGCAAGATTTTATTACATGATTTATAACGCTAATTTTTCTTATTTAAGAACTATAATTAACGTTTTCGTTTAATTTTATCTTAATAATAAATAATAGAACCGCGGCTAGATAGTCAAATTTGTCAGCGCGACGCACGATTAAATGCCTTCACTGTATACCAACAAGTACCATCTTATTATGAAATAAAGCACAAGTTTCGCACGTAAAAGTCCGCATTAAGCAAAGATGAACAATATAAGCCGACTTTAATATTCATCTCCGCGTACCGGGTTATAAAATGTCGTAACACAATCGTAACCGTGAAAAATGCAGACTGCACACACGTACAGTTTGTTCAACGCTCTACCCCGGTGCGTGCGGCTTTCGCAACGCGCAGAATAGATACACGGCCGATAGGACAAATAAGCGACTTTATAGCAGCGATTCACCTGCGAGATAAGCGCGCAGACGGCTTGATTTTCTTCGCTGTGTCTCCTTACACGCGCGCTCGCGCAAAAAAAATACCCTCAAATCGCCTCGTTTTCACGCGTGTCTCGTATACGTATACCAACGGTCTAAATCTCCTTAAAGATCCTTATCCGGGCAAGAAAAATGATTTAGCAAGCCTCGCGCCAGCCTAATGATTCCGCGCGCGCGCGCACCGCGAGATCGCGGAAGATAAGATCCGATAAAGCGAGCCGCAAAATGCACGCGTGGCATTATACGCGCCGCGCTCGATTAGAGTGGCGTAAATTACGGTTTCGCGGTCATTCGCGCGCACCATTGATACGCGAATATGTGTCTGCAATGGACATTACTCGGCTGAAAATTGGTTGGAGTAAGCTGCGCTGCTGCGTTTACATCACAACGCGAGTAGTGTGCGAGGCCATGCGTTATTTGCGAGTGCGGCAGGAGGCAGTGGCGAGGGGCAATGATTTTAATGGTTCGTGTAAACTGCGTGGAAAAATGGATCGGCCGAACGTCGACAGCCTGACAAATGATAGATTTCTAAAACCGCGAAAATTACAGTGCTGTAGGGCTTGATTGACCTGTCGGGCTTTTTTATTCTTCAATGTTGAGAGCAGAAATTTCGATTGACAATGTAATTTTGGCGATTTTTGTGAATATTCGTAGAGTCGTAGTACCTATAATGATAGTTGTATTTTTTTTATTCAGAGTTGTTATTTTTTAAAATCCGAAAAAGTAGTATGCAATTTCAAATAAATATGTACATATAAAGTTTGTATGGTAAATTGTGATAAGTTTTATTTTATTTTTGAACTGTATGTTTTTGTCACATTGGGTCAAAACTACCCACCATTTTCTTCTGAAAAAATTGTATTTAAATGATTTTTTTCAACGTTATATTAATTATAATAGATAAAGTTTCGGATAAAATTTAACAAAATATAATTTTAACATATGATTTTTTAATATAATTTCATGGAATTATTGTAATTGTTAAAGTAAAATAAATCGATTAAATTATTTACTTATAAATTATTAACTATTATTATCAACTATCAACTATTGATTATTACTTTTAGTATTAAGTTGAGTGTTATTTCGTACCCTCAACTAAAATTTGGTGGGTTATTAGACTTGAACAATATAAAAATTCAGTTGAAGGTACGAAATGTCACTCAACTTGAGAGTTTTTTCCATACCGGTGACTGATCAAGGAAGTCTCTACAAAAAAGACTAATTAAAAGACTTTAATATCTTCTTCTAACTTTTTCTTTTCTTTAAATCAAGACTCGCTCACAATGCACACTCAGTCTACCCTCCAAAAGGAGTGCACTTTTACTGCAACTACGGATCAAGCACTTTATATTCTTTTTCTTTTATAGGCCCCATCATTATCCTATAGGGATTTCCAGACTTCGTCACGGAATATTGAGTTATAATTGGAGGCCGCGTAATGCGCGCGCGCTGCCGCCTGACTTCCTTTAAAAGTCCGAGCGAAATAATAGCATTTAAGGACTAGAATTACCCAAAGCGCACTTAACCCGCTTCCAAATGGACTTTCGCTTCGGCCGCCGCGACCTGTGCCTCGCGAGCTCCGCACGCGTATTATAGGCTGCGCGTATATATAATGCGCACAAGCAAACCGAGCTGATCCGAGCTGTCCATTGTTTCAGCTCTGCAGCTTGGACGGTGAATGAACTTACGCGAAACACATTGCGCGATGCTATGTAGGTAATGGCTTCGGGCTGTTACACGCGCGTGTGTGCGCTCATTTCTTTGGGTTGAATAATAGCGAAAAATTGTGTCGTTCGAGATGCCGGAGTACATAAGGCATCCGGCGAGATAATTTACTTGGAATGGGATTTGCTGTGGGCTGAGGATCTACTTTTAATACTTTTAGATTTTAGCGACGTATTTGTTGGTTTTATTGATTCAGGTAAGGATACGCCAATTTTGCAACTTTTGACTGATACCGTCACGGACCCAGTTCCTGACCAGTATCCAGTTCCTGATCATTTGGTTACATTTATTACTATTTTGACATTAATGTATATAAAATTTGTCTTAAAAAAATAATTAGTAATAGCAAACTATTTGTCAGTCATATAAAAGAACTTTAAAAGTTACTAGTAAATCACATTTTTAAGACAAAAAATGTTATAGTTGGACGTTGTTGGCAACGTCATGATTGACACCATCTTACTGTATTTGACTACAAGTGAGCATGCAAAGAAATTTAGATCATTTCTTTAAAATTTTGTAATGGATCATAGAAAAACTTATGTAATCAAGTTATTCAACAGTTTATTTGTATAAATCACTTAAAACATTCATGTTCAAAATTATTGATATTTGTAAAAACTTGTAATTAGAAATAGGGTCGAAATTATTATCGTTTACCCAATTTCTGATCAGTATTAATAACATGTCTTGTGTGTGTTTAAAAATCTTAAAATACACAAATATTTGTAATAACACAGTTCTATAAGTAGTTTTAATCCATGCGTAAATAATTTATCAGACAAAAGTCGCACAAAACGTGAATTAAATCACAGCACCACGTGCATTTTATAGGTTATAATATATGCTCGCACACGAGTCTATATCGTGCAGTAGACAGAGTACGATAATAACAGAACACTTTTACCTCGCCTAAGTTTCACATAATCACACAACCAAAAAATGTTATATTTTAGTATATCTACTGTATTAGTATTGCTTAATAAGTTTTAATTTATCATACAAAATACTTATGCGTCAATAATATATGTGACAAGGAATTGGGTCTTGATATTCTTAGAAACTACACCCATACAAATCTTAAGTGATCAGGAATTGCTCACACGGCTTTTTATTTTTGAGGCTTTATATTTAACTTAATTTTGATTATTAAAATATTTTTTAAATTTTATATTAAAGATTAACAGTTATATTTGTTATTAGAAATTTAATTTTCCATGAATACCTCATTTTTATGCTTTGACACAACAAATAACGTCGTCACGTGCCTTAACTGATCAGGAACTAGGTCCTTGACGATATCATTTTTTATAGTATAAAATATATTATTAACGTTAAGTTATTCATTTTTCTTCAAATGGATCCTGAGTTGAACTAAATAGTCAGTCCCGTTGAAACGGTGTTCAAATAGTATATTATTTGTAACGCATATTTTTTGTAACTCATGTATTGATTTTGCGTCTTTCAGGCATATTAAGCGAGGCTAAAACAACTTTTTTCTGATGCGGCAACTATACACTTAGAAGAGTTGTTTTAAAACTCATTAATTATTTTTATTTTGTTACAAGAAAAAAAAAAGAGTGATTACGTATTTTTTTTATCTTATATACATAGGTATATATAGGTATATATAGGTATATATAGGTATATATATATAGGTATATATAGGTATATATAGGTATATATAGGTATATATAGGTATATATAGGTATATATAGGTATATATAGGTATATATAGGTATATATAGGTATATATAGGTATATATAGGTATATATAGGTATATATAGGTATATATAGGTATATATAGGTATATATAGGTATATATAGGTATATATAGGTATATATAGGTATATATAGGTATATATAGGTATATATAGGTATATATAGGTATATATAGGTATATATAGGTATATATATAGGTATATATAGGTATATATAGGTATATATAGGTATATATAGGTATATATATAGGTATATATAGGTATATATAGGTATATATAGGTATATATATAGGTATATATAGGTATATATATAGGTATATATAGGTATATATAGGTATATATAGGTATATATAGGTATATATAGGTATATATAGGTATATATAGGTATATATAGGTATATATAGGTATATATAGGTATATATAGGTATATATAGGTATATATAGGTATATATAGGTATATATAGGTATATATAGGTATATATAGGTATATATAGGTATATATAGGTATATATAGGTATATATAGGTATATATAGGTATATATAGGTATATATAGGTATATATAGGTATATATAGGTATATATATAGGTATATATAGGTATATATAGGTATATATAGGTATATATAGGTATATATAGGTATATATATAGGTATATATAGGTATATATAGGTATATATAGGTATATATAGGTATATATAGGTATATATATAGGTATATATAGGTATATATATAGGTATATATAGGTATATATATAAGTATATATAGGTATATATAGGTATATATAGGTATACATAGGTATATATATAGGTATACATAGGTATATATATAGGTATATATAGGTATATATAGGTATACATAGGTATATATAGGTATATATAGGTATATATATAGGTATATATAGGTATATATATAGGTATATATAGGTATATATATATAGGTATATATAGGTATATATAGGTATATATAGGTATATATATAGGTATATATAGGTATATATAGGTATATATAGGTATATATATAGGTATATATAGGTATATATATAGGTATATATAGGTATATATATAGGTATATATAGGTATATTTTGAGCCCGCTTATGTGTATTAGCGCCCGCCGGTTTGAAAAATGGTCCTTTAGGCCCGCTTAATAGATACAGAAAAACGCCAAAATCGTGCTTGTGTTACAAAAGTTACTTGTAGACCACCCAGCGCAAAGTAACTTTTGCGCCCGCTAAAATTTTTCGGAATATTGCTATTATATATATATATATATATATATATATATATATATATATATATATATATATATATATATATATATATTTAGCCCCACTTAATATGCTAGAAAAACGCAAAAATCAATACATGCGTTACAAAAAATATGGTGTGTACCAAGGGCAAAGTGGGCTTTTTGACCTCGTGTGGTTGCAGTACTCGTCTTCGGCTCGCAAACGTACTCGCCTTCGGCTCGTCTTAGCTCGCCTTCAACTCGTACTGCAATCTCTACAGTCGGTCTAAAAAAGCCCACTTTTCGCCCTAGGTACACAATATACTATTTCAATGTCAGAAATAGAAGTATCAATTTTCTTTAACGCTTATCGTGTAAAAATAATTGTAGTGGCCTCCTCTTGCAGCTTTAAACAATGATCATATAAGGTGGGTGCAGGTAATGTGACCATGCAGGTAATGTGGCCACCTACACGAGATCTCGCTGTATGCTTTATTCTAAGACGCCGTAACTCCTATACGGTATATGCATTATGACAATACACGTTGAGAGTCGCGGTGACCCCGCTGATAGCGCCCTCTTAGCAGTGCATACATGTAAAGAAACCACTTTTGTCACCGTGGTATGAGCGAAAAAAAATCATACGGTACATAAAATTGTAGCTTTTTTTACGTATTTTAAGATGCATGTACCATGTTGGTAGGTTGGTAAAGTGGCCATACGAATGCATTGTAAGGCAAGAAGCAATCGCGATAAAACCGGCGCTTGATTCTCCTAGGCCTACTAATCACAAAATATCGACACCAAGGCGTACGCTGCGGCACCATGTAGTTAAATAACATACCAGGTTTCCACGAGCTCTCCTCGCGGAGAGGAAGGTGGCTCCCTAATACATTATCAAGTTATAACTTCAGCAATTACTAAAGTCATTACTTTAGAAATAACTCAACACTTATTTGACATATGTTATTGATTTTGTAATTACTGAAGTAATTACTATTTTTTAAATTCATTCTTAAGCAACAATTTAATAATTACTGTTAGTAATTAATTTAGCAATTGCCTTTTTTATGTAAAAAAGTATAAAAAAGTATTAACTTTAGTAATTAGTTTTTACTGCTAAAAATGGTATTTTCTTTCTGTTTATTTCATGTAAAAAATTGTATTACTCCATTAAAATTTCAGTCTACCCTGGTAGAAAATTATCTAGTTTTATCGAGGCCCTCGATTATTTCCTTGGCAAACTAGATAGATCTACATAGTTCTAGATTAATTTTCTACCAGGGTAATGATATTTAAATTACCGGAGGATGAATAAAAAATATATAACATAGTTATTCACGACAAACCAAATGGCGCATTAAATCTAATTCGAACAGAAAATGGATAACGGAAAGTTCAGTAATAGGAGGATAGCGGTAAAAAAGGTGACGACGTCGCTCTCTGCTGTGTTTCATTTTTGCGCTGCGCTCACGAGTATACCAAGACCTTTACGATGTGTACGCTGCGTCTTTCAATTATTTCGTATTCTGGCAATTAGTTCACATTTGTTTTATAATATTATTTTAATATGACTACTCACATTTGCAATTTACAGATGAATATGCTAGAAATGCTTCAAAAACGATACTGTATGTTTTATTATTCTTTTCTTACTAGACAAATTTATTTTCATAATTGATTTTTAACCCTCTGGCGCAGTATCCCGAGATATTTAATTTTGTAAAGAGTAACAATAAAAAATATCAAAACTCATGGTTAGAGAAAACCTCAATTTACCTATTTTTTGTTACTTATTACAAAATTAAACGAGCGAAATAATTAATTAAAGT
The DNA here is from genome assembly GCA_949152435.1 of Gastracanthus pulcherrimus. Lineage (NCBI taxonomy): Eukaryota > Metazoa > Arthropoda > Insecta > Hymenoptera > Pteromalidae > Gastracanthus > Gastracanthus pulcherrimus. The sequence continues at coordinate 28,426,447 of OX424573.1, read as the reverse complement.
AACACTACTTTACGCGAAGTAACTCTTCTCCAAGTGAAATCTGAAGTAGCCTCTTCTTCAAGCAAACACCGAGTTAGCCTCTTCTTCGACTCAACCGTCGATATGTCAAATAAATATTGAGTTATTTCTAAAGTAATTACTTTAATAATTGCTAAAGCAATAACTTGATAATGTATTAGGGAGCCACCTCTCTCTCCATAAAGAAAGTTTCTGCTAGGCTAGTCTTGACTTTCTGAAGCATTTATTGTACCATAAGAACTGTTAGGTGACTACTTTACCAAAATTGTTGGTAAAGTGGCAAATTTTTAACTACTTAGAACTTCTTTAATTAGAATTCAGAGAGCGAATTCTTTTGCAAAGAAACTCACGAGGCATTAGAGTTAAAGGTTCAAACAACATGTGTTAATAGTTTTGGAAGTACCAAAAGCCGATATATATCGGGTTATACATATATCCACTGGGAATCAAAAGTTCCTTAAGCTGGCCATATTACCTGCACCACCCTTAGATATACTTAATGTAGAAAAGGAGTCATCTTTGACAGCTTACGAAGCTCACCGTTACAGCAGAGTTCCGATTCCAATACATACATAGATATTTTTCCTTATTGCAAAATAAAAAACATAACTTAAATGAAACATTTTATAATATGAAGAATAATCAGTGTGTTTTTACCTTAAGGGGAGATCGTAGCCAATGCTGATTGGTAGATAGTCAACCTAACCTCAAAAATTTATACCATAAAAATAAAAATTTGTGGGAATTTATAGTGCAAATACGCGATTGTCCCCTCTTTTTGCCATAATAATAAATGTTAATAAAAATTAAAATCTATATATTTATCCAAAATTTCATAGATTAACGAAAAATACGGCACGAACTGAGGACTAGAAACGGTAAGATGACCGTCATTTTTACCGTTTTTATTGGTCAATTATAATAATATTTCAGGATAAAAAACTTTTTAAGCTATTTATAACCAAAAAAGCTGTCGTCCGCAATTCTTTACATGATAATAAATCATTATCATCTTCGACTTTATTTAGTGTTAACACGTAAATAACGAAAACTACAACGCGAGTTGTAAGTCATAATGGTAAAGTTCGTTCCGGCTTCCCCTTAACTAAGTGCGGCGCGATAAAAGTTATCAAGGTTGAAAAAACAACATTAATTTAACCAAAACCGTAATTATAAATGAAATGAAATGAAATTGATATCATTTCGATCTATAATCGCTATACCCATCTGCACTCTGCTTTCGTTTTATTCAATTCACGCATCTTAGTTCCACATTAACCCCAATTCCCATTCAATGATCCGACGGTTTACTTTGTCAATTACTGCACGTGGAAGAATCTTTCCAAAAACCAAATCAAACCATCCTAAATAAGCTATAAACTACCATACACGTATACCGTCTATACAGCGCGTTCAATTGTTTCGACCTGTTAACATTCTCGAGGAAACTAATCAGGATTAGAGTTAGGATTACGGGGGGACCGCCGCGCCGCGCCGATTGAATTAGCCCCTGCAGGCGCTACTGCTGTCTCGTAAACTCTTACCTAAAGCGTCGCGCTCCTCCCGTCCCGTGTTACGTTCTCGAACCCCTCACACACACACACACACACACACACACACACACACACACACACACACACACACACACACACACACACACACACACACACACACACACACACACACACACACACATACAGTCGAATTCATCGACTGTAACTGTACACATATAGATATAGCCATCCTATCTTCGACTGTAGGTACTGACCACTGCTATTTCTATTGCTCGAGGAGACTGGAGAGTTTCTACCAAATTTCATTATCGCCCCGCGGATTTCTGAAATAAAGACAGGGGGCACAGAGAAAGAGAGAGAGAGAGAAAGAGAGGGAAATACACTTTTGAAGTGCGTTCAGCTCGGCACAGCACTCTTAATTGTAGGTTATGAAACGGCCGATAGAGCCATTTTAGCCCGGCAGTTCGCGTTTATGGGCTGGCGTCGCGTCGCGTTGCGTTGCCAGCGCGGCCAGTTGGCGGATTGAAAATTTTCTTGATTAGGCACATTAACCAGTCTTATGACTACCTCCCCCCCCCCCCCCCCCTTCGAATTCTACACTATTCCGTTCTGCGCGCTGCTCTCGGTTAATCGCGTATAATCAAGAATTTACATTTAGATTGTGCGGAGCGTGCAGTCGAGTATAGGCCGAGTGTATACAATTGCCATTATTGTGCTTTCACGGTGCTTTTGCATTTTAAACTCATGCGCGCGTTATACCTATACTTGCAATTTTCGACGTTTCGCTGTGAATGGATGTATGGATTTTCGTGTTTGAGCTTTATCCAATGGTGATTATGTAAACGGAAATGCCGGTGGCGGTTTATTTACATGGAACAGGAAACTCTATATCATATTCTCACAGTACAAAAAAGCTTACAGCAACATTTGTACCTAACTAGCTTTACTTTAAATTAAACTGAAACTCATAACAGAAATTTTATTGCTTAAAAAAGGAAAGATATATAAGTTGGTTAATTTCTAAAGTCAAGATAACAGTAAGGTATATCGACTGCAAGAATATCCAAAAGTAAAGTGTAAGAAAAATGATTCTGTAACAACTATATACATGTCGTGATTGTTCTATTATCTGATAACTATTAAGTATGTACACAAAATCTCTTTCATAAAGAGAAGCGTTTTCAATTGACATTGCATTGCATTCATCAAAACGCTTTATACGAAAAGCAATATTTTAAAACATTCTGTGCACTTGCGCCGTCGCTCTTATGCCAGCTTACATTTGAATAGGTGTAATTTATGAACGATCAGACCCGCCACAGACCACTCGACGCATGATTTATTGCACAATAACGCGAAAACATAAAGGTACAAACGTACACACACGTGCTCGCGCGAAAGGGCTGGCGTTTGCGTTTATAACCAGCAGCAGCATCTCGCGAGCGCGCGTAATAATTTTCGAAACAAAAAGTCGGAAGTCGGCACTTTAAGTGAAAACGCTCCACGGGGCTTTAGCGTGTATATGAACGCGTTTACGCGCTCGCGCTTGTTGCGTAATCGCGGCAGCCTTATATTTTCGCCTGCTGTACGTTTCGAGGATCAGCCACCGATTTCAAATTGATGTAAAAGCCGCGAGGGCTCTTGGACTTATATATACGGAGAAATCCGCGCCTGATTCATTAACACTTATCGTAATGTTAGAGAAGTCTTTTTAAGACCATAAGGCTCCAAACACTAACCTAATGCAACACCATCAGTTTTCAAAAATCAGCTGCAAATTAAGTTATTTTTCTAAGATTCCATAAGAAAGAATCCTATAGTTTGCACTGTCGTGTGAATTGATTCAATGCACATTATAGTGCATATTATAGCAGTAACTGTATTGTAGTTGTTTTAACTAATATTTGCCTAATATGTGCGCACTATAATGCAATTATAGTACAAACTTGGTGCAATTTAGATGGGTATAGTACCACTAAACTTAGTTTTCTACGTAGTCTTCGCTACTTTAGTAAAATAGTCCAATAGTAGACGTCATTTAGTGCTTGTAAAGAAAGAGGGATAACTTTATTAATGTTAATATAGCAATCATATACATTAAGTAAATGCAAAAATACTTTACGATACAAAATTCTTTAAAAAATAAAAAGTATTGAAAATAAGTAATAAAATTGAATAAAGTATCTGAGAAATGTTTCACAAATAATCATTGTATCTAATTACTAAGGGGTGTAGGGGTTTATAACATTATATTTTTCTTTTTATGATCCAAAATTTAGTATGAGGGGGTGCAGGTAATCTGGCCACCTTAAGGATCTTTCGATTCCCAGTAGATATATATCGGGTTTTGGGGCTTTGGAAACTATTGAGACATGTTATTTGAATCTTAATCTCAAAGTTATCTTAATCTTTAACTGAAGTTCTAAGTAATAAAAAATTGTCCACTTTACCTACATTGTTGGTAAAGTGGCCGTCTATCAGTTCTTATGGTAAAGTCGTAAATAGTAAGTGCTTCAAAAAGTTAAGACTAACCTAGCAGAGACTTCCTTTATGTGTTATTTAACTACATGGTACCGTAGCGTACACCTTAGTGTCGATATTTTGGGATTAATAGGCTATAGGAATTTTGAAGAAGCATCCGTCATTTTTATCGGCGTCGATTGCCTTTTGCTTTGCAATGCATTCGTATGGCTACTTTACAAACCGATAAACGTTAACGCAAGTTGTAATTTTCGCATCGGAAATAAACTCTACGGCAGAAACTGATACATGTACCGTATGATTCTTTTTTCGCTCATATCACGCTGACAAAAGTGGTTTCTTTACGTACATGCACTGCTAAGAAATCAGAGTTTTGATGCTTTCGCGCGTAAACATGACACTATCTTATAACTAGAGGGCGCTAGCAGCGGGATCCCCACACCTATCGACGTTTATTGTCATGATACATATACGGTAGGAATTACAGCGTCCAGAATATCGCATACAGTGAGATCTCGTGTAGGTCACCACATTACATGCATGGCCACATTACCTGCATCCACATTTTATTTTAATTAATTAAAAGAAGATTTCGCCAAATTACAATCAATTTAGATTATTATTTTTATAAGTTTTTCACAAAAAATGCAAAATGGATAAGATTCAAAGTTTTTCGTGCGAATAAGAAATTAATAAATCTATTTTTTTTTTGACCACATATAATTATAACGATTTTAAAAAAGTGCTGCATTCTTGTCCACCTTAAAAGTGAATTATTTTTGATCCTATTTCTAAACATGTTGCAAAGTAAATAAAGACTATATCAATAAAGATAAATAAAATTGTTGAAAAAGAATTTGTTATTATTCATATTTTTCTATTCGCCAAAAATAGGAGGATTCTAATTAATTGTCCAAAATTAAAACCCGTTTCTTTTCAAATAATCATCTCGACACGGAAATACCCATGCACAACACGGTACGAGTATGCGTGCGCGCGCGCTGCGCCTCTCGGATAATACAAATCACGCGAAACGCGCCGTCTCGCGGAGACTCGCTGGCGCACTATACACTACAATATCCCGCCGCGCAGTATTATCCTATACACACACCAACACTTACTCTCGCGCACACAACGCTATACTGTATACCTATACACCTCCCCAGCGAAAATTATTACGCGTGCAGCTCGCGTATTACTACACGCGTGTGTTTATCTACTTAATTCCTACGTGCGCGCACCACCTGAGCGGGGCAGCCATATAACGGCCCCGTCCACCAAAGCGAGAGAGAGAAAGAGAGAGAGAAAGCTGTTTTTCCATCGTGCACCAGGCCGCGCTGTACTCGCTGACCCAGGAGCTGTGCAGCAGCGGCAGCAGGACCGTACGACGAGGACGACGACGACGACGCGGTGCGGCGCACTCGAGCATGCAAAATATATAAAGCGCGTGTTGCGCGCGCGAACGCTCGCGGCGCTCGTTTCGCCGATTGCAGATTCGAGATGTTTGCCGCTGCTGCTGTTGCTTATGTTGCTGTTCTTGGTTGTACGGCGGTAGAAGTGGTGATTAATCTTTCGGGATTTTTCGCGGCTTTGATTGTTAGTGATTTTTGCGGATTGAAGAGAGATGGCGTTGTGGATTTATAGAGATGATGTTAATTGATTTTTATTCAAAGTTAAATCATTGCTTCTCAATCGAACGTTATGTATAATAGCAATACTGATTGCTTTGTTGACTAAGAAAAGAAAGGAATGTAAGTTAAGAAAATTTGCTAGACAGTGAAATTCTCCCGTCTTGAATTTTAATAAGTGGGAATTGAATAATCCTATAGAACTATGTAATTAACTGTATACTATGTGATTATAATAATTCTTACATTTATAACGTTTAAATCTAAGTTCACTTACTCATCATTAATAATAATGAATGGACCCCGTATAAGTTACTAGAACGAAACAGTCCAATTTCATCCATTCCAATAACTTTTTAGTGTGTAGTTATTTTTGCTCTTTCAGAATACAAGGTTAGATTATTTTCCACTAAAACAGTTCATTGAATCAACCAAGAATTTCGAAATAAGATATTTTTGGTTGTTTTGAATGGCCATATTTAATTCCAATGAATACATTTTCGTAATCTCGTTTTAGTTTTTATTGATTTAGTACTTTTTTCTAGCCGATCAATCGAACGGTAACTGCTAGGTCATCAACTTAGACGACCTTTCGGGTACCGAGTAATTACTACGAAATATAATTGAGCTAATTAACGATTAATTTAAAGATTTCAACTTCTGTATATTACTTCAGGCGACCGTATGCGTCCTGGAGAATACACATAATATTGTGTTTCTAAATTTTCTACGTAATAATCTCGAAATTTTGTAAACTGAATCTATAGATCAGATCAAAGTGAACTACTCCTGATCTCGTAATGGGAAAAATATATTTTTGGCCGTCATAAGGAAGCCGAGAAAATTATAAAAAATGTTATTGTCAATAAATTCTTAATAACAGGCTAAAGCATATTTTGTAATGGTTTCCATGAGTTTTCTTGAACTTCTTAAGGGTCTCGGACTTTATGGATTAATATTACAGAGATAATGCCTAGATGTCACCTTTTCAGTCATGACTTTTGAATTCGCGTAATTTGATATTGATGTACTTTGAAAGTAAATGTTTAAACTTGAATTTTAACGCAATGATTTATTTAACAATCATTTTACGGAAACATTAATTTGCCTTACAAAGTTCATGGCGGCTGAATTAGTTAATTAATAGTTGTATCCTCAATCAAATCTATCAATAAAGCAAAGCGTCTTAAGGTTGATATTGCAATTGTACAAAAATCATAATTAACTTTGAATTACAACATTTTAACCGAGCAAACGATTTGCATTAATATCTTCAGATAGCAATCATGATATTATTACCATGTGATTATAATAACAGTATCGCGCAAACTTTTCGACAATAAATAACGTGCATATACCCATAATTATTGACAATCTTAGAGTGAATTACGTGCGATCGTGATTTAGAAACATACAGTCTCATACTCCACATTACATTGTATCTACATTCTACATACAGTTTACACCACTAAAGACCAAGAGTATAGCACCTCCTTCCGATAAATCCCACAGCTTGGAAAAGCCCACGTAAAAATAAAACCATGTTCACGTATACAACCCTGCAAATAAATATTATACGCATATATATATAAACGATAACAGCTCATATAGTCCCTAGTGCTAAAGTACACACGTAATCATCGACAATTTCAAGATAAATGCATATATAGGCAAACAATCAATAAAGTACACAAACACACGCGGTAATCATCAGTTGCACCGCAGGAGGAACGTATACATACATACATACATACGGCGTTCCGCAGCGATACATAATACTCATGATGCACCGCGCTCTCCCCCTACAATCACGAGATTCATTCGGCGCGTTGATAAGATTCACGGCGATTGAATAAGGGCAGTATATCATATACGTCCATTCTAGCATTGAAGCACATAACCGGTCCAATTAATCCCGACTCCCTCCCCTACTCCCTCTCTTTCCCGAGTTATACGTCGTACATTATATATGCCCTCATCTCGTTAACTCGTTCTCTCTCGTGGAGTGCACGTATCCTAGACAGTCTGCAGTTTTCTCCATCCATATATCCCTCCCTCTCTGTCTTTTAATACTCGCGAGAGTGCAAACTTGTGTGCGGTTCGCGCACGTGTGTACACGTATGTGTCTTGGGCGATGTCGACAATAACTAGCGATATACTCACACCAATATATATATATATATATATATATATATATATATATATATATATATATATATATATATATATATATATATATATATATAGAAGTCCAAGGTAATCGCGTATGTCACAACATTCAACTACCTCGTTCGTATATACACATATCTATACATACACGCGCATATAGCGATATACCTGTATTATATACACACATATATACACTCGGTGCACGTACGCGCGTATTATACATATACCATACGTGCGCTTTATATAGAGGAGCGAGTGTTGCATCGCGTTCGCGAAGGAGAAGCTGCCCGGCGCGCGAGTCATTGATCAAGCGAGAAAACGCGGGAAACGAGCACTCGCTCGACTGGACGCGATTACATTGCGCGCGCGCGCGTGGATAGAGCTATTGCATCGCACTGCGCGATGAAAAAATGATGGATCTTACTGGCGCACGCGCGCGCGCGCGCGACGCGAAACTTGTGCGCTTTTTTTTATCCTTTATTTCTCCCGCAGTGGCATAGAAAAGTGACTGTGGAGCGGCAAGCGGTAGGCTGCTGTGTTTGATTACTCGGGGTCGATCGATCTTGTTACGGGTGTGTACAATGTTGTTTGGTCACCTTGACCTCGGTTGAGTTGAGTTTTATGTTGGTGCATAACGCGTTCTTTGGAAAGCGATTAAAGTGAATTTGAGGGTAGTAGTGATTCTTATTAATAGTAAGATTTGTTGTTCGAAATGTAAATTACACATATTATAGGTTCAATTCGGTAGATTCTTGACATCATTGTTATAACTACAAAATAGTGGAAAAATTATTATTAAAGCAATTGATGAGTAAAAAGAAAATTAAAAATATATAATAATAACTGATATTATTATAAATATGTTATTGTATTATATTGTTATATTAATAATGAGGAATGGCCGAACAAAATCGGATTATTCTACTTCAGATAAAAAATTAATTTATGTGATTTTCTACGGAATTTTATTGTTTTCTTTCGATTTCTGAAATTATTTTGTACCTAAATTCAATATTAAATCATTTAAAAAGTATCTTATTCTATTTAAACTCATAGAAAAAGGTTGGTATTTATTAATTGCCTCTGAATTAAAAGAAAAATGGAATTATCCAGTTTTTCTCGGCCGCTCTTCAAATATTATTTTATTAATAGTATTATTAATTAGTATAATTATTATTATTATTATTATTATTATTATTATTATTATTATTATGTATTTATTAAATTAAATAAACTAATAGAAACATTAAAAATGAAATAATCTTTTTCATTTTTCTAAGCAACTAATATTATTTAAATGAGCTTCAATATTTACATGACAATGAAGATTCTTTGCGATTTATAGCTTTACGCAGATATATTACGTCGCGAATGGGATAATGTTTCAGATCGTCCATGAGTAACATTACACTCGTACTATTAACAGTATTACAGCTTTAGAACATTATACGCAAGACGTCGCTCCGAGTCAAAGAAAGGCTACACGCATCGGGATCGAGGAAAAGCGCGTCGTAGAAAGAGAGAAAGACAGTCAGAACCGACCAAAGGAATGAATTAACACATTAATTTAGCTTTATATGGCACGTGGCGCAGATATTGCGATAAGCGAAATCATACAGAAAAGTCGATAAAATATCTTATTAATGCACGCTCGTATTCGATTTCGAACAATGACCGGCGACCACTTGAAAGGTTGTGTTAAACCGGCGATAAAGTGATTGAGTTATTTTAGAAACATTGAGTAATTTACGTAATCCCGTTGCTTAACCGTAAACAGAACGAATAACATGTAAATGCAATGAGAATGCAAAAGAAAAGTTCGTCAACGTAATGGATGCAAACATTACTGTATCTTTATTATTATTAAATAATTATTAGGTGTAGCGGATAGTTATAAGGAATAATTATATATGCGTGAATGTAAACATTAACGTAATTCTTCAGCACGAGTCAGTATCAATGTAAATAAAGATTTGTATTCTCATGTTACATTGAACTGTTCTCGGATACGTATAAAGGAAGAAAATTTGCATATTCAACTATAATATTGTGATTATAAAATAATGTTAATAATGAAATAATTCTAAAAATAGTTTCTATTGAAACCTACTTAATTATTTAACAAATTTGCAAGTTTTAGAACACACGCTTATATTTATGACAAAGAAAATTGAAAAAAAAAGATAAAATAAATATTGATGTGTTTTAATAGAAATTTTTTTTTTATAATCATGAAATTTGATGTAACAGCTATGTAAAGTTTTTCTTGTTAAACAACTAATTGAAATCTAGTCTGATATTATTAGTATAAAAATCCCATATACTATTTTCAGTAGAACATTGTTAAAGCATAACCAGAATTTCAAATGATTGCTTTTTAGGAGAATGTTAGAGGTTTGGAAAACGAAATTTGATGAGGCTTTGAGAGGTGTTTTCTGACACTTAAAAATAAAGTGTAGCACCCTTAATTTGTTCCAATGGGTCGTTATTCTCGAAATATAAACCAATTGGCTTCAATTATGCGATATTGTAGGGAAAACTGGTAACTCTACTTCTGATCATTACTCTGCAATTTTTTACGATAGAAAAAATGGTCTAAAAGTAAATAAAAGTAGACTAGAAGAGCTTTCATTCCTGTTTCGTTTAGTGCAAAAATATGATTTTTTAACTTTAATAATTTAATAATTTAATAACTTTCAAAAAAAGTGATCAAAAACACATACAGATTCGAGGACTTTAACACTAAAATACGGTAATTTTCCGTGCAGTATACATCACTCAAAGTCTCATAAAATATCGTTTTCCAAACTTCTGACACTCTCTTAGTAAAATTAAAAAAAAAAACATATTAATTTTTCTAAAAAACAACATCTATGAACAACTTGCATTTACAATTCATTTGTCCGTAGATCTATATTCTATGGATCCACAAAGCGACTACCTGATGTAAACTATAGCTTGCGTATGATTCAATACAGGTATATCGTCTGCTCCTTAGCTCGAAAAATCCGTCGCCGATTTTTCGAGCTAAGGAGCAGACGAACCTAGTCTGCATATATACATTACAGGTAGCGAGTCAATCGTATCCGTTTGACTCGCTACCTGTAATGTATATATGCAGACTAGGTTCGTCTGCTCCTTAGCTCGAAAAATCGGCGAATATATTGCCACTTCCTTACTTAGCCGCACACCGGGGTCGAGGCTCGCGCATAATATAACGCAAAGGTGTAGAGTAGTCGCGTGCCGCGTGTATGTATATATGTGTAATGTGTATACGCGCAAGACGACTTCCGAATGCAACGCACTGTGGCTACCTATATCTTGCTCGCGCAGAAGCACGTGGGTCTAGAAGACAGCTTTCATTCGCGGGATATCTTGCGGGTATGAAGGTTGAGCGCACACTAAACTACGTTGTGCAAGAGCACTTTTATACAAATTTTAGTCGCTGTTGTGCTTTATGTGTGTCTACAATGAATTTTAAGATAAATATTAATCAAGTTGCAAGAACTGATTGAATAAATTTAAGTATACTCATACTGTGTGATAAAGTACATTGATTTTTCCAAGACCACATGTTTTGATTAAAACGTCATTTGATTATTTGTTTAAATTAATTTAATTTAATGAATTTGCGGATTAAAAGCCCTTGTAGAACAGTATATAATTACTAATTAGATGCAATATACAATATTTTATAATTAATAAATTGCTATATATGTATAAAACCGCTGCCAATTCATTAGCACTTAGCTTCCTCAAACTACATTAATTGTTCCAATATTAAATTCTTTGTTGTAATAAATTAATTTTAAATTGCTATATCTCTTTCTAAATAATACCTCAAAAAACGTGTGCTTTTTATCATTAATGGTTTGACAAAAGATAGTTTTTTAGTAAAATTACAGAATGATCGGTAATAATCCTTATTACAGCAATTTCTTCTATGTACGTAATTTATTAAAATTATTTAAATATTTAAATTAACTGTAATCAGATGTTAGTACGTAGATTCACTGAATTCCTAATCATCTAAAATTTTGTGAACGATTTGCCATCGTAGATTTCTGTGTATAACAAAAGAAGGGAAAGAGCCTATATAAAATTTGCGGCTATAAGAGATAGCTAATTTTATGCTCTGTTTAATACATTTATCCTAATAGATCATAATATTTCTAACATATCAATAAACTCGAAAAACTAAAAATCAAAAATCCAAAAATCGAAAAATTGTTTTAAAAACAGGAGTTTATGAATCTTTATATTTCTTTCCAATTTCGAATCTTCATTAGATTACGAAAACAATGAGCCTTGTTCGGTAAAAATGACGGTGTCATTCTCAAGATATAAGCAATCAAAAAATATTTTAAAAAAGGCATAACCTCAAATATATTGAAATATAAAGGTCGTTGCGATCTGGGCAAAGAACTCGTTGAAGAGATAGTAAAAAGCTACTGTTTTGGAATTTTTCAGATCAAATGCTGTCGATATACTCTAGAATTCGCTACTGATAAAATGCGATTTTTTTACAAACAGATTTTTCTCTCTTCAAAAAAATAAAAGACAAAGCTTCATACATTTTACAGAATATTCTTATTCATATTCTTAATCATCTCAATTTTTTTCAAAAATTTTCCTTTTTATATTTCACAGATATAATTGTTTGAAAAAAATGACGATTTCGTGAATAACAAAAGAAGGGAAATAGCTTATTTAAAATTTCGGGTGGGAAAAGATAGGTAATTCTATGCTCTTTCAAGTGCATTCTCACTCAATGGGTGATATTATTTCTACGATATCAATAGACTCAAAAGACTGAAACTCAAAAACCGAAAAATCGCTAAAAAACAAAAGCGAATCGAAAACAAAAAAAAAATTTTTGAAACGCCGTCCTTGAAGAAAAAGAAACAACATGAGCACCGAAACATTCATTTTCACCGTGTATATTCAAGTATAGTTGATCCACACACATACACACAGACGCACGCACGCACGTATATACACACATCCATACAGACATTTTATAAAAATAGTGTATTTTGATTCCCAGTATCTCAAAACATGTTTCTAACATGATTTTTGCAATAATTTTTTTTACCATCACAAAGCTTCCTCTATGAGGAAACAATATTAACAGTAAGGAAAAATGTTTTGAAAAATTTGTCCTATAAAAAATGTTTTTAAATTGCGAAAAAGATTAGCTAGGAACATAGATCCAATCAAGTCTACATTAAAATGTACAAGATTTAGTCTATTTAGCTATTTTTGCAGGATTTATTGGTGAGACTACAAATATAAAATGCAAAATCCAAGAATTGTCAACAAAGAATTAGTAGTGTCGAATATTTACATACACATGTTTCATAAACATAGTTAATCATCAAAAACAGCACTTAAAGAGATACTATTTCTACTATAGTTAACAGAAGAAAAAACAGTATATAATAAGTGTATAAAATTTGACAAAGAAAATTACACATAAATAATCGTTTGAAAAATACATGAAAAGTCAATTTCCTCCAATTTTGATGCCGAAGTAATTCACCTGAGTGGAAGCCTGCTGTGTCACACAGACCAAGACACCGAGCAATGACCGCGACTAGACAAAAAATAAAGTCGAGCTGCCGCGTTGCAGCCACCGTATATACACCTCCGTCACGCATGAGGAGCTACGTACGTATACACACACGCTACATTGCACGTTACATTGCTATTTTTCGTGCTCTCCTTTTTTCGCGTCTCCACACACGCGCGCGCGCGCGACGCAAATTACACGAGGAAACTGCGAAATTGGTTCAATTGCGTATTCATTAAAATATCGTGACGGCCGACACACTAAACGGTAAGACGGCGTCAAACTGGCTCGCAGTAGCGCCACGCGGCTTTATTCTATGCAATACCCGCGGTATATCCTGCGCGCATTTTCGCTGCGCGTGATATTGACCGTTTACTTTTTTCTTGTGTACGGTCAAACCTATGGAACTTTTAACTGCAAATGAAAACCAAACTCGAGCGCAGTATTATCATTTTACAGAGGTTTGTCCCGGCTGATATGGTTTCTTGTTTGTGTAACACCAAAATTTTAAACATTTCTTATGACTTATAGAAATATCATCTGTTGAATCTATATTATGCTATCATATTGACGCTAATAGTCTGTATAAACGAAATAAAAAAATGAAAGAAATATTTATTGATAATCATAATATATGAATTATTTACAATTTCATTTGAGAACGCTAAAACTTAAAGTATTCGTGGATTTGCCCATATATCTGCAGCACGGTATGCGCGGCTTTCCGAGAGACTGGAAGGTTTTTCAGCGACGCAGGCGATGCTGGGCGCCAAGTGCACATGCATATATGAAAATATCGTACGACGCAGTAGGTACACGTATCTGTGTAAAGCGGTAGCGTATACAGGTAGTAAACGACCATAAGTACGCGATGGCGCAATTACTCGCAAGAGCGAACGCGCGCCGCGGTCAGACGGCAGAAGGACTGGACAGTCCACGATTGCTGCCTTTTTTCTCTCTGTCTCTCTTTCTCTCTTTAGCGAGAACGAGACATTTTCTTTGCGCGAGTTATAATAATTTTTATTGCCTCGTTGCTTCGGCCCGACTGCTAATGCCGAGTCGTTGAGTGTGAAAGGGATTGTTTCTTGTAGCTTGCTTTTTTTGTAAACATTTGACTTGATTATTAGACAAATCGATAGAGAATTTAAAGTCTGAAGTTGCAAAGAATAAATGACTTCGTTTAAAGATTATTTAGTTTCTTTTAGCTGTACGTGTACATATACGTTTAAGTTCAAAGTAACTAAGTCAAAATATAATATTAGCATGCCTGTTGAGCTAGAATTTCGTTGTAATAGTTTTAAATCTAAAATTTATTTCTAGTATTTATCTCATTTTTTAAAAATTCGTTCAAAAATACTATTCATTTATAAGTTTAAAAGATCCAATATTATTAAATATAACTGAAGTTCTTCTTATCTGCAATAGATAGTTAAATTTATCCGTTTTATCATAGCAATTACTTGCCATAATGGACTCATTTGGGAGAAAACAGTGAAATTTATTTAACTAGAGGATGTCACATAAATTTAATAATAAGCAATTTGTCTTATAGTTTTTGTGTTGTGACCTTGCAAATAAGGCCCCAAGTTATAATATGCAAACACAAGTTGAAAATGCAAAATTAAGTACGCCCAGAGCAGATGGCAATATTTACCACGAATTATTTTCTGTGTACGATCTGTCCTATGCGTAACGCATTTGCAGCTGAGTTCTTTGTGGACTTTCTGTCTTTGTGGATTAAATTGCTACATTACAGAAACAACATTGCGCTACACATAATTTTGTTTCATTGGCATACACACGCTTAGTAAAACACACAAGCAAAAGTTATGAATTGAAGTATTTACTCAAAAGTATGAAACCATTCTTACAAAGAATACAGTTCATTCATTCATTCATTCCCATAATTCATAGAAAATTGAAAATTCCTTGAATGCGGGGTCGAATTTTTTGCCTTTATTTTACAAAGGTTTCGATTTACATATTTAAAAAATATTGAATTATTTAATAACTTTATAACTCTACAAACTATACTAGTTAACTATTTATCCAGAATAAAGCATAATACACTTTTTGAAAATAATTTAAAATGTTTAGCATTATAGAATATATAATATAACTAATAAATCACGATTAATTTTGAGCTTATGACGCTCCACTTCTACGCCCCCTAAAAAAATCAATAATATCACTGACTCAATAAAGCGAGCATTATATTCAAAACACAGCGCACGGGAGCCCGCATTTAGTTGATCGCTTCTAATGTTTCAATCTGAAACGTAACCTCCCCTCGGCATTCTCACTCTCTATATATATCTTTCTTTCTCGCTCGTCGGGGCTGAAATCGGCTCTCTCGGCTTAAAGGCCGCGATCATTGTCGCCGCCGGGGCGCAGCGGCGCGCGGGGATAGGAAGAAAAAATTGGACACGCGCCGATGATCCCCATGACACATTTCCATACAATGAGCCGCCGACAACTCAGTCGTGTCCGTCCCTTGCCGCCTGGTGGGTGGTCAAATTTCGGACGGTCGTCGGCGGTGCCGGCTCCCTCGGACACTGTGTGTATGCAGAGGGAGAGCCAATATTTTTACTCTCTCTTTCTCGCTTTTGGAGGCGCAACAAAGTCGCCGACTGGCGGCCCGGTCAAAGCCCGGTAATCTGCCGCTGGGCGAGATGCGAAACGAGTCTAAAGAGCGAGGTGGCCGGTAAAGTCCGGTGATGAGCGCGAAAAGCCAACCTTTAACCTTGTCGATGGTTTGTGTCGGTGTAAATCTTTGTCCGAGCTTAGATCTTCCCGATATATCTATTTTTACAAAGGATATTCATGGATGCATCTTACTTTAACTGCTTGACTGAGTTATAATATTTACATTTATTGCACTTTTTAAAACGCGAAATTCTGATAGTTCTTATTTCAGTTAATCGGATAAAAATGCTTTTTGTGAAGAAGATGTTTCAAACCTATTCGTTTATCCAGCCGATGAATATGTTAGAAAGTTTCATGCGATGTATAATGTGATATACTAATGATGTAAATAGTTGAATATAAAGTAATAAATATAAATAGTTAAGAGAAGTATACAATTTGTGCAATATGACGAAATTATGTGATTTATAATGTGATATAATAATGATATAATGACGATTATTATTATCTAAATATGTGATTATGAAATTTGTATTTTTTGAGTTGTGCAGAAATAAACCCTTAATCTATCTATCTATCTATCTATCTATCTATTTTTCTATAAAAAAATACGTGTTGGAATCAAACTTCCTTTTCAAGATCGCTTTACGCTGGAAAATAAAAAGCGGATCACTTGAATTATCATCAGAAGTGATAAATCTCAAAATGACGTAATTGATTATATACGCTACGAAAGTATCTCTAGCGCAATACGCGAATGCCATCTAGACATGTCAAAACTGGGGTGCTATAAATTATTTTTTCATTTGAGATGAAATCTTTAGTAAACCTGATCTATCTTGTTCAGAATATGCCTTATGAAACCATTTTTTCCTTAAACAATACTTTATTTTTTGCCATTTACCAAAACAAATTAAGATAGAACCCCAAATCTGCCAATTTTCGCCGCCAAAATTGTACAAAAATGCCGCTGTCGGCGGTACTTACGTAGCGTATATTGTTATGATGGTGAGATTCGACTATCAAAGATTCGAACAGTCGCGCGTCGCCATGCATGGTAACGCAAATAAACAACAACATAAGTATGTCGCTGACGCTTGTTGAGGTTGATTGTCTCTCTCGTGTATCTGCCAGAATAATTAAGTGACAGATCGTGTTCTATTATATATATATATATAGCTATAGCGACATATCTCCGAAATATAAGTAAAATGTGTTCATGAAAGTTTCTTACAATATTTCTACTTCTTTATATTAATCTATGGTTTATTTGAAAATACATATAATTTGCAACCTTCAGTAATTTTTTTGTCTAAAAATATTTAAATTTTGAAGTAACAGTAACAGATAATAAATTAGATTATCTTCAATACGCGTCATGCGAGAGACTGTTCAAATGAGTTTTAAGTCTCTATTAATCCCCACTCCTTGTCTAGGCTGCTTTTCGCTTCAACGTCGGCTAGCGTTTAAAATGCAATTGAAACAGCATCAGTAATGAACGATATCTTGGCATTGCAGCACATGCTCTTGCTAATCCGAGTGCGCTAAGACGTAAACAACTGGAACTACTAGATGTCAAGTAAATTGAAGTAAGATTCTTTTTTAAATATTTTCTATATGAACTTAAATTTCCATATTTTCGATATATTCGCACATACTCTTTTTTCATTATTTAATTTATGATAAATTATTTAGATGATTTTATATTAATATTAATTGTGTCATGTATGTTAATCTGAAACAAGTTTTTTCAAATAACACATTTAACGAAAATAATTCTCTGTTCATAACCATCACAAGTCCAGTCATAATGACAACTAAAGATTACGTCATTCGCGAACCCGAGAAGTCCGAGTCAGCGGCTGTAGCCACCTTCCTGATCGAGCATCACTTACCCGAAGCCGTCGTCTTAAAGGGCTTCTTCGCCAAGAACAGAGACAGACTAACCGGCGCAGAAAAGAAATTCCTCGAAGAAAAGTGGAAAAACTTCGTATCCGACTTCCCAAGCCTCGTAGCCGCGCACAAAGACACCAATGAAATCGTCGGTGCATTATTGCTCGTGCCAATCGACAATGCAAGTAACAACGTAGAGAAGCCTCCGGTTGAGAGGCCGCAGATTCTAGAGGAGTTGGACAGGGTCTACGAACTACTCCACGCCGAGGACAAACTTAACGAAAGATTTCCCAGTGCCAAAAGGCTGATCAAGCTGCGCTATATGGCAGTGCATACGAATCACCGGTGCAAGGGACTGGCTAAGGCTCTCATAAAGGGGAGCGTCGAGTGGGCCAAAAAACATGGTTTTGACCTGGTGTACGGTTGGTTTACGATGCCGGCCGCAAAAAAGGCCGCCCTGGGCTCGGAATTCACCAGGCTTACGAATTTCGATCTAAACACGGTGACGAATAGAGATCATTCGAACATTTTGCTGGATCTCAGTCCGAATAACGTTTCGTCGATGATGGCAGTGATCATAAAAGCATAGATTTTAAGGTAGACTAATAATGAAATCTGTATTATTACTATTATTAATCATTAGATTGAAACATGTAGTTGTATTGTTATCTATAGTATTTAAATAAAAACTTCTAACTAACAAAAACTAAAAAAATTCAAGGAATGAGTTTTGTGTATCTTACTATTTTATTTTTACAATCACCCCATCAATAAAGATATTAATTTTATTTCAACTGATAACTGCTATAGACATCGACACATATGAAGCATAATGAGAAATATTGATTGCCTTAAATTACATTATTAACGTAATTTCCACGGTAAATGATAAGCTGAATGATTTTTATTATGATGAAACTTATCGCAAAAAGTGCAATTAAATAATTCTTATCACATGTGTGCTCTGAGTGAGCTAGTAGAAATGCTAGTAATAATATAAATCTTTGAAATCAACTTCCTCAATATACACAACAAATACTATTTATCTGCAAAATTTTGGATGTTTTTATTGTAACTAATCATTACGATTATTTAAAGTCTTTACACAATTTAATACCGAATTCTATATTTTCTGGAAAAAATGTTTTTGTGAATAACAGAGGAACAAAGATAGATAATGCGCCTCGATAACATGTATATATTATAATCAATTTAATGCATATAGTAAACGATATAAAAAAGTATATTTATATGTATGTACACTTAACGTGGGAAATTTCTGGTCGAATGAGTATGAATTTTTTGAAATACTGCAGTTTCATCGGGTTTCATTGGATCGAACGCACGTTTTCGCTAAGCTCATTGGAGGATTTCATACGTATTTGACCAGAAATTTGCCAGGTCGAGTGTTACTATGGAAGATTGTGTGTCATTTTTAACCAAACATCGCTCATTATTTTTCGTTTTCAAGATTAATCGACTTATTTTTTTATAACGATTTTTATATTTTACGATATTCTGAATTCAATAAATTAATTTATAAACCTAAACTTGTAATTTCAGCTTCCGAAAATTTTGAAAAAAAGCGGTAGAAACATATTTTGGGACATATGTTATAAAAATACACTATATTTAAAATGTTCGTATTTTTTGAGTTTGGTTTTTCGAATTTTTTGGTATGTTGGAAATAATATGATCAATTCAGTGTTTTTTTTTTTTTTAACGTCGCCATGTTTGTGCTTCCATGTGGTGCTAATCGACGACGGGGGTCTGCGGTGTGTTTGTAAACAAAGCACATGTCATTTTTACAGTGGTGCTTGTATCAATCGGCAGAGACTAGGATTTGAACCCGGGTCACCGGCGTGGGAATCCGACACTCTACCGACTGAGCCGCCGCAGGCCCCTTCAATTCAGTGTAAATGCATTTAAAATAGCATAAAATTATCTATCTTTAACAACCCGAAATTTTGTATAGGCTCATTCCTTTATTTTGATATTATACAAGATAATGTCAATATTAGTTTAAACGGTTATACCTCGGAAAAACTATGATGGAAAATAGTGGAAAAAATTTGAGAATATGAGAAAAATCGAAAAAAAATGTTCATTGAAACAACGTACTAACATCTGCTTACATAATTTATTTTCATTTAAATATCTAAATAATTTAAATATAAATTACGTACTAAGAAAAGAATCGCTGCGATAATAATTATTACCTATCGTTGTTGTTTTGTCACACAAGGAAATAATACTTTTTTAAAAATAGGTTATATTTTGTAAATCAATCATGGCATCTTAAATTTTATCGATATACATTATATTGTTATTTCGTTTTTCAGTTAACATTTATTTTATACAAAAAACATGGTATACAAAGTATAGTAGTATGCGCAGGTAACAGCGATTCCCCGCATCTCTTAAAAAGTTTATGCAACATCGGTCAATGAGCTGTCGGTAAGTGCGTTTAAGGGCCTAAACTGCCGGCGTAAACGCGCGCTGGTTCGCCGCGGGTAGTCTCCGCTGCGCGCATTAGCGAAGGCCTACTTCGAGCGACCGACGGCGACTCTCCGCAGGGCCGTAAAAACGTTAGGAGCCGTGACGACGGACGACGACGACCGACGACGTCCTGCAGCTCTGCATAGGCAAAACAACGAGGTCTTCTTCCTATCCTATATAGCTCTCTATCTCGGAACCGTTGCAGGCAGCAGAGGCGAGCAATCGATTTAACGAGTATAGTCACGGTACTTAAGCTGGTAGATTTCGAGGATCGTTATTATTACTTTTGACTTCGGGCCCGACTCTGTGATCGGTCGATGAATGACGAATCACGGGAGCTGAGCCGATGGTTACATGCCCTCCGTGAGCAGTGATCTTTATTTTTTCAATCTGCGTGGACGCGAAGATTATGGCTGGTTTTTAAGGGACATTATGGACGCATAAATCGGTTTATTGCGGGGCCTTTTAGAGTGTCAACCTTGCGTACACAACTCAAAACGATCATCTCGTCGAAACTATAAAAGTGCGATTGACATAGGTGGTATAGTAGTCGACGTGTCTATAGGGAAATTTCGAGGGGATCTATGTACTCTTTTTTTTTACGAGACGTCATAAAAGGTGCATACTATGTATATACTCGCGACGTATGCGTAGAAGCGTTTTATCGAAAAAAAGAAGGAGGAAAAAATAATTTATTGCCCCGCACTAAAGTCGTTGTGTGCACTTAACGCGATTTTCTGAAAGAAAACGTATGCGTGTGTTACAACGAAATCGGCAAGACGATGGCGCAACGTTTTTGTCGTTAAAAAAAAGGAGATGTAACATTGTTATTATTCCTTCTTGGAATCACCTACATAAAGATGTTTCGTTATTACTCTAAGAATAAAATGCAGAATGCAGAAGAGACATTCTTAATGATTTATTTTATTTCAAGCAGTTATAAACATAAGTAGTTACTTTTGCTCGAAGAAACTTTGAAATATAAAAATCTCTTCCCGGAATAACACTATAACTAGTTTTAAATTTAATTATTTGCTAGTACATATCTATAGAATGAATGTTTTCTATTTATATTATTACAATCTATTATTCTTGTTCAAAAACCTTTTAAAAATATCTTAAAATCTTTTATCACAATTACAAAAATGGTTGACTTCTATTTATTCTAAGAATTCCATTATGAGAAAGTACTCTCTACTATTTCAGTAAGACCATCATCATATCTTTGTTCAAGCATACAAAACATTGACCCATATATTTAGCATTTTCCCATAACGAGCTAATTTCCAACCACAACAACAACAGGGCGCACCAGAACTTCCCAAGCTCCAAGTACAAGCCACCCCTCCGAGATAAAAAGAACCTTCTGTCACATCGCTCATCTCATCCGTCATCCCATGTTACGTGAATCCGACCCTTTCAACTAGACATCTCTACAGCGTAACTAAAGCGCATCAAAATTCCCGCTTGACGCTCGCTTACAGGCACAATCGTCGCACAATCCACGTCGCGCGCGAAAAACCACGAAGCGTTAAAAAAAAACAAAGATATAGCTACAAGTCTCTCTTGCATTTATTATTGTTCCAGGCTTCGCGACTGCGTTGAGAGGCATCATACGCATACACGCTCAGACACACGCACACGTAAATGTACTTGCACATGTTACCGATACAATGAGCCTTAACTAGCCATTATGCGGCACGTCGGCGGACGGTCGGTCGCGGGCGAACGCACCGCGACGTTCCTTGACCCGAGACGGTCGTGCGCCTCTGATTTTCTTCGTGCCTCTCTCTCTCTCTCTCGTCGCGCGCGCGCTCGCTCAATTATCCTCTACTCCACTCTCGGGCGAGCTGTACCGATGCGCGCAGAGTGCAGAGAGCTATTCGCGGATAATTCGCGATGGACGATAAACTCGATTATTTTCTGCACGTGAGTCGCGCGCGCGCGCGACTAAGGCTTAAATTTGTTTTTGCCGCGGCTTAAACGATCGCTAACCGACCGGCTGTAATCCTGGGGTTTGAGTATTATTTAATTTCGTTTGAGATGCTTTTAATTAGATTTACTGTTAACATAAAAATGTCAATGTAAAATTCTCCCGTGCAATTGAAGAAAGTGGGTATCGGCTTTTAAAGTGCATCACAGACATTTTATAAAATTCATTTTAATTTGGACTTATTTGCATAAGATTTTTTTAAGAAAATGATTATCGTTTTTCACTAACAACGAACTTGATCTAGTTATTTGTGTAAAAGAAAAATAATGTTTCTAATAAACAAAATTGTATTTATGCAATGAACATCATATAATAATAGATGTATATATTTTTTTAAAACCATGTTTATTATTTTATGAGATATATCTTGGAGGAAAAATGACAATCGTGAGGTTAACTGCAACGATTTTTAAACTAGTAACTTGTCAATTCTTACCGATTTTTGTGAAAATGACTTGTTTCTAGTTTTACAAGTGGTCTGATTTCTAGTAGGACAACTGTAAAATTTTATTCAGAGTTATTTATTATAAGGAAGTATTAAATATTTTAATTTTTATTTAAAAACGGCTATAGGGGAGAGTCCCCTAGTATGACCCCCCTCCCAGTATGGCCACCCATGGCAATTGGTCTTATACCGCTAGATGGCAGTAATTTATATGCTGGATTACATGCATTTTATAGATATATTAAATATTATCAGTAGTTCTTGTGATTAAATCACAATTTCGAAGATTCTCGCGAGAATAACAAAAAAAGCCGTTAATTTCCGTGTCAAAACTTATTTCCCGAGCGTTAAATACATGCGTAGTATATAAGCTAATTAAATACTAATTGATTCATGTATGATAATATTGAAATGTAAATAGATTTAAACACTATACTTATTTTGTAACTTTTACCTGTCTTTGAGGCTTAATTTTTAAGCATTTAGAGCAAAAATACACTGCTATAAACTTTAGACGATCATATAAGGAGACATTTAAAAAAAATCAAAACCTCCATTTTTCGTTATTAATTAATCTTTAACTCATATTTCTAACTTTGGCCAAAACTAATTTAGTACGTCTGAAAGGTCTATTCATTCAACTAATACCATTTTGAAATTTTCATTTTCACCTTGGTATACTGAGAGAAAATTAGTAACCATTACTAGACCCTCTAGTAAATTACTATGAAATTTGGGACTGAATACTAGACGTCTTGTATTGAGTGCCAATGGTATCTTATTTTGGTTGTACGAGACTCAGTACTAGACATTCTTGTAATATTTACTATCCTACTAAGGAATAGGTACTATATATATATATTCTTGTATTATAAGATGTTATAAGATGTTCTATATAATTCCCACAACAAATGCACCGTTACTCCCCATTTATGTTTTCATGTCTTACATCAGAACTTCGTAACCATTCAATCGATTTTAATATTCCATAAAGCAAATAATAGTTGAAGAAAAAATCTATAACAACCATCGAAAGGAATTTTGTTTAACAAGCAGGAACATAATCGGCTAGCGATTCGAAAAAAAGCCATCCATAAAGATTTTCTGTTTTTCATACTCTTAAAGTATGTTCTATTTTTAAAATTCTTTCTGCATGATGATGGTTAAAGAAATTCTGTAAATAAACTCGCGCATTCACTACTAGTAAACAGAGACGCTACCCAATAGGTGGTGCCACTTATAAAGCAAGTTATTGCAACTGTTCCGTTATTTCCCAAGCTTCGTTATACCACAGTCTCCTCTATAAAGGTACGCTGACAAAAAGGATAGGGTATCACACCAATACTTTTGTATTTATACGATACCTATACCGGTATTGCTCGAGTAACCATACATATGGTTGTAGTAGCTATATTATAGTTGTCGATGATATCGCATGGGTGTCACAGCAAAATAATATAGTTCTGAGAGCAATAACAAAGTATTGTTGCAGCAGCAATACGTAGTTTAGTTCGATCAACCAGATTAATTTAATTAATTAAAATAATTGAACTCAGTCCTAGGTTGGCTGTGAATCATTATTAACCGTATCTCATTATATTTTTTTCCTAGAGAGTCTAGTAATCATTCCTACCTCCTAGTAGTAGCCGTTACTACTTTTTTTCTCAGTGTACATGTTTCCTTTTTGACATGTGCAAAATAAATCTTATATCTATATATCTATCTAACCTTGTAACCTTGTTAATTTGTAACCAAAGTTACAGCTAAGATAGCTATGGGTGGTCATACTGGGGTACTCTCCCCTATAATTATTTGTAATTAAAATGTGGTTCAATCTACTTGCGTAATCTGTTTTGAATAGTAAAAAATAACCAGTGTAAAATTTATTATTACAATTGAAAATATGAATAATCAGTTAAAACAAATCTCTTACTTCTCTATAAAAGTAAAGTTCTGCTGTTATTCAAAGCATATGCCTAAAATCATAGCAATTATAAAATATTATAGTATGTATACACAACCGTCCCTCTTTGCACGGATAACCTCGTATTGCTTTCGTCTCACTGTATATCCACTTCCGACTTTAAGAACGTACTTACCAGCCCCCGAAGACACGTACAACAGGTGCCCGGCAGTCCGAGTTACGAAAGCCTCTAATTAGATTCGGTGACATCCGCAACGAATCGCGAAATTCATCGCTGCTACGGACGGTGCAATTTCCCGCAAAGAAGTTCTCACGCTCGCGACGCGTCGCGTCGTTTTTCGCGACGCGCTCCACGACGCGCGCATAGAGAAAATATACATTTCGCACGTGTAATGACAGAGGAGCCTCCGGGAATCTAAACCGCAAGACCGGCTCTTTCTCGTATACGAGCGCAAGAAAACAATGGTGTATGTGTATATAGAGCTGCACTTGCACAAGTGTGCGTGTATACAGGGTGATCTCAAAATAACTTTTAATGACAAACGTTGTCATGTTGAAGATAAATGTTTCTATGAGACAAAACATCGTATTTACTCTTTAATACGTACTAGGTCCTGTGATATGTTTATATTTTGTAATTTAAAAAGATATTGATTTGCAGATATTATCAACAGCCACATCTGATTCGTAACGTTCTTCAAAAGAACAAAATATAGTCAAATCTCGAACCTATTTTCTAATATATATTTAAAAACAATTTGAATACGGATACATTTAATTAACATTTTTAAATCAATGGTTATTCAGTTTATAAAAATATACGTACGGTATGCCCGTACGCAAGATGCCTCATAATTCTGAGTATCAAAAGTATATAACTTTGTCCACTAGTATAATTATCATCATAATACAAAATCGACGATTGGTTTGTAAGAAATGACAGTTACCAACGTTACCTCAGCTACGTGCAAATAAATTGGTCTTTCTAAAAAGCAAGGAACTCAAGCATACCTGCACGCACCACAGTCTTCACTTTGCGAGGTACTATCCAAACACCCTGTACATACGCACAATGCGGCTTTCCCATTATACACAGCCGGACACATGGCGCGCGCGCGCCAATCTTCTTCCATGCGTATACGTGCACTATATATATAGACGCGCACACCGCGAGTTCTTGAGTTCTCGCGGGCTCTCTCTGTCTCTCTCTCGCTCGGCCTACAATTATTACAATTACCGGTAACTACCCCGGCCATTTGTCCGTTAATCGTTACGTGTCGTTCGAGGGAGAGAAAGAGAGAGAGAGAGAGAGAGAGAGAGAGAGAGAGAGAGAGAGAGAGAATATCCAAGACGCGGCTCTATGTGCATCCACCTTTGAAGACTCGCGCGCGTGCGCGCGCCGATTCAGATATTTACGATGCGCCGCGCCGCCTTTTTTCTACTTCGCCCGAGCGTATTATACGTACTCGGCATGTGTGTGTGTATGTGTGTGTACGTGCGGTGTTAGTAGGGTCCATTGTCGTTGGCGGCGATTAAACGCGCGCTCGCGCACGCAGATAAAAAGATGTAAAGCGGGATATCCTTTTCCTCGGCTGAAGCAACTCTGCTTCTTTTTTGCTCTTGTGTGCGAGAGCCGCCGCGAAAAAATGCTCTAATTCCCCGGAAATTGCCGCTTCTCCAACACATCAGCGTTCGCGCGCGCGCGCGCGCGGTTATATATACCTTTTGAACTCCCGGGGGAATCTCAAGACCTCCGCGTGTGTCTGTGTGCGCATCGTATACCTATGGAGATAGAGGGTGATTTCGTGATTTTTCTTCCGTGGCTCGAGCTTGCGTAAATACGTCGTGGATGTTTGCTACTCGACGAGTTGACGTTTTTCCAGGATGGATGTGGCTCGGTGATTAATTTGCAACGATTATTGAGGGACGCGAGATCGCTCTCGTATTGAGGACTGAGGTTCTTTAATTGTTGTTTGTACGAAGAGGTATGGTGGTTTTTAGTTTTTATTCTATGTGGAAGAAGGAAATTCCAGTACGAAGTAGGGGAGACCGGAGTGAGACGGGCATTGTTTTTGTTTAATGCTATATATTTCAATATTTATTAGCAATAATGGAATGAGTGCCATGCATTTATGTTCTTTAACTATGCAACTACAAATTGGGAAGTTACATGAAAAGAAATTTCCAAATCATTAGGTCATTGAAAGAATATCGAAAAATATTCGACACGTATTAGTTCTTTTTTGAATTAGGCGATTATTAATCAAAATACAGCTGGTTAAAAAATCGTGCGATTCCTCATTATTGCGTAAACTATTCAGAGATTCATCTGAATCTTCCTCCTTCAAGCTCAAATGTTCATTTTGGTTAATCTGATCAATATTGTCTTCATCGTTATTTTGTTGTTCAAGATGTAGAGGCCGGTCCTTATGATCTTCTTGCATTTTCGCCAGTATACACCATCGAAATAAGTTTTCTCTACTTTATAGAATGTGTAGAATATTGTATTTTATAATCTTTAATTTTTTCTGTTTTTTTATTTTTACTTTTTTATATTCTAAAATGTTTATTTTACTTTTAAAATCACTAATAAGATTTGTAAATATTAATAATATAGAACTGAGGGTAAAAGGAAGATATTGAAATAACTGCGAAGTTTTATAAGAGGAATGTAAATAAATCGCAATTTCTTACTATAATGTTTATCTGGTAAAATTATATTTTTGGTTTGTCATATAGATTCTAGACTAAAGTTTAATTTTATAAATAGCCTTTTTAACCTCTTTTTATAGTGTACAAATGTGCATTAATAGCATGAAATCAAGCTATAAAAAATGTGGAATTTGTAAGCGTTTCTGCTGTATAATTTAATCCTTCCCTGGTAGAAAATTAATCTAGAACTATGTAGAACTATCTAGTTTGCCAAGGAAATAATCGAGGGCCTCGATAAAACTAGATAATTTTCTACCAGGGTTAATTCATTTTTTTAGTTTTCCCTGGATGTACAAAAAATAAAACTAGAATTTAACATCAAATTATCTAAAAATACAAATAAATCATGAAGATTTTACACTTTCTGGAGGCAGAAGTTTGTAGTTTTCTTATCCTCATTTATATCAAAATCGGTGTAAGCACAGAATTATCAGCTAATGATGATTTAAATTATTAAAATAAATCATACTTAAACATCTTTTATATAAATAATAATTTTCTATTAAAATTTGCTTATTGTATTAACGGACCGATTTTTTGTATCATTATTACCTTTGTTTACTGGTATGAATGCATTTCCTAAGAAAGCTGTTTCGGAACAATTCCACGCGCTTTCCAATTTTTACGAAAACAGCTTCATTCAAGGCACCTTCTGACCCAGCGATGTACACAAAGAAGTCAAATCGGCACACCAAAGCAAAAGAGCCCCATATCGCCCCACAGAGCCAGAGAAAATCATCTCGTCCCCCGAAGTAAATCAACGCCGTTTGAGGGCAAACAAATTTGAGAAAGCGTGTCGAGGTATTTTCGGCGAACCTTTATTGAACGCCCACCCGTTCGCGCGGGTGGTCGACAAATATTTCCTCGTCGGCTTCGCTAATTGGCACCAGAGTGATCTACGCGCGCGCTCGCAATCGGCGCGGCAGATTCACACAGGAGATAATGGAGACGCCGAAAAAAAAAGTCGGCAAGGACGCGAGGATTCAAAGGCGAGAGAGCGTGTGACACAATCTAGGCGAGAGATACAAAAGACGGGATCCTACGGCTTCTTCCTCCCTCCGGTGGTGACAGTTATACCTACAGTGTACGCGCTCTCTCGGTCTCTATTTCCCATGGAATTCAAAGTAAGGGCCGAAGGCGCGGCGTCTTTGCCACTGTTGTGCGTCTTACTCAAACTGTGAAGAAACCACCAGGAACAGCAGTTTATTGTCTATTGATTTTGGAACACCCAGGTTATACGGTCAGTCGGAATTTCCCAAAGAGTAAAGGAAACTTATATTGGGTCGTAATTTTTGGCTAAACCGTTACGAGTCAATTTTACTAATCATTCAGTGTTTTTCATTTACTACTTTATAAACTGTTTTAGAGTAGAATAATCCCTAGTAGAAATCTAAGCTGGTTTCTAGCCAGATATTAGCTAGATTTTCTAAATCTGCTTTAATTCTGGTTAAGAAATTAGCTAGAAATCAGTTAAAAACGACATGCTTTTTAGCTAATTTTTAGCTAGATTCTGCTTAATATTCTAGTTAATATAAAATTGATAAACTAAGTAATTTATGTATTAATTTATAATGGAAATAATAACAGTTTTATAATAATCAAAGTAATACGCAATTCTAATCATATCACATTAAGTATTTTACTAAATTAAAGTTAAAAATGTACCGTAACTGTCTGGTAGTAATGGAGGTTAGGTTATTTGTTTACAAAACCACACGTGCATTTGAAAAGTATTATTTACACAAAAGTACGAAAGCTCCGAGTAAAATTTAAGTGTCTTTATTAAAGAAATTTATTTTATAAATAATAGAATGCATGTAGTCATATAATTATTGTTATTTTAAAAATAATAATAAAAACAGAATAATGTAAGTTATGACGAAATTTAAAGAATCGGAAAACAAATATTTGTAGTTTTACAATGAAGTTTTATTACAAAATTTAATTTCGACATCAATCACCAAACTTTTGTTGACTAAGTTATGATTGACTAATTTTCGGAAAGAAAATTATTAGTTATCAAATACTTTTATTATTGCATATACATATTTATATAATCTCGTAAGTTGTTATTTGTTGATAAAAATATTTATTTTGGCGGCATACTATATTGAACATTCAATAAAGTATAATAATGTATATTTTTAAAAACTGATAACTTTTCAAAACAAAATATAAATAGGTTAGATTTGCAAACAAAATACGTTCTTGCTTAAAGCATAGTCTTAAGCAGATTCTAGACAGATATTAGCTATAATTTGACTTATTAATAGCTTATTAATCTGGCTAATAATTAATAAGCTAACCAGCCATTCTAGCTAACTTTATACCAGGGATAGCGTTGTTTAAATACAAATTACATACGCAATTAAAAATGAATTCGTAATATGTTCCGAATAAAAAAATTTTATTTGTTAATAATTGTTAGTTAATTTGAAAATATAAATTTATTTGTAAAAGTAACAAATTTATAATTGTCAAATCAGATTTGCATATTACTTTTCTCTTTTCTATATGAAAAATCAACATTTATTTGTAACGTATCTATGTAAATTTTGTTTATTATGAACAGATTCTACAATACAGTTTCTTCTAAACTCTAAATTACACTTTTATATAGAATAAAAGAAATACAGAAAAAAATTTTAACACTGAAAGAAATTCCATGTTCTAGGCAATTATCTAGAACCTGAGATACTCACGCGTATGTTATTCGACTAACAATGAGAGAACCAGACCTACGGGAAACGAATTTTGCTGAAACTTCGAAAGTAGTTTTCTGGTACCTCAAAATGAAACCCAGTACCCGTAGATTGATCTAGTAGGTCCTAGAACCTGATATGCAGCTAAAAACGTTAGCATTATCCATATGCCTAATGTAATAAATCTTATATATATATAGATATATTAATAAAGTTAATAAAATGCTGTTTAAATGTTGTTGATGTTAATATGCTATATCTGTTATACAGAGTCCCATTCGAATAAACTACGAGTACTATGCTTCATTTTTAAGTATCAGAAAACGATCCCCAAAGTTTCGTATAAAAACGTGACCCAGAGGTCTAACACTCTCCTTGTAAGTAACATATGATAATTATATGTTATCCATTTTTAACAAATAATGTACAGTGTATATACTAAATAGTAATTTGTAAGCTTAAATTAATTTTTTCAGCCGTATATAATTATGTTGTATTAATGCAATTTAAAGTTTTAATGTTATACGTGGTCTTACTTTAATCACTTTGTTAAAATAAAATCTAATATTTTTTAAATAAACTTAATAATTTTATCTTTTACCCCGTACCTCAATCAAGCCTAAAACAAAGCATGGCACAATAGAAATTCAAATCTTTATCATCCCCGTGAACATTTGCATTTCTCTTCACCCACAGACCACCTTGAAAATCGTGAACCGTGTCGTCCCGAAAAAAAAGAAGAAACCAACATTCCTCCTCCGCCGTAAATCCAGGAGAAATATTGAGACACGCGCTCGCGCCTCGTCGGCGCGTCCGGCCCCAAATATTTCCAAAACTCGACCGGTGCCGCGTGACGGATTTCCTCTGTCTCTTCGGTGCCGATTCGCCTCGGCTCTATCTCTCTCTCTCTCCTTCTCTTACTTTTTTTAACATAATGTCAGCTGCACATAGAGGGCCGGCTCTTTTGTCGGCCCTGAATTATATGCCGGCCATACGTCAGCCGATGTGTACAAGGCGCTCGCTCCTTCCGCGAGAGGAACTGCGTGATAATTCTTTGTATCGGATTGTGCGCGTGCGTCCTGTGGGAAGTTGCTTTTTTTAGTGTTTCTCAGAGGTGCGGATGATGGAAGATGCTGTAGGTGCTGGATGGGTTGATGTGGGAGAGAAAGAATGTAAGAAAGACACTTGTTGGTAGCTGAAAATTCATTTTGCATGGTTTGTGACGCATGTGTTGAGTGCTCGTAGTCTTGCCTTGCGTCTTTTGTGTTATTAAGGTAATATAAGCTCCTGCATGAATGGCCGATGGATGTGGGTGCTTTTAAGAGATTCAAATATTTTTTTTTCTTTTCAACACAAATGTTCGGTACATTAAAAATGATTTAGAAAGGTTATTCCAAATTTAACTGTGCCAAAAGATGCAGTTAAAGTAAAGTAAAGAAAATTCTATTTAACCTTGTGAGTAACTCGTATTTTTAATAGACATACATATATTATATCTCTTATTTACACTAATATTATACAATATATTTTTGAAAAAATCAGCGATTATTTAGATTCCCCCTCGGATTCTTCATTACCATTAATATATGTGTCTAATTTTTTAGCTGTTTCAACTTTTTACAAATTTATGAATAATTAAAAAAACTAGGTCCATGTAAAATATCCTCTTATATACCCGACCGCCATATACGCCTTTAGTAGGTTATACGATTACGTAATTTTGTTCACAATTTCAAGATCGGTATAACCAATTCGAAAATTTTCAATCATTTCTACTTTATTTTGTCTTACATTTTATGTAGAAGCCATGTTACGTATCTTTGAATAAGATTTATAAAAAAAGAGAAATTAAATTGCAACAAAATAAATTTGGAATATGATTTTAAAATAAAAAATTATTTAGTAAAATAATCACCCGAGATATAGTTACTAAAAGTAAAATATCATTAAAAGTGAATTATATGATTCCATAAATAAACATTTCGTCATAAAAGAGACATATGTCCCATGAATCTTGTACTCGCTTAAAAATAAAAGCATTTTCAATAGTCGCAGTCACGACTATTAACGAGGTCCAAAATTATTCATCATCCTCGAACGACTTCTTTTCTCTCTTAGGAGCTCATTTTATGTATTCTCGCAGCCTTATAGAAACTCTTTAACAGCCCTATCAATTTCCATTAACAATGCTCGTTTCGACGAGACAGAGAAATATTGCGTTACAGAAACACTCCTCGCGTCCACGCTCTCTCCAATAAAAAAAAAAAAAACACACGTGGGCTTCCTCACGACTTTTTTCTCCTCTCCCTCCCCCTTTTTTCATTCACTCTCGCGCATTGTGCCATCTTAACATCGAAGAAAACGCCGTTACAGCTGCGCATCTCTCTCTCGAATTTATTATATGCGCGAGCGAGTCCATCCGTGGATAATTCTCATTTTCGTGTACACGCGTCCCAGCGACAAAAGAGACACGCGCGCGCGCGAGTCCCTTGATTGTCAGTTCCATTAAGTGAATCCATTAGTCCGCGGGCCGAGTGCCGGGACAATTAATAAAGCTCAAATCAAGAGGATCGAATTAGGCGGCCCTTGGAAACGGACGAATTCGAGCTAAGCGCGCGGAGCTGGAGCAACGGCTTATAAGCGCACAAAAGACCCTCGCGCGCTCGCAGGACGACTTCTTCTTCTTCTTCTTGTTTCTTGCTCCTCTTTTTTCTCCCCGGGGGCGATGAGGTGGCGAGATCCGCAAACATTTTCTTTCTGGATTGGCCTCCCTCGGCTCTGATGTATCGGAGAAGAGAGGAGCGTCTAAGTATTATTAGACACCTTTGATTGTTTCGCAGGATTGGAATCTTTTTCGCTTCTTGGGTTTCTTTTGAAGAAAACATTTTATTACAAGAAATTTGTAATGTTTTTTTGTGGAAATTATTGTATTGGTAAGACTTTAATAATTTAAAGACTGATTTATTCGAAACTGACTTCAATTTATTATCTACTTTATGCTATAAAGGCTTTGTTTAAATGGCAAAGTTGGCAAAATGAGCGAACGGAACATCATACATTCAGAAAAGCACAGTTGTGATGAACTAACAAAAATCATTAAATTATAATTTTTTACTTTCATAGTTATATTCATGATATACTTACATTTTCACTGTTCGACACAATAAAGGTATTTAAAAATTTTTAAACTAAAGGATAGATTTGAAAAAAAATGAATAAACGATTTTTTTATCAACAGAACTATTCCATTTCTGTTCGAACTTGAGTGTACACCACCCTTCATATCTGTCCGATTAACGTAGCTTTCAAATTTAATATATATATATATATATATATATATAATGTGCAGGTTTAATTCTAATGCCAATTCGCGTTGTTCAAGCAGATATGAAGGGTATATAACGAAAAAATAATATAACGGATAATGAAAAGTATAGCAAAAGTTTTGGTTTATAATGAAGGTAATATGATTATTTAAAAAATGAATTGTTCGTTCATTTTCATATCAAAAATTGAATTATCATCGTTTCGTTTTGTTACTCTTCGTATAAAGTAAAAATAGTTTATTATAAAAAAAATAATAATTATAAAGAATATGAGTATCAGTAGGACAACTTTTTGAAAAATCAAACTGCAGTATAAATATTGTTCATTGATAGCTATACGTTTTCCGAAGTGCGCTATTAGCTTCCTGCACTACAGCCCTACAAATCAGCAGCACACACGCGCAAAAACTGGAGAGGACGAAGGTCCTTCCAGATTAACGCATCCTCCCACACCTACACCCATCCGGCGCACATATACACACGTACACCATACTAATGACACGGCGACGAGGGCGATTCACGTCGATGTCCTCCGCACCCTGCAGCCCGACTTCGCCAAAATCCTCTTTGCCCTTTTCTTTTTGCACATGTCGTCGCCCGCTACGCCGACGACAAATGCTCGCGGCGCTTCGACGTCGACAGTGACCTATCGCAGTTGTAATTTGGAAAAGCGGCGGCGCTTAAGAGCTGCGTCAGCTGGCAGCGAAGATATTCCGCGAGCGGTATCAACGTTTCGGTTGCAGGATGTGTCCTAGTGTGTGTGTTCAGGGCGATCGTTTGAAAAATTGGACGAGAGAGTCGTCGTCGTCGAGTCGCGTGATTCTTTTTTTTTTCGCTGCTGTTATTGTTGACCTTTTGAAGCCCTCGCGTTACTTGTGTGTGAGAGTGGCGCACAAAAGGAGAATAGAAGGAGAAAAATAGGATCGGACGAAATCACGAGAAGAGGAAGAATGACGGATTGACGCTTTATTGCGTTATATAACGCGTTATATGTGGAGGCTTGATGCAGGGTGATCGAGTATTCAGCGGAATTACGACCGTGAAAAAGTGGAGTATTGTGCATCGAATAGACCGGTGTCTTTTTGTATTTGTGAGGAGTCGTACTAGAAATTCTTAAGTTTTTATTTTTTTTTTAATTTCGTTAATATATAATACAAAAAATGTATAAAACTTTAACGTTATTAACTGTACATTCTCTGATACATTTACGATCAGGTTCTTTTAAATGACATGAAGTGATTGATTGTTTTTAATTGCTTGAAAGCTTTTATTAAAAAATTTTATGATATTTGAAACTTTAAACAGACTTATAAAGTATTAATGTTTTAGTAAATGCACCATTATGAAAAGTACCAAATGATTAACTGCAACATTTATGGCAATATAACAATATAAATTTGTATTGTTTCTGCAACTAATAAATGTTATATTTATAATTTCATTTAAAAAAAGAATTTTATTTTATAAAGCAATATATATATAAACAATTTTCTTAAATAATAAAAAAGTAATAATCAAATGACACTATGATATTTCTTCATGTTTATGTATGAAAGCTGAGTCGAGCTACTGATTGACAAATTAAATTTCAATTAAAAATTAATGAACCACCTCATGAAACCTACAACAATTTTAATTGTTCTCTCGAACCAAAGCATCGCTCTTTAAATAAACTCTTTTGATTACAATATAAAGGCCAATGTTCGCTGGGCGCCCGCGCGCCGGGCGGAGGCGCCACGCGAATCGAGACATTTTATTGAATTTTCCGCTCGAGGACTTGCAGACAGGTCGGGCTATTGACTCGCCCCGATACACTGGGCTGCTTCTTAAATCACGCATGAATTAGCACTTGAAGCCACGTCTGCCGTGTAAGCATCGCTCGCGCACGCCGCCGTATCGAGTTACGAGAGAAAATCACTCGATGATTTTTTATGGCTCTTAAACTTCGTTATGACGAAACAAAAAAATTGTCTGTGAAGCGTTTAACGATTCCATTATATTTGCTTCCTTTAGTAATTCACTATATTGCATAAGTAGGATATGATGAATGTTTATTTACTTGACATGAGTAGATAAAATTTGTTTATTGACAAGCTCTGTACCTGCGGATTTGTGCTCATTAACAAATATGAGGCATAACATAAGATGCTAAAATCAGCAGGGGTAATTTGTAAAGTCAAGATTTTTGAGGTTTTGAGATATCGAGTAACAAATTTACAACAAAAAAGCAAAGAAAATTAGTTTTTATCAAGTATGGAGGAGTAGTACACGTTGGATATAGTAAAATTCAAAAGATCCTCGATTCGGTATTTAATATAAAATCCTTACAAAGTATATACAGATACCTAATTGCCTATAGAATATTATATAATTCGTATAAGCTGTGAATAAATTAGAACAATTAACATTAATAAAAAATGGTACAATATGAACTTTTTGGACTTATTGACTGCACAATGAATTATTCTCTACTGTAAATAATACTTTGATAATAGGTTTTCTAGGTTGATATTTAAGAAAATAACATAAGGTAAACATATTGATTAAAATTGAATTCCTGGAACAATTATTGAAAATTTATCGAACAAAAGCCGATTGAGTCGATCAGAATGCATTTAGCTCTTTGACGTTGAAAATATCAATAAGAAATCGTACCAATGAATATATGTCAATCTAATAGCTTAGAAATGAGTTACTTTTAAGTACTCAAAAACTTTTCTTAAATTTTCAGTGCTACTAACTTAACTCACACTCTTTTGATATTATACATTGTGTACTTTGTATGTATAACCACTGTTAACACAGATTGCATCGTCTTATAATAATCTATAAATGTTAAAAAGTACGTTAGTTAACATATACTATTAAAGAGCAATTCATAAGGATTATTATCTACCAAGTGAAAAATTCATCAAATACGTATCAATAAATTAATCGAGTTCCCAATATTAGAAGATATTTTGTAGCAAACTAGAAAAACACATTTTTATACATTCTCACGTGTTAATATTGAGTTTAGATTTTCAAAATCCGGGCACGGAGTGTTATTCGCAATATGATTACTAAAACGCAATGATTTTTACACTTAAAATGTTTCAAAATAAGAATAAATCAGTCAAAAATTTAATAAGATCGGTGAAGTAATTTACATAATTTATGAAATATTAAATAACAAATAAATCACAGAAAAGGAGTTCTCACTATATAATATAATAATAAACAAACTAACAAATAATTTTTCAAATTTATAGGTATATTTGTAAGGATAAATTAATTTTTAATCGTACATAATTTAATGTCGCTATACATTTTCTGGAAAACTCAATATTAATTATTATATCAGATATAAATAAAAGGATTTACATAAAAACAATGCCTTTAACTTATTTTCCCAGTGCAATAAATAAAAATGAACGTTTTCATTATGCGGAATAAGTACAAATGAGTGATTAAGTGTGATGCTAATTTGAAATGAACCACTCAACATAAATTAGCATGCGGAATTGTGTGAAATTGTGAAGCCTTTTATTTTAACTCATGCAAACAATAACTCTGTGCAATACAGTATGTCATAATAATATTTATGAGTCGTTAACGATATGTATCATTCATTACCTATATGAAAATAATTGATCGAGTGCATTATTATTTCTTTATTCGTTTGAAAAAACATACGATAATTCAAAGCGTTTAAATTTCTTTAATTCAAATCACATGTATCTATACCTACAATTTCTCATTTAAATAAATCACTATAACTTATGAAAAATATCCATATTAAAAAAGTCAATAAAACCGGGAACCATCGAAATTAAAAGTTCCTACGTAAATTGCCAAACTCCTATATATATCCGGACAGCAGCATATTCGACATCTTTAGAATGATTTGAAGCCAATAAAAAGCGATAAAAATCCTCGGCAATACCGACCGAGACGCCGCCGCTCTGCTCCGTAAGATATAATTTACGATGTCACGGCCGCCAAGTATAAAGCGCTCGGGAAGTACCCTCCGCACGACTTCATCCTCATCGAGTTCTCTCTTCCTCCTTCTCGCTCCTCTCTGGTCTTCCGCACACACGTACCTAGTCGAGCGCGAAGTTTCGGCGCAAACTTTTCAGCGAACCCAATGACCTCGTTCATTGTATCGTTCGTAAATCTCGCACGGACGCGGAATAAAAAGGACGAGAAAGAGCGCGGAGGTAATTCACGGAGAAGTATAAGAAACGGCGGATATAGGCGACGCGCCAGATAAGCGCCGGACTCGAGGAGCCATGTATGGTGTACGTATGGGAGCGAGCGCGAAGCGACCGTAGGTGTATGTATATATCTGGAAGTTTTCGCGATCGGGAGAAGGTGCCCCCCCGGGGAATTTACTGCGGCGCTCGTCGCGAGATTGCACTTTTAAATCAACTTCTATCGGGAGACGATGGCCGATACCCGCTCAGTGGATATTATTCTTATAATAAGTAGAGATTTAGCTTATTATTTGTTTAAATAAACATTTTTAATCTTTAATATCACTTACAGTCACCAAAACATCGCTTATTTTAAAAAGGCAGCCGTGTATTTAATAAATTCTCTTTCTTTAATTTCACTTGAAAATAAATGATTTTAAATTTATTCATAGATTGTTTTTATATAGTCTATTTAAATACTTAATTATTTATTGGAAAAATAAATCCATCACTAATGTGCTTAGAAAGTAAAGAAAACAAAGGTTCTAATCAGTATATAATTTGAACCCTCTAACTGTTAGGAGATCTTACATAAATTATGCATTTTTTGCACATCATTTTAATTATGTTTAATTTTATGAATGAATGTCAAACTGAGATAAAAAGCACTACCAACTGAAACCTAAAATTTGTAGAGAGTTCATAAATTACAACTCGCGCGGACAACGTACAGAATTTCGGCGCTTATATTGCACCTTTAAATCACCTTCTATCGGCAAGCGATAGTCCGGCTGCCCCCTTCGATATAATCCGTAATACACTATACGCCAGTAATGCACGAGAGGGAAATAGAAAAGAAGAAAAAGCGCCGGAAAAGAGAGGAGTAAAAAAAAGAGAGAGAGAAGAGCGAAGCTACGAGCGACGAGTGTAGTTCGGAGCACTCGGTCCGACGTATCCCACACTCGCTCTCCTTATATTCTCCCTTTCCCCCCGGCAGTGCTCGGCCATATTCATTTTTATTAACCGACATTTCTCCCGTAATAAAATCCCGGGCAATCTTCATAGAATCTTTGTGAAACACGCGGTATATATCCAGTATCGTTTGACTTTCCCCCTCGCGACGCGTATCTTTCCGCCTCTATCTCTCTTTCACTCAAAACCTTTCTCTCACTCTCTTTCTCACCCCGCATGCACACATACACACGTATAACACGTGCAGAAATATTTTCCTCTTCCTTTTTTTTCTCACACATACGCACGTGTACACATGTACACGACGCACAAATTCGCTCTTTCTCTCTCTCACTCACTCAATAAGTGTCCGTGTCCCTTCTTTGTCTCTTTCTCTTTCCGCGTCTCAGTCTGTGTCCGCGCGCCGCTATACTACGGCGTTAGGGACGGATATAAAACCTGATGGCCGATAACAACCACTAGCGCCCCCGCGTACACACAGCCACATACCTAGTGTGTACATGTACACCCGCGGCACAAAAGCCGTGAGTGGTTCCCGTTTTATTGGCAGCATACGCGCGATACGGATAGGGGCGACGTGTACAGTAGTACCATCCTATACGGCTTCTGATCCGCCACCGCCGCCGTCGTCCTCGTCTTCGTCGTCGGAACTTGTATGTATATACACAAGGCGAGACGCGAAAAGCCAAAATGCGAGGGACGAGCGAGCGACAGGAGGAATTCGTTCGAGGAAAGAGCGACCTCCGGCTTGAGCTTCGCCTCTCCCCCCCGACGCAATATGCGATATTTTCTTGCTCTCGAGTCGCTACTGCACGCGAATGTCTCTCGTGCGGGCATATATACTCGTCGAGTGACGGACGTCGCCGAAGAGGTTTAGGAAATTACCGGGCTCATTTGCGCGCTCTCGGTTTTATGAGCCGAGGAAGCAGAGAGAGAGAGAGAGAATGGATGGCGGAGCGGAGCAAAGCGACACTCGACAGGGCGCGCGCACATTTTTTTTTGTGTTGCAGGGTCGTCGTCTGTGGGTGGGTGTGTAGGTGTATACGCGGGAGTTGCTTTTATATCTGCGGAGCCGTTCGCGTGTGCGGTGACGCATGATACGAGTAAGGGATGATGGGGGGGGGGGGGAGTAGCGAGGAAATTTCGGTCGACTCGTCAAAAGACTTGAATGAGAGGATCCTGTGTGTAGTGGGATTTTATCGGTAAGGTTGAAGGGAATTTTGTGAAATTCGATGAGAATGGAAGGAGCAAATCGTTTCTAACGTGAATTTCAAGTTATTGAAAGTATACATTATTGGTTTTTAATGGAAAAGGAATACATATATTTAATAGATAAGAAGATTAGATTAATTGATGATGCATATGATTTGCAGCTTTCAGGAATGACGGCTCAAGAATATTTTTCATGTTCTCGAAATATTGAGGATTTAATATTTACATTAATGTAGTTGATTGAAACGTAATAAGAGACAAATAGTAAAATTATACTTGTTCAATAAGGTGTCAAATATAATATTAATAGAGCGTATCAAATTTTGAAATTAATTGTTTTTTTATAAAAAAAAAGAACAAGCGATAAACGTATAAGGATAAATTTGCTCTTATAATTAGTATAAGGTTAAAAAAATTAACGTACTTTGTGTGTTAAAAATAAAGAACACATAAGTGTATGTTACATTAAGAAACAGTATAATTTACAAACA
Organism: Gastracanthus pulcherrimus; assembly: GCA_949152435.1. Classification (NCBI taxonomy): domain Eukaryota; kingdom Metazoa; phylum Arthropoda; class Insecta; order Hymenoptera; family Pteromalidae; genus Gastracanthus; species Gastracanthus pulcherrimus. The sequence continues at coordinate 28,386,075 of OX424573.1, read as the reverse complement.
AATGTATATTTTCAAATTAAAAAACTTTCTCTTTGAGAAATCGAAAACTGAACTTTAACAAAAAGATTACCAAATTGCCATTTTATGATGTACCAAAAAAGTACTAATTGTAAAGAAAATAATTTAAAAAATGACTTTTATCATCTTTTGGATATTCTCTGAAATTATTAATAGCTATCATGGTGTAGGTAGCATACGAATAAGGACTCAATCTATTTTTTTGGGTATATTTTAATTTCTTTTTGCAAATTATATTATATAGGGTAGATGTGTGTATTACTGCAGATGCCCCAACTACTGTGGATATTTGTAAAACGAATAATATAAACCTTCCTACATTCCATAATCTCCTGAAAATAATTTCTAAAATTTCTTTAACCTTTATCTTGCATGAGTATTGGATACTAATTGACAACAATCTTATTTTTAATTATTTATCGTAATTTTAAATTGATAGTTATTAATCGATGAAGTAGACATTATTTTATTGGAAAAATTAGTAAACAGTTGCTTTCTTCCTGTTTTTAAGTTTTATTAGTTAACGCAGTATTTGGCACTGCAGCTTCCACTATGTGATTGTATTACTGCGGATTTTTGTTGAACAAAACCCCTCTATTTAAGAATTGTTAATTATGTGTATATCATTAAATTATGTTCTCTATTATTGAAAAAATAATTAAAAATGGTGTCAATAATGTATTAGTACTTACTATGTAAAAGTTTATTAAGGAAAAATGAGTTATAGATAGAAATTATTAATTAAAAACTTCACAAACTTAGGTGGTTTTCTGTTAATGTTTCTTCATGTTGGTTCTAACTAGTGTTTGCTTTTCGGATTTTAATTTGAAATTCATTAAATTTTATAAGTACAGACCTTGGAAAGTATTTAATATAATACAAATCTTATACTATTCATTGATGGATCATTTCAAAACCTTGATGTTTAGTAAATGTAGTTCTTTGTATACAATTTTGATGAATCATATTTAAAGTGGGCTCAAAGATTCATTTTAAAACAAAATTTATATTCTTTAATATGAATTAAATAGAATACTTCTCAAAATAAAATAAACAATTAAAAACTAATTTAATTTTTAATAATATTATGATGAATCTTTAAATTCACTGTTAACAAGTTACATCAATATTGTACGCGGATAACTAATTTTATTTAAAATCAGGGTTCTGAAAGCATCCATCGTTGAATAGTTTGAAACTTGTACTATGTGAAATACTTTTCATTGTAGAACTGTGTGGAACTTGTACCACGTGAAATACTTTTCAAACTGCATAAACAATAAAAAACTGATTTAATTTTTAATAATATTAGGATGAATCTTTAAATCCACTTTTAATAAGTTGCATCAATATTGTATGCGGAGAACTACTTTTACTCACAATCAGGATTTCGAAAGCATCCATCGCTGAATAGTTTGAAACTTGTCATTACTTATAGTGTATTATAAAATAATGATAGTAAATATGTTAAAATAGATTTCTTAATTAAGTATAAATATGAAAAATAATTCGTATTAAAAGTAAAATCAATTAAGATCAAGAATAAAATAATAAAAATTAAAAGACATTATAAAATGTGCTTATTAAACAAGGGTGAATCTTTAAATTCCCTTTTATTAAGTTACATCAATTTTATATGCGAAGAACTACTTTTACTCAAAATCAGGGTTTCGAAAGCATCCATCGCTGAACAGTTTGAAACTTTGTGCTATGTGAAATACTTTTCATCGTAGAACAGCTGTAATTGTATATTATGTGGAATGTTTCGAAATCTATAAACAATCAAAAAATAATTTAATCTTCAATAAAATTTTATAAAATTTTTTAGACAGATTTATATTAATAGTTAAAATGGATGTTTCATAAAGAAGAATACACAAATTAACACAAATTTGGGATTTCCGCAGTATCTGACATGCCGTAATACACACTTAGCCGCAGTAATTCATACAAAGAGATTTTCTTTAAAACACGTTTCTCCTAAAGTAAGTGTGCATTTTATAGCATTCTAGTATTTCTTAATAATACATGAGTTATCAAACTTTAGTTTAAAAAAATAAATATTTCGACTTGTTAATTTTTTCGTCTCATACAGTCCTTCAAAGTTAATTGGCCTTCACGAAATATTCGCAGTAATATACATACTTATCCTACTAATATATAAATATTTAGGTGACATCAAATTGTTTGTAATCCAAAATTATGTTAACAATCAGTGAAATAAATTTTTATAAAATAAAAAAACAGTTATGCTCCATTTTCAAGTTACAGACTTAGTGATTTTTTCGGATAAGTACAACATTGAAACAAATGAACTTTAATCATTATAAACTGTACTGTTTTCAATCATATGTTTATTTTTTAACGTTAGTCGCCTACTATTTTCATTTAAAAGAGCCTAGCTAGTTGAACATATAAATTATGAGAGAATCACGCCATTATTTCAGGAAACCAAAGGATATAATATATATGCATTACATATAATTGTCGCGACCGATGTTGCAAAAAATAAGCATTCACACACAAGAAGAAACGTACACCAGTACTTAATCCGAAGTCAAATCCTCATATCTCTGCCAATTCCCGCGTACAAAACCGAATTAACCAAAAACCTCGAAGCAGCCCCCGCCCCCTCTCCCTCCCTTCCTTTCCCGCTTCTTATTTTCCTCGGAAAGCATCAGCCCCGCGACGTCTCTTATTTTCGCCAGCATACACAGCAGCCGCCGCCGCATCCTTTTTATCAAGCAGATTCAATCAGACAAAGAAATAGGGAAAGCGAGTAACTCCGCAGCCCCGCCCCCCTGTCCCGCACGCTCGAAACACCGAGGAAATAGAAGAATAGAGGGTGGCGGCAGTGGCAACGGGAATAAATGATCCCGGGATTCCTGTGAAATCCACAGTCGGGCAGGCAGCAACAGCGGCGCACGGCAACAGTCGCATCTCGGCGCACGCCTTATTTGCTTATAGAGCCGAGCGAGCTCCGCTCTCCGATTATATTCCCTCCCCCCTGTACCCATTCTTCTCTTCTTCTTCTTCCTCTTTGCTTCTCGTGCAGCTACCGCTGCGTCTTTCCGGCCCTGGTGCGCGACGCGCGTCATCCGCAAGCGCCGCGCGGATTGGATTTTCAGTTGCGAGGTGCACGCGCGCGGCAAAAAGGGAGCAAGTGCAGGCCGCAACGCAACGCGACGGCAACCCCCGCGTGAGATGCGAAATCCGCCGGCGGCGCTGTTGCTATATACTCGTGGTGTAGCAGAGTGAGAGAGGGAGAGCTCGCATGGCTGGTTTCACCCCCCCCCCCCCCGCGCAATGCCTGTGCGAAGAGAAAGAGAAAAAGAGAGAGAGAGAGAGAGGAAATTGGCGGAAGTCCAGCATTATACGTTTGTCGCGAGCGCGAGACCGAGACTTTTGTTACTAGGCGAAATAGCTGCGCGCGCGCGCCTTCGGAAGCCAATTGCGCGCCTCCTTTCGACGCGACTCTCTATGTCGAGTTGGCTGGGTTTGTTGTGTGTATACCTGTGTTTGAGCAGAGAAGGGACTTGGATTTGTCGGAAAATCGTATTTTCTTTTTCTCGAAAAACCTTGTTTACTGTTGTATTGAAAAGGAGAAGCATATGTGTGTACTGTATTATTAGAATATAATTATAATAAGTGATTAAAAAGTATTTTTGCTCGCAAGGTTCCTTACATAAAATGGTCAATAGATTGATTTCATAAACTTAAGTTCTGCTTATAAGATAACTAAAACAGCTAGTATAGGTACAATAAATATGTTAAGAATATGTACTAAACCAGTAGTAATAGGTCAGACTAGGCAAGACGTTAAGAAATTCAACTGCGATTTCCGAACGTTTTATTCTATCCAATGTATATTGTGATCTTCTTTATCTTACACATCTTTTCGTCTGTCGGTAAAAGATTTTTTTCTTAAGAGAGAAAAGAATATAAGGTGTGAGTAAGCAACGTAACTTTTATTAAGGTCGAGAAACCAATCACTGTCGAGTTTCAAGCTAATTATTTTCAAAAATCAACATACATACATCATTTAGCGTTTTCTACCATGTGATTTTATAACTTTTTGCTTCCTCAAAGAGAAAGCATTGTTTCGATAAATTTTTGTTTTACACTTTTTTTACGTTACAACGTTTTTTATGATTGGGGTGTTCCAATAAGCTACTCCTAAAAATGATTTCCGCGATGGTGCGTGTGTGTGTACGTGTATGTGTGGCTGTGTATGTGTGTGTGTGTACGTATACGTGTGGCTATGTATGTGTGTGTGTATGTGTGTGTGCGCGTGTGTGTGTGCTTGTGCGTGTGTATTTGTGTGTTTATGTGTGTGCTTGTGGTTGTGTCGTATATTAGAACATATTACTTAAAATTTATGCCTAACATATTAGTTAGTTATCAATGAAATCCTCCATAATAACTTACGTATTTTGCTAAAACAATCATCAGATATTGACATATGCATAACAATAATATATACCGTATAATATAGAAAATAAATGATAATATTTTTGATATTAATAATTTTAATTACGTTATTATAACTCATACCTGTTGAGGAAGTAGAGTGCCAAGGGATTTGGAGTTCAGAGGATCGCCGCAGATGGGCAAAAATACAGGGCATTAGCCATCGATGGGTTTTATCTCAGAAATGATGATTTACGGAATCCTTTCGAGGTGCGGATCGGTGAGAACAGTAAAAGTGAGTTCTGTTTATTTTAGGCAGTCAGATTTGAGAAATCAACCACGCAAAATAAAGGTTCGTCGTATCAAAGGTGGGGTATTATACCGATGACATATACATCATTAATGCCTTAAAAAATGTACCAATTGGATTGGCCAGATTTATGGATGTATATTGTACGAGTATATAATTTGGAATTCTTGAACAAATGTACATTTACATTAATACTTCTAAAAATTATATACAATTGTACTATTGAAATAAATTGTATTACTGAAAAAAAATCAATATGTTTACGATCCATTCGTATACGCACGGAACATCCTCCAATTCTGAAAATTCGTAAAATATTTTTTCCTTTTCAACATAAAAAAAAGATCAATTCAATGAAACCATTTTGTCCGTACACTAAGTACCTAAAAAAGTGCCAAATAAATTTACCCCCTGTAACTTGATTTATTTATTGTTACTTTTATTTGCGGATATAAAAGTCGAAATCGAGATAAGGAACATTTATTGTGATTCAACAGGAAGCTGCTCAGTACGTCTTAAATAACCTTAACGTCCACTACGTCTCGTAAAAAAAATTTTTAGTGCAGTCTTCGGCACTGGCCCTCTCGGCTACGTCCGGGCGCGGGCACCCATATATAATTACTCCTAAAAACGACGAAAAATCTCGAACTCCTCTTTTTCTCTCGCATAATCGCTCAACTCTCTCTCTCTCTTCTCTCTCTCTCTCTCTCTCTCTCTCTCTCTCTCTCTCTCTCTCTCTCTCTCTCTCTCTCTCTCTCTCTCTCTCTCTCTCTCTCGACTTCAAATAATTCACAACCGCATCATGTATAGATACACATGTGTATATATATATATATATATATACAGCCATACTGATCCCGGTCATGATCCCTTTGGGCATCTTCGATAATGCAGTGCGCGGGGGATGGGGGGAAGGGCTATCATGGAGAGACTCGTGATATTTATGCGCCATAAAAGTCTGGAGGTCCGCGCGTATGGCGAGGGAGAGAAAAGGGCAGCGGCTGCAGTGGCGGAGCGCGGAGCCCAAGCAGCATTATTATCCAAGGGCCGGCGCAACCGGACATCGGCTTTTCGGGCTGCCACGGGTGTGGGCATACACGTGCGAGGTGTAAAAGCGACAAGAGCTGCTGCCCGCAGGGGCGACGAGCCCGAAAAGTGCAGCCGGTGAATCAAATGGGCGCGACTCTTATATAGTTTGGAGGAGATGAGAGCGGTTTCCGTTTGCATCATTCGATATTTTTTTGAATTGTTAGAGTTTCGTATTATTATTATGTAATAAATATATGTCTACAGTTTTATTTCTTGTATCGTTGAGAATACAGTAAAATTAAAATTCTTTTTATTGATTGATATTATATATAATGCGACATGTATTTTGTAATGTATATTGGAATGATTTAAATAGATTTTCCTGAAATTAACATGTACATTGTCAAAAATATAAAAACTCCCGCATAAAAATAAAAAATATCTTTCATTCGTCATAAAAAGATTTTTTTCATATGTCTCAAAAATGGAACCGTACGAGACACAGTTTAGATGTTCTGAGAACATTCAAAACTGATACATTTTTATTAAAAACTTTTTAAGATCTTTTACATGATAAATAGAACAATTATGTTATTTCGAGTATTAAAAATCATTTACTAATAAAGCTTAATGCATTTCAAAATGCAAAAAAAACGAATATAAGTGATATTTAAGAATTTGTTAGATTTTTATTCATAAAACTGTAAAGATAAAATTATGTACTTTGGAAATTATTAAAATAATTAATATCTAATTCCATACTAAAAATATTTTATTTTAATATTTGTGTAAATGCGAATGTATTTTGTTCAGAAAAGAATACCTTGTAAATATATATTTTAAATAAATGCAGAATTAAACGCAATTTTTCACGACTAAAGAAATGATTTATATACATTCAAATTTTAAATTACGAAGAATTATTTTTATTACTATTTCTTTATTCATTCATTATAACGTAAAATCGACGTCTCTTACGAAGACTAGCACATTTTAGATTTATCAAAAACACCTCGTTCTTTTCAGAGGTCTCGTATAGAAAAACTAGCGCTTTTTTGATTTTCTGATTAATACTAAAACTTTTTTTAATCCTTCAAGAAAATTATAATTTTTGTCTAAAATTTGGAAAGTTTATAATTTTTGTAGGAGATTCCTAGCAAGAACTAGTATTTTTTGAGAAATCTGAAATATACTAGTCTTCGTAAGGGACGTCGAATTGATGAGGATATCATTTATATGGAAGATAAAAAATCTAACAGTTACGTGAATATCACGTATATAATAGGTCATTTGTATCTCATATATTTATTAATCACATAATACCTAATAATATTAATATAACATGATCGGTATACGGCAGCTACTAAAATTGAATATATTTGTTTATTTATGACAATTCAATTTGTTATAATAAATTATTTACTGATTTGATAAATAAAGTAAAGTAATGAATAAAACTGAATAATTCAAGGGGCTCTCTGCCGGTTTAATATATTCATTAGAATTATATGTGTATTTAGAAATATAAGTTTCGATATCAGTTAATTTATATATATAATCGCATAAAATATAAATGATGTTTTTGTACAAGAGTATAAATTATTGGATTTAAGGTGAAGTTACAATACATTCTTCGTAACGTGTCCCTTGAGGCCACATTATATGGATACCGAGAGCACCCCTCGAGGACAAACGGCGTGGTAAAAAAATAGGAATCAATGCTTCGTTTAATCAATTAAAATACCACGAATCACATATTTGCAGAGATGATATTATTGAGAAAACGAAAATAATAATATACATTATTCACGATACACTCAATTGCAATTCCAGTTTTTAAATTTTAATTTGTTCAACAATAAATGCCGATCAAGTTTCTCTTAACATAAACTACAACGTTTATTAAACAATTATAAATATAAAATCTGCCAAGACTTACTTACATATCACTATTATTTCTATAAGCTAAGAAATAATTTGATCTCATGAATAATCATAAGCAACTGTGAAAGTCTCCCCCTCAGTTCATAAAACCGCAATACCGAACCCGCGATAAAGCGACTTTTTGTTCCTCAAGTCTCCACTCACAGCCAACTTATCCATGGCGCGCAACGAATACAACATACATCCATCCCTTCGCATCCCCCATGCACTTTCGCGTTTATCGGCGCACAAGTGACCGATTTACTTACAATGCTCATCGATAAAGACCTCGACCGCGCCGTTAGGAGCCCGCGCGCGCACTCGACTGACCCCTCGCTGCTCGCGATCTACCAACCGGACGAAGCAAAAGATATCGGACTCTCAATGGCACAAACGCAGAGCAGAGAGAAAGTGCGCGCAGCTTATCTCCGCGAGGGATCTCCGAAGCTCAAGCCGAAGCTGAACCTCGACCTGCGCGCTGTCTTGATTCTTAATTGAAAACGGAATAATGGAGAAGGCGCGCGAAGGGCAAAAAAAGGGCGATGTTACATGAATGAGAACGACGGGGTCGGGTTTTTCTTTTACGACGTACTAATCAATGGCCGCAATTATGCGCGGAGAGAAGGAGAATCGATCGAGGCTTATACCCGCGCAATATAAAAGTCGTAAAGTTCGGATTCACGCTGATTGAGGAGGTGGTGGCTGCTGCTGAATGCTTAGTGCATCAGATGCGCGTAGTGGTTTTTATAGGTGTAATACGGGTGCGTCAATGCGGTGCATGAATAAATTAGGAATATTCGGGAGATATATCGTCAGATTTTTATTCTCGATTTCTTTGCTAGGACGATAGAATGTATATGTATTATAGTTATGTGTTGGTAAATAAGGAATGTATTGTATCTCGCAATGAATTTTGAGGTATGATCCATACGAATTATTATTAAACGAATTGAGCATCAGAAAATAAAAGTACCGGAATGGTTTTTATTGTAACGTAACAAATGTCATACAAAAATGCTTATAATAAAATTTGATTAAATGTTTTGCAATTTTTTTTATCCATTATTTGTGTAAGCTGTAAGTGGTCAATAACAAATATTGTTTTAATAAATTATTTAAAGAAAAATACGTTTGTGTGGGTCATATTTTGGTCATCGCTATTGGCCCTTCCCATGAATATAAAGCTATAAGAAATAAATGAGTTACAGACAGCTGATGTACATTTTAAATTTACTATTTCTTTAAACTGTCTCTTATAGAACTACATACAAATGAAATCCGTAAATCATTACGCAAATATTGTTTATAGATAAATACATATTAAACTCAAATTTAATGTCTTTCAAATGTGCTACTTTTGATGTTTACTCCTTCCTTACAAAATAGATTGATTTACGAGTGTCATTACAATAAACAAGAATTCTCTTCCCTATTATCCCTTTACGAATCCTAACCCAAATTAATAAATCCAATATTTTCCATAGTTAATACAACGCGAGTTTACGACTGCAAAATAAAACCCCGCTTATGTCCTTCGATTTGTGGAAACTTGGGACAAAGCCCTGCAGCAACCCAACATACTCATGTGTACACACAATTATTCAATACCCCAACTCGTCACAATAAACAGGGACACGACTTTTTTTTCTCCCGCACGCGCACGCACATACATTTCTAAACATCATTAGCAGAGCGCGGGGGACGTAAATCAACGTTATGGCAGTGCACACACACATACACATATATACATAGCACCGGCGAGCGGGTCATCGGTCAAAGCGCGCGCAGCGCAGGTCCTTTTAGACGAATGGAAACAATTTCACAAATGGCGGCACTTGGCCCTCTCTCTCTCTCTATCTCTCTCGGTCGGACTTCGATTTACAATAGTCTTTCCGTTTGAATAGCCTTCGAAAGGGGATTTCTTTTCTCCCTTCTATTCCTCGTGCTCGCTCGCTCGCTACGCTATTGCGAGGGTGCAGCGCAGCTCTATTCTATTATGCGCACGGCGGTGTATATGCACGAAACGCGGAGCGCTGATGGTGACGGCGCGTTCTGTCGTGTTATACGTATATATAGTCACGCGCGTCAAACGCGCGTCCAGCTATACGAAACGGATTTGAAGGCGTCATTCGATTGTAACGTTCCTTTTCACGTATGTCTCACTTAGCCTCTCGACTGTCCAGCGTGGCGAACGAGGACTGTATGGTAATGCTGTGGAAGTATTTTTCGAATGAGTCGTGAGCATTGTAAAGATGATAGGTTTATAATACTTTTGGTTTAGATGGTAAATATAGGAATAAAATATTGTTGATTGCGTAAAAGTATGTATGGTATTGTAGAATTTCATTACCTTAATTGAACTTTTGTATCGTTAAGCTGACATTTCATATAATAGCTATTTCATTGTTTCGCAAAAATAAACTATTAATTAATACTTAGTTTCATATCGAAGCTATAAGAATAAACACATTGCAACTCATTTGTAGTAATTTAGTTTTTATGTCACACGCTACTGCGTAATATCAATGACAATCGGTATTGGTTGCCATAATGACGTATTGTGGTTCCCACATTGCAGAAATCTGACTAATGACTTGTCCACACTACCAGATGATCATCGTTTCGGATTAAGTATTGGATGCTGATAACTATTAATCATTTCAATCAAAACAATTTTTATAAGCTTCGCAATTGATGAAAGTGCTTAATGGTTTTCGGTTATCTATACTAAGAAAAATTAGATAAAAATTCTAAACGTTATACCTATCTTGTTTATAAAATTAATCATATCAATACTAATACATATTTATTAGTATTATAAATATATATATTATATATTATAATAATATAATTACTTTTCGAATTGTACAGCAATACCTCACTTATTTTGACGACTCGGAATCGAAACTCCTCATCTATTTTATTTTGTCTAGTTCATAGTTATTAGTTATTTCTTCTTCATATTATTATTAGTTAAGGGGGGGACCACGGAGTGCGGGTCACGGATTTTGATGAAACTTTAGGGATCGTTTTCTGATACTTAAGAATGAAGCCCAATACTCATGGATTTATCTAATGGGCATTTGTACGGTAGATACGGCGAATTTCATTAACGTTGATAGTATATATATATATATATATATATATATATATATATATATATATATATATATATATATATATATATATATATATATATATATATCTGATTTTTAACAGTGTCCATATGAATAATGCTAATGTTTCTTGGCTCTATCTCAGATTTAAAGACCCATTGGATAAAACTATGGGTTCTGTGCTTCATTTTTAAGTTCCAAAAGTCGATCCTCAAAGTTTCATCAAAATTCGAGACCCAGACTTCGTGGTCTCCCCTTATTAGAGTGCGTGTCTATAACTTAAACCTTAAGTTTTTATTGAATGCAAATTAAAGTAGGTGAGGCGAAAGCAGACGGAAAAATTGAAATAAGTGAGTGTTGAAGCAGATGAAGTTAAAATGGATGATGTTGCACTGTATTGCAATGTAAATACTGACCCAGATTCTGATAAACTCAGAGTAATAAAAGTAAATTTTGCTTACATTTTTTAGTCTTCAAATATTCATTTTTAGATAGTCAGTGATTATACTGAACTTTTAGTAAAAGAATGTTTAGCAATAACTTTGAATTTAAGGCAACTGTTGTGAATCCATTACAATAATCCGTAAATACATAATTATCAAAGCTACATCACATTATAGAAAATATTTAACCCTTCCACAATTGTTCATATCCATTTTTCAGATATCCTTACGTTTTTTATTACTTCCATCAAACAAGCAGAATCATTATTTGCCCTATCCCATCGAGTGAACGTAAAAGTATATACCTTAGCAGCATCGTAAATAAAAACAAAGACTCGCATCTTCGCGTGCGGCGATCGCCGCGAGCAATTCCTGAGGGACGCGCCATAGCTAGACCCAAAAATCGATCCACCATACATAAAAACACATAGTATACCTCGCGGAAAGTGCGTTTGCTCTGGTCTCGTGCGTGGATGTTTGCAGACACTTCAAAGATATCGAGGCACCATCTCGCATCGCTGCCATTCGCGAAATAGAGAAAGGGAAAGAGAGAGAGTCAAGGGCTCAGAATCGATAACAAACAGATACTCCGCGAAAATCTGTCTTCTTGTTTCCCCGCCTGGTTCCGCTCTATTCGCACACATATACAGAGCTCCCCTTTTTGCTCCTGTACACTCGCGACTTGACTCGAGAAAAATGAAAAAGCACCCGAAAAAAAGAAGCGGAATATATATGTCGAGGGGCTCTATAACGTATCGAGAGGGTGCATATACCCACATTCCCGTATATTATATACATATACATATAGCGTGTGTGTATGGAAAGAGCGAGTTGGCAGTGGCGGACGAAAGGTAAAGATTTAAATGCCCTCGCGCAAAAAGCATTTAGCTATTCCCCGTGGCAAACGACCATGGCGAAATGCGCCAGCGAGAGAACATACTTTAAACCGATTCCCTTTGCCTCCCTCCTTCCTCCTCTCTTTCTCCTCACCGATGATATTTATGTGCCAAGCGGCATTATGTACACTCGCAGGGCCAGGAGAGCCGAATAGTTCTTTGCTCTTCGAGAGAGACAGAGAGAGAGAGAGAGAGAGAGAGAGAGAGAGAGAGAGAGAGTGAGTAAGAGAGACTTTCCTCCTTTTTTTTCTTCTTTTTCTTTTGCCGCTGCTTCAGAATTTAAAAGGTTTAAAGCGATTTCCCAGGGGGTGGTACGGTGCGCCAGATTGTCGGCTTTCAAACTGCTTTCCTCCTCTCTCTATCTCTCTCTTGCTCTTTGTATTTAATTCCTTTTTTATTTTTCGCGGTCTCTCTCTCTCTCTCTCTGTCTCGCTCCACTTGACTCGGTATATCGGTATATATGCTTCGTCGAATGCTTCCGGAGGCCGGCGGTGCGTGCACACGCCGCGCGCTGACTTATTGCGAAGTTTTAAGAGCCCGCTGTCGCTGCTGCTGCTGCTCCTGGAGGTTATTGCCGCGACGACTTTACACGCGAGGAATGCCTTTTTTCGACTGCCGCCGCCGCACGATGAAAAATGACGCGTGAATAACGAGCGAAGAAATTTCATTACACGTGCACGTTGCCGCTTCTGTGTGTTGGCAGTTTGCGCTTCTGCGGTAGCTGTATTACGACGATGGCGAGACAGCGACTTTCGGTGAAGGCAGATTTTCGAGGCTGAGAGAGATGACGCGGGAGCCGCGGAATCTCGAATCGGACGGAGATTGCGGAGGACGTTTTGCGGTATTGTGCGTTCGGCTTGTCGAGCATTTGTCAGATGAATGCGAATATTAATTTTGGATGATGGTTCTGCGGGACACGAGAGTCTGAGATGCTGAAGTGATGAAGATTAATTGAGTGAAATTAAAAGTCCGGTGAATATGTTTTCAAAGATTTCGTTTCTTTATGGACGTTCGTAAAACTATTTATTTCGGTATTATTTAATTTATAAATGTATTTTGCAGTTTTAAAAGGCACACCATGAGTAAGCACAGACAGTTTGATTTTGAGAATTTGTTTCAAAGAGACCGTGCAACGAGTATTTTCAAAATATTTGTTATAAATACGTGCAGACTTTGACAAGTGACGAATATTTTTTGTTGAGTAGTATGACTACTAATTATATAGAAACCATCAAATTTTGCCGAGACTTCGTTACCACAGTTATAAATGGGTTTGCTATAAAACGGAGATAAAAAAAATAAAGTTTGCTATTCTGCGTGAAATTATGATGTCGTTGAGTCTAAAAATGAAAATAATGCATAATTTACAAAAATAATTTTGTGTTTGTTCATGTTAAAATAAGACATTAACAATTTTTTTATTGCTTTTTGGAGGATAATTGTCACGGAATTGTAATAAATTAAGATTATGTGTGCACAAGTGCAACTTCTGTCAATTTAAGTCTCCCAAAGCGAACCTATTAACTTCTTTCAGATAAGTCGTCAGTACGACCTGTATTGCGTAAAATGACGCTAATAATACAGTAATTTATTGCCAATAGCCATCCGACAACAATGCCAGTTTTCTACATAATCTGTAGCAGGATAAGCATATTCCGGTGCTTATATAAAAAAGGTCACGTCTATAGATACACCCCGAATAAAGAGAAGGCCTCGTCTCGAAATCCGATTTACGTACTTTAGACGCGAGCCCTCCCCATTATTCTCTTATGCGAGCTACCCACATATTGGTTAGCGCCCCCGTACTAGAGGTCTCGAGCGCGGCAGCGGCGTTTTGCTCTCTCACTACGAGTCCCTCGGTACCAGTGCCATAGTGTAAAGCTTCGCCCGATCGGGCGACGCGAAAACATTATAAATTCAAAGTCAAATGTAGCGTGCTGTTATGTGCTTTTTTTCTCGCGGATATCACTTAATGCAATCTGCAATGGGGGTTGGGGGAGGGCAGGAGAAATTATCCCTGCGTTTCAAGATCTCGTCTCTGCACTTTACGATTATTGCTTGTGTTCTTGAGGGTGCGATAGAGCGGAGAATTGTATCTGTATGCAAAGGATATTCAATCAAAATTATAATAAAAAAAATTAATTCGGTTAAAAAATGCAGATATTGTGATGTCGCCGTGGGTACTGCATGAGTTTGAATCTGTATAATGCAAAAGCCTTTTACTTTATTTATTAAAAATTATTGCTTTTGTAAGTTGCTAGTTTATAATAAAAAAAAACAGCTACAAAATAAGACAGCCCTGTAATTTTAGTTCTACTCCGTAAAAATCGATTTTTCTACAAGTTATTGGCAAAAAATCAATTTTGTGATAGAAATAAGTTTTTTTTTAAAGTTCCTTGCGGTAACCTATTTGACTAAACCTATTTAATGAATTTAAGAATGTTTTTCACTTGTAAATGAACAAAAGTTATTATTATTACACTGTAAAGACTCAATTAATGGTCTGAAATAAATAAATCCTTCTTTAAACTTTAAAAATGTATAAAGTAAACTACGTATTTTAACACTAACAATTGGTGAATAAAACATTTATCATTAAAATACCGCAAAACAAAATATATTAACTTCTTTTCATAATACTTATTATATTTCCTGCAAATTTCGAAAATACCCATGGGCATGGGTTGCGCAAGGAACGTTTTGAGAAAAGTAAGTTTCGAGAATAATGCGTTTAAAGTTTCGGTTAGGTATGCTATCGATAATGTAAATTTGTTCATTCAACAGACATTCTGCAGATCTCAGAATTTTCATAAAACTATAAATATAAAAGATATGTAGTAAGAAAAATTACGATTTTTCATCATTTTCATCGTCCTTTTGAAGCACCGTCGAGTTTGGTTATATAATGTGCTGCGTCGTGTCCTGTGTCGTGTGCGAGTGATTGGTCCGTATTTCACGGCATTCCAAATAGCTAAGCAGACACAATTCACATACGTTTAAACGTATAAAAACCATTATAGTATGTATTTGATTTTTAAATGAAATCATTATTACATAGCTATACAAATTTAATCTGATCGGTTGACTGGAATGCCGGTAAAATACGGACCGACCACACGTACACAACACTGCTCACGACGCAGCATATTATGAAGCCAGATCCTTCAAGGGTTAGCATACAAACACGACGAAAGATGGAGGCGACGAGCGACGCGAGTCTTCAATTGTTTGTTGGCATGTGCATAGCGTTACATATAATGCTGTGAGCATATAATTTTTTTACCGAATTTTTCATTTCACCCCCTATCTCGTCGCCCGCCGAGAAGCGGCTAAAAATGTTATAAAACATAAAAAATTTAAATGTAATCCACAGCTTGTGTTCTACATATACTAAGGTATACTTTCTGAAAGTTTTAAAAAGATTCATGAAAACCTTATGATAAGCTTCTTTTAATAATATGTTTTAATTTTGAATGTTATCTAACGTAAATCGGTTTACTTAAATGTGTATAACGTCATTAAAACATCGAGTTTTGACATCTAATAGGTTACAAAGCATTCGGGGACGTGAAATGTTCCCGATAGCTGAAGTTGACTACAGGAGACGAGTGGCTATGTTCAGCCCTGAAAGTGACTACGCGGAAATTCAAAAACTTAAGGTTTCTGTCACAGGTACCATGTCACTCTTGAGTAATTACTTAAGAATTATCGAAAAATGTATTCATCTAAGTTATTTCTTAATTACTTATTTTACAACCTTGACTGAAGTAAGAACTTTAGTATTGCTCTGGGTAGCGAAAAATGATAATTATTAGCGTTGATATAATTTTTGCCAAATGTTAGGATGATTTTCAGGAAAAACAGATGTTACATTATAGTCAAACCAGTTTCTGACGATTGTCTTAACATATTCACTTGAAACATAATCTATCGCTTAAGTAATTACTTAAGCTATAATTTACAGGGAGAATGTCATACCTCCAGGACACGAATTTTGATGAAACTTTGGGAGGTGCATTTTGGTACCTTAAAATTAAGCCTATCACCCTTAGTTCATTTTAATGGGCCCTAAATTCGAGATATAAGCCTTTTTACTCCGAATATACGTTATTGTGGTGAAAAAAGGTACCTCTTATAGTGATTATAACTATGCATGGATTAGCACTAGAAGAAATGACCCTGAAGATAATAATAGTAGACAAAATGAGCTTTAATTTAAGACGAGAAAAGTTAATAAATAATTATCTGAGCTAAAGTTATTAATTATGAAAGATGCTAACTGAAAATGCATGAATATTCGAGGAAATTTAACTGTTTTAATTTCGTTGATTTTTAATGCATTTTAAGTCACTGCGTTCAATTGTTAATAATTTTGGCTCAAATTAATATTATTGAACGTTACAGGTCTTAAATTAAAGGTCTTTCCGCCTACTTTTATGATATATTGAGACATTTTTTCTAGGGCTAACCCATGCATAGTTATAATCACTAGAATAGGCACCTTTTCTCTATTAGAATGAACTACGGGTGTTAGGGTTCATTTTCAGGTACCTGAAAGCACCTCCCAAAGTTTCATCAATATTCGTGACCCGGAGGTCTGACATTCTTCTTGTTAGATGGAAGAAATTTTTAGATAATTCTTAAGTAATTACTCAAGCATTTACTCAAGTACTTACTTAAGGAATAACTTAAGAGTGACATAGAACCTGTCATAAAAACCTTAAGTATTTCAGAGCTGAACATAACTACTCGTCCCATGCAGCCAACTTCAGCTATCGGGAACTTTTCACATCCTTGAATTTCCGCGTAGTCGCTTTCAGGACTGAACATAGCCACTCGTCCACTACAGTCAACTTCAGATATCGGGAACTTTGTACATATCCAGCATTCGACATTCTTTCAATTTCATAGACTAAGAAAATTCAATACATTTTCTTTATATTTTGTCCAAAGAACAATAGAGTCCTACCTTAATATACCGGAAGATTCAGAAGTTTACGCGTGAGGGTAGTGAGAAGAGTACCAATGTATATGTTTGGTGTGTGATAGTGTAATTTTTACATTAATTGATGTGATTACATTAATTGTTTTGCTATGCTGGCTGGCACAAGAAACTTAACATTTTTTCAGAACTATAAATGTTTATTTGATCGTCATTTATACCCCGGCAATATTTCAAGACTGTAAATACATAAAGAAATATATTATTCTGCTGAAGTTGTCCCTTATAATATTTACGAAGCCGACCCAGTATGTAGAATATTTTTTACCTATTAAATGTTTCTTATAACATTACTAACCTTATCGCAAGTGATATATAATTAGAAATCGAACAATGTGCACTTTAGATAGGTTCGTTTAAAACGAAGTATTAAATTGTTAGCGGAATTTCATGATAACTATTATATCTAACTTATACTGATAGATGCACACAGTACTCTATTCAAAAGAGATTTAACGCTTACAAAATTGCACTACATACAAAGTAGGCCTGAATGCCCCTATTGTTCTCTCAATCGTTTATACTAATGTTTGCACACTTTAAAATTAAAAAATAAAAATAATTTAATTGATCGATACTAATTTTTGTATTCTATACAGGTACCCATAGGAAGCATCCCTCGTTCTTCTTTCCATCTCCACTCCACGTTCATTCCATCAAGTGCCGTGAGCTCACATAGTCTACGAATAATTTTTTTTGTATACCCCCATTCAAGTTAAATCCCCCCCATTGTTTCATCGAGTAGTGCGCACATCGAATGCTCCTAACCGCCACTCCAGAATAATAAAAACAAACGCTATAAACCTGCAGCAGCGGCGGCAGCACGCCCAGCCATCTTCTCCCGATACCCTCGCTAATTACCATCTTAATCACCCAATCCATTCAATCCCCATTGTACTCGCCCAACTAATTTGACCTCGAGCGGCGAAAAAAAAAGAAGAATATAATCGAGAGAAGAAAAAAATGAAAGAGGCAAGCTTCCAGGAGGCATGCTTGAGAATTCCCACGCTGCGTGATGCTCGGTAAGGTTTACGCGTGTACAGCGTACCTATAAGACTATCAAGGTCGCGTACTCCCCCGAAAAGAGGAGCGAAAAGATACGTGCACGCACTTTGTTGCCGACGACGTTACACAAGGTGGGATGCTGTGCTTCCGAGACGAGGCGAGACTCAGCGACGCGAATCAAAGAGACAGAGAGAGAGAGAGAAGGAGGAAAGAAAAAATATCCCGACAAAGGGCTGCAGCAGATGATACGCCGCGTGGCGTCAGAAGTTCTCTACCTTGTGTACACGTATTATGTAATATGCGTTCGCAGGTATATGATGAGAAAAAATGTAACCATGAGGATTATACTATCCGGCGTCTTCGAGAAGGAGACTTTTTATTCTTCTTCTCGCGAGGAGATGGAGATTGAGAAGGAGGTGGAGGAGGAGGAGGAGCTCGAAAAAAAATAAATACCCTCGAGCGCGCGCTAGCAGAAAAATAAGCCCTTAAAGAGGCTGATGAATTTTAAATCAGGCTCGCATTGAAAGCGGGAAAAACTCGCGGCGCGAGTCTCTTTCTCTCTCTCTCTCTCTCTCCCTCTCTCGCCAGAGGACTTTTTCAGCGCAGAGTCCTCGGGATACACGCCCATCCTCGCCCTCTCGCCGAGCTCCCTCAATAATACAGAGGCACTAATACCCTGATCACATATTCTCAGGGATGAAAAGTAAATCTACGAGCGAGCGAGAACGCGAGGGTTATATACGCGAGAGAAGAGAAAGGGATGGAGCGAGAGTCGTGTACATTAATTCCATTAGAAAGGATGCTTCGACCTTTCTTCTTCTTTTTCTTCTTCGTCTGCAGTCGACACCGAGTATATTATAGACAGGGTTGCGTAAGTACATGCGCCGTTTGCCGATTTTGCCGATTGGATACGGCGCTCATGACTTCCTTTCCGTGTGTATGCTGGCGCGTACGCGTCTCTTTGAGAGAGAAATCCACTTGTTGTAATGGCATAATGATAATAATTTAGCGTAAACCCCCTCGAACACAGACGGGGCGGTTCTTTTATACGTCGGTAATACGACGAGGTGGAATGGTGAATGGAAGGTACAGAGGCGGTGCTTTTCTCATTCGAGATTTTTCGGTATTACTTTTCATTTTTTAGTGGATTGCTGCTTTGTTAGAAGAACTGAAGAGTATCGTGAAATTTATTTCCATTTTCTGGTTAAATCTTAATTCTACGTAAAATTGTGATATGGTGTAGGATATACTGAAATACGTTTCAAAGTTGTATTGTTAAAAATTCTATTATCAAATAACAATAAGATATAATCAACTCTTGATAATTCAAACGTTGATAATCCGAATTATCAAATAATTCAAAGTTTCGCCAGTTCAGATTTTTCCTATACCTGTAGTAATCAGTATAAAAAGTATGTCGATAATTAGAATTTTTCGATAATTGGAACTTATAACGTCGCGGTATAACGTTTTAGTAAGAGATATGGCACGATCAAAAGGAAAGTAATTATTACATGCTAAAATGAACAAGTAACGAAAATGTCAATTTTAACGCTGCAGTATGTAATTCACTCAAGAATAACGTATCTAATCTTGCTGCATTTTGGTGTTATATTAAACATACTTCACCGCCGTTAGATACAATTTAGTGCTTCAAAACTTCTGTTATAACCAACGATTTATTCAATTTTACAATTGACAAAAGTTATTTCATAAGGCTGACCTTTTTTTTCCTAGGTAAGTTTATGTCTTGCTAACAATTTTTGTATCAAATTTAGTCCTTCATAAGTCCATTGTGATGTCGATGCACTTCTAATTATCATGCATACTGTATCACGTGTCGTACAGTGTGACAAACGCGATTAGCGTACAGTATGACATATGTAAATTGAATTGTAAAATATTACAAAAATTTACTTTCATCTTTTCTCAGAAGAAAAATGTCTACTAGGATTTGTCATATGTGCTGAACAAAATCTCCAAACATTTAATAAGTGTTATTTGTTATTTTTCGTTATTTATGACTAATATACTACATTTTAGTAAATATGCAGTATCATAATTTATAAAGCAATTTATAAATTACTATAAAGCTATATTTTTAATCAATATTATTACTTATAAAAAAGTACCCTTATAGATCATTTAGACCTCAATATTGAATAAAAGTGATAATTTGTCATTCTGTACGACACTTTTTAGAACTCTCAAAATCGTAACTTTTAATTTATATTAATAATTAGTTTGTATGCTTGAATTTGACCTCAGCCAATTTTTTTCGTGATAAAGGGCTATTTCTTTTTTGGGATTTTAATTTTCACCGAGTCAATTAAAAGTTATACCCAAAATAGTTATGGGATGTCATATTGTACGACTCTCCCCTATATATTCAAAGTATGAAAACTTTTACCGTGAAGTTAGAATAAATTTCATTGAGTCTTTTAACAGAAAATTCTGTGTGTTTTAATATAGTGTGTTTTAAGTGTAGTTTTTACCAGAGAATAAAATAGGATATCATGTATTATACTAATTAATTCTATTATGTACATTTTAAAATAATTTTTGACATATTCCACATTCAAAAGATCGTTAGAATTAACAAGAAAATCTGTGTTTTGATCCCCCCCCCCTCCCCCATTAAAGAATTTAACGATATTCAAAGAAACACCTTTAATAAGCTTTAACACCCCTTTGAGGTAAGCGCATCGTGATACAATCACCAACAATGAGCCCTCCTCTAAAATATGTATCGTCATTTTGCGCGTCATCGTGACATATCCGCGCTAATGCACCGCATCACATCCCGCGCTTGCCAAAAGAACGACCGAGACAGACAGCTATGTAGCACCCAGAGAGAGGGAGAGAGAGAGAGAGAGAGAGAGAGAGAGAGAGTCAGAGAGAGAGAGAGAAGTTCAGTGTGCATAGTTATAGGGTGAAGCCGCCGCGACGCCCGCAGTATTAGAAGTGCTTGTCCCCGCGTCATAGCGAGTACAGTAGCGCAGCTACGGCGTATAATGTTTAACATAGCTTGTCGCAATACGTTACGCGTCCGCTGAAGCGCCAGCAACGAGTCAGCAGACACATATACGGAACCCCGACACACGGTACACCGTTTTGCGTCGGCGTACACGCAAACACTCATGCTTACGCACACACACACACACACACACATGCACACATACTCATATAAACACGTGAACTTGTATATACATACATACACATACCCACATGCATACACACATATGCATATGCATACACACTTATATACACACATACACATACACACTCACGCACATGCACACACACACATACACACATACACACATACACACATACATACACGCACACTCACACACATACACTCATACATGCACATGAGACAGACAACTCGGGGAGAGATCGTATGGCGGACTGTGGGGCCAGCAACGCCGGCTGTCAGCGTATATGCTAATCGCGATAATAGGGGCTACATTGTGCAGCGGCAGCAGTATAGCGGCAGCAGCAGCAGCATCGCTTATGTATATTCGCTCAGAGGCATATGAGCGGATCCGCGCTAATATTTCGAGCGACGTCGATTCCGTCACACGTATACTATATAGCCCTGCAGCAGCGGGAGAGCCAGTGTGTCGGTTCAAAGAGGCGAGGAGGAGTAGAAGCGTGGCGGCGATGCATATTGGCCATTAGATAGTGTCACGAGCACGCAGATCCGGCTGCTTATATATTTTGCGTGTCCGCGAGCGCGCGCGCGCTATGGGGGAGAGGACGACGTATATGCGACGCAAAATTAGTGAGAAATTGCCAATATCTCTAGTTAACGGTAGTGACCTGCAGCCTCTCGGCGCACATGGTGCAGTGTATTATGCGCGCGTGTGCATCAGGGGTGATGGCCGCTTTCGATTATCTGCAGGGACGTTTGCTTTTCAATTATAAATGAGATTTCTTATTGCGCTGATTGATTATCGTTTGTTTCGATTGATATATTGATATTGCCTTGTAGTGTAAAAATAAGTAATTTGATATAAAAGGTTGTTTTTCATTTAATGTTAATTATAATGGTTTTCGGGAAGACTTAAGCTGGAGCATTTGAGACTACAGGGGTAACTTGGAATCTAATTAAAAAAAAAATTATATTATTTCATCCACTGCAGAATGTATGTATTTTGAGATGAGCAGAAACATAAACGGAAGTACGATCATGTGAGCACTATGAGTATATTTACATATCATTATCTCAAAAACATTACTTAGCGGGTCAAAAATGAGGTCGACTGCGCGCGCCCGCCATATCTAGAGTGGGCACCATCTCCTGGCACCCTCCTCACCTTACACACATATCCTGGGGGGGAGGGAGGGCACTTCCTCCTTGTAACTTCCTCGCATGCACATTTTATGTCCTTCCTATCAAAAGCAATGAGCAAAAAAATAAATAAAATTAAAGAGAAAAGGAAAGCGGGTTGAAGGAGTGATGAACCTACTAACATTGGATTGACTACCAGATCCAACGTGGCGTGTCATCTACAAGACTTACGTAGATCACAGAGTGCGGATAGTACAAACATAAGTCATGAATTCTTCTCGGGGAAAAGCTAATTCCGGAGGTACGGATGTCCCCCGTTCGGATCTCCGGGTGGGGACTATCCGAGGGGAAAAATGCAAAAAAAAACACAAGGGACTTGAGGGTAGGCACATGGAATGTACGTAGCTTAGCTCACGACTGGCAATTAGGAGTACTAACTAGGGAGGCAGACAAGTATGAAGTATAAGAGATTAGCATTACGGGATCAGGTTAGGAGGGCAGGCCCGGCAATAATGCAAATTTATAGGGACACACTTCTCAGTAGTGAATTGGAAATTCACAAATTAATACACGCAGTAACAGAATTTAAGCTTAATAATAATCTCATAGGGTTTCTAATTCTCCAAAATACATGGTATAAATATGTATTTATTAATGTTCACTGTATGACATAGGACACAGACGATGCAATCAAAGAGTCTGTCTACGCAAGTTTAGAGCAAATTTTTTATGGGTTCTCAGTTCATGAGTCAAAAATAGAGCTAGGAGACTTCAACGCGAAAATTGGATAGGAGGAAAATATTAGGCCGACCATCGGAAAAGAAAATTTACATGTCATAAGCAATGACAATGAAGTGAGAATAATTCATTTTGCTGGGTCTAATAATCTTATAGCTAAGAGTACATGTTTTAGTCACAAAAGTCGACATAAAGTAACATGGATATCACGTAGTGGAAATACGCTTAAATGTTCTAATCAGTCAAAGCCGATAGGCTAACATTCTCGACGTCCGAACTTACCGTGGAGCAGATTGTGACTTCAACCATTTTCTGGTTATAGCCAAGATTAGAGCTCGTACACTAGCTAATAACAATAAGAATAAAACCTGCACACAGGGCAAATTAATCAATATAAATATAGTGAGGAGCTCTCAAATAGACTAGGCGTACTAGATAATAATAGACTAGATGACTAAAAGGAAGAAAATGACATTAACATACTAGACGGCTATGAGGAAGGGAGTAACACTAATAATACTAGCCGACTAAGAGGCAGGGAATGACATTGAAAGTACTTGGGAAAATATCAAAAGTTTTATAATATAGGCTGCTAAAACGGTGCTAGGTCAGCGGAGAAAGAATAAACAAAATTCGTGGTTCCACGGGAAATACGAAGAGAAGAAAGAATAGCGACTAAAATCAATAATTCTCAACCTTAACAATGCGAATGAGGCAACATTTGCACAGTACCGCAACACAAGGGAACAAGACAAACGAGTTTTCCGGAATAAAAAGCGAAAGTGGAAAAATAAAAAAGTTTCTGCCATACAAGAAAACTGTAATAGAAATAATATTCAGGAAATAAATACATGTATAAACTTATAACCAATAAAACCAATTTCCTAAGAAGCGAACATACGAACCTTATAACAGATATAGATGTGTTACAAAATCGGTGGAATAGCTATTTCGACGAACTCTTAAATGTACACGAACAACAAACCGTTTCGGACTATAACGAAATCCACATTGTTGAGTCACACACCGAGCAGCCTTGCCTAGATGAGGTTTTCAAGGCAATCAATAAGTTAAAAAATCATAGAACCCCAGGAGTAGATCATTTGATAGCCGAATCATTTAAACAGGGAGGAAAAACATCTAATACAATAATTCATAATTTGTGCCATATGGAGGAATGAAACAATGCCTTAAGAGTCGAGAGATTTAATCATAGTTCCAATACACAAAAAAGGAGATAAAATGGCTTGTAATAGTTATAGGGGCATTTCTCTTATCTGTAGATGCTAAAAGATTCTTTGAAATGTATTTTAGTCAGACTTACACCACTCGTGGAGGAAACCCTCGGGGACTACCAGTACGGATTTTGACGCAACAGGCCAACAAACGACCAGATGTTTACAGTTAGGCAGCTCCTTGAAAATAAATGGGAACATGGAGAAATGGTACACGAACTGTTCTTTGATTTTAAGAAAGCATATGACTCAATAATAAAATACTAAAAAAGTTAATCGAGCTAATCAAAATGTTAGAAGACTCGAAAAATGAATAATAAATCATTTTTAAAGATTCTGTTTTGTAGCCGTAGCCTGATTAAAGTATAAGTGCATTAAATATGTACGTTAATGGTTCAGCTATGTACTCTGAAATTGTTTTGAGTATCTTGGTATTGATTTTATCAACTCCCCCATTTTTAATTTTCATATCATTGATTATCTGTATAATTTCAGTTCTATCAGTAGGTCTTAGAAATACTGTATTTGGGTTCATATTAGGTATTTTATTTTCTAGATTTTCCGGCTTGTGTATTGTTTTCACTCAACTTAGTTCCTATATATTACAGAAATACTTATTCATTGTTTCAGCTATTTCCTTTGATTTACAACTTTATGATTATTTCATTCTTATCCTTTTTTTCTCCTAATTTAAAGTTAATAATTTTTTTCTCATATCTATATTTCGCACCCTTTATAACTTTATCTACGATCTTTACATATTTTTTATAATCTTCTTTTAGCTAATCATTATTCGGTTGCAATTTTCACATTCTGTATAAAAGTTCTTTCTTTTCACAAGAACTTATTATTGTTTTGGTAATCCATATTTTTCTCGGAGTTTTTGAATTATTATCTTTTGTTTTCTTATTAAATTTGGCCCTATCTACGCAGTTGTTTATGTCATCTATTAGTACTTTTCCGGCCTCATTTGGAACTTACATTGATATTATTTTATTTTTCTTCTTTAATATTATATTAAATTCTAATTGAAAAATCTACAATAATTATATTACATTCGACCGTATGATTAGAAATATATTTCACATTCTACGAAATAAAAATTACAAATTGAACACTAATAAATAGTTAAGTCGTACTATCGAAACTACAAATTAAAACAATTTCAATTCTCGCAGCTCCCAGAAATACCACGAATCATCGAGTTATTAACGCTGGTTTTGGCTCCGGTAATCGCATATTATTTATCGATTTCTGCTGCAGTTCGCCTTACCGCGCACGCGCTATTGAATCTCTATATATACCGATCGTTAAAGCCGCACGTATAGCGCGGCAAAAAGTTGCGAGAAACACAAGGCCTAATTATCCGGGCAGTAAATAATGCGTTTACCGCAAATTTCAATTAACTTTACGTCCATATTCCCATATTAAGACGTTACGCAATTCGAAGGGAGATTTTCATAATCGCTTCAGCGAAGTTTTGCCCCGCGCGCTGTATACTCACCATACAGCGCCCCGGCGTGCGCGTATCTGTAATTACCGCGCGCTCGGCTGTGTCATCTCGTTTCGCACCTTGATGAGCAATTGTACGATCTCCCGCGATTCCTTACTACGCGTCGCTACGCTTCTGCGTATATCTGCGTGCGATGTATTACTCTTGGACGTCAGGCTTTTGCCTGTATATATACTGTAATACCTAAGTGTGTATGTGTGCGTATGTAAGATGCGTAAGATGAAGTCGCCGGAGCGTAATGAGACTTGTTGATCTAAACTGGAACGACGTTGAAAGGAAATGCGCGCTTCTGTTAATCACGTTATAGTGCTCTATAGCGTACCTATAGATACGAAGAGCGATGCTGATTTCGCAGTTTGCACCGGCTAATTTCAACACTGTCCTTCGGCTATTTTCCCTTTCAGCGCTGAATAACGCGCGCGTGCGCTCGCGACATCTGACAAGTGCGAGTGCGCAATGACGGGGCAAAAACGAATCCTTAAATTATTGCAGCGCGGCTTTTTGCACGTCACGCGACTGTTTGTAATCTATAAAAGCGATAATTTAATTTGAAAAATAATATCAGCAAATTTCAATTGTTGTCGGCAACGGTGTAATTGTATAATATGAAAATAGTACACTATAATTATTGGAATATTATTAGAATATGTTTATTGGAATACTAGTAAATTTGCTATACTATATATGAATTCGATGAAACTAATAACTTCTTAAGGAGGGTCTTTCGCTAGAATTGGGCATAAAACAAAAAAGTTTATAAACGTTCAATGATAAGACTAATGAACTTTACTGAATAATAGTCCACAATTATATGAAAACAAAGTGTCAATATTGTGAATTTAAAAAATATTAAGTTAAATCCCAATTAATTTTTTTATCTTTTAATCAATTTCAATGTTTCGGAGGTTATTCTTTTCTTTAAATATTTATCTACAAAGTTAACGAAACAAATTTATAAATTAATGTATCTGTAATAATAGAAAGCTAATTATTTATACGTACTCATGTAAGATTTTATAAACAATTTGCTTTCTGTTATCACAGATATATCATTTTATAAATTTCTTTCTTTTAACTTTGTAGATAAATGTTTAAAGAAAAGAATAACCTCCGAAATATTTGTGGCCTCAAGATTTTTTCTATCAATCGTTTTTTTATGTAGTTATGCACTATTATTAAGTACATTTCATAAGTTATATCACAGGACCTTCATAAACTCCCATATATTCATTTTGTTGTATGTCCTATATCTAGCGAAAGACTCTCCATAAGATAAAGAAAAAGTGATTCTTTTTAATAATTTAAAATATTTTATTTACAAATTTATTATATTTTTCTACTTTATATATTATAAATGCTAAAAATACCATTCAATGTAATTATCATGATCTCTTCGAAGGTATTAAATTTGCCTAACCCTTTAATATACACTAGTGGTATATATTTTGTTCGTACCACCTATTATTATGTTTCGTGCAAATCAAATAAAGATTCTAAATTAATAAAATATTTTTTATACAGAATTATAAGGACCTGACTAATGTGATAAGAAAGTTGCAACCCATAGTCATCGCCATTATTTAAAATCTTTAAACATGGTCGAAATCGCAAAAAGTTTTAAAAAAGATAGTGTGTTATTAAACGTGGAGCATTAACGAAACTAAAACGATTTAGGTTTTTAAAGTGATTTAGCACCACTCAGGTTCCGAGTTTCATGTCTCCGAATACAAAATAGTTTTAAATTAATGTTTTAAAAAACCACAGCATGATTTATTACTGTCTACTTTTTTATATTTAGCCTTAATAAAATAATCTTTATTACACAAATATTACCTCTATTCTACTATAAGCCTCTAAACTAAAATCATTTGTTCTTTCTATAAAATAGAAGCACGTACGTTCCCAGGGCTTTTGGCTTTAATTGCTATGGATTTAGATTTTGATGTAGGCAGGTACAGATATTTAAAAGTTCAAAATCAGCAACCCCGAAAATCCATAACTTCTCTAATCGCACAACACATTGTTGAGTTATTCAAATATAATACGTATCATTGCAGCAATATCAGCAAGCCTTTGTTATAATTAACAGAAACAACCAAGCATTGAAAAAGCTAAGTTAATTCAAACTCCAGGGGTACGCGCGAGCCATGATGAGAATGTCATTCACGTCGTGTTCGGTTCGCCGTAAAGTTTTCATTCGCGATGGAGTTGCCGCTCATATCCGCGCGCGCGCGCTCCATCGAAAATTTCCAAGCGCTCCAGATACCGCAGAAGCCCAGAGCTGGTGTGGGCGCTTTGAGGAGAGCAGCTTTTTAATTAGTTTGAAACTATATCGCGCGCGGTCCGCCCGAAGTTTACAGTGTGCGCCGCCGCTGCCGCTCGCCTTTACTCGCGGAAAGCGCCTTCAAGTGCAGCAGACGTTGAAACTGCCGCGCGGATTGCTCAGAGGCACATATCGCAGCTGCCGCCGCACGAGAAAAGTTATTAATTTATCCTTACCTGCGGCGGCTTTAACGAAATTTTGCGCTTGCTTTCACTCGAACGTGAAATTTGTGATTTTTTTCTTCTGTTTTGATAGCTGACGAAACAATTTTAACTAATTTGCGTGCGGGAAGCATGTTCAGATTGGGGTTGAGCAGGATGTATAACGGGTTATTTCATTATATCGGTGTATATTGGATACTGTGAACAGGAAAACGTATTTTAAGTTTTGACAAAAAAAATTATTTTAATACCCATAAATCATTAGTATCAACTTTTTAATAAAGATAATTTGTAGTCGAATAATTTGTTATTAAATATGCTTTTAATCAAAGCCGCATTGCAACATAGTATAATTAATAGGTAATAGACATGATAATATAAAAAATACGGCTGTGTTCTAGTATAATTAATTAGAAATTTATGAATTTGACCATCCTTTGAAAAATGCAACACACTCATTATTATGGGTGTCCAAATGAAGTGATAGACGAACTTGCTACATAATCTACAAAAATTTAACTGGTCTTTAATAATCATGATTTATATATTTGTTAATTCACGTTAGTTACACCTAGCTTATATTATTTTAGCTAGATTACGGCCGTCATATTACTCATTTATTTACTTATTTATTAATATTATACGGGCATGACTGCCTTTTTAGCTTTGATTACAGTGTTTATTGCAACATTGCAAATATTGATCGGCATCGATGTCATTCTTCGCCACCGATATGTCTAGTTTAACAAGCGGTTTTTGTTGTCGAAAAAATCGGAGTGACATACCTATTATATAAAGTAAAATTCCAATATAACGATTTTTCAAATAAATTAATTCTTTTTGGAGTATACTACTAAACATTTTCATAATTTTTTTAATTAAATTTCTAATTGTACGATAAAATAAAATTTATGTTATAAAATACACCCAGTTTGAACTATTTTACTTCCTTACTGGTTCAAATTATAATTATTTATGTTAGTTTTATTTGTAAAATACAATAATTATCTGTTATTAAAATATATTTATCACAAATATTTTTATTTTCAATAATAATAAAGGTGATCCAGCAGAGATATACAATTTAAATTTAATAATCGTTATATCTATTCATGAATTTACATAGGGCTTCGGATTTGAAATACAAAATTGCATCCCGTGTACTAACATCTGACGAAGCGACAAAACAAACGGGAAGTGAGCATCTCAAGCGAGCCTCGCGTCAAGCCATTATACGCAAAGACACTCCACTCCACTCCCCGAAAGTCAAACGTCAAAGTCGATCAGCCAAGCATCAGTCAAGACAACTATAACTCCGCTCCGTCGTCTCCTCTACCTCTAACCCCGCGCTTCAATCGCGCCAAGCACGAGTAGCGTTCCAACACCGGATATGGATATGAATTTGCATCGCTCTCCTCCCGCACATTCGCATATATACCCATATTATCCGCAAGCCCCTCTGGCACAAAGCGCGAGCGCGTGTAGGAAATTGTCGTCGGCGGCAGTGGTCTAAGGGGCCAGCGCCAGAGACGCCCCTAAGTGCAAGGATAGCGGCAAACGACGTTACCGGGGTTGGGTTGACGGACTCATTACCGGGCGGTTTGCGTGTATAGACAGTAGACACCGGCGGCGCTGGCAGCGCCGTGTGTTTGGCCGGACGGACGGATGGACGGACACTGACTGACTACTGCGCGAATAATATGGATTTGAGGGGGCCGGGAGGGTGCACAATGCCGCCTCTAATGCACAGAGCGAGCGACTGCGCGCCTCGGCCCCGGGGCTCTATAGAGCTACGGTTGGAGCTACACTGGGAAGCACTCGATATTGGACAACCAACGGGGACTGCGTGGGTATGTGGGTGCGTAGGGGTATAATGGCCAGGATGAGAAAGGATGCGGAGGAAGAAATTTTAAGAGTCATGGCACGGTGCTTGGGTGGACGCGCTTTACGGGAGCCGTGTACGGTGCTTGCGCCGCCGAGGCGGATGGAAGCGTTATTAATGACTGTTTAAAGACTCTGCTGCACTTGGAGCTTGCTCTGGTTTTGTTGGGATTATATGTTGTAACGAGCATTTTTGTGGCGATGGTAGTATTAGTTTGATGAACTTACGAGAATAAGTCTGTTGAATGTGAATTATAAGTTTGTAACGATAGCCAAGAATTAATTTGATTTTTAAATCAATTGGCGTCGTGTGATAATACTTACACATTTTTAACTAACTTTGAAAAGTGTGAATAACTATGAATAGAAAATAACTTAACAATGACGTATTGTGTAATGACGTAAGACGTTTGATTTACATATTATTAGATTACATCAGTATAAATTAATGATAATGAAAAATATTTTGTATGTTAGGTTTTGTAAAAATTAGTGCAAAAAGATCTTTGAATATTGACGATTGGGTAGAAGAACGTTCTGTTTCAGAAAACGATTGAAGAACATCCTATTACGATGCGCATCAGACGGTGTTACTTTGACGCTAATTCTCTTATATTTAAATATTAAAATATTACTACTGAATAGTGTTAACTACATGCTAAATCTGGAACACGAGAAATTTCCTCGATAGGATTACTTAATCGGTCACTAGTCACTGTTTGGCGCTAAAATAGACTGGAGCTTCAAATATAGGCAACTTGAATGATTTCATTCACGGATCTTACATATAATCATGTGAATTTTTACTTTAATCCTCCAAACAATAAATAATAGTTTATAAATTTGTATATCTTGAGTCGTATTTGAATTAATACGAATTAATTTAAATATATATTTTCTTATTAAATTTTAATTAATCGAATGAATGGCTTTTTTTTCTGAGTGCAAAAACAGCTAGTATTTCCCTCCCATGTAGCTGAAACCAGGCTAATAAGAATTAAATAAGCCGGGCTAGAGCTTAATCCGAGTGCCCGTATTCCTGGAACGAACCCTGGACGTACAAATAAAAGACAGTTTAAGGCGAGGTTTCATTCAAATGTACATTCGTAATATAAGAATATTGAAGCGCTTGAGGTTACTTAATGTTAATTTAATGTCATTTAATTTTTTAATAAATTAGGAGTCCATGGCGCGCTTTATTCAGTACTATACATTTTTCATACGAAATTAGAAATTCGTGCTCAAATACCCAACCAATCAAATCAACGGTTATCGTGCTAACAAGATGGCGCAATCAATTTTATTTTATAATGATAAAGATTGAAGGACTTTTTAATACCTATTATAATGTTCATTAAGTATGTCCTTAAATTTTTCAATATACTTCAGAGTATATATTAGGACCATAATCTTTTTTATTTATTCACTTTTTATACTAAATAAGAATTCGCTCTCAACCAATCGAATCGTTAAGCATTATACTGACATTATGTCGCGATAAATTTTTAAATATAAGATAAGAGACTTGATATATCACATATTAATTTTCTGAACAAATACCCTCGTAGAAATGTAATGATTTTGAGAATAAATAAAACAATGTGTATATTACTGACTAGGGATTCTATATTTTTTTTCTAGATTTTTTAAACACTGATATATTATCCCTATTTATTTATAATTTATTAAGCTATATAATTATTGTTTACCCCAATTAATATTCAAAACAATGTACATTGCTCTCGTTCGTTTCAAGCGCATGCCATGCATTCATATTTCAATTTCTCTCATTATTATTCTATAATTTTCTCCACTATATTTTAACACGGTTATATCCCTATTCATATTTATTTATAATTAATTACAACTACGTAATTATTGTTTACCTCAATTAATTTTCCGAACAATGTGAATTTACAGATTTGATATAACAATAAACATTATTGACACTGCCCTCGTTCGTTCCAAGCCCACTCATCCATATTTCAATTTCTCTCATCGTTCATAAAAATATTTAACAGGCATATAAAAAATGATAATACAGGACATTCGACTATCGGACTGCAATTATACATATTTCATATTCTTTGTGCGATGCTAATAAAATATTAAACTCCAAACTCGCATCGCTTTTTTCACTCTCGTCATATTTGCGTACAATCGCGGTATATTGCCCAGGCGCACCACTATGTAATTCTCAACTGACCAGGTACACACATACACACAACTACCACGTGTACTCGGTGAAATGCTTCTGCGGGCCGACTCAGCTATATTTACAATGTTAATCCGGGGAATCAACAACGGACGCGCAGGTTTACATTGTGTCGGTGGCTGCTGCACTCGCGCGCGTGGCCGAAAGCGAGATGAAAAAGCCGCGGCTTTTGTGCAAGTATATAGAAGCGAGCGACGCACTTTCGCGCATCGATTGTGAATTATATGATTTACGCGGAGAGGAGAGGGGTCAGCTGCAGCTAGTAGTATATTGCCACGCGCTGCGAATATGCCGGTTATTATGCGCGTAATTAACTCGATGCGCAATATCATCCGCGTTTCCACTCGGTTCACGGTCTGTGTCTGTGTTTATGTGCGGTGCAGTGCAGCGATGATTCACGACATCCCGCGCGCGTGCGTATAAATTTTTCTTGACCTGCGATAAGTATAGAGCGTTTAGCAATGTCTCTGGCGCTCGTGATGCTGTTGAACTTGCCCCCGTGAACGACATGTATAAGAGGAAAATAACTTAGGACGTCTTTTTCTTTCTTAGAAAAATTTATTTTCAATGATTATTGATACTTTCTGGAATATTGATGTTCTGGTATTAGAATACAATATTATGTAAGTAATTAGTAATTATTGTATTAGTAATTTATATTTTAAACATAAACTCTTTAAAAAATGTATCCTTATCAAATATAGAGTGTTAATTTAATAATTAATCAATATGTACAGTTATCTTTAGAACGCACTGTATGTATTTGGCACTATATAGGTCATTATCAAAAAAAAATCCTATCCTTATTGTTTTGCAAATCATTTACAAAGTAATTACAAAGCATTATGTGAATTTCAAAAGATTTTAATAAACCCATCAGACTAGCATAAGGAACATTTTTTAAATTTTCAAAATATTACGTATTTTCTATTTTAAATAAAAATTAACAATTTTAGAATATCATTTGTCTATCCCAGGTTCTTCATAACAATTTTTGTATAAAAGAGTAAAAACAATGAGTTTATATAAAATATTGTCATTTATCATATTTTTTTATACAAAAACACTATAAAATTTAATTGGAACATTTTAATAATAAATTAATACACATATATAAAACATATACCAATCACTTAATTAATCCGAAAATGTTTCGCAACCTTTTATGCAAATTTGCGGCACAAGGAACAAGTCTTATTAGCTCGCTTGCAATGGACATTATTTATATTTATTACCTATTCTTAGTTTCGTACGCAGGCCCTATCATCGCATACGATACATTGGTAAATAAAAAAAGCACTATAACCTATTCAAGTATATAACATAATTTTTAATATTGTGTTATTATGCGCGATACAATTTTTAATTTGTGTTAGAGAAAAGAAACTACTTTTTCTGAGATTTTTTCACTGCGTTACAGTGTTTCTTAATCTCGCCCATTTCAATTTCTCTTATTCACATATATAATGGTTCATAGGTAATATTTATCATATTTTCTTAATCTCTGTCTCCGAAGTCTTTTTTTCAAAATCATATTCTGAAAAAAGATAACTTTTTGGCAATCACTCATATATAGAAAAAAAATTCAGACAGAAATATATTTTTTAAATCTGATTTAAAAAGAATTTCAACATGACAAAATTATTTTTATAAATCGATACGTAATTTGTCGACATCATTTATTTCGTCGACAGCAAAGGAAGGTTCATCATCTTTCACTACCCAAACTGCACCATCCTTTCCCTTTTTAATAATATCTACGATAGCTAACGCTACATTATCAGGCCTAAAAAGAAATTTATATTAATTTAGTAGCACAATTCATTTTTCACTAATTGATTATTGTAGAATATGCTGTACATACTTCTGTGAGATAACTTGTGCTCGATAATCGTCCACTATCTTTGGACTAATAAAATCAAACAGGCCTCTGTACAAATGATCAAACGCTACCAAATTAGTGTCTGTAACTCCTGGACATATACAAACGATTCGTACACCGAGAGTTTTGTTGTGTTGCTGATAAAAGAAAGGATCGAGTCATTATAGCTTATTTTCTAATAACTTATATTACACGTGCATTACGTTGTATATATTTTCAGTGGTAGAGTATTTATTAAATAAACGAATTTTATAATGGAACCATCTTTAAGAGAATTCTATATTACTACTGAACCCTTTGAAGTACATATTTTTCTTTATTATTAATTGATATGTAATCTTTGTACTTATGAGTTTTAGGTGAATACGAATCTGGGGTTCAGATGCGAAAATTCAAAATGGTGAATTCAAAGTAGCGGACCAAAATCGTAAATATAATTTTTTTCCAATTTCTACCTCAGATTCGTAATTAGCAACCCCGATAATGTACATGATAAAATTTTCATGGCGATATTACTTATAGGGGAGAGTCCCCCAGTATCACTCCCTCCCAATATGACCATCCATGGCTATTGGGCTCATACCGCTAGATGGTAGTACTTTATACACTGAGAGAATACATCGGTATGACTTACTGAACTGTTCGGTAGTTTTGACCGAAGTGAGTTCGGTAGTATGTATACGGCAAGAATAGGGGAACAAGTACACGCCTAACCTCACTTTTTCACAAATAATGAATATTGTAATGAATTTCTTATTTTTTTGTTATTGTAACCTTTATTTATATATGATTAGTTAGTCTAAGTTACATTTTTGATGTTCTACTTTAACCTTACTTCTGTTTTACCTTATCACAAACGTGATAATGAGGCTACAATAAAGTGCAACACCACACTTCACTTTTAATACACATCCGCCAAAACAGCCGAACTGTTCCGCAGTTTTTACCGAACTCCTCAGTAAGAATGACAGACTATGGCCTCCGCAAACTTAGCAATGCGACTTTGGCAAGCCTAACTGAACCATTCTCTCAGTGTATGCTGGATTAGATGCATGTTATAGTTCTATTAAATATTATCAGAGGTTCTTGTTTTTAAATCACAACTCCGAAGATTCCCACGAGATTAACGAAAACGCCGTTAATTTCTGTGTCAAAAGGTATTTCCCGAGGGTTAAATACATGTTCAATATATAAGATAATTATATACTAAACATTTCTATTACTAACTATTTTTTAAATACTATTTTATAACTTTTACCTGTCATTGAAGCACTATTTTTAAGCATTTAGAGCAAAAATACTCTTCTATAAACGTTAGGTGGTCATACTGGGAGACACAGTTTAGAAAACTCAAAACCCTCATTTTTCGTTATTAACTAATACTTAACTAAGATTATTTACTTTCATCAAAACTAATTTACTACGTCATAAAGTCCATTCATGCAACTAATTCAATTTTTAAATTTTTGTTTTCACCTTGGTATACAAAAGTTACAGCTAAAATAGCTGTGGGTGATCATACTGGGGCACTCTCCCCTACAGCACTATAAAACGATTTCTTACTTAAAATTAGGTCATTTTTTAGAATTTATTTATCTATAGTAGTTTGGTGACTAACACGATTTGATTCTTCACATTTTCTATGTGTTTATTAATATTTTATAAATCTTGAAAATACACAAAATCCGGATTAAAAGGTTAAACACATGGCTTAAATAATAAAAAATGATTAAAATAAAGGTGGTAACCGAGCATTACTGCTGCGCTTCGAAGGGTTAATCATTAACAATATATGAGTAAGTGAGAGTAAGGTTTAAAATGACATTGAATGGGTAGATCATCCAATTGTCTAAACTCTAAAAAAATCGTACAAATTTTAAATTTTCTGACAAATCTATATAAACTCTTTTATTCATTTCGTATTGCATATAGAAGTAAATAATCTATTGTAATTGCACATTACATACCCTCAACGATCTCACGAATGAAACCACTGCATGTTTTGTAGCACTATATACTGGATTAAACGGAATATCTATGACGCCTGCAAGTGAACTTACGTTGACGACAACACCTCCTTTTGCACCTTTGTCCTTTCTCATGTTGTCAATTGCGATCATGGTACAATTTACTACTGCTCTCTGTAATTATCGGTTTGGTATAGTTTTGTTCAAGACTATTAATTTATGGACAGTTACTTATATAAAAGAGAATAATAAGAATACTTTGCTAAATAATTACTCTACATATTTTATAAGAGAATTAAAAACTCATATAAAATATGTTATATGCGAGTAATAAGATTATCAATAAATTTACATCTCATAACGCAAGCGCAAAGAGTATTAGATAGTATTAGACAATATTAGGCGATTATTAAATACAATAGAAATTTATACTTACGAAATTAACGTTGATACATAAATCAATGGCATTGTCATTTAGAATGCCTGCGACATTGATTAGTATGTCTACGTAATTTTTCAGGCCGATAATAGTTTCATAACAAGCTATAAAATAGATATGTTTATAAAATGTTTCATTAGTTTCAATAGTCAGTTAATTTTCTGAATGTTCACGCTTACCTCTGAATTCTTGAGCGTTCGTCACATCACAAGTATAAAATCCCAAATTCTCATTGCCAAATTCTTTCTTCAGCTTGTTTAAATTGTGAATTACTACCTTACTATCGGGTTGCGGCAAATCAAATATAGCTAAAAACTAATTCTATAATTGATATACTATTTCATTCATAATAACTGATTAATAATATACTTTACATACCTATAATATATTATCATTTACAAATTTAACATTATACCTGCACTCCGCTCCTTAGTAAATATTGAGCTGTGATAAAACCAATACCACCGATTCCGCCAGTTATTATAACAACCTTATTACTTGTTTCCATTTTAATATGTGACAGAACACTGTCAATTGAGATTCAAAACTACTACGAGAGTTGTTTGCAGAGTCTTATAACTTATTCTGCGTGTTTATTATCTTCTACTGATAACTTTAGTAAATATATTGACTTATAGTTTGAATGACAATTTTCTCGTCATTCATCATGACTTCTGATTATCCATGCATACAAGTGCGCGTGCGCCTGTGTGTGTGTGTATGTATGTATGTGTGTATGTGTATGGGCGGGTGCGTGCGTGAGTATGTGTGTGCGTGCGTGTGTTTGTGTGTGTATATATGTGTGTGTATCTTTTTCTCTGCGAGAGCTAACGTTATTTTGATAATTTTAGGCGATTGCATGAACCGGATGAATTAACGGTATACAATTTCAGGATTGTTGAAGTTTATGTATTAGGGTTTCTAGATTTTTAAGAAGATTCAATTCCCATAAGAAAGTGCTTTGAAGAAATTGTTCACTAAACTTGTTATTGGAAAAAAGCAAACGTTCTTCGTGGTAAGTTTTATATCAACTATAGAGTCAATGGTTATTGATGAGTGTAATATAACATTTTATTTCTGAACATAAGGACTTCTGATTCTTACTTCTGACTTCTGAACCGTGTTTTTACAGTATAGTGTGATTGTTCTAATATTATAGACCTTTTAAGAAATTATAACGATCGGTTCTAATAAGAAAATCGTATCTTGCGAGCTCCGACTAGAAAAATCGTATCGGTTTTTAGGTTAAATGTTACACGAGCTATTTAGGATATAAAAGTATTAGAGAATTATGAGTTTAAAATCTAACTTTCATAATATTTTTTAATTCTAATAATAGTAAATTTGTATGTGTGCGTGTGTGTGTATATGTGTATATGTGTATGTATGTGTGTGTGTGTAAGTATGTATATGTGTGTTTTTATATAATACGTATCGTATTATAGTTTATAAATCACTTAATTTTTATAACATAATCTTTGCAAAGATGTTTTTTTATCGATACCTGGCATGTATTTAGTAGTTTAAGCGAAACTAGCCAGTTCATTTTTATTTACAGTGTAATGAGGATGTTAAAAAAATACACGAGATTTTGCACAACAAAGATAAAATAAGTGAAATATCCATTATACTGAAATATTTAAGTGAACGAGTTAATTTTACGAACTTTCAAACCACTTTTTATTAATATAAAAATATATATTAAATTGCAATTCAAACATTAATTCCTCATCTTCACTGACAATTTAATAGAGTCACGTTTTAACTTTCAATATTGAATAACATGTATGTTGTTTAGAAAAGCAAAACCATTTTTGTATACAAAAATAGAAGAAACAAATCTCTACACAATAGAACTCTTTAAAATTTACTACTTGCAATTATCACTGTAATGTTATTTACTATTAAAAGTTAAAGCGAGACGCTATTGAAGTGTCAGTGAAGACGAGGCATAAGAAACATGGATATTGTAACATATTTTTGAGATAATTGGAACCTTTTTCTATGTTCAGAAGGAAAACGGTAGAATTTACTTTCATGGAGTTAAAATTATAAATAAATCATAACATTCTTCTTCTAATAGCCTTACTGTACGTGTATGTGTGCTCATGTGTGTATGTGCATATGTCGGTGTGAGTGTGTGCAAGTTAAAAAAATACAAGTAAATGTTCTCCAAGAAGGGTCATCATACACATTAAAATACGAGTCAAATTTTACCCATCCAAAATACAATTTTTAAGAATATACAGTCCCAGAAAATCTGTAACAATTTTCGATCGAGCGTTATACCGAGAAGAATTCGTAGACCCAACGAAACATCCACCAGCCACATAACCTCTCTCAAATCCGAAGCAAACCGTCTACAAGCGCATAAGCCTCGACTGCCGCACTCGCATCGGTGAATCAGGGCCGCGTCGTAAAGTCACTATTTCGTAGGGGAGTGTGTGCGCGTTCCTCGTTACCGGTACAAGCTCCGCAGCAGCGGCAGCAGCGGCAACTCCCATATCTAGACGACAAATAACGAGACGAATCAAGAGCCTCTGGCCAGCGCTCGCCGCGAAAATCGCCCGGACCAGGTTCCGCTACATTTGTAAAGCCTGCCACGCGTCGAAAGGCAGCGCGTTATACGCATATATATATATACGTATATAGAGGCTACGTGCTACGCTGTGCTCCGTGTCCAGTATCAGCATGGCCCATTGCTCGCGAATCCGGCCAATTTCCTGCGCCCGCAGATCCGATCGTCACTTTACGACGCGTCTGCACTGACGCCACCGACGCCCCGGCAGCTCCGCTCGACGACAAACCACAACGCTATGTGGGGATTTTGGAGAAGGGTGGTAGAGAGAAAAAGAGAGAGACAGAGCGAGGTAGTATTTACAACTTCCGAGGTAGTTGTAGTCGGGGGGTTGGGTCCAGTGACTTTTATGGAATTTTATAACTGTGAGAATACACGTGCGCTGGGTTTTTGTGCTGGAGGGTATCTGGGATGACGTTTCGAGGGTAAGCTGTTGGTTTTTCGCGAGGGAATTTCGACTTTTCGATTGTCAGGCCTTTGATGATCTTTCTTTTTTTACACGTTGCTTCGTGCTGCCGTGTTTATTGAGGGTTTATTTTATGGATGGATTTTTTTGTCATGTCGCTGTGGAAAGTGTTAATGTTTTTAGCGTAATATTTTTCTCACTTTATTAGTCATTTATGTTGCATATACAGTGTATTAAAATCTACTTTATTTAATTTATTTTGGGAATCCTGGTTGACTATAAAAGATTATTTTCTTTTGTATTGAGTTTGATATTGCACAGACCTTGGTTGAAAATGATCTCATTTTTCTTAGTAGTTTTGGTCCAATACTGAGAAAAATGATTATATTTTTAGGACTGAACAATGATTAAATAATAAAAAACCTTGCATGAACAAAAGAAACAATATACGAAATGTTTATTACTATTATATACTTTAACAAATATAAGTAGTTTCAGTTTTAATATAAAATATCAATTTGATTAAACAAATACTATATAATAAGTATTGTAGTATTGTTTTAATTAACAAAATGCCATTATGCGCTAGCAAAATAATATTTTAACTCTTTCGTGCATGAAATAAACTGGAATATTGAACATATGAACTGGAAGCACATTGAGTAATTTCACGAGTCACAAATTTTAAATCCGAGGTTTGATTTTCAAAAACCATTAGTTAAAACAATTTGCTTAACCACATTATTCCAAAATTCTATTTTATTATTTCGAAATTCATAATCGTATTCTACGGGAGAAATTAATATAAAAATATATATGAGTGTTTAGGAAAAAGAATTATATACGGGCGTGATAATTATTAGCAAACATTCATTGGTTATTGAAAAATTATTTAAAGAAATTAATTTCACAATTCTGACTTCGGATTTATAATTAGCAGCTCCAAAAATTATATATATTCTATATTGTATATAATGTATGAGTAGTGGTCTAGTTCCTTGTAAGCGTAAGTTTTTCGTCTTTATTTCTTGAAAATTGCTCAGGAATTCACAATAATGAATAAAAACCTCAAATCCTTTCTCCATAAAAAAGCTAATTAATTCCCTATTAATTCATCACGAATAAGCCGTTAACCCCCCTAATTCACCGCCGTCAAAGCAATCAAGCCCCCCCCTGCATAAAAATCATATTTACTTTACAAGCTGCATGAATTATACCATTACACGCTCCTCTCTCTTTCTCTGTCCAAGCAGAGAAGCCGGCGCGAGCACGACGCGACGACCCCTTTAGGCCGATTTCAATCGATCCCCGCCGGCCGCACGCACTTCCGCCTGGGGCGCCGCAAACTTTGAACTCGTCATTGTGAACCGCCGCAACATGCGCACTTACGTACGGCCCGGCGAGCGCTCGCTCGTGTACTGCAGATTCACGATATATATATATATATATATATATGTACATAATCAAGGAAGAGTGGTTGCAGAGGCAACAGCGGCGGCTTATACGGGATTCGCTGTAATTTATGAGTCGATTATCTTGCGCCGGTGTAATCGCGAGTTATGCTGCTACCGCTGTTACGGGAGGTTTAGAGATTTTACCGAATCATCTTAAAGCTGCATCTTTAGTGATTTGAGGAACGATTATTTGTGTGATGTTCGTGACGTATTGTTTGTGAGTTATGGGGTTGGGTGTTTCTTTGGAAAGTTTATTAATTGGGTCAAAATGATGAGTGCATGTATAGACGAATTAATATTGTGGAATTGTTAAGGAGACATAGCCATCTTAAAATTTAAAATAAATTGGTTATATATTTTTAGGCAAGAATGAATTGTTCATCGTATATTACTTTTTTTCGGTAAATTTTAATATTTTATCAAAATATAACGGATAAAAATTTTATTATGTTTTTTTGGTCTTTAGGTCCTCTTCATTGGCCATAATACATACTTGTATATTTCTTTATCTACGGCAAGATTTTGAGAACCAAACTAATCGAATCGGTGAATTTGAGGTTTCATTGCGTTCTAAATACATATAATTGGGTAATCAATGTGGGAATTTGAAAGACAACATTATTGACCAAAGTTATAGCCTATTCTTTTTTCATTAAGCTTTCAAATCTTTACAAAGATTTATTCGCTGTACATGAAATGTATATTGGTGGTTCCATGTCAAGTGAGCATGTCGAAAAATAAAAATGTCTGAAACTCT
The DNA here is from genome assembly GCA_949152435.1 of Gastracanthus pulcherrimus. Taxonomy (NCBI): domain Eukaryota; kingdom Metazoa; phylum Arthropoda; class Insecta; order Hymenoptera; family Pteromalidae; genus Gastracanthus; species Gastracanthus pulcherrimus. The sequence continues at coordinate 28,344,077 of OX424573.1, read as the reverse complement.
ACACAAAAGTGTTTGTATGTGTACCCAGAGTATGTAACAAAATTCTGCGAAAATTATATTAAGTTTGAGACCATAAGCTAACTAGTCTAGAATTAAAGGAAATATGAAAAACTAAATTTTAAGATTTTTTATTTTGAAAAAAAATGTGGCGATTTTCTAGAATCTTAATATCACAATATATCACATTGCATGAGATGACAGAATATTACAATAGGGTCTGATAATTTTTTTAGGTTTTCTTACCTTATTTTGAACCAAAAATGTTCTTACACTTTTTTCTCAAAAGTCCCTAGTTTTTGAGTTAAAAATCAGACAATGTTGGCAAAATCTCAAAATATTAAAATGAACTCATTTTTCAACCTTTAATTGCCCTTGACATATAACATCTTGGGGTCTGAAATTTTGTTTACATACTCTGGATACACATACCAATATTTTTGTAGAGTTTCAGACATTTTTATTTTTCGGCATGTTTACTTGACATGGAACAACCCATATACACATATGGTTTTCAATTTTTCTTATAATTGTTTCACTTTCATATTACAATTTTGTAAAAAATTAAGTACATGTTTACATGCCTATATTGGTTCACCGGGAAGTATAGACATTTCCATTGGAAGAAGAAATTTAAGTTTGAAAAGATCTTTGAATAATTGGTTCCTTTAGATGTTGTAAAGTTGATATTGCCATATAAAATTTTTCTATGATGACGCCATGGTTTTGGAGCTGATTGAAAGTAGTTTTTTAAAAAATTTGTACCTACAGTTTTTCCAACTTTTAACACATATTCTACAGTTTTTTCATTCAATGCGATTTTGAAAATTTCATTGTTATCGGTAAATTGAATGTTAAAATTTTCGATAAAGTCAGTATAATCAGCTGCTTCTTTAGACAAAGTAGCTACAGTTTTATTCTCTTGTGCGTCGCTATTCGGAGGAATCAAGTAAAATTGTAAAGAAGTTTAATTTGTTTTTTTTATTTGCATTCAAGATATCTTTTATTTATCTCTAACAAATACGGATTTGTTCTAATGTCAATTTTATAATATTGTAGGCAATTATAGCGTATTTAAACCATATTTTATAATATTTTTTAAAAATTTAAGAATGCAGGTTTAAATTAAAGTCTTTTAGATTCGCACATTCATTACCTAGTTATGTGCATTTGGAACACAATAAAACCTCAAATACCCCAATTCGATCAGTTTGGCTCTCAAAACTTTGCGGTAGCTGAAGAAATATACAAGTGTGTATTATGACTGATCAACTGGACCAAACGACCAAACGACCAAACGACCAAAAAAATAATAATAATTTTTTTTTTTAATTCCTTTATATCTTGATGAAATATTTAAATTTACCGAAATAATAGGTAATATACGATGAATAATTCATTCTCGCCTAAAAATAAATAACAAATTTATTTTGTATTTTGAGTTATGATTAGGTCCCCTTTAAGACTGAAATATCGCTGTTTAGAACAAAAACTCATTAGAATATTTATTTATGTAAACGTATATTCTTCTAAAAGTAATATTTTTTTCATTTTAGATTTAGAACTATTACAAATTTTAATTCTTTAAGTAAAAAGGAACCTGGTCTTCCAGTAGGTTAGATGCAAGGTAGCTCTCAGTTCCAATGCCGCATAAAGACACGGGTCTGAATTCGTTCAGCACTCAGGGCGCGCAACTTTGGAACTCCCTCCCCCGTAGCCTTAAATATCTCCTCTCTTTATATAATTTCAAAACAGCGATGCGCATATAAGGTAGTTGACCCTGTTCTCGATAGCTTAGTAACAGGCTCAACTTATTTCGCTATACAAAATGCTTTAATTTAAAAAAAATTGAAATTTTTTGTTTTCATCAACTATTAATTAATATACTTATTTATCAAATAACTCGAAAAAGACGAAATTTTAACGTAATGTTTACTTCTAAATTCAATAAACCAAAAAATAATCCGAGGGAGCAGTTGTCGATAAGCATTTTACGAGTCGGAGCAATTCTCGATAGATGCAAAAGACCCAGTTCTCGATATACCAACAAGCCCATTATTCAGGTTAGGTTCTAGGTTATGTCAAAACTTGATTGAATAACGTACACATTTTGATTATTATAATTACATAATTATTAATTAAAAGTAGTGCTTAAGTACTTTTAAGCATTGAAATATCATTTAAAGAAAAATTTATTTGTATTTTGTATACATTATCTGACTATCGGCAACTGGGTACGTACGCATAATTAAGACGGAGTTGTCGATATATGAATTAAAATAGTTATAAATAAATCAAAATTTAACTTCTTGATTACGCTTATTTTGTTGAATTTAAAGCTAATCTTGGCTTTACAGTTTTTTAAAACGTTCTATTTATTACAAAAATGTCACTTTAAAGTTTACTGTTTGTTACGGTTGTGATTAAGGAAACGTCGAGAAACGCATCAAATCTGAGAGTGCCAAGAAGTGTGAATTTCTATTTAACAAGTAGCGCTAACTTAGTTTTTATAATTCAAAATATTTATTCAGTGATATATTCTTAATATAGAAATAATTTTCTCGTACCGAAAAATTGCTCAAAATATATCTAAAATCGTATTATTCCTTCGAGTTATCGACAACTGGGTACCTATCGAGAACCGGGTCCACTACCTTACGTGACTTAAACCCACAATAACAAACAGTGACAAATAGTAAAAGTAATGCCAATGTTACAATTGCTCTGGTACTACATCTCAGTATTACTAATTTATGTGCAATATTTTCTAGTTTTAAGTTTAACGATCTGTGATAACAGAAATGTTATACCTTGTAAGATAGACTTCCCCCAGATGCGATAATATTCTGTGTTCAGAAGACTGCACGGTAAACGTTACATTATTTTTGAGCAATCAAATAAAGTATTATTCTATTTTTCTTTCATTCTATTCAATAAGACATAATCTCATTGCCGCGATTTTTTCGCTGATCCATGAAAGGGCATTCTTAATGTGGTATTTTCGTACGTATAAATTACTATTCTGTATATATAATTTACTTGCAGAAACCATAATTTATTAATCAAATGCAGGTATTGTTCACGGATGGGTGGTGAATAATAAAATAACATGCATTTTTATGAACTTCAATTCCTGACTTCTTTCTTTTTACTTTATCAAAAAACCTTTTTCTTATGAATAATACAAATGTGGAGACCGCTAGGGTGACTTACATGTGTATAAGGCTGAACGCCTTACTTCATTCGACGCCGATGCATAACTGATCTCGCTCACGATGTACGAGCGCACTCTAACGCCCGAATCGTTTGAAAGTTGAATTGTAACAACTTTGCATCAGATTGCAGGAATTAAAATTATATATAAAAAAACAATATTTTATCGTCTATAATATAAAAATGACACTTTTTACATTAATCTAAACATATCGAGAAAATAGATTACAATAATATTTGTTAAGTATGATGTTAAACAAACTATCTTTAATGTATTTAAGCAAATAGAAAATTATATAAAAGAGACATAAAATAATAAGAAATTACGGAATTGCAACGAGAAATGACTCCTTTTGTCATGTATTACAAATTAAGCAAAGTATTTTTTCGTTAAATTGATTTTATTATTTATTTTTCAGAGATCCAATTAATTTTTAAAAAAGATATTAATAAAAATATTTCAATAAATCGGTTGGGTCTCAGAAAGAGATAATAGAAATTCTTTTAACGAAAATGTGCTTTGCTTAATTTGTAATACATGTCAAAAAGAGTCGAATAACCGTTGAAAAAATAATTTTGTTCATCATGTCATCTAGAATCGTGTACGGAACAAAGTTTCTATATTAAATATGGTATTGAAAATAGTGATTTATTGTGACGTGTATAGGTTAGATGTAACAATAAACCCGTAAGGTGCTACATGTGAAAATACTCCAGACTAAATGCATTTCAAAATTATGTTTAATATCCATTTATTTTCTTTCAAAATTGATACACGTGTATATATATAAAGTTAAAATAAAAACCTTAAAATAGTACAGCCAATGTTCAAAGCACAGGCACTCCCAGGCCGCGCATGCACTCAAAGGATTGCACAAAGGCTTTCCCATTCAACACAATCAACGCTATTCCACTGTCGCCTGCACGTTTATGAATTACATGCGTTCTGCGTTCCTCGACGACACCAATATACACACGCGCTACACCTCTAGAGTCGCGACCGCATCACTGCCTGCGCACACTAGAAGACGACAAGCTATTCTCCTACATACTCGCGTCCATTGTACCTTCTGGAAATGGATAAAGTGGCGACACATTGCCATTCGCGTCTCGCGCGCCCCATTGTACCAGCGCCGCGCCGCTAATACGCTAAAAGCCTATCTGTGTTGAGATCTGCGTTAGCGGCGGCGAATCTATATATATTGCGCGCTCTTTGCGAACGCGTAACGAGGTTACGCCGCGCCAGCGCCCCACCGAATGAGACAATCGGCCGGTTAATGACTGCGTGATTGGAGGAAGAACGGCGACGTGGCGCGGCACGATCGGCATAATTGAAAGATAGATAGATATGTTTTTCTTTGTATTATAAGCAGTGTACAAAATTATTTACGTGCACAGAGAGAGTTTTCTGATTAAAATTAGCGTCAAAATTATAGTAAACGATGGAACACCCTGAGTGCATGGGAAACATTACCATGATGATTGGTAAAATTCAACATTGTTTATCATATTAGTAACCTTGAAATAGAGTACATTTTATCGTACATTGCAGCGATTTTCACCGTGAATTATGGTCATTTTTACCGTTCTTCTTGATAATTCTCTCCGTGAAGTCAGGATATTCTACGTTTATTTTGATTTTCACCGTAATTTTCTTAAGCGAATTCTCTCTGTGTACATAAAATTTACATTGTTAGTATATTAAAGTAACATTAAGTTCGTTAAAATAAAATTCCAGTAAAGTTCATCAGATATCTACGTCACAATTAAAGTGCCAAACATATACATACACACTTTCGCAGTTACACATCAGTCACATCAATAAATACAATCGCTTCGATAGTATAAAAGAAAATAAATATGAAAGTACAGCAGCCCCACTGAAGACTACTAATCCTAAAAATCAGGTGAATTTTTTACCTGATATATCAGCTGATTCTTTTCAGCAGGGGAGGCAATAGGCTCTATCAGAAGGCTAATGACTACGTGATATGGAAGGTGGTACTGCTTCGTTGAGGGCGAGTACGAGGCGCCATTGAGAGAGTGTCTCGCGCGCTGCAGGACTACGATGACCCTCGAGAGAAAGCTATATAGGCTTGCCGAATAATGCCCTCGCGTCGATCGATGATGGACGGCTGTATGAGCCTCTATGTTCGCGACTGTATACGATGGTGTGAGCACTCGATAGTACGTTTTAGAGTAGTTGATGTACTTTTCGCGGATTTACGATTGTTGATTGGATTGACGGGAGCTGTTGCGCGTTTTTCTACGGGGCTATTTTGAGTTGCTCTTTTTGCTGCGACGCAAATAATTTTGGTGATTTGTTTGCTTTCTAACTTATTCTATTCAAAATGACATATTACATAACATGACCCAAGTTACTTTATAATATAGGACAATCATTTTTTTATTATATACCTGTTTATTTATTTATTTATTTATTTAATTACACATGCGGGTATCACTGACCTTACCCAGGTAGCGAGTTACAGGCCCGATCTTTACCACTGAAAAATCCGGAAATACATTTTAATGTTCCCGAAAAATTTGGATTGACGGGGATTCGTACCCACGTCTCTTGAGCGGCCGTTGTCTTAAGAGAAGGTCGGACCTTATATGCTGTTACGGCACAAGCCGGATTCACGAGAGGAGAAATTAATAATTCAATAACAGTTTAAACTTTCAAAATTATATTTATTCAAATGCCTAGCCGATATATTCCTGTGACGCATTTACGCTAAAAAGCCGATTCTTTCCATAATAGTCACACGATGTGAACAACACGAGAGTCTAAACTGCACCTTGTTGTTGTCGAGAGCGCCAACGCTGGCCCTTTTTTTACGACCTTTACGCGTAGCCGATTTCATTTGGTTCTCTTTCTTTCATAACGCTGTAGTTAATACATTGCATCATTTCAGCACTGCATATTTATTTATTATCTATTTCACATTATTATATTCGCCGTCAATTTTACTTTACAATAATTATCATTATTTCTGTCAGTAACATATGCAGTTACGTAGTTACGGGCAATTTCGTATTTTCAGTATTCTCATTCAATTTTTATTTTTTCTCAATTATCTCAGTTGTCCGGTGTTCCTTAGTAGATTGAGAACGCTGGACAACTAAAGTTTTTAACTTTTATGGACAATTAAATTAGAATAATGTAAAATTAAATGCAGAAATCTGTCATCGGCTCCGACCTCCCCTTGAGGAGGATCCCTGCCATTTCTTGACCAAAGAATCGATTTTTTTATTTCTTTTTTCGATTCTTCAAAACTATCTTAACACAGAAACGCATCACATTTTTGATTTTCATCAAATTTATAGTTTGAAAATGACATTTTAAAGTACGATTATACATTAAGGTAAGTTCTTTGTTAAACAAAAGCAGCTTTTTCTGCAGTTTTTGTTTTTCTTTATTCAAAACATTCCAGGTCTACTATTTGTCGAAACTTTGTGGCATTATGAAGAAATTTATGAAAATTAAGATACGTTGAAATAATCGAACTCATTGCCAAGATATATAAATTATTACATAAATTTTGATTGTATTTTACAAAAAATAATTTATAACGGACAGGGATAGAATATAATTAACCTATAATATAAATATACCTACTTATTTCTTCCTATAAGGTCTGGCCACTGGACTTTTCTAACTCTCAGTATTGTTTTTTTACCAAATTCTATGTATTTTATCATTTCAGTAGACAAAATAAGTATACTTGAAAAGAGTTTGTCAATCATAATATTTCAATTTAAATTCCTTCTGAATAGATGCACCTGAACTTTATTTATAAACTCATTATTATAAGAGACGAAGTTAGTTTCGAGAAGAAGCGGGGAAGAGTTCGCATTGTTACGGCCGATCGAGCGGCTGACGAGAGTGCGCGAAATTTCTTTAACGATATCCAAGGATCTGGAAAAAGAACAAGCCACTCTCCGCGCGTCTGTCCGTATCAAGACCATTACTCAAGTGTCTTTGATACAAAAAGAATAATGTGCTCCCTTGTGTCTTTACGGCAAATAATTGGAGTATAGTATACCAAGAAAGCAAACTTCCTGCAAAATAAAAGCTAAAAACAGGAAGCGGTAGCAGCGCGGATAAAAAACATTATTAATTCTGCCGTATCATACGATAAAGCGACAATCGTAAATTATCGTAGTGCATCGACATAACTTACGGCTCACGATGCTCCTCGTTTTACGACAAAACGGTATACCATACATCCGCATTATACGTGCGCACGCGAATTTCCAGAGATACAGTGAAGAACAAAAGTATCCTTTATACCGGTGAATAAAGCAAACCAATGCGATTCGTCCGCCGTAAGTGTATACACGTCGAACGCGAGATATAAAAAAAAGACGAGAGCGAGGAGAAGAGAAGCGAGAGCATAAGTCGTAACGACTCATCACTGCAGGCTTTTTAGGAGGCGACGTCGTGACTCTCGGATATCATCGCAGCTTTATCATGAACAATACCGAGATAAAGCAGGTCGAACTGCTCGCAATAAATTCGTACGCGGGCTCCGCAGATATTTCATATGGGAGGAATCCATCAATAACCCAGAAAGAGAGAGAGAAAGATAAAGAATAGAGCGCGAGGCGAACAGAAGCCTGCCAGAATGAGAGAAAAACGAAAATGGGGAGACAAAACGAGAGGAAAGACAGAAGTAAATGTGCCCGTGTTTGTGAGTATATATATATATATATATATATTTGTATGAAGGTATAGATACGTATATACGTGTGAGAGAGAAATAAATAAAGGCGAGAGAGTGAGAGAGTGAGAGAGAAACAGAGAGACACATACCGAGAGGAGAGTGGATTGGTGTATATACGTATACAGCAGCGAATGTGATTCTCGGTAGGGTAAAGCTCCCCCGTCTCGGCCGCCGCCGCCGCCGCCGCCGCCACCGGGACAATAAATAATGCGATAAAACGCGAGTTTGTCAGGCTATCACGAAGGCAGGAGGCAGAAGCGTAGGAAGGAGGAAGGAGTAAGAGAGAGAGGGGCCGAAATTCGCCGGATGTGTTGCTTTCCGCGAGAGAGCGAAGGACGCGATTTAAGAGCCTCCGCGTCCTGCTGCTGCCGCTTTTTTCTTCTTCGCTTTTTTAAGTCGCTCTTCGCGGACGCAAAATTTATGTTGCCCTTACAGCTCCTCTTGATAAAAAGTGCTCGCGAGCGCCCGGAGAGTCGCGCGCGAGGGAAGTATTTAAAGAGTGTAAATTGTACGTAATGCTTCTAAGTAATAAATGCGCGAATGAAAAATTATTAAAGCTCGAGGAGATCGGCTACCGAGTTGTAGTTTACAAGCGATGTGCTTCGGGCGCTGCGCTTCGACCCGAGTGGCTCAAATTTATAGGAGGATAAACTTTATTTGTTATACGATAATGAATTCTACGTTATGAAATGCGCGAAGGTGCAATAAATACACTTTTCGGGGTTGTAATAATTAATGAGATGTAAACTCGTGTAGTTGATGAGGACAGTGATGCTCGTACAATAATGTGCTTTCTTACAATTTGTAGTAGAAATATTAGTACAATATTTGTAAATATTTTTAAAATTATTTAGTTTTGTTGTCAAAATTTAAAAAACATACGAAGACAATTTATGGAAACGAGAAACTTTAATTATGAGGCCGAAATTATTTAAAACCTTTGATAATATGATTTTTATATAGATTTTTAATTCTAGCATGGATAAATGCAAAAAGAGAGTGCTCAAAGACAGGTATATTCTTTTTCACCACACTGCGCGTAAAGTGCTGACTGTACGCCCTCTCAGCAGGCCGTACAGTACCGCATGGACTGCCTAGGGAATAAAGTGACTTGCGCATGCGCGATGCGCCTTTTTCCGCTCTCGACTGCGTCTCGAGCGGTAAAACAGCGCGTCGCGCGTACACAAGTCACTTTACTTCTAGGCAGAGCATGGGGTACTGTACGGCCTGCTGAGATGCGTACAGTCATTTCTTTACGGGGGTGTGGTGAAAAGTAGTATACGCACCTCTGGAGTACAGTAGGCAAGCATGCACTGTGTGAAATGCCGACCTCGCTTCGCTCGGTCGGCAACGTCACACAGTGCGTACATTGCCCACTTTACTCCCTTGATGCATAATGTACTATTAAAAATACTAATAGTTAATCATTTATATATAAAATACTTGTTATCGTGCACTTTAAATTCATTTAAATTATTTTTTAAATTAAAAACGTTAATCATACTATTACAGAACATATTCGCCCAACAAACTATCAGAGGAAAATCAACTGTTTATTGAGTATATGCGCTGCACATAATAAATCTTCCCCAAAAAAGTTCAAAAGAAACCCCGAACGAAGATTTAAAGTTAACGCCGGGTGAATAAATACACGGCCACCCGACGCGCGAGCGCGACCGAAAATAACGATCCTAAATGCACAGAGCACAACACGACCTATAAAGGGCTATACTTCCTCGCGACTCCCGCCTGATTTACAATATCGCCTCTGATCGATTCGCCGGCCGCGCGTCGATTTGCGCCTGTAACTAATTGCACCACGCTTCGGATAATCGCGGCGCGCGCGGCCATCGGCGCCGATTTATTCGCGCGGGCCAAAGGCGAATGACGCGCTGCACGCGCGCAGCCCGCCGTAAATCCCGAAATCCGAGATGGAAAGTGCTTTTGGCGTACTGCGCGGAACTCTTTTCTGTTTTTTTTTTTGCTCCCATTGAGCTCGACAAAATTTAAAGCGATTTCGAGCGCATTAACGGGGCTTTTCCTCTTGCCGCTGCTTTTCGCGAGCAATCCACTGTTTGAATTCTATACTCCTTGGGGGAGCGGCGCAGGCTGTGAGTTCTCTCGATTGCGAATATTCACGGATTTTTGGTTATTTGTAGCTTTTGGTGCGTGTTTGATCCGGTAGCTTTTTAAGCATATTCGTGGGTTTTGTTTTGTACGAGTAATGCAAAATATATAACAAAATCTATTTTAGTTATTTGATAGTTTCTCAACATAACCAGTGCAAAATATATTATAAAATTAATCTTCGTTATTGAACTTAAGATCTACCTATATAATATGTAACATCATAATTCAGGTTACATACATCTTACTTTCTCAGCATGTATCTGTACGCATTTCTGTGTCCCTCGGACATTTTCATTAGGTTACGTAAAATAATAGTTTTCAGTATAAATTATACACTTTTGCTGAACAGGCTGAACTACAAAATACTTTTAGATAGTTTAAAGAGAATCTTCAGAGGGGACAGAAATAGGTTTAGATACCCTAATACTGAACACATACCCTACATGTAATGTATTTTCTTTTGTACTTTACTTTTTACTTTTATTAACGGGACATATCCGTATTTTTTTAATAATATATTCAATATTTATATTTAAAAAACAATGTAATTAAAAAAATAATTGAAGTAATATTTATTAATATATTATATACGTCAAATTTTTCTTTGCTTTTATATCATTTTTATATCTATCCATAAAAGTAAAGCAGAATAGACCCACTGATGTGAAAGCGCTCTCCTTACGTGAAAGATTCGTTCACTTGCAGGAACGTTAGGGGGTGCGCACAGACCGAGACAAAAGAAATAAAGGGAAAACAATCGAAAGCCCTATTAGATATTATACGTAAAAGTGACACGTGTATATTACAGGAATAATTCGCTTCCACTCGAGAGCATCCGCCGCGAAAAGCATATATACATAGAGCATCGACGCCTATAAAAATAAACGCTCTCCGCACGGTCCCTCCCTTTTCCCTTTCACGAATTCGCACGCTCTAGGCGTACTCTATGTATATGTCAGTGTGTACTATTCAATAATCGAAATTGCTTCCGTATTTTTACGTATACATTCATGAATTGCTATCATCTGATGTATAAATAGGTTTTCTATTTAATAGTTGTCCATTACGTTATGAAAGTTAATAGATGAAATAGTAATAGAGAGGAAAGAGTATTTTGCCAAAGAGAGCTAAATTCTTAGACAAATTTCTTTAGAGGAAAACAGTAAAAATCGCAGTATTAGAAAAAATACAATTTCAGTATTTTAAAGTACAGCGTAAAAAAATTAAGATTTATTTTATAAACGAATGATAGTGTAAAGATAAAAGAGAATGTAAAAATACAATAGCCGAGTATTTGTGGAATATTACAAGAATAGTTACTACACAGTTACTACTATGATTTGTAATTTGGATTGTCTGAAAAAATGATATATCTGAGAACTAGGCTTCACGCCAGAGTATCTGCTTACTAGTCATCGAGAATGCAGAGATATATATCTAATTATAAAGCTAATTGATTATTTAAATGAATATTATTCCAAACCTATAAACGTATATAGATCAGAATATAAAATTAGAGAATTCCATGTAAGATGAACAAGTTAGCGTTCGATCAACAAATCACTCAAATTGTGCATAGACACAAGTCCCCGGTCGTTCCATAACATCCGTTATTGCACAAAGTAAATCCACAAACGAACAAACGCACGAACGAATGACTCGTCGCACATCGAGTGCACAGAGTCTCGAGGACAGCTCCGCCAGAAAACGATCTTCGTATAATACCCTCGCGACCATTTCGCAACGTACGTATAGGACGTAGCATCAATCCATTCGTTCCAACTTCTTTTCTTTCTCTCCTATCCTTCCTATACGCTCCACGCCACGCAGACCAACATATAGACTCTGCCTTACGCGATCGGAAACGAGCGCGAGCATATATATTTTTATGCGCCGTCGCCGCGAGACATAATCGTATAACCGTGCCTCTGTATACGCAACAACGTATAGACACACTCACATCGTATACGAATATAGTGTGCAGTAGCAACGAGCGCGTGTCCGAGCAATAAGCGCTTTTAATACTTTCGAGGACTTAACCCTCCTCTGCAGTGCCGCCGCGTATAATAATAACCCGAACGACGCATTGTCAAAGTGGTGGTAGCAAACGAAGCACGAGTAAATACCGCCCGTCCGCTTGTTTATATGCTCCACATACATGCGTATCGTATGTGTATTTGTGTGTGTACGCGTGCGCGGTCGATTTATGCTGTTGCCCGACAATTCTGCAAACTGTAACTCGACGTTTACTGACAGCAGGCTAAAAGCCAGGGAGGAGAGCGAGAGGTGGAGATATAGATAAATGTATATAGAGAGTGAAACGATCAAGCGGATGGCAGTTGTAACGATCTACGCGCGGAGTGCGCGTAAGATCGTTTTGACTTATATACACCGCGTGCGAGCAACGACGGCTACTCGATTACCGGTTCGCGCTTTATGTATATTTCCCTTCCAGGCAGAAAATCGTTCAAGATCTGCGCGTATGGACTATTTTGTTGCGGCGAGTGTAACAGACAGCTGATGGTCGGCGTGTTGCAGTACTTTTGGCTTGATGTTGCGGCTGTTTCTTTTATTTTTAATGTCTTGGTTTATTTCTCTGCCTTTTCGGTTTGATTGCTAGGTGTTTTCATCTGAATTAACAGCTACAATCTAATAGTATAACAGTAAGAGATTAAATGAAGTATCGTTATACTTTAGTTAAGAAAGTACGTTTATCTCTGGCTATATTTTGAATCAAATTTATTCCTGGATTAGTTCTTGTTTTAGGTTAATTAATATTTATTAGTATACGCGAATTATGACTCTTGCAGAAGTGACTTTATGTGATGAAATTATAATTTTAACCCATGACGTTTATATGGATAAATCTTCAGAACTTTAAACTTTGTATGACAGATAAGTGGAGAATAATTTACAAACTCATTAGTATGCAAATAATATAATTAAACACTTTTCATAAGTTAATCCATATTCCATGCTTGTGCAACATTGTTTAGAGTAATATACAAATTATCAAATGAAAATATCACTCTCTTTATCCTTTATAAAATTAAAATTAGACAACATTCCTGGTTACCAAGCTGTATTTATATTCTTTTAACTTATATGATAATGTGGAAAAGACGCAAAACAAATTTTATTGAAAATGTTTAACAATTGATAGTCATTTTTTTAGCAATTACGTTTTCCATATACATTTTTTTAATGATTCAGTATCGATTGTAAGGGAAGTACAATAACAAGACATTTATTTCACTGCGTAATCGTCAGATTTTGCTAAGGTTAATTTTTTGTCATTATTTGTTCTGTCCTAACCTTTTTAAAGGTTCAGCTGCCAAAATGAACCCTGTCTAAGATTAATAAATTACAATTATTGTATCGTACAGTCACACAACATACAGTACAGTACAGTGTAGTGTGTCAAAACGTTAAAAGATTTATACGAATTACACGTATAATTTGCATATTTTCCCATCTTTAAACTCTTATATAGGAATAGGAATCCAATGTGTTCGTTTATAGATACGATGCCATACAAATATTTTTATTCATAATTAAAGATAAAATAACAATGAAAAGTAAATGCATTTTAATGTACAAGGTACAATAAATTTATTTACCAGTTTCATTCTAAAACACTAAAATTAAAAGTTCCGTGATTTCTCTATCATGTCCCAAGCAAACCTACGGTCAAAATATCATACTTCCTACATACATTTTTCCTTTCAAGTAATACGTCAAAGAAAACTTGGAAGAATCCCCCTGAGCGAGTCCAACATCGCGATTCCGTTTATCGAGCGTAATTCGTGATTGGCACCGTGGTAGTTTCGCGACTCAAGTAGTGCTAATAAATTCCAGGCTACCGTGAGCCATACACAAGCACGCATTCACCAGCTTCCCTTTTCTTTTCTTCTCCTCTACACTCCGCGGCTGCGCGAAATAAAGCGGTCTCGCTCCGGCGCTTTTACGAATATGCTCTGGCCGCGCGCGCGTAGCCGAGTTATGTGAGCCTTGCTCTCCTCTCGCAAGCTGCGGAGTGAGAGAGAGGTTCGAGTTTCCTTTTCGCGTGCGCGGACGGAAGAGGGTTGAAAGCTGCGCGCCGACATTGCTCCGGAATATGCTCGGGGTGAGAGAGAGGGTGGCTCTTATTATATACGCGATTTCTAGCGTGATGTACGCGCGCACGCTCGTATTAGAGCGGATGGTGATTTTATTTTGGAGAGATTTATTTTGATAAGAGCGTTGCTGCGCGGCTTATGCGGGACGTAGGAAAATTTAATTATGGTGCTTGCGGTAGCTCGCCGTTGTTAGTATTTGAGTTATTTTAGGCATCGGTATGATTACTCGACGCTTTATTTGCTTCACTGAACTTTGTGGAATAATTTTTCATAATTTTAGGTTAGAGTGGAAACTAAATTATTAATTTAATTACACTTGTATAGGCAGCATATGCTTTTTCGTAGTAATATTTTTAATAGTGCATTAAAAAATATTGAATAAATTTGAATTTTGTCGGCTATATTATGGCTAAATTTTTAAATTTCAGAAAGGACTGTAAATGGGGCTTATGCAAACAAACTGAATGTAAAATACATCCAGATTTTAACTTCACGAGTTTACCGATAATTCAAAAATATTTTGAACCCTGGGCGGTTTCCATCATAATCGTAAAGTAAGTAAAATATACCCCCATTACGTACGCATGTCCTCTCCTCTATCGAGCAGCAGCAGACGCTGACGAAAATTCAAAGCAAAATGAACTTTTGCGTCGAATCGCCATATTTCCCCTGCGTCGCGTACTAATAATTTTGTTTTATTCACTTATATGGGTGGACTACCGTCGGTGAACTGATATAAATAAGCTCAAAACCCATTACGCAGTTTTTGGGGCGTTTGAACAGATTCCATCCCCCTTTACTCCTATGTAGCGCGCCGGCAAACAGCCTTTCCCTTTTTCCTGAAATCCCTACACGTCATCTGGGAATCAACCGTAAAATATAGTCTAAAAAAGTCAAACAACTCTAAAAACGTTGCTACGATCATTTGGTATTTTTTTGAATAATAGGAAAAATTTATATTTTTCCTATATTTTACCTATAAATACAAAAATTCAATTAATAGTTAAATTTTAAATTCCCAATTTTTCCGTTTGAGAGTAATACAAAAGTAATTCGGTATATTAGAATAAAGCAAAATTATTATTTTGGTTAATCACTTTCACAATTATATTCATAGTAGATATAAATAAACAAAACTAAATTAATGGTTCCAATATGAAATTATTTATCCTAATAAATTAATTTTGTTATATCTCTTTCTAAATAATATCTCAAAAGGGTATGCTTTTTATCATTGATGGTTTGATAAAAGATAGTTTTTAACTAAAATTACAGAATGATAGATAATAATCCTTATCGCAGCAATTTTTTCTCCGTACATATGTTATTAAAATTATTTAAATATTTAATTTAAATGTAATCAGATGTTAGTACGTAGATTCACTGAATTACTAATCATCTAAAATGTTGTGAACACTTTGCCATCACAGATTTCCAAGATATAACCATTTAAACTAAATATGATTTTTTCGTGCATAACAAAAGAATGGAAAGAGCCTATCCAAAATTTGCGGTTGTAAAAAATAAGTATATAAGTATCTTTATGCTCTTTCTCATACATTTACACTAAATTTATATCTGATATTTGTAATTTGTGATCATAATATTTGTAACATACCAAAAAAATTGAAAAACTAACACCCAGAAATTCAAAAAACGAAAAATGATTATAAAAAAACGAGTCTCTGAATCTTTAAATTTCTTATTAATTTCGAATCTTCATTAAAAAAAACAAAAAAATGAGCCCTGCTTGGTAAAAAATGACCGTGCTATTCTCGATATATAGTCAATCAAAAAAAATTTTCTAAAACCACATAACCTCAAATATCTTGAAATATAAAGGACGTTGTGATCTGGGCTTAGAACTCGTTCAAGATATACTAAAAGGCTACCGTTTTGGAAAGTTTCAGATCAAATTCTGCCAATTTACTCCAGAATTCGCTACTGAATAAAAATCGATCCTTTTTATAAAAGGATTTTTCTCTCTATAAAGGAAAAAGATAAAGTCTCAGAAGTGTTTCAGAATATTCTTCTTCATATTCCTAATAATCTCAAGTATTTTCAAAAACTTTTCTTGTTATATTTCACAGATATAACCGTTTTAAAAAATGACGTTTTAGTGAATAACAAAACAAGGGAAATAGCTTATTTAAAATTTCGGGTGGGAAGAGATAGGTAATTTTATGCTCTTTCAAATACATTATCACTCAATCGATGATATTATTTCTACGATATCAAAAAACCCATAAAAATAAAACTCTAAAATCGAAAAACCGCTAAAAACCAAGAACGAATTAAAAAACAAAATAAATTTTTTTGAGCCGCCGTCCTTAAAGAAAAGCAAAAAATATTAACCCCGAAACATTAATTTTCACCGTGCATATTCAGAGTAAAGTTGATCCACATCCATGCACACACACGCTCACACACACACGCACACGCACAAGCACGTGGACACGCTCACGTACACATACACATAGTATCTCAAAACATGTTTCTGAATATTTGTTTTATAGTATAATATATATATATATATATATATATATATATATATATATATATATATATATATATATATATATATATATATATATATATATATATATATATATATATATATATATTTAACTTTGTGATCTTAAAGAAAAAGCTCAAAATAAAATTAAGAATAAAGCAGATTAGTTAATGTTTACAGTTTATATATAAATTGAAAGGTAACACTGGAATTCAAATTGTTAGTACAGCAGTTTTTTGTAATTTGAGTTTTGAATAACCAAGTTTTATAATATTTATAAAACATTCAAGTAAATAACCCTAGCAAATGTTTTTTGTACAAATATTTACAAAATATATGTACACTTCTTAATCCATTTCATCAGAACAAACAATCCCTCAAATAGAAAAATGTAATCCACTTTAGCGTTACATTTGTAGCTTACAGTCCTCCCGCTCGCCATCTTCATCGCCGAGTCTACATGCACACAGATCGCTATAAAAATTGCACGAAGACATTCTGTATTAAAATTGCAATGAATAATACAACGTCGTACATTCAAATTTCCTTTATTCCGTCAAACCTCCCTGACCCCATCACACTCGCGCCGAATCCCTCAGCCAATCTCTCTGCAGCATCCTGCAGCAGTCACCGGCAGCAATCGGACAAAAAGAAGCCTCTCCTCCTCTCCTGTCCTGAAATAAAATATTCACCGCAATCATGCAAAATTGCGGAAAGCCACCACTCCGACTCGCTCTCCATCTCTCTCGTATTCCGCAGTCCAGACAAAAAAGTGATGCGCGCAGGAGACCCGACGATCATCGCAAGCCAAGAGCACGAGCTCGCAAACACGTGCCCCAGAGGCGAAGTCTCCCGAGCATATCGAGCCTCTGTTGTGCTGCATTGAGAGACGCAACGAAAAACGGACGCGTCTTGTCTGCGTCTATATAGTATCCCCGACGCAGCAGCAGCAGCAGCAACAGCAGCAGCAGCAGTAGTAGTGAGTTTTACGATTTTTAGCGTTTGCCGATTTAACGGCACCTTTAACGACCGCGACTTTGCCAACATCCGCGCGCTACAGGAACAGGAGAGGAGAAGCGCTGAATATAGATCGAGAAGCATTTTCCATCCGCGGCGTTGCAACGCGTATTATCGAGTTACATCTAATCATCGTAACCTCGCTTGTCTGTCCGAGAGCGGATAACCGACCGGCTGCGATTGTAAAAGTTTAATATCCATGTGGTTTACGATTCCGTGACACATCGCTTCCATATATACCAGCTAGCGTCACACCCTCCGCCGCGTATATGCGTTCACTCGAACGTGAATACGTGTATGCGAGCCTTCAGTACTGGACCGATTAATTGCACTTGATGGGCATTTACGAATTGTACATAAATTTATTAATGCTGTAATTATATTTTCGGTGCCAATCAAAGAAAAGTTTAAACCACCAATTAATATACTCTGCGATATTCAATGATATAGCAACTTATAAAAGTATCCAAATACCCGAAAACGTTTTTCTGACCACTAAACAAAGACACTAACATACATAAAGACATAAAACAAATTAGAAACCTTGCAGAAATTTCAACTTAGAAATATACTTAGATTATTTAGAACGTTTCTAGAAAGTCTTTAATAATATTTGAACTTACTGAAGCATAGCTATTCGCGATGTAAGGACGTTGGTGCAGTTCATTAAAAATTAATACTCAAAATGTCGAAAGCTGGATGTCTAAATCTTCTATTAGGAAGTACCATCTAGATGATTCAACTATACGTATGTTTACTTTGATCTAACTATTTTCAGGTTTTTAATTACATTTGCCAATAAATTTGTACACCTTACTGCATCAATGTTCTATCAGAGTATACGTTCAAAGTAAAACATTGAGAAAGCAAAAAAGACATAAAAAAAATTTTAATTTTTCAGAGACGCTTTACAAGAGGTTCTAAGCACACATCTATAAAGTTACATTCTTGGAATGTAGTAAAATGTTATAGGCACATTATAACAACGTTTGTACGTCTCCTTTTCTGTGGAAAGGGGTATTTCAACACTTCTATAACGTTGGTAGCTCATCTTTACAACTTTAAAAGTAACGTTACTCAGTTGCTAGATTGACATTATGGTTACGCACCTACAATATGTTGTGCTATCGCATTATCTAGATTCTGCTATTATACAGTACCTACCCTAAAAAGAATTTGCGCCATCTTCTAATAATTTAAAATATCGATTGATCGGCAACTTCGTTTGAGCGTAATATTTAAATTTAATAATATATGTGTAAAATCAGTATAACTAAAAAATGGAGTGATAAAACCGCTATGAACTTATAGTAAAATATAATATATATTAAAGTATGTGATCCATTTTGTATAAGCAATGATGCAAGGATATAGCAGACACTAATGTATCGCTATCTTTTGACTATTGACTCGTTTGAAAACTTTTTCTCAATAGCGTACACACAATTACGTAAATGCACTTACACTCACGCGATTGCACGCATATCCAACGCAGCACACAGCCATCACTCTCATTCACACGGACACAATTACATTCACTCACACGTAGAGCCATAACGTGGAACAGTATAGCGTAGTACAGTACGGGTCCGGCACATAGAGCGTGTACGTGTATTAGCCGCCTATATGGACACGTACAATTGCAGTTTCTCGCACGAACAATGCCGCCAGAAGTCCGTCCGTCTCTCTCCGGCTCATCCCATCGCGTCAATCCCCTCGGCACAGTGCTCTCCCTCGATCTCGCTCTATACTCACCCCGCACGTAGGTATATCCCCGAAATCTCTCTCTGCGTGTGAGCGCGTGTGTAACAGCCCTGCGGTATACTGCACTTGTGTGTCTGCGGGCGTATACTTATACGCGAGCGTACGGCAGAATCCGCAATATCCCTCAATGCAGCCGGCGTCAAGCCTATTCTGAGCATCGCACGCACACACGCACAATCGAACCGATCTGATCTCTCGAGTTACTCGAGTAGGTAGGCATTGCTGTGTATGAGTAAGTATACGTACAGGTATGTGTATGCATGTATGTGTGGCGAACTCACGCACACATATACATGCGTGAAGAGGTAGAATGGAGCTGGGGTAATTATCGCCAGATAATTTAGTTTGGAAGATTCTACTGGTTAACCTATTCCTATAAAAGAAAGAACTATCATCAGCAAACATATAAAAACTCCTTTAATAACACTAAAAATGAACGGCTAAACATTAAAACGAATTTTAATTTAATATTTGTGCCTGCACCAAACACTTGAATCTGTGTGAAAATGGAGATTGTGTTTACAATTAAAAATAAGCTTACAATATTTTTAAATCTTTTTGCTACTTACAAATATAATAATAATAATTATTATTATTATTATTATTTCCACGTTATTATTATAGTTTCTCTGTTCTTTTCATAATGTCTATATCATCTGCATATGCGAACAATTACGTTAGGAAGCCATTTATCACAATTCCCTCATTGCTATCCTGTACAGTCCCGGCCACGAACTCTAAAACTAACAAGGAAACCGTCCGAGGTGTCCGCCTCCGATTTTCCTGAATTTTTGATATGTTGTAGAGGATCGAAAAATAAGAGACACGTATTTTATTTTTATCGGCCCAATCCGATATTAAAGGGGTGAAACCGCCCCTAAAGTTTACCCTCGAAAACGGTTTTTTTTAAATACCTTAAGTTCTAATTAATGTTTTGAAATGAAACAAAATGGAAAATACTTATCTTTGAATGACGAAACTAGCAAGTATAGTTTGGTCCCCGGGGATTTAAACGTGCAAAAATAAGGTTTTTCTGAAATAAAACATAAGGGTTGTCACCCCCGGGGACCAAACTATACTTGCTAGTTTCGTCATTCAAAGAGAAGTATTTTCTATTTTATTTCATTTCAAAACATTAATTAGAATTTAAGGTATTTAAAAAAAACGTTTTCGGGGGTTACTTTAGAGGCGGTTTTCACCCATTTAATATCGGATTGGGCCGATAAAAAAAATACGTGTCTCTTATTTTTGATACGCTACATATAAAAATACAACATATAAAAAATTCACGAAAATCGGAGGCGGACACCTCGGGCGGTATCCTTGTAAGTTGAAAAAGAGTGTTGATAGTGCATTCCAATGTTCTAATACGTTGTATATTTCAGGTGCTTGAGATAACCTCGTACGTGACCGAACTATACTCTGACTGTTATCTAGGTACAACCTGATTAGATGGACTAACTTTTTTGGTACCCCAATAAATACTAAGACGTGGAACATTTTAGATCTTATTATTGAGTCATACACTTTCTTAAAATCAATGAATAGTTGGGTTACCGTTTCTCTGTATTTCCTTCTCTTTTCAAGGAGCTGCCTAACTGTGAACATCTGGTCCTTTGTTGACCTGTTTTGACGAAAGCCTCACTGGTAGTTTCCGAGGATTTCCTCCGCGAGCGGCGTGAGTCTAGCTAGCAATACATTAAAAGGAATCTTGTAGCATGTGCAGATAAGAGAAATGCCTCTATAATTATTACAGTTAGTTTTATCTCCTTTTTTGTGTATTGGAACTATGATTATGTCTCTCCATTCTTTAGGCATTGTTTCTTTCCTCCATATGGCACAAATAAAATTAAGGATTATTTTATTAAGTAATTTTTCTTCCTTTTTAAATAATTCAGCTCGAAAATGGTGTACTCCTGTAGATCTATTATTTTTTAACTTTTCGATTAAAACACTTAATTTAATTAAGTAACCAAATCAATTGGATTATAGTAACATTCATATGATTTAAAAAATGTGTGTCTATAATTATTAGTATTATACTGGACATATGTTTCCTTTAAACGTATTTATTGCTGTTGTTCATTCATAGTGAGATACCAAAGCCGGGGCTGGTTGTATCTAGATCGGATTTAATCTAAAACATATCCTAGATCAGGTCGGTACTGCTTAGTTTAGTCTAGTTTAGTCTATTTACTGAGGTCTGGTTGAATTTGGTACAATCTAGTCGTATCAGATCAGTTCTAGATTTAACAAGCTCTGGTCCTACGATATCATTATGAATTAACCCTTAGATAGTAGTAAAACCTACATAAAAAAATGTTTGACTCTCACTTATAGATCAAGTTTTACTTACAAAAAAAATTTCTGTATATTTAAAAAGCAAGGTGCAGGTACACATCCCATAGGATAATCGTAAAGCTGAATAAAGAAAGGTTTTGTTCTCGTTTGCAATAGTCACTAAAGACAATAAAATTGCATCATTACGTATGCTTCTTTAATGAAGTTTCAACGCCGTAACAGCTAGCGTTGCTTATCTATCGGAAAATACTTAAACAAAAGTTATCGGTGTCTAGGAAAACCCTATAAAAACACCCAGATATAGGTACTTTCCACGTACGTAAGAATTACAAATAAAAACTTAGAGATTCAGTGATTAATTATCAATAATATTTAATAATACGCTTTCACACGATTAACACGAAAAACTTCCTAAATAATGTATAAATCAGTAACTAAATAACAATAATTAACTAAACTAGCAAAACATGTATACTGTACGCGTACACGTGAACACTGAAACGCCAAGGGAATTAAGGCGAGAGGGTGAGAGGGATGTCGGGTGCATCGATAAACGTAATACCGACAGAATAGCGGGCGCCTCCACTATATATAGACACTGCCACACTCGCTCCCTATCTCTCCTTTCCTCTCAGCCTGCGCGCGAAATCACGGAGCACGCGGAATGTATGACTAGCCGAGGCCAAGCGAGAGAGACTTCGGCCATAGTTGAATTTAGTTTGCCGAGTTTATGTTCCCGGAGCTTCCTGCCGCGGACTCTCGAGCAAACTACGCATAACCAACCGACCGCGCAAATGTACACATACACACACATACACACACACACACACACACACACACACACACACACACACACACACACACACACACATATATATATATATATATATATATATATATATATATATACACACACGTTCGGGGCTTTACATTCTATTACGCGATAAATATTAAAGCACGGAGAAGCCGCATTGCAGCACATATACTGCAACATC
This sequence comes from Gastracanthus pulcherrimus, assembly GCA_949152435.1. Taxonomy (NCBI): domain Eukaryota; kingdom Metazoa; phylum Arthropoda; class Insecta; order Hymenoptera; family Pteromalidae; genus Gastracanthus; species Gastracanthus pulcherrimus. The sequence continues at coordinate 28,321,297 of OX424573.1, read as the reverse complement.
ACGAGAAATATACATATATGCGCGATTGACGGAGGAGTACCGACCGGGGACGGTTTTAATTATGACGCCCACGCGGTACCTCCAGCAACGGCAACATCCGTGCGGTTCCGATTTCGAGCGGGATAACGCGGCGGGGCGAATATAGCGAAGCCGCCGTCGAGACTAAAGCGTAGTTACTCGCCCCTCGGACACGTGCGAGATCGAATGCATATGCGGATGCAGTGATCCGTTGAGAATTAGCATAATAGCGAGTAGCTACGGAGAGGATACACGTGGTTTTTAGTTTTTTTCGGGATTTTATTAGATTAACTAATTAATTTATTGAGCTAAGTATAATAAACTCGAAACGAAAATCAGATATGTAAGAAACGATCGTTAAAGAAAAATTGGCTTGTTGATTACTTAAAGGGTTGAATCAATGCAGTTAATTAGTTACCGAAAAAGAATTGCTTGACAGTTTTGCTGATAATTGGTTTATTTTAGTATTTTATATTCACTTCCTTTATTTTAGCGCCATGATTAGAATACTTTATATTTATAGAAAGGATAGCAATTCAGTTTTGGTGTATTAACAATAATGCAGTACGTAATGAAACAAGCGTTCAAAGTTGTCTCCCCATAAAAGTAGATACTCCCCTGGTGCCGGTGCTTTCGAGTGATACAACGATCTAAAACAAAAAATCCACAAACGTTTTTATCAATATGAATGTCAATCTCGTATCAATCAATTCAATTCTTATAAATAAAGAATTAACAAGATGGCACACTTTAAAATATTAATTTTAAAAAATGCCCTTTTTTAATTTTTCAACATCATTCAGAATAAATTCAACATTTTCTGATAATGCTAAAGATAATTTAAACAAAATATGATATCAGTATTATTTTGAATTTTGGCTTCATAAATATATCGGACGATAAATATTAAAGAATAAATTAAGAATAAATCAAGAAAACATCGATAAAACTTTAATTTAATGCATATTATTTTAAAACTACACTGATAACTTATAACTGAAAAATCACAATTAAATTTTCTGCTTTATTTCCGTTAAAACCTAACTTTGTCCATCCGCTACAAATTCTTTATACATCCACTTGATCTCCATCATCCACTTCCACTAAACCGAAATCTCCCTTCGGCAATATCCCGATGCACTGCATCCCCAAATGCTGAAACTTGCAGGCGGCTCTGATGAGATCACTACCACTGCCATCAGACTGCAACAGATGGCGATACACAAAGTGTCGCTGCGGAGGGATTGCATTTTTTATAAAATTCAAATTCGCGCGCGCGCGCTCGCGAGTGCAGCCGCATCCCGTCTGCATACGCAACGTCTGCACTGATCCTCACCGAGCGGGCGGTGGTGACTCTACGAGGGGAAAACGCGGGTTTTCGCCTGAGCCGATAGGCCGTTCGAGATCCGATTGAAACGCGCGGGCCTCGGTCCATTTTCGGACGCGCTTTTTAACGAACGCGCCTACAGGGAGCTCGGAATTTATTTACCGACCAGAGGGAATTGGAGAGATAGATGCGCGCTGTTTTCCGCTCGGGATTATTGGACTCTGTATACGTGTACGAGCGTCCTGCGCCGATAGAGACAGAGGTGCACGAGCGCGCGGTCACGGTTGAGCTTTGATTTTTGCTTTTAACTGATATGATGCACCGCCTCGACTGTCTATAGCGCGTACAGCTTCTATTATTGGCATTGAATAAAGTGCCCACTGTGCGGCGGGAGCAGGTTGGGAAAACAAAAAGAGGGCACTAGTTAAAAAGCGGGAATTTTAATAAAAAAAATGCTAACGCTGTTTGCGAAATTTTTTTATTTTGTTTGCTCGATGAGCGGCATTGATTATATTGCCTGTTGTATATTTGCAGGCGATTTATAGCTCTTGCGTTGAAGTTATTGAACACGTGATAATGTACAGAACTATGGATTTTGAGTGCATTTAGTAAAACTGTATTGTCTATTTAAAATTGGACATCAATTGCTTTGGATTTTAACAATATATAAAGTGACTATGGACGTAGAATTATGTCTATGACAAAGAGTCTAGAAACTAGTAAATTATTTTTATTAATTGCGATTGGAGGAAATTCCAAACAAACATGTCACCTAAACTGAAAATATTAACACTAATTTACAAAAGTTATAAATAAGAAATGTTGGTATAAGAAGTATTTATAATATTTTTCACGTAGACATTAAAGAAGCATTTTTTTCACCATCTCCTGTCTCAGTGTGATGTTAGCTATTATATATTTCCTGGCCAGAAAATAGATCAAGTTCTGTTTCAAATTGAGCTATTTTTATAGACTCGAAGGTGCATTATAAATTGGTGAGATTAAAATATTGATTCCTCTACTCCACTGCATGCTTCTAGAGAAAGTCTAAAATTGATGAACGTATGGAAGTTAATAAAACTTAATTATAGCGGACTACCATTCATTACTTATTAAATTCGTAAATGTATAGATTTCCGTTAAATATTATTATTTTATTTATTTAATATGCGTCTTGCATATGATTAAATATAAAATAATGATAACTTCATCAATTAATCAAATCATTCAAATGAAGAAAAACATTTGAGTACAAGAGTAATCATTATTATTGACGCATTCATAATTGAGATTTAAGTCAATTTCGCACCTCATATATATCGCATTCCCAATAGAGGTTATTTTAATGCAAAACGTATAATATAACCAGATAATAAATCACCACATCTCGCAATATCCACTGCGCAGCGTCAACCGCAAGCCAAACAAACGAGGTCTGATCAGTATTCGAAATATACCAAATTACAACACTACATGACAAATCGATCAATCACCCGAAATTCTCGCTCTATTTAACTTGAGCCCGTGCCCATACATAGCTCCACAGTTCTAATACACGAAACTCGGATATATCACGCGGCGCAAATCCCTGAGCAAACCCGCGCCGCTATATCTATATCCTCGCGGTCGCGCTATCTTTCCCGGCAGTTGGGTGCAGTCGTCGTCGAATCTTCCTCGATATAATATAATACCTCCGCGCAGGTTCCAGCTCGATTTTTTTCCGTCGCAATAAAGACGGCAAACAGCGAGGAACGTGATATCCCCCTCGAGGTATACACGGTATATATAGGTGTTAGATTACGTCCTTATCTCCTAAATCGTCTTCCTCCTCCTCCTCCTCCTCTCTGCCAGTGTATTGAGTCAGCGCAAGCCCTGTGTGTATATATATACGTATACATTATTTGCGGCGTCGACAGTCGTGCATGCGGAGGCAGGATCGTCTTCGCGCTCTCGCGAGATCTTCCCGCTCCATTGACCCAATTTCCCCTCAATTTAGCCTCTCCCCCGGGAACAAATGAAGCGCGCGCCGAGCGGCTAAATGAATCAAGACAGCTTTATTTGGCCAGCGGCGAAAAAGGAGAGACGCAGAGCGAATTCCGTGTCATTAGTCTTGCGGAAGAGGCGCATGTGTCGGATGGTTGACTCCGTTGCGTCGTGCTGCTCGTTGTCCCTTTATCTCCTGATGCGTATATGTGGCTGTGTGTGTGTGCTGGATGGAAACGAGAGATGTCAGGATTGAACGTCGTTGCGTATCCTGCGAAGGCGAAAATTCGATTTTGATTTAGCAGGGGTGAAATAAAGTGAGCATTTGTCTTTTGCGTTGGTTTGGTGCGCAGTCGTGCGTTCGTTGCGGCGAAAAAAATGGTGCGTCGTTGAACAAATTTTGAATCTAATGACATCTGTTCATTTTCTTTTGATCAGTAGATAAAAGTGCCAATCGTTATTTTTAATGAATCTAGTGCCAAACCGTGCTCATGATCATTAACTTTGTATCGCATTATTGCAACATATGTTAAAAACTATTTATTTATGCTGCTAAAGACATTAAACCACCTTAAAGTTTTTAAAAATTAAATTTTTCTATTGCGTTTTTCAATAATGCATGTTGAAATGAACGGAAGTTTAATTTTTAATCACAATAAAAGTAATTTTTGGTCTAAAGTACAAAAAATATTTTTTTTTAAATTGAAATGCAATAAGAATTTTAAATTTAAAAAGCACTCCTGAATAATTATATATCATTATACCTACTGCAGGATACCGGAAGTGAACATCAACGAATTCAACTTTTATAATTCTCAAAATGAATAGTACATTTTACAGTCCAAGTAATTGTTATTATCAAACTTTTATGTCATAACTTATACCCAGCAGCTAACATAATAAAAAATTCTATAAATGTTTGTGAACAAGTTATGATTTTTTAAAAATAAAATTTTTGCAATTTTGATTATTTTTTAAGTTTTAAACAGAATAGGAGGGTGAAAATAAGTTCTATGATATTATACTACAAGTATTAATAAAATATAACGATTTATCATAGAAACTTTATCTTATTTAGTATGATATGTACAGTCGACGTAAAGTTCTTCTGTCAAAAACAGTCATGAAATTTTTTGAAATTTTCCAATGAGGTTAGGAAGTTAGTAAACTCATTGTGTTTCGCATAATTGCGTAAGTATTTATGTGTATAAATATGATGGAGACAATCAGCATTGGCAAGGAAAAGAGACTTAAACAATATTACATAGAAGATTGTTATAAAGTACATAAAAAACAATTACATTCCCATTCTCATTATAGTATCAAAAATTTAATTACTATACAACTATTTCTGAAATTTCTGTCAATAATAAACTTGGAAAAGTATTAAAAAAGTCTAAGAATGCCAGTGATATACTTGTAGATACTATAGTAAATCCCAATAACGTTGAGATTTACACAAATGGAAGTAAGGTTCAACATACTCCAGCAGTAGAATGTGCTTGCGTTTGCCCAAAATTAAATATCTGTATTATAAAATGTATTTCTACAGAAGCCTCAATTCGGTTGTTGCATGATTTTTTATTATTTCATATTCAAATAGTTTATGCTAAAATAATTAGGTCGTGTTTTTTATTTTTTCAATTTAACGAAAATTTAAGTAATTACAGCTATTTCAAATATGCGTTACGTCACGATTGTATATTTTCATGACGTCACGTAGCATTAGTGTATATCTATATATACCGAAAATTTGGAAACTTTAAAGGTCTGTAACTTTCAAATTTTTCATTTTTATGACAGAAGAAAAAATATCACCTAATTATTTTTCGCTATTCTACCCATTTCGTGTAAAAGATCAACTTTTTATTTTTATGCAACATCCTAATTGTTAGAACAAAATCAATTGCTTTAGATGAAACACTAAATATTGCATTAAGTAATATTAATCTAAACTATAATATTCTTTCAGATAATCTTTGCTCCCTTCTTTGCCTTAAAACCAACAATATAGATAGTAGAATAAATCCATATATTTTAAATGTCAAAATGAAATCTTCATAATTCAAACAAAAAAGTACAAGTAATTGCAGCATAAATTTAATTTGAATTCTATCTCATATTGATATAAAAGGCAACGAAGACGCTGATAAATTAGCTAAAGAAGCTACTTTAGGTGAGCCAGATAAAAATATTGAAATTCCTTTTACTGATTTTCGAGCCGGCTTAAAACAACAAGCCATTATAAATACTAGAAAAAACAACGTTAATCAAGATCAAGTAAAAGGTAGAATTTATTTTTGATATATCATACATAATCTAGTAAAGCTTGCGTTTTCAATAAAAATCTGACTAGAAAAGAAATAGTTAACATCAACCGATGCAGATTAGACCATTATAATCTAACACATTCTCTCGCGCGCATCCAAATTATAGATAATCCAAAATGTGAATGTAACTACGAAACTCATGATCTAAATTATATATTATGGAATTGTCCACTATATGAAAATCAAAGAACAAACTTAATAAAAAAAATAATCGATTACAAATTATATCCACCTTATAATGTTATACCCATATTATACGAATGCAATCTAAACGTTATTAAGCAAATATCTAAATATTTCAACGACTGTAACTTATAAATATAAACAAAATATTGTAATACATGATAATGTCAAAAATACTGTATAACCTAAAATGTAAATAATGTACAAATTTGGTATATCTGTATAAGTCTCTTAGAGGATTCGGTAAGCTTTGAAATTAAAAAAAAAGGATAGACAATGTAATTCTCGTACTATCTTTCCTTATTCTATTGTTGTGTTTGTACGCATCTACTCTACATCTCGAATTACCTACAAGTAAGTTACTTTGCGGTTTCAATCATTATCTTTTGAATTTTGTGAGTATATTTTGTGCAACAAGCCTCAATGCGAATTAATATTTATTTCTTATTCTCTTTTATATTGGTAACCTTGAAAGTGCGCGAGTTATTACCATTCCGGAATTTCTGATTAAAATATTAGTCAAATTGAAACTAGCTAATACCTAACAGACAACTCGGACCGTTAATTTATGTAAAGGTATGTTGTATCAATATCTAAATTTTTATTAAAGCTATCTATGTATTTTAAAAATCCGTAGTGGTATATATAATATGTACCACAGACACGAAATAGGCTAAATACGCTAAAAACATAAGATTGCCACTTGCCAAGTACGATGTAAAAGAGCAACTACTTATTCAATCCTTTACAACTATACTCAAAGAAGTGAGATCTGTCCTAAACGTCAAAGACATTATAGTCAAATTAATGCCCATATTAAATTTTTAGCAAAGGAATAAAATGAACATCACTTGTACATTAACATGAAAATTCATATCTAGCTCTTCAAAAACTTACTTTTATAACAGATTAGATTGTATAAACCTTGCCAATTAAACAAATTTTTATTATAAGTTTCAGTTTTGATTAGCAAACCACTCCGATCATTTATAAAACATAAAGTCTGAATGGCCTGGTTACTAAAGTTTGTTCCTATATAGATATAGATAATTTTAAAATAATGTTCACGGTAATGTAGAAGGCAAAGAACATTAACAAATACCTCTAACCGTAAACTACTACCCTTATAGCGAAACTAGCGTATAACCTATCGCTTAAAAAAAATAAAGATCTAGAATTTATCAAACAAGTGCAGCATTATGCTCAAAGCTGCGCGCCAAGATAAAATTAATGACAGAAGCCAAGTGCGCTCGCGCGCGCGCATACCTCGCGTGCATCGTAAAAAGCGCCTTATATACCCCACCTAAAATCCTTATACAGACGGCGACGCATAAAACAGTTAAATTTCCCGTCCATTAGAGGAACTGCAGCTTTTCTTCCGTGAGAAGCTCTCTCGGCGGCAAAGCGCAGCTCGTCTTCTCATTCCCCCGCGCACTTTTTCCCCGTAACAGCCTCGCACGCGTATACAGCGTCGCATCGCAAAGGAAAGATCGGGCGCTTCTCTCGAAAAGAGACGACGATATTTCTTTTGCCACCGCCGAAAGTGATACACAACTCTATCTCTCCTGCGTTCGCTTTGCATGCGAACGACCCACCCCCGACTGTCTATACGTATATCTCAGGAGCCATTATCGGAAGAGCTGGGCAACAAAGAAAAGAAATTGGTCGCGTCGCGCGGGAAAGGGACTATAGGACAGTCATTAGAGCTCTTCTCAAGAAGGATTTGCATCGCGAGAAGCTCTCCGTACTCTCCTTTCAGCAACAGTTCGACAAATACAGTCGTAAATTTCCACGGGGATCTATCTCGCTTCCTTCACCGAGATGCTCTCCTGCTGTCAATCGCGAGCAGTCGTAACGGAAGGAAGCCAAGAGAGGGGCCTCGAGGTAGTTTCGTTATATCCTCTCGTGCAAGGCGGATAAGCGCTCGCGCGCGTTCGAATGCAGTGGCGTTTCTACACGCGAAACTTCGAATGTCAGACAGACATTTTTAGGGGGTCGTAATTTTTGGCGTTACGGGGCCACGGATGCGCGATTCGATAAATCAATGGAGTATTTTGCCCTCGCGGATCGACAGCTCTCTGCTTCCTGGTTATGGGATATTGCTGGCTTATCCGTATACGCGAGGGTGTTTAACTTATCGGAGCTGAAATCCTTTCTTCCTACTTGCTTGTTTTGGATTTAAAATTGCGACTTTTATACAGTTTTGAAATGTTTGTTTAGTATATCGATGTATTAAATATGCGGAAAACAAACTAAAATTGTATAATAAAACTCTACATTATTTTTATTTATTAAATTATTTATTAAATTCAAGTTCAGTTTTTAATCTTTATTTACAAATAGTTTGATTTTTTGTTTCAACCGTAACCGTAATTTTACTTCTGAGAAAACTACTTAGTGCACATAAAGGCCACTTTACGAGATTAAGGGTTTGAACATTTTTTACTAAACCTAAAGAATTCTGTAACAAAATGCCTCTAAACAGCTTGTATCCAAGGTGTTAATTCAAAGGGTATCGTTATGGCTGCCTTTCAAACATTATATCACTCACGTATTTCCACGCCTGTAAGTACGGGCAAGAAAGTGCGAAATTGAAAGCTTTTGTTATACTAAAATACCAGACACGGCTATACGGCAACAAGTCTTTCTACCCAACCGAACAAAGGGATGTATGTGTCCCGCGTGGAAAGGAAGACGCGCAGTACACTCCGTTTTGCAAATTACACACTTGAGAAATATGGATGTACGAGTGGTGCGTCAAAGGGAGCGTTTCACTTTCAGAGGAGCGTAAAATCTTCCTTTTCGAACGTAGGAGAAATATTTTAGTGCGCTCACTGCCTTATAATGGTGTATTATATATTAATTACGAGCTGTAAAATCTAAATGGATGATAAACGCTACAATTAGTAATTAGATCCAAGTTACTGCTCGAAACGTTACGTAAAATTTTCTCACGTACTTAACATAGCAGTTCTTGTTATAGTTTTTTCGATTTTTCTTTAAAACTATATGTATTTTCGCAGTAAAAAATAATTTTCAGATTTAATGAAATCGTATATTTAAAAAGTAAACAGTGTTTTGTAAATAATACCATATATACAGCATATTTAAGACCGTAATGTTTTTATATCCTGTGAAACATTATAAGTTTTTTAATATAATTAGTACAGATCAAAGAAGGAAATCAAAAATATAAAAGATATAAAAGATGGAATTGCATCAATCTTGAACAATTTTGAAGACTTGCAATAAATGTTAAAACGCTTTTATTAACTCTCAAGAAGAGTCCACACCCTCCGGGACACGAAATTTGAAGAAACTTTAGGAGGTGTTTTTTTGTACCTAAAAATAAGGCCTAGCATCCATAGTTTTTTCCAATGGGCCTTTTTTCTCGAGATATGGGTTATTAAACTTCAAATACGTATAATTTTAGTAAAACGAAGCACGTCTTCTTATCAACGTAACTCAAAATGTTTTTACAGTAAACAAATGGCCCTAAACACAATAAAACTAGGCGAACAGAGCTTTAATTTGAGCTTTGTTGTGTCTAAAAATATTAATCCGAGTAAAAGTTTATTGACAATTAAATATGGCGACTAAGCAGATGCGTAAAATCATCGAATTTATAACAATAGTTCCGTCCAATATTCATGCTTTTTCAGTCATTCTATTCGATTATTAATAACTTTTACTAGGATTAATATTTTTATACGCAACAAAGCTTAAATTAAAGCTCTTCTCGACTAGTTTTATTGTGTTTTAGGGCCACTTTTTAATGTAAAAATATGTAAAGTTATGTTGAGAAGAAGACGTGCTTCTGTTTACTAAAATTATACGCATTTGAGATATAATGACTAATATCTCAAGAAAAAAGGCCCATTGGATAAAACTACGGGTGCTAGGCTTCATTTTAAGGTACAAAAAGCACCTAAAGTTTTAGCAAATTTTGTGACCCGGAGGGTCTGGACTCTTCTTGTAAGTGATGTTGTTCTAGATCATGTGTTAGAAACAATGATCGAAAAACCAAATAATAATATCTCTCATATTTGCAACCAATGTGTGATAAGTATAACATTTATTTATAAACAATTAAAAATTACTTCGTACATATTTTTTTATAATAAATTAATTTTTATACGTAATTACACTAATATTTCAACGATTTTTAAGAATATTTTATTAGTATATTATTTATTATTATTATTTATTCTTTTAGCTTTCGAAACTTGAAAGTTTATTGACAAACGTGGGTCAATATCATGGAATCTGTAGTATGTACTAAATATGATTTTATAGGAGAAGAAACTTTTATAAAATATTACTTACATTTTTTTTTTTGCAATATTGTACATTTTTTCATTTAATAGCTGTCCATGACAGAATAAAAGTGCCTCGACAAATTTCTCTTCTATTCCGGTCCTAATTCCTAAGAGAACCCTCACTCCAAAGAAAATTATCCACTCACACCCAACAATTTGAAAGAAAAAAAAAATCCCATGAATCAAAGAAAAACGAAAAGTCATCCGGCAAAAACCCAAGTTCCATTTACAGTCGCGCGTCTACGCACACCCATATAACGTAAGAATATACCCGACAAACGAGCCTCGCACAAAGACAAACCTTTGCGCAAACATCACCGGAACCCTTTTCCCTTCTACCCATATCGCACAAGCAAAACCAGTTTCTCTTTCTCCGCGCATGATTAGCCAAGATTCGCGGCTTTTCCACGTACACATACGCACTTCCTCTCCATACATCATCTCTCTCCATTCGTTCTTCCTTTTTCTCTCGTCCTGCCTCCATAATTCATGGAATCGTTAGGATTCTTTTGTACTTGGACACAAGTGTGCAGCCGTATAGCCCAGTGGCCCACATGCTCCAGTGAACGAACGAGGTCGAGTAAAAAAAGGAAGGAATCTCATCTCATCTCTCTCTCTCTCTCTCCTGGCAACCCCATTTTTTTGCAGCGCACAGCGCGGAGGATCCTTTTTTTTCCTACAAGGGCCTCCGCGTGGCGCGGCGCACCAACCGCTTCACGTGCACTCTCGCTCGCGCGGAGGCTCGTAGGGCGTAAATAATGAAGGAGTCCGTGTATATAGGGGAGCGGAGCGGAGCTGCTGCAAGTGCGCGCGGGTTTCGTTGCATCGTATGCACTACGAGCGCGCAGGGGAAAAAAGACGCAGCTCGCGGAAGGGTTCGCGTGGATGTCGGCAGTAGGTCAATGTATCTTTATGGGGCTTGAGAGAGCGAGCTGACGGTTGACGGAGAGGAGTGTGGGAGCATCGCGACGGGATGATTCTGTTTTGTCGAGGGATGTCGCGATGAATGCTGGTTTGATATCGATTTGTTTTGTTGGGAGGACGAGTTGTTGCAGGGGTGTACTTAAATGTATGTTTTAATTATGAAAGAAGGTCGAGTGGAACTCGTTTCATATTTGCATTGAATAGCAATTCTTAAAATTCAGATATAGAAATATGTGCATGTGCATATAGCAAACGATATAATGATAGAAAGAGCGGAAATAATAGGGTTACTTAAGAAAAAGTTGCTATAAAGAATGTATATTCGCGTTTCTTTGTTGGTCTTAAGGCTAAGAACATATTCGAACGACTTTTATTTTTATTAATTATTATTACTGACTGTAAAACGAAAACAGGGATCCACGGCATCACGAGAGTCAGATAAAATAAAAATAATAAAATAAAAATATTTTTATACTTGTAATATTCAATTTCAATACGTAAGAAACTATTTTATAATAAAATAATAATTTGGAAGTACTATTGCTTATATTAATTTTTAACTACCTCGTATTTTTTCCTCTAAATATTTATAGATATAGAAATATATTGTATGAATACGTTTAATTGCTTAGAAATATATTATCGTTTTTAACATTCAGCATACTTACTATTTTTTGAAATTAAGAAACTCCCATAACCCACTAATCCCCATGACCGCAGTCTCTCCTAATTCGATACTTCTTTGACAATGGAAAATTAATAGTTATCAATATTGTAGTGTTCATTGTATTGTAGCTTGATACAAATGTAACATAATGTTATACTTAATGTTATAAGCATACAAAATCTTTATTCAATTACACCTACCAGACGAATTTTTATAATGATATCCTATTACTAATTATTATAAAAAAATAGGTAGAGACAATTTTGACAAAAATCGTTTTATATAAGAAAATGTATCTATATAAACATTATTCGATCTTTTAGACAACAAAACATAAGTCGATAGTATTTGTGAGAATTATCTGACTTTTGAGCAAACATGACACGTTGAAATATAACGCTGGGAATCACGCGAACGTTGCAATACACCACTTTTGTGAAATTGCAACGTCAGGATTTTTCGACGGAAGGGTTTAGAAAGTATAGGGTGGAAAAAATATATCGATCTCTTTGTAAGAAATTAAAATCTTGTTTGTAATATGTACTCATGCAGGCTGACAACAAATAGAGGCGAGTATATGTTTCCGGTCCATGACTTGGATATTTCATAGATTTGTATCATTCAACAGAGCAAGAGATGTATGAACGTGAGAAAGGAGTAAAGGCGTGATTCCTAAAATGCTCAATTGAAAAGGTGAAAAGGTGATTCATCACATTTTGCGGTGTAACGGTAAATCTTTAAAAAAGGTGCAAGTAGCTGAATCATAGAATCACACCAGTCAAACTTTAGCAATCTACGTATCATTTAATAAAAAAAATATGACATTTTTCAATTTTGTTTTTGAAAACTAAAGAATAAAATTTAATATTGTGGATATATGAATTCAAAAATCGTTGCCAATTCATTGGCACTGAGCTTTCTCAAACTAAATTAATTGCTCCAATATAAAATACTTTGTTATTATAAATTAATTTTAAATTGCTATAGCTATCCGAAATATAACCTTTAAACTAAAAATTACGTTTTCGTGTATAACAAAAGAAGGAAAAGAGCCCATCACAAATTTGTGATTGTAAAAGATATGTAATTTTATGATCTTTCTAATGGATTTACAATAAATTGATCATAATATTTCTAACATGCAAAAAATCCTGAAAATCTAAAACTCAAGAACCGAAAAATCGAAAAATTTTTATAATATAAAATCAATTCGATGAATCTTGAAATTTCTTTTAAATTCTGAATCTTCATTTCAAAACGAAAATAATGAGCCGTGTTTGGTAAACAATAAACAATGACCTTGCTGTTCTCGACATATAAGCGATAAAAAAAAATTCTAAAAACACATAACCTCAATATCTCAGAAAATAAAAGATTTCATGAATCGAAAAAATATACAGGTCATGAGATAGTAAAAATCTACCGTTTTGTAAAGTTTCAGAAAAAATGCTGCCGATTTACTTCACTAATCGTCGGAGAAAAGAAATCGATTTCTTGTACAAAAATTTTTTTTTCTCGTCAATAGAAAAAGGTAAAAACTCAAAAATTTTACCGAACATTCCTCTTCATATTCGTATTCATGTCAAATGTTTTCAAAATATCTCCGTCATATGATTCCGAGATAAAACTGTTTAAACTACAAACTTTCAGGTCGGAAAAGTTATTTAATTGTATGCTTTTTCAAATGCTTTTTCGCTGGATCGATGATATTATTTCTAATGTACCAGAAAACCCGAAAAACAAAAAACTAAAATCAAAAAACTAAAATCAAAAAACCAATAAAAACACTAAAAAACATCGGAAAACGAAAAATAATACTCTAATAATAATGTTCCCCCGTTCTCTAAAGAAAAATACACACACGCATACGCACACGCACACACCCACACACGCACTAACGCACGCACTAACGCACACACGCACGCATGCACGCACGCACGCACGCACGCATGCACCCAAAAACATATTTCTAACATGTTTTTAGCAAATCTTTTTTTACTATCACAAAGCTTCCTCTTTGCGGTATCAATATAATGGGCAATATCGAAAACCAGTTAAATTTTCATTTGTGAATTTTTCAATACCACTTTAGTTTATAAAAGCCCAAGGGATTAATAACACATTAACAATAGAGGAACAAATGTTGAATCAACCTAAAAAACAGAACGCATCAATTAAAATGTTATTATGTATCAATGCAAATTAATTAAGTCATATATTAGTCATAGATGAAGTACGCAGGACTGACAAGACATTTTGCATTGTTTAGGTTTTTCACTGAGATCATAAAATACTTGACAGTTACAAATATAAGTTCTTATATTAAAATGATGTTATTGTTAAAATAAAACATTTTTAGATTTCAATAAAAGCTTTCATTCTTGTTGAATGAAGGTTTAAATCTACCTTTTAAATGAATGAACAAAATTGCAAATTTTTATCACCAAACAGTTATCAAAGAGCTTCCATAAACTACGTTCTTTCATACTTTATCAAACAATCACCTGCTAAACCAGCGTATCAAAAAGGGGCAAGTATCCAAGAGACACAACTTTCAATTCACAAAGTTAAGTCGGCGAACTCTTATCCCACGCTGCGCACGCTCTCTCGGCAGGAGTCCGTAGCCGAGGAAACTTTATTTAGCGCGAGTATCGCGAAAACACGCGCGCAACACGCTGTCGGCTCGCGCCTGCTAAAGCGTACGTGCCGCTGCTGCCGGGCGCTTCTTTACATCGCGCATAAAACTTCTTTGAAGGCGACGAGAGCTACTGCCGTCTTGTTCCCTCCTCCCTTCGCCGCGCCCGCGCGTAAAAGGAGAAGCGAAGAAGGAAGCAAGCAGCTCCGGAAAGTCATCCTGCACTCTCGCGGAGAGCATATTTCTCGAGGTGAATTCCTCCTTCCTCTCGCTCTCTCGCTCTCTCAGTCCTTCTTCCTTCTTCTTCGCGTGTACGGGGCCCCCGAGGCAAGGTGAGCCCTTACTCTCTCTATCTCTCTGCCGGTTGCTCTCCGTAAGTTGGACTAATTTAAATATCAGTTTGGCAAGGGTGGCTTGTAAATCTATCAGCCGCAGCGCTGCTCCGGTAAATTTATGGCCCGTGCCGCGGCTACGTATGGATGTTTTATTTAGTAGGACGACGATCTGGCTCACGCGCGCGGTTGAGTTTTAAACGACGCGGGCTTGTTTGTTTCGCGCGCGCTATGTCCGCTTCTGCGTTTATCTTTATTTTTGAAAAAGGATACCATTATGTAACTATGTGTGTTGTGTTAGTTTTAGGTGTAAACAATGTTAGTTCGGTTTTTACTTTTAAATTGTTTGTGTAATACAGGAAAGTTTTACAAAATGCAAGTGCTTTTTTAGGGTAGAATATAGTACGTAATGTATGCGTCAAAATGTACTATTTCTCACAATTTTAATGAATTTTGTTAATTTATTTTTTTAAATAGACTTGATGATATTATTAAAAACGATCTGAATACTAAATTATCGCACTTGGTTTTTTAATTAAATTGAAACTCAAAATGTTGAGCTTTGTATGTCATATAGGTATGCTATGTCTTTGAAATTTGATATCATATGCATGTAGCTTGCACGTGAAGATTTAAGTTATCTATTTACAAAATAAAATCCTATCATTTCTAAATAAATTTTTTAATATTTGTAATAAATTTAACAACAATTTTTAACTGTAAATTCTTGTAAATTTATTTCTTTAAATACTGTATTAAATGTGTAAATCATGTAGAAATATAATAGATCATATTTCAATCGCTGGTTTTCAACTGCGACGTTTTGATGAAAATCTCACTCTCCCGCATCGACAAAGCATCATATTCACCATTTAGGTCTTCTTCGATAGTTACACGTGTCTTTTTTCTCTCTTCCTCTCCCTCTATCTCTCCCTCTCTCTTCCTCTCCCTCTTTCTCTCCCTCTCTCTTCCTCTCCCTCTTTCTCTCCCTCTCTCTTCTCTCACCAACACACTCGCATCTCCATCGTATAAGGTGGTTCATGAATAAAATATTGGCGTTAATGCCCGGAGGCCTGGCGACGCGTTTTTCTTGTCGCGTCGCAGATTTGCGCATGCAGCGCGAGAAAAAAAGTGAGCGATTGCACTCTGCATTTGGGAAAAGGATCGTAAATAACGGGCGGGCGCGCGAGAAAATATAACGGCCCTCCGCGCACTCGGACTACCGCCGGACGTGTTTCTCTCGCTCGCTATAGTTCGACTACCCCAACCCCTCTTTTTTTCCCGCAACACTGAATTATACATGTAAAAGTGTTCTCCGTATATGAACGCGAAGTCTCCGAAGTCCTCTGGTCGAGGTGATGCATAAGGTCAGTTTCTTTTCTTGAAGAAAAAAAGAACGTTGATGCAGTGATGGTTGACGTCTGTATGCAAGGACTGACTTTTTGCACGATTTTCTAATTACGTAAATTATATTTTATGCGTAGACTGAAATTTTTACTCTGTTTTCTATTGATAATTTTTTGCACTGGTTTAATTTAAAAATAGTCAGAAACTTAGCAGTAATTAAAACTAGCATAGTAGTTTGTTAGTATTGGTATTCTTATAAAACGATACAAATCCAAAAAAATAATTATATTAGAACTTTTAAAGGAATTATCTGCAGCGCCAATTTTACTGAAGCCAATGATACTTTATTAATCTGATGGTACTATCGGTTTACTGTCCATCATATACGTTACTTTGGACTCTAAACGGTTGGAGTAATTACCGGACGTTATCTTTATTCTTAAAACAAGTTGAAATACACTTAAACATTATTTTTCCTGAAAATAATTAAATATTTTCTTTATAAATTTATATATGAAAAATATTAAATTTATCCCAACTTAAAAAGATAATTCATTTTTAAAACCAAAATTTAATGGCGACTCAACTTTTAAACCCGATATTTTTGTCATATCAATAATTACAAACAACTTTTTACAGCCATAATATATTTTAATTACTACTTTAGAAAAATTTCTATCTTACTTTTTATCAGATAGTATAACATTTACATAACGTTTTTGATAACATTTATTTAGTTAATATAAACCATCGAATTGTTTCCTGTGCGAAAACTGGATCATTGACAGTATATATATATATATATATATATATATATATATATATATATATATATATATATATATATATATATATATATATATATATATATATATATTTATATTATTCAGTATCTATTTAGCATATACTACAGAAGAAACAAACAAGTTACTTTAAGTTTTGCACAATAGGTTGTATAAAATAATTAAAGTGTACAGAAAGTCAAAAGCATTTTTATCCAAAAGTCATGAAATATTAAAATGCATTAGCATATTCTAAGAAAGTTATGTAGTTTCAGTATGACTGTTCAAAAGAGAGCGAAACTAATTTGAAGTCCAAGTGCAATTCGAATTTTTGCATTTTAAGCAGCGAAAAGATCACAAATCGTTTGAAAAGTTTCGAAAGCGAAACGCTCGCGAAAAGGTCGCCAAGGGGACTTGTGGCTTGCCTAGCTTGGTTTAACGTGGACTGAAACTTCCGCCGAGAATCTGCATTTTATTATTTCTGGCACGGCAGTTAAAGGCAAGTCGAAAGACTCTGTCGCCCTTCTTTCCGCAAAACCGACACATTCATGCTTCTCAGCAACTTTCGTTCCTCCTCTTTCCACTCTCGTGTTTACAATCTCAACGTTTCCTGGCTTTTTTTCACTTATTTTCATCTTTAATAATGGAAAAGTTCTAATTTAATCTGGATTGTATGTTATTAAAGAATTAACAGTCCTTGTACAAAATATTATAATACTTAATATATAACAATTAACACTTAACAAAAGTTGCTGTCTGAGCTTGGCTGGACTCACACTACTTAAATCGAACAAATACTCCTCCTGTACTACAAGCCGAATAAAATCCCTAATCTCGTTTAAACTAAAGAGAAAAGTTCAGATCCCAATCTTTACTTTTATTTACCAACTTACTGCCTGTTCCTTACACTTTCAACTCTCGCTCTCTCCTTCCACCCTCATCTCATCACTTACTCGTTCCTTTATTCTCTCGCTCTCATTCCCATATATACACCATTCGCTCATTTTCTCCATCTCGCTCTCTTCCACGTTTTTCCCTCCACTCTTTACGACTCGCTCTTTGTTCCTTTCCTTTCCGTCGCCGACTTCTCAGACATCCCCTCCCCTATCTCTCGTCTTTTCTTCTGTCCACCGCCGCGCTACAGGAAGCCAAGAGACGACGTCCGGATACGAGCGACTATTTGCATTCGCGGTTGTAAAGAGCTGCCGAGAAGCGATCATCGGCATTTATTCGGCGTGCCGATAATAAAGAGCCACCCCCGAAGGATAAACTTCTCTCCGAACCCCCGCCCCGCTGTAGTGTATATATATATAGATATATAGATATCGTATAGAGAGAGAGAGTGCAGAAGGGATAGGACTTTTAGCGGAGCTTATGCTCCGAATAAACTTTAAGTAAAGCTAAGCGTATCGAGCCTATATTCCTTCTTTATTTCCTTGCGCGGAGCGGCGCATGACTTTTTTATTCCAGCCTCGTTGCGCGCGCGCGTACTCGACTCTTATACGATCCGCGTCACCTTTATCTTTACGTCCCCTCGGGGCTAGAAACAGCGAGAGGGAGAAGGCGGTTTTAGAAGCTAATTTCCTCTTCACATTCGATTTTCACGGGCGACCGTTAACACCCCGCCCGTCGCCGCAATAAGTTATTGCTATAGCGCTGCTGGTCTTTTCTTCTTTTTCTTCTTCTTCTTTTTTTTTTTATTTTGCATCGTATAATATTTATTTCACTCCGCGGCTATCACTTACTAGACGCGCCGCGAGCGAATGAGCGAGACTTTTTCTCTGCCGCGGTGCTGCGAGGCTGTGTTTATGATATGGTCGTGCGGCTAAGCTTTTGAATTTATTCTAGGGGAAGGTCGTTGAAAGAGGGGGTTATTATAGTGTGCTCTGAGCCGTCGATGCTTTGATTTTCACGAGGACCGAGGTTATGCGCGCGGCTCGAGATTCACGAGGCGGATGAGATGCTGTGGTGTCGCTAAGAAGATTGAAAGAATGATTATTAATTTTAATTCTTTAGCTTTTGAACGTTCATGATCGTAAAATATCTATTTTTAAAAACTGATGATCGGAAGCGAAGCATCTAGGAGGTCGATATAATTGGTTACTTAAGATATGAAGAAAACAACAGCTACCTATATCTGATTTTTGTAATCTGAACAATTTTCATATTTAGATAATCTTGATCATTCTACCGTTTGTAAAATATTTATCTCCATCTTCAATTTGTATATTTCATTACAATTTCAACACAGCTACAGTTTCTGAATGGTTAAATTATAGTACTCTTTTGTGTTTATTTTGAAAAATATATTTGATTTATTTGGTTTATATTTATTTAAAAAAATAATAATAAGATAGTATGAATCAGTACAAAACTACATCATTACAAAACTAAGATTCAATACTACTTATTTGATACATCCTAAACTTTAGTATTGATATTTTAAAATAAACACAAGTTTCTTTAACACAAGCATGGAATAAACATAAAAAAGAAAGAAGACGCGAAAAGCACGTAGAAATTAATACCTTAAGATGAAAACATAACTATTGATATAATTAATTTCATTCTAAAATTTTGGTTTTAATCAAAAACATGGGTGAGTTAAAAAATAAAAACATGTAGAATAATATTGTTACAGAAAAAGTACATTGTTTGGCAAAGTCAATTGCAAATTTTTAAATTTTCTCTCCTAAATATTACTGAATAAATAATAAATAGCTACTTGCGTTTTATTTAATCCTCCAGGTTGTAACCTTTGAGGCAATAAATTTGAATTGTTTAATCGACTTTTACTATCTCTGTATCAAAAAACTTTTATTATTCTATTAGCTATTTATACTATTCCGATACTACTAAACTTTATTATAGTAACATTTTTCCTCAACAACGTAATAAATCTCGTACCTAACGCATTAAGCTTCGACACACCAAAATAAATCTCTATTATTACTCAAAACAGCAAATGAAAACAAGTTGTCAGCGATATCGTCAGCGCTCGACGGGCCGCAACGACGTCTCTCGAATTGAAAATGCGTCCTAACTCCACAAGAATCACACGCAGGCAATTCGCGTCGACCCCTGCGAGCGCGAGGAAAAGGACATCTCCATAAAGTTGCGGGCGGTAAACGCCAGGCAGTAACGTGCGCTCCCGTTAAATTGGCCTCCCGCGCGTGCATGTCTCGCAGCCCGCGAAACGATCGTACATAATACAGAGCCGGGCTCGCGATCGGTAACCAGGTCTGCATATTTTATGCGCCGATATTCCGCACGAGCGGCTTCTTTATGGCTCGTATATATATATATATATATATAAAAAAGGGAGACGCGCGGACGGAGCGGCGCGGCTGTGACTGACAGCACCAGTAGCACTGCGACGCGCATGAAGGAGAAATAAATATCATCCAGGTGGGGTGTGGGGGCGAAATGTGCCACAGCCACAGCGCAAACAATTCAAAGCAGGTTGCTGGTGGCAGTGCCTGCTAAGGGTTTGCCCTTTTATTTGAAATTCTCGTTGTTCCTCGTGTGCTTCTTCCTGGTGTTTTCATATTGTCTTACTTGAAAGTTTCTTTGGTTACTCTGCTATAGAGCTTTCAATCTTGATGAAATACAAGTCTGTGATATTTTGGTTATATATCATGTGAGGAAATTCATTAATCAACTTTTCATTTCATCGTCAAAAATGACACTTAAAGTTTAAATGTGATGAAAGAGTTTTATAAAAATAGAAATTTTATTATAAGATAAACATAAACTGTCATTTTAATATCAACATAAGAAAGTATAATAATCATACTCCTGTTTTGTAATTGTTCAATGATTTTTGCAGCCGCTGATCACAAATCTATCGTCTAAATTATGAAACTCAAATTGTTGAATCTAATATGGTCAACTTTGAAACATGTTTGCAGAAATACAATCATATAACTTGTATTTATATTTTTACATGGTAATTGATATACAAGATTTTTTAGGTCTCTGATCACGAATCCATTATACAAATTTCGAATTTTGATATGGAGGACCCACTACGGTGGACAATAGAAATTATTATATTTTAAAGTATACTATGTTAGTTTCGCCGCTTTAAATTTCGTAATTTGAACCATGGATTCATGATCAGAAACCTCGAAAAATCCTATTTTGTCGGGGTCTCTCAGGAATCATGCCTGGTTGTGCGAAGGTTAATTTATAATATAAATTAATGTACAAAGTTCGCTCTATTTATAGTTTATACACTTAATTTTTTAAATTTTGTGTGAGAAGCTCGATTTCTCTTGGTGGTATGCGCGCGCGAAGCACCTGAATATACGCATGGCGTGCATACAACTTCGTTTTTATCTGATTTCATTCATAGCAGGTCATTGTGAACTCTCCGCAAAATTTTCAGTTAATTCATAAATAATTACTTAAGTAATTATTTGAGCAGTTGCTTAGGCAATAACTTAATTTCTAACATCGGTGCAACCTGCTTCATCGAGCGGAGAGTTCACAATAACCAGGTATAGCATTATTTGAGCTAATAATTCGCTCATATTCACCTGAATCTCGATTGCACCACGTGCGTTCATATGATTTTCGACTTCCGATTGTCGCCCTATTTTTGCTATTTTCAACTGCATCTATTCAATGCATAATTGGAAATCTCGCAGTCAATCAATAAATTACTGATAATTAGTTAATAAGACTTAAGGCAACACTCTATTACCCTTCTGCAGCATAAAATAATACGAAAACTCCGACGAGGCATTTTCGCGGGAGCTAAAGTAAATTTTTTTCTACCGGATGTGCACGAAGACAGGGACCAGGCAGGAGAGGGTTTGCACGCAGTATTCACTTCGAAAGAGAGCCGGAGAGAGCAGTCACCGTTTATTATTTGCCGCTTTTTATTGGTTCGAGCGGCGCGCGCGCGCATAATGTACCATAAAAAGCTCGCGCGGCCGACGTCGCCAGGTTTTATGCGAGTTCCTCCCCCGCCTCCCTCTCACCCCGGCTTTGTAAGTGCAATGCGCAAAAATCGTTGTCGTGCGCCAGCTAGTACTCGAAACACGCGGTGACTACTTTACTCGCTGAAAGGAATATAAATGAGACGGAGCGTGCAGAAAGTAAATGTCCTTCTTGTCGATAATAACCCAATAACTTACAGTAATTCGTTTCGATGATTTTGTGGTATTGTATGTGGACGAATCGTGTGTTCTTACATTTATAAAGGATATTTATATATTTAGTTACAGAGTATGACTTCAAGACAATTTTACGAAAGAAAACTAAGAATCGGTAGAGTAAAATGTTATAAGAAATAATTAATGAATTGTTATTCTTAATTGTTCATGAAATTAATTATATACAAATATTTGAGAAAAGGAATCGATAGGCTCTAATAGCACCTTTCTGGACGAATAACTTCTTTTTTATGTTTAAAATGTATTGTACACTCTTTACTAAAACAGTACTTTTTGAAAACTTTCTTGTACTTTGTGTATGATTCATTTTTAATTTTGATAAAACTTTTACTTACAACAGAGAGCCTTTCTCTCCAAAGCAAGTATGCAACGGACGTGGGCACAATGTAAATAAACTATTTTCTGAATATTCTCCGAGTATTTTTTTTAATATTCATTAATATTTTTTATTCTTTTGTCGATGAATACATTTAGAGCCTGACAATTAATCGTTATTTTTTTCTATAAAATGTTTAAGATAGGAATGGAGCTTTTTGGCCAAAATATAAAAAAACAATTATTGAATTTTCTCAATCTTTGTCATTGTAAGAATGTTTAACAAAGTTATACGCATTAAAATAAAAGAATTTACATTAAATAATAAGAAAACTGAAACTTAAAACGTATTTTTCTCGAAATTAAATTTCCTAACTTTAAAAAGTTCCTTGCGCGTGAGGTTTTCACGAATCGTTTTAAAACTTTCATTTGGAAGATTTCAATTCTTTTCATCTTTTTTCACTTTATCTATCAGTCATTATTAAAAAACGTGATTTTTAAACCATTTTCATAAGTCAAATGAATAAATCATAATATAAGTTACTAAGATATAATCATAGTAAGATAGCATCATAGTAAGATGGAATGCTTTAACACCGGTTTGCATCTGCTTATTAACATCGTTCTGTATTTATTCAACAAATCAAAAACGTTCGTATAACATTCATCATGCAAATTTATGCTCATAATTCTTCATACTTAAATTATATTTTTACATTCATAATTTTCGTAAGTAACTCTTTCACCTTAAAGACGATAAAAACAATAAAAAACGCAAGCACACGAGCTCGGTACACTCGACGATACACCGTTCAGTCAAGTATAACGCACTGTGACATTGACATCCCCTTAAAGGGTCGGAAAGCAGGACAAAAGTAAAGGCAAGTAGCTCGCGCTCGTGAGCCAAGTGCACGCACTGCAATGCGTATATAATTCCAAAGGCTCATATTCCCTCTATGCGATACAACAGGCGCACAGCAGTACGCACTCCTTTCTTCTGTTTTGTTTTTTATTCCTCGTATTCCTCTTCCTCGCTCCCTCTCTCTTGACTTCTTACTTCTCTGATCTATAGCGCAATTGGGTCAAGTGGATCGTTAAACGTGGAGAGTAGTAGATGCGTGCCCTCCTCTCTCCAACCGCACATATACACATATATATTATATACACAAACGTGGAGATCCGCGTATATATATACGTATAGATATATATTGAGCGCGAGCGCGCGCGTGCATTAATTAGTACACCATTGTTGCGGCAATCGCTACTAGTAGTATAGACGCTCGGGCTTCGGCTCGTCTATGCATCATCCGGTCATTGTAATTGTGATTTATGCGATATATTACTCTATATAGTCAGAGAGCTGCGAGCGCGTTTTATTCGTCAGCCCCCCCCCCCCCCCCCCCCCCCCGAAAATACAATCATGAAGAGTCTCAAAACTCGGTTGCGCTGGACGACGATTGCTTTTCCGCGAAATATAAATGCGATTTACGAGCAGGCAGCGCTCGAAAATATGTGTACCTGTGGCTACGGGTGCACGTATGTATGTATAGTGTATACGCCGCGCAAAGCAGATTAAACGTCAAACGTTGACGGCTGCTCGACAGTGCGCGCACGCGCGCGTATATAAATTGATTTTCCGCATTCAGCGATTGCACGGGCATTTCATAATGGGATTAAAGTTTAATCATTAAAGGCGGTTAGAGCAGTGAAATTATGGAAAGGTAGGCTTGATGTATTCGAGAGAAATTACGTGAAATTGTCAAATAGATGAATAAATGAATATGTGTTTTTGAATAAACGGAGACAACGGTTATATTCAACGCAAAAATTTCATTAACATTGTTCTGAATTCAAATTCTATAATGATCTATCTTTAAGCAAAAAAATCAATCTGTCTTGCTGGTTAGCTTATAGCTTTATTCGTTACGCAAGTAAAAGCAATACATTTTTGGTAAATTGTAGTTGGGAATCAGAAATAATGAAAGCATTATGGTAATAAGAGAAAACTAATATTTAAAAACCTTTATTTTAAATTCTCATATTATAAGTTTAGTAATATTAATTAATTGTATCGTACGTATAAAAGAAATAAATCATAACAAAACATTTATAATAACAGTATTTTTTAACTAATTACCATTTAATCTTGATCTCACTCTTAAACGTTAATCTTACTGCGCAACAATACTGTTACGTAAAATAAGCTTAACGATAAATATTGTTATGCTAATATACATTTATGATATACCTTACTGTTTTTCTTATTGGTGTTTCTTATTAGTTATGTACCATTCTGTACTATTACAGTATATTATATTATATTATTATATTACTATAGTATATTATATTATATTATATTATTATATTACTATAGTATATTATATTATATTATATTATTATATTATTATAGTATATTATACTATATTATTATATTATTGTAGTATATTATATTAAACTATTATACTATATAGTTCAATTAATAAAGTATAAGTACGTATAAGTATTGTATAGCCGTTTATAATTTTGCTTCCTGAAGGAGAAAGCTTTGTTATAGTAAAAAAAGAGTTTTTTTAAAAACAATGTTAGAAACATGTTTTGAGACATAAGGAATCGAAATGTACTATTTTTAGAAAGTGTCCGTATGGATGTGTGTGTATGTATGTGTGTGTGTGTCTGTGTGCGTGCGTGCGTACGTGCGTGCGTGTGTGCATATGAGTGTGTATATGTATGTATGCATTCATATCTCGAGTAATCCACGGTAAAATTCAATGTTCCAGGGATCATTTTGTTTGTTTTTTTAATGGAAGGAGGTGCAATAATAATCTTTTTTGTTTTTCGGATTAGTGTTTGATATTTAGGGGTTTTTCGATTTTTTTGGTTGTATTTCTTCGTGTTGTTTCGTAAATTTTTCAAAAAGGTAGCTCTTTACTATCTCTCGGCTAAGTTTTTTCCCCGGATCATGAGGACTTTTATTTTTCCAGTTATTCAAGATTATATATTTTCTAAAAATTTTTGATTGCTTATTTCTCTAGTATTATATGGTAATTACTGACTAGTGAAAGCTTATTTTTTTCGTCTTATAATGAAGATTTTAAATCAAAAAGAATTTTCAAGATTCATCGAATCGTTTTTGTATTGTAATGATCTTTCATTTTGTATGGTATTTTAGTTTTCAATAAATTTTTGATCGTAGATTTCTTGCGGTAATATTTGACCAATCAGCTCATTTTTGTACGTTCTTTAATGAAGATTTGACATCAAGAAGAATTTTTAAGATTTATTGATTCGGTTTTGTTTTATAACGTTTTTTCAGTTTTATGATAGTCATGTTGTTTAAAAAAAATTATTCGCTTTTTTCTTGAGTATTATGCAGTATTTTTTGGCCATTCAAAACTCTTTTTTATTTTTTGATAAAGTTTGAAATAAAAAGAAAATTAAGAATCATCGATTCAATTTTGTTTTATAGCGTTTTTACATTTTTATGATATTTTTGTAATTAATTGAATAAATCCGTTGTTCATAAAATCTAAGAAAGTTACAAAAATACGAAAAAAATTTATTTGTAAAACTAATATACGTTATATTCATAAATAAAATTTAATCAACAATTATACTGTTGCAAAATTTATTATTGACTATTGAAAAGAATGGAACTTAATATGCAAAAACTATTTTAGTTTTTACACAATTTAAATATTTTTTTATAACCTATGCTATACTTTTGCATAGTTTCAAAAAATATTTTATTTATTTCAGACCATAAATTAAGTTTAAACATATTCAAGAATATTAACTTTTATTCATTCATTGTTACAAATTTTATTGAATTATTTAAGATAGATTTTTTCTAATAGGTGTGCGTAAAGAACATTTTTTAAAACCCCCTGTTTTTATCACAAAAATTTGCGTTTACTTCAATAACTTGTAAAAAAAAATTATTTAATAGTTTCAAAATAAGAGAAGACTGTAGAGCATTTTATAGTTAATCGATATAAATATATATATATATTTATATCGATTAACTATAAAATCCTCTACAGTCTTCTCTTATTTTGAAACTATTAAATAATTTTTTTAATAAAATGCTCTACAGTATATATATATTTATATCGATTAACTATAAAATGCTCTACAGTCTTCTCTTATTTTGAAACTATTAAATAATTTTTTTTTTCCGCGAAATATAAATGCGTGCGCGCACTGTCGAGCAGCCGTCAACGTTTGACGTTTAATCTGCTTTGCGCGGCGTATACACTATACATACATACGTGCACCCGTAGCCACAGGTACACATATTTTCGAGCGCTGCCTGCTCGTAAATCGCATTTATATTTCGCGGAAAAAAAAAATTATTTGTATATATATATATTATGTTTTCTTTTCCAATTCAACTTGTAAGGAATAATATTTAATAGTGTTAAAATTTGAATTCACAAATTACTAAATTTAAATATATACATATATCTCGACATATTAAAAAGCAAAAAACTTATTTCTGTTCACCACAGTATTAAATAGAATAAATAATTTCATATTGAATGAATTCACAAATTACTAAATTTAAATATATACATATATCTCGACATATTAAAAAGCAAAAAACTTATTTCTGTTCACCACAGTATTAAATAGAATAAATAATTTCATATTGGTACAATTTATAAAGTTTGAGGAAGCTAAGTGCCAATGAATTGGCAGCGGTTTCTTTTAATATTACCAAGAAATAAGCTATAAGTAAGCTACAAAGCCGGTCGTTTTAATTTAAGCTGGTTTCTAGTTAAAAAGTTAAGTATCAATTGACTGCTTTATGAAAATCTGCCTAATAAATAATTAAATATCCTTTTAAATTTCTACCAGAGATGGTTAACTAAATAATATATTTAATGATATAATATGCTCTAGCAGTAATAAAATTTGCCTTTCAACCTTATTCAATTTTAAATAAACCATTCATTAACAATTTCTTTTGTAAGTAATGATCATCTTGATTAAACTTTTATAAATGCATCATTACATTAACATAAAGCTGCGTAAAAGGCAGTGATCTCAGCAAGTAACAAGTTAATACCCTCGAGATCGTTTGATCGTCAAGTGTCGATGAGTGGCATGCTTGTAAAGAAAAACTATCAATATCTCGCTTGACTCGCAATAACCAGATCTCGAGTGCAGTTATATTCGCCTGTGTAAAATAGAAGAGCAAAACGCTAACTGCGTTCTGCGCACTTACTTCTCGCCAACGGCTATATGCAGAAGCGCGATCGCAGAGAGGATACAAAGATGCGGCTATACTTGTCGCGCGGCGAAACGATGATAGATGAAGATGGCCACGCGCGCGCTCGCGCGAAATAGTCACGAGCGAAGGACACGAGATTATTTATCCAAGCTCGTGATTAAACTGCGCAGAAGCTTCATCGTGTATACGGAAGATTTTATTAGAAATTGATACAGCGTATTCGTAGAATTATTGCAACTTTTAATACATTATTAGACTTTTATAAGAAGTTAAGAGAAGTAATTTACTAAATTTTCATTTTATTTTATTCCAATGGAAAAAGCTAGTTTTCAAGACTAGAAATTGAAAACATTGGTATTAAAGGTATTTATACTACTATCCGCATGAATATTACAGAGCTTTTTTCAACATTACTTCTATCTCTCACACTAATCAGTGAACATGTTTGCTACTTATTACCTAGCCAGGAAGTAGCTTCATTTTCGTTTTTTATTATACTATTTTTATAAGCTCGTAAATGCATGATAAATCAGCTGAAATCGAGTAACTGATTCCTCTACTCCATTAAAGTGGCTATAAGGTGGCTCTCCGGTGATTTCTTCGAAAAATTTCGAATTTCATTTAATCTTTTAAAAGTTGGTTTAACTCTTACTTAACAGGTAGCAACAACAACATAATGATATTTTACATTTTAAGCTAAAAAATTTTATAGTTTCGTCAACGCTATTTATTGCAATTTGACGTTATTTCGGCTGTGAAAATTGAATAAAAGAAAGTCTTTTTAAGTTTTTTTAGGTTAAAAATGATCTACACTTTCTTTTAAAAACTTTTTATTTATTTTAATAAATACAATAAAGTTTGGTAAATTTGTATTAACGTAATGTAAAATAATGCTACATTTTTCATTATTTTTCATCAACTGATGTTTTCTCATTTTTAAGTTTTCTATCTTGAAAATGTTGTTGGCACATACCAAAATAACCAATCTTGATGATACTTTTAGGATATGTTCTTTGAAGTATTATTAATATTAGTTAGCTCAAATATTTTGTAAATATCCATGACAAAGCTCATGTTAAATGATTCTATTAACAAATTTGCACTGTTTTTAACAATTTTTAAGCAACAAATATTTATTATCTTAAAAAACATATAGTTGAGTAAAAATTGGTAGTTTCAGCTAACTTGTTTTTATTTAACTGTCAAAAACACTATCAAACTTTTTGGGTAATAAATATCATTATGGTGTGCGCCAACAACTTTTATCGTACAGCCTAATTATACTTAAAATAAACCTATTATTCCCAATAACTTTAATATTATTTGATAAAATGTTTTAAAAATTTGTGTATCAATTGATAATATCATTATATAAACATGCCATGTAAATATTATTTTGTTAACCGTAAAGCTACGGAAGTTCTATTTTTGACCGAGAGCCAGGGTTAAATGCTCTAATATGTTGAAAATGCGCTTCTTTGCGACCAGAAAACAAAATCATTTTTTGAGCATTTTGGGTTTGGACTAGCTATTTACTGGTCTAAAATTGGAATTGGTTTCTACTAGGAACTCTATACCCTGGTAGAAAATTAATTTAGAACTATGTAGATCTATCTAGTTTGCCAAGGAAATAATCGAGGGCCTCGATAAAACTAGATAATTTTCTACCAGGGTAATGAAAACTGAATACTGTTGTTACTGACAATTTCAATATGATGTATCAACTGCTGACAATTAATTATTGATATTTTGCAGTTACAGACATTACTATATTTCCAATACTTGTAAGGTATAATTAAGTAATTATTGTTCATTATCACATCACTAATATATAGTGTCCTAAACACATTTATTACTTTGGTTTTGACGATGTTGACGTTAATCAATATTGTACATTCTCTAAGGCACCATTCACAAATTTCGTCACACTGTTTTTAAGAATACTTGATCCCCTGCTCCTCCTAACAACGCACTTTCACTGATTTTCCTATGTCTTTAGTATAGGTACACCGTCACAGTAATAATAATTTATGGATGACCCCTGATTAATAATTAGTATTAGTAATTGGTGCGCCTCAAGATCGAGTGAATATCTATTATTGAAAGCTATCAGTAAGGTTATATTTGCATCTAAATAACTGATTTTATCTTAAAATTAATATTGAAAAATTTAACGAACAAAGATATTTTTTTCAGATGAACAGATATTAAATTATGTTTTTGTACACAATTTAAAGCATGTATTGAGTTTTATATATGCAATAAAATTAGAAATGAAATATCTGTAATATGACACCTTTTACCTTATTCAATATATAATCCTTTAGATATGTATTCTTTACGAAACCTATACACTATATAACATGTCATGCAGAGCCAAGCTGACTCAGCGTGAAAAATAAAAAGCGCGCCAAATGCAACGATCGTCTTTGTCGCGGTGGCACTTCGATCCTTTAGAGCAAAGGATTCGCATAACAATTATACTGCCGACGTTAAATAAAGAAATATATACTACGCGCGGATGGGGTATTCATTTTTCGAGTCGCTCACACGGTATAAGCCAGTCGTCGAAATTGCCGAACAGACATTAGGACCTAAAACTATACTACAGGGCAACCGCAAGTGTTGGCCTGCTCAAGAGTGTAAATGTGCAGCTGGTTGATCGATCTTTTACGAGCTCGTGATTTATTTTATCGATCCGAAGGGCAAGAGCGGTATAAGGTTCGAAAGCGTAGAATTAATCGATTTACGAATCGACGCGATTCGCGGAGACGTCGGTCAGCGCGGAGACGTTACGAGCCGTTAAGTATTGCGGGTGACAGTCGGCTTACGGGGCCCCCGCGGGTGCAAAGCGAGAAAGGGAGAGAGTGGCTTCTTTTTAATGTCCTGATTTATGTTTGCGGGCGGACGACGAGAGCATGCACACGTGATACGAAATATAAATATTTTGTTGCGCCTAGTATAATCGTTTGGAATGGTTACTGCTACGGGTAATAATTTATTTAGTGAATTCGTGAATTTTACTCTCCTAATGCATGTATATGTAATAAATATTGTAGAGTGCTTGAATTCTCCACTTTTTGTGCAGAGTATGTAAGCATTATAAGTCAATTTAAAGCAAATATATTTGTTGTAGAAAATAGAGGGGCCCTTTCCTGTGTACTCTCAATTATTATTATTAAATAATTTGTAAAATTTAATATTTTACACTTTTGGATTTTAACAAAATCATTGTGCATGCGAAAGTTAATTGTAGAAAATAATTAT
The DNA here is from genome assembly GCA_949152435.1 of Gastracanthus pulcherrimus. NCBI lineage: Eukaryota > Metazoa > Arthropoda > Insecta > Hymenoptera > Pteromalidae > Gastracanthus > Gastracanthus pulcherrimus. The sequence continues at coordinate 28,290,452 of OX424573.1, read as the reverse complement.
TGATTATTTAGAGCAACAAAATATTGTTTGTCTGCTACCGTTCGCTCAGATCGATATTTAGCTTTTTAACGAGCTTCTTAATAACCATTTCAATAAGCATTTTGTTATTTGAATATTTTATAATATATGAGATACTACATTTTTAAGAAGTTTAACTTTGAACACTGAGCAAAACAAAATTTTTAAAAAGCAACTCAACATAATAAATGAATTGTTAGTAAAGCATCAATATACACACTGGAACATCACCACCGCAGCAATATTCCACACGCTCTCTGCACAACCACAAAAATCGGTGAAATCCCAATATTGCCAAGTGGTATGGAACAAGCATCCGGCGCATAATCATAGTCTCAATACACTGCCCCCCTCGAAAGCCCGCAAAAAAGGTCCCCGTTAAATAATTGTCAGAAAAGCAAAGCAACGAGGCCGACTCCGACGACGTGACACTGAAAAGAGCGCCCGCTCGTCGCCGTGCTCTCCATCAGGAATATTTTAACCCGAAGTGTAACGCGGGCGCGCTGGAGTGTCTCGTTATGAAAAGAGCGCGAGAGCGAGGAGCGAAATAAAAAGGGAAAGCGAAAAAATGAGGGAAGCCGCGTGCGCCAGCAGAAGCAGAGGAAGAAGAAGCCGGAGAAGGAAAAAAGAAGCGAGACCGCAATATTTTCAGACGGTTCGTTGGCTGTCGCGCGCGAGCTCGCGAAACAAGTCGGAAGGAAACTGCCGAAACGAGAGAGCACTGCGCTCCTAAGTACTAGAGTCCTGCGGCCCTAGCAACTGCCGACGTCGACGTCGTCGTTGTCGTTCTTTTCACCGGGGTGAAAAAGAGAGAAAGGGAAAGTTCGGTTCGTCGTCGTCGTTTTAATTTTCTTCGCGGCTTGATTTCACCCCTCCGTGTTTCCGAGGTCCTCGACCACCTACCGACGTTTCTCTTTTTTTTTGTCTCTTTCTATCGTTCGGCTCTCTCGCTCTATATATGTATATAGCGAGCGTCTTCTCAAGGAGTGTAAAGTCTCGGCACCCTCGGCTTAAAAAATTGATCCGATATCTCGCTGTGTTAGTCCCGCAATCCCGAGGGACTGAAAGGGACAATGCGAAGAAAGAGAGAGAGAGAGAGGAAAGGAGAGATGGAAGGGAAGGTTGTAGCCGCGTGCAGCATCGCCACCACCGCAGAGGTGAAGGGAGAGTACACAGCATCGGGTTGGGGAAGGAAGCGAGAGCGAGAGAAGAAACCAATAAAGAGCTTACGTTCCTGTATGCGAGACAAATCTGTTCAATTTGATTTTTTTTTGTTAAAAGGGCAACAACTAACGATTTTGGAAATTAACCAGAGATGTGCTTTCATTACTGGATTATTGGTTTCTCCTTCTATTGGGATTAGCTATATTCATGAAGATCTTTGTTGAACAGAACACTTGATGACAATCAATTTTCTTATACCATACACGCAGAGAATGAAGATGTAGAATATATTTGTAACTTTAAAAGTACTAAAGCTTACTAGTATAAAATCCGTGCAACTAAATTTTTCCAATAGCAGTTACCGAGAAAATTTCAGAAATGGTAGAAAATGAAAGTATTACTTACTATTCATTTTTATCTATACGTGAAATGCTAAGAATACAAATCAGAAAAGTTAAGTGTACTTAAAAATATTCCAGCTTAAACATTAAGTTGCTGTAATAAATAATTGTTTTTACTAGAAGCCTTTATTTAATATTGCAATTTGAAAATGTATTTTACTAAAGAGACTGCTAACCCCAAATAAATTGCATTTTATTAAAGTGCTTAACTATTTATAATCAGTTTGTACTCAGTCTAGTTGTACTTACAGTGTATTTTCTTAGAGTACGATTTTATTCTTTTATTACTGTTAATTTTTACTGATGCGCTGTGAACTGCAGTATCAGAAATGTTGTTTTCAAAATTGTTTAAATAAATTCTAGTAGTGGAACTTTTAAGTTCGCCCCCAATTAGTGATTAAATAATTATACAATGATAACTCTAATTTTCAAGTTAAGAATATTTCTGGTACATCCATCACGTATAAAAGATATTATAATAATCGTAAGAAACCAATATTTTAAAACATTACAGTTATTAACACGGATGCTGTTGTAGCCTAAGAAAAGCGTAAAAAATTAACATCCTTCTGAACTCCAACAATGGACCTCACGGCGTCAAGCCTGAAAAGCGCGCACACTATCGTTCACAGCTCATCTTTCATAAAAAATGAATTTTTTGTTTTGGCACACTGAGAGCCCTTCGACTAGAAAGAGAAAAGGAAAGAGAGAGTTAGAGAGAGAGAGAGAGAGGCGCAGAGAGATAGAGAGCAAGTAGGATCAAAATAAGCTGGTTCGAGGGATCGAGAGAAAGAAAGAACGAGAGAAGGAGACGAGAAACTCGCAGGGGGTCGACGACGGGGGCCTCGCGCAGTGATTATATCCGACAACCCCAAAAAACTTCGGACTCCTCTCTCTCGCCCCCCATCCCCGTGTATAACCTCCTCGTTTTTTATCCATCGCCACCTCGAGGCGCGCCAGTCGAATAAAAAATGTTTCAAGCCATCCTGCCACCCTTATACATTCTCTCTCTCCCTCTCTCTCTCTCTCACTCTCCTTATCCGAGCACTTATATTTAGTACGACGAGATATCCTTTATACGCGCCGAGGACGCGCGTATAGATATTCCTTCGCAGCGGCGCGGCTCGGCACTCCGACGATATTGAAAAACAGGACTGCCGCGCGCGCAGAGCTGTGCAAAGGCACGAGAAATTCTTATTCTTCCCTTCTTCTTCTTCTTTTTTTTTAATCTTTAACTTTATTCTTCTCGCGCGAGCCTTAAAGCTCTCGGCTCCTTCTCGCGCTTTTGTGCGCGATTCTCTTTCGTTCCGACGCGCAGCGCGTGCGACTGTGATTCTCGCGCGCTCGCGCCTTCATCCTGCCCATAGATCGAGAGTTGCTTAAGCAAAAGAGAAGCCTTGATCATGGCGTCTCAATCGAGCTTGCGGCTTCTTTCGGGAGCGTGTATACACAGTGTGTACACACAATGTGGAGATAAAAGAGACGACGGAAGCGAGATTGAAGTCCCGCGCGACGGTCCTTCCTTCCGATGAATTTTTTGTATGCAGAGAGGCAGAAAGCGAAGTTCTTTTATTTTTTTATGTCGCGGGTTTGGATTCGTGGTTCTTGTAAGAACGAATATTATACCTTTTCTGGACTTGCTTTTGAGTAAAAATATTTATTCTGATTAAAAATGTAGAAACGTGATGTAGGGGAGAGTGGGGCATTTTCGTAACACTAATGCTTAATAACTAATTACTGTCATTAAAACTAAAAATAAATATATATTATATAAATAAATAAATAAATATAGGGCTGAAAATTTTTAAATAGTTATTTGTGACTGTATATGTAATGACTATATACAAATTGCATGGTTACGATTTTTTACAGAACAGTGAAAAATACAAGTTTTAAAAATGAAAGTGTACTTAATTATCCCACTCTCTCCTATATGTACGTTTCAAGGTTTCGTAAGCAATGTAAGCTTTAAATGATATTATGCAATAGACTTTGTTAGAAAACATTAAATATTGTATTTTTAATAAAATTGAATATTCTGACAAAATGTTTTTTCGCTGTAATATACCAAGTATTCATTTTGTATCATAAAATTTTAATAGTTAAAAACAGTTAAATTTAGTCTTTGCTTGATATAAATTAATATAAGGAGAGCGGGTCCTGTAAATAACTAAAATTATTACTTTTTATGAATTTATAGTACAAAAATTAATAATTAAATCTTTTTGGAAGTTTAGGCTAAGTTAAAGTTCAGTTATTCCAGGTCTGAATCGGTGTGCACTCTAGTACCTTGAGTTGTCATCTGAAACAAAGCAGTCAGGATTCTTTTTAACCTATATAGATATAGTTTCATCTTGAACCTCGAATATTTTAAAAAAGTTACTTTTTATTATAATAGGTAGCTGCACTACAAATAAATTTGCAACAATCATAATTCATTGCTAAATCGTAAATGTTTTTAAATGTTTTAGTTTTCCTAACGAGTTTCTCACAAGAACTAAAATTCGTTCCAAAATTACATTTCCAGATAATCTAAAATTTAGTACGTCCACCCTTTAAACTTAAAAAAAAAACTCCTGTACAATTTCGCGAAACATACTACTCAGCCCTGTGTATGTCGCAACGAAAGAAAGCCCAATGTAACCCAGCGCAGAGCAACCGGCGAAAAGCGCCCGATAAAACCCAATTGTTTTATTCGGTTCGCCGCGGTATATATCCCCCTCCACGCGAAAATTCCTCGAGACGCGCAGGAGGGAATTAAAAAAGAAGCCGCCGTTAACCGTCGAGCGCACGCGAGACCGCCATAATCGCGGCGAGCGAATTTTTCCCGTGGGCGGGCCACGAACTATTATACATACATATAGGTATATATACCCACTCTCGGCCCTGCTGCCTCACACAGCGCTCGGGGAGGTCGATAAACCCGCAAGGCACATGCACACGCATTCGTTCCTAACCTGACTCAACGAAGTATAATGCGCGACCTCTTCGCGCTGCTCCTTTTTTCTTCCTCTTGTTCTTTCCTCTACTTTGGCCGGTTGTTCGACTTCTTGCCTTGTTTCTTTCTTAACGATGGCGACGACGACGATGACCTCGAGACACGGGCGCTGCGTGGTTCTTCTGGTCTCGGGATTGCCCGAGCTTCTCGTAAGTCGCCGCGCGAACGAATTTTCTTTTAACAGTGGAGAATTGCACGGTGGCGTACATGTGTGTGCAGGGAGTTGTAATATGTAGGTTTGGTCGTTGGAAGAAGGGTTCAATTCGGCTGGAATTGCGAGGGAAATATAAACTTTGTTTTAATCTCGGTGAATTCATGCTGGTACAATGAGCTGTAAATTAGAACTGCTATTTCTGTTTATATTTTTTAGTACGAAAATATGTTGATATCGAATGTATTTTTTAAATACGTAAATAAAGAAAATAATTTATTATTTATTTAAACACTATCTGTTTTTATGTTAAACAATAAACATGATGTATTTATCAACAAAATTATTAAATAAGCATTTATATTGAATGATTTAAATCTCATGACTTTAAAGTTTAATAATTTTTTAAAAAGTAGTTAATGGTTACACTGTGATACATTCCACTCTTCCCCTTCCCTATCCGGATAACCCCAAGTTTGATTCGGTGTATAACATTTCTAACCATTGAAATTGAATTAAAATAGCATATAAATTATTTATTACAGAGCTCATAAAAGTTTAAATCGCAGCGGCATGCTAAATGTTCTCGATTCACGCCAAGTATACCGACTGCAGAGGGTTAAACTATAACGTACAATTAGAGGATACATTAATTTTAAACTCACTTATTAAGGCAGAGCATACGTATAAAAAGTTGTTTTTTTATTATATTTTAATAATAATTATATTTAAATTAAGGTTTTGAAATATTGTAGGATGTTAGTACTCGAAAAATAAACCAAGTTACAGTGAATAACAGAAATGGAATTTACATTAGCTTACAAGTGAAAATAAAATTTTTAACGTTATTTTCTCGAAACTTCTATGCACTGTGAATTCATGTGGCATAATTAATAAAAAATAATTTCAAAACACATTTCTTACAATAAAACTATTTATTAGTAAATATAATAAAATAAAATAAAACTTGGATAAGCTAAGGACATACTCAGTTAAAGGGTATAACTTCACGTGAACTCTGTAAACCAAAATAATATTCTCACAAAAGCGCTCAAGTAACTTGCGCGAAGTCAGCCGGTATAAGGTGAATATCAAAATAGAGCCGTTGACCTCGCGCGGACGCGAACAGAGTCTCCGCGCGGTAAATTTTATTGCTCTCGCAAGAATAAGGGAGAAGCCACGAAGCGCAGAGAAACGTCGAGAAAGGCGCATAATACACGCTGCACAAGTCACACGCAGGCGAGTTCGCGCCCGAAGTGTATAATTGGCGGAGCGCGGAATTGCGCTGTAACGACGCGGGAGAGGATTTTGACCCAAATACGATCAGCTGCTGCTGCGACGAAGTATACAACAACACGCGCAAAGCCTCGAGCGCGGGCTCCGTCTTGTTCTACTTAATTAGAAGCACTAAATCGGGCGTGCGCTGCGGTGCGAACCAAACAAACGCAGAAAGACGTCGAAAAGGTTAAATTTACGCGCGCGCGCGCGGCGTTGTTCTCTTTTTTCGGAGATTCCCGAAATCAGTGTGACAGGTTGCGTAATTTATAAGATGTATACGAGGCTTGCGGAGAGAGTGGTCTAAAGTTAGCAAGTTTGTTTTCGAAGATCCTAACATTACATTTCTGATTTGACAAATGAGTTTGGGAAGATTTTCTGTTTTATATGCTCACTTGTCACGTGACAATGTAAATGATAAAAATAACTCTATTTACTTCAACAAATCTATTACTTCTAAAACGACTATTCAAGTATACAGGTTGTTTTTTTGACTAAAAAAAGTAAAATTAAGAAAACTTACTACATCAATAACAGCGATAATAAAACGTTATTTTTTAAAACATTTTGGTCTTTAAGAATCTCAGGTCAAATTTTCGTGTACAAAGTCAACCAAAAAAATAGTTTAGAAACAATTTTTAGTCTACTTTAAAAGATACTATATGCAATTTCAATGAAGTAAAATTAAATATCTAATATCAGATTCTGAAAGAGTACATATTACATCTTCCAAAAAGCTACTTTATGCTAATTTTTTTCAATATAGTTTTTTAGTCATAAAACCACTCAATACTTAAATACAATCACAGTATTATGCATGTGTACTGCTAATTCTACACTGTAAATTCATTAAATTATTCATAATATGTTTTTATACTAACATCTTGTACAATGTTTAGTACACTTCTATTTCATTTTACACATACTAAAAAATTGTAGAAGTATAAACTATAATTCATTAAACCATTTATCACAAACGCCAGCTTTTATAAACTCATACGTCCATCGACAATCTGATATTCCACACAAAAGGCTGATTACTCACGCACCGAGCAGCAAAATCCGCAGGGGCATGTGTGCAGTTTGAGAATGTAATTAGCCGAGTATCCTAAAACTGTCTTCAACCGCCCTCTAAACCCAACGACGACAATGCCTTATTATATCAGCCCAATGAAATGGTCCAAACGTAAAAAAAAACAGGAAAGCATAATTACTGCACAGAGGGGTTGCCATGGTGTCTCTCTCTCTCTCTCTTCTAAATCGCCCCAGTGCCAACGCGTATATACGGAGAGAAGAGACCAGAAGCGCCCCACGGGATTTCGGGAGAAGGGGAGAAAAAAGCGCAGCATCGCAGCCGACGGTGCATGTGTACGACGCTTCCCTGAAAAAAAATCGTTTAATTTAATAACCTGTCAAACTCGCAGCTCGCCTAGACGCTCTTCCTGTCATGAGTCGTCGAAAAAGTAAGAGATATAGAGAGTTATAGTGTATATACTCTGGCTGTACGCTATATAGTGTACGAGTAAGATGAGAAGCGAGCTGCGCGGTGGTAAAGCAACGTCTGGTTATGATCTTAAAGCTCTTAACGACGGCCAATTATTCACGGCGGAACGACCCCTTGAAAAATGTCCGTTAACGAGCCGCAATTTTTCTTCCTTTTATTTATTTTTTCTCTCTCTCTCTCTCTCTCTCTCGCCCGTACTTGGCAAACAGGAAATGACTGATCTTCGCGCGAGAAAATTGAGTTTTCTCGAGGATTTACTTTGCAGCGTTAATGAAGTTTGCTCGGGGGTTGAAAGATGAACTGTCCGGAATTAACTGATTGAATTATTTATTAGCAATATTATAGAGTATGGGGAATTGAGAAAACAGTATTAAAAATGCCCTTTTCAGTGTAAAGCTATTCAGATCGTGGCAGTGTTGGGAGAATTTGGTACTATTGAGTTCAATAACTAATTCAGCTTTAACGAAAAATGATAGCTTTAATTTTATTAGGTAACTTGAAATGGACCTGTACCAATGTTAAAAACTGCTGCGAACTCCTTGGCACTTAGCTTTTTTATCATTGATGGTTTAGCAAAAGATAATTATTTACTACAATTACAGAACGATAGGTAATAATCCTTATCACAGCAATTTTTTCTCTGTACGTAATTTATTAAAATTATTTAAATATTTAAATTAATTGTAATCAGATGTTAGTACATAGATTCACTGAATTCCTAATTATCTAAAATTTTGTAAACGATTTGCCATCATAGATTTCCGAGATATAACCGTTTAAACTAAATATGACGTTTTTCGTGTATAATAAAAGAAGGGAAAGAGCCTATCCAAAGTTTCCGATTGTAAAATATAGGTAAATGTATACTCTACTTAATGTAATTACACTAAATTGATAATAATATTTCTAACATACCAAAAACTTGAAAAACTGAAACTCAAAAATCCAAAAATCCAAAAATTGTTATAAACGAGTCAATGAATCTTTAAATTTCTTTTCAATTTCGAATTTTCGTTTTAGAACGAAAAAAAGGAGCCCTGTTTGGTAAAAAATAACTGTACCATTCTTGAGATATAAGCGATCAAAAGAAAATTTTAAAAAATACATAACCTCAAACGTCTTGAAATATAAAAGTCGTTTTTGGAAGGATTGTAAAAGGATTATAGAAGGTTAGGTAATAATTTTAAGATTATATTATCAATATTTATCCAAGTGATAGAAAAAATTCATATTTACTGTGAAAAAAGTTTATTCTTAAAGTTTTATGCAAACTTATTTGACTAAATTTATTTAAAAAATTAATACATACTTTTTAACTCAAAATGTACAAAATTTTGACTTTTTAAAGTAATTTTTACTCTATTGAAGGTCTAAAAAAATATAACGCTAACAATTTAATACTCAATTGATAAATAAAATATTTTAGTTTCTTGCAAGTTTCAACAGGATTCCGTGAGCTAGGTTGTGCAAGGAATATTTTGAAATTAGAAGAAAAGTTTGCAGAAAAGTGCGTTTAAAGGTTTAATTTTGCATTCAATCCACTGTAAATTTTTTCACGTGATTTACTTTAACTTTGTTAAAATGTCTATTTTCGACATCTCGCAGATCTGAGAATATTCCTAATATTGTAGATTTTAAAAAATTATCTAAAAATATTTTCTGATTAAAGAGAGGAGAAGTCCAGCTTAATAAAAATGTAAATCCACTATTACCAATATTTTGACACAAAAAACGTTCGAATAACTATTTCATCCACAATCCTCGATTGCTCTCGTAATTATTCAACACGCCGGATCGAAGGCCCGAAAATTTTCCACAAACCTCAAAAGCAACGACTCAATGCCACGGCGCGCGTCACTTGGCTTAGCAACTCGGCTTTCCACCCTCGAAAGAGGTGAAACTTCAATTACAGCTCGACCTGCCATTAATTAACCCCGCGATAAATCCGTCAAAGATCCGGCGAACGCGCTCAATTAAGGTACACAATGAGTGTCGAAAGTGCGCCAGTCGATAGCGCGCATAAAGCCGCAAGAGAGAACCGACGTCGCGTCGCGCGGTATACCGTGCAGGAGCTCGGAAAGGATCCTTGCGGGCGCGCGTGGCAGGCTTTAATGAGCAGATTTAGAATTTTCTCGCGGTCTGGCGATAAGAAGGGCGCGCGCGCGCGTTCGCACAAAAAAAGCCGAAATAATCCTCGTAATTATCAAGTCCGTCCGCGGTGCGCGCGAGCGGCTCCTTGAAAGGATCCGCGGCGGTGCCGCGCTGCTCCTCATTACGCACAGCCATCAAAAGGACGCTTTCTCTCGTTTCTCTTCCTGCCAGGCGCCGACGACGCGACGACCCTGCGCAGGCTCGCGATGCCAAAGGTCGCGCGGGGATGAAAAAGAAGCGCGCGCTATTCGCGGTGGATAAACTCGATGGCAAATTCGTTTAAAGTCGACGGGTGACGGGGACTGGCTTATGTGCCCTTTTCTTGCGCCGAGGCTGATGGATCTTTGAATTGGGTTGAGATCGAGTTTGTTTGAATTGTATTTCTTTAGATGAATGATGCTTTTTTCGAGGTATAAAGATCTCCGATAATTTAAGAAAATGGTGTGCATAGAAAAAGCAGGCCAGTAATGTTCTGCATAAGAAACTCGGAAATTCTATTTTTTTTAATGAAAAAAATTCTGTTTTCATGAAATCTAATATATTTAAAATATCACAAATTTTGTTATAACGTAACAAATAGCTGCATTTTTTATTTAATTTCTCAAAAGCTAAAATATTTAAAGCAGAGTTTCTTCCTAGATTTGCGCGCAACTAACTTTGTGCCGTTGAATACTTGATGATGACCTCTATATCAATACTAATTTCCATGCCTTAGTGTATATGAGGAATTCTACAATATATCGGCTGATAAGTGGTTTGAAAATTGATGAAAAATAAATGATGAGCACGTCTCTGCAACTTGATTTTTCTTGTTGTATAGGTCCTAAAATCTAAAGAAGGTTATCATTGATATAACAATCACTTGGCTTCTGAGGGTGCAAATTTCTTTTTCATGTAATAGAATATAAAGTAGAGAAAAGAAGCTCTAATATAAGACGTGTCGCATTAGAAAAGATTAACAATATCAAGTTGCAGGGGCATGCCTCATCATTTATTTTTCTTCGCAATCTCTTCTACCCGTAAGTATAATTGCGAGCCATACCTCACCTACTATTAATTCATTTACAATATTTATATATTTTATCTAGAGAATAATGTTATGTTACGTAGCACACGTGGTCACGATGACACTCTTAGGACATACTTTTAAATAAGGCCCACAACGTCTTTTCCCACTCATCACACCTGAATTATACCGAGCCGCTGTATGCAGCGCACCAGTGTTCCACTCCTCTACACCTAGAGAGTACCCCTGATGCTGTGACGTCACTGGCGCCAGGTGTCGCAAGGCCCCGCCCCTGACTGGGTATACGATACCACTACTACTCACCTGAATACCCTTCTCAGGGTTTTATCAAAATTTGTGGTCTTAAGTCAGAAAACTCCCTTTGCTGGAGTCTATACCTTTATAACATTCTTATAAAGTTGGCTTTTTCTACGGTTCAATATGCACAAGCGGGGAGTCATTGACTGCGGTCATTGTAGTCAGCGGGCCATTCTGATCTTTGAATTACAAGAAATTTTAAGTTTATTGAATGGAGAAAAGGTTACTATATTCCTAAGTATATAAGTTACAACTTAATCCACTCTAAAAAGCACCCATAAAAAAGCATATCTAATAAAATATTCACAACGATAGCCCATTTTTCATCTAAGAAAAGTTTGCATTGAAACATTTTTACAATCTTTTCATTTGAGTACTGGAGAATTTTAGTACCGTACCAAAATATAAAGTATTTAAACTTTTCAATTACATAAGTTTTATTTACCTAATGATGTTCATAAATTTTTTAAATAATTTTGAAATGGTATATCTGAATGGGGTCAATGTGAATGTTACAGGTATAAATAGTGCTTAATTTTTAAAATGAATATAAATCATTATTTAAAGTTGAAATCTACAAAACCATAGCTAAACCAGTAATAAAGTTCGTGAACAAGATATCGTTCGCTCGAAAAGAACAAAGATGTTTGTGTTGAGAAAATTTCTACGAAAAGATTTTCTAAGCAACGAAGGTAAGGCGAGTATTGGCGATTTTGACGGCAATAAACGCCGAGCAGTACTGATTTGAATATTGTAAGGTAAACATCGTGTTTACCGATCAATAGAAGCAGTATGAGTTATAATTCATATCGAGAGCGTGTCACAGAAATACATCGGTTTGAGTAATTTAATAAATGGATTTTTAAAAATAATTAAAGTGTATGTATTATTTTCTCTCCCCTTCTCAAATTCTGCTTTAGTTGAATAAATGGGAAAAGCGCAATTTTTTAAGTTAGGAGCTCGACGTTTATTTTTGTAAGACAATAAAACGTTAATAAAGCACTGTTCTCGCATTGTTGTAAATTTAGCTTTAGAAATATAAATCGTATGGATTTAATAGGTATTTGATGTTATTTTGCATTGTTTGCACCCTTGTGGGTCATTGTGGTAAAAACAACATTTTTTATTTGATTAAAAAGTACAAGATTTAGTTATTTTAATTAATACTCAATTATCAAATTAGAAAGATAACCATTTGAAGTGTATTTTAAACACATAAACAACAACCCAATGTGAATGATTTTTTTATCTAGTAAGCTTTCCTTAAGTGACTCCCACATACTCACTCATTCCTTATTGTCTTAACAATTATTCAATCCGTAACTATCAGTTTATTTACTTTTTACGATCGTGAGTTCATGCTCTACTTTACAAATCTAAATGTCCATATGTCACAAAAGCAAAATATGAAAATGGAAACCCACAAGTCTGATCCTCTCCCCCGCACAGCATTAATTGGACTAATAAAAAAGGCAAAATAATTTGAAGAATCGGTGAATCGAGGGTGCCGAACTATATGCTTCAACCACGTCTCTGGAAGGAAGCTGCTCTGCTACCGTGACTGAAGCTGCGAGGGTATAAGGTCGAGGAGTGCTAACGTTAATTGCCAAAGTTTACGAGCGCTTACGGGACGAAGGCGTATTAGCATGCTAATTTTTCGCTAGTCGTCTTCGACGTCGTCTTCCTCTTCGTCGATCTCCAGTCGAGTACAGTCGCTGCGAGAGAAAGAGAACGAACTTTATACGGCTCCTGATGTCTCTGTATACCTATATATATGTACAGAGCGAGAAACGCGAAATAGTTAACTGGGAGACGCGGAGAGACACGGCCAAGGAGTTGACGGCTTTATATAGCGGAGCTTGCTGCGCGGGAAAATCGCGGCACGAACTTCTTATTACGACGAAATAAAGAGTCGTTATCGTGACGACAGTCGTTGAAAGAGCAACTTTAACGGTCTTATGGAGTACGACTAAATGAGAAACGAGGCTTCTTAAAAGAAAGAATTTATCGTTTAGAGTTCTGGGTATAAGCGACGTGCAGATGCAGTTAAACAGATCAACCTGTAGAAGTGTAAGTTATGTCTCCTGTGATTCCAATGTTTTTAACTAAAATACGGACATTTTTAATACGATTTTAAAAACTTGAACTATGTAAATTATATCTTTGTTATATCTATAGGTATTAACTACTCCACATGTTAAAAGTTTGATCTTCTAAATCACACTTCAATTTGAACCTGTTCATTGTTAAACTGTTAACAGTCTATGCAAGGTTTTGAGAGTCCAAACGATCGAATTTGTAAGGTCTTATTTTGTGTAAACACACATAATTATAAGAAGTGAGGGAATTTGAAAAAAATGTTGATAGTAGGAATTAAAAGTATAGCCACTCAAAATCAAAATTAATTATCAAATTATTAAAAATCAAAGAATTTTGGCTGAAAATGTAATAATATAAATTTCTCAGTTTAAAAAGTTTCATCTTCGGATTGTATTTTCAATCACTTTCACTATAACGCATAGAGATTAGCCTTTAAACGTAGATCTGCAAAAAATAAAAATATGCGAAAGTCCCCCACAACCTTACACAACTACATCAAAACCCATTATCTCGCGTTTACTCGGTTAGTTTACTCTTCTCCGCACTCGTAAAGAGCGCACTCGAGCAAACTAAGTCTCCTGCGCAACCCAAAGAAACCAAAATAAAGCCACGCCATGCGCCGCAGACAAAGAAGCCTCTCGCAAGCAAAACGCATACACGCGCAATCACACGAGGGCGTTTATTAAAACGTCACACGACCTCGTACCCACGCAGCCTCTCGTGCAGGCAGCGAAATTTGAATACAACCCTTCCACGATGACTCGATAACGAGTAGTCTCTGCCGCCGAATCTCTCACCCTCTCTCTATTTCTACGCGTACACACACTGTAAAAAATATTTTCGTAAGATCGCTACTTTAAGTGTAGGTTATAAATCGACCTATGTCAAAGTAGCCGAATTATGCAACATTGTATTTACCTGTAGAAAAATATTACCTGTTAATGGTATGATTTTTAAGGTATTAGGGTAAAAAATAATGTGAGATAAGGATGTGACAAATAAAGCCTGTAGATGTTTGAAACAGTTCATATAACATTTTATGTAATTATTTTAAGAAAAACTGTTTATATGATAACAATAATAGTTTTAAATTGACAAGTTAATGGCAGAAACTGTTTTGTTTTCGTGTGTACTTAATATAGAGATGTGGCTGGGAATTGTAATGAAAAATTTACCTTTTTATTATTCTACTGCACTTAACGTAAATATTTTACTAATGCAATTATAGTAAATTTGTTACGTTTAAAGTAAGGTGATTGTATCCAATATGGCCCGTGTATCCAATTTGGGTACTATTCTATCTAATCTATCCTAGATACTATGAGATTTAGCCGGTAAATCTGATGACTTCGTATACGACGTGAGTAGAAGCTTTGTCATCTAAAAATTTCGCCTTATATCGGTTAAGTGAATCGGCAATTTTAAGCAAGTCATTATAGTAACTGTAATACTAAATAATTAAGTTGCACCAAGTAGGTGGGCACTGCTCTCGATGTTACTACGTATCGTCAGCATTTTATATACACTGTTGTTAATTTGTGAAAAATTATATTACAAATAATATGTATTTAAATAACGTATGAGTTTTATACGTATTTATATCTTATAAAGCGTTTTTTATGTTATTTATATCTTCAAAAATACACGTAGATCTTACTATGACCAGCAAAGATCATTATATTGTATATATCCAGAATTCCTAAATCTTATTTAAATGAATGAAATATATTACTTTTAACATTTCACTTACTTTTATATTAATTAATTATTTTTAACCCCTACCGACATAGGAATTTGCTTTTTATTACTGATTAAAAATTAAAAAAAAATGTTGCCATATTGCACGTAAAATCCAATATGTTCCAATAACAGCTGTTTAATTTCTAATCTCTGTGGAATGGTCCTATATACATAATTTCATAAATAAATAAAATCTTTCAATATAATATCAACTATGGTACTTACGTTTTTGCGTCGTTAACCACGTATATCTACTTATAATTTAAATCTTAATTGAGAAGCAATTTTAATTTGACTTTCTACAGTGCATGTACACATATTCACCGCGAAGTAAATAAAAACGCATAAATCCGGGAGCCGGGAGAGAGCGAGTCAGGCATGTAAGAGAGCGGAAAAGCACCGTACTCCCACACTCTCTCTGTCTCTCTCTTGCCCCCTTCCCCACGAGCTCCATCATCTATTGTTTCTGCTATACACCCGCATAGCCGGGACGATATATCTCCCGGTCCCGCGCTCTCGCGCGAGATATACCTACCACCCTTATTGCTGCTGGGGGTAGTTTGTCATGTTAATTTCGCTCTCTCGCGCGCGGGCGCGGGCTTTTAACGCACTGCCGCCGTCGCGACTCGGACGCGTGCGCGCCGCGCCGCAAGTACCTATATATATATCACGGTATATATATATATATATAAAGAGAGAGAGAGAGAGAACGCGAGAGAGAGATGCAAATCTGGCGCGCGCCGATGAAAGGGTTAACTGAGCTGCCGGCCATTAATATGCTAATAGTTTCGCGACTTTTCGGGATTCCGGCTTATGAGGGCCGACTCGTACGTGCGGCCCTTCTTTTCGCTGCGCAGCCATTGTGCCCGTGTAATGACCCGGAAACGCTTTTTCCGGAAGGGTTCGCTCGTCGCCGGCGTCTTCTGCTACTGCTGCTCTTCTTCTTCTTTCGGCGAGTGCCGTATTCTGTGGTGTCCGACCGACGCGATGATGGTTTATTATTGCGTACTTCGCCCATTTCCATTTTGTTGAGCGAGCAGTGCATTAGGAAAGGCGTAGATTTTGTGTCTGGTCACGCTATGGTAATTTTACTGTGCGTTGCGCTGTATAGGCAACGCGTTGAGGGTTTAAAGGGTACGTGTGTAGGTTTCTATGATGCGCGAGGACGTTTGTTCGTAGTCATCGCTGATTTGCTGGCTCAAATTGAGTCACTAGCTGCTAAAATGACTTTTTGATTCGATTGACTGCGCGGTTCTGCTGCTGCTGTTGCTGCTGTCCCCTCGTCTAATAATTTAACCACGGATGGATCGCGTTGTATACAATTACGGCAGAGAGTTTAGGCTCATTATTATTCAAAAATGGTGATGGGATTACTCTCTTACGAGGATGTGCAATTTTAACCCGTTGATGCCAGTTTACCCACAAGGTAGAATCACTGGTGTTTCTCACGTTTTATAATACAATTGAATAAAATCGCGTAAATTAAAACATTTAAAAAAATTGTTAAAGTCATTAAGATTTCCAAATAAATGTTGATAATAAAAATTCGTACTACAGTCGAACCACGAACACTGATCGTGGTCGGGAAAAATAACCTTGAACACTGCTCGAAACAATTAACTTTCCTTCCAGATACTGACGTTAATAAATCGAGGTATTATGTAGCTATACATTATAAGGTAGCTTGATATTGTCGTATGGACATAAAATTTTAGATTGAAAAAATCGAGGTAACAAGTTCTTAAAAATTAGTCGAGCAGTGTTCGAGGTTTTGCTGGTGCAATGTTCGAAGTAAATCAGTGTTCGAGGAAGCAGAGTTCGAGGTTCGACTTTACTTACTAAATCTCTTGAATATTCTACAAACTTTTACGTAAGCACCTCCGCCTCAATATAAGAATTTAAGAAACCCAAATCCACCGCAAAATAATAATACGCACCTAATTTGTTCCTAAGCGAGTCTCTTTTAATAAAAATCCTGCGAAATTTCAATTACACGTCGGCTTAAATTCTTTTACGACCCTGTGCCGTTTCCCTCGAATCCGCCTCTGCACGCACGTACGCGCAAGGAAAGAAAGCCTTTCGTTCACTGCGAGCAACATTTCGGGGCGCCTCGCCTCGCGCGCATATAAAAAGAATATGAAGTATGTTTTACAGCGCGCGGCAGCAGCCCAATTTCCCAGGGTGCGGCGGTGGCGGAGGATCTTGAAAACTCGTAAAGTGAAATGAAACTCTCGCCCGCCCGGATGCGATCGGGCCGGCCATCTCGAGCACGCGTGTGAGATTCGGAATATCTCGAATGAAGAGAAAAAGAAAGGAAAGAAAAAATTCGCTTGGACAGCGAAACGGCCTTTTTCTTCTTGTTTCCAGTATGTAGGGTCGGGCGTGTGTCTCCAGGTCTTTGTTCTGGATTATCATATCGCGATGAACGATCGGCCGATCTTGATTTCTCTCTGGCTGTTCTTTGCTGTTTATAACGCTATTATATGTCTCGTAAAATGAAATAGAAAATTAAATATGGAGAGTGTCTGTGTGTAGAACGAAGCGCGAGTGAATTTATATGCAATGCATGCAGCAAATAAAATGATACTGGATTGGATAAAAATATTGTGATATATACTAGTCGACTGAATAAAATTATATTGGTTACCTATGTGCTGTATTTTCTATAAGCAGAAAAAACTTAAATTGTATAAAAATTATTCACACGTGTACTAATAAGGAGAGCCCACGGAGCTCTGGTCTTGGATTTCGATGGAATTTTGGGGATGGACTTTTGGAACCTAAAAATGAAAAAGTGAGATAGAGCCAAAAACATTAGCATTTCTCATGTCGAACTTTGGAACGTACATGGAACTAAGTACGCAATTTGTATTATATGTATTTTAGAAATGCGAACCCGTTCATGCCGGTGCCAATAGACTTTAAATGATTTAGCAAAATTTATAATGTAGATAGTATAAAAATAACCTAAAATAGTCATATAATTTCGATTACTTCTCATGTTAAGCCGTGATGCCAAAAATGTATTATGCATTACATCGGCAATATTTTAATTGACATATTAGTCAAGTATCATCAGTATTTATCATGTGGAAGGTATTTAAAGATTCAAAAAACCCTAAATTTTAGTGATTTTTAATTTTTATTGTAAAATCTATAATAATTCAATTTAATATAATCTAAATTCTTATATATTTTATAACGATTAGAAAATGGTTAGTATTAGCTAGAAATTAGGTAGAAATAAGTTAAAAAGCATGTCGTTGTAATAAAATTTCACTATCAACTTAGATATCTACCAGGGTACAAAAAAAATATAATTTTTAGTAGCCACACAGTTTTGTTCTAGGTGTGATGTATGTTAATTGGCTACATTTATTGTACTTAAAACTTGAATTATCTACATGTGACTAAACACTATGTAATATTACTGTGTATATATATATATATATATATATATATATATATATATATATATATATATATATATATATATATATATATATATATATATATATATATATATATATATATATATATATATATATATATATATATATATATATATATATATATATATATATATATATATATATATATATATATATATATATATATATATATATATATTATGTTATTCTAATTTAATTTTTATTTTATTAATTTACCCCTGTGAGCATACGTAAGATAGCTGCCGTTATTTTAAGAACCAATCTTAACTTCAGTGAATATTTATAATGTACTTTTGTACCTTCGTACCTCTACTCTGTGTAATTATATTATGTGTACAATAAATACGCCTACCGTTATGCGAAGAAACAAGCTTCACTCTAATGTATATTTGTAATGACTTTAGTACCTTTGGCCCTCTCTCCCTCCTTAGCCTTTATTAATACTATGCAGTTGCAGGTAGAAATTAGCCAGTCGATTGAGAGCAGTTGTCGAGTATCCACTTCTCTCACTACTATCGTCAGTTTTCTTAAACTTATTTTCCATTCAATATATATGTACATTATAATTGCATTTTGACTGTGCGTTTACTTATATCGCGAACAAATATTTAGCAGGTTATATCAGTGCAGCACGTATCCAATGCGCAAGTGTATTTTCTGTTGAAATAAAGTGAAGCTAGGCATTGCGTATAACATTTTTAAAGCGTCACGCCAGGTGCAAAGTTTGCGTTTTTCGACGAACATCGACGCACCGCAGCAAGCTTTTATCATGACTGATACAAAGCCTCGAGATTTAACCAGATTCGATGGTTCAACGTGGAACTTCGGGGAGAATTGTATTTTCAAATCAAGGGATCGCCGTGCGGATTTCCGTGAAGATGTGACACAGAATGCGTTGGAGCAATTCCACGCGCATCGCTTGGAAGAGGACAAATTGGTTGGTGTACAGATTGAGCACCTACAATATATCTCTAAAAATCTTGGAGACAAAAAAGTCAAACCATCTCCTGCAGCCATGGAATCGAAGTTATTCAGCAGTGCATCACGAAGATTTTCTCCTTATCGGAAAAGGGATTTCTTTATAGCGAGACTCATTCAAGAAGAGAGACGTCGCTCCGATGCAGAAGAAAGCGTCTCATCTCTTACTCTTCTAATTCGTGGGCTTGAGTTGAAGAAAAGTACCAACCAATTAAGAGGAAAAAACATTAAAGGTTGTAAGTCTTAAGGAAAGATAAAAACTAAGTAGAAGAGTAGACCAAGTGTGTATAGTGCAAGATGACTAAAATCATGTTGGAGCCACTAATTTTTGGCATTATTCTTGTTCAATTTTTGATTTTTATTAGTTAAAAAAGACAAAAAAACTATATGGTTGAAGTTTGGAACGTACTTGGAACTAGGTACGAAATTTGTAGTATAGGAGTTTTAGAAGTGTGAGCAGCTAATTCCGGTGTCCATATACTTTAAACGTTTAAAGAATTTATTGTGTTGAGTTTTAGCATGTTATCATGTGGACAGTATAAAAATAACCTAAAATAGTCATATAATTTCGATTACTTCTCATGTAAAGCCGTGATGCCGAAAATGTATTATGCATTACATCGGCAATATTTTAATTGATATATTAGCCAAGTTTCATCAGTATTTATTGTGTGGAAGGTATTTGAAGTTTCAATATACCCTAAATTTTAGTGACTTTTAATTTTTATTGTAAAATCTATAATAATTCAATTTAATATAATCTAAATTCCTATATATTTTATAACGATTAGAAAATGGTTAGTATTAGCTATAAATTAGGTAGAAATAAGTTAAAGGTATGTCGTTGTAATCAAATTTCACTATCAACTTAGATATTTACCAGGGTACAAAAACAATATAATTTTTAGTTGCCACACAGTTTTGTTCTAGGTGTGTTGTATGTTAATTGGCTACATTTATTGTACTTAAAACTTGAATTATCTACATGTGACTAAACACTATGTAATAATACTGTGTATATATATATATATATATATATATATATATTATGTTATTCTAATTTAATTTTTATTTTATTAATTTTACATTTGTTAATAATATCGTGTACAGTATTACCCCTGTGAGCATACGTAAGATAGCTGCCGTTATTTTAAGAACCAATCTTAACTTCAGTGAATATTTATAATGTTCTTTTGTACCTTCGTACCTCTACTCTGTGTAATTATATTATGTATACAATAAATACGCCTACCGTTATGCGAAGAAACAAGCTTCACTCTAATGTATATTTGTAATGACTTTAGTACCTTTGGCCCTCTCTCCCTCCTTAGCCTTTATTAATACTATGCAGTTGCAGGTAGAAATTAGCCAGTCGATTGAGAGCAGTTGTCGAGTATCCACTTCTCTCACTACTATCGTCAGTTTTCTTAAACTTATTTTCCATTCAATATATATGTACATTATAATTGCATTTTGACTGTGCGTTTACTTATATCGCGAACAAATATTTAGCAGGTTATATCAGTGCAGCACGTATCCAATGCGCAAGTGTATTTTCTGTTGAAATAAAGTGAAGCTAGGCATTGCGTATAACATTTTTAAAGCGTCACGCCAGGTGCAAAGTTTGCGTTTTTCGACGAACATCGACGCACCGCAGCAAGCTTTTATCATGACTGATACAAAGCCTCGAGATTTAACCAGATTCGATGGTTCAACGTGGAACTTCGGGGAGAATTGTATTTTCAAATCAAGGGATCGCCGTGCGGATTTCCGTGAAGATGTGACACAGAATGCGTTGGAGCAATTCCACGCGCATCGCTTGGAAGAGGACAAATTGGTTGGTGTACAGATTGAGCACCTACAATATATCTCTAAAAATCTTGGAGACAAAAAAGTCAAACCATCTCCTGCAGCCATGGAATCGAAGTTATTCAGCAGTGCATCACGAAGATTTTCTCCTTATCGGAAAAGGGATTTCTTTATAGCGAGACTCATTCAAGAAGAGAGACGTCGCTCCGATGCAGAAGAAAGCGTCTCATCTTTTACTCTTCTAATTCGTGGGCTTGAGTTGAAGAAAAGTACCAACCAATTAAGAGGAAAAAACATTAAAGGTTGTAAGTCTTAAGGAAAGATAAAAACTAAGTAGAAGAGTAGACCAAGTGTGTATAGTGCAAGATGACTAAAATCATGTTGGAGCCACTAATTTTTGGCATTATTCTTGTTCAATTTTTGATTTTTATTAGTTAAAAAAGACAAAAAAACTATATGGTTGAAGTTTGGAACGTACTTGGAACTAGGTACGAAATTTGTAGTATAGGAGTTTTAGAAGTGTGAGCAGCTAATTCCGGTGTCCATATACTTTAAACGTTTAAAGAATTTATTGTGTTGAGTTTTAGCATGTTATCATGTGGACAGTATAAAAATAACCTAAAATAGTCATATAATTTCGATTACTTCTCATGTAAAGCCGTGATGCCGAAAATGTATTATGCATTACATCGGCAATATTTTAATTGATATATTAGCCAAGTTTCATCAGTATTTATTGTGTGGAAGGTATTTGAAGTTTCAATATACCCTAAATTTTAGTGACTTTTAATTTTTATTGTAAAATCTATAATAATTCAATTTAATATAATCTAAATTCCTATATATTTTATAACGATTAGAAAATGGTTAGTATTAGCTATAAATTAGGTAGAAATAAGTTAAAGGTATGTCGTTGTAATCAAATTTCACTATCAACTTAGATATTTACCAGGGTACAAAAACAATATAATTTTTAGTTGCCACACAGTTTTGTTCTAGGTGTGTTGTATGTTAATTGGCTACATTTATTGTACTTAAAACTTGAATTATCTACATGTGACTAAACACTATGTAATAATACTGTGTATATATATATATATATATATATATATATATATATATATTATGTTATTCTAATTTAATTTTTATTTTATTAATTTTACATTTGTTAATAATATCGTGTACAGTATTACCCCTGTGAGCATACGTAAGATAGCTGCCGTTATTTTAAGAACCAATCTTAACTTCAGTGAATATTTATAATGTACTTTTGTACCTTCGTACCTCTACTCTGTGTAATTATATTATGTATACAATAAATACGCCTACCGTTATGCGAAGAAACAAGCTTCACTCTAATGTATATTTGTAATGACTTTAGTACCTTTGGCCCTCTCTCCCTCCTTAGCCTTTATTAATACTATGCAGTTGCAGGTAGAAATTAGCCAGTCGATTGAGAGCAGTTGTCGAGTATCCACTTCTCTCACTACTATCGTCAGTTTGCTTAAACTTATTTTCCATTCAATATATATGTACATTATAATTGCATTTTGACTGTGCGTTTACTTATATCGCGAACAAATATTTAGCAGGTTATATCAGTGCAGCACGTATCCAATGCGCAAGTGTATTTTCTGTTGAAATAAAGTGAAGCTAGGCATTGCGTATAACATTTTTAAAGCGTCACGCCAGGTGCAAAGTTTGCGTTTTTCGACGAACATCGACGCACCGCAGCAAGCTTTTATCATGACTGATACAAAGCCTCGAGATTTAACCAGATTCGATGGTTCAACGTGGAACTTCGGGGAGAATTGTATTTTCAAAACAAGGGATCGGCGTGCGGATTTCCGTGAAGCTGTGACACAGAATGCGTTGGAGCAATTCCACGCGCATCGCTTGGAAGAGGACAAATTGGTTGGTATACAGATTGAGCACCTACAATATATCTCTAAAAATCTTGGAGACAAAAAAGTCAAACCATCTCCTGCAGCCATGGAATCGAAGTTATTCAGCAGTGCATCACGAAGATTTTCTCCTTATCGGAAAAGGGATTTCTTTATAGCGAGACTCATTCAAGAAGAGAGACGTCGCTCCGATGCAGAAGAAAGCGTCTCATCTCTTACTCTTCTAATTCGTGGGCTTGAGTTGAAGAAAAGTACCAACCAATTAAGAGGAAAAAACATTAAAGGTTGTAAGTCTTAAGGAAAGATAAAAACTAAGTAGAAGAGTAGACCAAGTGTGTATAGTGCAAGATGACTAAAATCATGTTGGAGCCACTAATTTTTGGCATTATTCTTGTTCAATTTTTGATTTTTATTAGTTAAAAAAGACAAAAAAACTATATGGTTGAAGTTTGGAACGTACTTGGAACTAGGTACGAAATTTGTAGTATAGGAGTTTTAGAAGTGTGAGCAGCTAATTCCGGTGTCCATATACTTTAAACGTTTAAAGAATTTATTGTGTTGAGTTTTAGCATGTTATCATGTGGACAGTATAAAAATAACCTAAAATAGTCATATAATTTCGATTACTTCTCATGTAAAGCCGTGATGCCGAAAATGTATTATGTATTACATCGGCAATATTTTAATTGATATATTAGCCAAGTTTCATCAGTATTTATTGTGTGGAAGGTATTTGAAGTTTCAATATACCCTAAATTTTAGTGATTTTTAATTTTTATTGTAAAATCTATAATAATTCAATTTAATATAATCTAAATTCCTATATATTTTATAACGATTAGAAAATGGTTAGTATTAGCTATAAATTAGGTAGAAATAAGTTAAAAGTATGTCGTTGTAATCAAATTTCACTATCAACTTAGATATTTACCAGGGTACAAAAAAATATAATTTTTAGTTGCCACACAGTTTTGTTCTAGGTGTGTTGTATGTTAATTGGCTACATTTATTGTACTTAAAACTTGAATTATCTACATGTGACTAAACACTATGTAATAATACTGTGTATATATATATATATATATATATATATATATATATATATATTATGTTATTCTAATTTAATTTTTATTTTATTAATTTTACATTTGTTAATAATATCGTGTACAGTATTACCCCTGTGAGCATACGTAAGATAGCTGCCGTTATTTTAAGAACCAATCTTAACTTCAGTGAATATTTATAATGTTCTTTTGTACCTTCGTACCTCTACTCTGTGTAATTATATTATGTATACAATAAATACGCCTACCGTTATGCGAAGAAACAAGCTTCACTCTAATGTATATTTGTAATGACTTTAGTACCTTTGGCCCTCTCTCCCTCCTTAGCCTTTATTAATACTATGCAGTTGCAGGTAGAAATTAGCCAGTCGATTGAGAGCAGTTGTCGAGTATCCACTTCTCTCACTACTATCGTCAGTTTTCTTAAACTTATTTTCCATTCAATATATATGTACATTATAATTGCATTTTGACTGTGCGTTTACTTATATCGCGAACAAATATTTAGCAGGTTATATCAGTGCAGCACGTATCCAATGCGCAAGTGTATTTTCTGTTGAAATAAAGTGAAGCTAGGCATTGCGTATAACATTTTTAAAGCGTCACGCCAGGTGCAAAGTTTGCGTTTTTCGACGAACATCGACGCACCGCAGCAAGCTTTTATCATGACTGATACAAAGCCTCGAGATTTAACCAGATTCGATGGTTCAACGTGGAACTTCGGGGAGAATTGTATTTTCAAATCAAGGGATCGCCGTGCGGATTTCCGTGAAGATGTGACACAGAATGCGTTGGAGCAATTCCACGCGCATCGCTTGGAAGAGGACAAATTGGTTGGTGTACAGATTGAGCACCTACAATATATCTCTAAAAATCTTGGAGACAAAAAAGTCAAACCATCTCCTGCAGCCATGGAATCGAAGTTATTCAGCAGTGCATCACGAAGATTTTCTCCTTATCGGAAAAGGGATTTCTTTATAGCGAGACTCATTCAAGAAGAGAGACGTCGCTCCGATGCAGAAGAAAGCGTCTCATCTCTTACTCTTCTAATTCGTGGGCTTGAGTTGAAGAAAAGTACCAACCAATTAAGAGGAAAAAACATTAAAGGTTGTAAGTCTTAAGGAAAGATAAAAACTAAGTAGAAGAGTAGACCAAGTGTGTATAGTGCAAGATGACTAAAATCATGT
Organism: Gastracanthus pulcherrimus; assembly: GCA_949152435.1. NCBI lineage: Eukaryota > Metazoa > Arthropoda > Insecta > Hymenoptera > Pteromalidae > Gastracanthus > Gastracanthus pulcherrimus. Next base: position 28,265,232 of record OX424573.1, on the reverse strand, counting down.
TGGAGCCACTAATTTTTGGCATTATTCTTGTTCAATTTTTGATTTTTATTAGTTAAAAAAGACAAAAAAACTATATGGTTGAAGTTTGGAACGTACTTGGAACTAGGTACGAAATTTGTAGTATAGGAGTTTTAGAAGTGTGAGCAGCTAATTCCGGTGTCCATATACTTTAAACGTTTAAAGAATTTATTGTGTTGAGTTTTAGCATGTTATCATGTGGACAGTATAAAAATAACCTAAAATAGTCATATAATTTCGATTACTTCTCATGTAAAGCCGTGATGCCGAAAATGTATTATGCATTACATCGGCAATATTTTAATTGATATATTAGCCAAGTTTCATCAGTATTTATTGTGTGGAAGGTATTTGAAGTTTCAATATACCCTAAATTTTAGTGATTTTTAATTTTTATTGTAAAATCTATAATAATTCAATTTAATATAATCTAAATTCCTATATATTTTATAACGATTAGAAAATGGTTAGTATTAGCTATAAATTAGGTAGAAATAAGTTAAAGGTATGTCGTTGTAATCAAATTTCACTATCAACTTAGATATTTACCAGGGTACAAAAACAATATAATTTTTAGTTGCCACACAGTTTTGTTCTAGGTGTGTTGTATGTTAATTGGCTACATTTATTGTACTTAAAACTTGAATTATCTACATGTGACTAAACACTATGTAATATTACTGTGTATATATATATATATATATATATATATATATATATATATATATATATATATATATATATATATATATATATATATATATATATATATATATATATATATATATATATATATATATATATATATATATATATATATATATATATATATATATATATATATATATATATATATATATATATATATTATGTTATTCTAATTTAATTTTTATTTTATTAATTTACCCCTGTGAGCATACGTAAGATAGCTGCCGTTATTTTAAGAACCAATCTTAACTTCAGTGAATATTTATAATGTACTTTTGTACCTTCGTACCTCTACTCTGTGTAATTATATTATGTGTACAATAAATACGCCTACCGTTATGCGAAGAAACAAGCTTCACTCTAATGTATATTTGTAATGACTTTAGTACCTTTGGCCCTCTCTCCCTCCTTAGCCTTTATTAATACTATGCAGTTGCAGGTAGAAATTAGCCAGTCGATTGAGAGCAGTTGTCGAGTATCCACTTCTCTCACTACTATCGTCAGTTTTCTTAAACTTATTTTCCATTCAATATATATGTACATTATAATTGCATTTTGACTGTGCGTTTACTTATATCGCGAACAAATATTTAGCAGGTTATATCAGTGCAGCACGTATCCAATGCGCAAGTGTATTTTCTGTTGAAATAAAGTGAAGCTAGGCATTGCGTATAACATTTTTAAAGCGTCACGCCAGGTGCAAAGTTTGCGTTTTTCGACGAACATCGACGCACCGCAGCAAGCTTTTATCATGACTGATACAAAGCCTCGAGATTTAACCAGATTCGATGGTTCAACGTGGAACTTCGGGGAGAATTGTATTTTCAAATCAAGGGATCGCCGTGCGGATTTCCGTGAAGATGTGACACAGAATGCGTTGGAGCAATTCCACGCGCATCGCTTGGAAGAGGACAAATTGGTTGGTGTACAGATTGAGCACCTACAATATATCTCTAAAAATCTTGGAGACAAAAAAGTCAAACCATCTCCTGCAGCCATGGAATCGAAGTTATTCAGCAGTGCATCACGAAGATTTTCTCCTTATCGGAAAAGGGATTTCTTTATAGCGAGACTCATTCAAGAAGAGAGACGTCGCTCCGATGCAGAAGAAAGCGTCTCATCTCTTACTCTTCTAATTCGTGGGCTTGAGTTGAAGAAAAGTACCAACCAATTAAGAGGAAAAAACATTAAAGGTTGTAAGTCTTAAGGAAAGATAAAAACTAAGTAGAAGAGTAGACCAAGTGTGTATAGTGCAAGATGACTAAAATCATGTTGGAGCCACTAATTTTTGGCATTATTCTTGTTCAATTTTTGATTTTTATTAGTTAAAAAAGACAAAAAAACTATATGGTTGAAGTTTGGAACGTACTTGGAACTAGGTACGAAATTTGTAGTATAGGAGTTTTAGAAGTGTGAGCAGCTAATTCCGGTGTCCATATACTTTAAACGTTTAAAGAATTTATTGTGTTGAGTTTTAGCATGTTATCATGTGGACAGTATAAAAATAACCTAAAATAGTCATATAATTTCGATTACTTCTCATGTAAAGCCGTGATGCCGAAAATGTATTATGCATTACATCGGCAATATTTTAATTGATATATTAGCCAAGTTTCATCAGTATTTATTGTGTGGAAGGTATTTGAAGTTTCAATATACCCTAAATTTTAGTGATTTTTAATTTTTATTGTAAAATCTATAATAATTCAATTTAATATAATCTAAATTCCTATATATTTTATAACGATTAGAAAATGGTTAGTATTAGCTATAAATTAGGTAGAAATAAGTTAAAGGTATGTCGTTGTAATCAAATTTCACTATCAACTTAGATATTTACCAGGGTACAAAAACAATATAATTTTTAGTTGCCACACAGTTTTGTTCTAGGTGTGTTGTATGTTAATTGGCTACATTTATTGTACTTAAAACTTGAATTATCTACATGTGACTAAACACTATGTAATAATACTGTGTATATATATATATATATATATATATATATATATTATGTTATTCTAATTTAATTTTTATTTTATTAATTTTACATTTGTTAATAATATCGTGTACAGTATTACCCCTGTGAGCATACGTAAGATAGCTGCCGTTATTTTAAGAACCAATCTTAACTTCAGTGAATATTTATAATGTTCTTTTGTACCTTCGTACCTCTACTCTGTGTAATTATATTATGTATACAATAAATACGCCTACCGTTATGCGAAGAAACAAGCTTCACTCTAATGTATATTTGTAATGACTTTAGTACCTTTGGCCCTCTCTCCCTCCTTAGCCTTTATTAATACTATGCAGTTGCAGGTAGAAATTAGCCAGTCGATTGAGAGCAGTTGTCGAGTATCCACTTCTCTCACTACTATCGTCAGTTTTCTTAAACTTATTTTCCATTCAATATATATGTACATTATAATTGCATTTTGACTGTGCGTTTACTTATATCGCGAACAAATATTTAGCAGGTTATATCAGTGCAGCACGTATCCAATGCGCAAGTGTATTTTCTGTTGAAATAAAGTGAAGCTAGGCATTGCGTATAACATTTTTAAAGCGTCACGCCAGGTGCAAAGTTTGCGTTTTTCGACGAACATCGACGCACCGCAGCAAGCTTTTATCATGACTGATACAAAGCCTCGAGATTTAACCAGATTCGATGGTTCAACGTGGAACTTCGGGGAGAATTGTATTTTCAAATCAAGGGATCGCCGTGCGGATTTCCGTGAAGATGTGACACAGAATGCGTTGGAGCAATTCCACGCGCATCGCTTGGAAGAGGACAAATTGGTTGGTGTACAGATTGAGCACCTACAATATATCTCTAAAAATCTTGGAGACAAAAAAGTCAAACCATCTCCTGCAGCCATGGAATCGAAGTTATTCAGCAGTGCATCACGAAGATTTTCTCCTTATCGGAAAAGGGATTTCTTTATAGCGAGACTCATTCAAGAAGAGAGACGTCGCTCCGATGCAGAAGAAAGCGTCTCATCTTTTACTCTTCTAATTCGTGGGCTTGAGTTGAAGAAAAGTACCAACCAATTAAGAGGAAAAAACATTAAAGGTTGTAAGTCTTAAGGAAAGATAAAAACTAAGTAGAAGAGTAGACCAAGTGTGTATAGTGCAAGATGACTAAAATCATGTTGGAGCCACTAATTTTTGGCATTATTCTTGTTCAATTTTTGATTTTTATTAGTTAAAAAAGACAAAAAAACTATATGGTTGAAGTTTGGAACGTACTTGGAACTAGGTACGAAATTTGTAGTATAGGAGTTTTAGAAGTGTGAGCAGCTAATTCCGGTGTCCATATACTTTAAACGTTTAAAGAATTTATTGTGTTGAGTTTTAGCATGTTATCATGTGGACAGTATAAAAATAACCTAAAATAGTCATATAATTTCGATTACTTCTCATGTAAAGCCGTGATGCCGAAAATGTATTATGCATTACATCGGCAATATTTTAATTGATATATTAGCCAAGTTTCATCAGTATTTATTGTGTGGAAGGTATTTGAAGTTTCAATATACCCTAAATTTTAGTGACTTTTAATTTTTATTGTAAAATCTATAATAATTCAATTTAATATAATCTAAATTCCTATATATTTTATAACGATTAGAAAATGGTTAGTATTAGCTATAAATTAGGTAGAAATAAGTTAAAGGTATGTCGTTGTAATCAAATTTCACTATCAACTTAGATATTTACCAGGGTACAAAAACAATATAATTTTTAGTTGCCACACAGTTTTGTTCTAGGTGTGTTGTATGTTAATTGGCTACATTTATTGTACTTAAAACTTGAATTATCTACATGTGACTAAACACTATGTAATAATACTGTGTATATATATATATATATATATATATATATATATATATTATGTTATTCTAATTTAATTTTTATTTTATTAATTTTACATTTGTTAATAATATCGTGTACAGTATTACCCCTGTGAGCATACGTAAGATAGCTGCCGTTATTTTAAGAACCAATCTTAACTTCAGTGAATATTTATAATGTACTTTTGTACCTTCGTACCTCTACTCTGTGTAATTATATTATGTATACAATAAATACGCCTACCGTTATGCGAAGAAACAAGCTTCACTCTAATGTATATTTGTAATGACTTTAGTACCTTTGGCCCTCTCTCCCTCCTTAGCCTTTATTAATACTATGCAGTTGCAGGTAGAAATTAGCCAGTCGATTGAGAGCAGTTGTCGAGTATCCACTTCTCTCACTACTATCGTCAGTTTGCTTAAACTTATTTTCCATTCAATATATATGTACATTATAATTGCATTTTGACTGTGCGTTTACTTATATCGCGAACAAATATTTAGCAGGTTATATCAGTGCAGCACGTATCCAATGCGCAAGTGTATTTTCTGTTGAAATAAAGTGAAGCTAGGCATTGCGTATAACATTTTTAAAGCGTCACGCCAGGTGCAAAGTTTGCGTTTTTCGACGAACATCGACGCACCGCAGCAAGCTTTTATCATGACTGATACAAAGCCTCGAGATTTAACCAGATTCGATGGTTCAACGTGGAACTTCGGGGAGAATTGTATTTTCAAAACAAGGGATCGGCGTGCGGATTTCCGTGAAGCTGTGACACAGAATGCGTTGGAGCAATTCCACGCGCATCGCTTGGAAGAGGACAAATTGGTTGGTATACAGATTGAGCACCTACAATATATCTCTAAAAATCTTGGAGACAAAAAAGTCAAACCATCTCCTGCAGCCATGGAATCGAAGTTATTCAGCAGTGCATCACGAAGATTTTCTCCTTATCGGAAAAGGGATTTCTTTATAGCGAGACTCATTCAAGAAGAGAGACGTCGCTCCGATGCAGAAGAAAGCGTCTCATCTCTTACTCTTCTAATTCGTGGGCTTGAGTTGAAGAAAAGTACCAACCAATTAAGAGGAAAAAACATTAAAGGTTGTAAGTCTTAAGGAAAGATAAAAACTAAGTAGAAGAGTAGACCAAGTGTGTATAGTGCAAGATGACTAAAATCATGTTGGAGCCACTAATTTTTGGCATTATTCTTGTTCAATTTTTGATTTTTATTAGTTAAAAAAGACAAAAAAACTATATGGTTGAAGTTTGGAACGTACTTGGAACTAGGTACGAAATTTGTAGTATAGGAGTTTTAGAAGTGTGAGCAGCTAATTCCGGTGTCCATATACTTTAAACGTTTAAAGAATTTATTGTGTTGAGTTTTAGCATGTTATCATGTGGACAGTATAAAAATAACCTAAAATAGTCATATAATTTCGATTACTTCTCATGTAAAGCCGTGATGCCGAAAATGTATTATGTATTACATCGGCAATATTTTAATTGATATATTAGCCAAGTTTCATCAGTATTTATTGTGTGGAAGGTATTTGAAGTTTCAATATACCCTAAATTTTAGTGATTTTTAATTTTTATTGTAAAATCTATAATAATTCAATTTAATATAATCTAAATTCCTATATATTTTATAACGATTAGAAAATGGTTAGTATTAGCTATAAATTAGGTAGAAATAAGTTAAAAGTATGTCGTTGTAATCAAATTTCACTATCAACTTAGATATTTACCAGGGTACAAAAAAATATAATTTTTAGTTGCCACACAGTTTTGTTCTAGGTGTGTTGTATGTTAATTGGCTACATTTATTGTACTTAAAACTTGAATTATCTACATGTGACTAAACACTATGTAATAATACTGTGTGTATATATATATATATATATATATATATATATATATATATATATATATATATATATATATATTATGTTATTCTAATTTAATTTTTATTTTATTAATTTTACATTTGTTAATAATATCGTGTACAGTATTACCCCTGTGAGCATACGTAAGATAGCTGCCGTTATTTTAAGAACCAATCTTAACTTCAGTGAATATTTATAATGTACTTTTGTACCTTCGTACCTCTACTCTGTGTAATTATATTATGTATACAATAAATACGCCTACCGTTATGCGAAGAAACAAGCTTCACTCTAATGTATATTTGTAATGACTTTAGTACCTTTGGCCCTCTCTCCCTCCTTAGCCTTTATTAATACTATGCAGTTGCAGGTAGAAATTAGCCAGTCGATTGAGAGCAGTTGTCGAGTATCCACTTCTCTCACTACTATCGTCAGTTTTCTTAAACTTATTTTCCATTCAATATATATGTACATTATAATTGCATTTTGACTGTGCGTTTACTTATATCGCGAACAAATATTTAGCAGGTTATATCAGTGCAGCACGTATCCAATGCGCAAGTGTATTTTCTGTTGAAATAAAGTGAAGCTAGGCATTGCGTATAACATTTTTAAAGCGTCACGCCAGGTGCAAAGTTTGCGTTTTTCGACGAACATCGACGCACCGCAGCAAGCTTTTATCATGACTGATACAAAGCCTCGAGATTTAACCAGATTCGATGGTTCAACGTGGAACTTCGGGGAGAATTGTATTTTCAAATCAAGGGATCGCCGTGCGGATTTCCGTGAAGATGTGACACAGAATGCGTTGGAGCAATTCCACGCGCATCGCTTGGAAGAGGACAAATTGGTTGGTGTACAGATTGAGCACCTACAATATATCTCTAAAAATCTTGGAGACAAAAAAGTCAAACCATCTCCTGCAGCCATGGAATCGAAGTTATTCAGCAGTGCATCACGAAGATTTTCTCCTTATCGGAAAAGGGATTTCTTTATAGCGAGACTCATTCAAGAAGAGAGACGTCGCTCCGATGCAGAAGAAAGCGTCTCATCTCTTACTCTTCTAATTCGTGGGCTTGAGTTGAAGAAAAGTACCAACCAATTAAGAGGAAAAAACATTAAAGGTTGTAAGTCTTAAGGAAAGATAAAAACTAAGTAGAAGAGTAGACCAAGTGTGTATAGTGCAAGATGACTAAAATCATGTTGGAGCCACTAATTTTTGGCATTATTCTTGTTCAATTTTTGATTTTTATTAGTTAAAAAAGACAAAAAAACTATATGGTTGAAGTTTGGAACGTACTTGGAACTAGGTACGAAATTTGTAGTATAGGAGTTTTAGAAGTGTGAGCAGCTAATTCCGGTGTCCATATACTTTAAACGTTTAAAGAATTTATTGTGTTGAGTTTTAGCATGTTATCATGTGGACAGTATAAAAATAACCTAAAATAGTCATATAATTTCGATTACTTCTCATGTAAAGCCGTGATGCCGAAAATGTATTATGCATTACATCGGCAATATTTTAATTGATATATTAGCCAAGTTTCATCAGTATTTATTGTGTGGAAGGTATTTGAAGTTTCAATATACCCTAAATTTTAGTGATTTTTAATTTTTATTGTAAAATCTATAATAATTCAATTTAATATAATCTAAATTCTTATATATTTTATAACGATTAGAAAATGGTTAGTATTAGCTATAAATTAGGTAGAAATAAGTTAAAAGTATGTCGTTGTAATCAAATTTCACTATCAACTTAGATATTTACCAGGGTACAAAAAAATATAATTTTTAGTTGCCACACAGTTTTGTTCTAGGTGTGTTGTATGTTAATTGGCTACATTTATTGTACTTAAAACTTGAATTATCTACATGTGACTAAACACTATGTAATAATACTGTGTATATATATATATATATATATATATATATATATATATATATATATATATATATATATATATATATTATGTTATTCTAATTTAATTTTTATTTTATTAATTTTACATTTGTTAATAATATCGTGTACAGTATTACCCCTGTGAGCATACGTAAGATAGCTGCCGTTATTTTAAGAACCAATCTTAACTTCAGTGAATATTTATAATGTACTTTTGTACCTTCGTACCTCTACTCTGTGTAATTATATTATGTATACAATAAATACGCCTACCGTTATGCGAAGAAACAAGCTTCACTCTAATGTATATTTGTAATGACTTTAGTACCTTTGGCCCTCTCTCCCTCCTTAGCCTTTATTAATACTATGCAGTTGCAGGTAGAAATTAGCCAGTCGATTGAGAGCAGTTGTCGAGTATCCACTTCTCTCACTACTATCGTCAGTTTTCTTAAACTTATTTTCCATTCAATATATATGTACATTATAATTGCATTTTGACTGTGCGTTTACTTATATCGCGAACAAATATTTAGCAGGTTATATCAGTGCAGCACGTATCCAATGCGCAAGTGTATTTTCTGTTGAAATAAAGTGAAGCTAGGCATTGCGTATAACATTTTTAAAGCGTCACGCCAGGTGCAAAGTTTGCGTTTTTCGACGAACATCGACGCACCGCAGCAAGCTTTTATCATGACTGATACAAAGCCTCGAGATTTAACCAGATTCGATGGTTCAACGTGGAACTTCGGGGAGAATTGTATTTTCAAATCAAGGGATCGCCGTGCGGATTTCCGTGAAGATGTGACACAGAATGCGTTGGAGCAATTCCACGCGCATCGCTTGGAAGAGGACAAATTGGTTGGTGTACAGATTGAGCACCTACAATATATCTCTAAAAATCTTGGAGACAAAAAAGTCAAACCATCTCCTGCAGCCATGGAATCGAAGTTATTCAGCAGTGCATCACGAAGATTTTCTCCTTATCGGAAAAGGGATTTCTTTATAGCGAGACTCATTCAAGAAGAGAGACGTCGCTCCGATGCAGAAGAAAGCGTCTCATCTCTTACTCTTCTAATTCGTGGGCTTGAGTTGAAGAAAAGTACCAACCAATTAAGAGGAAAAAACATTAAAGGTTGTAAGTCTTAAGGAAAGATAAAAACTAAGTAGAAGAGTAGACCAAGTGTGTATAGTGCAAGATGACTAAAATCATGTTGGAGCCACTAATTTTTGGCATTATTCTTGTTCAATTTTTGATTTTTATTAGTTAAAAAAGACAAAAAAACTATATGGTTGAAGTTTGGAACGTACTTGGAACTAGGTACGAAATTTGTAGTATAGGAGTTTTAGAAGTGTGAGCAGCTAATTCCGGTGTCCATATACTTTAAACGTTTAAAGAATTTATTGTGTTGAGTTTTAGCATGTTATCATGTGGACAGTATAAAAATAACCTAAAATAGTCATATAATTTCGATTACTTCTCGTGTAAAGCCGTGATGCCGAAAATGTATTATGCATTACATCGGCAATATTTTAATTGATATATTAGCCAAGTTTCATCAGTATTTATTGTGTGGAAGGTATTTGAAGTTTCAATATACCCTAAATTTTAGTGATTTTTAATTTTTATTGTAAAATCTATAATAATTCAATTTAATATAATCTAAATTCCTATATATTTTATAACGATTAGAAAATGGTTAGTATTAGCTATAAATTAGGTAGAAATAAGTTAAAAGTATGTCGTTGTAATCAAATTTCACTATCAACTTAGATATTTACCAGGGTACAAAAAAATATAATTTTTAGTTGCCACACAGTTTTGTTCTAGGTGTGTTGTATGTTAATTGGCTACATTTATTGTACTTAAAACTTGAATTATCTACATGTGACTAAACACTATGTAATAATACTGTGTATATATATATATATACACAGTATTATTACATACACATATATATATATATTATGTTATTCTAATTTAATTTTTATTTTATTAATTTTACATTTGTTAATAATATCGTGTACAGTATTACCCCTGTGAGCATACGTAAGATAGCTGCCGTTATTTTAAGAACCAATCTTAACTTCAGTGAATATTTATAATGTACTTTTGTACCTTCGTACCTCTACTCTGTGTAATTATATTATGTATACAATAAATACGCCTACCGTTATGCGAAGAAACAAGCTTCACTCTAATGTATATTTGTAATGACTTTAGTACCTTTGGCCCTCTCTCCCTCCTTAGCCTTTATTAATACTATGCAGTTGCAGGTAGAAATTAGCCAGTCGATTGAGAGCAGTTGTCGAGTATCCACTTCTCTCACTACTATCGTCAGTTTGCTTAAACTTATTTTCCATTCAATATATATGTACATTATAATTGCATTTTGACTGTGCGTTTACTTATATCGCGAACAAATATTTAGCAGGTTATATCAGTGCAGCACGTATCCAATGCGCAAGTGTATTTTCTGTTGAAATAAAGTGAAGCTAGGCATTGCGTATAACATTTTTAAAGCGTCACGCCAGGTGCAAAGTTTGCTTTTTTCGAAGAACATCGACGCACCGCAGCAAGCTTTTATCATGACTGATACAAAGCCTAGAGATTTAACCAGATTCGATGGTTCAACGTGGAACTTCGGGGAGAATTGTATTTTCAAATCAAGGGATCGCCGTGCGGATTTCCGTGAAGATGTGACACAGAATGCGTTGGAGCAATTCCACGCGCATCGCTTGGAAGAGGACAAATTGGTTGGTATACAGATTGAGCACCTACAATATATCTCTAAAAATCTTGGAGACAAAAAAGTCAAACCATCTCCTGCAGCCATGGAATCGAAGTTATTCAGCAGTGCATCACGAAGATTTTCTCCTTATCGGAAAAGGGATTTCTTTATAGCGAGACTCATTCAAGAAGAGAGACGTCGCTCCGATGCAGAAGAAAGCGTCTCATCTCTTACTCTTCTAATTCGTGGGCTTGAGTTGAAGAAAAGTACCAACCAATTAAGAGGAAAAAACATTAAAGGTTGTAAGTCTTAAGGAAAGATAAAAACTAAGTAGAAGAGTAGACCAAGTGTGTATAGTGCAAGATGACTAAAATCATGTTGGAGCCACTAATTTTTGGCATTATTCTTGTTCAATTTTTGATTTTTATTAGTTAAAAAAGACAAAAAAACTATATGGTTGAAGTTTGGAACGTACTTGGAACTAGGTACGAAATTTGTAGTATAGGAGTTTTAGAAGTGTGAGCAGCTAATTCCGGTGTCCATATACTTTAAACGTTTAAAGAATTTATTGTGTTGAGTTTTAGCATGTTATCATGTGGACAGTATAAAAATAACCTAAAATAGTCATATAATTTCGATTACTTCTCATGTAAAGCCGTGATGCCGAAAATGTATTATGTATTACATCGGCAATATTTTAATTGATATATTAGCCAAGTTTCATCAGTATTTATTGTGTGGAAGGTATTTGAAGTTTCAATATACCCTAAATTTTAGTGATTTTTAATTTTGATTGTAAAATCTATAATAATTCAATTTAATATAATCTAAATTCCTATATATTTTATAACGATTAGAAAATGGTTAGTATTAGCTATAAATTAGGTAGAAATAAGTTAAAAGTATGTCGTTGTAATCAAATTTCACTATCAACTTAGATATTTACCAGGGTACATGTGACTAAACACTATGTAATATTACTGTGTATATATATATATATATATATATATATATATATATATATATATATATATTATGTTATTCTAATTTAATTTTTATTTTATTAATTTTACATTTGTTAATAATATCGTGTACAGTTTTACCCCTGTGAGCATACGTAAGATAGCTGCCGTTATTTTAAGAACCAATCTTAACTTCAGTGAATATTTATAATGTACTTTTGTACCTTCGTACCTCTACTCTGTGTAATTATATTATGTGTACAATAAATACGCCTACCGTTATGCGAAGAAACAAGCTTCACTCTAATGTATATTTGTAATGACTTTAGTACCTTTGGCCCTCTCTCCCTCCTTAGCCTTTATTAATACTATGCAGTTGCAGGTAGAAATTAGCCAATCGATTGAGAGCAGTTGTCGAGTATCCACTTCTCTCACTACTATCGTCAGTTTTCTTAAACTTATTTTCCATTCAATATATATGTACATTATAATTGCATTTTGACTGTGCGTTTACTTATATCGCGAACAAATATTTAGCAGGTTATATCAGTGCAGCACGTATCCAATGCGCAAGTGTATTTTCTGTTGAAATAAAGTGAAGCTAGGCATTGCGTATAACATTTTTATAGCGTCACGCCAGGTGGAAAGTTTGCTTTTTTCGAAGAACATCGACGCACCGCAGCAAGCTTTTATCATGACTGATACAAAGCCTCGAGATTTAACCAGATTCGATGGTTCAACGTGGAACTTCGGGGAGAATTGTATTTTCAAATCAAGGGATCGCCGTGCGGATTTCCGTGAAGATGTGACACAGAATGCGTTGGAGCAATTCCACGCGCATCGCTTGGAAGAGGACAAATTGGTTGGTATACAGATTGAGCACCTACAATATATCTCTAAAAATCTTGGAGACAAAAAAGTCAAACCATCTCCTGCAGCCATGGAATCGAAGTTATTCAGCAGTGCATCACGAAGATTTTCTCCTTATCGGAAAAGGGATTTCTTTATAGCGAGACTCATTCAAGAAGAGAGACGTCGCTCCGATGCAGAAGAAAGCGTCTCATCTCTTACTCTTCTAATTCGTGGGCTTGAGTTGAAGAAATGTACCAACCAACTAAGAGGAAAAAACATTAAAGGTTGTAAGTCTTAAGGAAAGATAAAAACTAAGTAGAAGAGTAGACCAAGTGTGTATAGTGCAAGATGACTAAAATCATGTTGGAGCCACTAATTTTTGGCATTATTCTTGTTCAATTTTTGATTTTTATTAGTTAAAAAAGACAAAAAAACTATATGGTTGAAGTTTGGAACGTACTTGGAACTAGGTACGAAATTTGTAGTATAGGAGTTTTAGAAGTGTGAGCAGCTAATTCCGGTGTCCATATACTTTAAACGATTAAAGAATTTATTGTGCTGAGTTTTAGCATGTTATCATGTGGACAGTAAAAAAATAACCTAAAATAGTCATATAATTTCGATTACTTCTCATGTAAAGCCGTGATGCCGAAAATGTATTATGCATTACATCGGCAATATTTTAATTGATATATTAGCCAAGTTTCATCAGTATTTATTGTGTGGAAGGTATTTGAAGTTTCAATATACCCTAAATTTTAGTGATTTTTAATTTTTATTGTAAAATCTATAATAATTCAATTTAATATAATCTAAATTCCTATATATTTTATAACGATTAGAAAATGGTTAGTATTAGCTATAAATTAGGTAGAAATAAGTTAAAAGTATGTCGTTGTAATCAAATTTCACTATCAACTTAGATATTTACCAGGGTACATGTGACTAAACACTATGTAATATTACTGTGTATATATATATATATATATATATATATATTATGTTATTCTAATTTAATTTTTATTTTATTAATTTTACATTTGTTAATAATATCGTGTACAGTTTTACCCCTGTGAGCATACGTAAGATAGCTGCCGTTATTTTAAGAACCAATCTTAACTTCAGTGAATATTTATAATGTACTTTTGTACCTTCGTACCTCTACTCTGTGTAATTATATTATGTATACAATAAATACGCCTACCGTTATGCGAAGAAACAAGCTTCACTCTAATGTATATTTGTAATGACTTTAGTACCTTTGGCCCTCTCTCCCTCCTTAGCCTTTATTAATACTATGCAGTTGCAGGTAGAAATTAGCCAGTCGATTGAGAGCAGTTGTCGAGTAACTTTTATAGAATATACTTTAACTTTGGACTAGGATTGTATAGCTAATATAATTAACCTTCATTAAAAGACAAAAATTATATTATTTAATATTTTAAATTCTTTTATATCGGATATTATAAAGAATGCGATGATGAATACATCTAAGTATAACATACTATAACATGTATAAAACACTTTTGCTAATCAATTTGTTATGCATGTATGAAAAATGGATTTCGTTCAGATTGTTCTTTCCTGTACTTATTAACAGAAAGACGAATGTCGTACATAAATTCTCTCACAGCCCTATAACAATCAAACGAACCACATCTCGCCTATCAGCCAGCGACAGCCGCGGGTCACTCCGCCTCATTGCCCATCCATCGAGACCATCCATCTAATTATATACATAATTCTCCCCAGCCGTTAAATCCATTCGAATTAATTTCATTCGCAACCTACGCTTCGCCCGATGACTTTCGCGCTATATAGGCCCACACCCACGACGACAACTACACGCCTATGTAGGATACATATATATCCCTACACTAGCAAGCTACCGCTGCAGCGGCGGCATCAGGGGTGGCCGTTTACGCGGGCCAACATAAAACAATAATGACGAAACATAAACGACGCGCTCTCGCGGCACTTAACACTTGGTACTTAAACAACTGGCAAATTACTCCCTTGTCTGCGCGAGGGCCACCACCACGACTATACTGCAATGTGAACGGAAACACTGCGAGCGGACGCCTCGAGAGCAATCGATCCGCGGTGTGTCTTTTCGCGTCGCGCTAGGTGTAGGCGTATGCCGCCGTTGCTCGTGACCGGGCGAACTTAATGATTCATCAAGTTTAATTAAACGCTAGGCGTAAACCGCGCGCTTTAATTAAAGTCCGTGTTGTATGAGCGGCGGATGTGTGTATGGCGAGCATGAGACTGGCGATGCGCGAGGTGTATACGTGATGAGGTAGGGGATATCAGGAGGTTTTGAGGTTTTTTTTGTTTTGATGAGTGGAATTTTAAGGAATTCTTTTCCAAGGTGAGGGGAAGGAGGTGATGGTGGTTGAGGAAAAGGAATGGAGGATGGGAGGAAGCGAGGCGGTAGGATGGTCTGCGTGCTAAATTAAGAATTTGGTACAGGATGCAGATCATCAGCTTAGGGTGGATTTACCTTGAGACAAAGTAAAGTTGAATTTCGGTAAAAAATTCGGTAAATACTAAAATTAAAAATTATCATGAATTTCAATAATTTACTTGGCTTACATGGTGGTCGAATATTTGACGTGTATATTTTCTTAGTTGGAAAAGAAAAATACCACAGCGCCCAGATATATATATATATATATATATATATATATATATATATATATATATATATATATATATATATATATGATATGCATGGGGAACAATTTATGAATGGATTTATACATTTTATCTGAGATATAAAAAAACCTGTTACTATTGTTATATATACTACAAGAACGTATATCTTTTCAGTCAGAAATTAACCTTATATTTCAATTTAAAAATATCCTCCCCGTGTAAATCTTATGGAAAAGCATTCCTGCACCAACTATGTTTAGTAGTTCATCTGGAATCCATTAGTATCGCATTGCAAAAATATTTGGGGCCCTCTAAGGTGGTTCATGCATCAATATGTATCTGGATTATAAAAATTTATATAATAGTCGGTTTTCCGAGCTATTTTCATATCACAATATGGGAAACAATATAATGTAAAAGAAGGACACTTCAAGCGACAAATAAGTGCCCTTCTTTTATATTATATCGTTTCTCGTGTAGAAAATATTGTGATATATAAAAACAGATTATTATATAAATATAAAATTCTAAAAATCTATAAAACGTATAAAATCTTTACGAACAAAAAATCTTTATAATTCATGTACATATCGTCGGCTGAGCGGAAGAACCGTTCAACTCGGCGCACACTCGAAGAAGAGGTTAACTCGGAGCGCGCCCCAAGAGTAGATCAACTGAGATATCGCGTAAAGGACGACTTCTTTAGCTAATTATTCTTCGCTCTCCGTTGTGTTTTTGTAACTCAAAAGAATATGAGAACAAATATGACCACAAAAAAAGCAATTTACAATTATTTTTAGTTTTTTAGTAGGATTATTTAGTTTTTATTCAGTTTTCTCTTTGGGGCATGGCGCTTAACCAGCTTCTGCAATTTTAATGATATGTACAGCATTTATACTTACCATGTTTCTACAATGTATATGACATATTCGCTTAAGAAGGGCGAATTCTTGTCCACCTGTGCTTCATTTATCAAACATGAATAATTTAATTATGGTTTACTATATGTCATAGCATAAGGAGGTTGCATCATAGACTATGCACCTTTAGACGGTCATTAATAATCGGCACACTCATCGGAAAAGTAGTTCTCTTCCTGTAATAGGTGTATGTATCCAAATTGGTTCTATAAAGTTTTGAATCCGTTATTCCACGCGCTTATAGGCAGCAAATTTTTAATTTAAATCAATATCAGAAAAATATTAAGGTTTGAAGTATTGAAAATGTAGACTAGAGCTCGTAACCATTTATTATATAGTAAACCATAATTATCATATCTTTAGTAAGCATAAAAGTTCAAATATATAAGGTTGTTATTATTCAAAATTTTTAAATTCAATATGGCCCTTGAAATATGTGTATTTAAATACAATTGAGGGGCCATCTATATAAAAAATAATAAATAAATAATCGGTTGGCATATAAAACCCAAGATATTCTATTGTCCCTTAATTTGTTAAACAAATTTTTTTTCTATTTGCTTTTCTTGAGATAATATTATTATTGTAGCTTATCGGCTATAAATTTCTTTGAAATAAATAATAATTTATTTTGTTATGCTATTTTAACCCTCAAACCGCACACTTGTATCTAGCACCCATAAACCGTACACAGGTGTGAATTGTGATTTCATGATTTCATCAGCTGATTTATACCTCGGGAAATCGAATGCGTGAAATGCCAGTAACTTCAAAATTATATATGTGTACGGTATACCTCGGCCGAAAATCGAATGTATGAAATGCAGCAATTTGAAAATTATTTTTGTTTTATTTAAAAGAATTTATAAAATTTCTTATTGTATTCATTAGCATACAAATTTTAATTTACAATAGTAAGATTAAATAATAGTACAAATAATAAGCGACTCCATCAAAAAATAAGTTAGAAAATATAAATAAATAATAATATAATCAATAAAACATGCTTCATCTATAAGATCTACATAGTGGGGTCACTGACTTAAGCATTCACAGTACGCAAAAACTAAATAAAATAAACCCCCGCGCCTACTCAACAAAATGCCACCTAGTTGAACGCGTCAGACCTCTTTGTTCAATTCACCAGAGACCTTAAATTTCGCTTTCACCTCACTCTCGCAATTCTGCCACGGAATGAATATAATATACCATAATATATCGACGGTTGAGTCGAAGAAGAGGCTAACTCGGCGTTTGCTTGAAGAAGAGGCTAACTCAGATTTCGCTTGACAAAGAGGCTAACTCGGCGTTCGCTTAAGGAAGATGCTAACTCGAAAATTGCGTAAAGAAGGGCTACTTTAATTAATTATTTCTCGTATTTCATTTTCTAAAGAGCAACAATAAGAAATAGAAAAACATATGGTTAGCGAAAACATTAATTTATCTATTTCTTTTTGTTACTTTTTACAAAATTAAACGCGAGAAATAATTAGTTAAAGTAACCCTACTTTACACGCTTTCTGAATTAGCCTCTTCTTCAAACGAACGCCGAGTTAGCCTCTTCTTCAAGAGAAATCTGAGTTAGCCTCTTCTTCAAGCAGACGCCGAGTCAACCTCGTCTTCGACTTAACCGTCGATGTACATCAAGCAACATACAGTTACGTATTATCCTTATAATAATACTCTCGAACGCATTTAACGCGAGAGCCTCGGTCGAGCGAAGCCGGGACCGATTATCCGCGAGGGCTGACGCTCGCGCGCACCGTATATCCACGCGCTTAAAATTTATTCTATATAAAACCCGACAAAGAAGGTGAAAGTATATCGCGGCCAATCGGCTAATGGCGAAATTAGCGACCACTCGAGCGTGACGCTCACCAACGTACGCGTGTGTATATCATACACACATGCATGCATAATATACGGTACCTACACGCGCGCCTTGGACAATATTCGCGGATGCACGCTGGAGAAACGCAACAAAGAAGCTTAGCCTATCGTACACCTGCGCGAGCACGGCTATTAAGCTATGGGGTGTGCTACGTACGGCGTACCGTGTGTACGTGGAGGTTGTATTATAGGAGTAAGCTTCGAGCGCGAGATTGCCTGCGCGGGATTTTTCATGAGTCAGCGCGTACGGCTGCGGCGATTTTCCAATGGCGATGCGCGTTGTGTGTGTCCATTGTCCGACAGCATGTTTATTGCTATTTCATATTGCGCTCTGTGCTCGGTGCTATTGCGAAAGTTGATCGTGATTTCGTCATGTCGTATATAAGGCGCTGATGTGATTCGTTGCTGAGAGTTGTGCATGTTTTGATAAATAAAATTATATCGTGACATTAGTAGTGGTAATTTATGATGCGCAGTACCTAAGTAATTTCGACGAATAATTGTAGGATTTGTTACGAGATTCTGCATCGAAAAATGTAAGTATTTCAAATATGAGGGAAAAGCGTTTATAAATAAATCACGTACTCACATTATTATTAATTTGTCACAATTAAATCTGAGACAAATATTATTAATTTCTTCTGTTGCTGAAATAATTTTCTTTAAAAATACTTTTTAATCTTGAACGTATTAAGTAAACGTTGTTTTAAAACTTAATATTAGGTTTCACTTTATTATAAAAAAAAACAGCGACTCAATGACAATAATTTACAACAATTTCATTTGTACATAAATATTGTTTACGCAAGCACTCTAATAATCACTTTCTAAAATCAATAAAACTCACCTAGCAGAGTCTATACGGCCTTAAATATCGCGTATCGTGCGTGTTGCCTAACAATTTTGTGCCCTGGAATTGAATTCGCGCGCGCTTGAGGTCGATAATTCATGAAGCAAAAGGTCATTCCATCGCTGTAAAGCACCTTTACGACTCGCTTCCTCTTACAAATCGAGAGACAAATCGTTCAACCAGCGCAAAGCAACAAAAAGAATCCTATTTTGCAGCGACGCCGCGCGACACAACCCATACATCTTACTTTCCCCGAATTCGGACGCATTACCAGCGCGCACGCATGTCATATGTCCGCCGCGAAAGCATCAGCGCGCACAAAAGTGCCGAATCATTTCGGCTTTGCTCACCGTCAAACGTGCACACGAACAACGCGCCAACGAAAAGTAGAAACGCCGAAAGGGAGATGAGTAAAAAAAAATACAAAACACGAAACCATTTATCTCGTAAAAAGAATGAAGGAGAAAACACGCGCGTGGGTGTGCAGTCGATTGGAAAATTCGCGGGAAATCCCTTAATTCGCTCGGCTCCCGACGGACAAAACTGTGCGCACGCTCAACAAAAAGGTCGAGAGAGGAAGAGAGAGGCGATAAATTCTGAAGCGCGGCGCGCGCGTAAGACGTAATGAAAGTCAAATAGCGGTTCGGCACCCCTGCAGCAGCAACAGCAGCAGACTGTCCGCTTTAAAACGGGGAAAAAAATAGACGAGCTCGCGCGGCGGAAAAAAAGGAGACGAAACGAGAGTTGAGGGGGGGGGGGCATATGGCCTCCTATATACATAGCACACGCGTATACACCCTCGGATGCAGAGGCAGAGCTAGCCCGTAACAACCCCCCTTATTATCTATACGCGTTGGGTGCTGCCGCCGCCGCTTTTTAATTTTACAATATCCCCATAAAATATTCCGCCATAACAGTAAAAGTGTTGTGCGTACAGGGACACACGCGCGAGGAGATACTATAAGCGCGCTAAGCTGTGATTTGCGAGCTGGGATATTATACGCGGGATGTTCAAGGTTTTTGCGGATGATTGTCGCTTAGGGCCGACGACTTTCGTGTGTGTGTATATAGGAGGGGACGCTCCGAATCACCTTAAGAGATTTTCTCCTTCTGCTTTGTGCTGCTCGTCGTGTGGTGGTTTTATACACGCGACGGAGGCGTAATTAAATAATAGGACGATACAGTGAGTAATGTGTCACCCTACAGCTTGTGCGTAATAGTTTGAAAATGGAAATTTTTTAATTTTTGGGTTTTGTCGACGTTGAGGAAGAGATAAATGATATTTGAACAGAATCGTGTTACTTATGAATTCTGTTACTTGTGTGCCATAATTTATAATGATTTTCTTTATGCGTGATTGTCAAAGAAGTTGAATTTCTGGTGTCTGATACCTTTAAATATATATATATATATATTTAATGTTATTATATATATATATATATATATAAAAACATTTTAGTCATGTTATATATATATATATATATATAACATGACTAAAATGTTTTTAGAGAGTAGATACATATCAAGTAGAAGATATTTCTTCGGTCTGAAAGTTTAAAGATTTAAACAAAATATCTTCTATTGCATTAATTATTGGTAATATCACTCAAAAAATCTTGTTCCTTAATAAATCTTCAGTACAAATTCCAAATCTATAATACAAATACCACAACAATAACATTGTACAAGTAACTAATTAAAAAAATAGTCTGTTTTATTCTGAAATATATCTTTTTCTATTCAAACAAAATTCAATAAAACGCATTCGATCTGTCTAGTTCTATTTGTACACTTCATATCATTACTAATAGATTAAAATAATGACCATC
Source organism: Gastracanthus pulcherrimus (assembly GCA_949152435.1). Taxonomy (NCBI): domain Eukaryota; kingdom Metazoa; phylum Arthropoda; class Insecta; order Hymenoptera; family Pteromalidae; genus Gastracanthus; species Gastracanthus pulcherrimus. Next base: position 28,244,171 of record OX424573.1, on the reverse strand, counting down.
ATGAAAATCTATATCCATTATACAATTAAGCCGTGATCTATCTACTTATGTACGAATAATCCGACGGACGTATCAAAATACAATTTTTCACAATAACAACGGTCCAGCGTGTACGCGACCGGCCAAACGGTAACAGGTTTCTCTCCATCGAAAATCCGATTAAACCTAAAAAAACTCACTGCAAACAATCCACATATAGCGTATCACCGAGTACGTCTATGTCCCCCTCTATCCAGAACTCGCTGCAGATTTCTAGGAATGAGAAAAAATCACGATTTCGCAACAACCCCCCCGCGATACTCGACAAAAGGCGTCGGCGGTACGTATATAGCTCCGCTCAACCCCTCGCGTCCATAAAATAAGTCAAAGGGTATTTTCTCGGGGGCTTGTTTGATCAGGCCCGAGAGCGAGCCCAGAGACGCGATAGCGCGTCTCTCGTTTCACGTAATCCGCTCGAAAATATCCGATCTCCGCGTTCATCGGCGACGCGCGACGCGACGTGTATATATATACGCAGTGAATCCGGTCAGTCCGGTTCTCTCGCTTCGCCCGAGTGTGTAAACATCACGCGTCGTCCGTTATAGTCGCGCTCTTGCCGTGCGGATTTTTTCACTTTCGATCCCCTCCCCCCCCCCCTCTTTTTAGAAGAGTAGCCACCGATTTATCCCCCTTCCTATACGTTGCGCGATGGCTACTACGTATTATATGTATAAAGAAGTGTCTAATTGCATCGAGAATATCACACTTGAGCAGAATACTTTGCTGCAGCTTAAATCAGACTACGACCCCCATTTTTATTCATTTTTTTATCGGCGGGGTCAGTATATCACGAGATTTTCTAGTATCTTACGCATTTTGTGCAATTAGTAATAGTACGAAGCTTTGAAAGTAAAGCCTAAGCGATCACGCTGGTGGATGGAGTATATACGGTCTTTTATAGTCGAAGCTTGTAAGGGGCGAGGGTGTTACGTGTTACGTATAGGTTAGTATATTCATACGATGCGAAATTTTAGTAGCAATATAGCTATGATAATAGTTTCACGAATGGGGAAATCAAAATATAATGGTCGCCAAAAGTAATTGAACTTCACGAAATGGCAATTTCGATAAAGTGACATTTTTATGCGATACTTATATTTAGAGTTGAGTAAAATATTGATTGAATATTTTTGCTAAGTATTGTACAGTTTTTTTGGTAACTTGAAATAATTTTGAAGAGTAAATTTATAACTTTATGCTTACTCATATATGCAACTCTTTCGTCATTACTATAATATCAAACAAAATAAACTGATACAAAATAAATAATAACACGAGAAATGTTATTATTAAAGGGAAAGACAAAGCAGAGAAAAGCAAAATAAATAAAATCGTATATATATTGAAATATAAGAATTCTCCAATTTCATAGGTAAGGAAAGGATTATATTAAAGCTATGAACAAACAGACACGTTCATGACTTCCATTGGATTAAATAAGCATACTAGACTATGCATTCAGATTTAGTTAAAGACTTCAAAATTAAAAATGACACATATAAACTTACAGAAAATATTAATTAACAAATAAACAAGAGAAAAACAGAATTTCAATAAACAGTACACTTTATTTATCAGAAATAAAAACAAAAATATATCATATTCATAGAATCATTGTCGTTAGATTATCATCAAACTATAAATAATGTTTTAATTCTCTCCTATATAACGGCTTAGCTTAACATTTTCGAATTATGTGCAAGTCGATGGCGGAAAGTCATTTTATTTTGTTCCTTTGTCTTCTACAAGTCGCTAACTAAAATAAATCGATAATTGAATTTTTAATAATAAAATGATATATATAAATGATATATATCCATTTCCTTATATGCATTTATGTATCTACTTTTCGTTTTTCAAACCTTCATAAAATTTGTAATTTTATCACAAAAGATAAAAACAAGAAATAAAATGAAACCCGTCTAAAATAAAATGTACAATATTAATCAGTAAAATATTATATTATAGATAAGAGCAGACCGGTATCATAAGATTGTATTCGCTACGTGCATAGACTGAAGCGTCATCTAGAATTCGAAACGACTGGCGAACTTTTCTTCAGTTACTCAACATATACATATATACACACACACATACACACACATATATATATATATATATATATATATATATATATATATATATATATATATATATATATATATATATATATATATATATATATATATATATATATATATATATATATATATATATATATATGTATATGTATAGTAATACATTCAAGTCCGTCAACGCCGCCGTTTCTGGCTACCCCGGGCGCTGCGATCGTCTCTTTTATCACCTATAAGTCCATGCACGTAGCGAATAGGATGCATCGCAATGCGTAACTCACTTGCGAAATACACTGTATTTCCTTTTCGAAGCAGCGACGCGACAACCCGCCTGTACGAATGAAGAAAACGTTATAGACGACCGCAGAGTGAAAAAGAACAAATATAAGAAAAAAACAAAAAATGGCGAGGAGCGAAGGAGCGTACACATAGACTATACGCGGGGCGATAATGTCATTCTCGCCGATAAATGCGAGCGATAACGAGCCTATCATTACGCCGCGGTATATATAAAACCCGCGCTCGTACATAATATACGACAGCACACGCATGGTGATTGGGTAAATTTTTAATTTTTATTGCGTAAATCGCGAGCGCCAAATCTGTCTCGGATCTGATAGCCGTGTGCTCGCGCGTTTTTATGGTGATTATTATAGTGCGCGAGTGTGCGTCTGGTGTACGTGTGCTCTGCAATCTGCGGGTAGCGCGATTACGGCGAGATAGCACTAATGGGAAAGTCGCGCATATGTCGAAGATTTCTCCTCTTTTTCTGTGGTTTACTCGCTTTTTTTCTAGGATTGTAGTTTTTTATGTTTCGCGTGCACGCTACAATTATAATTACATGATTTAGGTAAATAGATATTCTCATGGGTACGTGTAGTTTTTGATGGATTTATATATACTAGAATGATAAGTGGTTTTCGTTATCAAATTATTTGATAACTGAACTAAATATTACTTGAAAATTAAGTTTTAAGTATATCCTAGGGTCCTAATAAAAAGACATTTACCTCATAAGATTCAATTAGAAAAGACGTATCTTTTTAATTTATCTCGTAGGCTCTTTTTAACACGGAAAATCGCTATAACGTTAATCATAATTAATATTTATCATTTAATAATTAGCATTAACTCTTTCAGTCATACTTTTTTATACTTCACCAATTTTTGTAAAACTTTGTACATAAAGGTTTGTTGGGCCACTAAAAACGAATATTAAGTCAGATTTAATAAATTTAAAATAGCCCACCCAATATGACGGATAAATAAATTTTCTTCCTCCATATTGGATCGACCATTTTGTATTCTGCAATTTTTACATCGAATTCACAATCATCAACCTCGAATACCCTTGTATACGAATTTTTATCAAATTATTTTATATGGTTTTCAAATAATTATATTTTTCTTGATAAAATGCTATTTTTAGAGTTTTGTATATTTACTGCACTTTTGTAATTAACAACAGGTATTCGACTTCGTTTGAATTTCATTTATTTCTAAACTACCTCGCTACGTTAAATCTGTTGTAGAAAAAGTATACCATATGTGATACACTATGGCTCAGAGGGTTAAGATAATAATCGCGTATCAATTAGAATTAAAAAATTATGAAAGTTAGATTTTAAACTAACAGTCTTCTAATACTTCTATAGCCTAAACGACTAGTGTAACTAAATAACCTAAAAACCGATACGATTTTTCTAGTCAGAGCTCACAAGATACGTTTTTCCCGATACGTAAATACCGATCGGTATAATTTCTTAGTAGGTATATAATGTTAGAACAATCACACTACCTATACTGTAAAAACACTGTTCATAATTAGAAATCCTTATGTTCAGAAATAAAATGTTATATTACACTAATCAATGACCATTCACTCTATAGTTGATATAAAACTTACCAATAAGAACGTTAGCTTTCTTCCAATAATAAGTTTAGTGAATAATTTCTTCGAAGCTCTTCCTTATGAGAATGAAATCATTTTTAAAAATCCGAAAACCCTAATACATAAACTTTACTACGGCAATTGTATACCGTTCATCCGGTTCAAGCAATCACCTCAAATTATCAAAATAACGTTAGCTCTCTCAGAGACAAAGACACACACACACACACACACACACACACATACAAAGGGGAGACAACAAAATTGAAGTCAACAAAACCGGAATAATCATTCGAGCGTTTCATTGTTCCCTCCACGCTGCTGCATCGCTCGCCTTCTTATATACCGTTGAAGCTCGGCGAAGTAAGTCTGTCGTAATTTAAGGAATAATGCGCGCTGCGCATTTCGCCACGCGCTGATATTAGAAGGGCAGTGCAGCGACGGCGGCAATTGCAAATCCCGGCCTTCTGCAGCTCGCGCGCGCGCGCAGCCTAATGGCGCCGAGTAAATACGAAGGGGATAAGTGCCGGCGAATTTCCGCGAAGAGGAGCAGAAACTAAAGCTGCTGCTGCTGCTGCATGCGTATATATAACGAATTGCAGGCATGAGGCTGCGCAAAAAGCGCTAGGAGTCGAGATCCTGGAAGCGATTTGTCGGGCACCGTTTCAACGATCCTTTTACGCGCTGGATTATAGGCATAAGGCTTGGGCAGAAATCTGTATACTAATTAAATTTAGCTCAACGGTTCTATTATTTTTCAGAATTAGTCTATCATTTGTGCTTGGTCGTAATTGATTTCGCTGTAAGAGCTTTGAATAATCTTATACTTCTTTATCTTGGTGATTGATTTTCTAAGACTTTATTCATATACGTAATTATATTTGAGATAGTAAGCGAGGAAAGGAAAGAGAATAAGGTTTTCTAGCGACAATACACGTGACGATAACTAGTTGATTTTATAACATTTGGACCAACTTCTGTATTGGTAAAGATGCTCCAAGTGATCGACTTTGTTGATTAATATTTATAGGAATTTATATCAATAATATGCACATTTTATGTTCGAAAAAGCTCTTGCAACACGGAATAAATACGAGATAATTCTTTCAAAATACAGTAACCATTGCGGTGTTTCAATTTGAAATACTGGCGATGTCATCCATGAGAGATCAGCATTCCAAATTAAAACACCGCAATTTTATTATTTTTTAAAAAAATTATATTTTTCTGATGTACTTACTGTAAGTTTCTAGAACCTAGCTTTCTATAATATTTCAATTATAAACAGACGCCGTGCCATCGTATTTCAGAATAATACTTTTAACATTCGTAAACATATTATGTTAAAAGAATGAATATATTAATTATGTACAATGGAAAACCAAATTTTTAAGTAAATAAAAACTTTTAGCTTGTATAGGTATGTTACGATACGTAATTCATTATGATACAAACACATTGAGTAAAAATATCATTTAGATTGGTAATGTTAAATAAAAATTTTCTTACTTTAACAATATTTACTTTGTTTCGATTCTTATATTACATTAAACTTTTTACTGGATAATGCTTTAGTTACATTTATAATACGCTTTATTAATGTATTAATTGATTGATTTTAAATATCGTTACAGTTACTTTTGTTTTAGACTTAAGATATATTTAGTACCTGGCAATTATTAGTATTTAATAAGTAATTGTTACAACTAATTTTTCTTTTATAACTGTTTGTAACGATGAAAATATTATCCAACCTTTACTCGATGTCGATAACCAAGCATGTTATTACATATAATGGACGCATATAATTCTATAATAATGCTAAAAATTAAAGGAGATTGTTAATAAAATTACTAATTTAATTTGTTAAAAAAGTTTAAAGCTCTAATAAATATCCTCACTAGCAATGAGTAAAATCGCTGAACTCGACGCCGCAGCTTTCAAATATAATTACCCACGTGTATACACGCATATTCACGAGTGTTTCGCGGGCGCATTGTGACACTCGGTGTCCTCTCGAGCAAGTTTTTCGCATGATTCAGCGCTGCTTTATTATGCTAGTGCAGCCTCGTCCGGAGGGTTATTATGTTTGCTTCGGCGAAAGGGTAGGAAACAGTCGTCAAGGTTCTCTCTCTCACTGTCTCCCGCTCTCTCTCTCTCTCTCTCTCTCTCTCTCTCTCTCGCACTCTTTTCCTCGCGCAGAGCATATTATACGAGCGTGGGCGCGTCATTAAAAGCCCAAGCTTTAAACTGGGCTTTTACGCTTTACGACCTTTTTACGGAAGCGCGTAAGTAATCTGACGCTGCGCTGACTCTGCTCCGGAGTAACAGTTCTCAAACAAAAATTGCTAATGTCAGGGGCGTAAAAAATTCTTGCGCGTGTTCTCTTTTTTTTTCCTCTTTGCTCGACTCGCGGAGACTAAGGTATACGTCGGCAGTCATTTCGTTGTTTCAAAATTTAATGAAGATTTCATTAAAGCTGTGTTCTCGTATATGATGATGGAATAGTTAATTTATGTGGGAAATTATCTAATAATAACATGTAGAATATTACGTTTCTTCATCAAAAAACTTTTACTCATTGCATATAACAAAAATGTTTCGGATAGACTTAATATAAATATCTTGTTGAATTAATGCTCGGTTTCAACATTAATAAGATGAATTTTAAAGAACTCGAATAACAACACTTTTTCCTTTTTTATCGAACAATAATTCATTTGCATTGTCAAACAGTTTAAGTTGTTGATTTGAGTATCAAAAGTTAGTTGTTTTCTAACCACTGTTGCGTAAACACGTCGCAGAGGAGTATAGCTAGAATTCTCTGATCGGGCTTTTTTTTAAATAATTAAACGTAAAATCTAAAACGCGTTATTTTGTTTCTCCTATCACGGGATATTACTAATTGTGGTTATGCAACATCATAAATTAATTGACAAAGCGTTCAAAAAGATAAGAAAATATCTCGTTCCACGTTCATTTACTCCTTCTTCTAGCTCTTTTTTTCTACCCTACACAGCCGGCGATCAAACTCGACAGATTCCATTCACGATATATAAACACAGACAAATTTCTTTACGACCCACGCGACTGATTATCCCGCAGTAAAACAATAATAACAAGCGAACGGCAGCGCTCTTATCACCTCCAACAGGTTTACGAAAACGAAGGAAAGAAAAAAACAATATAAACCCGAGCCAGCTTATCATAGACATCCATTCGGAAACATCATTTTTCCGCTTGAGATCTTATCCAAGCGCTCGCTCGCTCACGCGCGCGCACCACACGTGTCTCCTCGCTGTCGCTTTTTTTTAGGCATCACACCGCCATACACGAAAAAGCATACATACGAGGGGAGTAAATAAGCGAGCGAGAGAGGAAGAAAAAACGATACGACGGCGCAGTGTCATCGGACGCCAAAAATAGCGGACTGCGCGCAGTATATATAGGGAGAACGAGAAAAAAGGGCGCATATATATGAACAGAGAGAGAGAGGGGGGAAAAAAGCGGACACCTGCGCTTGACTCCGTCTACACCATATATGCGTGCGCACAGCAAGCGTCAAGTGAGCATTAAAAAAAAAGAAACGCCACCCCCGCGCCGCAGCGCAGACAGATTCCAATCTACCTCTTTATGTCTTTCTCGCGTTCCTGTCCCCGCGCTCGGAAATTAAATCACCATTACTCGGCACATTCGGGGTGAGCGGCGATCTCTGGCTGCACAGGTGCCCTGTTTTTACATCCGAGCTGATACGGCAAATATGTGGGCTGCATTATCTATGGTCTCCGGCTTCTCCTTTTTTTTTAGAGGAAGAGGGTGGTTTTTAATTGTTCGTGAGTTACTCGTTGTTTGTATGATTTTGGATAAGGGAAGCGAGTGGACTGACTGAGGGAGTTTATAAGGGAGCCCGTGTTTGCGATAAATTATCTGGAAACGAGATTGGGAAGTGGGGATATTTGGAATGTGTACATACAATTGTGCTACATTAGAAATGTAGAATGTGTTAGGCGAGAAGGTGAGTAGCTATTTTACACCGATTAGCTCGAGTATTTTATGCGTTGATTTTTTTACTTAATTATTCTGTGAAAAATGTCATTTGAAAGAAGGAACTGTAGAAGCATTTACATTGCGTCCCAAATAGTTCTCCTATATTTTCTTCCATTTTACATAATCAATTTAACTGACGATTTTGATCTTTTTAAATTTGTTGCAAATTTACTTAATTGAGTGCATTTAAAAAATAAAGTCTGCAAATCTGTTTTTATGAAATTATAAGACAGATGCAGTTTCAGCTTAAAAATGATTTTTGATGACACCGTTCGACTTTCTTCGCAAAATTATGAAGTTTTTAAAATTACTATTGTTGGGATAAGCATAAGTAGTATACTCATTGCTACAAGTGTTTATATTTATTCTGTAGCCCATAACATTAAATCTATTAAAAGTTATTCTTTATGGATTCCAAAATAAATTACGTTTGTGATTTTTTTCGTCTCATTCAATTACGCAAAACTGGAAAAGCATATAAACTTCTTTTACATGAAGCACGTGAACGGATTTTTTCATATCTTTGATTGAAATGCATATAAAGTACTTCAAAATGAATTTCAAATAGGTATTCACTAAATCGTAGCACTTGACTACTGCTTATATGCTCTGGAGTTGGCTTTACAGGATAAAAAAAAATCGTTCCTGTGTAACTCCAAAAGTGAATTTCGAAACCGCGCATGTGAATTGCACATTCGGGCAAAATCATAAGAGCCATCATCTGTAGAAGGACTTTTCTGCTAAATTAGTGATTTCGTTTTTAATGACTGAAAGACTTTCAGCTATGCGATTTTCGTTCCCCCCTTTACGAACTGCAATCCTTAACGTTCGAGTAGTTGAAAAATAGAGATCATAAATGTTAATAATAAGCAGCAAATACAAACTACAATTTGAACTCAACATTTTACAAATATATATTTAACGATATTCAAGCTAAGAAACCATAAGAATCGGACTCCACTTCAGTATGATAACATATAATATCATTTTGTCAAATCAGGGACATCAAAATCCCAAAAGAACGCCATCAATTCGAGATCCCGTGACTCATCGCCTCGCGTAAACGCGGGGTGACAGATTTTAATGTACTCGTTAATAGGTGGCCGTTAATCCTCGAGGGCTAGACCTCGGATTACAGGAAGATGTATACTGATGGAATCTTAAGGTTTACGTACACGTATACAGTAGTCATGCTCTCCTCTCTTCCTCTCACTCACTCGCGCTGTATATATACATTACGCCGCTGTAATTAATTCGGCCTCGCTCGCGGCTCTCGACTTTGCTCGTTACAACGCCCCCTCGCGCGTTTCTCGCCCCCTTGCCCCATTCCTCTCTCTTCTCGCGCTTATACTCCCTCTCTCCTTCTCTCTTCTGTTTGGACTCGCGGTATAACGAATTCGGTCGGCTTCCATTTACCTACTTTTCAGAGTTACATTGAGAATTCGGGGATTTGTTTTGCGCTTTTCTTCGCTTCTCGCTTTCAGAGCTTTTCGTGCTGATGGGGATTTGTAGCTTTTGATATGTAACGGTGCAGTGAGAGGCCTTTCCATACGGTTGGTGCGAGAGTAGTCAGAAGCGACATTGAAATGGAAGAGTAGTTGGAGTTTAATTGACCGTTCACGGTTAATGATTTTTTTAATTGTTAATAATTACGGGCAATTGTCTTACTTTTACTGTAAAATAAATAACAGTATGGGTCACTTTTGACTCGCGTCATAAGCATTACGGTCATACAAAACGTCTATGATTTATAGGTTTCCTATCAGTTTAGTTGCTCAGTTTATGATAATGTTAAACCACCACTAGCACCGGAATGTGAGAAGATTGTTTTCACCAAAATAGTTGTATAAAATTATAGCGTTTAGAAAAAATTATGAAAAGGAAACCCTGGGGGGTGGGAGGGAGTGAACTATTGATCGTAAAGTTGAAAAAAACATTACTGAACACTTTTTTGTAAAAATAATTATTGTTAAACTTATATCAACGCATTCTTAAATGTACTGTAGTATAACAATATATTTTTTATAAACTAAAATCGATTTCAATATAATTACTGAAATTTTTATGCTATAAGCATAAATATAAATATATTTATATTCAGATAAATATATTATGTACTTGCAACAATTTATGACCAACCGAAACTATTGGATTCTTCTATATATTATATATTTTACTGTTCGCAGGTAATCAATATAAGAATATATTTATTTTATTTGTGGTATAGAGATATCTCGGACTTAAAGGATTAATATATAATGCGTATGCTTACCTTGTATACACGCATACATATATATATATATATATATATATATATATATATATATATAAGTAACTTCCATAACTGAAATGATTGCTTACTTTTCATGGAATTTTAATCTGATTTTAACTGTGTACATTGTTCAAAATTAAACATTTTGAGTATCATTATGATATATATATATATATATATATATATATATATATATATATATATATATATATATATATGTTTTATTTTGAACAAGGTAAACAATTAAATTCAGATTAAAATTTCACGAAAAGTAAGCAATCATTTCAGTTATGGAAGTTAAGTTGATGTATTATTACACTTGAAAATCTAAAATTGCTCGCTAAATTGATATTATACTACGTACCTCTAAAACTTTGGTACGAATTTTCGTTAATTACGCTCGCGCATTCAAATGAGTCGCCGCAAAAAAAGAAATATTTGACGGAGTAAAGCAATAAAAAGTACATTCGACGAGGCGCGCTCGTGAGAAAACAAAAGCTTCCGACGGAGACAAAAGCTCCTTTTTTCTGAAAAATAACGTAAAAAAATGGCAGCAGCAGCAGCCAAGAGCGAGGGTAAAAGGGATCGCGCATATGAATGATTCGAGGTAATATCAACCCTCGTCGCTGCTCCGGCTGAAATTCACTTCGCGAGGAAATTAAAAACACTCGTATACGCTAGCGAGCTGCCGCCGCCGCTGCTGCTCGTCCGCTAATGGCGGGCATCGTTCATGTCAATATGGGCCATTGCGCCTATTACCATATTACGCGTATACGCCGCCGTCCGGGTATCGCTTATAAATACCAGCAATCACCAAACGAGAGAGAGACGCGAGGAGCAAGAGGGTTGTCGTACTTTCATCGGTGCGATTTCAAATGTATATCCCGGCGCGGAGGCTGGCGGAGGGTGTGCACGACAATTGGATTTAAAAAAGAGGGGTGGGGGGAGAAAAAATTACAGAGCGAGTGGCCGAGACGGAAATTGCGAGGAGGGTGCGCGATGAGCGAGAGTTGCCCAGTCGGAGGACGTCAATTAAGGGATACTGATTATCGGTATCTGGATTTTCTTTTGTGATGAATCACACTTTTGGGGTTGTTTCGTTGGCTTTGTATTCAAGAAACTAAACATTTCAAGCAGGGTATTATAAAATAGATAGATTTATGTATTATTGTCTTAAAATTTTGATAGAAACAAAAGATGTAGGCATGTAAACAAAAACAATAACACCTACATCACACTTATAGCATATAAATGCATATCACATTACTTCTGGATAATTACATCTTCATTAAATACATGAAGTAAAACAATTAATATATTTATAGATCATAGCAAATAACTTGAACCTACGAGGAATGATATTGACGAAACAACATTGCGATATCTCACCAATACATTGCATCTCAATAATGATTGTTAATTAATTTTATTTTGTAACTTATATACTTGTAAATATATTGATATTAAAAAATGAATGAATTTTTAATTTTCTTAGGAAGGTTGCAGCCGTTTGGTTATATACACTGAAACGTCAGAATACTTTAAACTAATCAATTATTATTTATTCGAGAGACTAATATCTTCATATTCCTAATTCTAAAATTTCGATTCAAACGATAGGAGCAACTACTTTATGATATTATAAATGTTAGTGGTTCTATACAAATATTATATAAATGTACCAATAGTTACTTGAATAATTTTTCTTACAATGAAAAGCAAATTAAAACTTTTATAAAAAAGACTTCAACTTTGGAGCGTATAAATGACAGAAAAAGAAAACTGACTAATCTTTGTTAATGAATAAAAAATTTGTTTTTAAAAACAATATTTGCTAGACATAAATTTTGACTAAGAAGCACTCCCACGCATGAGAAACGATGTAACAAATGATTTACCGTCAAATTCGCCTCGCATCAAAATCTACCGCCGTACTTTTCAAGTGATCTCGCGCCAACGATTCCGAACATCCCAAGAAGCGTCGAACAACGCATCCATATTCCCACGCGGCACGCGTCTCCTCTGTACAAACATATCGCTTCGTCGCCTTATCGAGAGCTTATACGTATAAAGCAAACGTTTCCACGCGCGATGCGCTCATCGCACCGGTGCAGCAATTATCGATGCGCGTCGAAAATTCCGACTCCTCACGCCATCCCGGCGTTATACACAGACTCGCGCCCATCCATCGACGATTAACAAAAGCCTCCTGGGATGTACCTATAAAGCTAGAGCGAAAATTTTCAAGCCCAGTATACACACGCGGACGCGCGCACACTTAAAAGTCGATCCTACAGTAGGACTAATGGAGGCACGAGTGGCCGTCGAGAGGAGCCAACTAATGCAGCCGGCGCGGCGCCCTAAAGAATATCTAATTATCCAGCACGTGACCCGACACGTGTGGGAAGCGCTTTTCTGATTCATTTACGCGGACGTACACACTACACACACACACACACACACATTACCGTATACAGAGCGAAGTCGAAGAATCGCGACCTCCCGCCGCGCTGTGTTTTGTAAAGTTTGCTCGAACGGTCGCCGTCTCCTTTCCCGAAACAAACACTGCTGCACAGTGTGAAACGTATGCCGTTATTAAGGGAGGAATGACGCGACGAGTATAGCGAGCGAAGCGTCCGCGCGCGAAGACTGACTTTTTTGTGGCACGCAAAGCGTTCGGCCGCGTGCGGATGCACGCTGGATGTTCGACAATGGATAAGTAACCGGTGCGGTGCTTTATCGATAGATTAACTCTTGGAGAACTGCGCGACGTGACGTCTCCCCCTCATTCCTTTCCTGATACTTTGCTGGAGAGCCTAAGTGCGCGTGTGATTCGGCTGTTTTTTTGTTGTTGTTGTATGATGCTGTTTTAAAGGGAGTTTCTTTGTTGGAAGAATATGATTCTGCCATTAAACTGGTATTATTGGGAAACAACGATTAATTATGGTTAGAAGTTGTTTGATAGATAGTTATAATCAGGAGTGACTAAAATAATTATCTTTTGAAAAAGGTAATGATAAAAGATAATTAAGTATTGCTAAAATCTAGGTACAAATTTTTTTTTACAAAAATGTTTAGAAGGATTTAAAATTATTTAAAAACTTATGCTTAAATAAAATCTTTTGTGAACAAATTTCTAACAAAAAAATAAAATTTATCTAGCTCAAGTTTTACCTATATATTATAAAGTATATAAATAACATATTATCTAGATAAAGTATCTAGGTAAACTGATAAACGAACCGTTTTAATTATATGTTATCAAGATATCTAGATGTATTCATTAGCTTTCATGTTTAAATAGTTCTTTAAGCTTTATCATAACTACATACTAATATAAATACTCTTGAATTTAGACTGTTATCTTAATACATTTAACTCAGACTATAGTTACAATTATATAGAGATAAATTTGAAATATTTATCTTATAAATTTGAAATATCACCGAGTAAGAAAATAAATATAAACAATACTGGCAATCAATACTATAAACATAATTTCTTGCGATCAATAAACTGTTAAGTCAGACTCGCTACTAAAACATTTATAACCCAACCCATAATTACGTTACTGATTCTCCGATGACTCGCCGAAAAAGAGTCCAAAAAACAAGCATATGGCACATTCTTTATTGTCAGAGCTCGCGCTCCCGAAAAAAAAGAGGAATATAAGTTGACGAAAAGACGATCTCTCCTCGTCGGCACATACATAACAACTGGCGTCGACGGAAAAACGCCCGCGAAATAATCCATTTCTATTATCCGACGTTCGGCCGCGACAATGCCCGCGTGATGTACATCAGTTCCGTCGACACCTATAAAACAGCAGCCGAGAGCTCGGAGAGTCCGACCCGACGCATCCATCGCCGCCGCCGCGCAAGGGGTGCGGATTTTCTAGCTCGCTCGCGGCGCGCAGAGCACTATTTTGCTTTGTGTCGCGTCATTCGCACTAACGACCTTATCGTGAAGTGCAACAATGGCAAGAGAGAGAGAGAGAGAGAGAAAGAATATCACTCTCGGAATGCCACTTTAGCAAAGTCACTCGCCTCTCTCTCTCTCTCTCTCTCTCTCTCTCTCTCTCTCTCTCTCTCTCTCTCTCTCTTTCGCTGTATCGATTAATCCAAGGGGTTCTTTGCCCAACTTCGCCACGGAGTGCATATATACAGTGTACGCGTACGTGGACGAATTCATTTTTCAATAACCTTATTGACGCTGCTCGACTCACTCTCCTATACGTATATACGCACATACGCGTGTGTAGCAATTCATTACCAACGAAATCTATCAAATGTTCGAGGCGCACTGCAGGACAGTATATGACGCACGCGAATGCCTATAGACGCTATGTATTTCCGCGGAAATTGAGAGAAAAGAGATGCGCTCGCGGTAATTTTGCTTTCAAAGCCTGCGTGTGCGCCACCGCTGCAACGGGAAAAAACGAAAGCATGAAAGCATGTATATTCGTTGAATGTGAAGAGTGAACTCTAGAGAAGCGAAAAAAGGAAAATAAACAAATGATTATTCATATGCCGAATTGGTGAAATGCGCGCAAACGCGTATGTGCACAAGGGCGAAGTTGCATAGGATGTATATATATGCAATGTTGGACTCTTTTTTCAAGAAAAATACGGAATTTTTTTCCATAAAAATCAATTAGTAAAAATGGTTAGTCTATTTGGGATTGCATTTCGTGATCAGAGAAGATTTGTTCTACATATAGAAACTAGTATACTATACATTTTTAATTAATCCCTAATGAAAATATATTGCGTAATATTTTTATAAAATTTTGAAAATCGTACTTGAAAGTAATATGTAATTGTATATTTTGACAAGTAAAGTAATTATCGCTACGTAAAATATAAATTAAATGTTAGTTTTATGTGCACTGATTTTTAATTCAATTATTATTGTTTTCAAATATTTACATATGTAGGTATGAACATTGATCCTCGTATTTCAAAGTAGGTTGTATCAATCGCCCCAAGAACTATATCAAACTCAAAAACAATTTTCGACTAATTTCAGTATTAAAGAACCGTTGCTTACGAATCTGTTGTCCAACTTAAAAAATCCAAAATAGTGGACAAAAAATTGATGTAGAAATGCATATTAGGTACTTGAATCCCAACAAATAAACATTTGTTACAATGATCTCTCCTATATAATGCTACACAAAACGAAACATTTACACCAATCGAAAACTTTTAACGCTAATGCAGCCCTGAAAGCCTACGTTTCCAATCGACGTACCCTGCAAAAAAGCACGTCACTGATCGTTAAACGCGAAAAAAGACGGAACGAGCCCTCGAGAAACAAAAAGACAAGCGATATGCATGTATGCGGGATCGACGAAATGCATCCAGCATAACGCACGCGTCTCGTTCATTCGAACGCTGCACCGAATACACGGTCCCACACACATTCTTTTTTTCGCCTCGTACTCTTTTCACTTCGCGCGTATATATATATGCGAATGCAAACATCGAAAGCGCGCGCGCGCGTACTCGATTACTCAATGGGCCACAAGCACTTTCTATATATATATATATATATATATATATATATATATATATATATATATATATATATATGTATATACACGTTCTGCGGCTCGCATGGGGATGAGGATTCGAGTGTTTCCCATGCCCGTCAAAACATCCTCGAACTCGCGCACATGCGTGCGTGATATTCCTTGCCCCGATCATCATCATTATCAGGTACTCGCGACAACTATTACCACTCCTAATTGCTACTTCTGCATGTTGCTTTAGATGACTCCGTGAGCGCTGACGAGCCCAATTCAATATTTACCCATGGCATCGCTTCGAGTGTGTGTATGCGGCGCGGGGCAAGGGCTGTGCTCGAGTGGCGTGTGTATATCCTCGCATGCTCCGACGCCGTTACTGTGTGGCTGATTTTTCAAGAAAGTGGCGCGATTTTGTGTCCCACGCAAGTTTCAAGATGAAATACAAGAGAATTTGATACACTGAGAAAGCCATGTCTTATTGTTCTGAGATATCTGATAAATTCTAATTTTATTATAAGAACTGTTTTGTTGGGTTGGTGTAAGTTTAGATTAAGAATTGAATATCGACTTTTCAATTTTACGATAAGTATTGCTACTAGTGCGATATTATGTCGCGTCAATTACAATCTAGTTTTCTTAAAGTATATATGTATAATATAAACTATCTAGTTGGATTAGTTTATAAAATCCATAATTATATGGTATCCAGGCATAATTCTATGGTTTTTATTGTTTCTCGAAACTCAAAATTTTTACGGCTTTATAATTAGGTTCAGTGCATAAAAGAACACTTTTTACATATTCAAAAAAATGTTTCCAAGTCGCTCCGCACCTCAGTATTTTCGCAATCACTGCAAAACGAAATGCAAAAAAAGATTTTGAGAAAATCGCGCTCGACTTTTCATATCCAAAATTTTCATTTTTCACGATAACGTTCTGAACTTTTGGCATTTGATTTTTGAATAGTATTACTTGCGAAATATGAAATAAAAGAAAAATGTTTTGACTGCTAAATCTAACGTAGCACATTATCTAGTGAAGTATTTAAACGTTGTTTCTGTATGAAGAAAATTATATGAAATTTCAGCAACGATCGAAACATCTAACACGCTATATTTATACACAGATCAAAATATGCCAGCAAAAGAATAACAATAAAATAAAGGTTAAAAGTTCTAAAGATTTGTCCACATTGTGTCCGCACAGTATGTTCACGTTTGCGCCAATATGCCGTGCTCTACTGTTTGCAGCCTCGAGACTCGTCTCCTTACTGCAGGGTAATGGGGGTGCGAGGATCGAGCTAAGTGCGCGTAGCCCCAAGAGAGAGAGAGAGAGAGAGTGAGAGAAGGTGAAAGGAGCCAGGCTACTGCTGCCGCTTCTGTGTCAGAGCGAGGGGCCGAATCCGAAAGTGGAGTTAATTGATCGGAAGTCTTGAGGCCGCACGTGCCATTTTTACATTGTGCCGAAGGCTGGTCGCGCGCATGGGCTACATACTGCGTCGAGAGCTGCGAAAGCTTTTCGACGTCGTCTTCCGCGAGACGAATAAATAATAAGCCACCCTCGAAGCTCGTGGTGTGCTGTCGATTTGTCCCTTGGTTTCGAGAGCCATCAGTTGATTTGGGCTTGTTATAGCGTGATCAACGAGACGTCGCGACGCCGTTGTCTCGTTGTTGACGTTGGGACATTTTACAGGGATGAAAGGACGCGTGCTATTTTTCGATCAATTATATTTTAATTAGTAAAGACTGTTTTAAGAGAATGGCGCATAGAATCATCGAAAATTATTTTAATGGCCAATTTAAATTTGCAAGTTTGTAACTAAATACGCAGGATGAAACTGTTGATAGAGCGAAGGATATCATATAAATGATAAGATGTGACGTCGATTTGATTGGTTAGGAATTTGTATGAAGATTGAAATTAAGTATGAAATTGCACAGGTAACTAAAAGAAGTGCGGTATAAATTTTTTAAGTAAAATAAAAATTGTATTCAAGGATATAGGCCATTCTACTTATATTATTAAAATATTTTATGCAATGTAGAGGAAACAAGCTTCATAAAAAAAGCATTCCGCACAACGATGTAGTTTAAAAATATACAGGAAAAAATTGCCAAAAAATATATATTATTATTTTTCTATTTCTATATTTTAAAATGAATTTTATCACTGATTTTCAAATATACCCCACAAGTTATTTTGTGTACTTTATTTTGCAATTTTAAAAAGTTCTAAAAGTTTAAATAACCGTCAATTTCTGTTAAATATTGTGAAAATATAATTAAATAGATGCTGTCTATGAAATAAAAGTCCATTAAAACTATTTATTATCAGAAAAGGCACCTAAAGGCGTGACACTTTATTGTAAGTTAAAATATTCGGAGTGAAAGAAAACAATTATGGTTTCTCTTTTTAATTAAAAAATTAAATACCTAAAAATATAAAAATTAATTGACTTTATAAAACAAAAATGCGTCCAAAGAGAATGAATTTAAATTTAAATTCTTTAACTACATAAAAACAAACGTTGACTTTAAAAAAAGTTTGATACTGTGTACATGAAACATACGTAAAATAATTAGAATTTCCAAAAGAATATCGCATTCCCTTTACATTTTTATACATCCATACAATACGTGCGTGCATAACTATTAAAAAACGAATATTACTCGTCGACCCACCCTCCCTTTGACCCGTGCAATCCAGTACACACACAACGATGCCAACTCCCAAACATTTGCAAACCCACACATCCCTCGGTTTTCACGTTCAACGTCAATACGGCCGTTACACGCGGGTAGGGCGTTTATATTTCTCGCTTCGCGAAGCACATTTCGCCGCGCGTAAAGCAACTCTCTGCGCGCGATGTAACTTCAATCATAAACTCGTATCTCGACACTTGCGCAACGAAAAATCGGCCCGCGGCGGGCAGCTAGCAGCCCATAATCCGCGGTCGGGCTCGTTACGCGCATCCGTAAATCCGCGCCGACCGACAAATTGTACTTTGTAACGCATTACACCGCGAGCGAATCGTTCCCGCCCGACACACACGGACTCTTCCGTCCCATCGCGTTTTCGCGCACGCTCGTGGAGTTTGCGATTACAGGCACGCGTGAGTGGAGGTGTCGAACCGATTGACAATGTAAAAAAATATCTGTGTAAACTCGCTGTGCGCT
The DNA here is from genome assembly GCA_949152435.1 of Gastracanthus pulcherrimus. Classification (NCBI taxonomy): domain Eukaryota; kingdom Metazoa; phylum Arthropoda; class Insecta; order Hymenoptera; family Pteromalidae; genus Gastracanthus; species Gastracanthus pulcherrimus. The sequence goes on along the minus strand of OX424573.1, from coordinate 28,225,141 downwards.
GGGATATTTACACGCCAAAATTACTGCTCAGAACTTAATATAAAATTCGTGATATTACAAAAAATTTGTAAATTTTCATTATTACATAAAAGCTTTTGGTAAAATGTTACTTATCGCTATTTTTCACCTCATCGGATGCAGTGTCTTAAAGAACTTTATAGATGGCTATTATAGAATACTATTTGTTTGGTAACTTAATAACGAAAGTTGTGAATTCGCTATATTAAGCATATATAGATTGGTTTCTTATTATTAACAACGTTGAAATATAATAATTTTCACGGATCTATATTGTTCATAGCATCGCTGACAATCTCGAGGATAATCCGATAGTGCTTTAAATTTAAGAAGTAAATGTGTTTATTTAATTAAGCGAGCAGCTAAAGCTTGCCAAATGATTAGATTTTTCATTTTTGAAATACAAGAATTATGCCTCTTAAAATGTATATCACTCACGAGTTGCAGGTGACAGCAGCTGTATCAGCGTGCCTCCCGTGAAATTTGTCGCGAACACAGGGATTTTTGAGCAACGATCAAAGGAAACAAAGTGTCAGTATGTAATATACGGAGTTTTAAATGTTTTCGGTTCTTTGATACTAGAACTGATAACAGATAAATGCTACTGTTCCTGTTAAAAAATCCTTATAGTAAGTTCAAGCATTATCAAGTATTCATATACTTGAATTTTTAGTTTATTCACATACATTTTTCAGTTCCTATTAATTGAAATTTAATTTGCATATAATTTCCAGTAACTGAAAAGTATTAATATTTACATATAAACCTTCTTTTGAGTGCGTAACTGAATATTCGCTAACATAGCAATCTATATCACAGGTCTACAATGTTCACTTATAATGACCAGAATAATTAGTTCCTACGTAATTTTAACGGCATATTTTGCACATTTAAGTTAGGACATTTCAAAATGCTGACATTTTAGGACAATTCTGAGATCAGGTTCAGATTCAGCGTCAACATTAAATAAGAAATGACTACTCTAGTTTCTGTAACTTATTTTTATCCCAAATGTAGGTTGAATGTTCAGTAATATTAAAATACAGTGATAGAATTTTCCAGTTATTGTAAGGTGAAATGATTCATTGTATATTTAAAATTAAAGTACTGAACTGCATTCTATTTATTGTGTTGCTCTATTACAGTTCCTACAACCTCGTGGGATAAAATTGGTTGAAACAGCAAAGCATAAAAATATTTGTTATGAAGAAAAATTTTTTACGACTATTAATTGAACAAAAGATAATAAAAAGCGCATGACCTTATCTAGCTGTCAGTCTTTTCAGCTACTCATTATCCAGTCGTAAAATAAACGCGGATAAGTAGAAAAACGCAGATAAACGCACAAAGCTTACAGTTTATCGAAATATGAAAATTAAAGAAAAAGATTAATCCGAAGAAATGAACGAAAATCGTAAGAAAAGACGATCATACTCGATAGAATAAGTGAAAAAATCAAGATTCTATCAGACACTTTTTTATTTTTGATCTAATACAAAGGAGATATTTTTTAAATGCTTATACTTTTATAGATCCCTATTAAAGTTTTTCCTGGGACTGTCATGTGAATATATAGGTATTGTTCTTCTTTATTAAACTTATAATCTATAGGTTTGTAAAAGCAAGATCTTATCTTTAAATTGCCGACGTGACATGGAAATAATAATTCATGTATACACGGTAACTATAAATTTATGCAATTGACCACTCTAAAAATTTGCTTAAATCAATTTTGAATATGCTTATAAACAATTTCGGTTACCTGCAAGTAAAAGTATAATTACGGAAGCTATAATGTGATTTCGGTAAGTTGATTTCCCTTTGCTAGTAATATAAATCAATTGTTCATGCTTGCAGAGAGTAACTGATTTTTCGAGTGTTAACAGGGCACGTATAACTGCGCAGTTCTTTCAATTTTTACATATATTTACAGGAAAAAATCGAGAAGCATCATTTAAACTTACGAACCCTCCTACACAATAGAAAAAAAAAGAAAGAACCTCACAGTGAATCGCTGTTAGAAATAAAATGCAATTACCAGAATGAAATATTTCATAAAGCGGCATGATCGAATTCCTCGTGGCGTGCGGCTCGCGGGCTTGTTAATCAAAAAGCGCGTCGGAAAAAGCTCGTTCTTCCGCTGCCAAAGAGGAAAAATACCTCTCTCACCGTCGGCAAAACGCATATTTTTTCCAATTACGCCGAGTTACTCTTTATAAAAAAGAGCCTGGTGCAGTTCCACAACATTCGGAGCGTTCGTTCAAAGCCAGAGCGTGTATATATACTGCGCGAAACGCGCACGCAGTAGGAACGAACTATTCGCGGATATTTAGTTGGATTGTTCGCTTGGCCGGGGCTAAAGACCCTGAAGAGTGAGAGAGAGAGAGAGAGAGAGAGAAAGCCAGGCATGGCATTCGGCATTCTGAATTTCGGCATAGCGCGCGACACGACCGGCAACAATTCCAGCTATTTCGACTCGCTCTCCTCTCGACGCTTGCAGTTGGCATTCGACCATTTGCCGGACGCGCACAGAGAGAGAGAGTGAAGAGAGTGAGAGAGAAGGCGTTATATGACCTGACAGCTGCCGCTGTTGCTGCTTTCGTCTCTGTCTATGGGGGATGGACAACTCTGCCCTGCAAACGACGCGGTCGAGCCGCGTTAAACGTCGCGAGAGAGCGAGAGAGGCAAAGGCGTTGACACGCGAGTCGACACTTTTTCGCCGGGCCTTTGTCGAAATTAAAAAATCACGCGCGCCCAGCGGCCGGCGAGGTGAGAGCTGCCGGCCGAAGAGGAAGATAGAGAGAGAGAGGGCTTTTTATGGGTTCGAGCGGCGACCTTTTGTTCGCGAGCGCGAAAAAGAGTTTTAAATTGAAAAAGTCTCTCGAACGTATGATTAATTTTACGCGCGGCGTGTATACTGGCGTCACAAGTGAGCGCGGGCTTTACTTCAAATGGGAAAATGTGTTCTTTTAATTAACGTACTGAAATATTTAGGTTTTTCGTTAAAAATATATACCGTAAATACATGAATTATAAAAATAAATCTCAAATCATTTGTATGAATATCATTAAAAATAAATTCTACGTTATATCCGTACAATTCTTGAGACATTTTTACCGCATAATAAATGTATTTGAAATAAAATTTAAATAACAGATTAAATTCTTTTATTTTATTGAGATGAATTGTGAATAGCTGAATATATTCGGCCGTAAAAATAAAGAAAGTGAACGCATTCAGATTCAAAAAATTGCGTGTTTATGTGTTTCTTTTGACGTACGATCTTTGTTTAAAAATTAATCATCGTTCTTCACTCAGACGAGCTTTAGCTCTATTCATTGGCGCAAAAAGAAGTGTACTTTTCCAGTCGTTACTTTGCATACATAGGGAAGACCAGGGCTTATTGATTTATATAATTCATGTTTTCAGATTTCTAATTACTATTGTTTGGTAGAAAGTTATAAACTGAGATAATTATTTTTGTGAAAACTTCAATAATAGCTTGCGCAACGGGAATAAACAACGACGGCTGTAGTATTATTGATAATATACCTATCTAAGAATGTTTCATATATTTGGTATGGAATTTTATACTATGAACGTAGATATAAGTTATAGACTGTAACGGTTGTGGTAAACATTACGCCATTTTATAGGAGAGTCACGAACAACGTGACAGAATGTTGCAGGGAGGGGGAGGGGTAAAAAACACTGAAAATTAGCACTACGTAATATGTAAATGACCCTTTAAATAACTTTTAGGAATAAGTAGTAACAGTAAATAGTAATAACAAGTAGCAACTGCTTTGAGTAGGTTACACTATTAACAAAAGACAATCAAATTCGAACAGATGTTTGTTCCACCATATAGTATATAATATATTGGTTTTTGATTCACACATACAGGCCGCATTCAAATTCACGAAACTAATTTGCTCTAGATGTGGTCTTAGATTAAAATTTCCAGGTAAGAAGATGCAAATTTTGTTGTTATTTGCACTAGTAAACTAATCATTACGCCGATCATGAGTTTCATAAAACAACAGTAAATATCAGCACTGACCAGTGCATTCACAATGATCAATAAACACGAAATCTGATTAAAACTTTATACTAATGAACATCATAAACACGTGCCACAAATTTTATTAAAATCATTACGCCGATAATGAGTTTCATTCCAGCACTCGCATTTAAATCCAACTCCACCAACGAATAATTATAAATCCCAGAATCGCAAGCCCTTCGACCACAGCGCAATCGCGTCCGCACACGGTAAATCGGCCGAGCGCTTCTCCTCGAGCCTCGCGAATTAAATGCGCCAAAAAACATTGCATCACCGTCCCGCGCGCGCATAATCATTCCCCGCTTAAATTTCGCGCAAAATTCGCCCTTCCGCGCGCGATCACTCAGTCCATCCTCCCCTCCGCTCGCGACAAATCGAATGCTCGACGTAGCTCGAATGAATAACAGCCGCGCGCGGCGTTGCAATATTCCGATGCGCCGCGGTCGACTTTGCGCGCGAATTAACGCCCGCGTACAATGGTAAACGCATCCCGCGTGCGGTCGCCGACAACAGCGAATGCGTACGTACATACGTACGCGCCCTCTTACATCACATTCCGCGCGCGACATTAATGATTGCCGCGGAATCGCGTTATTTCCTCTGAATAAACCTCGCGATAAACGATCGCGGCGATGTGTGCGGATTCGAATGCCGCGCGCGGTGCGGCTGTGGGGAGAAAAAATTGTTTATTTACGGGATGAGTGTCCGGCGCAGCGTTAAAAGCGCGGTTGCAGCTTTCGGCGTAATTGACGCGCGGGTTACACGATACGCGGGGTTCGTTAATTTAAATTTTCGCTGAAATGCGAATGTATAGTTTTATTTTTTGGGGGTTTTTAGTAGGTATATCGCGTACGATATTTTTATGCTCTTAATATTTGTTACCATAGTTCTGTTGTAAATACGCAAGAACGTTATTTAATTAATTATTTAATTAATGAATTAATTAATTAATTAGAGAAATTAGATTTTGCATTGTAACTAAAAGTAGGTTTAATATACTTAATGTGCGTTACTTTAACTAAATGCAAATACATCGTTTTAAGTAAATTTTAAAAGTTGGCTTTTAAAAAATTAAAGTAAATGAAGAACTTTATTTTTTAGTAGTAGAAAAATATTAAATTTTAACTTACATATATAAAGGGACGCCAAAGTCAAATTATTCCTTGTCAGTGTAGTAATACCGGTAATCGACCAACTTCTAATAGTTGACCATTTTCGTTATAAAATTAAACGAAAAAAAATATGCTTATTATGTAACTAATTTACTTTAACATTGTCACATTTGAATTAAAACATATCAACATTTTTAACCTTAAAATATAAAAACAAAACTGACAACCATAAATGACTTGTGGTATGTGGTAGACTACAAGAATCTTCACCCTATATATGTGTAAATGATATTTTTATAATCGAAATAATATATAGTATAATGACAATAAAACCGTGGATCTACATACGAACGAAATAGTAATAAACGGAAATTCACTTTTCAACAAAGTCACGAGAAAGACGCGTAGACGATGAGTAGCGTGCGTATAAGAGAAAGAAGAGAGAAGCGGAAGAGGAAGAACAGGAGAGAACAGCGTACGCTCCATTCATATTCATAATCGTAATCGTTAAGGGGTGGACTCCTATTGTTGCCGGCAACCGTCGCGAACTTTTGCTCGGCTTTCTCTCTGTCTCTGTCGCTCTCTCTCTCTCTCTCTCTCTCTCATCTCTCGTTCCGCGCTTTCGTGGGGTGCAGCTCGATTAACGCGATTCTCTCGGAAACGTCCAAGTGACGCGCACAGTCCTCCCGGGATGAGAAAGAGTAAATTAATTATTTAGCCTGGCAACTCCGGCGAGTTACTCTTCGCAGGCTTCTCGCATTTCCGAAATTAAATTTTGATGATTGAATCGTTTGGACGAGTTTTAAAAAATATCTGTACAATCGCAGTGATAAGAGTAAGATTTAATTGTATTATTATTTATTTATTTATTAATTTATTTATTTATTTACTTGTTTTATTGCTGCCTTATATCTTCCTTAATTATGTACTAGTTACGAGATTAGATCAAAAGCAAAAAGAAAAAGCTACTCATAAAATGTCGAGAAATTAAAAGTATCTGCTGATCTTATATTCTGAAACAATGATCTTATTGCCATGATGCAAATTAAACGAGTTTTGGCTATAAACTGGTTAGAAGCTTGTTAATTTTACTATATCAGATAAAATATTATGATACACCGACTTGATAAATCTGTATGATACATCCGAAAATGTCAGTGTGTATTGATTGTGTCATGAGAGTATTAAATATCTGCATTTTATTGTTTTACATTATCATTTTTGTCTAATATTGTACGATCAGCTTGTTACGATATTGCAGACATAATCTTAGAGCAACATTGCTACAAGAAAAATATCAAGCCTGGAAAAATAGTGCAAAAACAAAAATGATGGTATGCACAGGAAATAATGTATGCAGGTTGTAAGTAATTTCTTATATCATGTAGGTAATAAATAGTCGAATCTGTCGAATTTGCTAAAATAACAGAAATATTAGGTTTTTATGGTAGAATAAATTTAGTTCAGGTGCATAAAATGACTGCTCCAAGGATTATTTTATCATTACGAGTATGTCTATATTTATGTATTTAATGTATTTTGGCACCACCACATTTAAACCACCAGATGGCGTACAGCGAATTTGGATTTCTAATACGGAAGATAGTTATTATAGAATTTCTTTCCTTATTTTAATAATTATAAGCATTACCGTGACTAATTAGTACAAAAACATTCCTTAATCTTTCACTTAGGTAAATTACATAAGGGCATTAAAAGAGGTTATTATTAAGGTCCATTGCTCCTGCAGCGATTTAAAACTCATAATGACGATATCATTTCTTCAAACGTTTGTTTTCGCTCTAAAATTCAGCTTAACTGAGATCACGAGGACAGAAAAAGAAGAAAATACTTGAGCTACAAAATTCATATTACTTTAGAGTCTTCCCCGGGCAATTTTACAACAGAATGTCACATAAAGTATAATAAGGATTACCGTGAATAATTTTTATAAAATCATTCCTTAATCTTTCACTTAGGAAAATTATATAAGAACTTCAAAAGAGTTTTTAAAAACTACTAATATCAGTTCTCCCACAATCCCCCCACAGCGATTTAGACACACAACGATGATGGCTCTTCTTCGAAGGTTTGTTTTTGCTCCAGGACATAGCATAAAACTGAAATCACGGTAACAGAAAAAAGCATCCTACTTAAGAGTGATTGTCGAACGCAAAACGCGAGTATGCGAGGGTAGCTTGAAAATGAGCGGATAAAAATTTAACGGTAATAGATTTAACAAACAGGTAAACAAACGAAGATACAAATATATATAATATACGGTATACTACTCGTAAATACTCACCTTGTTCCTATTTGCTAACATTCTGATATTTTATTGTATAAAGTTGTCAAAACAATTCATATGTGGATTGAATGATAGTTTTTAACCTTCAATCAGACATTTTTTAAAGAATGTGATTATTTCAAGTCCTCAAAAAATAATTGTAGTGTATTAGTTGCACAGATTTATTTACAAGTAAAACAAGCCTTATAAAATTAAAACTGGTTTAGTAGTTGAGTCAGATTTTTTAATAAAGTGAATAAAAATTAACATTTCTCACATGGCACTTTCGGCATTAACGGGTTAATGTAAACAATCATTTCATCGTCTTTTTAATTTTATACACATCGGTGTATCAGTAAACAGAGATAGGCTGTCAGTAATTAAGACTTTCAACTTATGATTTTTTGCATTAAAAATGTCACACCTCCCATTGCCTTCAGAACTATAATAAATCGACAAGATGCAATATTCAACAAGATATACTCAATCCCGCTCGCAACACAATTCCTCCTAAAACTCCGCGTCGTTCCCTCTCGCTCTCCGATTTTCAGTATCTCTTTTTTCCACCTAATTGTTAATTAGTCACTCTCTCGTTCTCTTATTTTTCGGCTCCTCTCTCGTTTTCTCTTTTACTTCCTCCCCTTTCATCCTCTCGTCCGCATCCAGAGCCGCTCGCAGATCCTCTCGCTCGCCGCGTAATTGTTAATTAGTGAGATGATATTTCCGAAGGCCCGAAGGAATTCATCTGAACAACTCGAGCCTTGTACTCTCTCGTTTTCTCCCCCTTCTCCCTCGCTGCGGACGAGCGCAATATATAGAGTAAAAGGTGCAGAGAGTGAGAGACAGAGAGATCGCGACCCTCTTGCGCAACTCCGCGCGCCGAGTTATTTCGAGATTTGGCACAGCAGAGCGAGAGTGAGAGAGAAGAGCTCTGGAGAATCCCCGTGATGTGTTTCGCCAGGGTATAGACCCTCTGGTCATACAAGCGACCGACCGGCCGACCCCCCGCTTCCCCCCCCTGCAGCGAATGTATATTCCGGAGCTCTTACTCGCCGGGTACGTGTATACGTTTGAAGGGATACTCTGCAGTGTGCATTATATTAGTTTGTGTAAATACTTGTTAACATAAATAAGAGAGGTAATATAAAAATGCGGGTTTGTTGCAATGCAGAGAATATACTCTCACAAATTTATGCAAAGGAGATATTTCTTGCATTTTATAATACGATATTATAATCTTCATGCAAACTAAAGCATCTTACTTCTTATTATTCTTATTCATTACCATTTATTTATATGCGGGATGAGTTGTTTTAAATTTGTTGTTGCATGGCACTTACATTTTTAAACTTGCATATATCTTTAGGGCTCGCCATCTCCTCTTTTATTTTTAATAATGAAGTGTTTATCAAAAATTTTATAGCAGAGCTCTCATATAAGTTCCAATAACTAAACTTAATATGCATTTTTATTAAAAAAAATTTTTTAGTTTAAGGTTTCCCTGCACAACAGGTTGTATCAACATGGATCGAAATGTGTTTTTATTGAACAAGTGATTAATTTTATCAAGCGAAATGTTCTAGAATGAAAAATTTAGCCTAATGTATAAAAATACAATGGCATTATAAATATTGTATGTAAAAGCATGTTAAAAATTTGCAAGTCCTTTTGATAAAAGGAGCAGCATACGCCCCTTCTATATTTACACTGTAATAGAGCTCAGATTTATTAACTTTAATCACATTAATCCTATTCATCTAAATATGTATTGCGCGGCATGTAAAAATAAAGAATAATATTTGATATCCATTGTAAATTTAAAAATTTATTAGGCTTAGTGAAGTAGTCGGAAAAATAAATATTAGAAATTTAAATATATAACAAGAAGTACCATGTTTTTGTATACATATCTAATCGGCAAAAATTGGTATGTTCCCAAAAAACTAACTTCTTGACAAAAATACTAACTTCTTTAAATAGTCCTTATAGGAATATTTGCTGCGAGTAACAGCTACATTTATCGACTCTAAATGCGCAAGCAACTTTTTGAAGATAGAAAAATAAGTTTCGAAAAGAACGCATTTAAATATTCAATTCTACATAAGAAGCAATGTTAATTATTTTCATTGAATGGTTATAACTTTGTTGCATATGAAATTTTTTTATAGTCATATGTTTTTTCAGGTCCGAAAATGTTCTTACAAATTTAGAGCTTCAAAAAGTGTCATAATTTTTTTAAGATTTTTTAAACAAAAATCAGTGCAGACCCACCTTAATGTATAATAGTACTTTAAAATGTCATTTTCAAACTACAAATTTGATGAAAATTAAAAATGCGATGCGTTTCTGTGTTAAGAAAGGTTTGAAGAATCGAAAAAATAAATAATAGAAAATCGATTTTTTGCTCAAAAAATGGTAGGAATCCACCTTAAGACTTATTAATATATATTATATAGATCCCTGAAGAGGGGAAAATGAATTACCCGAAGCGCAATAAATGCGTAGGATTGTGCAATTGATAGTAGTAGTGATAGTATGTAATAATATGTAGCTAGATAAAAAAGAGAAAATGGTTTTTATTTCATTTTAGGTAAAAAAAAATCTTTTGACGTCAATATTTTTAAAAATTTGTTTATAAAAAAATCTTTTTACCAAAAATGTCCTTTTGACCTTAAGTGAAGCTAAACTGAAACTTCAAATAGTTATTTTCCTAATGTAGCTGTGGGCTTTAATGAGTTGATTTTATACCACTTAGAAAATTAAAGTGAGTCTATTAAAATGTGGGTGTAGATATAGCAACAGGGAAACATTCAAATAAATCTATATAGTAAAATACGAAGAAAACATAATTTTCAATTATGACATTTTATTCATAACAATTCCTTCAAATGTTTATATGAACATATAAGAATATTCAATCATCATTTCAGAAAGATTGTTAACAACCTTTCAATCAATAGTAACATTTGAATAATTATTTATTATACATCTAACTAATAATTATATTTAAAAATAACATCATTTTATACTGTAGAGAACAAAACACCTTAATTGGGTTATATTCCGCCAAATACCTATTTTCCCATGAATAAACTACAATTCGATGCCTCATACGAAGAATTACAGAATTCATTTTAAAACGAAGACTAACACGAATCAGCGCTCGAGACGAAGAGTAACGCGTTTTGCGTGCCCGCGACGAAGACTAACCGAATTCACCAGTTCGCGGTGAAGACTAACCGAATTCACAAGTTCGCGACGAAGACTAACAGATTTAGCAAGCCCGCAGCGAAGACTAATAGAATTCAGTAGTTCGATACGAGGAATAATGTATTTAATCATAGAAATCTTTAGGTAAGGGGAGTCGTATAGTATGAATACGCTTTTAGTATGAACCTTTTTAGTTCTGGACCACCACCCCATACCTCACCAACTGAACTTGGTGTATATTATTGTTTTATTATAATACAATTTGCATCCGGTATTTTAAATTTACGACTACCAAAGTTATCGCGTAATCAACTGATTTACCAATTTTCAGCGAGTCAAAAGTTATTTTTAGAAGTTTAATATCATGACTTTTGTATTTTAGTAGATAAATAAGTTTATGCATAAAATTTGAACTCTAACTTTTTTTTGTTCAGAGAGGGTGATTCAATGAATGAATACTTTGGAAAATCAATTTTCATTTTTTTTATGAAAAGTTACAGCCAAAATAGCTACGCATGCAAATTATTATTAATACTAATAATAGTAATTGTCGTACTACTAGGTTTAAAAATGTGTTCGAATTTCTATCGCAAAATTAGGTGCAGTACAAACCTTTGTACATAAATAGAAGCAGTATTATATCTATCTAGTATCAACTATATCCGATGGGTGCATGGTGCGCGAACGAAATGTGTTTTCTCAGTCTTCTCCCCCCACAATGCTATAGTATATCTATTGCCTTTGGATTTTTAATGTCGATTTTATTTTATTTTTTATTAATTCTATTTTGTATTTATCATTCCGTTTATATAAAATAAATTATAAAGTTTAATATTGGATCTAAAAATATCGACATTACGGAAAATTTACGAGTGGTGGTGGTCCAGAACTAAAAACTGTTCACACTGAAAGCTTATTTATACTGTATGACTCCCCCTTACATAAAGATTTCAATGGTTAAATACATTATTACTTATATCGAACTACTGAATGCTGTTAGTCTTCGCCGCGGGCTTGCGAAATCTGTTAGTCTTCGTCACGAACTGGTAAATTCGGTTAGTCTTCGTCTTAAGTTTTGAATTCATATGCAAAAATCGAGACAAAAGCACACACTGTATGTGAGTGTACATGCACATTATACACGTCTGCATTTGCAAATAAATTCGTTTTCGTGAATATTAATTAATGTATATTCAGGTTCACAAGTACGCATGCGTGAGAGAACCAGAGGTTAACAATACATACTCTCATATATACCACATATATACGCAGCACAGTCGGGGATATTTTCATACGAATGTACCGCGGAAACGAGGAGAGGAATAAGCGAGAAGAGCAAGCCGACAGAGAGAGAGACAGAAAGAGATAGAGCCGGATCTGCAGGACGCTCGGGCGCTTCCTTCCTTTTTTACGCTCTCAACGCCGCGGCTGTTGCTACCGAGTCTTCTCTCTCTCTTCTCTCTCTGTCTCTCTCTCTCTCTCTCTTACACTCTCTCACTCAGTCATGCAGCTTCACTCTCATTAGGCAATATAGGACCGCGTGCGGAAGAGCGAGCGAGCTCAAGGGTTGGCCAGTATATATACAGCGACGCGATTGCGATGGAACCGTCGAAACGGTAATTGTTTTTAATCACTCTTAGGGGGGGGAAGGGGCGATTTCCAGGCCGAAAAGGGAGAGAGAGGCGGAGGCTGGGCAATGCGGTTAACCGGCAGCGGCCCTTTTTGCCGCATTCATTACGTTTTTTGCGCGAAGGGCTCGCTCGCTCTCCGCGCAGAAAACAACATCGACACGTTCGCTCGCGTGAGAAGTGTATGATACGCGTAATGTGCCGTGGATCGAGAGCCCTCTACCTCGGTGCAGACTCATTAATTTTTTTATGAATCGTAAACATTTGCTTTATTACATTGTGCGCGTTCGCGTTTTTTTTGGGGGGTTTTTCATTTTCTTTTTTGTTTACAGAGATGTAAATTTGTATTCGTTCGTTTGTTTCCCTGTACGCTTTTGCAAGCTTTCGTAAATGAGGTGCAAATTGTTGCTCGTTTATTGCCATAATATAGGACCTGTACACAGGAAGGGAAGAGTAGCGGGGGTACCGATTTAAAACAAAATATCAGCAAAATATGAAAATGTTTAAAATTTAATTTGTTTACAGTGAATACGTTTTCAAACCTCAACAATTATTATAACAAAATGGTGTGTTATATATTATGCTCTTATGTAGGATTTAATCTAGAATGGATTACTTGAAACTTTAAATACTTTTTTTTTTCAAATATTAAGTTTATGTTAATAACTATTCAAAGAAATATTCAAAGAATATTCAGAAAACTTAAAAATAATTTGTTAGTTCTTGATTTTTGCTGCTAAAAATGTTACTTTTGTACTACAAATATGCTATACCTAAAGCAATTTGACTCTAAAATAAAATATACAAATTGTAGACGGTACCCACCTCTCTTAACAAAAAAAAATGTTTAAAAATGTTAATCATAATTTTATACTTCTAATTTTGTAAATTATACTAAAAGTTAATAATTAATTCTAGTATCACTTCAGCAAAGGAACTAAAACAAAAATTTAATTTCCACGAAGCAGCTTCACGAACCTCATTGCGAGTACTCCCAAAAGCCAGTAATTAAACAATTTGCCTACAGATGGAGTTTTTAGCCGAAGCATTTTCATTCACCTATTATCACTTTGAGCAGACGCGCGACGCTCATTGCTGGGCGTATAATCGCATAGCTGCTATATTAAAGCCAGAGCGCCGAAAATGCTTTCGTGATTAAAAATGTTGTGTCGCCCGAAACAGTCAGGAATGCCGAACTTGTACGCAGGCGCTCGCGGAGTCGCGTTACTCCCTCGGTGTAATTGTGCGCGGGGGCGAAACCAATTACGAGGGCTGAATTGCTTGGATCGATTTTTCCTTTAATAAGTCGGTGTGCGAGGTCAAGTGTGACGATATTGTTTGACGGAGGGCTATTAAATTCGTGATTAAAGGATAATGATATGGCTTTATCAATCGATTTTACGGCTTCATGAGGGCATAATATTTTTTATATGAATATCTGTAATTAAAGTTATAAATTACACACACATACAATTAAATAATTGATATCTATTTACGAATATGAAGCATTTTGTATTTAAACGCATGTGAGCTAATTATTGTTATGATTTAATAAAAGATACGAGTACTTATGATTACATTGGAAACAAAACAATTGCTAATTATAATCATTATAACATTAGAGTTTTTAATACATACAATTACCATTATGTAATTCGACTTATGAATTAACTCAACTATAGTTATAGGTGTATATATAGAATGTACTACCATATAAATTGGGTAATAATTGTAATAATCTCTTTATTTTTAAAACATTAGCAAAAAAATCTATGCGCGACATTAACATATGCACGTTAAGCAAAATAAATAATGTTTCTGACATATAATTTTAATTTTCAAAATCTATATAAACTGTTTGTATACGCGATTTCATATGTATAATATTTTAAATCTATCATATTCAGTTCAATTCTCACGTCATTCAATTTTTACTTGACTTTGTATTTATGCTAGGCTGACAGTAATTTTATAATAAATAATTAATAAAATTCAAATAAAATAACGAATTAATCTATAAATTTAAATAAACTTAATCAACATTCATTGTCAAACAAACTAGCACAATATGCACGCACCGTCAAGTGTTACATAATTTAAAATTTACGACACCTCACTTTTTTCAGTCCAAGCAAACTTGTTCCTCTAACAAAGTATCGCCCCGTAACCACCGTTTGTCGCTAAGAAGGGGTGAGATTTTTTTCTATACCTATATACCGTTCGTCTAACCTGCACCTCGACAGTTTGCCGTTGTTGCACTACGAAGGACATAACACCGGCACATAGCCCGTACCTGCAGCAACGAGGGGTGGCGACGATACCCTAGCTTCTTTTTTTCCACTCTGCACGCGGCTCGAATCTTTATGGTCGCGCGCTTTGACACGCGGGTAAGGTAAATACAGTCTCGTGTGCGACTACTGGTTTTGCGGTGTCTGCTTCGGCGTTGACGAGCTCTTAGAGATGACAGGTATAGGAATAAAAAGATCGGGGGGGGGGAAAAATTGGTGTTTCTCGGCTGCTTTTTTTTTCTCTTTTGTTGTCTTCGTTGAGCAGTAAAATGCGTATATTACGAGAGCGATTCGAGAATTTTTTTAAATTATATGCTTTCGTTGCAACGATGAGAGCGTATTTCTTTTTCCGCGAAACAGCTTTTGTTGACATACGGCAATAAAATAATCAAATTATATCGTCGTAAAGGCTGTCATTTCGTTAATGCTCTGCTTTTTTTCTCTTCAGGGTAGAAATTTTACTCCGTTCAATAAATAAAATTGAGTTACCGACAAAATCCTCTTCCACTGACAGGAACTTATTCGAATATATATGGTTAGTCCTTATTACGCACGTGTTTCAACAAAATTTGATGTTTTTCGTACAACAAAAGATTGATTTAAAATTTAAATAACAACAAAATTAATAAATAAAATGTAAAATTTAAAAGTTAAGGTAAATTAAACACATTCTCGTATTAATTAAATTTCCAAATGTCATATTATCTTTAGCAAAATAAAAATAAATAAATTATAATATGCTTTTCTTAAATGAATTCTAATAAAGTGTTATTTTTCGTAAAGAAAATCAATATGATCCTACAACGAATTATCATAAACTCATATAGGATTACCTAGGAAACTCCTGTAGCATTCGTACGTTTATTGAACCTCTTCCCAAACTTTCAAGGAATAACGAAGCATAGAAACGTTTGGATTTTCCGCGTGCGCACATAAAGGAATCTTCAGCCGTACATTAACCAGGTAATTTTGAGCATTGAGGACAAAATTCGATGCGACTCTCTCTCGGTAGTATCGCAGTCACCGCGTAATCCGCGTAATTGGGAATTTCCCCTTAATCTCGAGACTGCGAAGACGCGGCGCGGTCGGGTGCTTTGATTGAAATCCTTCGATCGGGGCCGCATTCAATAAAGTCTGATTTTACATCAAAGGAGGACGGATACCTCAATGCAGATGCTCGCCGAAATAAATTATATTATGCGCGGTATTCACATATGCGGTCGCGGTCCCGCATGAAAATATTAACTTTGATGTTTCGCGACTGTGCGTTTCTTTTTTGTCTTGATTATGCTTCAGGAAGATACATGTAAATAAGTATATACGATGAATGCCGTGGTAGCTAGTACGCATGAAATTAATTTTCTCCCAATTTATTGTGAATTTTTTAATAATATACGACTTTACAATTTAATTTACTTTACAACATGAGAATTTGTTATTGAATTATTATTGAATAATTTTTATGGAATACATTACTATAAAGTTATTGCACTTCCAGTATTTCAACCTCAAAAAATAATCAACATAGTTAATTTCAGGATTATGTTTTAATAAATCATCTATGTATAGATGGATAGACTTTGACTTTTCTATATATAAAACTGATTATTCGAACTGGTTATTCGAAGATTCTTTTATTCAATCAGACTCGTGCGAAACTATCAGATATTATGAAAGACATTATTTTATAAAGTATATTACACAAATATTTGTTGCAGAATATTTTAGACTACTTTAAGTCTACATATAACAGTAACAAAATTTTAATATTCCAGAAAACTGTTTTTAATAGTAAATAAAACATCTTTCTAATATTCTCTAAATCAATAAACTCACTAACACCAATAGGGATACTTGCTAAAGAATGAGTTATCCTGAAGCTACTTATAAATAAAGTAACTCTTTCCACATTAAACACCAATCCCATCTCCTCAACATAATCGTTATACAAATCTCCCGCCAAATTGTTACTCGAAATCCAGCAGCCCACGGCGAGCCCTCTCGAAATTCCTCCAGCACCACGACCGTCATCCAGTCAAATAAACCTCGCTTGCAAATATATAATAAAGAAGTCAAGCTCGCACACGCAACTGGAACCCCGCGGAATCTGAAATTTATTCAGCCCCAGCTGTATATCCACGGCACTGCGCGTTTACCCAGCAAAGCAAGAGAGGCTTCCTTTTTTTTTTTATGAAAATCAGATTGCCGCACCGCGCGGCGCGTATCGCCACGCTCGCTCCACATATACCTACCTACATCGCGAACTCCCCCGCGCGCATCTCGGGATCACAGGGAATGCGTTACGAGACTCGCTGTGCGCGGGGCGCCTCGACTCGGCTACATACGTTATTCTCCATGAATATCACAGCGGAAACTGTGCGCGCGCGCGCGCGGGGGAGAAGCAGCCCAACGGCGGTGATCTTTTCGCCGAGAGGACGATTTTGCGATATATATACATGCGCAAACAGACATTTAATTTCGCATGCAAACATTATATATGTGAGAGCGCGCGGTGTCTCCTGTGCTGTGTGTGTGTGTGTGTGTGTGTGTGTGTGTGTGTGTGTGTGTGTGTGCTCCCCGGCTTTATTAATGCATCGCTTTATTCGGACGTGTGGTGTATGATACAGGGCGAGGGGGTGGCCGCGCGGCGGACTTTCGCGAACGACCGCAAACAATGTATCAATCGCTGGATGTGGATTGAAACAAACAAGCCTGTGTATCGACGCATGAATGATAAAAAGATGCATGCTTGATGGCTGCATGCGCGAGGAGGCTGCATCGACGTGATACACGACGATGATGAAGTGCAGTTTGTACTTGTATGCCGTCGTGAAATTTCGTAGAGGGTTGATTAAGGGGGTGTGTATGTGCAATTTCCGTAGGCTTAATAACATTGTTTTATCGACTGGATAATGAAAAATTGACAGTGACGTGGAATTAGAAAATTCACATTTTAAGCGAAAGCTAATTTGAGTTGTTTTCAATATTGAAATAATCTACTATTTTACATAGTTTACAGTGCTTTATTTCAACATTTTTTAAATAGTTTATAAATCTCGTCGTCGGTCATCCCGTAAACTATCATTCCAAATATTTTTAATGTTAAAATATTTACTTGAAACTTTGTAATCAATGCACTTCATTAATCCTTACATTATAATGCTAAGAAATATTTAAGATTTCTATAATTATTAGTTAAGCTCTAAATAAATTGTTTCATATAGTAAGATTCATATCTTCCACAACATTACATCTATAGCAACATCGGGTGTGAATTTGTTTCTGGTTCATGTATACCATAAAATTTTCAAACCAAATATCAAACTCTCTGGATGCTCACTTTACACCGCAAACAGCCCTGATAAACCGATCAAGAATTCCAGCAGTATTTTCGATTTCAGTACATCCCTGCTCGCAAACTCTATAATTCGCATTCAACACGAGCGCAACTTCTCGTGCTCAAAACGCGAGAAAAAAGCTGTAAAGGCAGATATCATTCGTCTACATTCGCATTGCTCTCACGTTGTCCTATCGAGTAGTCGTTTGCCCGAAGCACCCAGCGTCGATCGTCATTTCCGAAACGCGATTCCATGCTGAAGATCCGAGCGCTTGTCGTGGCGTGAAAAAGTCACCACTCGCACACGCGAAAAAAACGATTTATCAGAGAGATGAAAGCGAAGAGGAGAAAAAAGATGCTCTCTTACACGCCTACGATTGGCATCCGTCTGACTTGCATGTATGTATTCATTCGTACGTAACGTATGGATGAGAATGGACAGCAGAATTTTCCGAGTGATCGATTTCGCTTGATGTGTCTATTAATGGTTAAGCCGTGAATGAGGAAAACGTGTACACAAAAGTTACGAATATAATAGATTTATAGAAAAATGCGCCGGACAATAGTAATTACGAAAATCAATAAATCGAGAGGTATCCACCCGACGAACTGTCCGTTGCGCAAAACTTTTGTACTCGCACGCTTCGACAACACCACACTCGAGAATAAAGACACGATCAACCGAAATTTCGATGCCCATCCCAGCAGCACATATGTATACAAATGCTACGAGTGCTTTCCCAAAAATGCAAATCATCCACCCGGGAGTTATACTCGGCGCGCCAAAGTCGGAATAAATTGAGAAGGATGCGGGACGTGCGGCGGGAGATGACATTCAAATTTCTGACGGGACTAGCGCGCGCGCGCGCGCGAAGAAGATGACAAAAATATACATATGACGGGGGCACGGGGCGAGCGCACCCCCGGCGCACGCGTTCATACATCACGCGTAATTGGCTCGTATTCAGATATCGGGGAATTGAATTTCGCCTTCATTTTGACGCGTTGCTGCTCTGGGATCCGACTGTTTGAATGAAATTCGAGACTGCGCAGTGGTAAAGCGACATTTTCTACTTATCGCGTCTTTCTCTTTTTTCTCTCTAACTCGCAATTTGCGTTTGTTTACGGCTATGCGCGATATGAAGGAGGTGAGTTTTCATGGAGTGTAAATTTGGAATTATAATGGGCTCTGGTGTCATTTGTAATATTAGGAAATCCAGTCGTATTTGAAATTTTCATTTTATAAATATTAATATTATTTCTTTTAAGTGATACTTTTCTATTTAATCTTTAGAAGACGGGTGTGGTCACTATAGTGACCAGCGAAAATCTTATCGACTTCACGTAACATGAAGATTCTATATATACATACATTATACGTTAAAAATGTTTACAATAATATAAATTTTATAGCCAAAAATTACAAATAATTTTTTGATGCATTATCAAAAAAACTTACTTTTGGCCATTTCCGGCCTATCAAAACTATTTGATTGTTATACATAGACCATATATATGTTTTTCAACCAAGTAGGAGGTCCCGGTATGAGGAGATTAACCTTAACCCTTTAATACCTGATAGTTCGCTGGAACTCCAAATTAAAACCAAATGTTTAGAAGAAAATCACAGGATTTTGATAATATATGTGCCTCTATAATAAATACTTATTTTACATAAACTGATGTAAATAATGGCATCTCTATTTAATATTAAAAATTCTAATGATTAAAAAATTTTTTTTTAAGTTTGCAAAAGTCAAGTCAACTCTTCACCTCCACACGATGTAAAAAATGTCAAAATCCACCGTTTCCCAGAGCAAAAGCAGCAACCGCGATCGAGCGCTAAACCACTCAAAGAAATCACGCGGACTGTTCGCGCTCGCGCGCGCTCGTCAGGCGTTTCGCTGCATTTGACGCGCGCGGTGTCGCATTATCGACGCCAACCATCCCCCACTTCTTCAACTGTATGTAAGCACGAGCCTTCAAACGGCTCGACAGCTCGCAAAATCGTTTCCGGAAAGAGAGAGAGAGAGAGGGAGAGAGGGAAGAAACCTAAACTGATTCGATTCTCCGATCTATAGAGGATAGAAAGAAGGAGAGTAAAATCCGTAGATCGCTATATAGGCCGTATTGCCAGAAAATAAACTTGCGTATAATAAGAGTTGGAACTCTGGCAGCTAGAGGCATTCGTGCTGGCAGCATCAAGCAAATGACATCTGCACTACTGCACTTACATACATGTGCATTACACTTCCCTTAACCAGGTAGCGGACTGCAGGTCCAATGTCCGTCACCGAAAAATCCAGAAAAACATTTTCTCTATTATTTCTAACGTACCGAAAAAAACGAAAAACTAAAACTCAAAAATCAAAAAACCGCTAAAAACGAAAGAGCAAAATCTCTACAGAACAAAAACGCATCGAGAAAGAAAAGAAAATAATTTTGAACTGCAAACCTTTTAAAAAAAGATCAGTCCTGAAACATTTATTTTCACCGTGTATATTCAGAGTAATGCTGATCCACATCCATACCCACAAATAATGTTAAAAATTAAGGGTCCAAGGTGATGCTACGCCAATTAATTTATAAATTCTTGCCGCAGTGAAGAAAAAGAGTGAAAACGGGAAAATTATCCGTAAATTTTACCCTTAGCTTTTGTAAAGAAAATAGGTATTTGATGATTTGTTTAACAGAATAGTGCAATTAATATGTAATTTTAAATTGGAAAAGTAATATGTGCAACACACTAAGGCATATTTAATATAATAACGTGTATTTGATACAAAACGGTAGAACTAAAAGTTTACTTTAAGTTTAGTTTCAAAAGAGCGAATAAACATATCGTCGAAACTTCGACTTGTACTCCATTGACGATTGATACACCAAATGTTAATCATTCAGGACAAAAGTTTTTCACCCCCTTTCGCATACAATTCATTGCATAAAATGAAAGAAAAACAACTGCGCTATTTCACAGAAAATATCGAAAACTCGGAAAAACAAAGCTTAAAAAAATATCACTATACCACGTGCACCCCAAAAATCAACTCTCCGCAGACCACCACCCCTTCAACCCTTGCTAACCAACTCTTTTATGTCTCTCGTCTCTCATCACCACAGAAAGAGCGACAACCTACAACACAACTACAACCGCGTGGACACGCATAAAGGCGTAAACGAAGATCGACAGCGTCCACGTGGCGCTTTTCGCGCTCTCCTCTGTGAAAATAAACGGGAAAACCCTTTCAATCCTTTGCCACACATCTACACTATACATCTCGAATTAGCTCTTGTCAATTCGCAGGTTACAAAGACACGAGTCTCACGGTACTTAGTGCACAGCTACGGCGCTGCTCTTTCCGTGTATACAGAAACATTACACTCTCGACGCGACAACTCCATCGACGCGCCGAGTGCGTGGCGCGCATGAGAAACTGACCACTGGTCAGTCGTCCGTCGTTGACAGTGACGGGCGCGGCTTTGGACTGTATAGGTGAAAAGCGCTCGCACCTTTGTGCCCTCGCTCTTGATGCCGCGGCGCATTGATCTTCCGCGCCTTCGCTCTCTTTTCGAGCGTAAGTGGTCAGCCGACAGAGAAAGAGAGGGAGAAAGGGTTGTATATATATAGAGCGAGGGGTCCGTCAGCGGTCAGCGAGAATTATGCACGCCTCGGCTGAGTTTCGTGAGGGGTTGTGTGTTGCGGATCGCGCACACGCGTACGTTTGTGCCCGCTGGAGCTCGTTAGCCGCTGATGTGTGGTCCGGCGGTGCTGAGCGCAAAAATTAGGAGGAATTTTTCGGGCTTCCGGAACGGGGTATTAAGGGGGATTTTCTGTAGATTCTAGCTGCTGGGAACAAATTGTGCTGTGCGTTAAGGATTTCTGGCAGGCTGGACTAGAGATGGCCCCTTGAGAGTTTAGGACAAAAGAAGAAAAGTTTATTGCTCGATAGCAAGTTTTGCGGATTTAGTTCATCTTGATATATGAGAAGAATATTGTACTTGCAAATCTTTGTGAAGTAGGCCATGTAATATATATTTATCCTTCATGTGTAAACCTTTGATCTAGTTGATTTTTAACAGATTTCAAAAACGGTGAACAAACATACATAAAACGGAAAAGAAAAACGGACAATTTGAGGAATGTGGTTTGGTTATATTCAGTCTTACAAAATTTAATGTAAATAAAATAATAAAATTAAATTAATAATAATAAAACTTTTTGATCTTAAATTTTATGCTCAGTAAATTAAGATACAATTATTGTTCATGATGTTATTAAGTAAACTCTTAACTAAAATGAAATAAAGTTTAAAAACTGTCTCTTAGTACGCCGTTATAATAATTTGACTAGAGATGGCTCCTTGAGGATGCAGAGTTTAGGACAAAAGAATAGAAGTTTATTGCTCGATAGCAAGTTTTGCTGATTTAGTTAATTTTGATATACGAGAAAAATATTGTACTTGCAAATCTTTGTGAAGTAGGCCATGAAGTATATATTTATCCTTCGAGGCCATGTGCATCCGTTGATCAGGTTGATTTTTAACAGACTTAAAAAACGGTGAACAAAAATACATAAAACGGAAAATAAAAACAGACAATTTGAAGAATATGGTTTGGTTATATTTAGTCTTAAAAAATATAATATAAATAAAATAATAAAATTAAATTTATAATAATAAAGCTTTTTAATCTTAAATTTTATGCTCAGTAAATTAAGATACAATTATTGTTTATGTTGTTATTAAGTAAACTCTTAACTAAAATGAAATAAATTTTAAAAACTGTCTCTTTGTACGCCGTTATAATAATTGCATATGGAATCGCATGAAATGCGACACATATGTTACCATGAATATCAATAAACATAGGACCTTTTTATTGATTATTGTAAAAATAAGTCTCATATGCTGTAAATATTACCATTTTTTATCATAATTTTTAATATTCAGTAGGATAAGTTTTACCGCGAATCGAGGCAATTTTTACTATAATATATCAGAATATTCTTTTCTGTGAAGTTAAAATATCCCACATTATCTATCATTCTCACGGTAATTTTTACCAGGAATTTCTGTTTATATTATAATGGTTAAAATCATGAAATATTAACAATCTAATACCACAAAAATATGACTCCAAAGAAGAAAAAAATATATAATATGAAACTTCCATTTTTTAACATTACTGAAGAAACCTCAGCGATTTTAATTTAAAGCTATCACTCAATTTTTCTGCGCAGTTGAAACGTGAAACAGGAAGAAGCGCCAAGCTCCATAAAGTCTCCGTTTTCATCTCGACCGAACGTCCACTCCAAGGATCTCCGATCATTACGAGAAATAGCGAGAGGACGGAGGATCAAGTCAACGGTGTACTTTCAAGATTCCTTTCTTCTGTCTCGACATGCGAGCGCCAAATTGACCAGCACCGACAGCCGCGCGCACACACACATACATATATACCGTTGTCAAACGCCGCTCACCCTTCGTCAGACACAGCTACGGAGCTACAGAAGCAACGTATAAAGAAGGTATATATATACACACAGAGAGGAGGCAGAAGAAAAAAACGAGGGAAAGAGAGAAGTTTCGTGGATCGGCTTACCCTCAATTTTATCCCAATCATTTTGAAACCCGAGACACTGGTCGCTTCGCTCCTATCCGCGTGCGCCTCCTCTCCAAGCCCGTATATGCGTATGATACTCGCATATCCCACTAGCCGCGGACATCCTCGTGCCGCGCCGCGGTGATATTGATATATAAAAATGTAAAGGGGACGAATGCTCAAAAACAAGCGGAGAGACTCGTAGACGAATGATCATGTGTGCATAAGGACGAGCGCTTGTGTATATATATATACATTATATACGTTGTACGCGATTTCACCTCTTGATAAATCGCGGACTGTCAGAATTTTCGGGGACCAATTTTTCACGATTTCTCGCGAGGGTAGTAAGACTCTCTCGCACCGAGACAGAGAGAGAAAGAGGGGCGCGGAACATTTTTCAGTCAGTCGCTCGGAACGCGTCGCTTTTCTCTCTCCTGGCGCGTGGCGTCTGTATAACAGTGCGGTCCTTTATACTGCTGCTGCTGGTTTTTTTCTTCGGGTGCGGAGAGAGAAAAATCGAGGCGGACGAGTGTCTGTGTGTGTGTAGTAAAGAAGCGGAAAGCGCCGACCGGTAATGCGATTGGTCGTGATCCGGCGCGCCTTGGCGCAGAGCTATACGGTTACTTCGTCGTTCGGCTTCATTAAGCTCGACGCGACGCGGCGGTGAGTCTCGTTACCGGTGAGCTTTTGGTTCGCGCGTGTTTTGGGGAAAATAGGTATATACCAGAGAATGGAGTGAATAAAGAGGAGGAGGAGGGATGGAAGAGCGGCCGGATTTTCACACGAGGCTTTCTTTGTCGCGACCAGAGCTGCAGTGGACAGTTGCAGTGATTAGATCCTATACTGGAATGATACTCTGTGGGAGAAAAACTGGGTATTTTCGTGTCTAAAATATAAACTTTAGTTTTTATATCTAAATGAGTAAAATAAATTTCATTTTATAATTTATTTTTATTTTTATCATTTTTTAATACAAGCAATGAAGGTATGAATTGCAAAAGTAAAATAGTTTTTGCCAGGTTATCTAGGTAATCAAATTAAAATATAATTTGTCAAATGCATCATATTCTGTTGACAATGTTTTTCGAACACTTATTAGGGAAAATGAAACGGGGTTTCTTAGCAGTTTCTTAACATTTGGGTTGAAAATAGTGATTTTTTGTAGCTAATATATTTTATTATGCTACAAAACATTGCGTGAAATAAAGGAAATGTGATAAACGTTAATTACTTGACTATTATTTTTAATTGATTACTCAGTACATAGTTACAGTGTTCAAACTCATGTGCTAGAGACGGATTATTTTAAGATAAATAACCGATTATTTTGTACAAATATGCTTGAGCAATAAATATTAGTATTTATTTTAAACAACAATATATGTTTTATTGGCAAGAAATTATTATTTGCAAGCAAAGTTACAATTTTGCACAAAATATTTAGAAACTAAAACCAAGAAAACTGTTACATTTCTACCAGAGATGATAATAATTTATTTTCTAATCGTGTACAATTTTTGTTCTTAGTGTCCTTGAGGTTTTTCAAACCAACAGTACATTTACAACACACGAATTGATAAACTATATACTCAACTGTTACGAAAAAAACTCATTTTTATCATTACGAAAAAAACCTTTGTAGCTATACTACGGAATGCTACTGCAAATTTATCCGTATCCTGTGGCTTAAAACATACAAATGATTAATGGCTCCTAGTGACTCATATAATGCGTATGGCCTTTAAAAGAAAAAAACTAGCAGGCAACCCTCTCGCGCTGACGAATGAAAAAACACAATTTGGCAAAATTCTCGATAAACGGTAGGCTGTGCGCAACTCGAGCCAAAAGAAAGTTTTTACACGTGACGCGTGTATGATTAATAACTTAGGTGACAACGCAGATCGTTGAAAAACGATCGATCACTATTCCTTAGTCTATCCTTTTTTTCTTCAAGGCACATTACATTTTTTGCTATCAAACCCTAAAACTATAAATAGTTTACTATCATAACTTGAATACTTTTGTTTGTTAAATATTATTCGTCTAAATACATTCATAATTGAATTGGTAATTTTATGCTTTTGCATTAACTGAGATTTTTAAACAATGTAACATTAGAATTCAAGATTTGACAAATCTCGAGGCTTTCGAAGTTATTGAAGAATGTATACGTTTTTTAGATATATGTGTGTGTGGGTGGATGGGTGAGTGCAAGTGTGCGGGCGTGTGTGAGTGTGTGTGTGTGTGTGTGTTTGCATGCGCATACATGTAACTATAATGTATTATGAAAATTCAAAATGATGGATCTAATAAGGCCTCGAATAAGGCATTGCAAATGTAAAAAAAAAACGACAAATCGTACAATTAAAAAATGTAATGTGTTGAGTTTTAAAAATCTGACTCCAGATTCGGAATAAGCGATCCTAAACATCTATAACAACATACATAATAGCAATGCTCCTTACGAATACTAGTGCATTTCAGATTTTTCAAAGGCAGATAGTTCTTTCAGAGGCCTTACAAAATCTAGCACTTATTAGATAAAATCTAACACATTTTTAGAACTGTAATACCATAAAAGTTATAGTGTTTGTTAAAGATTCTGAATATTTCTACTTAATTATCATAGAAGATCCATAAAAAATACTCAATTTCGATAAATCTGAAATGTACTAGTCTTCGTAAGGAGCGTCGAAATAGAAATTCGAGTGCACCCTTAATGCGTAACTAAAATGATTAATATTTTATAGTTGCTATAATACAATTCAATATTTGCATTTGTTCAATTCCGCAAGGAACAGAAGTAACGATAAATACATGAAGAATACTCATTCAACGTGAAATAAAGAAAAATCATACCTCATGTTCTAGAACCAACTGAACAAAGACGCAAACATAAATTCTCGCAAACGTAAACTCTCTAAATAACAAATCGAATATAAATAACTCCAACCTTCTTCCAATAAACAAACAATGCAAATCCAACCTCTAACAGCAAGAAACTACCTTGCACTACAGAGTTCCCGGTAGCCGTGGCAATGCGTGATGAACGAGCGAGAGGCTGTTGTGCAGATGCTTATCTCGCTACGACTCTGCGACATATATGAAACAGAAAAATCCCGCCCGTTCTCACCCTCCCATGCACTCGCGCATGTTTGTCCTTGGCCGAGGTTTGTGTGTGTACACACCAGTGTCGTGCGTGAATCGCGCGTGTTTATATTGCGGCGCACTCGGGTAAAGCGGCGTACCTAATTTTTCCTATACCCTCGAGCGTTGACGGTCTCCGTGTCTTCGGCGTGATGATGGTGCAGCTCGAGAGTTGTTTTCCGATGGTATCGGAGCTAGGTTGAAAACAGTGCAGCGGGTAGCGATACGCTGTGCGGCGCTTTTTGTGGCAGGGTGCTTTGCAGTGCTTGGTTCTTGTTGGTGGTGCCGATGTGGAGTTCGAGAGATGCAACACGTGCCTGTGCGTGGAAAATTGTTGCTTTTGAATTTCGTCTTTCTTGTCAATAGGTTAGAAGAGTTTGTTTAAGGTAACTTGAAGTATTTAGGAGGTAAGACTGTGTTATATCTTAAAAATATACAGAAATGTTTAATATCTCACTAAAATTATTACCTACTAAATATTTAGAAATTTAACCCTCGCTTTACCGTGTTCAATTTGACCACAACAAAAATATGTTTTAATAATCCAAAGTTTAAACTTCGATCACTGTAGAAATTTAATATGGCCGACCTAAAGTAATAGGAGTTTTTGAGGTTGCTGATTACGAATCTGTAGTCCAATTTTAGTTCATTGCAAAATTAGTTTTGAATTTCAGAATTTGAACTACAAATTCGTAATCAACGTTCCCAAGAATCCCTGTAAATAAATTTTTACTACGATCCAAATAAAATGTTGGATTTTTCTTTCATTGAGGTAATTGATTTACCCCATTTGGTAAAGCGAGGGTTAATTAGCATGATTCTCATATTTAGGTTGCTTACAATTAAGATCATATTTTAGAATATAAAATAAGACCCAATGAATTATGAAAATTTCCTGTTTTTAGCTACTTGAATTACTTACATGCTAAATTAGTAGATATAGAAAAAATGGTTGAGACCTGATGAAAAAAGAATGAACCTTGCGTTTATTAAATCCATGACTTGTAAAGTATCCATTTTTCAAGTACCTCCCCATATTTCTCAACCATTTACATTTATTATCCCTACAAAGCAAAGTTTATTGTGACCCGTGATCATCCTCGTTTACGAACTCGTGAAATTCTCATTAATAATCCGTTTCATCGACTTACACAAACGCCAAATCTCACGGCAAACAATCCGCAACGATACCCAACAGCTCCACTCGTTCACAAAGCATATTGTATGTATACAATATGCAATACGCATGAGTATCCATTCGTATATTACAGACACATCACTTATACATACAGACTCTCGAACGATCAACCCCCAGGGCCAGACATCAAACGTCAACGCGATATAAATCGCGCGAAATAAATATCGAATACACTCGGAAAATCTCATCACCAGCTACTACCGGCGATCTTGCAATAATAGAGCGTCATTTTTCACAGGTTTACTGAGAACTAAGAGAGCGCACGCATCAGTCATTAATGAGGCGGCGGCGGCGGCGGCGCGGCGGTTGCCGGTCACACCGCGCGCGTTGACGCGTTACGTCACGGGGAGGGAGGGTGAGACGCTCTGCCTACGTCCGGCTACTTTACTACCCCCAAGTGTGTGTGTGTGTGTGTGTGAGTCTAGGGGAAAACGGGACAGTAGGAACATTTTGATTTGGAAGGAATTACGCAATCTTTAAAGTTGATTATTTTTATATTAGTAACTATATGTGTACGATCTATTAAATTTTACTGCAAAAATCATTTTTGTTATTGAAAGCGAATGATAAATCTCAATTTTTTTGTGACTTAATATGAGGAACAAATACTAATGCATGTTTAACTTTAGCTTTTTAGCTTCTATGTATAAGTCTTAAATTTCTTTTCAAATACATTCATTTTCAAATGAAATGATTGTAAATTAAAAAATATCAATGAGTACGCTCAATTGCGCCGCATAGGTCGGGTAAAGGGAAGCTCAATACACTGTGGAAATATGCGTTTCTCTAATCAATGATTTTTAATATTTATATTTACATTAAATTTATAAATCTTTAAGACTGTAGTGTTCCTTATACTCCAAAAGTGCTACTTTTACCGTGCCATCCCCTATATATGC
This sequence comes from Gastracanthus pulcherrimus, assembly GCA_949152435.1. Lineage (NCBI taxonomy): Eukaryota > Metazoa > Arthropoda > Insecta > Hymenoptera > Pteromalidae > Gastracanthus > Gastracanthus pulcherrimus. The sequence goes on along the minus strand of OX424573.1, from coordinate 28,196,346 downwards.
GTGCGTACTAGTATCCATCATGAGAGAGAACTGGAGAGAGAGAGAGCATCTCCGCTCGTTCAAACGGGCCGAACCCCCTTCGTGGTGCGAACGCCGCCGTGCTCGGGACACGTGACTGCTTTATGTAGAGAGGGGCGAGGGGTCCAAGCCGGGGGTTTGGAAGCTCGAAAGGACGCTTATGTTTTGACCGGACCGGTGTAGGGGCGCGGAGATGGGCGTACATGCACTTTCGGGAAACCGGTCGGCTTTTGTTTTTGTTGCACTTTTGGGAGAGCTGGGAATGAAAGCGAGATCGAAGGGAAGAACGTTGGGATTGATGGTTCTATAGTTTCACGAGCTATTAATATTAGCGTAGAATTCAGCGTGGAGTTATAGTTTACTGACATAATAGAAGTAGAACGATTCATTTACTTGTTTTTAATGTTCAATTTACTTTGTATTAAGGGATATCTCTGCCTGTTGCTTATAATTTTTATAACTGACAAATAAAAACATACATTTTCTAAATTTATTACAGAAAATAAATTTATGTTGTTAGATATGTTTTTTAATGCATATACATGAAATGTCATATTTAATCCATGAAGTGACTTATAATACTACAATGTACTACTTCGGTCAATTCCATTAAAACCCAGAAATTGGACATATATTGCACTCCGATCAAGAAAAATTGACCAATCAATGAACTTGAAATTTGGTTTCAAGATTTGTTATGATGCAATAAGAAAGTTGTGAATCTTTGTTTAAAAAATTATTCTTTTAAGTAATTGTTTACAACTAACAATATTATTCATATTTTTATAAAAATGTAATTTAAATTTTTATTTATCTAAAAAGAAATTCAGAATATATAAGAAAAGATTTTGAGATATCGCACGCTGTTAATAAGAATTCTATAAATTTCGATCATCCCAATTTTTTGTTTGATTAATTCTAAGATTTTTGTTAATTAACAAAAATAACACTGTGAAATAATGAAATCTTTAATACTTGTTTGAAAAACTAAACCACGTTTTCAGAACTTCCTACATTACAATATTTTACTAACTCATAATCAAATATCAGAAAAAAATGCGTATTCCCGCAATTCTCTTCAAAGCAAATTTAAAAGTTCACAGGCAAGCAAAACACGTCAAGTCGACCACAGACGGTCAAAAGTTTCCCAACGCAACCCTCGGCGATCGGGGGTCACACACATCACAGTCGTCATTGTGATGCGCGAAGCTCCGCTCGCTCGCGCGCGCGCATTCATACGGGCGCTCAGTACGGCTCGCGCGCCGTATTGTTTCATTCGTTCGCGGACCCAGTACAAAGGAATATCGCCCACGCTCTCTTCACTCGCATTTTTTTGTTGTTGTTTTGTCCGTTCGAGTGACCGGAGAGAGTGGCTCGCATTTTTGTATTTTTCAATTTGGACCGCGGGGGGTTGTGCGCGCACGCCACGCGCGCCGCACTCGCTAGAAGCATTATAAACGCAATTTCCGGTCAAGCCCTGTGAAAAAAAAGAGAACTCGTCACGAGTATGCTTACGCCACTCGGCAGAGACGCGAGCGTGTGAGGTCTCTCTTTTTTTTCATTTCGGTATTTGTCAACGTGTTTTATTTTTTTTTTTTCGAACTTTTACGGGCACGAAAATATATTTTGAGCAGTCGAAAATTGGAACGTTCGCGCGTCACCGACAGGAGAAAAGGATTTCATTTTGTTTTATTAGAAGAAGTGCGTTGAAAAAATGTTTCAGCTTTGACAACTATTTATTTGAAAAATAAAGTTCAATTATTCGATGGATTAAGAACACCAAAGTGTTCTTTTATAAAAAATTGTCCTTTTATGTTGTATTATCTTAACCTTGCTGTCTTATTTTATAAGTATGTTGTGCATTACACAAATTAAATAAAGTTTCATATTAATTATTTTTTGCTTCTAAATGTGTTATGTTTTAGTTATAAATATATTACTTGAGTAATTTTTGTTTTTAAACATTTTAATATGAGACTAAATTAAAAATAATTCACTTGTAACAATAAAGATTCTAGAAATAATTTAATAAATGCTGTTGATACAATTAAATAAAAAAATATAGAAATATTTATTATATAAATGATGTACCTAAAAAGATATTCTCTTATTCAATTTCGAATTCGACTCCAAATTTCGCTAATTTTGTTTCCAAACTATAAAAAAGATACCCTTCGTTTCCCAATAGAAACTGTAATTAAATGTAGCAACATCTTTATAAAAAGCTATAAGCGTTACCTAGTTCATTAGCCAATATTTCAGCATAATGTCTAGCTACCACGGAAAATTATTTTATTTAATGTGCTCACTGAGCGCACACAACGCCGTGCATTCACAAATAAAGAAAGAATCTACATTTGTAGGGAATCCCGAGATATTCGACAAAAACGAAACACACTTCTCTGTGTTATATACGTAATATATACATTTTCACGTAAAATATTTGTCTTTGATACCCCAATAGCATCGAAACTCGTAATTAAAATTTTTAATTACAATTAGCACAGGCGAAACTATATACTTTCTTGCGGACACGTGAATAACAAAAGAAAAACAAGCCTAACAAGCGTCCTGTACCCCGCCTCAAAGAGGAACTCGATGAATTTTCGATTAATAGCGTCAGCGCGCGTATATACACCAGCAACAAACACGACTGTTGAAATAAGCTCCCGTGGTCACTTTATGAATAGCGTCGAGAACCTTTATGAGCGCGTAGCACGCGGCACGTGATACCGGCGCGACTCGAGAGGATACTTGCGCGCTGCACCAGACGTAATTAAATTTTTCCCAAAGTTCCTTTTTTCCGAGCGCGCGAGCGAATGGCCATTATACGCGCGATATTTCGTCGCGTGCCCGGGCGCTATTAGACGCGCGCCGTGAATTTTCGGTGAGTGCAGTGCGGTAGGACGAATATAACACCTGTCGCGCGTTTCGAGAGTGCGCGTATTTCATATAGGAGTCGCTCGTTTTGTATTTCTCCGTCTGGCCTTTTTCGTGCGATGACGGCACGGGGAAGGTGATTTTAGATGGCTGCTCGTTTGGAAAAATAGCTGGTAATTGTGGCTGACTAATCGAGCGTTACTTTAAAATATAAGCGCTGTCTTCGGATAACGGAAGAAAAGCGTGATATATGAAAAAGATATAAATAGTAGTCGACGAATGAATTGGGGTAAGATGGGAATGATTAACGGTATATGTATACAATTTATATAGTGAATATTTTACTAGGTTTGTGTAACGCTTTTATAATATTTACTACATTTACAATATTTTTAAATCGTATAAAAACAATATAGAAATTTGTATTATCTATTTCATTTATTTTAAAGATGTAATAAAGATGTTAATGTTTAAGCAGTAACAGTCGTCTAGTCAGATTCATTGGATAAATAGTGAAATACCAAGCCTGTGAAATATACATACCGCAAAATGTACAGCATATTTTTTAATCTTCACAAGACAATACCCCACCCTAATTGATTAATCAGTAATCAAATAAAGTTGTGTGTAAAATACCAAAGAGGACAAACAACTCCTAGGAAGCGCAAGGAGAACAATAGCTAGGTCTTAATCGCATAAAATTGCCCAGTGATTAAGACAATAAATTAAGAAAAAAACTCGTGGGATAGCCATATAGGATAGTTATCCCGCAATCGAACTATACTACGAGTATCGTAAGTGCATATATGGCAGTCCATACCTCAGAAGAGGCTTAACTCACAAGAAGGTCATACAAAACCCTTATTCTTGCTCACAATTACAATATTTGAACATATTATTTGTATATTTATTCAGTTCTCTATATAAGTAATTATTATACTCTAACTTATGAAAAAAAGTCTCGCCCATTTTATTATAAATTAGAAATCTCTTCAGGTAGCTTTTGGAAATAGGAAATAGTTGTTGTACGATTCTCTAAAATTACTGCAAAGCAAACTTATTTTAATTGACAATATAAGAAGTCGGTTATTTTATTGTAACATATATATATATATATATATATATATATATATATATATATATATATATATATATATATATATATATATATATATATATATATATATATATATATATTATAATAAAATAACCGACTTCTTATATTGTCAATTAAAATAAGTTTGCTTGGCATTAATTTTAGAGAATCGTACAACAACTATTTCCTATTTCCAAAAGCTACCTGAAGACACTTCTAAAGTTATAATAAAATGGGCGAGTCTTATTTTGTATCTGTTAGATAAGAAGAGTCTGGCCAACGAGTCGTGTCCAACAGCATTTACCAATAATATAGCAACTCCTCCAAAGCCCCCGCAACAGCGCATTATGCGCTACGTTGCCGTTACAATTAAGACAATGAACTACAACAAAACGAACCAAGAAACCGTCGAAACACCACCAGCCACCGCTCGCTCAAATATATATACACATACTCTCACAGTCGGCGAATCAAGCACATATCCCATAAACACAGTCGAGCTCGCGGCGCCCAGCACCGTACTGCAGGTATCACATATATACATATAGGTAGCCGCAAGGCAGTAGTCGCCGGCGCCGTGAGTTATGGACATCGTGGGTGTGCCTCGGATAACTCGAGAGGCACACAGCGCGCTACAATAAAACGAGGCGAAACGTACGCATATATACGTACGTACGGTATATATACGTTATACACAGGTGCAGGGGGTACGCCTACGTACATGTGGCTTGACTAAGAGCCTCGACGACAGGCCGGGGCGAGACGATATAATGGCTTTGTCGCCATCGATATCGCGCCTGCACGCCGCTGCAATCCGCCGATTGGCCGTAAATCTCCGGCTCTTATGTTTGCGAATGCGATTAAAGGAGGCACTCACTCTCTCTCTCTCTCTCTCGTTCCTCGCGCGGTTCTCTCTTTCTTTCTTTCCGTCGGCGCTCTTCTTTCTTTTCCGTTCCTTCTTTTTCAGCTTGGGAGTTTAACGTCCGCAGTCGGCGTAACGAGGGCATTTTATAATTAGCGGGGATAGGCCTTATAACGAGGGAGTGTAAATTCGCCTTTTATTGCGGGATGAAAGGTGTAGAGTGTTTTGTCGAATCGTTAAAACGCGCCGAGAGGTTTAATTGTACGCGCGCGAATCTGGTTTATTGAACGCGTTTTTCGAATGGATTTCTTTCTGCGTTTGCGCTGGTATTGCGTTTGTTTCGAGTAATTTATTTTAGGTGGAATTGTTAGCGGAGAAAAGGCAGGGTCAAGAATATAGCAGAACAAAATTTGGAAGGGTAAGAAAATTTGATTTGTTTTCATTTGTTTTGAAAAATCTAAAACTATTTCATTGTTGATGATAATCGATTGTATTATGCATGTAGGTATTGATGAAGTTTTGTTATAGGTTCATTGAAATTATGTATATATTTAAAATTAACTTTATTTAAATAGTGTAATACAATATCATTGACGGACAGCGCGCTAGTGTGATCTAAAAGAGCATATCTAAAATCTTTATTAATAACTGTATATAACACAAGAGCATTGAAATAATATATACCTATGGAACTATTCTTGAAATCTGTTCGTCGTGCATATTTCGCTCATCTTGGAGACCTGTTTGGAACGAAAGCGGTCCAACCTTTGCTCGACCTCCCTGAAATCCACCGAAGGCTAGGAAATGACAAAAAAATTGCAGGTTAAAATATCCAACACCTTCCAGCTCCCTTATAAGCTAAAAAATAAATATGCATATAATTTTGAATCCCAACAAAGTTTTTGTTTATTTTAATTTACAATGAAAAATATTAAAAACTAATTAATTTCCCCTGTAATTTTTAAATAAGACTTATTATACTTTTCACATTATTCATCACAACTAACTCTACAAAGATTCAAAATATAAAAGTTACAACGACGCCAATAAGTCTACTATAAAGCGACATAAATAACCCCATTAAACGAAATTCAATTTAAACCCCGTCGTCGAGCGCGCGCTCGTCCACTCAACAGAACCAAATATAAACTCCGAAGCCGTATTAAACCGTCACCCCGCGACGCTCGCGCTAATCAATTATTGCGCGCTCGCGGATCCGCTGCCGATACAGAAATCAATTTAAAATACATAAGGACAATGACTGTCAAGTGTGTATGCGCGCTGCAGCGGCCAGAGGCGCAATGATCGTCCAGGCGGCAGTGCACCCGAGAGGCTCGTTGAGACGCGATCGGTCCCGCGCGCGCGCGCCTCGAGAGTAGAGTATAGAGTCCGTGACGAGCGTCTGGTGTGTAATGCATTATGCGTATCTTGTCTAGAGAGCGCGCGAGTCGATTAAATAATTAACGGCCGACCGTCTGTAATTTCGACGGGCGTATATAGCTGCAGGTCGCAGTTCGCGGGCGCCGCTGATTGAGAACTGTTTTAATTATGGCGAGGCGGCGTTAAGGGAAGTTTTGCCGATATACGTTGATAGATCTTGGACAAGTTGAATTGGGTGATTGACAAAGGGACGTCTTGGTTGGTTGTGCGTAATGTTTCTGTAAATTTATCGTGATTTATTGATAAATATAGTCACTGATGAATTTATATAAGAATTTATAGTCGCTTATGAATTAATACAGTATAATTAAGATTTATAAATATGACTAAGATTAATTTACGCGTTTTATATATTATACAAGTGCTTAAACATTTTTATATCAAATACAAAGAACTTGATGAAAATCATGCAGTAACTTTTACAAAATACATAGTAAAAAAATTAAAAAAAAGACTGTTTATCTTTTTGCACATCCAGAATAAAACTATATTAACTAAAAATGTTTCAGGTAAAAACATTTTTCATTTAAAGGAGGATGCCCACGGATGCGTAGCAAGTCAGAAGACACGAGAGAACGTACAAAACTAACTCTATTGTTTCGAGTTTGTCAAAATATGAATATTAAAAAGAAATTTAATCTGGACATGCGAAGGGAAACTTTATAAAAGGAGGGTCAAACCCGATAGAATAAGTGAAAAAATCAAGATTTTATCAGACATTAAGTAGTCAAAATTAAGAGAATTAATTAATTTTCAGTTTTTTACTTAATACAACAGAGAGTTTTGGTTTAAATGCTTAAGATTTTATGAATGCTTCATGCTCATATTAGTTTTATAAATCCCCTGTTAATATTTTATCTGGGGCCGGCATGGGCATCCTCCTTTTATCATAGTATACAGTTTCTTAACATTTATAAACCAATTTTCGAAATATATAAGCGGATTTTAGTTTCATATACGTTATTTTGTATACAGTAATCAAGTTAAAACAATATTTATTTACTGAAAAATAGGCACCATTCATTTAACAAACATTTACTTTATTCAAGTAAATAATTTTGTTAGCATTATGTACCTCTTAGATGATTTTCATTGTTATATAAACGATTAATAACACAATCATTAACAAAAATGAACCTTTATACAAAAGCTTATTTTCAGTTGCAGCTTCTAAAAGAAAAACTAACAGATTCTTCATGCAAACTGCTCTCTGACACAACACGCACTTAACGCGATAGATAAGTATCAATCACATTCACGGCCCTTCCATTATACAGCATCCCATCACGGCTTCCCAAACACCCTGGGAGTGAAAACTGAAAAATGACTACTCAGACGCGCACTTGAGTCGACGAGTGCCGCTTTTTTTCTCTCTCTTACCTTCCATTCTTTCGCCTCCTGAAAAGGGTTTAAAACGCCAGCAGTGTCAATACACGCTCACACACACGCACGAGAGAGAGAAAGAGGATTTCGGTTTCGAACAATAAGTCCCAAAATGCGCGTGCTCGTTCGTGCAGAAATCGAGCGAGGAGAGGCTCCTTTCTTTTTTCATTTCTTCTTGCGTACAAAGTGCGCACCTCCGGAGGGCCGGCGAAATGAATCAAACTTGTCGGCGTGCGCGGCTCGTATAAACCGTCATTTCCCATCATTAGAGGCGGCGCTGCGGCCGCGCGCCGTCATCGCGGCGCAGTTAGCCGACCGGAAACTAGAATTTCAAAGGCGCATGAATGGCTCGCTCGCTCAATTTCACCGATTTCTTATACGGGGGCCGGGCTTTGTGCCGCCACGGTCCATCGTTTTCTCGAGAGCATCGCAGTCTAATGCTGCGCGTTGCGGAGATCGGCCTGATCATTAGTATCAACGTCAAACAGGGGTTATTGTTGGCATATTTATGTCCTTCCGTCCTGTGTCGGGCTTCTTTGCCGGTGTGTACTGTCCTGTCGTGAGAGTTAGTATTTTATAAGAAGTCTGCTAGACAGCCTCCTATTTTTATTATACTGCTTTTGTAGGTCCTTCAAAGTTTTTATGTGTTTTTAGAAGTGGGTATTTAAGATTATTTATCATATGGTTAATCAGTTAGTCAAGTTTGTCATATTTGTTTTAATGTAAAATGATTTGACATCAAAATATTGATATACTAGAAATCACTCGTTAAGAGATTAAGATCTTCTTGAAGGTCAAGAGTATCTAAACGTTTTTTTTTTCTATCCCAAGGATACCCTTTTTAAAAGCTATTAGAAATCAATCGCTAAAAATTTGTATTAATCTTTAGCATTCTTTAAATTTTTAATACTTTTAAGAAACTATCAGCATTAATAAAAATTTGTATGGGAACATGTTTACATTATTTTGCATTTTGCAAAGACCCAATACAATTATTTTTAAACTTTTTAATTTATCTTTTTAGTATCCCGTAAAAATAAACGAAAATACCCGAAATATATCTACAAACAAAATGAAAATTAATGAACATATTCGAAAGGTCTAATGCCCTGGTAAAAATCTGAATATTTTTAATGGTCGGAAAACTAATTTATGACTAGAACCAATGCAGTAAACATGTTTTGATAAAAATGGCCAATAACAACCTAGTTTGTAAGGCGATCTATTTCATAAAACTAATAATTGATCAAAATATACTTAGGTAATAAGACTTTCAGTACAAAAACATTTTTAATACGATATAAATAGCAAAACCAAATGTTCAATCATTCAAAGTATTTATTGGCCAATAACGCGATAAAAATTGGCGTAATCACGTGTGCAGCGTCTTTTCCAAAATAGCTTCCTTGCTTTCGTCCTGCTAGCTACGTTTCCGAAGACTTTAGACCTTTTCGACTTGTTCTCTCAATGTAATTATTAGTAAAAATGTGTTTTTATTTTATATCTCTGTGATGTACATTTTTTTGTGTTTGTATGTAAGTGGTACTTTCTCTCTTTCATTTATCTGTGCGAATATAGCGAACGCTGTATGACATTTTGGCTTTTTGGAGGTTACAACTACTTTTGGGTCTTTATTAAATTAAATGTTTTATGGCTCTAAAATGCGCACTTTTTATTAGTCATTATAAGTGCGAGAAAAATGCTTTAAAGAAGTTTCATTTAGATATGAAAGTTGAGCATAAATAATTGCCAGTTTTTGGGTAGTAGAGTAGTGGAAATGTCCAATTACTACTTCAAAAATTGATTGATTTAAAAATAAAAATAAAAAAATTCTACATCATATATCTTTTACAAAATTTAAGGTTTAACAATTTAATGATAAGTTTTTGTCATCATGTAAAACAATTTTCCAGAATTTCAGCCATTTTTAAATTATTACTTGTTCGTTTGATATGACATTACTCATATGTATCACGCACTTTTCTTCATCAAAATATATAACTTGCCAATCCTAAATTCCGGCAAGATTTTGATATTTCGTATTCAAACCATGTATCAACCTTGAATGACCAAATATCTTCTAAGTCACCAATGACTCACGATTTCACTCTGCACTATGAATCAAACCACCATCTAACAAAATTTAAACAAGAGAATCTTTTCCCATGCAAGCTAATGCCGCAATTTCCCTGAACAAAGCTCCACGAATTGACATTTTTATCTCCGGAATCATTAAAAACACATGTCACCGTCATTACCTCATATTTACCTAAGCGTCAGGTATAACGTACACGCATCCCGAAGAATCAACAGACTTCCTATACGCGTCCCCGCATGCGTGCAGTGACAGCGAGATATATTTTTCCAAGCGCGCTGAACAAACTCCGCCGGGCTATAATAGGAAAATACGTTACGGGGAATTTCGAATTGACAAAGGCTCCCGCAACTCTTTTGAGGAATCGCGCGCGCGCGCGCGCCCGCGCTTAATCTTCCCGGAAAAGAATGAAGCAGAAGAAGAAAGGAGGAAGCGCGCCGACAGAAGGTACGCTTATAGATCGATATCAAAGGTGAGCTGCGCGCACACTTGCGTCGGCGGCGTGTGAACTTGCTCCGTTCTCGCGTTTATCCAGAGATATAGGCCTTCTCTCTCTTTCTCTCTGTCTCTCTTGATTGAGAGCGTGAAGCGCCGGGTCTCCGCGCGCGCGATTGTACCATCCTGACGTCTGGCACTGTTTGTATAAGCACCCCGATATATTTTTATCCGAGCGATGGCCGGTGAGTCATAAAGATCAGAATGCGGTACCTATGCTCCTTCTTCGTGCTTACGTAAAAGGGCCTAGCGTTGTATTGACGTTTATGGTAGGTGCGTGTAATTTATAGGAATTTGAGAATAAGATGGGTTGAAGAAATGTTGTTTTAATGTATTTTGGTAGACATCAGTGACATTTGTGATTAATTATGAAAAATGAAGAATTAAGTCGGATAGCGATTGCCTCGACAATAGAAATCGTGTGAATGGAATTAAAAGAAAATATCTATTTAAATAAGCATTGCCTTATTTATATGTTTATATATAAAAGAAAATTATGACTGTATTTACGAAGAGTATAATATTAAGTTCATTGGTTCTATTATGGCTAGATGAATAACTCGTAATAACGTTTAAAAACTATACAGATCTTTTTAACATGAAAGAATAGTGTAATTGCAATCACATTAGTGGCACAGCTGAGATATTTGTCACTTAACTTTTTTTAACAAATTACATAGGTATTGAATTTAAGTTTTATTCTATTGATGTTTACAAGGAAGCACATATTATAAAAATGAAGAAACACGGAAAATATATGTTAAATAGAAAAATGTTCTTATTGCTGGCATCGCACAAACTATTGGGATAATATTTGTCAGAATCCATGTTATCGTGGTCTTATACTGTAACATTGTAGGAAGTATAAAATGTTTATTATTTTTTTCTTTTTTCATAACATAAAATGTATCAAATTATCAAAACAGAAGAAAATGCTATTACATTTTTTAAATCAAAAGTATTTTCAACTTTAAGCGTTCATTATTAATCACCGAGAAAAATAATTCGTTAGTGCCGTAAATCATTGGATTTGGCACTAGAAAATAAGCATCATTACATTTTTAAAATCAATCATTTATTAGTAAACACTGTGTCAGCTGTCGGATGTAGATCTTATGTTTAAGCCTAAAAGGAGCAACAATTAGCAAATCGGCCGCGTATACCTGAAAAGGGATACTAATATTGAATTTTCACTTAAGTACGTCTATATAAAAGTTTATAAGGTCCGAATTTCTGGTATTAGCCAATTATTTTTTTCAGTAGTCTTCTAACTAGAAAAATACATTATTTTTGAAACTTAAAATTAGTTATTATGATGCATTTAATTCATTTCTACATTGAAAAAAGTGTATAAACACTTTTATTTACTTGTATTGGACAGTGTCCAGGATTGCCTCTCTCTACGTTATCTATAATCTACATATAATGAACTAGTTTTTTAGTGCTTAGAAATGACTGAAACATTGATCTAAGTAAAAACATACGTAAATATCAAATTCGCTACTTTAGCCTGTGCAATAAAATTAGTATTTACAAGTGATATATTTTCCATCGACGCTGCATCCAATTCACCATTGTATAGACAACAATACCCTTACAATTAACAGACAATTAACGCTGTTTTCTCTAAACTAAATTCCAACAACCCGAATCATCCTTAAAGCACACGTTGAACAATACTCAAGATAAACTCCCACGGGAAGTAGTGCAGCATATGAACCTCGCGAACCAACGCCAGGCAAGAGATCCTCTTGAACTTATACTCAAATGTATACTCAGCAGGCCTGGAACACACCGACCACCAGCTTCTCCTCCTTCGGCGCGCGCGTATATGTTGAGACTAGAGATTACGTCGTCCGAGGAGTGCGATACAGTCCACACACACACACACACACACACACATACACGTCGTAGTCAAAGCAGCTGCCAGTACTAGAAAAATGTCGCCCCGCGCCGGCCGCGCACAATTAGATATTAATTCCCATTCATGGGATTATTTCGGGTCCGTGGAGACCCTTTCACGGCGCGCGGGGATTAACCTCCTTCTTCTTCGTCCTCGCGTACGAGTATGACGGGGATTCTCATGTATGCCCCTGCACGCGAGGGAGCCGCGATGAGAAAATTCATATCGATATGGCGCATTGTGCGCGAAGACTCCTCAACGAGTGTCCTTGAAGACGTTGCGATGGGCCACCTGCGCGCGCGTGATTTCCGTGCTGGGCTTTCCCAGGCTGCGGGATGCGAGCGAAGATGCCCTCCGCGCGTGTGTACGTTGTATTGCGGTGGGATAGAAGAGGTGAATATTGCGAAGGGGGATTTTTATTAGAAGTTACTGACATTGATTGATTCTTGAGAAACGTGTACTGGGACCTTGTGATTTGTATGAGCATTTGAATGTTTCGGATATTCAAAACAAATTTGTTAATATGCGTTTTACGAAAACTGTTAAAGGATGGTTCTTTAAAAGACTCAACTTTTCGTTTGCATTAAATAGCGACTCTAAAACGATTATGTAATAGGTCGTGAAAATATTTAACACGAAATATATTCTAATTTTCGCAAGATGAATCTGTGCCCGACATTATTTAATTTATTCTACTCTAGAAGGTTGTAATAATATTTTTGGCACGCATCATTGTAATTCGTTTCAAAATGCTTCCACAGAGGCCATAACACAATCATCAAAAGGGATTATCTTGCTTACCATATTCTTTCAACTAATTTCATAACAGATTGATAAGACGGAGGGTGGAGGCTTAAAAGCCTTTGATTCTTTGAAAGTTATTTGATTTTTTTTGTTAATAGACAGATTACGTTTTATGTATAATTTGTAAAATGCCTGCATTCAACTAACTGTCTTATGCCGCGACTTTACTAGCAGTTTAATAGAGTCTCGCTTTAACTTTCAATATCAAATAACATTTATGTTGTTTAGAAAAGCAAAACTTTTTTAGTATGAAAAAGTAGAAGAAACAACTCTCTACACAATATAAATCTTTAAAATTTGCTAGCAACTATCACTGTAATGTTATTTAATATTAAAAGTTAAAGCGAGACGCTATTAAAGTTTTTCATTTACTTTTATAAACAAAATTTTTAATAAATTTATGTAATAAATTTAGAAAAAATATATTTTGTTTGTTATTTATAGAAATCATCAAAAATGGACAGAAACATTTCTTTCCTACTTCTTGTAAAATATATCTTTACTAATTTTAAGTATATTCATTTTTCAGAGAAACTTAAATGTCGCGAATATACAATACACAATCTGAATAATATTTAAACAATTTAGAATATTGTTAATACTATTAATCATAAATTTTTATGTAACAATACTTCTCACAATACAAATCATCGAAACAACGTTAAGAAACATTCTCCCAGCATCTTAACCATCTTGGAGCTAATGGAATTGCGCTCGAAGACAATTAAATCGCATTCTGAAAGCCGTAAGAACGAAGACGCCAGTCCTGTCTCGTGCCTTCTGTTTGCTGCCTCCTTGCCCCCGATTTTACAGTGTCTCGCCCGACAAATCTCATCAGCGCAGACTTGAAAGCTCCTTGTCTCTCTGACCCACAGCAGGTCCATCGCGCCGTAGACTACCGCTACCCACCGTATACTCGCGCTCACCCTCGCCCTGCTCTCCCTCCTAACTCTTTTTACGAACTCTGCGGCAGCTCGTAATGCGATTTCGCTCTCTAAAGACGAAATCCACGCTTCTCGCTTATACGTAGCAGAAAGAACAGACGCGAGCCCCGGCGTAAAATCGAATGAATTTCATCTTTTTCTCCTTCGGCGCTAGCCGAGGGGGGGAGTGGAGAGAGAAGTTCTCGTACAATATCTCTAAAAGCCACTCGACAAAAGAGGTCCATTTTTCAGCGAGCCAACGAAACGGACGCCGCGAAAATGTGCGTTTTATGGTTTTATAATACGAAAGGCGGCTGACCAGAAGAAGTATAGGGAGAGCGAGCCGAGGGAGAGAGAGAGAGAGTGCGCAGGAAGGGTCGAGTAGCCGAACACACTCGATGTAACACATGGCTTTTTTAGTCTTTAGGGGTGACCGCGCTCTCGCGCGCGCTGTACACATGACCGCGAGTAGAGCCCAGGGTAATGAGGCGTCACGTAGGCTATGTCATTCCCTATCTCTCTCTCTCTCTCTCTTTTTATCGGATAAAATCCATATCAAGATTCGGGGAGGTTAACGCGGCTGCTTCTGCTGTTGCTGCCTATTTTGAGCTCGCATCCATGCGTCATTCGTCGCGTGTGTCTTTTTTTATTCGCGTATATATGTGCGTACAGGAGGTCTTTTTTCCGCCTCGTGTTTTCCGCCGCGCGGGACGATTCTTCATCGTGACGTGACGCGGGGGCACATCCTTAATGTCTTTTCACGAACGAGGAAGCTGCTGCGCGGACGACGCGTTTTTTCTTTTTCTTTCTGGCTCTTCCCCTTTTTATATAATGTATGTGGGGGGATAAACGGTGACGCGAAGAAAAGAATGGTCAGAGTTGTGCGATGTTTATGAGGCTCTGATTATCTCTTGAAAATGCGGATAGATAGTGAGTGACTTATCGGTTTGGGTGAATTATTGGCAACGCTGAACTGGACTTAGCATAAGTTGGATACAATACGGTGCATTATACAGCAGGTGGCGCTTAATGCGATCGCCTTGGGAATAGGTAAAATTGATAACATACAGTTGATAATAATAAACGAAAATGAATTTACTACTTAAGATATATGTCAATGCATTTATAAAATGTATTTTTTAGTTCATAATATTTCAAGTAATATTTATATATACATTTTTTTAATAATTTCTATAACAAAGACTGAGAAACTTGTAATTTTACTGCAGCTTCGCGTAGATTCTTATACTTAGCAAGAGAATTTTATAATTTTAAACATTCAATTTTTTCGTTTAAACCTAAATCTCATCGTTTACTCACTATAAAATATAAATTAAAATACAAATGCTTTGATGGAACGATAACAACTAAATTGTTATAAATTCAAACATACAAGTTTTTACCGGATGATGTCCTTTTTTACGCAAGGAAATACGAGTAAAATGTAGTTAAACTTTATAGTAGTAAATAATTTAATTTATTAAATTAAGTTCTTTATCGACTTTTCTATTTGAATGGTTATAAGAAACCTTTACAACTGTTCCGTATCGTGTGGCTTCTCCGACGGTACTCGGAGTCTAACTAACTGCTAAACAAATCAAAATCTTTGATAAGTTTGTATAGAAGCAGTTGATTTAACGAAACAAATTTTTTTACTTAAAACTTTTCAACTTACAATCTTGTTATTGCAGCGTTTTTATATTTGTTTCCGAGTATTACTTAATTTAGTTAAAAAGGTATTACTCAGTTGTTGTTATGATTCGATTTCCTTTGGGATCCATTGCTTATCACAATAAAAAAAGTATTATTATTGATCCTAATAATGATTAAAACAAGTATAAGATTATAATTATAACAACGCAGTCAGTACCATATCTTGTTATAATATTCTTCTATGAACCGGTCATTTTCAGCAAAAATTGCTCATCAAAGCAGCGTTTACAACATATAAGATACAATCCTCTCCTTGAGCCGCAAAGATTTTCCTTCCAATAAACTTGTATCTAATTTAGCCAAAAATCAACACATAACGTTCAAGCATCCGTCCAATTATACCCCCTGCCGACTGCTGCTGCCTCCGCCATCGTAAAGCCCTTTTGTTATCTAAATACGCGCGCTTAGCGTTACATTAACGAGCGGTTCTAAAAGAGTGACGCGCGGCTCTCCGGATATAAATCACCGTCGCACTTTCGTGGGAGAGAGCGAGCATGGCGAGGAGCGCGCGCGCGCTATTTTCGTGCTCGAGGCTCTCCTCGCGCTCGCTCGCCCCCCAGTGGGGTGCACCTGTTATATATTTAGCAGCACGCAGCACACCACCACCTTGTCACGAGAGAGAAAGAGAGAGAGAAAGAGATGTATACGAAGACGACGACGAGTTGCTCGAATGACTCTCTGACTCTCTCTTTTTATCACTGCACGAGCGTCGTATGGGTTTATTTCAGGTCGCATGGGAACTCCGTTTAGCAGGTGCCTGGCTTCGCTCTTTCGCGAGTAGAGAGAGAGAGAGAGAGAGTGTCACCGATTATAAATATAATATTGGGGGGATCGCCGCATGCGCGCATGCCAGGCAATTAAGCGCGGAACGACGCGCGTGTCGAGCTCGCGACGGGATCTCGCTACAGATGTTTTCATTTAGTGCACTGGGATTGTTTCGAGTTCATTTAGACACTTAAGGGGATTTGGTTTTGGTTTCTGGATGAGATTAGATGTGCTTTGAAAGTGAGAGGAAGTGATGCGTAAAGTGGTAGAAGATGTACTTGTTTTATACGGTATACTTTAGATTGTTCGATTAATTCCAATACTTTTAAAATATATGCGTGTGAATTATATTCCAAAACTTAATTAAAACAAATCTTTGTAAAGCTAAAGATTCCTCATTTAACAATGTTTTTTTGAATCGATCACTAGAAATTATTGCATTTTCACTAGTTCACAGTGAAATCTTACTATTTCAAATTAAGAGGCCTCACAAAGTTTCATATGAGAAAAGGGGAATAAACGACGAACAAAGAATACCGAAGAAAGAGAATTAATATAGTACAGGAAGAGAACGAGAATTAGCAGAAGATTTTGATTTTTACTTGATTTTCTATCAGTAAATAATTTTCAGATTGAATTTCAATTTTAGTGATAATAGCTTAAAGATGTGGATTTTGTTCAATATGAAGATCTTAACTTTATATTTGTTACCTCTCACTTAATTGTAATTAAAGTGAACTTGAAATTTCAATTCAGAAAAATGTATCTCTATCCCTTCCGGATCATTTCTGTAGGTATTAATCAATTAATTTTCAATAGAAAAATATGTACGCACCTGATTTTTGCATAGGTGTTATACTTTGTATCCATGGTAAAATCATAAACTCTATGGCAGCCTCTTTATAAAATACTAATCAGCTTTTCATACTGCTAAGAATTTCATACATTTGTCCGCAAATTATTCGAACCTTATGTGACATAAATTGAAAAAAATGTATTAAGGATTCAAAAGTGTATTGGATCATTATTCTCAACTTTATGTGAATAATACAACAGTAAGGTATTACATTTTATTAGACTTGTAATATTCTCAAGTTTACTTCATTATTTCCTCTACAGCATGAAAAGCCTTACACCAGAAAAACATTTTAAACCGTACATTCCACAGGAAATTTACTTCGTGCACACAAACACCAGTAAAACTCACAAGCCTTATGAAATTCCACCCTCAAACAACACCCCTTACACACGTGCACACGAAAACTTCGGAAGCTCTCGCCGTATACCACAGCAGCCTCGAAGTTTCAACAGGTGCCTTCTCGCCGCGGCCCCACCGAACTTCGCGAGCACATGCAGGTACGAGTATACAACAACAGCAAGAAGCAGGCAGCAGCAGCGTCAGCCACTCGTCTCTTCGAGCTCCCACTCGTGCCAACGACTACGTACACCACCACGCGTACTTATCGCGCAAAGCGCGCCCGTATACTCGCTGTGGCACCCATCGCAGAAAAAAACAAGCAAGAGACACAGCCGAGCCCTTCGCCGCTGCTTTCTCTGCTTCGAGTATTACGCGCCACGCTCTCGCGCGTGAAAGTGTCTCTCGGTGTTGCGCTAACGATTGATCTTCACCTCTACTTTCGCGGGAAATCGCAGGCGCGCCGCGGGGCTAAGAGTGCGGAAGGGCTTTGCGGTGCGGAGAAGCTGTTGGTTAAACATGCTGGTCATTAAGTTTCGCGCGAGGAGGAAAATAAACTTGTGTTTTGGCGAAAGAACGGTGATGATGGTGGCGGCGTTTCGGTTTGCCGCTGCGTGGAGGCTGTTGTTGCCACCCCGCGTGCGCATAGAAGGGCTGTTTAAAGGTGCGCTCGCAGGAGTGCCTTGTTTGGAAAGAGTGAGAGGAGTAGTTGAGAGCTCTTGCGTGGAGATATGCAACGCTTGCAAAGGGAGATTGTGTGTTTGGGAACGAAAACGTATTAGAAAATGATGAGTGGATGAATGAAGCTACGTGAGAAAATATTTAATGATTTTTCTTACAGTGTTATAGATATTGCATTAAACATTGTATATAGGCGCAGCTATGAAAGAAAAGGAGCATTCGTATATGTCTATGCCTGACTAAATCGACAGTTACTACTTACTTAACATGAAGTTCCCATTCCTTCAATAAATCCAATTAATAAGTCTATTTCTTAAATGTTTCTCATGTTGAGTGTTAACTTTTACATGAAATTTATTTATTTATAATTGCAGTATAAAATTGCAGTACAAAAGGGATCTATACCGTTAAAACACCTATTGCCAATAGTTACAAAACATTCTAGTAAAACTAAATTGATATTGGGTTACTAGATCTAATATTATAATTTACATAGTTGACTGTAATGTTGAGTTAACTTTTTTAGCATAAATTGTAATTCATTTTAGCTACTTAATACATTGTAAAGCGCTATAAATTAAAGTACATTTAACATTTCACAATTTTTATCTTAATAAAATACTTTAATTTTTAGCTTTTCCCTGGAAGAAAATTGAGTATAAGTTATGATGAACAGTTATAATTATGACCATAATTTTAAGCATAATTATAAGCATATTATGCTGAACGATTGACAAACATCGACAACATAACCTTACTATGCCTAAAAATAAATTATTAATCTATTTTACGTCTATATTAATTTAGTAAATTGATAATAATATTTAAATAATGTTAAAAAGAATTAGAAAATACAATTGCGTTTCTGTGAAGTTGAATACGGCGTTTTCCGGGCAAAACTCTCTCTCTCTCTCTCTCTCTCTCTCTCTCTCTCTCTCTCTCTCTCTCTCTCTCTCTCTCTCTCTCTCTCTCTCTCTCTCTCTCTCTCTCTCTCTCTCTCTCTCATGCTCTGTCACTGGTGGGCGCGTAATTGCGTATAGCTGCAACCGTTGCCTGCTTCTGCGTTATATCTTTATGCTAGGTTAGTTTTGATTTTTGATTTATAATGGAGCAAAATCGAAAAAAAGTTTATTCGAAAAAAGTGAAGCGTCAAAAATTAGATAAACTTGTTCAGGAGTGTAGTGAATTTCAAGATTCGAGAAATGTTCCAATAAATAGCAGTTTAAGTGACGATAATAATTTAGATGATTTGCAGATTTCTGACTCCAATACTATTTCAAGTGACAATAATAGTGATAATTTAATAAATTTTTTAATAAAAGTGATAATAATTCAAGCAGTGACAGTACATGTACGGAAGAATATTTTATGCTTCAAAATGAAGAATTTAGAGAGATAGAAGAGTTACAAGAATGGTTATTGGGTATACCATTGAGCATAATCTACAGCATTTTATGGTCATAATTATGTCGCCAGGTAGCGGGATTTATTAGCATAATATGCAGCATAAAATCATCATCTAGCATAAAATTCAGCATATTATGATCATTTTATGCCCAACAGTTCTACCAGGGTAATGTTTAGTGAATCATCCATTTTTTAGTATACATTTGACAAATTCTTATAGTAAAAGCTACTTACAAAATATAATTATATCGATGTTGCTCTATATTTCATAGTACTTATTTAGTTGATACTTATATATACGGTTCTCGGTGATATAATGAAAACTTACTATTCTATACTATTTTAAATACTAACAAAAAAATTCATAATAATCTCGAAATAATAAAAATACTCGTTAATACAGAACACAAAAAAAATTGGCAAACAATGAAATCTCCAGCCCTCGCAAGGGCCAAATATCAAAAAATAACAATACCCAGAAACTTCATCAAACATCATCTCGAAGAGGCACTCGACGAACCCAACAAAGAAGAGGGCAATCACGCTAAAGAAGAATCAAAAGCGAACCTCTCCCCGACACACAATCCCATCAAACGTCGCTGTCCCCGTCCTTCGATAATAAAAAAGAAAGCACGAAACACGCGGACGCGCGTATCGGCAGGAGAATACAGAGAGAAAAGACAAGGGCGAGGTGGAACTAACTGGGTGGTTCGGCTATACGTCGTCCGGGTCAATTCGCCCTTCCCCGCGAGCAGAGAAGAATCCACTCGTGAATCAGGCTACCTATTCTCTGCTGCACACTCGAGCAGATTAGACTGTCGCGAGCTTTTCCACGTAGTTTCCAGCCAGTCGCGCTCGTTTTGACAATCACCGGTATATATGGGTGATTCCTCATAAAATTAAGTTCGTGCCCCTGCTTAATAACTTTTTGATAACTTAGACTTCAATAATCAGATAAGCTTTATGTAAATAGTTTTCAGTTTCGACCGAGTAAAAATAAAAGCCTTCAAAATATGATTAAACTACAAGTGACCCATTCATAATAAAAAAGAATACCGATTTTTAGTTAACAGTATATTCTTATAAATATTCTTATAATAGCATCAATTTTATATTCTCTTCTACTTAGACTCCAATTGTAAACTCCGTGGGCGTTTCTATATTATTACTACTTTAAGAATAGATACAAGCATTAAGCTCTTGATAAAACCATTCGGTTCGCAACTGTGATCACATAAGGTATTGTAAATATAAAAATTTTACGCGGCAACATGTAAGGCCATTGTCATAGAGAGGTTTAAAGTATATTGAATCCTCAAATACATTATATTATATTCGTAATGAAAGAATTAACCAACGAAAAAATAATAGATATACGGAGTTTTATTATTGCCACAGAGTCCACATAAAGTTTACGTGATTTCCGAGAATCACCCATATATAAAAGAAAGAAAGAGCGAGAGAGCACGCGCGTTGACCGTGGCCACTCGAACCTCCAACGAAAAATAATTCCACGACGCTCGCACCGGGGTGGCGGCCGGCCGTGGCCCCCCTTCGACAATCGGGAAGATATTTTCTCTAATGAACCAAGACGAGTGGCCCTCCACTGCCAATTACACTTTAGCCTTTGCGCGCTTTCTTCCTACCCGCGCTCCGCGACACTTGACTCCTGTCATTTCGAAGCCGACGAAACGCGTCGTCGTTGTCGTCGTCGGGAGTTTCTCGGTGTGTTCGTAGTATGGTGAAAAAGCCTGCATAGCGGAGGGATCGATATACCGCGTGAGGAGTTTGCCGAGGCGCCGCGGTGACGATGGTGACTTTGCGCGGCGCACATCTTTTCGCCGAGCGCAGTGCGACTGAGAAGCTGGGGCGAAAAGATAAGCCGGACAATTAATTTTAAGGAGGTAAGGAGGACGAGGCGTAGTGAGAAGAAGATTGCGACTTTCGAGAAAGCTAATGGAGACTTTCTTTGGTTTCTTTGAGGTGTGTGCATTGATTTGTTGAACTTTTTTTCTCTGGAAATATGTTCTAATTTCATTATTTGAAATTGAGCTTGAAATAGGAGCTCGTTTAGCTAGAAGGTTTAGTGAATTTCAGAATATTAGGGTAGATGTGCCTATACTGGACCAACTGTAAGCCTTTGTGTAGCTAAAAATTTTGTTTAAAAGTAGAAGGGAGCTTGTAAAAATTTTGAGCTATTTTTTACAAATATCTAATCTAATAATTTTAAAAGGTATTTAAAATGGTTTTTAAACTCAATTTTGTTTGAGGATCAAATTTTACTTATATATAATATGTGCATGAACTCAAAAGCAAGCCTACACTGAAGTAATCGTGGTGGAGAATAGCCAGCATAAATGGTTGCACAAACCAGGCATAAGCTGCACAAGTTTTTCATAGTGGTGGCAAATGCGCATCCTTATACTTTGGTGGCTATTTCCCACCATAGTTTTTTCAGTGTATACACTAAATCAATAAGAATAATTGGAAAAGGTGTCGTTTGACGCAATCGTAAAATCATTAGAATCGCTTCTTTATTTAGAAATACTCAAACAATGAGCATCTGATATTAGATATCTGGCTTTAGGTACATAACAATTACATTTAAAGTATCGAAAATAAAAATATTAAATATTATACACCAAATAATGCCTTTTAATAGTTACAATAATTTTCTTTTACAGATATAAATACGTTATCCCAAAGAGTTGACTGTTCTCCAATAAAAACACAATTTAAGTGGCCACCAACATTTCCATCGCCAATTTCTTCATTAAAAAAATACTTCAATATTAATCCAATTGATTCAAATAAATAATGATTCTTTACAAAAATATAACCGTTAAATATAATCCACGATTCAAAGCTTTTCCCAATTACATCTCTAAGAAGAATAAAAACGAAAAAAAAAATTCATTCCCCAAAAAATCAGCTGAAGACAACCTAATTGCCCGTACACCTCCGCTTCCTCATGCTCTCCGCACATCCAATAAGGCACACGCATGAGCGCATCATCCCCCATCGCAACAGCATCAGCAGCAGCAGCAGCAGCAGCAACGCCACCGCGGCCAATCACGCGTGCATCAAGCCGAGCAAAACAGGGTTCGCGAATATCCAAAATCTTATTCCCAAGCGTATACATCGCAGCGGCGGCGGCGGCCGAGACGAGTTTATACGAGCTTACACGGCGCATAAATATGTATGGCAGCCTCGCGGCGCGCACAGCCGCATACCCACCGACAATACACACATACGCGTGTGTGTGTGTGTATGCCGGTGGTGCGGGTGCGTAATGACTGCCCGAGCTCTCTCTCTCTCTCTCTCTCTCTCTCTCTCTCTCGCAATCCCATAATTAAATCCGTTAATCAAGGCTTACGCTCAGGACTGACCCTATCAACTTGGTTTATTGTGATCTGACGTAATCTATGCTAAATTACGAGTATTAAGACGGACCGCGCGACGAGCGGACCCGAGAGTTGCGGCTTCTGGACGGCTATAGAGTAGCCCGAGCCGCCGTCGCTGCTAACGCGTGTTCCTTCGTTACTAATGTCGATTGCGCGTACTATGTACATTGTAGGTACAGGGATCTGGGGGTGTAGTCGCATATGTCCGACGTGGATTCGCAGATTCTGGGGATACGGATTTCACGGTGTTTCTGGGTTCATTTGTGGACGAAGTTTGCTGTAAAAGATTTGTATTTAATTTAAAATTTATGTTTCGTTGGTTCTTGTTAATTCGAAAAGTAAATATAGTTACTTTGAAACCTACATTGCGCGTGTAAAAATGATTGTTTATTTTTAAATATATATACATTGTAGAATGAGTGACCTATTTACTGACATTTTAAAATTAGAAGCTAATTATATATATAAGAAATATAATATTTTATTGATTTACCCGTATTGCTTGCTAAAATGAATTTCTTAAGAATAAAAATTCCGAAAGAAATATTTAATTTTACTACAACTTATTTAGAACATGGTGGCTAATTTATTATGAGCATATTAAAAAAATCAGTATATTCTACATTCTACACTAACTATAATGATACTCATCAATTGAAGAATCGAAGTAAAAAATTGAACTTTATTAGCTCTAAGAAGTTTATAAATACTGCATGTGAACTAGTTTAAATATTTAGTATGCCATTGCAATGCAAAAAGTCGTAAAAATTAATTAAAAAATATGATGAGACTACATTATGTAACTAACATTTTGTTGCAGTACAAAGTTGTGAATGGTTTTGTATGTGTAAGATATTAATTTGAAAAAAATAATAGCTTAAATTTCGAAGAAAACGTTGCTTGAAATAAAAGATTTAAGCAACTTAGTTCAAAATAACGTCGATGACGTTGTTGTTATGGAACTTACATTTTTAGTAAATTATACTACTTTGTTCAGCAATCGTAGTTTCACTATTATAAGTAATGTAGATAAAGAAATAAAATTATTTTATTCTTATTGTGCAGTATCTCATGGATGCAAAAGGGCCAATTACAGCGAAATCATCCACATGCTTTAATTTTTCGTTCATTCGATATTAAAGTATTTTTGTGTAAAATGTCAAATGTTTCATTCTGGTCATATACACTTGCAAATATTTGTTAAATCTCGCTTATAAGCTCCTTAATACCTGTTAAAGTTTGATACTATAATTATCAAAAGATATAAATATTGGATATTATAATCAAGAAAAATAGAAATTTTTTAATTTTCTAAAATGTAAAAATACTTAAATTATTAACGTCATAAGGAACACTACCTCTTTTTGAATTAATAAGCCTTTATAAACCATTTGTAATAGTTAATGATATCTTGATAAGCCTAAGTGTCAGTGAACGATACCTGTTTGGTTCTCCGAGAAAATTAATCAGACTTTGCGCAAAACGTGAAACAAAATAAGCCGCAATATAAATCGAATGCGTGTACCAAATTAGACACCGTAAGTCCCGAGTCGGTAAAGAAAAGAGATCGAGGCGATTATACCGAAGCGCCTGAGCAATAAAAATTATTTATCCCTCCCCTCAGCAGATTCATCAATAACCGAGAGAGATCACCTCGCGCGCACCACGCATGCAACCATCCATAAGAACGAGCGATCCAATCCTTTTACGGTACGCGCTGCGAGATACAAAGATCCATTAAAGAGCCCGAAAGATAATCGAGCGCTATAATTAAAACGTATAATACAACGGGGGCAATCTCCACTGCGCGCGGAGTTAGAGATCTTCGTCACGCTGCCGTATTACAGCGTGCAGACGCCGCGGTAGCTAAGTGACAAAAGTAATCAATCAAAAGTGCGCCGCCGCCGCGCGCCGTAGTCCGAGTTCACCCGAGTCACGAACTTCTTGCCTGGCTGTATTCGCATTCGAGATACAGCCCCCGAAAAACCATTAAGCTTCCTATCATTTGTTACAATCAGAGATCGAGACTAGCGTATCCACCACTTGCACCGGCGGTGTTTGCTTGTACTAATGCAGAGTACCACATATACACACACATACAGGCTAATACCGTGTTTCATGGCTCCGCGAATCTGCGCGACGCGCCTGGAATATAAGCGCGTTAAGCGCGTAAGTATATGCCCAAAACGAAATACGCGCTCGAAATCTTATACGGGCGATTCTCCGAAAGTGGATCAGTTTTGTGTTTGCTTAGTAGCAATTTTGAAATTACGGATATCTAATTTTACAAAAAACGTCTTTTGATTTTGTTGTCTCAGTAAAGCCTTAGTAATATAAGTTTAATAAAGAAACATTCACCCCCATGGACTTAAAAAAAGGAGGATAGACTTTAACCCTTACAGGTACGAAGCAAAATATATTCGCAAGGGATGGTATAAGGGTTTGCGATGTCGCTGATTACGAATCCGAGGTGGGATTTGCAAAATTCAAGATGATGGATCAGATTAATAACATTTTTAACAAATCGGTTGAAAATTATTACTGGAGGGTTTTGTAGGATTGTTAATTACGAAACCAATGTCGGATTGGCAAAATTTAAGATGGCGGATCTAAGATGGCACATCGGTCATTTCCAACATATGAACCATGTTGGATTTAAAGATTAGGTGTCACATCAGTTATAAATAATGAATTACGATGTTCGATTTGCAACCAGTGACCGCAAGAGTCCTACATTATTACTGTTCAGCTGAGTTGTTCAAAATTTTATCAATTCGATCCGCCATCCTAAATGAGCAATTTTGAATTTTGCAAATTCGAACTCAGATTCGGAATCAGCGACCCCCAAAAAACTCTAGTAATAATTTTCAGCCGAATTGTTCAAAATTATATCAATCAAATCCGCCATCTTGAATGTGCCATATTGACTTATCTGATACTGAAGGTCCTCTTCATTTTTTAGGAGAATCACCCATATATGTTCGCGGGTTTCGTATGGGAAATATCGATTTGAGGCTCGGGGAAAGAAGGAAAACGCAAGAGTACTATATATATATATGTGCGTGTGAGGAGTGTGAGGAGAGATTAGCGAGGGCATCCAGCGAAATCTTTTCGTCTTTTAAAAAAATCCTTTGATGTTGCGAGCATGCTGACGAACTCTCGAGTGCTCCCGAGAGAAGATTACACGCGTTCTGTGTGCAAGCGAATATCCGCGAGGCAGCTTGCGCAAGCTTTTCTGAAATTGCTCAAATATAGTTTCGGGTGCTTATCTTTCTGTCGTGCAGTTTCGTCTATTTGAATGCAAGAACGAACATCAAGAAGAATGCTTTTAGATTTAGCTGACGAATGTATGACCTTATACTTTGAAATCTGTAGCAAAAAATTACAGGCTTTAGAACACTGTTGGACTCATGAATGAAGTCTATTTATACAATTTCAGATGTATTGGTATATTATATATTCATTTCTTATATTTAATTCAACATAAACGTTGCATACTACACATCTCTCTGTATTATAAAGGTATATCGTCACTGCCGCGGTACCGCCTATTCCAAAATATCTATCCTCAAACCCACCTCAATCCCTCTTTATTCCCTCCTTAACCCTGCCTTCTAATTGTATCTTATTTACGTTATTTCATCGTAACACGATATCCGAAGAATAAAACTTGAGTTATTAGGTTATTCGCCTCCCTCTTTTTCTTACGGATACCTTGATTATATAACATTTTAAAAATTCTGCATATCCCTCAATTATGGATACACTATAAATGTGTCGTCAAAATAAATAATCGCATCTTAAACAGTTAATCCTAAAAATCTACAAACCAGAGAGAAGAACGCAAAGAGAAGAACGCATACTCCAGTATGCAATAAGACCACTATGCAGCACTATTACGACGCAATACATATTACATGAGACACTCGAGCGGAATCAATATGCCACCGAAATTGAGCGTCGCGTTTGTCAATTACAGTTCGGCTGTCCAAGACAACCAGCAGCCACCCTCTCTCCCCCTCCTTTCTCTCTCAAGTTCGTTACTCATTTGCATCTAAAGTCTCGAAGGCAGCCGCGCAGCCAACCACTCGACTACCGCTCTCCCATACAGAGACGGAGCACAGACGACGCGTCTCCTGGAACGAAGTGTACGGTGCACACCAGGCGTGCAAAGGCTGCTACGCTCGCACTTGCTTCGCGTAAATAGATATATCGGTTTCTGGGCCCCCGCGGCAAATGAAATCACGGTCAATCTAACGTTATGTAAATGCCCGTGGTGGCCTCCACCGCGGGGATCTGGTCAGTATTTTGCATATGAATGCCGCGGAGGGATGAAACAGCCTCAAGATGATGCTAATCAGAATTCTCGAGAGGGCCGCGCGCAGTCGCGTCGTCTCCAGAAAGCCATGGTTCGTTTGGTTTAGTGCTTTCGCGCGAAGAGCGGGAGGACACGCTGTAAACGCCCGGCGAGGACAAGGCTCGAGGAGAATGCTCTGCGTCATGTGCTATCACTTAACGAGATGGGAATTTCGACGGGACCGGCAGTTCCTGTATTACGTATGTATGGCCTGGTGTTGGGAGATTAAAGTTAACGACGGATGGATGTGTTTGGAGGTGGGAATTGTCATCGGTTGTAAATGAATCGAAATATTTTTTACGTTTTCTCATCGACTGGTTGAAGTTTAAAAGATAATATAGTATAATTTTATTCTCTACTTAACTATAAAGGCCACTTTATTGACCTGAGCAGTGGGATGAAAGTGCCATACTATTCCCTCTTATATTTTATTTCCCGCATTTACGGGAATAAATTAAATTTTCAGTTTCTTTTCATTTTCTCTAAAAATTTTATTATAGACTTACTGATTCTATAATGTAAATATAATGGCAAGCCGGTACCTCGTGCGTGTCAAACAACACTTATGCGAAAAAGTTCATTTTACGCACTAGTTGCATAAACTACTATTTTGGGGCCATCTTAAATTAATTTTTTATATATCCATTGTAAGTAGATTATGTCTACTTTATGAAAACGTACATACATGTAGCATAATTAACGTATAAAATAACAACAACATTCTTTTTCTTATTACAAATTTTCTTAAATTATTATTTTTAGTAAAAAAATTAACTTTTTATAATCCAATCAGCTCCAAAATCTAATCAGTTTTAAGTTGAGACATACCTAATATGTCTGCAAGACATACCTAATACGCAACGCACGCACGCCGACAGACGCTAGAAGACAGGTAGACATTCTTTAAATCCCTATTTTTCTGACTCAAGTATCTTGAGAACATCAAAATTCATCGAAGTCTCTGATAAAAAAGTTTTCATCGTTACAAAGTTTTTTCTTTAAAAAAGCATAAGATGTTAAGACGTGATAGTCTTGTTCTAAGGATGTCATATAATTAAATATGAGGTTTACTATTTTAAATCGTATCATATTCAATTTTATGCATTGTTTTTTTTAAATCGGGACGCATTCAAAATTTGTACATCAAAGTATTACTATTTTGCTGTTCATATTTGTATGCAATAATACGATTCAAACTAGAATTAGCATGCGATACAAGTCGGATTTACATGCAATACGATTATAATTCAAGGTATTCATGTGATATAATTTCAACTCCAGTTGGAGTACTTGTGGTTAGGGTACTGAGGGTACGCGTGTGTGTCTGACACCAGTACGCTCTTATTTAAGGTGATGCTAAACCTCCTGTCACCGTCAAATACGGGGAACCACTTATTTCATTCTATTTCATTTTTGAGAAAATATCTCTATGGTAAGTTGTTGTTTTTGATTAGGACAATAACGTTTCATAAAGATATTTGCAAAAAATTGAAAATTAAATGAGAAAAATGGTTCCTCGTATTTGTCGGTGACAGGTGGCTTTAGCATCACCTTAATAGAGTGTACTTATGAACTCAGAAAACAAATATGATTATAATAAAACTTTGCCAATTCATTGTCAATTAGCTTCCTCAAACTAAATTAATTGTTCCAATATGAAATTTTTTGTTCTAATAAATTAATTTGCTATATCTCTTTCTAAATAATAGCTCAAAAAGGGTGTACTTTATTATCATTGACGGTTTGACAAAAAAATTTTTTTACTATAATTACCGAACGATAGGAAATAATCCTTATCACAGCAATTGTCTGTCTGTACGCAATTTATTAAAAGTATGTAAATATTTAGATTCAATGAATTCATAATTATTTAAAATTTTGTGAACGATTTGTCACACACACACACATACACACGCACACACACACGCACACACAAGCACGCGCGCACACACACACGCACATGTACACGCACACACAAGCACGCGCGCACACACACACGCACATGTACACGCACACGCACACGCATACACACATACAAACACACACACATCCATACAGATATTTTCTAAAAATAGTGCATTTTGATTCCCAGTATCTCAAAACATGTTTTTCTAACATGTTTTTAGCAAAACATTTCTTTTACCATCACAAAGCTTCGTCTATGAGGAAGCAAAATATTTAGATATTAAAAAATATAGTAAACTTTTCTTTTAACTTTATTAAGCCATTTTACTTACTTTTACTTTAGAAAAGAGCGTAAAGCGAGAAGACTGCAAAAAGGAATTAAAGCTTTACGAGGTAATTGGCAATGCTCCACGCAGACCTACGTATATATATATATATATATATATATATATATATATATATATATATATATATATATATATATATATATACGCAAGGAGACAGCCACATGGTTTCAATGACTTATCCACGTCAAATGTGCCGGTGGTATACGGTGTTTGAGTGTGTGTACATCATCTCAGCCACCCTCGAAAGTATTGATCCTCTCTCAGCCGTAAATTTCCAAATAAATCGAGCAGCCTCGAAGACAATTGCTTCGCTTTCGCGCACATACACACGTATACACTTATACGAGCGGTGGAGGCATTACCCGAAGGGATGCGCGCACCCTCTGATTAAAAATTCTCGCGTGGTTAAGCCTCCGATAATGATCTTGCCTAACCCCTTCTGCAAAGCTCGGTGCAGGGCCTGCCGTACAGTGCGGCCTAAAAGCAATTGTACTTGCGCAGTCGGCGTGTGCGATCGTCGAGGCTCGGAGAAAGCGAAGGGAAAGAGAGCAAATGGCTCGGGGTCAGTGTGGGTAAAGGGCATAGTCGACTTTTTATTTCTCTCGTTGGGTATAGCGTACACTTGTTCGGCGTTTTTGATGTTCCTTTTGAAAACAACAATAATTGCGTTAATAGGTGAAGAGTTCATGTGGGCGATTTTCGGCCCAACTACGAATCGTCCAACTGCTAATGAATGGGCACTTAAGATGGTTTTACTACAACAATGAATAATTGTGAGCTAAATGGAACCAGTTTGACTAGTGTAGAACTTTGCTAGCTAATTATAGAAATCTTAAGGAAAACATTGGAGCGATCGTAGATAATATTTTACCTTAAACACGAACTGTAAACTTACATTAACACGAACAGGGGTCATTGTGACCACATGCAACTTCAAATGGCTGTTACTTTTTTAAAATTTAACGAATTTTAGCAAACCAGAAAAAGATATTCTTGTCAGAGTCTCTAGGTTACAACTCTATACAAAGAATAGTACTTTAAATAATTTTAAAAATGTAATAAACAAATATGTAAGATCATTGTTTATTTAAATGTGAAAAGGTTGTTTTTTCATAAATTTGCAAAATGGCAATAAAATAACCTAAAGGAACTTTACAGGTCGGTATAGATAACTTATAAACTTCAAATTTAAAAAAAAAGTTATACCAAGACCTAATCTTTCAAAAAGTACAATTATTTGAAAGAACGAAAATCACGTATTTTTTTACATATACGCTCATATTGACATGTGCGTTATTGTCACGGAAATATTTATACATAGAAGGGAAAATACCATTAAATCATTACATATTTTGCTAAGGACGTTTATTTAATATTTTAATATCTATGCATGTGAGAGAGATTGATATTTAGATTTAAAGAGATGTGAAAAATATTTAAAATGTGATATTAGAACAATCTAAGCAACTTTTAGTATATGCATACTGCGCACTATCCTTTTACATTTCAAAGCCATTGATTGATTTAGTTTAAGTATATTTAGATTATTAAGGGGGAAGCCGAGTCCTGTACCTAGTACCGATTTCCGACATTATAAGTCATAAATAGATTGTGCGTACGTTGGCGAAAGTTGAATATCTTATATATTCACTAAAGCGTAAAACGTTAACTGCAATATCGGTATCCGGAATCCTCTTAAGTTTATTTATTTAGATTTAGTCCTATTATATCAAATTTTCAATAAAATACACATGTTGCTGATGATATCTCACTTCTACGAATCTATGTTAGTCGAAAAGATAAGAAAGTTAAATATTTTATAACCAGAATCAAACTCCCGTTAATACGAACAGGGGTATGTGTGGCCCCAAACAAGAGTTTATCTAATCACTACGCAGGCTAGTATAGGTATTCAACGTCCCCTACTCCCGGTCACGATTCCCATATGTCGTTGTGGAGCGAATGCTAAAAGTGGGAAAGTTTCCTGGGGTCACACAGACCCCTGTTCGTGTTCTAGGGTTAATTTAAAATTGCCTTATTACTTGCACAATTGAACTGGAACCCAGGAGTGCCTTTATGGACCCACCTGCTTCAGTGGTTTGATTCAAAAGTTAATAGAGCAACTATCGCACATAAAATGGTTGGCATTATAATTCAATGTATTTTCGAGACCAACAATGTAAATACTTTATTCGTAATAACAATACTTTATAAAGAGGAATGGTGTATCAAGGGGTGCGATAGCACCACGATGGCAAGTATGAGTACTAGTACGATACGAAGTCTCGTGATCGCACTGCGGATCTATATAACGAAATCTAAAAAAAAATACTTTTTTTTGGGTCCAGAAATCGCAAAAACAAATTTATATGCTGGGGTTTCCAAACCTTTTCTATCTTGTTTTTGGGAGGACTTATGAAGAAAAACGCGTTTGAACAATGAAAATTGGCCATGTGACTATGTTTTTCTGGCAAATAAGGTGGACAGTTTTTTCTAAGTATATAAAAGTAGAAAAAAAGACCTTTAATTTCAGTTTTATTTGTTGAAAATGGATATTCCGGTGCAAAATTATGACCAATTGAAAATGGGGAATAATTCGTCGAAATTCTCAGATTCTGCAAAAAAACTGCTGCTAACTGCCTTAACAGAATGGTTTCTCAAAGAGAGGTCCTGATTAATCGATTTAATTAAGGAATCTTATAATGAAAATTCGAAATTAATAAATTAATGCTATAATTAATTCTTCGGTTACAAGAGATTAGGTATTGTTAGTAAAAACATTTAAAGTATGAAAAGACAAAAATAAATTTTTAAACTCATATTTTGTTATTATTTTACAAAAATAATTTTAAAGTTACTATAAAATATATCAATCGAAAGAAAATTATGCCAACTTTATAAAAACGTATACAATCTTGACAAGTTCAACGTATAATATGACAAAAAAAATTTCTTCGCTTTTCAGAATTTTTTAAACTAATATTTTGTTCTTATTTTACAAAAATAAGTTTAAAGTTATTATAATATATATCAATCGAAAGGAAAGTACGTCAACTTTATGAAAACGTACATATTTTTGACAATTTCAACGTATAAAATAACAACAATTTTTAAAGTTAGTTTGTAAAATAATAACAAAATTTTAGTTTAAAAAAATTGTATATTTGTGTGTATATGTGACTGTGTTATAGCAGACTTCCTTTACGTGTTATTTAACTACACGGTGCCGCCTTGGTATCGATATTTTGTGATTAGTAGGTCTAGGAATTTGGAAGAAGCAAAAGCCGTCTTTATCGGCGTCGATTGCCTTTTGCCTTGCAATGCCTTCGTATGAATACTTTACCAATCGATAAACGTCAACGAAAGTCGTGATTTTCGCATCGAAAATAAACTCTACGGCAAAAACTGTCAGATGCATCTTAAAGTACGTAAAAAAGGCTACAATTTTATGTATCGTATGATTGTTTTCCGCTCATATCACGCTGACAAAAGTGGTTTCTTTACATACATGCACTGCTAAGAAATCAGAGTTTTGATGCTTTCGCGCGTAAACATGACCCTAACTTATAATTAGAGGGCGCTAGTATCGGGATCACCACGACTCGCAACATCTATTGCCACAATATATATACTGTAGGAGTTACGGTGCCCCAGAATAACGCATACAACAAAATATCGTGTAAATGGCCCTATTACGTACATGGCCACATTACATGCACTCAGCTTACTTTATTGAAAAATATTTTTCCACCTTTGTGTGCACAGTTATTAACTGCACAGTAAAACCCTTTTTTTTGCTGTATATAAAAAAAAACGTAAAATACGCCTAATTTGTCAGAAAAACTTAGTCACGTGACCAATTTTCATTGTTTAAACGCGTTTTTCTTAATAATTTGGCTCGTAAAAAGAGATAGAAAAAGTTTGGAAACCCGAGCAACTACTTTATGCCCACAAAACGCACATAAGACGACGTACTTTACACCTACTGTTATGAAAACTTAGCGTTTTGTCGATTTCCCTTATAATTGGACTAATCGACCCAACCCTTTGTTTTTACAAGAGAAATCGATTCTAAAAAGGAAAGTTCAGTCTTTTTTTAATGATTTTTCTTAAACTTTAACTGTTTCGTCCCTTATTTTTGCAAAATAAAGAACTCGTGTTCATGGTATACGGTCAGTATACCATAAAGTCTGATGCATCCTTTTAATTCGTTATATATTAGTTCAGATACACTTTTTATAATAAGAATTGATGTAAATAGTAAAAGGCAATAATATTATATTCACAACAAAGCTGAAAATTATAATTAAAATTATTATTCTTTGAAAATTATATTACATTTATTTTCAAATACCACTTTATTCAGTTCTTTAAAAAGTTGTGAAATCTCCCTAAAACTAACGTTTTATAAACGTATAAGCTAGGTAAGTATCAGTTCTTCTTCCTTATTAATTCTTAAATCACATCTAGAAAAGATTTTAAAAAAAAAGTTATTTAGTAATCATAAAATATATAAAAATATATGTATAAAATATTAAAAATATTTATAAAACTATGTTAACTTTGAGTGAAATTTTCATCATAATTTTTATTTACTTTTCATATACTGGCGTAATGGTAAATAATTATTACAAATTCATGCTAAAGAAAATTGTAAAATCAACTAACTAACAAATTTAATGGTTAAGTAAAGAAAATAGTAAATTATATAAACAAGGAAATAAAATTGAAGAATACTCGACTTTATTCCCGACTTAACTGTGACCACTATATTTACTTAAAAAGAGGGACTTCTGGTAAGAACTAGAATTTATTGAAAGCGTATATTAATATATAGTAAAATAATTTGAAATAAAAATGCATTTGCAGGAAAAAAGAATTTCGGGAAAAAAAGTAGATTTTTTCCACACATGCGGGTAAGAAATAAATTTGCGGGAAAAAGTAGATTTACGGGAATCATATGTTAATTTTGTCCCGCATTTAAGGTAAATAAAGTGGCTACTACGTTTAAGTCGAAAATAAAAAATTGTTGCATTCTCAGAAAAGTGTATGTGATATATGATCTTTTCAAAAGTGTAATTGCTTTTAACATTTTATGATTATCCAGATATTTTTACTATGTATTTTGTATTGCAGTGTAAAATATTGTAATTTCCGCTTTACCATCGTTTTGTATTTATTTTAAAATTTCGTACAAAAGGCAAAAAAAATCCTTATACCATTTTGTCTTCTCAAGATTTCAATAAAAATGTAATGAATTTGCAATTTTGTACGTTTGCAACTTCATTAATTTTTGTACATGCTGGAAGGGCCAACTCAAGATTCATTCGTTTAT
Source organism: Gastracanthus pulcherrimus (assembly GCA_949152435.1). Classification (NCBI taxonomy): domain Eukaryota; kingdom Metazoa; phylum Arthropoda; class Insecta; order Hymenoptera; family Pteromalidae; genus Gastracanthus; species Gastracanthus pulcherrimus. Next base: position 28,161,338 of record OX424573.1, on the reverse strand, counting down.
TTTGCTTTATGCTATATAAGGAACTATTAGCTTTTGATAAACTTATGAAATTAAAATTTCAATCGCTAGGTGGCGTCCATCAACCCATTAGACAAGTCATAACGTTCACACCATATAAGACGCATCATTTCCAGCAAATTTAGTTATATAAATATATTTATACTAATTGAAAGAATTTTTATTTCTGTTTGTTGATATTTCAGAATTACATTTCTATTTTAAGGAAAGAAATAGACAAATTATTAATTACGCTCGCTTCTTGTATAAACCAGAAGCGAACAAAAACTTCTAAACTGTCTTAAATTTATAACTCCTGAAGAATTTGTGGCATGTTTAACCAATCTTTGAGAAGGTGATGAAACAGTTTGTACACTCAGCATATATTGTACGTTGAAAGTGGTTACCACTTGTCAATTGAAGATAACACTAAAATCGTGCCTGAAAAGAAGAATTATTTGTTGAATTCAAAATTCTCATACAAAGTACAGATAACTACTTACAACCCCAGGAAAATGGTCTTATCTTTAATAGTAAATAAAAGAATTAAGTTTCATTTTCTTTTATATTTGTTCACAGACATAGAAAATGTTTCATGCAAGTACCCTATTGCATTATCGATTTCAAAATGTAAAGCAGAAAAATCTTTATAAAACAGACACCACTCGATCAAAAACTACTCTTTAATTTTCTTTCTAATTTCGTATCTTCATAAAAAAATAGAAAATAAATCGTTTGATAAAATATGACAACGACGTTCTCGAGATGTAAGCGATCACAATTAAAAAAAATATATATACTATATATATATATATATATATATATATATATATATATATATATATGATACTTTGTAAAAATCATGGGCAATGCCGCGACATCATGGGATTGCCCATGATTTTTACAAAGTATCATATCAAGATGGAAGTTTCATATTATATATACTGTCTAAATTTCAATTCGCGTTGATGAAGTTAGTCAGTAAGTCAGTTAGGACATATCCTATTATATATAGATGGTGGTTGAATTTCGGACAATTAAATTATTCAGGTGTTAATTTGGGAAAAACTGTAAAATGACGTTTTAGAAGTTAACATTAGTAAGTTTTCTAAACTAAGTCGATATCTTATCTGGCCTTAAAGATTTTCAATGAATCCGTAAAATCGTATTTTGCCCTTTTTAACAAATTTAGAATTCGAAATTTTTAAAATTTACCCACTTAACGGTCAATTAGGGAAAAACCCATAAATTACTTAGGTAAAAATTAGTATTAAATGACATTTATAACTATAAAAAAGTCGATATCTCGTCGAGCCTTGGAGATTTGAAATGATTCCGTGAACATATTTGACATCTTTTAACCCCCTAAAAATTAAAATTTTTAAAACTTAAAATTTGTAAAAATGTTACCCCCTTATGGACTGAATTTCATCAAATCCCTTCTTATTCGTTACCTATAATATACATCCAAATTTCAAGTCGCTTCGTTTAATAATTTTGGCTCGGCGCTGATGAGTCAGTCAGTTAGTCAGTGATCAGTCAGTCAGTCAGGACATTTCCTCATATATATATATATATATATATTTTTTTTTTTTAATTGTTATATATATGTAAATATATATAACCTCAAATATCTTGAATTGTATCAACTCCATTCGAAAGAGCAACCCCAAAAACTATAGAATCGGTACTTTTCACATGATAGAGATAGTTTTTCTTTTCTATTTTATGGGTTAATAAAAGCACAGTTATTTTAGACAAAAATGCTAGTTTTGCCATAAGAGCCAACGTCTAATGTGCTAGTGTTTAAATAATTTTTAAAACAAGTTAACTAAAATATCGATATACACATTATTATTTTTTCCTAATACTAGAATTGAAAATTGTAATGGATGTTCGCTCTTAATAAGATTTAACGCCTTCACTAAAATGGAAACTATTTCTTTAAAATAAAAAAATATATATAAATGTACTTACTTGTCTGGTTTAAGGAAGGCAATGAGGTAGTTTAAGCAACTGAGCCGGGTGCTCACGGCTGATCAACTTGAAGGCTCCTGTTGCACTCGCCACGTCCTCCGCATGCTTTATAACGAACCCCGGGACGTTCCTCCTTCAGTCCGTAGAGGCTATGGCGAATAGCGATAGCCAGGACGTCGAGAGCATTTTCGACGATCATGAGCCTTAGATTATGAGCTCGACCTGGCCGAGAAGCCTGAGTTCGCAGATTACCAACCGATAGGCAAGTTCCTCCAGGTTCTCCATGCGACCGGTATACATGTAGCGCAGGAGCTCGACCGCCGGCCGCGCGTCCTCTAGCTCGATGACCTGGTCATCCGACGTTATATCTTAGAAAATTTGTTACCTTTCTTATTGGGATATTGAATAAGTTCTCGCTGTTTCTTCATGGAAATACATGCTTTATTTTAAACAATTTGTAAAAAAATGTCACTCAAAGTATTATTCATCGCTAGCCACTATTTTTTCCAATCTTTCTGGCAACATTTGAATTCCACGTCCTGGCATCGAGTAGCCAGGCCGTGTTCAGACTGATCTTTTTGCGCGCATGGAGCTTGGATAAGTCGCGCGACCAGGTCATCGAGCTAGAGGACGCGCGGCAGGCGGTCGAGTTCCTGCGCTACATGTATACCGGTCGCATGGAGAATCTGGAGGAGCTTGCCTATCGGTTGGTAATCTGCGAACTCAGGCTTCTCTGCCAGACCGAGCTCGTAAGGCTCATGATCGTCGAAAATGCTCTCGACGTCCTGGCTATCGCTATTCGCACCAGCCTCGACGGTCTGAAGGAGGAACGTCCCTGGGTTCGTTATAAAGCATGCGAAGGACGTGGCGAGTGGAACATGAGCCTTCAAGTTGATCAACCATGAGCACCCGGCTCAGTTGCTAAACTATCGCATTGCCTTCCTTAAACCAGACACGTAAGTACATATATATATTTTTTTTTATTTTAAAGAAATAGTTATCATTTTAGTGCAGACGTTACATCTTATTAAGAGCAAATATCCATTAAAAATTAAAATTTTTAAAAATTAAAATTTTTAAAAATGTTACCCCCTTATGGACTGAATTTCATCAAATCCCTTCTTATTCGTTACCTATAATATACATCCAAATTTCAAGTCGCTTGGTTTAATAATTTTGGCTCGGCGCTGATGAGTCAGTCAGTTAGTCAGTGATCAGTCAGTCAGTCAGGACATTTCCTCATATATATATATATATATATATATATATATATATATATATATATATATATATATATATATATATATATATATATATATATTTTTTTAATTGTTATATATATGTAAATATATATAACCTCAAATATCTTGAATTGTATCAACTCCATTCGAAAGAGCAACCCCAAAAACTATAGAATCGGTACTTTTCACATGATAGAGATAGTTTTTCTTTTCTATTTTATGGGTTAATAAAAGCACAGTTATTTTAGACAAAAATGCTAGTTTTGCCATAAGAGCCAACGTCTAATGTGCTAGTGTTTAAATAATTTTTAAAACAAGTTAACTAAAATATCGATATACACATTATTATTTTTTCCTAATACTAGAATTGAAAATTGTAATGGATGTTCGCTCTTAATAAGATTTAACGCCTTCACTAAAATGGAAACTATTTCTTTAAAATAAAAAAATATATATAAATGTACTTACTTGTCTGGTTTAAGGAAGGCAATGAGGTAGTTTAAGCAACTGAGCCGGGTGCTCACGGCTGATCAACTTGAAGGCTCCTGTTGCACTCGCCACGTCCTCCGCATGCTTTATAACGAACCCCGGGACGTTCCTCCTTCAGTCCGTAGAGGCTATGGCGAATAGCGATAGCCAGGACGTCGAGAGCATTTTCGACGATCATGAGCCTTAGATTATGAGCTCGACCTGGCCGAGAAGCCTGAGTTCGCAGATTACCAACCGATAGGCAAGTTCCTCCAGGTTCTCCATGCGACCGGTATACATGTAGCGCAGGAGCTCGACCGCCGGCCGCGCGTCCTCTAGCTCGATGACCTGGTTGAGCGACTCGTCCAGGCTCCATGCGCGCAAAAGATCAGTCTGAAGACGAGGCTACTCGATGCTAGGACCACTCGGTGCACCGGCCCTCGGCCACAAGGCTCGCCTCGCTAACGTGCCACTGACCGAGCAGAAGTTCGAGCTCGGTGAAGCACTAACAGCCGATTTGCGAGCTCCGCGAGCACCTGATGATCCTTTTAGGCCTCTGTACAGCTTTCGCACGGTCCGTACAGTGCGATACAGCACCAGCTGGTTGGTGGTCAAAAAACCGCGCGATCGATTAAGGAAACCGGTCTTTTTGATGAACCGTCGGTAGCCCTTTCCCATGGTGGCACCGTGCGAGAATCTGACGCTGTAGTCCTCCAGTATCTATGGATCAGGTGCCGTTGATTTTCACGGACTGCAAACTGCAAATCCGCAACGACGTCCTTGTTGCTCTAACAGTTCTTCAGCGAGAAAAAAAGCAAGTTGTACTCATCACGCTGCCCTTAGTCGACGCCGTTTCAAAAATAATTTATTCAAATCTTTCAAACTTGAGTCATTATTGTCATCATAATCACTTTGGTGTGTAGAACTGTCTAATTTAGATGATTAATTTTCAGAAAGTATGGTTAAACTTATATTAAAAAAGCCTTTGCCTCCATCAGCTTTAGTAATGATGGAGTTTTCTTCTAAATTTCGTTTGTGTAAAATTGCATCAAGAATGCATTTTCATATTCAAATTCATATAATACCTTCTTTATAATACATCTTTCAACATTTTTTGTTTATCTGACATATGCTTTAAATAATTCGCTGGAACAGACATTCATCCGACGTGATATCTTAGAAAATTTGTTACCTTTCTTATTGGGATATTGAATAAGTTATCGCTGTTTCTTCATGGAAATTAATGCTTTATTTTAAAAAATTTGTAAAAAAACATGTCACTCAAAGTATTATTCATCGCTAGCCAGTACATTTTCCCATCTTTCTGGCAACATTTGAATTCTATGTCGGTAAAATGACACATCTTTTGAGGCTATCCAAGAGTCAACCCATTTTTTGGCATCTTCATAAGAATGAAAGAGCTGCTCAGCCAGGCCATGTACCATTGATCGGAATAAGTGATAATCAGAAGGGTCAATGTCTAGTGAATACGTTGGGTGTGGTAGGACTTCCAATTTAACCGTTTCCAAGTAGGTTTTCACCGGTTTTGCAACATGCGGCCGAGCATTGTCATGCTGAAATAGTATATTGCAATAGTATATATACAAGTGACATAAACGGCCTATTACGGCACGGCGTGAAGCGTTAGTTTCCGAGCGAAGCGAGAGCGATATTTCACGTGTCATAGGCCGTTTATGCCACGAGTATCGTATACTATTTTATAGCTCGTGTGACATAAATTCGCCATTTTTATAATTAATGAATAAATCAATCATTAAGTGAAATAGTATATTACGATACATGTGACCTAAGTAGCCCATAATTGCACGGCGCGTAGTTAACGCCCGAGCGTACATGTATCGTAATATACTATTGTAGCACGAGTGACATAAACCTGGCATCGACATAGGGGAAGGTGTAGGGTGCGGGGACGTGCCGGGAGTGGAGACGGGGGGTTCGGGGGGGGCGCAGCCCCCCACATAAAAAAAATATAATCCAAAAAACATAAAAAATAAATTAAGGAAATTACAAATCGTATAAACTAATTATTATTTAACCAAAATGCATTAGTTAATTAATAATCAATGTCAACCTTTATACATTGTTTGAATAGAACCTTATATAAATAAGATATTTTGTTTTTTGAAAAAATAATAAATGTTTATTGTTAACAGTTAATTTGAATATATTTATTTTCCCTATCTTGAAATTATTTAAATTAAATTTTAATAAATTTATAATATTAATAATGAAAAAAAAATTAATACTGAATTTTAAATTGAATTCCAGATTGAATATTCAAAAAACGCGCCAAATTGTCATATACAATCCGTTGAACTAACCTCTTAATTTGAAGCATTATTTTAAGGATTTATAATTATTCTCTGATACTTGGCATGCGTATTTACCAGGAAATCAATCATTTTTATCCAAAGTGTAATAACAAAAATTACACAGATTGACATTTGAAATTTATAAGTTTCTAACTTCAATTTTCTAAATTTTGATTATTTTGATTAAATACAGAAACCAATTCTGTATTTTTTACACTAAAGATCATTCACCTTCATAAAGCATTATTTATTTTAGCAATTGATTTACTTTATAAGGATACTAGTGGCAACTGTATTTATTCCACAGTGTTTAAAATGGTACAGTGTGAAGTTAGCAACAGTGGTGTAATTGATCATTTATGCCACGAAAAAGCGTACGATAAATGCGAATTTAGGTCACACAGTGCTATAAAATCACTTTGTTATGTCTCTCCGCGTATAGCGACCGTTTTTCCTTCAATGCTTGGCTCAAACGCATCAATTGTAGTCGATAGTAATCTCCTGTAATAGTTTCATCCGATTTGAGCAGCTCATAATAAACTATACCCAGCTGATCCCACCAAATGCAGAACAGAAGCTTGAAATCATGGATATTCGGCTTTGCCGACGATGTTGATGCATGGCTGGGTTTACCCCACGATTTTCTACGCTTAGGGTTATCGTAGTGTATCCATTTTTCATCGCCCATCACGATACGATGCAAGAAACCTTTTCTATTCTGCCGTTGAAGCAGCTGCTCATATGTGAAAACACGCCGTTTGACGTTTTTCGGCTTCAACTCCTACGCACTCAATGTCCTTGCTTCTGAATCATTCCTAATGCTTTCAAACGCTGCGAAACTGTTGTGTGATCAACTTCTAATGATACTGCAAGTCCGGCTAGCATCTGACATGATTATTCACATAGTAATGCCTCTATTTCGTCGTCTTCACACTTTTTCGGTGCACCAGAGCGTTATTTATCTTCAATATCAAAATCATTATTTTTGAAGCGTCTAAACCAATCTCTGCATGTTGTTTCCGATAGAGCATGGTTACCGCAAGTCTCAATAAGAATTCTGGGTGCTTTAGCCGCAGATTTTTTTTTTACTAAAGTAGTGCAGTAAAATTCCCCGTAAATATTCCTTTGTTGGCACGAAATTTGACATGTTTAACACTACGAAAAAGAAAGTTGTTTACACTTCGACGAAATTACATATGCTGAATTTCAAGCATGCTTATAGTACTTCTATATAGATGTGTTACCACCTTCAACTATATGCACGCAGTACTAGTAACGTCATCTGTTGGAAAAGAGCGAGAACTTATTCAACATCCCAATATTTACATAATTGAAGCTCATATATTAATTCTTAAATTATTTAAATTTTCGTCATTGAATTAAACTTTTGATTAAAACATTGAATGAGTCTTTTTTTCATTAGGATTTACAATGACTCTTGATTTTCGACCACCATTAGAAAAAATAAGTTCAATATTTTTAAATTGTCCACCATTATGAGTTTCAGAGCCAGTTTTTTTTTATAATATTAGTTACAATTTGCTCATGTTCTTTCTCAGAAAGCTTTTTAACAATTTTAAATACATTTTGATTAGCATTTACGAATGTTATTTTTACCTTTACTAACCTACCTACCTACCTACCTACCTACCTACCTACCTACCTACCTACCTACCTACCTACCTACCTACCTACCTACCTACCTACCTACCTACCTACCTACCTACCTACCTACCTACCTACCTACCTACCTACCTACCTACCTACCTACCTACCTACCTACCTACCTACCTACCTACCTACCTACCTACCTACCTACCTACCTACCTACCTACCTACCTACCTACCTACCTACCTACCTACCTACCTACCTACCTACCTACCTACCTACCTACCTACCTACCTACCTACCTACCTACCTACCTACCTACCTACCTACCTACCTACCTACCTACCTACCTACCTACCTACCTACCTACCTACCTACCTACCTACCTACCTACCTACCTACCTACCTACCTACCTACCTACCTACCTACCTACCTACCTACCTACCTACCTACCTACCTACCTACCTACCTACCTACCTACCTACCTACCTACCTACCTACCTACCTACCTACCTACCTACCTACCTACCTACCTACCTACCTACCTACCTACCTACCTACCTACCTACCTACCTACCTACCTACCTACCTACCTACCTACCTACCTACCTACCTACCTACCTACCTACCTACCTACCTACCTACCTACCTACCTACCTACCTACCTACCTACCTACCTACCTACCTACCTACCTACCTACCTACCTACCTACCTACCTACCTACCTACCTACCTACCTACCTACCTACCTACCTACCTACCTACCTACCTACCTACCTACCTACCTACCTACCTACCTACCTACCTACCTACCTACCTACCTACCTACCTACCTACCTACCTACCTACCTACCTACCTACCTACCTACCTACCTACCTACCTACCTACCTACCTACCTACCTACCTACCTACCTACCTACCTACCTACCTACCTACCTACCTACCTACCTACCTACCTACCTACCTACCTACCTACCTACCTACCTACCTACCTACCTACCTACCTACCTACCTACCTACCTACCTACCTACCTACCTACCTACCTACCTACCTACCTACCTACCTACCTACCTACCTACCTACCTACCTACCTACCTACCTACCTACCTACCTACCTACCTACCTACCTACCTACCTACCTACCTACCTACCTACCTACCTACCTACCTACCTACCTACCTACCTACCTACCTACCTACCTACCTACCTACCTACCTACCTACCTACCTACCTACCTACCTACCTACCTACCTACCTACCTACCTACCTACCTACCTACCTACCTACCTACCTACCTACCTACCTACCTACCTACCTACCTACCTACCTACCTACCTACCTACCTACCTACCTACCTACCTACCTACCTACCTACCTACCTACCTACCTACCTACCTACCTACCTACCTACCTACCTACCTACCTACCTACCTACCTACCTACCTACCTACCTACCTACCTACCTACCTACCTACCTACCTACCTACCTACCTACCTACCTACCTACCTACCTACCTACCTACCTACCTACCTACCTACCTACCTACCTACCTACCTACCTACCTACCTACCTACCTACCTACCTACCTACCTACCTACCTACCTACCTACCTACCTACCTACCTACCTACCTACCTACCTACCTACCTACCTACCTACCTACCTACCTACCTACCTACCTACCTACCTACCTACCTACCTACCTACCTACCTACCTACCTACCTACCTACCTACCTACCTACCTACCTACCTACCTACCTACCTACCTACCTACCTACCTACCTACCTACCTACCTACCTACCTACCTACCTACCTACCTACCTACCTACCTACCTACCTACCTACCTACCTACCTACCTACCTACCTACCTACCTACCTACCTACCTACCTACCTACCTACCTACCTACCTACCTACCTACCTACCTACCTACCTACCTACCTACCTACCTACCTACCTACCTACCTACCTACCTACCTACCTACCTACCTACCTACCTACCTACCTACCTACCTACCTACCTACCTACCTACCTACCTACCTACCTACCTACCTACCTACCTACCTACCTACCTACCTACCTACCTACCTACCTACCTACCTACCTACCTACCTACCTACCTACCTACCTACCTACCTACCTACCTACCTACCTACCTACCTACCTACCTACCTACCTACCTACCTACCTACCTACCTACCTACCTACCTACCTACCTACCTACCTACCTACCTACCTACCTACCTACCTACCTACCTACCTACCTACCTACCTACCTACCTACCTACCTACCTACCTACCTACCTACCTACCTACCTACCTACCTACCTACCTACCTACCTACCTACCTACCTACCTACCTACCTACCTACCTACCTACCTACCTACCTACCTACCTACCTACCTACCTACCTACCTACCTACCTACCTACCTACCTACCTACCTACCTACCTACCTACCTACCTACCTACCTACCTACCTACCTACCTACCTACCTACCTACCTACCTACCTACCTACCTACCTACCTACCTACCTACCTACCTACCTACCTACCTACCTACCTACCTACCTACCTACCTACCTACCTACCTACCTACCTACCTACCTACCTACCTACCTACCTACCTACCTACCTACCTACCTACCTACCTACCTACCTACCTACCTACCTACCTACCTACCTACCTACCTACCTACCTACCTACCTACCTACCTACCTACCTACCTACCTACCTACCTACCTACCTACCTACCTACCTACCTACCTACCTACCTACCTACCTACCTACCTACCTACCTACCTACCTACCTACCTACCTACCTACCTACCTACCTACCTACCTACCTACCTACCTACCTACCTACCTACCTACCTACCTACCTACCTACCTACCTACCTACCTACCTACCTACCTACCTACCTACCTACCTACCTACCTACCTACCTACCTACCTACCTACCTACCTACCTACCTACCTACCTACCTACCTACCTACCTACCTACCTACCTACCTACCTACCTACCTACCTACCTACCTACCTACCTACCTACCTACCTACCTACCTACCTACCTACCTACCTACCTACCTACCTACCTACCTACCTACCTACCTACCTACCTACCTACCTACCTACCTACCTACCTACCTACCTACCTACCTACCTACCTACCTACCTACCTACCTACCTACCTACCTACCTACCTACCTACCTACCTACCTACCTACCTACCTACCTACCTACCTACCTACCTACCTACCTACCTACCTACCTACCTACCTACCTACCTACCTACCTACCTACCTACCTACCTACCTACCTACCTACCTACCTACCTACCTACCTACCTACCTACCTACCTACCTACCTACCTACCTACCTACCTACCTACCTACCTACCTACCTACCTACCTACCTACCTACCTACCTACCTACCTACCTACCTACCTACCTACCTACCTACCTACCTACCTACCTACCTACCTACCTACCTACCTACCTACCTACCTACCTACCTACCTACCTACCTACCTACCTACCTACCTACCTACCTACCTACCTACCTACCTACCTACCTACCTACCTACCTACCTACCTACCTACCTACCTACCTACCTACCTACCTACCTACCTACCTACCTACCTACCTACCTACCTACCTACCTACCTACCTACCTACCTACCTACCTACCTACCTACCTACCTACCTACCTACCTACCTACCTACCTACCTACCTACCTACCTACCTACCTACCTACCTACCTACCTACCTACCTACCTACCTACCTACCTACCTACCTACCTACCTACCTACCTACCTACCTACCTACCTACCTACCTACCTACCTACCTACCTACCTACCTACCTACCTACCTACCTACCTACCTACCTACCTACCTACCTACCTACCTACCTACCTACCTACCTACCTACCTACCTACCTACCTACCTACCTACCTACCTACCTACCTACCTACCTACCTACCTACCTACCTACCTACCTACCTACCTACCTACCTACCTACCTACCTACCTACCTACCTACCTACCTACCTACCTACCTACCTACCTACCTACCTACCTACCTACCTACCTACCTACCTACCTACCTACCTACCTACCTACCTACCTACCTACCTACCTACCTACCTACCTACCTACCTACCTACCTACCTACCTACCTACCTACCTACCTACCTACCTACCTACCTACCTACCTACCTACCTACCTACCTACCTACCTACCTACCTACCTACCTACCTACCTACCTACCTACCTACCTACCTACCTACCTACCTACCTACCTACCTACCTACCTACCTACCTACCTACCTACCTACCTACCTACCTACCTACCTACCTACCTACCTACCTACCTACCTACCTACCTACCTACCTACCTACCTACCTACCTACCTACCTACCTACCTACCTACCTACCTACCTACCTACCTACCTACCTACCTACCTACCTACCTACCTACCTACCTACCTACCTACCTACCTACCTACCTACCTACCTACCTACCTACCTACCTACCTACCTACCTACCTACCTACCTACCTACCTACCTACCTACCTACCTACCTACCTACCTACCTACCTACCTACCTACCTACCTACCTACCTACCTACCTACCTACCTACCTACCTACCTACCTACCTACCTACCTACCTACCTACCTACCTACCTACCTACCTACCTACCTACCTACCTACCTACCTACCTACCTACCTACCTACCTACCTACCTACCTACCTACCTACCTACCTACCTACCTACCTACCTACCTACCTACCTACCTACCTACCTACCTACCTACCTACCTACCTACCTACCTACCTACCTAAGGGGCGATGGACACATCGCCTCATACCAAGGATAGAGGGCTGGACCGAAAGAAGACATGGGGAAGTAAATTACTACCTCACACAGTTTTTGACCGGGCACGGATGCTTCCGGGCGTACCTGCACCGATTCAAATTAGAAGACCGTCCAAACTGCCCAGTGTGTATGGACGCTGACGAGGATGCGGAGCATGTCTTCTGTGACTGCTCACGATACCAACAGGAAAGAGAAGAACTTGAGAGCTATCTCCAGACCAGAGTAACACCTGAGTCGATTATGGAGGCTATGCTGACTTCGGAGGATGGATGGTGCACAGTAAACAACTATGCAGCAGATATACTTAAGAAGGTCAGAAAAGACGAAGAAGGAAGAAGAAAAAGACGAGAGATGCTGAATGAAGCTGGCGACCGGACGATGCGGTAAGAAGTAGAAGGCACACAACACGGAAGACTACTAATGACGGTAATGGGAGAACCAGTGATGCCGACCACATTCACAGAAGAGGGCAGGAGCCCAATGACCCCCGCGAAGCATTGCTTGGCGGTAGTACCGCGGGGAGGTCAACTCAGAAGAAAGGGCACGGTTCACTTTACTAAGGGTCAAAAAGTGAACGGAGGGGATCCGGTTGCGGTGGGGCGTAAAAACCCTGGCGTATACTGGAAGGTTTAGTGAGTGCGAGTCTCACACACGGTGGTACTTCACTATATCATGTCATGGTCCATAATGGATTTGCCTTAAACCTCTCTCTCTATAAGAAAAAAAAAAAAAAAAAAAAAAAAAAAAAAAACCTACCTACCTACCTACCTACCTACCTACCTACCTACCTACCTACCTACCTACCTACCTACCTACCTACCTACCTACCTACCTACCTACCTACCTACCTACCTACCTACCTACCTACCTACCTACCTACCTACCTACCTACCTACCTACCTACCTACCTACCTACCTACCTACCTACCTACCTACCTACCTACCTACCTACCTACCTACCTACCTACCTACCTACCTACCTACCTACCTACCTACCTACCTACCTACCTACCTACCTACCTACCTACCTACCTACCTACCTACCTACCTACCTACCTACCTACCTACCTACCTACCTACCTACCTACCTACCTACCTACCTACCTACCTACCTACCTACCTACCTACCTACCTACCTACCTACCTACCTACCTACCTACCTACCTACCTACCTACCTACCTACCTACCTACCTACCTACCTACCTACCTACCTACCTACCTACCTACCTACCTACCTACCTACCTACCTACCTACCTACCTACCTACCTACCTACCTACCTACCTACCTACCTACCTACCTACCTACCTACCTACCTACCTACCTACCTACCTACCTACCTACCTACCTACCTACCTACCTACCTACCTACCTACCTACCTACCTACCTACCTACCTACCTACCTACCTACCTACCTACCTACCTACCTACCTACCTACCTACCTACCTACCTACCTACCTACCTACCTACCTACCTACCTACCTACCTACCTACCTACCTACCTACCTACCTACCTACCTACCTACCTACCTACCTACCTACCTACCTACCTACCTACCTACCTACCTACCTACCTACCTACCTACCTACCTACCTACCTACCTACCTACCTACCTACCTACCTACCTACCTACCTACCTACCTACCTACCTACCTACCTACCTACCTACCTACCTACCTACCTACCTACCTACCTACCTACCTACCTACCTACCTACCTACCTACCTACCTACCTACCTACCTACCTACCTACCTACCTACCTACCTACCTACCTACCTACCTACCTACCTACCTACCTACCTACCTACCTACCTACCTACCTACCTACCTACCTACCTACCTACCTACCTACCTACCTACCTACCTACCTACCTACCTACCTACCTACCTACCTACCTACCTACCTACCTACCTACCTACCTACCTACCTACCTACCTACCTACCTACCTACCTACCTACCTACCTACCTACCTACCTACCTACCTACCTACCTACCTACCTACCTACCTACCTACCTACCTACCTACCTACCTACCTACCTACCTACCTACCTACCTACCTACCTACCTACCTACCTACCTACCTACCTACCTACCTACCTACCTACCTACCTACCTACCTACCTACCTACCTACCTACCTACCTACCTACCTACCTACCTACCTACCTACCTACCTACCTACCTACCTACCTACCTACCTACCTACCTACCTACCTACCTACCTACCTACCTACCTACCTACCTACCTACCTACCTACCTACCTACCTACCTACCTACCTACCTACCTACCTACCTACCTACCTACCTACCTACCTACCTACCTACCTACCTACCTACCTACCTACCTACCTACCTACCTACCTACCTACCTACCTACCTACCTACCTACCTACCTACCTACCTACCTACCTACCTACCTACCTACCTACCTACCTACCTACCTACCTACCTACCTACCTACCTACCTACCTACCTACCTACCTACCTACCTACCTACCTACCTACCTACCTACCTACCTACCTACCTACCTACCTACCTACCTACCTACCTACCTACCTACCTACCTACCTACCTACCTACCTACCTACCTACCTACCTACCTACCTACCTACCTACCTACCTACCTACCTACCTACCTACCTACCTACCTACCTACCTACCTACCTACCTACCTACCTACCTACCTACCTACCTACCTACCTACCTACCTACCTACCTACCTACCTACCTACCTACCTACCTACCTACCTACCTACCTACCTACCTACCTACCTACCTACCTACCTACCTACCTACCTACCTACCTACCTACCTACCTACCTACCTACCTACCTACCTACCTACCTACCTACCTACCTACCTACCTACCTACCTACCTACCTACCTACCTACCTACCTACCTACCTACCTACCTACCTACCTACCTACCTACCTACCTACCTACCTACCTACCTACCTACCTACCTACCTACCTACCTACCTACCTACCTACCTACCTACCTACCTACCTACCTACCTACCTACCTACCTACCTACCTACCTACCTACCTACCTACCTACCTACCTACCTACCTACCTACCTACCTACCTACCTACCTACCTACCTACCTACCTACCTACCTACCTACCTACCTACCTACCTACCTACCTACCTACCTACCTACCTACCTACCTACCTACCTACCTACCTACCTACCTACCTACCTACCTACCTACCTACCTACCTACCTACCTACCTACCTACCTACCTACCTACCTACCTACCTACCTACCTACCTACCTACCTACCTACCTACCTACCTACCTACCTACCTACCTACCTACCTACCTACCTACCTACCTACCTACCTACCTACCTACCTACCTACCTACCTACCTACCTACCTACCTACCTACCTACCTACCTACCTACCTACCTACCTACCTACCTACCTACCTACCTACCTACCTACCTACCTACCTACCTACCTACCTACCTACCTACCTACCTACCTACCTACCTACCTACCTACCTACCTACCTACCTACCTACCTACCTACCTACCTACCTACCTACCCCACGAGGGGGAGGCTGTACCCCCATGTGGCGCGACCTCGGGTGGCGGATTGAGGAGTGCTCGCTATAGGCACATAATACTACATACGTAGTACTGCCTGCAGAGGGTAGGAGAAAAATAAAATATCTCCCGCGGACCAAAAGCCAAACGAAGATCTGTTTAAAATCACCACAAGAAACGAGGATGGATCTTCAAAGCATGGCTGACCAGACGCTCGCTGGTTGCCGCAGCGCGACTTAACTTCGACTGTTGAGGGTGGAGGATGTGAGATAAACTGGGCTCTGACACTCCCAGGCTGCCGGTAAGTACAGGAGCCCGGGGCGGTTTAGCCGACATGCCCTAGCTGCTCTATCAACCGGCGAAAATCCTGATGGCTATGGTGGTGCCGGGTGGCGCCCGGACAGGGCCCCGTCATGGTCAGAAGGGGGGCCCCGCTACCCCCCTCCGGATACTTTACGAGGACGACTTGCGCTGGGGCACGAGGCCAGAATACACGTCTACGAAGCCAGAATTGAGAGTGAAATCTAAGTGGAAAGTAGGTGAGAGAAGAGAGAAGGGGAAAAAAAAAAAAAAAAAAAAGAAATATGATACGTACACCAGCAAGGACAAACGTAGGGACTTCGGATACCCTAAAAAGTGTCATTGAAACTGGGTTCCCTACCCAGAAACCAGGCAGCAACAACAGCCTGGTAAACGAGCAGGGAGTGAAACTAGTCAGTAACAACTGCCTGGAAAGCACTTCAGACGGAGAGTTGATAACACCTCTGTCCCCCATTGTCCATGTGACGGAGTATGGAAGTGGAGGTATAGAGGACAGAATAAGAGAAGATCAAGAAAAGGAGCAGGATAAAGAGACTCGATCGTTCAAGCTCCTCAAAGAGCAAGTCGAAGCTCTGGTGGCGTTTATCTTGGGTAAGAAAAACATACACACAGAGTTGAAGACTATGGCGAAGGCTACTAGCAGAGCGCTACAGGACTTTACGAAGGCCAAAGCAGGTACTCAGTCGAAGGATAGAAGTAGCAAGGATCGAGAGAGCCAAACCTCTCCCTCCTTCGTTCAGAAACAGATGGACCAGACTCCGAACAAGCATCGGAGAACATCACCGCAGCAGGTCACGGCGGCCAGGAAGAAGGCACAAAGGACGACAACATCGCAGTCCTCACCACCGCCCTCCACAGTCAGAGAGACACCTTGGCAGGTAAAGGAAACGAGGAAGATAAAGAAAAAGAAGAAAAAAGAAGACGGGATGAGTGACACTGGTGTCTTAAGCCAAAAAGGCACTAAAAAATCTAAAACGACACGGGCAAGACCAACCCGACCGGAGGCCCTTATTATAAAGGCCGCCGAAGGGACCTCTTACGCTGATATCTTGAGAAAGATGAAGGCGGAACCCAAATTGACGGCACTCGGCGAATGCGTAAACAGGGTACGCAGGACTGCGGCTGGGGACCTGCTTTTGGAACTCCAACGCACAGCGGAAGGGAAGGCTACGGAACTCCGGCAAGCGGTGCAAGAAGTGCTAGATGGGGGTACCAAAATAAGGACCCTACAAGACGTAGTGGCCTTTGAAATAAAGGATCTCGACGTACTAACTAGCAAGGAGGACATTCTAGAGGCGCTACGCAGGGAGTTCCAAAGTAGCGACGCGTCCACATTGGACGAGATTGTAGTAAAATCATTGCGTAAGGCATACGGTGACACGCAGACCGCGGTCACCCAAATGCCAGCAAAAATGGCTCAACAGATGATAGCTAAGCGCAAAATCAAGATAGGCTGGGTAGTCTGCCGAATACGGCAGATGGAAAGGAATATACGTCCACTTAGATGTTATAAGTGTCTAGGATTTGGACATATCGCCAAAAGTTGCAAGGTAGCACAGGACCGAAGTAACCTCTGCTACAAATGTGGAAATATAGACCATAAAGCAAGAGAGTGTAAGAATCAACCAAATTGCGTACTCTGCTGTGAAAGGAGCGCAGGAGGAAAAACTGATCATGCAGCCGGTAGCTACACATGTCCTATCTACAGAGCTGCATTAGAAGAGTTAAAAGAAAAAAAAAAAAGATAATGAAGATAGTGCAGTTAAACCTAAATCACTGCGAGACAGCACAGGACCTACTTAACCAGTACGTTCGAGAGACGAAGGTTGATGTGGCCATCATATGTGAACAATACAGAGATCTGGACCAGCCATCATGGGACACGGACGACACTGGCAAAGCAGCGATCTGGACATGTGGCGACGTAGCTTTCCAGGAAAAAATGATGACTCGTGAGGAAGGATTTGTACGGGCGAAGGTAGCAGGTATATACGTATACAGCTGCTATGCCCCGCCTAATGCGCCAATTGAACAGTTCGAAAGACTGTTAGATCGACTCGTACAGGATATGGCGGGAAGAAAGCCAGTAATAATAGCAGGCGATTTTAACGCATGGGCCGTAGAGTGGGGCAGCCAAAGGACTAATCAAAGAGGACAGGTGCTGCTGGAAACATTCGCACTCCTAGATTTGGTACTAGTTAATCAGGGTTGTACCAACACTTTTAGAAGAGGGGACACAGGATCTATAGTAGATCTGACATATGTTAGCAGCTGTTTAATTGACTCAGTCGACACGTGGATCGTGAGTGAACACTACACCAATAGTGATCACCAGGCCATAATTATGGAGATAGGAAGATCAAAGCAGGGTTCCAGCGCAAGTACAAGGACCAATAGAATCGGTTGGAAAGTGAAAGACTATGATAAGGAGATGTTTCTGTTGGCACTGGAGGAAATACAACTGTTTGGGACAGCGGACAGCAAGGCTAAACAGGTGATGAAAAATATCACCCGAGCCTGCGACGCAGCTATGCCAAGAAGAGTGCCCAACCAAAGACGACCACCAGTATACTGGTGGAATAGTGAGGCGGATAGCGCTCGTAGCGAGTGCCATCGGACTAGGAGACAGGAGCAGCGGGCAAGAAAGAAATACTATAAAACTGGAAGAGGCCAGGAATTAGTAGATGCCTACCACCAGGAAATGAAGGACGCTAAGCGAAAGCTTAAGAAGACAATCCGTACCAATAAGCGACGGTGCCTGAAGGAATTACAGGACGAGGTTAATAAAGACCCCTGGGGTAGACCTTATAAAATAGTAATGAAGAAGATCAAAGGAAGCTACGCACCCCCTCCCAAGTGCCCACAATTATTAGATCGAGTAGTGACTAAACTGTTCCCCACACAACGGGACGAACCGTGTGTTATAGAATCAGAGGCAAACGAAGAAGCTATTCCTCCAGTCACAATGGAGGAACTGCTAAGCGCTTGCAAGAGGGTTGGAAACAACAAGGCTCCAGGCCTGGATGGCATTCCCAATATAGCATTGAAACATGCTATATTCGCCCAACCAGAGATCTTCATAGACTTGTACAACACATGTCTAAAAGAGGGAATATTTCCCGCCGACTGGAAGAGACAACGACTTGTGCTACTACCAAAGGGAAAGAAGCCACCTGAGGACGCTTCATCATACAGACCGCTCTGCATGCTGGACACCTCAGGCAAGATTCTGGAACGCATAATTTGCGTCAGAATGGATCAGGCAATAGAAGAAAAAGGGGGACTTGCGGAACACCAATACGGCTTTCGGAGGAAACGATCAACTCTAGACGCAGTGAACATAGTGATTGACACTGCGCGCGCAGCGATAGAGGGAAAGAGATGGAAAGGAGGAGCAAAGGAGTATTGCGCTGTCGTCACTCTGGACGTCAAAAATGCATTCAACTCGGCCAAATGGACCAAAATACACGAGGCATTTCGTAAACAAGAAGTGCCTTTATATATAAGAAGGATGATGTCCGACTACTTGAAGGACAGAATCTTATTATATGACACTGACAATGGCACCAAGACCTATGAAGTAACAGGAGGAGTACCCCAGGGATCAGTGCTTGGTTCACCGACTTGGAACAGCTTGTACGATGGGGTACTAAGGCTACAGTTACCCAAAGGGGCGACAGTGATAGGATTCGCTGATGACATAGCACTAGTCGTGGTAGCGAAAAGCATAGAAGATATAACAGAGATAGCTGACGAGGCTATTCGTATAACGAATGGCTGACAGAGACAGGACTGGAATTGGCCAGTCATAAAACCGAAGTTCTTCTTATTTCTAGTAGGAAGAAAATGGAGAAAATAACGCTAATAGTGGATGGACACAAGATTGTTTCTCAACCAACCATTAAGTACCTGGGCATTACCATTGATGCAAGACTTACATTTAAGCAGCATCTTGAAACAGTGAGTGATAAAGCAGCAAAAGTTGGCGCTGCTTTATCTCGATTGATGCCAAATGTAGGAGGGCCAACGCAAGGTAGAAGGTTGCTCTTAGTCAGTGTAATCACATCGATTATGTTGTACGGGGCTCCTATATGGGCAGATGCCATGTTAGTGAAAACGTACGCAAACAAGCTGTCGACTGTATACAGACGAAGTGCACTTAGGGTCGCGTCTGCTTATCGTACGGTATCAGATGAGGCTGCCTGTATTATAGCAGGCATGCCGCCTATTGACCTCCTAGCAATGGAGAGAAAGAATGTCTTCGAGACAAAGCGACAACAAAATGACAACACTCAGAAGGACATCTGGGATTCCGCGAAGAAGCAGACACTGACTGAGTGGCAAAAAAGATGGGACTCCAGTGGCAAGGGGCGATGGACACATCGCCTCATACCAAGGATAGAGGGCTGGACCGAAAGAAGACATGGGGAAGTAAATTACTACCTCACACAGTTTTTGACCGGGCACGGATGCTTCCGGGCGTACCTGCACCGATTCAAATTAGAAGACCGTCCAAACTGCCCAGTGTGTATGGACGCTGACGAGGATGCGGAGCATGTCTTCTGTGACTGCTCACGATACCAACAGGAAAGAGAAGAACTTGAGAGCTATCTCCAGACCAGAGTAACACCTGAGTCGATTATGGAGGCTATGCTGACTTCGGAGGATGGATGGTGCACAGTAAACAACTATGCAGCAGATATACTTAAGAAGGTCAGAAAAGACGAAGAAGGAAGAAGAAAAAGACGAGAGATGCTGAATGAAGCTGGCGACCGGACGATGCGGTAAGAAGTAGAAGGCACACAACACCGAAGACTACTAATGACGGTAATGGGAGAACCAGTGATGCCGACCACATTCACAGAAGAGGGCAGGAGCCCAATGACCCCCGCGAAGCATTGCTTGGCGGTAGTACCGCGGGGAGGTCAACTCAGAAGAAAGGGCACGGTTCACTTTACTAAGGGTCAAAAAGTGAACGGAGGGGATCCGGTTGCGGTGGGGCGTAAAAACCCTGGCGTATACTGGAAGGTTTAGTGAGTGCGAGTCTCACACACGGTGGTACTTCACTATATCATGTCATGGTCCATAATGGATTTGCCTTAAACCTCTCTCTCTATAAGAAAAAAAAAAAAAAAAAAAAAAAAAAACCTACCTACCTACCTACCTACCTACCTACCTACCTACCTACCTACCTACCTACCTACCTACCTACCTACCTACCTACCTACCTACCTACCTACCTACCTACCTACCTACCTACCTACCTACCTACCTACCTACCTACCTACCTACCTACCTACCTACCTACCTACCTACCTACCTACCTACCTACCTACCTACCTACCTACCTACCTACCTACCTACCTACCTACCTACCTACCTACCTACCTACCTACCTACCTACCTACCTACCTACCTACCTACCTACCTACCTACCTACCTACCTACCTACCTACCTACCTACCTACCTACCTACCTACCTACCTACCTACCTACCTACCTACCTACCTACCTACCTACCTACCTACCTACCTACCTACCTACCTACCTACCTACCTACCTACCTACCTACCTACCTACCTACCTACCTACCTACCTACCTACCTACCTACCTACCTACCTACCTACCTACCTACCTACCTACCTACCTACCTACCTACCTACCTACCTACCTACCTACCTACCTACCTACCTACCTACCTACCTACCTACCTACCTACCTACCTACCTACCTACCTACCTACCTACCTACCTACCTACCTACCTACCTACCTACCTACCTACCTACCTACCTACCTACCTACCTACCTACCTACCTACCTACCTACCTACCTACCTACCTACCTACCTACCTACCTACCTACCTACCTACCTACCTACCTACCTACCTACCTACCTACCTACCTACCTACCTACCTACCTACCTACCTACCTACCTACCTACCTACCTACCTACCTACCTACCTACCTACCTACCTACCTACCTACCTACCTACCTACCTACCTACCTACCTACCTACCTACCTACCTACCTACCTACCTACCTACCTACCTACCTACCTACCTACCTACCTACCTACCTACCTACCTACCTACCTACCTACCTACCTACCTACCTACCTACCTACCTACCTACCTACCTACCTACCTACCTACCTACCTACCTACCTACCTACCTACCTACCTACCTACCTACCTACCTACCTACCTACCTACCTACCTACCTACCTACCTACCTACCTACCTACCTACCTACCTACCTACCTACCTACCTACCTACCTACCTACCTACCTACCTACCTACCTACCTACCTACCTACCTACCTACCTACCTACCTACCTACCTACCTACCTACCTACCTACCTACCTACCTACCTACCTACCTACCTACCTACCTACCTACCTACCTACCTACCTACCTACCTACCTACCTACCTACCTACCTACCTACCTACCTACCTACCTACCTACCTACCTACCTACCTACCTACCTACCTACCTACCTACCTACCTACCTACCTACCTACCTACCTACCTACCTACCTACCTACCTACCTACCTACCTACCTACCTACCTACCTACCTACCTACCTACCTACCTACCTACCTACCTACCTACCTACCTACCTACCTACCTACCTACCTACCTACCTACCTACCTACCTACCTACCTACCTACCTACCTACCTACCTACCTACCTACCTACCTACCTACCTACCTACCTACCTACCTACCTACCTACCTACCTACCTACCTACCTACCTACCTACCTACCTACCTACCTACCTACCTACCTACCTACCTACCTACCTACCTACCTACCTACCTACCTACCTACCTACCTACCTACCTACCTACCTACCTACCTACCTACCTACCATAAGTGTTTGCGGAGGTGGCCCTCCTGCCAGCAGTTGAAGCAGGAATCCAACGGGGGGTCGAGGTGGGGCAGGGTAGGAATTTCTCGTAGCTCTCCAAACTGGGTACCTCGTCTCTGCACGTCTCGTCCCCGCTGCTCTCTCCGGTCCCGTGGGGATTCTTGGCAATGGTGACGGTGAGCGCGGAGGTATAACTCTCCACTCGAAGTCGTCGGCTTCTAGATGTCGCTGGGGGTTGTATCTACGCCTCTTCCCGTTTGGACCCCTCAGCCGTGGCAGATCGCTGAGGGTTGCGGGAGCCGGTGGGGGAATCGGGGATGGCAGTGGGGCCATCTCTTCCGGGTCCCACTCCATCAGCTCCTCTCCCCACGGCTCGATCTCCAGATAGTCTACCCCTGCAATCAGATCCTCCACTGGTACCCCTAACTCGACCCGCATCACCCTCTCGCTGTCTACTACCCCGATCTTACCTTCGGGATCTTCTCTGCCTTCGGGATCCTTCCTGCCGTATGATTTCTCGCCTTGTCAACCGGGTCTCCTCACCTACACTCGATCCAGTGGCCGGTGGTCCGCCGACGAGCTCGGCGCTGGTGACCTCCGCTACCCGGGTTCGGGGTCGGCGGGGAATCGC
The DNA here is from genome assembly GCA_949152435.1 of Gastracanthus pulcherrimus. Lineage (NCBI taxonomy): Eukaryota > Metazoa > Arthropoda > Insecta > Hymenoptera > Pteromalidae > Gastracanthus > Gastracanthus pulcherrimus. Next base: position 28,137,416 of record OX424573.1, on the reverse strand, counting down.
CCCTTGAGGGTGGGAATGGATTGGCTCCACCGTCACCCGGGGTATCCGGGGCAGCGTGGCCAGGGCAGCCCGTCGGACCTCTCTGGCCTCCGGGTCCGATTTCTCCGGAGAGTCCATGTAAAACCAGAGACTCTCCCGAGTTGGCCCGCTCGCAGTTGGCGTATAAGGGGGGAGGCACCGAGCAATGGCGGCCCGGACCATATCGGTATCCGGACGCCCGGGACGACCGGTGGCCTCCCCGTCTCCGCGGGGTCGTTCTAGGGAGTCTCCCCGAGAATCAGTCAAGGGGACTATATCCCCTGGAGCGGCTGCACTCACAGCCAACTCTACACCTTCCGGGGGAAAGCTCCCCTGGCTTTCCCTCGGGGACTGGTTCCTCGGGTTTCCCTCCCCCTCTCCAACTCCGCGGTCCACAGGGCCAGCTTCTTCCGGTCCCCTCTCCCTCCGCATCTCCTCCTCCTGGATGCCCGCCAACTCCTCCGCATAGCTGGGTCGGGGCTCGGCCCTTACAAAGGGCGGAGGGATGAACTCCCCATCCGGGCGATGGCGGGGGCTAGCCTCCTGGAACGATGACCTGCGACTGCGGTCTCGACATCTGAAACAAATTAAACTCAACCACTATTCCTCATGTTTAACTACGGTACCAGGACAACACAATGGACAATACTTCTCCTTAACTCGACGACGTTCCTGAAATACACTCGCGACAGATACCCCACAACACACGAGGCCGGAGGGAATACCATTTCGAGAATAGGAATTCTGTCTTCCCGTGACTCGATAATTACCCCCCCCCCCCCCCCCCGGGCCCTCATACCACGACGCCCCCTTTATCTCGATCGGTATTGCTTCGTACTCCCCGCTCGCCGACGGTGAACTGGCTCTGCATCTGTAATGGGAACTCGCTTCGCACATGCTCACGAGGACGAAACAAGGGCAGGTTTAGGTTAGTGCAGGATGGTTTCGCGGGGGAATATACCGTTTCAATTCCGAAACATGCACCTTGGCGTTCCTCCTCCCATCCGTGGTCTCGAGCACGTAAACCGTTGGGGACTTAATTTCGATTATCGCGAAAGGACCATCAAATTTTGGGGCCAGTTTGGCGGAGAACCTATTGGCCGCATTTGATAGCACATGCAACTTCCTCATTACTAGATCTCCTATGTTAAACGTTACGTTACGCTCCCCCTTATTATACTGCTTCGTCTGCTTCTCCCGGGCCTGATCTATGTGTCTGAGCACTAGATCCCGTAACGCGTCTAACCTTTTTACTCGATCTACCCACACGCTGCGGTCTAATGGTAATTTTGGTCCCCTAATCTGGACCTCCCTGCGTAGGCTTTTCACCGGTGCCGGATGCCGTCCATAGTTCAGGAATGCCGGCGAAACCCTCGTACTTGATTGCATTGCCGTATTGACGGCATGCCTGAACGTGTAGGTGTTGGTCCCAGTTACGGTGTTCATCCCCTACGAAGGTGGCTATCATTGTTTTCAACGTCCGATTACTCCTCTCCACTGGATTAGCTTGAGGGTGATATGGGGGGGTAGTCACATGTTTGACCCCATATTCCTCAAGCGTCGTATTGAGATGTTTATTGTCGAACTCTTTACCGTTGTCTGTGAGTAGATAATCGGGAGTCTCCCACCTGAATAGAATCAACTCCTCGAACGCCTTGGCTACTGCTTTTCCAACTGCTTTCCGCAGTGGTCTCATTTCAATCCATCGGGTGAACAAATCCTGGAAAACCAATGTATTTGTATTGGATGTATTTGTACTGTCCCTTGCTGTTGGGAAACTCCACCATATCGGCTGCCACCACTGCCCAGGGTCTCTCCACGATTCTCTGGCCCATCAGACCTTGTGGTCCCGTTTGTGCGGTTTTATATCTTTGACACTCGTCGCATTCTTGCACGAACTCTTGGATGTCATGCCACACCCCCGGCCAATAATATTCACGAGCAACTCGATCGTAAGTTTTCTCTATTCCCAGATGACCCGCTGACGCCTCTCGGTGAGCATCCTCCATTACTCGATAACGTTTCTCCCATGGGACCACCAATCTCCACCCTTCGTCTCGATTCGTAATGGGATCCAACAATGGGTCATTCCGAAATCGATACAACATTTTATCTTCAATTCTCCAGTTCAGGAACTTCTTAGGGAATTTTTGCACGTCTTCTAACCTCTGTAAATACCAGGCGTCCTGAATTTCCTCAAACGCTGCTCCTTCTTCGTCCCCTATCTCAAACCCTCTGGATAGTGCATCTGGTACGTAGTGGATGGCCCCTTTCCGGTGTATTATCTCGAAATCCCATTGTTGCATCTCTAACGCCCATCTGGCTAACCTTCCTGTGGGATCTTTGAGGTTCCTGAGCCATTTCAGTGCCGTATGATCTGTGATTGCCGTGAACTGGTAGCCTTCCAGGTACAGACGTAGCTTTTTAATGGCCCACAAGAGCGCTAGACATTCTCTCTCCGAGGTGGTATAATTCCTCTCGGCCGAGGTCAGCACTCTACTTACGTAGACAATGGGATGCTCCCCATCCTCAAAATCCTGTGTCAACACTGCCCCAATAGCAAAGCTCGACGCGTCGCTTTGGACCGTGAACCTTCTCTCAAAATCTAGCCTCGCTAGCACGGGGGCTTTCGTCAAGGCCACTTTCAAGTTCTCAAAGGCCTCCTGTTGCTCTTTTTCCCATTCCCAAGCTTGACTGTTGCGTAGCAGTTTTAGCAAGGGAACTTTTATCTCTGAGTCATTCTCAATGAACCTCGCGTACCATCCCACCATTCCCAAGAATCTTCGTAGTTGTTTCTTATTTTTGGGGGCGGGATACTCGATTACTGGCGCAATTCTCTCCGGGTCTGGTCGGAGTCCCTCTTGGTCCAGTAGGTAGCCTAGATATCTTACTCTCGAATATCCAAATTCGCATTTATCCCGATTCACCGTTAATCCCGCTTCCTGTAATTTCCTTAAGGGGTCTACCCTAATTGCAATTTTCAAAAAATCGATTTTTTTTATTCCATTTTTCGAAAGTATAGATATTTGAAAGTATCATATTAAATTTTCATAAAGATCCGAGCAGTCCAAGTGTACTTTTGAGGGACTTTTACTTAGTTACCTAAGCGCGCTAATAGTGACCGTTCGGAGCGGTATCGTCTACCTGCCTTTGTTTACGTGAGCAGCTGAAACCTTTCGTGTATATACTATCCCTACTAAAATCTATTCATTCGTGACCCCTTATTTTTCGAAAGATACCTGTATATTTGAATTTCAAGCAAGTAGCAACCTATATTAGTCGTGTTTGAAATCTGTAAGCGTAAACATCTGTGCTCGTGATTGCCCAGATGGACAAGAAAACTATCCATCAAAAACAAAACTGGAGACGTCCAGGTTCGAAAGCGAAAAAACGTAAATTTCATGGAGTTCTTCCAAATGCCCATGAGGCAAACACAAGTCATGCTAGTGCATCTGCAGAGAAGCTGAACAAGTCGAAAGATACGAGTTTCGACGTGCCTGTAGATCAAACGTTAGGGTACAGCATCATACATTTTTACCTGGTTTTTTCTTCGTTACAACAGTTTTTGAAATGTAAAGTGTGTAATAACGATGTTACATTTACTAAGTATGGACAGCGAGGACTCGGTTTTAAAATTTGTGTTACTTGTGAGTGTGGAGAAAAATATATTAATTCGTGTCCGATGATTGCGACTGGATACGAAGTCAACCGTCGCCTTGTGTTTGTTATGCGATTGATTGGTATTGGATGGAGTGGTATAAACATGTTTATTGGCCTAATTTATTGGCTCCGTTTATTATCATATTATCTATTTGGTCTCTATCGCTGTGAAAAGTGTTTTTGATATAGTGATGCTAAAGGCTGTTAGAGAAGAAAAACTCCTAAATGCTCAGCACGGAGAACCCGAAGATATTTTAACCGTTTCAGGAGACGGTTCCTGGCAAAAAAGAGGATTTTCTTCTCTTGTTGGCATAGTTTCTTTGATATATAAACACAGTAAAAAAGTTGCGAACGTCGTTATCAAATCAAGCTACTGCAAAGGATGTGAAAGAAGAAAAGAAACAGAGGACACGATTGAATATGCAGCATGGTACGAAGTGCACCAAAAAAATTGCAGTGCTAATCACTCAGGTAGTGCCGGAAAAATGGAAGTCGACGGTATATGTCAAATGTTTTTGGAATCTCTCGAAAAATTTTCTGTGCGTTATGGTTTTTACATCGGCGACGGTGACACGAAGACTTTCAAAATACTGCTCGATACACACCCGTATGGTGAAGGAGTGATCGTTTAAAAGTTAGAGTGTATGTTACACGTCGCAAAAAGAATTTTCAAACGTGCTAGTGAAGCTAAAAAAAATCTTATACAGGCAAGAAAAGCTGCAAAGAAGGACGAGGAAAAAACTCCAGCAAAAAAAGCTGCAAAGAAGGATGTAAGGGTGTATTTATTTTGAATATACCCGCGTCTCGCGTAATAAGAAAAGACACCGCTGAATCGACTATCGGTTCGTGATCGATAGAGATCGAGCGGCGATAAGCGCGCCGAAACTGGCGCGCGACGCGTCCTGCGTAAATACGACGGGCACGCTCCGTTCAATCTCTCTCACTCGGGATCCATCGACGAGCCAACACCTCAACTGCTCCCTGGACGCCGATCCTCACCCTGACCGACCGACCTCAGCTACGTGGTTTTTACCTCAAGGGCAAGACGATAGTCACCGAGCAGATCAGTACTAAGATCTCGCCTCTGCCCGCGGACTCATCAATCTACTTTCAAGATCCAGCGAATACTTTTGAGGACGCCGCGTTTGCCGCGGCGGAGGCAATCATCGCAGAGGGAGTAATATTTCGGCCCGAGTGGGATGAGCCAACGACACGCATCACCTAAAAGCGAGATAAGTTTCCTTAATAAAATAGCGCGAATATCAAAATACACTTTCGAGAATACGGGAAATTAGTTTTTGATTTGAGTAGATTAAGGCCGCGCGGTTAGGCAAATGAAATGATAGCGACCGCGTAAATTACGTTTTCACATATGTAAAATATATGTTATTGATTTTATTAGAGGATTATACTGACGACGCGATTAGATGATGATTATGATATGGCGAAGGTATATAAATAATAATGTAATTAGAATGTTTATAAATGCGGCAGACTATATATATATATATATATATATATATATATATATATATATATATATATATATATATATATATATATATATATATATATATATTGTACTCGAATAATAAGTAAGCGTGCGGAAATTTTAACTATTGTTTAGGTGAGACTGTCGTTATCAGTCACGCGAAGAAAGTAAATAAAGAAAATCAAAAGAAATATACACGTAAATGATCTATATGAAAACCCTTTCCAATAACATTGGTATGATCAGAAAACTTTCCGTCGCATCCTATCAATTAATTTCCCAATTTAACATTTTGCTCATATGAATTTATATACATACAAACAAAATTTTACAAGGACGAGAAAAAAACTCCAGCAAAAAAAGTTGTCACTAAAAAAAGAAAAACCAGCGTAAAAGAAGTTCCTGTTGTTAAAACTCAAGATTTAACGATAAAATTAATGAAAGAACTGTCGAAAAATTACGGTTTAGCAATTCAACGGCATCCTGATTCCGTGGAAGAAATGCGCAGGGAGATCTGGGCAGGATTTTATCATAAGATTTCAACCGACAGCAAGCCACAGCATTCATACTGTTCTGAATCCTGGTGTAAATATAAGAAAGCTGTGGAAAACAACACGAAGTTGGTTTAAAAAAAAACTGATGAAAAAAAGGTGACTTTTCGTTACTTTTCGAAATATGGCCGCCATTTTGCCAATTTTGAAAAAATCAAAAATCGTATGATATGCGACATAGTCATTACCTTACTGAATCTAAAACCTTTTTTTTTGTTTCAGATAATCCACTCCGGAGATTTCATCAACAGGGCGCACTCATCTTTTTTTTTTTGGATATTTTTTTGGTCTACATTTTTATACCATAAAAAAACAAAAAAATTAATAAAAAAAAAATTTTTTCATGTATTTCAAGGTTGTATTGTATCACCTCATACTTCACATATTAATATTTCTAATTTAAAACAATGAAAAAAAATCGTGAAAATAGTCATTTTTTGCGCGTCTAATTAGGGTAGACCCCTTAACACGATCTCCAGCCACTTCATGTGTTCCTCCAACGTTTTTGACACGATAATTATGTCGTCCAGGTACCCAAAAATAAACGGCTCGAACTCAGGCCCAAATAACGCATCGATTAACCTTTGGAAGGTCATTGGCGCGTTCGTTAAACCAAAGGGCATTCTGGTGAACTGCCGGAGGCCCGACCCTGGCACTGCAAAGGCCGTGTACCTTCTACTCGAAGCCGCCATGGGAATCTGGAAATATGCTTGTCTTAAGTCAATTTTAGAGATGACTTTAGCTTTCCTTAATTTGTCTAGGATGGAATCTATACTTGGTATCGGATACGCATCCTTCCTGGTACGCTTATTCAGATCCCGATAGTCAATGCAGAATCTGTTACTGCCATCGGATTTCTTGATGATCACTGGAGCGCTGCACCAATCACTCGCCGATCTCTCGATGATTCCATGTTTGTACATTTTATCCACCTCCTCCTTGGCTACGTGCCACATCTTCGGCGACATTCTGCGGGGGCTATGCTTCACTGGCAACGTGCCTTCTACTTCTATACTGTGCTCCGTTAGGTTGGTACTCCCGAACGTTTCAGGGGTGTCTTCTGGGAGCCATCTTTTTACCACTAACTCGAGTCGTTGCTGTTCGCTCAGCGATAGCTCCGAAATGCCTGCGCATTCTGCATATAACTCGACTGCCTCGTCACCATCTCCCTTATGGAACGGGTGCCACTCTCCCTCTGGAATCCTCCATAACGTTTGTTTCTTCATTAGCTCGATATCGAAGTCTCTACAGAAATCTATCCCTAATACCATTTCGTAAACTGGGTTCTGGGTGATTTTGAACGACAGATCTCCGACTTTACCGTCCACCTCGAGCTTGACTTTAACGCAACCCAGGACTTTGGACAAGTCTCCGGTAATACTACGTACATACGTATTACTGTCTTGCCATCTATCCCGAACTGTTTCTGCTATTTTTGGTCCTATCAACGATATCGTAGAGCCTGAATCGTATAGAGCAGTATAACTACGTCCTCCCAGCACTACTTTCAGGAAGTTTCTGTTATCCGTTGCCGAGGCATCCACGGCCTCTTCAATCCCTCCTTCCAACTTATATTCGATAGGCGATGCTGTAGGTGGCGTCTCGACCGTATGACGTACGGTCTCACCCCCCTCCTGGACTGTCCGTGATGACTCGCCGGTCACGACACGTCCACAAGCCTGCCGCGCGAACGCACCGGCCAGGGGCACCTCCGTGGAAGCTCTTGTGGCCGTGGACATGCCGAGGACCTGCAGTAGCAACTCTACGCCCTTTTCGATCTCCGACAACATGGGATAGTCTTCTCTTTCATCAGACGCCCCTTCGTTGTTGATTGATCTCTTGAGTGTAAGTGTGGCTGTTGCTTTTCGCTCCTCTACTCCCGACTCTCTTACTTTCGACAGCTCATTGCAGATAGATTCCTCCGCTGTCTCCTCTTCTGTTGCCTTTTTCCCTTCGGGCTTCGGAACCGCTGCTTGACCCACCTGCAATGGAGATTGCTTTTCGGGACCATCAGTGTTGACCGATTGCGTTTCCTCTTCCTCTAAGTCATCCTCGGATAATATGGAATAGAATGTTTGTCTTTCACTTTCCCTTGATCGTCCTAGGTTCATTGTCCCTCCTCCAAACCCCTTGGCTCGAGGTATCTGCGACAGAGATCGCTCTTCCTCTTCTGCCAACTGTTCTGGTCTGTAATAGTTGTTCGATTCGCCGGACAGCTGCCTCTGAGATGATATCGACTGGGGACGCTCTTCATCTTGTGCCGTCTGCCGTGCTGATACTTTAACTACCGCTATTGGATTACGGACCACCATGGCCTGAAATGTTCGCTTCACACTCCCTACAGGTTGGTCCGCCTCCTCACAATTTAAATCCGCCGACGATTGCATTGGAGATGGTTGTGACTGGGGACACTTTTCATCTCGTACAATCTGTCGTGCTGGTACTCGTCCCTCCGGTATTTGAGTACGGACAACCATGGCTTGGAATGTTCGCTTCACACTCCCCACAGTTTGGTCCGCCTCCTCACGATTTAAATCAGCCGACGATTGCATTGGAGATGGTTGTGGCTGGGGACACTTTTCATCTCGTACAATCTGTCGTGCTGGTACTCTTCCCTCCGGTATTGGAGTACGGACCACCATGGCCTGGAATGTTCGCTTCACACTCCCCACAGGTTGGTCCGCCTCCTCACGATTTAAATCAGCCGACGATTGCATTGGAGATGGTTGTGACTGGGGACACTTATCATCTCGTACAACTTTTGTTTCACTCCCAAGGACGCCCAAAACCTTGATGATTCCAACTGTGGTTGACTTGCGTTCAGTTTGGGCTGTTCTCTTATTATTTTTTCTCTTGCTACCTCCGACTCGAACGAACGGACTAGGGTTGGCTTCAACTGGGATTGCGTAACCTCCCTTACCTTTCGTTCTCTTTCTTTCACTTCTTCGCTATCCTCCGATGACCTAGCGCTACCCTCACCTGACCTCTCCTTCTTCCTTGCACCCCCGATGGTCTTGATTTTTCCCTTTTCATTATCCATCGATTTCTCTGCCACTCCGTTAACTCGACCAATGGTACTGTTTTCAAGATTCGACAGTTGAGTTCCTATAGTTGTGCAGGGGGCAGGGAACTGAACTGTGCCCCTGCTCCCCCGTTTCCCAACTCTCTGCGGTAAGTTACGCATAATTCGTTGGTGCACGATGTGAGTGTTACTCCCAAACTACCACATATAACACTATTCAATGTAAGCTAACCCGTGGTCCGTGGTGTATCTTGTACTCCGCATTCCGACTAGCGGTGACCTACTTGATTGCATTTAAAACACCTTCTTTGTGGACATTCCGCCGCTCGGTGTCCCACTCCCCGGCATTCAAAACAAGGTCCATAGTAAGCTTGGGTGCTCTGGTTTCCCTGAGTGAAATTACCTGTAGCTGAACCTCCCCTAACACCTACTGCTCCCGTTACGCCTGCACTCGACTGAAAGCCTTCTGTTGGTCTGGACTGACCTCCGCCCTGATTTCTTTGGTTCCAGTTTGAATTGTTCCTTGACCAATTCTGATTCACATTTCTATTATTGTTCTGGTTTGACCAGTTTTGTTGGCGGTTATTACTTCCTTGCATTGCTTGAGCATAACTCGTGAGCCTTTGATCTTGCGTTGTTAACTGTATTGCTGCGGACACCGGCGTCTCTCTTACCGCTGCTACTTCTAAACTTCTCGCCTGCTCCTTTACCACTGGTTTTCGCTGTCTCAAGCTATCTTCCTCTACTGCTGCCACCTTACTTGACTTACTCTCCTTCGGTGTTAACACATACGCTGCTCCTTGAATTTTCATTTTCTCTTTGGGTGGCGGGGGTTCCCATCGTTCGTTTAATTCCTTGTGCCGTTCCCATTCTCGCCCGTAATGCTCGATGTCCTTCAGAGTTCTTAATCGTTTATCTTTCATATAGTTTCTGTACTCCGATCTTATTTTCTCATACGCTGTAGACACTGTAGGGTAAAATTGGTAAGATGACTGGGAAATAAATAAATGATACTTATTTATATTAAAGGAAATAAATAAGTGTATTAATAAATATCAACAAATGGGTCGTGGATTACGATTAAAAAATAGAACATATATTAGTAGATGTACTTTACAAATAAACAGAGGAACGTTAACTCATACATACTACGCATACAAATCTTCTTTCTTCTTTTCTTCGACGATGAATAATAGTATATTAACTTGATATTAATACCCAAAATTTTTAGTGATGTAGACAGCAGATCTGCGTTAACATGAATCCGTCCCTCGGATTCATGCGGTTTTATGAGGCAAAGAAATTATTCAGCTTCTGCGCTGATGAAGTAATTGAAGAGTCGAGGATTGCGAGCGAGCCAACGGCTCGCGCCGCGAGCGAGAAAAACGTACTTCTTCTTCACACTGTGGTGTGTCGCGATCGAGTCTTAGTTTCGGCAATTATTCCTCTCTCGTCACATTTCTCCCACCTCTTCACTTTACTTCAAAGGTTTGTCGCTCAATTTTCTTTTTCTCTGAATCCTCTCATATAATCCATTACAACACCTGTTCTCGCATCGAAGGTGGCCGTCTAAAATGGCTAACTATCAATTTAAAGCATGATATGAAGTTTGTAATTTTCTCTCCTGGCCCTGTGTTCTTTTGCGTAAGTCACTCTCTACATCTTTCTCATCAATTCTCCCCACATACTGGTTTTTAAATGCCCTCTTGAATTCTCTCCACGACTCGATATCTCGACGGATTGTCCTATACCATGTGCTTGCTGATTTAGTCAGCACACATGGTAATGCTGCCAGTAGTTGTCTGTCCGACATCCCTGCGCTCGATCTACAGTCGTTGATTTGTTCAATGAACTCCTCTGCGCCTTCTTTATTTTCGCCCGAAAATTTTGTGCACCACGCCTGTAGCGTTTTAATGAGCTGACCGTTGGCTGGTCCTGCTCCGTGGCGTTGGTCTCTTTCTCTTCCTTGGCCCCTTCGTCTCCTTTGATTGTCCCCTCTTGCTGACTCACTGCTGATGCTTCTTCCTCGCTGATATTCCCTTCGACGACCATCTCGATTCCCTCGCCTGCCATAATATATATAAAATAATAATAATCAATATCGTTATGTAATATTGTTACAATGTTTACATGAATAATGTGTATTTCTCACTAGTCGCAATGAGAATAGCCCAAAAAAAAACTTGGTGAGCTTTTAGACTTGTTGGAGAGTGTGTGCGTTCGCCGCTTGCTAATATCCTAAAAAAAAAAATTCCTAAATAATAGTACTCGCACTATTACTCACACCCACTATCCATAAAAAAAAAATATATATATATATGTATATATATATATATATATATATATATATATATATATATATATATATATATATATATATATATATATATATATATATATATATGCCTGTGTCTCCGCCTCCCACTTGCTAACAACCTAAACGCAAAAATAACCTTTAGAGTTCCCAAAACAACTAAATCTTTACACGTGGACTACCCGCTAAGTTGTAGTTTCAACTACATATAAAAAAAAATTTTACTAGTCCCCCATGTCCCTAAAGCTTGCTCGCAAAAAAAAAAAAATTTGTAAATTCAAAATTTTCAAAAAAAACAAAAATTTAAACCGGTAATCCTGAGTCCCTACTTATTAAAATTTTCTAAGTCCAACAACAACAAAAAAAAGTTACTACCGTGGCGGTATACCATAAACATAAAAAAAAATTCTACTTTTTCTAGCGTGGTGGTGTAATAAAAAAAAAAATTTCCTGCTTTTTCCCTATTGCTTCCCTATCACTCGAGACTGGATCGCGTTTTCAGCATTGCCCGACGTTGGACGCCATTTATGATGTTGTATTTTAACCGATCTGGATTCTGTCCATACAACTCATTAATTATAATTGTTTTACCGACAATGTTTATTTAAATCCATGTTTCATTATATAATTAACAAATTTTTAATTTTAGGTAATTTTAAATACCACATTTTAATTACAGGTGTACGAAAATGAAACAACATGGTGTTTCTATCTGAGTCAATACTGCAGTTATATTGCAATTTAATATCATAAACGTTAAGTTTATTAGCGGTCCCATACTTCACTACAAACAAAGATAGCGTGGTGATGAAAACAGCTTGGCCTATAAAGGACAAGAGTTTAACTGAAGTATTCTTAACGAAGAATGGTAATTTATTTAATTTTCCTAACGCTTATTTCCTTTATTTACATATGTTAATTTATTACTTGAATGCCAGTAAAAACTGATTGTGAAAATTATTTTAATGCTTCAAATAGATACATAGATAGATATATACAGATAGATACAGTTTATTTTTACTTTAAAACAAAAAATTGTACATAGGGGGAATCGAGGAGATTAGTAAGAGATGAATCAATCCAGTTAATTGTCTGTGTATCAAATATTAATTTGCAGGTATGTATTATTCAAAAAATACCATGACGAGAATACTTTATAATGGTAATAGAATGAGTATTTAAAACTATGTAATAAACTCATTTTTTTTAATTTTTCTTATTTGTGTTTGAAGAATAATTGTCAGATTAATCTTCAATGATGAATATATTTAAATGAAACGAACAAGAAGCTGTACATTTATCTTTTTATCCAGCAGAAGGGACAGCGATAACGCGATATTAGATTGTACCCTCGATAGCACATATCGAACACTTCGGAAATTTATTCACGTTGTTAATATTTGAATTCGTTCTGACAAATTACATTATAAGGGACTGACCTGGTGCTTGGCCTCCTGGCGATTAGCAACTGTCGGATTACGAAGTAATTAACGAAAAGAAAACTTTTTTACAACCATGGCAGTGGCACAGTAGCGGTTGCGAGATCGACTTTTTAAGTGTGCGAGCAAACGGGTCGAATTAAATGCACAAAGAGAGGCGTTCTATAGCGACAGCCGGTGGGTAATTTTCACGCGCGAAGCTTTTTAACAACGCACGTTGTAGCAGTAGTGACGGCGCTCGCGATTCGACGTAATCTCGTGATTATGGAAATAATACTAATGAGCAAATGAAAGCAAACCTTTAGTATCTGAACTGTAAAACTATTGCTCATTTTAATATTATTTTCTAATATTTATCAAGTAATTTTTTATGCCCATATAGGTATGTTCATTTATAATGTAATTTGTTAAAACACGAAATTCTTATATTCAAATTTTCAAATTTTAAATACTCAAAGCTACGCATGTTTTGGTATATCAAAATAGAGTGACTTTTATAGCTTGGAAATTAAAAATCTGCATTTTTAGCATTTGAACTTCTAACAAATTACAATAGAAGCGACTGTTCGTATCGTTCCCGCTAAGTTTAGGTACCTACATATTGCACTTTTAAGGGGGCAGGCCTGGATTAAACGCAGAAAAAGATTTTTCTTTATGAGTCCAGAAAACTTTTTATGTTTAAAGGCAATCATCTAGGTGACATGATGAACGAAAAAATTTTTTCGACGGTTATTTGACTCCTTTTGACATGTATTATAAAATGGAAGTATTATTTTTCATAGATCCATTCAATTTTTTAAAAAATTAAAAAAATTTTATTTAAAAAAATCGGTTGGATCTCTATAAAAAAATTATAAAAAAAAGTTAACGAAAAATTGCTTCGCTCTTGTTGTAACACATGTCAAAAGGAGTCAAATAACAGTCGAGAAAAAAAATTTCGTTTATCATTTCACCTAGAATCGGGTGAGGAACAAAGTTCCTTTAATAAAAATGGTATTGACAATAATGATTTATTGTGACGTGTAAGATCAATTAAAGTGAAAGCATACAACATTTCAGAATGATTGCTTTTAAACATAAAAAGTTTTGTGGACTCATAAAAAAAAATATTTTTTAGGTTTAACCCAGACCTGCCCCCTTAAAATGAAATCTTTTATTTTTCTTGCAATTTTTTTTTAAACATAGTTATTAATTGAAATAATTTCTGCGGTGAATATTTGTCTTAAATATACAGCAGTATATTATAGCGGAGACTGGGGTAAACAGGCCGCTAAAATGCAATAATTGGTAGTAATTATAAAATGCACGTTTTTGAATAAACTAAGAAACATTGGGTTAACTCGAATTAAATTTACTGTTCAATTAAAGAATATAAACCTATATTTATGTAATTGAACTAATTTTATAAAATTATAAACTATACTGCTTATTAAATAACTATAAACATTGTTTATTTCAATTGTCTGATATTATCGGTTGAAGTCCAGAAGGCTATAGTTTGTTGCATTTTAGATTTATGCATTCGCTTTACAGACATAAAACTGAACTGATGCTGATACAATCTTTCTGTCTCTCCCTTCAGACCTTGTAAGTGTGCACACACAGTTTGTGCGAACGCCTTCGTGGATTTTAATTGTTTTCAGTATATAAGTGTTCTGATATTATTAAGCATATATTTGTTTTAATCAATATTTTTATAACGCACACATACCAAAATATGAATAATATACTTTACTCTTATTTATTTATACATAATCAACTTATATATTACATAAAATTAAAATTAAAATTTTCTTATTCTGGACAAATGATTATTTTTTCAGTTGGGGCGTATTAAAATTCGTTTATCCGATTAACATAAAACGAGCTGATATACATATAGGTCTATCAAATGTTGAAATTGCGTTATAAATGTAACTTTTCTCCCGAGACACGCTTATATCTTGTTATCGTCCTCGGTAATCTCGCGATTATTAATTAATATTACACCAGGGGATTACGCGAATTCCTGCAGTTTAAGTCTCTTGCTCTCTATCTCTTTTCGTCTGCCACGTGCGCCTCTCTACCCGCGCCGTCGTCTCTGATACTCGCCACCGCTGCATCTCAAGCGTGAAGGATTGAGCAGGAGAGAAAGAGCGAGAAGGCGCGTGGGTAGGCCCGCGAAATTTGTAATAAACCTAACGACCCTCGTGATTAAAAGTAACGTTTCACTGATCTCGCGTGCGCGTTTTGGACACTTGACAAATCGGAATAATTGCCATTCCTACCGGGAGAGATTAATTGCAGTCGGCGAGCTTTCGGCAGAGCGTGTATATGGATATATACGGTGTACCGCCTGCATATTATTTAGGATCGATATTTGGCTTTTAAGAGTCATAACCGGGGGGAGACGCACTCTGCGAACAAAAGAATTACGGTGCCTGTGTTTGAGGAGATTTAGCTTTTTAAATACCATCTAAAAAGGGTTGTGGCTTATTAGTCTATTTGCATGATCTTTATCTCTTGTGGGCAAAAAGTTTTAAGTATAATGTGTTAAAGTAAATTACATCCCGAATGAAAGTAAATAATTTTATATATAATTTTATATAAATTATATAATTTTATATAAATTATATAATTTTATATAAATTATATAATTTATATCTAATCATTATCATCATACCTACATAGATACTTTCGAAATTTAGAAATAACTATAATTATATATCGTTGTATACTATTTATGTATAAAATCACTTTTACCCGAGATACTTATAAATATAGAAGAGATGCGGTTGAAATGTAATTAAAGTTTATATCAATCCAAAAACTTTACATTCCAATCCGGATCAGAGAATAAAAATCTGAATAAAAATTAATCAGTATTTCCATTTTAGAAGATTGAAAGTTTCTAGTGAATTGAAAGTTAATACAAATAATTTTATTCCGTTGATGGATAATTTAAATCCTGAGTACATAGGTAACTGGAATAAAAAAGAATTATTTCTTATCCCTTTCAGAGGCACGCTTTTCTAGTAACTCTTTTGTTTCCATTGTAGTCATTATGGCACATTTGGCACTTAAAAAAGTAGTATGTCTTTAGAACATACTTTATTGAGAGAAGAGCATATTTTAATGAATTATTTTGTTTACAATGGATTTTTTGCATACAAAATTCGATTTTCAGAAAATAATTCGGGAATTAGAGGATTAAACTATTTGTCACCATTTTAAGATATTCATAGATTTTTAAGGTCACTGGTTTTTATAGTTTTTATATTGATATAGAAGGAAAGTTTAATTTCGATAGTATCTCTAAAATATATTTTTTTTGCATATGAATGAATAAGTACTAAAAATTATATTAATTTTTAAAAATTAAATAAGTTTAAGATAGATTTTCCACCTTCCTGTTGGAAAAGTAGATTATATAAGATATGCTTGCAACATAATATGATAAGAACATAAGAAGCATATTTCATCAATATCTTCACGTAAAATTGTTTATAGTAACTTGTACTTTAAACTCGATACTTACGTATACCTCTCAAATACATTACAATTATTTTCCTTCGAGACATGCTTCATAGGTATCCCTTTACCTTCAGAAGCCCTCTCCCTTATATAACGTTTATTTTGAAACTCCAAAAAAAAATACGAAAGAAAAACAAACACTAACATTCAAACATCCCGAGGGCACAACGATCTCCACCCATAAAAGAGCGCGCGCGCGCGCGCAAAGCGGGAGCGACTGCACAAATGTGCTCCTCCTTTTCGCGGATCACGACGCTAATTAAATATTCAAAATCGCCGTTGATCCGCGCAGCAAACGGCTTAGGCAAATGAAAACTGCGGAACGCGAGATCAAACGCTCGTTCGCTCACATATGCTAATCGAGTTTTCCACGGGGATGCAGCGTATACACGCGCGCGCAAAATATGCGTTGCGTGCGCGCAACGAACTCGCGCGACGTTTGACTAATGACTTGCGCGAAGGCATTATAGGATTGACGTTTCACTCGTTAGCGAAGGGGTTGCGCGCGAATCACCTCGCGACAGTATCAAGGAAAAAGAAACCGTAAGGTACGAGGAACGAATGGTACAAACAGGAGAAAAGGAGATGCAGTGTACAGCACTGTGTTTGCTCTGCGCAAGATGGATTTCGCAGCGATCGATCAAAGCCCTCGGCTGGCTACCTGCTAGAAGTCGAATCGAATCGCTGATGCCGCTCGTAACAAATGACACAGTGGTTGGAAGAACAAAAAGAAAACAGCGCGGGGAGAGCGAGAGAAAGATGGCGCGAAAGCTTGGTTAATTATTCAAGCTAAGAGGGTCGTAAGCAGATTGGTCTCACCCTTGAGCCTTCTGTATCCTATGGCGTACGCGCCGGGTGATTAGGAGGTGAGACTTCGAGGGCAAGGGTGTATACGAGCCCTGCCGGAATTATTAGAGACTTTAAACCACCGTTAGCTACTGTGGCTGCACTGCCTGTTACTGCTGCTGTTCGTGATTATAAAAGGTAATATGCTTTAAGCCTTCTTCTAATTGTCACGGGATGGTATCTGGCCCCTATGTGGAAACTATGATTCGCTCGAGTAATCATTTAACTTTGGTCGTAAATATCTGGTATGAGATTCTGATTCGCCCAATTAATTAATCCAATTTTTTTATAGCCGTTTCATTTATTTATTATTTTTACGTAAAATACTACTGAGCTGATCGAAATAACTTTTATTTACAGATTTAATTTTACCAGAAAATCTATCGTAAATCGATAGACACCCATATAACTATTTTGGTTGTAACTGTAGGGGAGACTGGGGCTAAGTGGGGCAGTATACCATGTTTTTAAAACTAAAAAACATAGTAAATGTATAAATAAGGGGCTGAAACTATTTAAATAGTTAGTTACAACCAATTACTTGATCAGTATACGCTAATTGCAATAGTACTATTTATCATAAAATGGTAAAAAAGTAAAAATCTAAAAACAATAAGTGTCCAACTTAGACCCGGTCACCCCTACATACATGATCTGCAAGTTGAAAATTAAAATTTTAAAATCGAAAGAATACCAACGAAAATTTTTAAAGATATACATTCTTAGTTACAGTGAAATATATAATTATTTGAAATAAATATTAATGAAACGTGTCGTCCAGTATAAATACCCATATTTTAAATTGAATTTTTTGGTCAAATTCTAAAAGAAATAGTCTGTTTAATAAGAATAATATTTACTTTAACTGATTACGAATATGATAATTTGTATTCAATTAGCTTCAGCACTAGACATGTACATACCTTTGAAAAATAAATTCTGGTAAAAAGGAATTGGCCTGGTGGTTATTTTTTCGAAAACTTTTTCAGCACGTCTGAACCAACATGTTTAATAACATTATAGCTTATACATAACATATAATCTAGCAAGTAAATTAATCTCATTTATCGATGGGAGAAAAATATAGAATATACTAAATGAAAATGATATAATAACAGAAGTCAAATTTGACACAAAAGCTATAATTTAACAAGATGCAATAATCTAATTATTATAGCCTAATTCTTAATATTATTATGAATGTTCAAAGTATAAAATTTAATTTAAACCTAAAATAAACATCATATGATATTAATACCAGTTTCTATTCCCTTTCACATATCGACGCATTAAATTTCATAACAGGATCCTCTTCTACAAAAATTTTCTTTGACAGCCAGGCGCACTTCTGCGCGCCCGTCCATCCCCGTTCCCTTTTTCCCTGGCGTACCCGCATGCGAGGACGACGTACACGCGCACGCAGACAGAAAAAGAGATAATTCTCTCAGTGCACAAGGAGCGTCCGTGCCGTCGTCGTCGGGAAATTTAATTCCACGTCCGCGCCAATAATTCGAAATGTACTCCTTTCGTACGCAGCGCCGGCTCCGCGTTCTATACACGCGGCGATGAAAGGCGAGACAGGAGCAAACGCGAAAGAGAGAGACAGAGAGAGAAAGAAGGAGAAAAGTCCGAGGCAAGAGGAGAAAATCGCAGGAGGAGGACATTGTCGTTAACTTTTACGAGGCCATTAACGTGCTGCCACGTCCCTCTTCCGCGCTGCGCCAAAGAAAACTGGACTGCGGACGAGAAAAAGAAGAGAGTAGAGACAGACGAACAGACAGACAGAGAGAGAGAGAGAGAGAGAGAGAGAGAGAGAGGGAAAGACTCTCTTTCGCTAAAGAATTAGCGATCCTTTCCTTCATCGTAAAGTCTCGTGCGGTGGCTGGAGCTGGCCATTGTCCGATGGCTTCTCGATATCCCGCACACCGATCACGTTTCCGCGATTTCCATGCGAAAGGAGTCCCCCGCCCGCGGCCGAACACAACACAACTCGCGGCTGGATAGTTATATATATATATAGGAAAAGTGCGTCGCGTCGTCTATGCGTTGCGAGGATTTGGATGGAAGGGACTTCCTTGCAGGGATTTAGCTTATATGAGTCTTGTGAGCTGCAGCTGAATGCGACGTGTGTTGTTGGCGTTGTTGTTGCTGCAGTGGTTGAGACGCAGTGCGTGAATGAATGAGACGATCGAGAATGCATATTGTGAATTGAACTGGACGGAGGACATGCTTTTGTGTTAGATAGGCTTTTCTTATTCTACTTTGTAGTTGACTTTTCTAAGATATTCATGCCATTTACGCATTTAATTATGGCCTAATACTCTTACACAGAGACAATTTTCTGATAAAAATTACCGTGAAAATCATCATAAACGTAGGACATTCTAATTTTAATGAAGAAGTTACCCCAATGAATGGTAAAATATACCTACATTGCTGAATCGAAAAAGTGCCATGATTTACTGTAAAATTTACCGTGCTGAATGGTAAAAATTGTAATGAATAATGTTAATTTTCCCCTGCAGTCAAAATGTTCCACGTTTACAATGATTTTTACAGTAATTATTGTCAGAAAATTCTCTCTGTATATTGAACTGCAAGGTTCGTATTTGTAACAATGGGTATTAGTAACATGTTATATATCGACGCCCAATACGAAGAAAAATGCGCTTAAAAGTTTAAGACGAAGAAGATCGTGATTCAACTTTCGCGGCGAAGACTAACGCGATTCAGGAACCCAAATTAACTAAACTTGGTAAACACGTAAAATAACTCTGAAACTTGCATTATCCACTAAAAATGTGGTATCATCAGGATGGAATCCGCATGGTTAGAGGGATACACATAAATTTAAAACCTATTTTACGCATTTGATTAGTGTTCTAATCATTTTCGTAAACCTTTGAATTGCGTTACTCTTCGTCGCTAACCTCTGAATCGTGTTACTCTTCGTTGGAGGCATCCGAATCGCGTTACTCTTCGCCGCAAACTCTGAATCGCGATTCTTTTCGTAGCGAATTGAAATGTGGTTTTCTTCGTATTAGGCGTCGATATAATGTGATCTTTACTGAATTGTATTGAATGCTCATAATTATTACCTGTAATTATTACAAAATGAATGTTCAAATCCTACCCTATATAATGAAAATAATTTTTCGAATATTCAATTACTAAATGAAAATAAAATTTTTACAGTTTTAATAAACTGCAAAAATGTATACGTAACTAAAAATGTGAGTACATCAAGCACTTTAGAAATTAAGAATAATTACTTGAATTTACTGTTGAGGATAAAAAAATACATGAAAATTAAAGTGCATTTTCAGTACTTCATTAAAATTTATGTTACTATCTATTTAAAATACCAATTGCTATATAAATATTCAGTGATATGCTTAGAAAAAAGTAGATTTGCATTGAACTTCAAAGCAAATTTTTAATAGAGGATACATATCATGTAATTGTTATTTGTCGTTCAGTTCTCTAAGTGTACAATGAAACCCACTCCAGCACATTATTTACAGAACGGGAACTCAATACATATAACCAGGCTCAACACAATACGTTATTCCACAAATAGCGTCAAACAACAAACGTTCCCCCGAACTGTTGTCATATCGAACCTACCCACAGTGGAAACAAGCTCAAACCTCTTCCAAGTCAATAAATCGAAAGATTCTCACATCATAAAAATACGCGACAACTCAAAAAAATCCCCAAACACGTCTCCTCAAATAAGTCTCATCAATAGCCACTTACCGTCCTTTTTTTACTTCCTCCGTGTTTTTTCTTCTCCCATCCCTCGAAAACCCTCGTTACAGTTCGCATTGTCATCTCGGCACATAATTTGTGGCCGCCCGTATCATCCCTCGGCGAACGCCCATTTTTTTCTCGTTCTCTCTCTCTCTCTCCTTATATAACTATTCTCTGTACCACAGTATACAGTATACACTTTATACAGCACACGTCGACTCTCGTCACGCGACTACAGTGGGGCGAATCGAAAACACAGCGCCATAAACACACACGGTGTGAATTACACGAGCGACGCTGCATCAGAAGCCCCTGGAAGTCGCGAATAAAAGAATCGAGAAGAGAGAGAAAGTGAATGAGCGAGCGCTGGCATGGAAAAGATGATGGTACACAAAAAAAAGGTGCGGGGATACGAGAGGGAAAAAACAGAAAGCGAGAGAGAGAGAGAGAGACAGATATAGACAGACAGGCAGCAGCGAACCTTCGTTTTGGGATTTGACACGCGTATCTAAAACACAAGCTGGGGGTCACGTGTCGCCTTGTGAGCATCCCGCGCGTCGCCTGTCGGCCGGTCACGTGACCTCGGCGGAAGGGTTGAGATTTTCCGGAACGGCCCCTCGTGTACATGCTTCGTGCACCCGTTTGACGGATCGCCGTGCTAAGTCTAACTGATAGTCCGGCGTATATATATACATGTATATATAAGCGAGTAGGAAGGAGTGAGCGAGTGAGAGTAAAGCCTCGCTTTAATTATAAGATATTATTCTCGAATCACGCCCCACTAATCATCGGCCGAGGTTTAATGCCTTTTTAAAAGCAGATCGGATCTGCGGCGCTCGGGTTGCCGCGTGGAAAAAAGTGGATGTACTGTAGTATGTATAGTGTAAAGCGTGGAGCCGGTATTTTATGGTGGTGTCGGGTTGCGGGGAAAAGCGTATACGCGTAATCATACCGTACGGGTTATTGCGTTACCGCGTGTAATAGCGTTTTTGTGAAATTGGGAGCTAGTGCTTTACGATTTCGGATAATGAAGTGTGTTTATTTTGTCATGGTTTTAATTAGTAAAAAATAATTCATTTACTATATTTTGACAATTGTAATTCTCTGTTATATTTGTATGCTTTATTTCAATTCATGAAACAGATATATAAAATAGTTTATATTCATTGTTTGTAAGTCGTGAAGTTTTCTTTTGTGGGAAATATTATACATACGACTCGGTTAATTGATTGATAAACTTCCGTATATAATATTTTAATTTTACATTTTACAAAAAGTTAAATTTATCTTGTAGAATTAATAAGAAATTTGTAATTTTTCAGTTCGATCAAGATGTAATTTCATATTTTATAAATATTATAAATGTTTCAATTACAATTAATTTATAACAGATTTATATAGAATATAGAAATGAAGCAAAAAAATAAAAGTATTACCTTGTTGGTTTCAACTAAGAAAACATACATTTGTGTTGCGTATTATTTTTATACGCACTCTTCATTATAAGTATGTGTGTGTGTGTTTGTGTGTGTTTATGTGTTTGTGTGCATGAGTGTGCGTACGTGTGTGTGTGTGTGTGTGTGTGTGTGTGTGTGTGTGTGTGTGTGTGTGTGTGTGTGTGTGTGTGTGTGTGTGTGTGTGTGTGTGTGTGTGTGTGTGTGTGTGTACGTAGGTGTTTGTGTCGCGTGGTCGCATGCGAGCGTGCATGCGTGCGTAAATCTTTCTGGTAAACTAAAAAGTATCAAACGAAATTATAAAAAAGACAGGCTTTTATTAAAACTGCATTGATTAAGAAAAAGTGATTTTTCAGGTGTAAAATAAAATTTTCATTTAAATAAAATGGAAAATAAATCCTAGACGCTTATCAATAATTGTATTGTACTTTCCAAACCTCGATAATATTACATATACAATATATTCTTATTTTAATTTATATAATATAAGTATATAGTACTATATTGTTTGTGTATAATATAATTATGCATATAAAATTGGTGTATTCAGAAATTTTATATCCAGGAACAAGCGACAACGCTGTTATTTTTAATTATATTGAAATGAAAATTGTATTTAACATCTAAAAAGTTTATTTTTCCCTTTATAGTGCAATGTTTATAAACGTTATATATGATGAAGCAAATAAATTATTGTTGTGATATTGTTCAGAAAAATTGATGTCAGACTTTGCTATACAATAATTAATAATTATTAAATGATAAAAAAATCGAACGTGAATCTATGCATTTTATTATAAATTTAAATAATTAGTTATTTATTCTCAGAATTATACTCTCCACAAATCCTAAGCATACATCAATTACCACTACATTAGCGGCTATTTTCAGATTATTTACGACGCTTATAAAAGTATCCCCGCGAACTAACGACTTCAATTTGCCCCAAACGAACAACCGCCGATAAATAAGGCAGTACCAACAGCTCCACGCGGGTGTAATTTTAAAGCCGCAAGCTAATTCATCGTCAACCCAAGAAGACCATACGCACTCGGGTAGCCTTTGCACAGCCATCCATTCTTTTTAATCACGAACCGCGCCGTATAGTAGCGCGACAACTATTATCGGCGACACCTTAATCCCCCTCTGTAAATTAAAACCCAAAACAGACCATTGCCACGGGATTTTAGGCGTCAAAGATTCTTTACAACGGCTATAATTGTGACTCGCTCACGGCGTCGCGCCCTGCAACTCACCCCAAACCTATATACATCCCGCGTATACCGCAGTACACCAATCACGACACACCTAATCGTCGTAAGATTTTCCCGTTGTTTGGACTCGGCTAACCGGAAAGGCACAGCGGAAGAGACCCTCGAAGAGAGCAGAAAAAGCGCCTCGACACCCGCGAACAATGAGACCGCGCCGGCGCGCGCTTCTTCGCTCCGAAAGAAAAGCGGGTGATGGATGTCTGTCGTAATCCGCGCTAACTTCCTATGGGATTTGTGCGCTTCTCCAAGCCGTTCCCCCCTTTCCCTCTATTTTCGAAGAGGAGAGTGCGCTAGTCTAAAACCTCGAAATCAAGTCGAGTCACTAAGTCTCCGAGGAACTGGGGGAGGGAGCGGAGGGGGTACGAAGCGCAGCTCGCTCTCTAATTAACATCGTGTCGAGCGGCTTACGCGCGCGCGCCGTTTTCCGAACATCATTAGGGGAGCGAGACAGCAGCGAGCGAGACTGCCAGGGGTAGGTATACTAGAGGAGTACGCTTTATTTATCTTTGGGTGAATGATGATGACGCGCTGCCGCCACTGCGACGTGACGTTTATACGATTTCGCATTGTGTTCTAGCCAGGCCGTAATGGGATGTATCTGTAGGTAAGCGCAATAAAGACTCAAGTCCATTTTTAAGAAAATTGAGTTTACATCGTGTTTTATGTGTTTAATCCCTTGGATGCCCAAGTTTTTTTGTGAATACGGACTTCGCAAATATTTATTCAATATTTATCTATGAAAACATTTGCAACCTCAATTGTTTGAATGGAATTTATATGATGACGTTAACCCAATGGAGTTCAGCGTCAAGAATTCATTTCAGAAGTATATATTTAATAGCATCAATAAATCTGATCATTTGACACTAATTTATTAGATTTGCAAACTTTTAGTTTAAATTATTCTTAAGTCTTTGCAAAGAAGATATCCTGTTAAAAATATGGACACGATGATCTTTTATTTCGCAAAAGTTTTCTTCGCTTACATACTATTTCTTTACAAACATAACCCAATATCACTTAAATATTTAATTATTAATAGATTAAACCATTTACAATAATGAAATTGCGGTGTACTCTAAAAAAATAACTTGAATCCATTTTCGTATTCAATTTACACCCAAAAAGCTAGTAACGATATCAGGACGCTTCTAAAATATGACGATAGTAATTATTTAATTATTTTCTTCAGAATTCGTACTTTTTCTATGTAAATTTGAACCCTTTCGGTTACCACGTCCTTTTCAAAGGACAATATTTTCACCCACAAAATCTGTACTTTCAGGTTTAAACCATGATATTTATCTAATCTACTTGTTATCTCTTAAAGTGCAAACATTAAAATCTTAATATTTCAAAAAGACGAAAAATTAATTTAAATCATTCTTACTTAAAGCTAAAGATGTATTATACAAGAACTAAATTGGAATCTGGCTGCTACTGGTAATGTTATAAAAGAAAAAGAAGGAGGATCGTCGGAAGATAAGAGCGGTTCGCTCTAACTCGTCTTTTTTTAAGCGAGGGTAGCCTACACAGACCGCAAACCCCTTCTGGAATAATCGCGTGCCCCATGTGCTAGAACTCGGCAATGGCTCGTTATGCGCGCCTCGATAACCGACAGATATGGCTATTTATAACCGCGGCTAAGTGGCGGCTCGTTATTATTATGGTGCGCGAGAGGTCCTCGACTCGCCGCCGATGGGATTGTATTTTGATGATTTTCCGCGCGCACAGGAATTTCGGGGCGAAATTCGCGCGGAGTTTTGTGCAGCGAATGCGTAGAGACTGCGGAACGATCAACGAGTGGGATGATTAGGAATTCCGGGAACTCGTTGGATGTTCGTTTGCGTGTAAATGAATTTAGAGCGATTTTAGGCAACGATGATACTTTACATTGAATGTTTGTTTAAATTGATTGCAGTTGTGGTTCAAAGCTGCATCGAGTTGGAATTTTCACGAATTGAAAGCTAAGCGGAATTAATAGGTAGTTTTCGAACGAAATTGAAAATAAGGGAATTTCAAATAAAGTACAGTAAGCTTTTAGTAGTACAAGTAGTGTAGAGATTGAAGCAAATTGTATAGCAGGCCATTGTCCAAAATAGTTAAAAATAAAACGACGACCTAAATAATGTCTCGTGAAATTTTAAAAATCTATTTCTATAAATGAGACATGAATAAACAATTGTAAGGCATGTATTATAGACTATTGGAAAACATGAACCCATGCCGATAAAATATCGGTCATCATTATTTATAAGTTACTGTTAAGTGAGTCATATAATTTAAATATAGAATTGGAATGTCTAAATTTGCTATTATTATGTTAATCTTATACATATTATACAAATTTATCAATAAATGTCAAGTCTAAAATACGGCTTTGCATGCAAGAACTACCCTAAACAACTTTAATTTTTTATAATGGAAGATATGATGTTTGCACTTAGCTTTTATCTGTTACATAATTCAAATCAATTCTATGCTCGAACAAACCGAACTTTTATTATTTTAATAAAAGCTCATAATTATCGTAAATCACAGAAAAGTTTTTAATTAACACCCAAAGTTTTTACAAAGAAACCCATTTACGAGCAGAAAACCCTCGAACGCGTTTCACAGCACATTTGCACCGAAAGAACTCAAGACTGAGCGCACGATCCCGAGCCCGTTGTAAACATCAATTAAGAAAATGCAAATCCCGAAAATGAATGCCCAAGACGGCCGTAATAGCCATTGCCTAATGTCATTGCCGAGCTGCCGCGCGCACATAACAAGAGGCCATTCGCAGCGACGAAGCGCGCGCAATCAATCGCGCGGAATAATCCTACGCGAGAGCTATAGCGCCGCCCGCGAGGACTCTCCCATCCCACGCAGAGCGGAACACATTCACGGAGAAGACGACGAGCAGCGACCCTCTTAACGCGGCCGCATCCAACGTCTTCGTGCATCGCACACCCTCCGCGGCGGCAGCGCATATATACGCATAACCGATGTCCGGCTTAAGTTTGTCCTCCTCCTTCAGCACCGAGACATTTGTCAGCTCATTGTTCGGCCGCGGCTATGCTAAGTCCGAGTTTAACGTCGCGCAATTCCTGGCGCTGCGCGCAATAGCGCCTGCGGGATTATATCCCAGCGTGTGGAAGGCAGTTTGCCGGGTGTCGGCGGAACGAGGTCGTTTTCCCTGCGTTTAAATGGCTCGCGACGCGCGTTGAGCGGGAATTGCAATCTTGGGGAGGTGAGCCTTAATTAGTCGTCGGCAGGAGCGCCGCCATTGAGGTGACCATTGTGCGGAGGCTGTTGCACGCGGAGGCTGCTGTGCGTCCGCGGGGGATTTTGTTCCGGGGATGCGTTTTGGGATGGGATGAGAGGTTGGTTTTGGTTTTCGGG
Organism: Gastracanthus pulcherrimus; assembly: GCA_949152435.1. Lineage (NCBI taxonomy): Eukaryota > Metazoa > Arthropoda > Insecta > Hymenoptera > Pteromalidae > Gastracanthus > Gastracanthus pulcherrimus. The sequence goes on along the minus strand of OX424573.1, from coordinate 28,110,696 downwards.
AGTACATTTTCAAGTATTTGTTTTCTGGAAAATGTTAAGAAAAGGTTCTTTTATTATGAAAAGGGTAGAAATCTATCTATAATGTTACTTTCTCATAAAAATTACAGTATTAGTAGACTTGGGTAAATGGGGATAAAGTCAGCCTTGAAACAGATTTTGATTTTTAAAGCATAGTTCTTTAATGGAACTTCTTTGTATATGTACGCAATTTAAATTATACTTTTTAGTAAATATTCTGGTAGGTATATCGTCCAAAAGAAATTTTTTTAACAATATGATTCAATTGATCCAAGTTAGTAAAATAATTAGTAAATTTCAGAAAAGTACTACAAAATGTCGATACAAAATTCGTTTCACAAAAATCCTCGAACTCATTGACAAGTATAATAAACAGATGAATTTGTTCGTTAATCCAGAATTACAAAATATTAAAATTTTGATTGTGAATATTGCATGATGGCATAAAAATCAGTAGTTCATAAATAATTTCTAAATAATAATGACTAAATCAATAAATAAATATCTAATAAGTAGTGAAATTAAAATCCAAAAGAAAATATTGTTTCCAATATACACAGGAACCTCATACAAAATTAACAAGCCCCAATAAACACAGATGTAAATATAATTCTAAACCTCCACTCAGAATGGCTATTACAGTAACAAACATCGTGCGAAATTGCTGCAATACTAGTCAGAGTCACGGAATACCATATTATACACGTACACACATACGCATCTGCGTCTGGCTACCACCGGGCGGCTAAACGTCGTAACCGCGGTGTAAAACGCGTGCGCGTTTGCACGTCGCACCGCGCACACACGTGTAATTACATATTGCGGGGATTTTGCAAGAGGGTCAAACCGACCGGCTTCGTTAATTCAATTTCCACACACATATGCGTTCGCACGCTCGTCTCTTCTTGCGCGAAATAGCGAAAACTTTTCGCGTTATAGCACATTTTCTCCCGCAAGTGGCAGCCACCGCGTTACCACCTAATGACAAGTTAAGCTCGCCTGGCTGAGGTTATTATAACTTACAACGGTCGTGAAAAACGATTTCACGTATACTCGCTCGGGCCGAGGATTGAAAGCGTGATAATGAGTTGAAAACGGCTTTTGTAAAAGCGCGATCGGCTAAAAGGCAATCGTTTACGAGATTACAAATTCTGTTTTCGTAAAAGGTTGTTTGATCGTGAGTAAATTGATTAAGGACGTTCACCGGTTGACAATAAGGTTAGAAAGTTAATTTTCGAAAGAATCATTATTAAATTGCAATATTTATAATGAAAACCTTTAGTTTACAATGCAAAGTATTAATAAATTAGTAAAGAATATAAAGTTTATGAAAACGCACCAAAAACAGTAGTCCGGCATTAACTTTTGCATATACTGTACCACGATATAGATATACTAACAATATTGAAGCACAACTTTAGATAACTATATCTTTAAAAAAGTACCGCTTGCTATGCCCAGCTTTTTATGTATTATTTCTATGCTTATTTTACATTACGTACTAGTTTTTCACAACGATGTAAACAAAACCTTGTTTACAATAAATAAAAATGTCCGTTTGTGAGAGATCAAGATAGGGCTCCCATGTTAAAAACTGAAACTTTGAAGCTAAATTTTTCGATCTTGGATACCACAAGGGGGGTTGAAATTTCAACCACGTATAAAACACACCTAAATTAACATATGATAAAAATTTCAAGAGATTTTAAGAAATTTAATTATCCGGTGAACGTCCTTAATGTCATAATTAAGAATGAAAATATTTATCATTTTGTGATATTAAAAAGTAATTACAAATAAATTCTGGCAGAAATGAAAGCCTCCGTGAAAGTTATAATTGATTTACTTTTAATGAAAATAATTTTTAAACAATTATCAAACAAGGTCCGGTGTTCGTATAAAAAAAAAACTTTGTTGCATGAAATAATTTACAATCACTCTAGATCTATAGAATAATGATCAATCGATTATGTTATACTTCAGCACGGTATATCATTTGTATAAAATTAAAAATATTTTTGCATTTAAATAATATTGTATAAATAATTATTGAGTCGTATAGAATAGAGGAGAGTTCCCCAGTACGGATCAGTCACTTAGTATGGCCATCCATAAGGTATTGAACCTCTACGGTTATGACGACAGTACTTAGATACTGGATTAGATGCATGTGATAGTTATATATATATATATAAAGTTATATACTATTATTTTTTTATATTATCCTATATACCCTTTTTGGGTTTTTACAGAATACCCCCACCCACTGTGTAGGGGGGGGGGGGGCGTATTTGATACTAAGAAACCAATCCTACTTCCCTACACCGTTCCCGCATTCGACAAAGTTACCGACAATGATAGGTTTCTACCTATGTTGACAACTTGTGGCGGAGAATACCCGTAGGAAAAACCTTCGCCAGGACACAGTGTGGTAAGGAAATCAAGTCAAGTATCATTTCTTACCTACCGGAAAAAACACTATTGACACACCCATCCACGTACACCCGCGCCGTAACGCTGCTGAACTTTCGTGACCGATCCACCACACAACCACTGACTCCACCAATATTTCCGGTATGTGAAAATTATATTAACCCTCCTGCGCAGAAGTTTATTTTCGTGTATATGAACTAGATCGAATGTAAGTCTGCAACAATATTTTCTGCAAATTCGTAACATTTTCTAATTAATAGCTATACTATTTAGCTTCAATTTGAGAGGTTGTAGATGTCCCAACAAAGTAAAGATTTAAATTTGTGATACAAAATGTATACAAAAATGACGTGCGGTTTGGACGAATATACTCGGCTCTCTGTGCAGGGGGGTTAAATATGATTAGAGCTAATTTTTTATTCGCCCCAGCAAAAGTTATATAAATAATAATGGGTAAGTCTTACTTCTCTATGTTAAAAAAAAATTCCGATGCTGACCTCTGTTTCCATAATGAAACTATTGAATGAAATCACTAAAAAACATGTGTACATAATTTTTCAAAAATACAATCTTATTCATTACAAAATGTTGATAGTATACCAACACATAAAATTAAAAAATATCTAATCCCAACGAGCCATTCTGATTGCCATTCACGATCCCTATCCCTAATGACCAAAAAAGTGGAAACACGCGTGCCTACAAAGGAAATTACACGCAAACAGCCCCCCCGAAAGCGATATCTAATTTCCAACGGCGAGCCGCGCGCGCGCGCAACTAAATCAGCTAAATCAACCCGATGAATAATTCAGAGGCTACGCGCGATTAACATCGCAGAGCTCATCAAGGAGCGCCAACATCACGTATCCAAAATTAGGCAAAAAGAATCATTTTTCTCGCAACAAAATACGAGACACGACGGAAAACAACAAGAGGGGGCGCAGCTGCAGAGCGAGAATTGAAGCGAACGAGCGAAAGAGAGAAATGTCAATCAGCTACACAGCGCTCGCGTTATCTCGCGGGCTATTTGTCTTCGGCTACTCGCTGTCTCTCTCTCTCTCTCTCTCTCCCGCAAACAGTTGCTCATGAGAGCGGGATATATAGGAGGGTGGAGGTGGGGGTAGAGTTTCGAAAAGGGCATCGGTCGCGCGACGAAGGGAGAGGACAGGCAGAAAAGCGCGCGCGCGCGGACCGCGTCCCTCGGGGACATCATCAGGGAAATTGGACGCGGCATTTTTCATTTTCCAGACGCGGAAATATTCGCTGTCCCCTTGTGCCCACGTTTTTCCGTTAGCGGATGCTCGGTAATTCGCGTATAGCGTATATATATGTGCCTATACTGAGCGTGGAATATTAGATGTTTGAGAAGTGGGAAAGGGGGTGAGAGGAGGAAAAGGGGGAAGATATGGGTATGCGTATGCGCGCATATACACGCGCTTACGGATGACTGATCACGTACGAGGTTCAATTGTTCCTGCTTTATTGCGGCTATTTAGGGCTCGAGTTTTTTTTATTTATTTCGTGGACTTTTGAGCGGGAGAGGAGTTTATTCGTATATCTCGAGGATTTATATAAATTTAATTCAGTGTATTTGTCTTCATATTTTTTAGCTGTTGCGAGGTATGGGTATCTCTGAATTTATAAGTGTTGTATAGATATACCTATATTTGAATAATGGTATGCATTTTGAGTATTCCGTTCCACATCTACTTTAAATATAAAGTTACTTTAAATTTAACATAGACACATTTACTGAACACGAAATTTCTTTAGGGATAGGGCACTAGTAGTCTATTAGTTGACTACTGTATAGTTGATAATAACCCTGGTAGAAAATTATCTAGTTTTATCGAGGCCCTCGATTATTTCCTTGGCAAACTAGATAGATCTACATAGTTCTAGATTAATTTTCTACCAGAGAACCGTCGCTTGTTTTGATGTTTCAATTCGTTTTTTGTTTTATTTTATTTGGCATCTAATCTATGTCTTTTTACAAATCTTTAGTGCTAATTATTTTTAATTACGATAAGACCGTAGGCAGTCAACTTCTAGCAGTTTCGAAATTTTTTTTACATGTTCTCTAATAGAAGTTAAATTTCACTTTATAGTCATTATATTTTATAAAAAAAAACTTATACTTTCTTATAAAAGTATTCAATTTAATTAAATTACTATTTTACCCTATTAGAAACTCTTCTAATTAAAGCCGTTGAAATACTTTAAAATTTAAGGCGCTTAGTTGCCAAGGGGTACAAGTTACTTTTTCCATGAATTGTATTAAAATGCTTCGTGCAAGCAAGCTATGTTACATAAACTGTAAATCTATTGATAACAAAATATATTGACAAACCGTTATGCCGTATACATCTAGAAATACACCTATTTGAATATCGAAAAAATAGTGTATTGTAAATTGTCACCTGTACCCCTTGGGAACCAAGCGCCTCATTTCTAATTAGTATTAATATCTATGTATCGATGGCGCTTACGAAGACTATCACACCTTTTGCGCTTACCATGAAGAATAACACATTGGATTTTTATCACGAAGATACTTTAATTTTTCGGGTAGCCCAATTTTCTTGGGAAACGCGGTCATCTTTCACGTACAAAAAGTCTTAAAAACCGCGATCCGACCCGACGAGAGTTTATTGGCACAACCATAATTTATATAGGTATTCTATTCGAATGAGGAAATAATGTCAAATGTTAACCTTTGTGGGAAACTGATGTAAAATGCTAGTCTTCGTAGAAAACTATGAAAAGTGTTAGCCTTCGTGGTAAGTGCTGCAAAAGTGTTAGTCTTCGGGAGATTTCAAATGTGTTAGTCTTCGTAAAAGCGATCAATATAGTTGATACAAATTATCTGTACACTAAATACATCTTCAATAGATACACAAATACCTCAGACTTTTTCTTAAACATGCACATATTAAATAACTACTTAAAACGTAAGTCAGTGCAAGAGCGTCCGTGGTCGAAAGCACTATCACTTAAAACCAGCTTTTCTAACATTATACTTTATATATTATACTTTATTTATTTTGCATTATCATTAGTCTTTGCATATCATCTACATAATGCTCTAGTCTCAATAATCAACGTATCAAACAGAAACGAGCATGAAAATTTATCTTGTTCACAGTTTGAAGCAACGCATCATCAAGACTCTCCCGGCCAGAGCTTCTTTCTCCGATTGTAATTACCGCAGAAGGGTAATCAAATACGATTTCAACGCGAGATCGAAATCTACCCCTGGAGGTGGGCGCGGACGCAGGGCCAAACTTTCACGGCTATAACTCATCGCCGCGGAAGATAATGTCGTATGATGTATTATTTACACGCGAAGGCGGCGCAATTATTCATGCCGCTATCGACGACAACGGCGACGACGACTCGCGCGCGAGCGTCGTGTCTCTCTGCGATCTGTTCTTCCGTTGTGTTGCATGCGATTCTAGGAGCGAATCTGTGTGTAAGGGAGAACGAGGCAGAAAAAAGTCTGACTAAAGTTTTGATTTTTAACCTTGTAGTTTTTTCTTGAATAAAAACAATGTTTGACTGCCTTTTTATTCTGATGAATTAATAATATTAAATCAGGACTATAAGAAAATATAGTGATTGTTTCGTAACTGGCCATACAGGGTTACACAGTAAAAAATCTAAAGCAAAAAATACTCAATAGTAAATCGAGTTAATTAAGTTGAGTTCGACTTCAGTCAAATCTTCTCACGGTGAACTAGTTGAGTTAAAATTGCTCAAGCAGTTAATAGTTCCCTTTCAAGCTTACTGTAGCCCAGTTTTTTCATTCATAAAATATACTACATAAACGTTTCTTAATTGCTATAATAGTTGTACAAACATTTAGAAACGTACGTAACTATGTACATTATTTTTATGCCTTGGTAAACTTCTTACAGTTAATTGAATTTAATTCTTTTTTATATAACAATCTTTTCTTCTATTGATTAAATCTTTCACTTCTTTAAGAACATGGCAATAAAGTAAATAGAACAATAATATGCCACAAGTTATAACTTGAGCTTATAAACGAACTAAATCTTACAAATAACTACGTGGCGGATTCGTCTTCCGAAGTTTTGGGGCGACAGGAAGTTTCAACAATACTGGCGCCGCCACCGGAAATTGTGTCGAACCGAGGAAATAGAAAGCCAGGTCTTTGATAATTTAATCGCCCAATAACTCTAGGAGACAAAATATATCGTATAGTGAAAATTGAACGACTGAAATAATAATAAATAACAATGGAAAATTTATAAAGTAAAAATAAAAATGTATTCTTATATTTAAAAAAAACAGTTTGTAATTTATAAATCGTCACATATCTAAAACTTAAGTAACGCATATTTGTGAATGTGCTATATTATTAATTAATCATATAACTTTATATCCGGTATTTTCTGTAAAATATACCGTCCGATGATTTTGACTGACGAAATGTGTTTCAATTTTTTTATTGTTCTCCATTGTAAGTACTATAAAAAAGAACAAATATAACCTTCAGTCGAAATCGTCGAAGTGTGCAAGTTTTTATGCTCATTGTTACAATCTTATTGTGCAATATTAAAACTTTTCTTGTCTTATGAGATAACGAACGACAATATGAAATATTCCTTAAATATTTCCAAAGTCAAAAGAAAAGAAGAAAAACTGTATTCCTTTCACATCACCACTCACAATTTTAAAATACAAGAGCCAAGAACCCCGTAAAACTTAAATGAACGCTGAGTATTAAGAAGGCAAATGAGACGGAAGAGACGATAAACAAAATCTGAAGGAGGACATCTCGTGTTTTTGGCGAAGTGCTAAATAAACTGTGCTCGCTCTGTTCTATACAGTATCACACGCAGCGGCGAATGGTGATTGGCCCCAGCGAAAATGAAGCTCCAGTCTCTTCGCTCTCTTTCACTCTCGCGCGCGAGAAAGCGCATCTAGTTAGTTCGTTTACGAGATTTCGGTATCTTGCAAAAGGGGTCCGCACCGTGGATAAAGAGCGACGAGCGAGAAGAGCGACAATCGCAGACTGCTAGGAAGGGTATACACATAGCATAAGTACACACGCGCGACGAGGAACGTCGTAAAACGTAATGCACGCGGAAGATATATCCAAGTGTGAAATATTTCAGTCTAATCCAGCAATATCATAAAGAAGACTCCTTGCACGCGCGCGCACACAAATCCGCGAGTACCAAAGTCGTAACCAGGCATTAGAGCTGTTTACAAAAGCCAGGGCCAGCTCTTTGCGTGTCCTTCTCTCTCCCTCTCTCTCTTCCTCTCGCTTCCTAATTCTCTCTCTCTCTACTTTCCTCGATCGTCGCCGCTGCAGCGGCAAACGGTTCGTCGCGAAACCACCACCTGAGTCCCGACTGCACCCTCCCTTATTATCAACAATCGTAAAATGCTAAATTGAAAGTCCTTTGCGAGGGATAAGACTCGCCCTCGCGATGTACAACGCTCCGGGTGTCGTTATAAACGAGGAGGAGCGTTCCGAGACGGAGTTCAATTTTTTTTTACTCCACTCTGTCGCGAAGGTTTTTCTCTCGCGCGTAAAGATTTTATGCGAGAACGGGGCTCTTGTGTTTTGTATGCAATAAAAATAGATCGACGCGCTTGTAAGACTCGCGGAGACTATTCTTTATGGGCTCGCGCGCTTGAGCCCAATTTTGTAAAATCGCTCGAGATAGGCAGCTTATGACGGGAGTGCGCGCTTTGTTTTCCTTCTTTTTATGGTTGTATCGCGCGTTTAAAGTTAACGCACAGGCTTGAACGATGGATGGATCCGTGGGATGTAGGCAGAGTGTGCGTGAGACGCTCCTGAGATATATGCGGTGCTGTAACGTTTAAGAGGCAGTGAAGCAAGATTTGTTTTGTCGAGAGGTTGATTGGTGAAATGAATAGCGAATCTAGCTTGGGTTCTCTTGTGAAATTTTCTTTTACGGCAAGTGCAAAATTGAAATTGGGGTCTTTCGCGATTTTCAGTTAATAGAGGAGTCAAAATAGATTGTGTTGTAGTATAATAAAATTGTTTTCGTGAATTGTTTATCTGTATTTTTTTAATTCTTTATAATGTTGAACTAAATTTAAAATCTTATCTTTTATACTCTGATTAACAGCAATACAATAAAATGTTAAAAAAATTATAAAAACGGAACAAACAATTGCAGGGTCAGATGCAATAAGGGAACTAGCACTTTTTTGATGATTTTTATCTAAAATAATAATGCGCAGAAAAAAAATCAAAAAATATTGTATTGTTAAGCTAACTTTATTTTTCAACACTATATTTTTTGTTTCTACTTCTGAGAATTAAGATCGATTAATTAAGAAGATTTTTCTTGTCTAGTCCAGATAACTTTTTATGTTTAAAAATAAACATTCTTAAAAATGTTATGCTATCAATACACCATAATATCTTAAATTTTATCGTTGTAAGATTTCAAAAACTTGATCCTACACGTCACAATAAATCACTATTGTCAACAGCATATTTATTAAGGGGTCTACTGACTTTTTCAATTTAAAATCATCGATTATTTTTTCATTTTTCGAAAGTATATGTAGTCATTTTTAAATTACAGAAGAGATATTGTATGGTGCAAGTATCGCTGATTAGACGTAAGTAAGATTTGTTTATGATTTTTCATAAAAAAAGTTTCAAACGCGTTTTCTTCGAAACAACGTTAATACACCTGTTGTTGATAAAATTTCTAAAACTAGTGAACCGATCCTTATAAAATTTTAATGGTATATTCTGTACACCTATACCTATATAACAAACCTCAATTATGCCTAAATTTCCAATTTTCACTTTTCTTCTGCAAAAAATATTAATTGCATATTTTTTGCATATATACTAAAAACCGAGGTTTGCCATGAAGGAAGAATCATACTGAATCTAAAACTTTTCGATTTTTTCGTTACAGATGGCCCATCTCAAAGATTTTATCAATAGAACACGCATACCAACTTTTAGAGGAGTTATGTTTACGTAAACTTGTTGTATACATAAACTGTAAAAATAACAAAAATAAAATTTTCTTTATGTATTTTAAGAGTATATTTATTAAACACAACAAGCTTTATGTCAATAACTTTATTAGCAACTTCAGAAAAAATTCGTAAAAATAGCCCTTTTCTCGGCAGAGAAAGTAGGTAAACCCCTTAAAGGAACTTAGTTCCTCCCATGATTCTAGGTGACTTGATGACTGAAAATTTTTTTTCGATAGTTATTCTTAAAATTTTTTTTAATGAAAAAGGAGATAAACAGAAACAACTGAAAACATACGAGACACGGAATAGCAAGAGAGAAACTGTACAAGAAAGTAGGAATGAATATATGGGAAGCAGAAAGCAGAGATGAAAATGAAGAAAATGTAATAGAAATATGGAGAAGAGAAGTTGAACAAGAAAAGAACGTAGTAAGAGAATGTAAACTAGAAAATTCAACATATGGAAGAGAATGTCTAAGATGGAGGGTAGAGAAAATACCGAAATATCTACTAGAAAAAGGCAAAGCAAAGAAGATAAAGAAAGTAGCCAGATTTTTAGATAAGGAAACAAAATGTGAAAAGGTAAAATAATGTAGAATGCGTGAGTGAATGGATGAAAAAGGAAATGAAATAGAATAGAATGGATAAAGAAAGAGATGAGCAAATAAAATTAAATGGAAAAGATGAAGAAGAAGAAGAAAGTAAGATAGTATATTAGAATGAAGAAAAAGAATATATATTATATCAATTATGGAAATGAAGTAAATTATGTATATATATGTAAATATTGTACATAGAAATAAACGCGATACCCATGTACCCCGAAAGGGATCATTAATTTGAATAAAAAATCATTAATAACGATGAAAAATGTATTTAATTTTCAACAAAAAATTTAAAATGTCTATTTTTGGTATATAATACATTATCAACTGACTTTATCAGGTTATAAAATAATTTTGCAAAGATAAACCAAACAAGAATAGTACAAATACTTCTATATATCGAAAAACAAAGAAATGGGTGACAGGTCAATAGATCGTCCGCCCGTGACCCAAAAAATACATTCGCGTCAGTGAATCAAACTTGCAATCAAGATCCTCCTTTATCCAGCGACTAAATGCCACGGCTGTTATTCCTCGGTCCCTCGCTACGTTTTCCCAACGTCAATCCGAATAGAATACGAATCGCATCCGAGAGGCAATCGCAAGGCGGCGAGGCACGCGCGCCTCGCTGCCCCGTTCTTCCTCGGCTAATCAATCAAAGCCACTGCGCGCGCCGCCATCGCGACACTCGACTGCTCTATCTTTCGATATCCTTGGCGCGAGACGCAATCTCTACCAGTCTTGAGGATGTAGTTGCCGTACAGTCCAAGTGAAAAGAGAACACCGTTGACAAAGGATTTTGCTAAACTTTTTTGAAATCTGGTGCAAGAATTATAATTCAATTAGAAAGTTCAATATTTTCAAAATGGTTTAACAGATTATTAACTTTTAAATAAGCTACATACAAGTTGTAACCATTTTATATCAGTTAAGTTTCCGTATAAAAATTAATTAACTTCAAATTAATTAACTTCAAACGTTATGTTTTGCATGTAATATACCCAGTGTTGGGTAAGTAGTATACCCCATGTAGAAAACATGGTTTTCTACGTGTAGAAAAGTATGTAGTGTACCCTACGTTGGGTAGGTAGTATACCTCATGTAGAAAACATGGTTTACTACCCACAGAAAAGTATGTAGTATACTGTCGAAAAGTTTAGACGTTTTCTACACTTTACTACGTGATTTTCTACAGTCATAAAATGCACAGATGATAAGGCGATAAGACACACGAATGAATTAATTATTACTATCGGTATGTACAAAGTTATCTACATCTAAAAGAACTCAAAGAGAAACCTTTGTAAAAATGAAAAGTTTTTAATCAGAGATTTCGATAAATTTCAATGTTTTCTACTTAAGTTCCAGAGTCAGAAAATTAAGTTTTTTAAAAATGATGGCCTGTATGCGTATATGCGTGTATGCATGCGTGCGTGTGTATGTGTGCGTACGTGCGCGCGTGTGCGTGTGCGAATGCATGCATGCTTACGTTGTATGCGTGCGTGTGTGTGTGCGAATGTATGTGTGTGCGAATGTGTGTGCGTGTGTGTATGTGTGTGCGTGTGTGCGTTCATACGTGCGTGTGTACGTGCGTGCGTGCGTACACGTACACACGCAACGCACTTCAAAAGAATACTATTCTACGTAAAAAAATAATTGACAGTTTATGCTAATGAAGTTGGTTAAAACAAAACAATTGGTTAAACATGAAATACTTACATTATTTATTCAAGTTTTAACCCAAACATGTTGTCTTAAAATCGATAACTATAGATAAGATATAATCATATAATCCTGCACAACATCGGACACTTGTTAATCCAACAATTCTACCAGTGACTGTACATCCGATACAACCTTAATCCTCAGCTCGCGCGAACGAAGCGTCGCATCGTCATGTCCCCTCCTCCCCCACGCGCCTCTCTTTCCCCGACTATTCCGGATAACTCCACGCTCTTGCACGCTCCAAGCACAGAGTTAGAGAGCGAAATCTACCCTTGACTAATTACCGGGGGATGACTGGCATCTTCTCTCGCTTATCTCGGACCTGCGAGCCGTCCTCTTCAACCCCCCCTCCCCCTCCCCCTCCGCGCTTTCAATCGAATTACTTTTTCTGCGCGTATCTCGCATTCTTCTAGCGTGCTCGCGTACGCCAATTTTTTGGCTAATTGAGCCGAAACGCGAGAAAAAGGGAACGTCGCTCGAGGCATTTGTCTTGTCACCTTGGCTGCTGCACTCTGGCGCGAATTCAATTGTAGATGGATGCTGGATTCATTAGCTACACTTCGAGGCGATCGATTTCGCGTGTTCACTCTTCATTGGGTAATTCGAGTGCTGCGCCGTGCCGAGTGCGGCGAGCGGACATCTGCTTTGGTACGTGGACAAATTGAATGGCTCGTTATTATTTTGCATCGTTAACCGCATTTGATTGGGGGTGGATTAATGATGCTTTTTCTTTGTGATACAGCTGGAAGTATCGGGAGAGATACGCTTGTGTAGTTATTATTCTACGATTATAGATTTTCATTATACTAAAGTGAAAACTCTTATAATGTATATGTCATCTCCAGCTATTAAAGATGTACTCACATATTTGCTTTTATTTATAAGAAAGAAATTAGAGCAGTTAAAAGTTGTATAATGTTAATAGATATTTATATTGGTTTGGTGAATTTTACGTAACGATTTTAAAATTTCGAAACAAATGTATATATAGTTTCACCAGACTCGATAATGTTGCATATGTCTGATAAAGTTTGGTTGCAAGATGTAGCAAGTTAGCTTATCTAACTTTGATACAATTGTTTACAAATTGTAAAAAATAAAACAAAAATGTTGAACAGGTTTATTCTTATGTTCATGTCCTATCTCTGTCTATTTTTTACTTTTAACATAAAAAGAAATAAAAAAATATCGAATTTCGAGGCTTAAACTTTAAATCTCCGTCATTTTGATACTCGTACTTATTGATTCGTCAAAACAATTGTGGTCCAAACGATAACGAGATTAACACTTACGATTAAACGAATTAACAATTAATAATCATTTCAAATTGTATACAAAAAAAATAGGGCTGACGTCTATGAATATTATCTAAAGTTAAGTGTCTTTCATAACGCTATAACGTCGAGAAAATTCAAAAAATTAAAATTCAAGGTAGCAAGCAGCCTGCCGCCCCAATAATGCGCCATTTATCATGCTCTCGCAAAGTCCTTATAACCTCGTGAATCTCAATGCATACAAAAATCTCCTTCGCTCCACAGCGGCCTCAATCCTATCCCGCCGCGGAAATTGCATTCATGATCGCGCGAGAGGCACAAGCTCGCGTCAAATCCAAACACCCCCGCAGACGCCGCTTCTCACCCTGGCCCGTATGAAAAAAGAACAAGTTTAGTGAAGATACGTTCGAAGCTCCTAATGTCTCAAACTCGGGCAATGCTTCAAGCATTAATTATCTAAGAAAAATAAATGCATCGAGATAAGTATAATGAGTTTGTGAGAGGGGGTGGGGACAGTTGATAAATTATATAAATGGCTTTGATTAATCAATTTACTCTAATAAGGAAAGTGTCAGGAATGCGGGTTCAAAAAAACTTTAAGGATGGTAGCTAGAAATTAAGCAAAGCACCCGTACTTTTTATGAATGGGTCCTCTTTCTTAAAATAATAGCTATTCTACTGCCAATATTAATGATTTCATTAAAAAATGGCACCTTTAGTTGTGATCATAACTCGGCAATTTTTGCACTAAGAAGAATTTATTTCCCAAAAGTATTTAAAAGTAGTCAGGAAGAGCTTTGATTCGTATAAAAATATTATTCTGGTTCAAAGTTATTACGAATTTAACAGTTAAGGTTCCTGAAATATTCATGCGTATTCAATTGACATCTTCAATAACTTCGGATTACGATTAATATTTTTATACGAAATAAAGCTTAAATTTAATCTCTTCCTGAATAACGTTACATGCTCTTGTGCATTTTTTAGTATCATAACTGGCCGAGTTATAATCACAACTAAGGGTACAATGTTTTAATGAAATAATGCATATTTGGAGTATAATAGCTGTTATCTTTAAGAAAGAGGCCCATTCAAAAAACTATGGGTAGATACTAATAAGGAGGACAAACGGAGTGCGGGTCATCGATTTTGGTGAAACTTTAGGGATAGTTTTTTGATACCTAAAAACGAAGCCCAATACTCGTGGTTTTATCCCATGGGCCTTTGTTCGGTAGGTACGGTGTATTTCATTAACGTTGATGGTATATCTATATATATTTGTTTTTTAGCATTGCCCATATGAGCAATGCTAATGTTTTTTGGCACTATCTCAGATTTAAAGTCTCATGCGATAAAACTACGGATAATGGGTTCCATTTTTAGGTTCCAAAAGTCGATACTCAAAGTTTCATAAAAATCGGTGACCCGGACTCCGTGGTCCCCCCTTGTAAATTTAATTTCTAGGTAATAATGAAGGATCCTTAAAGTTTCAGAAAATTTCGGGCCCCCATTCCTGACACTTACCTTATAAGTCATATTTAAAAAATGCGATTAATTAATGCAGTTTTATGCAAAATATGTATATCTGTGCGATTTTAATATTTGCAAGATCGTAAGTCATAGTATCAAACTTAAAAAATCTTTGCTTCTTATTCGATTGTAAAGAGTTTTTATTATTCAATGTTAAAATAATTACCAAAATGTACTAGTTATAAAGCAAATGATAACAAAAATTATTTTTATTCTGCTTTATAACATGAATTCTGAAATTGTCACTAGCTCTCTGGGTGTAGGTTCGATCAATGATTCTTAAACTGGTCTTCAGTTATTTTTCCGGGAAAATCAAAAATTTCGTTTTAGTGAATTGTATAATTATTAACGCAACAAAGTCTCATAAAAAGACCATTATAGGGGAGAGTCGTACAATATGACAACCCATAACTATTTTGGGTGTGAGTTTTAATAAACTCGGTGAAAATTAAAATCCCAAAAAATGACTGAGATCAAATTCAAGCATAAAAATGAATTATCAATATAAATATAAAAGTTACGATTTCGCGATTTCTAAAAAGTGTCGTACAGTATGACTAATTATCATTTTTATTAAATTTTGAGGTCTAAACGGTTTATAAGGGTACTCATAACTTTTCTTACATGTAATAATATATCATATTTATTAAAAATATAGTTTTATAGTCATTTATAAATTGTCTTATAAACTACAATACTGCATATTTACCAAAATATAGTATTTAAGTTATAAATAACGAAAAATAACAAATAACACTTATTAAATGTTTGGAGATTATATTTAACACACACAAATAATCCTAGTAGACATTTTTCTTTTGAAAAAAGATTAAAGTAAAATTTGTAATATATTACCATTCAATTTACATATGTTATACTGTACGACAATCGTGTTTGTCATACTGTACGACACGTACATTATAGTGTTTTAGGTTATACTGCGTGGATAATGGTAATTAGAAGTCCATCGACATCTCAACGAACTTACGAAGAACTAAACTTGATACAAAAACTGTTAGAGAAACATAAAATTACCTAGAGCAAAAGAGGTCAGCCTCATAAAATAACTTTTAGCACTCGTAAAATTGAATAAATCGTTGGTTATAACAGAAATTTTGGAGCAATGAATTTTATATACCGGCCGCGAAATATGTTTAATACAACACCAAAATGCGTAGAATCTCTGTGGTAAAGTATCGCCATCAGTTGGTGCAAGCAAGGAATGCATAATTTGCCATACTATAAGCTTTGTCATACTGTACGACTCTCCCCTATATACGATCTATTTTCTAAAACTAAAGTTTGATAAGTCGAAATTCTGGAATCATGAGCCACTCGGAATTCTTTTTAATACAGCATACTGACTGATATAAATTGTTCATACCCATGATAAACTATACAAAAGCTTTCTTCCTCATCCTATTTTGGATAATCCATATTCTCGATAGGAACACTCCTCATGCTCTCTCCGTTATTACTACCTATATACCCATACACCTGCAGCCGCTATCCCAGTAATCCACGCGAACGCTCCACAAACACAGATAACACACAAGTGCTCCAGTTCGCAGCTCGGCTCGCACCGGTCGCATTCAGGCTGCATCCATCGGCGATCCGCGCGATACAGTCGCACACCCCAACGACAATGCACACATGCGCGCCCGCTGTATGCGCGGACTCTGGACAGCGGTCATCCGTCACTGTCCGCAGCCTCTGCTAACCCCCCGTCTCAAAAGCTGCGAAGCGGCAGAGGCTCTCTCGCACACTCGACGCCTCGGCTCTCTTCTCGCGCGGCACGTGCCGTTGTCTAGGCTCGCGCGGCTCTCTCGATCTCTATATACCCTGTGTACAATGGACACATGCCGCACATAATACCTACCGCATAAATGTGTGCGTGTGCGCGCGCGTGTATGTGTGTGTGTATGTGCAGTTCACGAGAGCTGGTCTTTGGCTACTGGCGTCGACTGTTTATTGTGTTGAGAGTGTATATACAGGATGACGCCGAGAGTTGGAGAGAAATAAGCAGAGATGAGAGTGTGTGGGTTGATGGAAAATTAATTGGAGCTGCGCTGCAGTCGCGTAAATTTGTTTCTCATTTTGTATTCAGGAGAGTTTCGCGGAGCGAGAGAGAGATAGAGAGATAGAGAGGTTGGAGGTCATTGTACGCGAGGGGGTGGGGTTCTCTTTCCGAACGGGGAGTGGATGGTTTTGTGGAGAAACCGTCCATCATGCAACTGGTATTTGCGTAAGCGATGTCCGTATGGTGCCCTCTTGGCTTTTATAATTATTTGTGCTCTGTGTGCGGGAGAATCTCTTTATACGCGGTATGATGTATTCTATGGTTTTGGGAAAGTGGTTTGTATTGAGGGTGACTGAAGTGTTTCCGATGATGGTTAGTTCAACTGCATGGGAAAATATGCATACGTCAAAAGTTTCTTACGTGTAGCTAAAGAATGAGTTGTCATTCAATTGGATGATTCAAGTATTATATTGCCGATGATGGATTACGTGTGTTCTTTGAACATGAAGTTTAAATGTATCTCGTAAAATTTTATTGTTATAATTATTATATATTATATATGAAAACCTGAGAAACATTATTTATTATACATTTTTTTGCAGTTATTAAAGTAAACTATATAACTTTAAATAAATGTAAATCAATGATCTTACCTAAGTGATGAGTCTGACTTGTACTACTTATAAAAATTTATAATAACTCCCATTTCCATGTATATTACCGATTTCTTAATTCATTTTTTATGCCTAATAATTATACAGTACCGAAAGTAATACAAAACAAAGTAATCAAATGAAATTAAAATATTATGTTGTTGATAATATAAAAATTATGATTTTATACAAAAATTTCAGATGTAATCATTAACTAAATATGCCAGACGATAAACTCCTAAAACAACCTACGAAATATCACTGTTTTACATTGTTAATTTGAATAATAAATAAATTTTTGTTCAAAATGTTCATAACTGGTAATTGTTGAAGATACGGAGAAGTTATATTACCTTAAAATCGAAAAATGACGTGAAATCATGAATATAAAAAATGTCAGCAGCTTTAACAATTTTTAAATTGTTTATAAATCTTAATTGTATTAAGCCTCTTCCTTAAGATCACAGGTAGTATCCTACTTTATGCCCTTTATACCACGAACGAAGTTTTCATTTATTTTCTTTACATTTTCAAAATTGATAAATAATATTATCGATCCTGCTAAAGAACCCGCAAATAATATATAAAACAATTACAGTAGCTGCCCAATTAACTGTAAAAACCCATTTGTTGAAAACTTCACGTATCCCCTCGCGCCGTAACACAACATCCTTGATTTAATGAATTAGCAAACATCAAAAGTAGCTGCTCGTACCAGCGCGCGAGCATAAATTTACTCGCGCGAAACCGTCCACTCACGCGTCATCAAGCGCGACGAGAGCGAGCGCAGAGAGCAAAAGAGCAACGTCACGCGTGCGTAGCTCGCGCGCCCGCAATTACGTACAATGTAAAAAAAAATTTTCTCCTCTTCGCGCGGCAGAGCCACTCTTGACTCTGTCTCTGCGCACGCGTAATTGCTTCGAAAAAAAAGCAGTTAAGCGTACACGCAGGTTGCTGCTTCTCGACTGCCGCTCCTCGAGTTGCATATTGTACACATTATTATTGTGCGTACGTTGCTTTCGTTGTCTCGGAGAAACGCCCTTGGAAATTGTGCATATGTAGCATCGCAGAATATAGAAAGGCACTACTGATTTTTTTTAGATTCACGGTGATTTTTCTGCGTACGAAGGAATAATTAGACGGTCATCTTTCAGTAATTATAGCTACAATTTATTTTTTATTATTATGAAATGAGTATAAATACTGAGTACAGAAAGTTTATGATTTAAACATTTTTTTCGCATTGTAGCTACATGGAGAGAAATAGTTAGAAACGGCTACTAGTCTATCTAGTAAATCTGGTACAATATAGGTTTTGGTACTCATTACTAGATAAACTGGGAATGATTACTAGATGCCTAGTACTCAATACAATTTTTATAGCCAGTAATCTTATAGTATTTTTTTACTAGACAGTTTCGTAATCAGTACTATCCTATTAATGGTTAGTAACCATTAATATATTCTTTTCTTAGTGTATAAGGCATATGAATGAGGTTTCGTATGCAATATATGATGTAGAACTTTGTAGAATAAGTTGCATCTTAGTATATCCAGAGAACATACTTTATTAATGTGAAGAACATTTTTAGAATTAATTATTTCTTTTTACATTGACAGGAATACGGTAAATAATTTCTACATTTTTAAGCGCATTTGGGAATTTTTATTAACGATATAAAAAATTACAATATCCATGCTACAGGATTCTCCACAACTGCAATTTTATCACTTTTTGTATTTTATGACGTGATAATGACTTCCATTCAAATTATGACGTTCCAAAAAAGTATAAAGTTACCGGTCTAATGAGACATGATATAATATGCCTATATAAAATGAGCATTAAAAGGTTTTGGAACAATTTTTCATGAAATATTCAGAAAATTTTGTTAAACAATCCTTTGTTGCTATTTCTTAAAGAGATTTAATTTTGTTAAATAAATGGAGGTTGAAATTTGCCAAAAATGTAAAAAATAACTACATGCTCATATTAGCCTTGATAAACTTTGAACCTAAGGGTTTAAAAAAAATCTGAAAAAATTCACTTACATTCTACATATTAAGAGGAATATTTTTACCGTAGCAATAAAAAAAATTATTTTGAATTCGATTTCCCAGAGAATCACCCATATATATATGGATCATTCTTTATGAAGCGGACACCCCCCTCTGGCCAAAATTTTGGGTCACCTAGAACATCGTGAGTGAGCTTAAAATTTTCCTCTCCACTTCTAGTTTACGATACAATGTGGTCTTTTTAAAAATCTAATATGGCGGCTCCAATATGGCGGTTCAAACCTAGATTGTTTCTAAAAAATTTTCGAAATTCGATGATATCTTATTGAATTTTGATGCTACACGTTTTTTAAGACCGGAAATGAATTCAGCGGCAAATTTTACAATTTTACGTTTTTTTTCGCTATCGCACTCAAAGTCAAAGTCATGTCTTGAAGGTCATTTGAAGGTAAAAATATTTTTTCATCATTTGCGAAATACTGACTTTGAAATGTTTTCGACATTATAAATCTCGTGTATTACACTTAATTTACAATATCTCACTAGAATTTGACTACTTAAGATATTTTCCAAGGTACGAAAGGTAAAAAAACCCGCCATTAAAAAAGTAAAAAAAAATAAAAAATATTTTAAAAAATTGTAAAATTGTAAAATTTGCCGCTGAATTAATTTCTGATCTTAAGAAACGTGTAGCATAAAAATTGAATAAGATATCATCGAATTTCGAAAAATTTTTAGAAATAATCTAGGTTTGATCAGCCATATTGGAGTTGCCATATTAGATTTTTAAAAAGACCACGCTGCATCATAAACTAGAGGTGGAGAGGAAAATTTTAAGCCCACTTACGATTTTCTAGGTGACCCACAATTTTGGACAGAGGGGCGTGTCAGCTTCACAAAGAATAACCCATATATATATATATATAAAGAGTCTATCGATTCACATGGAATGTTATGTGAGAGTTTTCAGTACAAATCTCTTACGTTTCGGCCTAGCACATTAATGCAAATATTCAATAAACCTCAATATCTTAAAATCACGAAAAATGGAAATAAATAGTTATTCCAGAAGTCCACACATATAATTTTGTTCGAGCCAGTTAGATATCAAAACATATCATAACAACTAACAAAGAAGTCTTTTTTATTTGAAAATATGCATATATGGTAATTCTATAGAGATTTGAAAATAAACCTGTAGTGAGACATATTGGGTTTCACATTTACCTAATATTTTTATATTAAGGCCCGTCATCATTTTTAATTCAGTAATCACTAAGAAGTAGCAAATATATGTATCAGAAGGGATTAGAAATAATAAAATTATACAGATCAATGTTAAAATTGATACAATTCAATCATTTAAACAAGGTTTAGGTATTTTGGAAAGATTCAATTAGCCATATTAGGTACATGGGTCATATTAGGTACAGTCATCTTATTTCTCATGAAAATCCAATTATCAAATATAGCATGCTATGGGACATGGAGTATTAATACAATATATTAAGCACTTTGAAAACAATTTGAGGCTCAATCAATTACCAAGTACATCCTACACCATACAACAGCAGCACTCCAGCAGTACCATTACCGATATTGCCGATCACTGACGAATGCGCTCAACTACACTATACGATCCTCGGCTGCATTTAACAGCAGCAGCAGCAGCAGGTCGCTCTACATGCACCCCGCGCTATATATAAGCCATACCCTCTGCGCCATTGCAATTAATAATTATATACCGAGCTGCTCTCATTACTCATCGACACCGGCGCGACACGATGCCGCTGCATTACACTAGACTTCGCGCGCGCCAAGCAGACTGTTACGTCGGACCTTAGTTACGAGTCTGCGGTTACAGACTTAACGCCCCCGACGACGACGACGACGACGACGACGACGACGACGACGACGACGACATACGTACGTACGTATACGTAATCGCGTTACATACGTCGCACGCTAGATTATGCGCCCGGGCCCGTGAAATCGCGCGCGTGTAGAGGTACGTACCTACGAGAGTAGTTGCGTGATTCATAGAGATATATAGGCTTTGACGTTTTCATCTACGTTATTTCGCTAATTACGGGAAGGATCGATCGTGTGCGACAGGGGTGATGCGATTAGCGATATATGCGTGAGAGGTTTCTTGGGCTCGGAGCGGTGAATGTGTAATCAGGCGATGTTGAGGATGGAAGGCGAAAGTTCGTTTAGAGTTTTTTTTAACCCTCAGTTACCCCACCAACTTTTGTACCATTTATATACGTATGATGGAGAGGGAGGTTCGGATTTGGGGTGAGGGAATAATTTTTGCTCGGCATCAGACTAGTCGACATTGCTGAGAGACAAAACTCGAAAGTGAATTTTGTTCCATTTGACTTTGGTCGTAAGTAAAAAGCTGTGGGGTAACTGAGGTTTAATAACATCATTATAACATTTATTAATTAAATTTACATTATCATATAATTAGATTAGATTAATGTTAATCCTTCGTAGTAAACTTAGATCAATTTAAACATCGCAAATGAATTTTACTGTCGAATATCTTGAAAAGAGAAGAAAATACGCCAGAGCTCGTAATTCTCTGATTGCCTGACACATTATCTGAATCTTGTTGTTACACATTATAAATCCTTATGAGATTGAAGCTTTAATACATTATTCTTTAATTTCGAGTTATATACAAAGTAACTATCAAAAGTCATTTTCTATTAACACTCAATTCTATAATTCAAAGTCAAATATCTAGCAAAGAATTTAATATTTTTGCAAAATTAAATACTTATTTTTTTAATGCTACAATTAAAGAAAACTTTTCTCACTTCTTTAATGAAAGTAAATACCCTACTTAACCAATATCTGCACAAGTACTGTAGGTACCATTAGCAAGACTCTCGTTTTGTATCATCGTACCGAGGGGAATCCAGTATTACACTATAATTACAATTTTTCGATTGCCTCGTGCGTGTAATCGTCGGTTATATCCTGTGATCAATTTACAACATTTTCGAAATCGAATTCATTGTAAATTATAATTTCAGTAGTTTTGCTCATAACTCCACTTTTTGTTCTTGCTTTTCGCAAATTGCGTTAGTTAGATATATTTTTAGATACTTTAAAATTTTATTGTATATAAATACATGTATGATATATCTACCCTGGTAGAAACGTTCCCCATATGTTCGCCAGATTTTACTCTATTTTATAGGGAATGGCCAATTTCTGCTTAAAAGTCTGGCCAGAAAGCCCGCTACCTGTCAACGTTTTCTCGTCAGAAACCTGACCAACTTATGGTTAATGAATAAATAAATAAAAAATAACGTTTAACGAATTTGTATAAGTTAATAATGATTATTATGTCATGGATTTAATAGCTTATTGTTAATAGAATGCTAATATATATTTGGGATAGATTCGAAATAAAAACTAAAAACTTATTTCATTAGAAGTTTTTTTAAGGTTAGAGTTTTATAATTAAATAAGACATAAAAAAATCAAACAAATAATCGAATAAAAATTTGCATGCTGTTTTAACGCAGAAGTACTATAATGGGATTTACATTTTCAATAATATTTTAGGGTTATGTAAGCTATTTAGATTTTCTATAAATTTCTGGTCAGATGCTGGTTTATTTCTGGCGAACTATTAGGAAACGGATCTGCCCAATAGATCGTGAACCGACCATCTAATATGCTCAATTTTCTGCCAGGGTAAGTACATATTAATAATTTTAAACAGATGCTTAACGCTTCTCACTGTTTCGCAATAAATATTTCAGCGACAAAAATAACAGCAGCATATTCATAATATAATATAGGGTAAGAGGATTCACCTTACATAATTCCTCATTTCGAGCACATTGAACATAATCGTGTTCTGTGACTTGCAGCTCATCGAGATTCCGGACTCGATAATCATCTGAAACAAGTCCTCGAATCTATATTCATTAGGTGATGTTTTCGCATAGAGAAATGACACTCTGCTGGTATACAGCGATATCTTCGTTACCTTTATTATCTTCGCTTTGTACAAGCTTGTATAGTAGCCAACGAGATACTAGATATGGAGGATGCTCAACAGGCGTGATCGTAATTATCGGTGAGTTTTTCCAGACACTTGACGTCACTTGATGACTCCAATATTCACTCGCCTTTGGCTCGTATTTGCTCGCCTTCGACTCGTTTTTGCAAACCTCACACGCGGGCGAAAAAAGCCTACTTTTTCCCCATGATACACAATATACTATGGAACTTAAACAGCAGTTTAATCTAGTTTGATATAATCAAGCAAAGCTTTTTCACTCCTCTAATAAAAGTAAATCCGCTAGGCAATCACAGATGCACAAGTACTGCAGGGATCCTTAGCATCAATCTCGCATTGTGTCTCGAGCTGCTGGAGAAAACTAGTATTGCGCCATCATTTCGGTTATTTTTTTAACGACATCACTTTTTACTAATGCCTTATGATAATTACCTCAATTAGATATAATGCAATATTATTCGTATCAATTTATCAACTACTCGATGTATTAAACATATGTTATGTTAAACTACATTTATATAATTCTAGGACAAAACACAAAGTAGCGAACATTCCTAAAAAATCGCTGCTAACTGCATTAGCAAAATGCTCTCGACAAGGGGTTTTGAATCATCAAGTCAGAGAATCTTTAAATTTAAATTAACACTGAATAATTGTATGCTAGTAGTAACTCAATAGAACATATAGATAGATATTTAAGTATCTACCTGTCTAAAATAATCTATTGTGTCTATTTGAACAATGTCCTTTTTGTGGCATTTGTAATACAAATTTGTCATTTTCACCAGATATGTAACATGTAGCAAGATTTATAGATTAATTGACATTACTAATAATTGATAACATAGAAGATTCCTTTTGTTTCGAAAGTCTAAATATGCTGATAACGTTGACAAATGTTTATACAAATTAGACATACCAAAAAAATAACAATAAAAATACCACGAAAATGGCAAATCGACCATTAAACGGGATTTATTCAGATTATCCAAATATTTAGACTTTCAAAACTTAAAAAGTTTTTTAGTGCAAATTTTATATAAGACTATGTATTGATTATGTAAGTTTATATCTACGTAGAGTCTATACATAAACTATATATAGTACATTATACATAGTTTATATGTAATCTATAAAAAATTTATTGGGAACATATATTTCATGTCAAATTTTAAGACTCAAATACGGTTTTTAACATTTATTATAAATATTTCTTAAAGTGGCTAATAAAGAGCTCTCAAACAAATTCGATAAAGTTTTGTAGAAATTACTGGTACGGCCGGAATCATAAATTGGTAATATATTAAAACTAATTAAATA
Organism: Gastracanthus pulcherrimus; assembly: GCA_949152435.1. Taxonomy (NCBI): domain Eukaryota; kingdom Metazoa; phylum Arthropoda; class Insecta; order Hymenoptera; family Pteromalidae; genus Gastracanthus; species Gastracanthus pulcherrimus. The sequence continues at coordinate 28,086,047 of OX424573.1, read as the reverse complement.
CTATTAAGTACTTGTGTTAATAAAAAAGAAAAAAAATTGTTGTTATTTTATTTGATAGATGAATGACTCCAAACTGACAGAGATTTTTTCAAGAAAAAAGTTAAATTAAAATAATTAAAAAATTATGAATTAACTCCTCAGTCCTCTTTGAGAAAGCATTTGGCTGGAGCAGCCAGGCCAGCCAGCAAAGATTTTTGTATATATCTTTTTTTATTTAATTTTATTTTTAACTTAATATTTTATCAAAAGTAATTCTTAATATTATCCATTTATCTTCAAAATTCAATCAGTCCTAATCAGTAAAATATAGGATACTCAAAAATAGACAATAAAAATGTCTGACTAATGTTCAATATTACTACTTGAAGCCAGAATCTATGAAAATTTACTACAAAGCATTCAAAAGTTCTTAATACAGTTACATTTTCAACTGCTACAATTTTGGATAATAAACATAGAATTTTTATCCGTGACTAATTTTGTCTTATCATGATTATGAACGCATGATAATTCAGCACACCCAAAAGTGTGAAAATAAGTTCTCATAATTAAAATATTTCAAATTTACGCAATCCACTGATTGACACAAAATAGGAATATATTCAAATATTATTATTTTTGAAAATTATACACATTTTCTGAATTCGCATCTGACTATTACAACTACTACTTATATTTTAACACTAATCTACTAAGGTAGTTACTTTATTAAAAGCAAAATTTCTATTTATAAAAATAGCTAATCAATGACATCCAATATAATATATTCAAATTATCCATCTTCATAACCAAACTGCCAATATCCCCGCGTGCCACCTTTACAGCCGCACGAATTATATTATCCCCATAATCCTCGCTCACAGCTCGTCCCAAAAGTACATTCTCTCTCTCTCTCTCTCTCTCTCTCTCTCTCTCTCTCTCTCTCTCTCTCTCTCTCTCTCTCTCTCACTCTCTTTCTCTCTCTCGACCATACAAGACGCAGATATCAAGACGGCTAACGATGAGGCTAACCGCGAGCACGAAAGACGCGACGAAATACTGTCGCCCGATCGTAGATCACGTAGCAAGGAGACGAGACGACCGATGTGTCGAGACAAGGTCGGTCGCGCGCTCAAACCGCAACCCGACCGACAACGAATAGAACTCCAGCTCTAGATCGAGCGCTGCTCTTCACTGCTAACGAATTTTTACGAGCGATCGGGTCCCGGGGGCCTCTTCGATCTTCCTCAAAAAAAAAGAAGCCAGGCGCGCCTATGAATATAAATATACACGTACGCGCGCGAAAGTGACGGTGATTTATGCCGAACAAAAGGAGAGCGCGAAGGGATGCGAAGAGGTGGGGGTGGGGGCGAGGTGGAAGAGCATTTTACGTCGCGGTCAGTGTTTACGTCCCGGATTTTAGCACCCAGGGCCCGAGTCGCGAGAGCGGGTACTTGAGGTCTCGCTCTGTTTAAGAGCTCACCGATTTTTACGACGGAATTCCTCGGCGCGCGCGAGTACGTGCGTCTTTGGAACGTCAACCGAGACATCGCACGTCGAGCTTCCTTTGTGTTGGCGTTTCGACGAGACTCTTTGTCGCGCTTTATTCGATATCTTTTGACGATGCGATTTGCATGGTAGAATAATCCAGAGCAGAGACTAATTTACAAAAATAATGATAATTTGTTGATACTAGATAAATGTATTTCACTTACTCACGTTCGTTGAGATCGATTCGAGAATTAAAGTTAACTTATAGAAAAAAAAACGATTTTTAATAACTTTTTTTTATAAAGTATAATATTAGGGAAAGTGGTGATTTATTGGTTGAGTAATAATGATAGAATTTAAAGAATGAAAGAAAAGAATGAATGTGCAGAACGAGTTTTGATAGGTATCTAACAATAATATCTATGTTATTGTAATATCAATATTGTCTATAGTGTGTGTTAGTGTATGCATGTGTGACTATGTTAATGTATATTAGTCTGTGTAAATGTTTGTTACTGTGTACCTCAGAAAGTGCACGAGTACGCATGTGTACGTTAATGTGTATTAAGCCGTTCTTGAGATATCAGAGAACCCTCACTGATACATACACTGCTTTACATACATGGTACATACGTATAATTACATAAGTACACATACACATAAATTTATATAATAAGAGTATTTTATGTTATATTAGCTAATGCGTAATTTATTGAATCCTTCAATATAAAATGAATACAAATCAATATATAGTTCAATATTGACGTCGTATCTTGTTTTCAACAAAAATAAGAGATATCGATTATAAGAAAATATATTATGCTGCTTATATTAATAAATATTTTGAAGTCATTTAGTTAGGAAAAAATATACATAACAAAATCGAATTCATAAATTGCTAAGTTCTTATTTATAATTTGATTTTATCAAAACTGAGTAACCGATGAATATAAAGACATACATCCGAATCACACTAGAAAGAGCAAAGAATAAAAAGAGCACAATCAATAAACATCGAGCGAAGCATTTCCTCGCCCTAATAATTCACGAAAGACTCGTGCGCCGGGCTCCAGCGCTCCGCTATTCTCCCTTTTCGTACTGGCGCGTCCATCATCATCGAACCTGTTGACATCCTCGTCCTCGCTCGTCGTCGGCTTCGTTTGCACAAGCGCGCCTCGCGTCCCTTTGAAATCTACCCCCGACCGTCCAATCCGCTTGCGCACTCGTACACCTCTACATGTACCTCTATACATACTCCCTTTTGCGAATCGAATCTCGCAGCGCCCTTTCTCTCCGCGAACGAAGTACCTCCTCGAGGCTCTCTCGGTTCTTCGAGGCGGGCACATAATCGTAATCCTCCTCGTCCCCCCCGCGATCCTGTTGGTCGCGCGGCTCGCGCTGCTGCAGAGCGATGATTTCTCCATCGAGAGGGAGAGAGAGAGAGAGAGAGAAAAAGGAGCCGGTTCTCCGCTGCCTTTGCCGCGCCAATGCATGATCCTCGAGTGTCCTCTCGAGGCAGCTGCGCCCTCCCGAGCACAACGGCCAAGTGGATAGCCCCGCTGAGCGCGGGTATCCTCTTCTTCTTCTTCTTCTGATATGCCACTTTTTTCGGTCGGCGCTTTCGGTCTGGCGCTTTCGGTATTTCGGTTTTGTGCGGTGGTGGTTCGGAAGCTTTGAAAAGGAGTATAGGTATTTTTTGAAAATTTTTACTGTGTTTGATTCTGCGCTTTATTCTGGATAAGCTGGAGTGGATAATCAATCACTTCAATATTGCGGTCTGAAGAAAAACACCGATATTTAGTTTTTCTAAATTTGCCATATCTTAGATAATTAATAAATTCATATATAATCTGATATCTGATAATGAATTATTATTCAATGAATTATTTTTAACCTCGTTTTATACTATAGCCTTTCAAGTTCTTGATTACATATAGAATCGCTATGGCATGCGCTTGAATAAAAAGCTTTGGTTAATAAATACATTATGTAGTAAAAAAGTGTCTATTTTTAAAACTTCTTATAAAAACATTTACTATAGTCGATGAGTATATTTATTATTTTTTAATAATCCTAGTACACGCCATAACCGTCGACATAAGCTTCAAGAAAATCTTTTATTTTTTGAATTCTGATGCTATGATAGGATTTTATATACAACGTTTGGGTATCTAATTTTTGTATTCCATTCATATCGGCTAGTTTTCGCAGAATTCATTAAACAAATTAATATGTAAAAAATGTCCACATCTTTAATCATCTCATTCAAATTTCAATCATTATAACTTTGTAAATATAATAATCCTAGTATTTTAATCTTTATGAAAAAAATATTTAATTAACATGTTATAAACAATTTAAGTGCAAAAAGTAGAAAAGAAAATAGAAATTTAAAAAAATCTTTTTTTTCAGAAAAAATGGTTTGTTTTCAAAGATTTATATGTCTAATGAAATTTAGAAAAGCTTTCAATACAATTCGAACATACGTATTTTAAACAAATAATTTTATCTCATACATAAAACTACTTTATTAAGCAAATATTGTTTTGATCCATTAATTATTAGTGTTGTCACTTACTTATGAAATTTTTTTATAAAGCAAATATTCATTGATATTAGCGATATGTGAGCATGGGGTCTCACAGGGGGACGACACGTTGCTAGTTGCGTGACTAAATTTCAGGTCGATAGTCAAGGATCAATATTAGAATGCACCCTTAAGAGCGGCAAATCAAATGCCAAAATACTAAATTAAGAATTTATAGACTTAAACCTCATCAAGACAATCTTAAACTTCAAGTTCATATTAAAGGTTATACCATCAAATAGGGTATAATAATGAATAAAAAGACAGTATTTAAAAATACATGTTGTGGATCGAATTCTTTATAAAACTTTAACAAGCATCAAAATATTAAATTTCAACCCCAGCCACAAAAGGTAGAAAACCAAGAACATCGACGAGCACGAACGCGTTACTCGAATTTTCCACACGAAGAAAACCGAACAAAAAGGTACGGGACAAACTTCATTATTGCCGCGACATCAACCAGACTCGAGCACGTATCTCGACCTTCAAAAGCCAACCGTTTAAAAAAGAATTCAAAAACCGGAGACTCGAAAAACGGAATACAAAAGAATGAAAGCCGAATATCGAGGTACATACACCGTACAGCGCCCGCAATCTCCCTGCCTGCAGCGGCGGATCGTTCGAGAGCCCGCAATAATTTATGAGAGAGAATCACATGGCAAGACTTTGATTTTCGGCTTAAGCTTGCCGAGAGAGAGAGAGAGAGCGCGCATTGTGCTCATATTAGCTCTCGAGACAGCGGGCGCACGCGGGGCTCCGTCGCATGCAGTAGGTATATAGAGAGCCTCGTGCAATGGGACGTACGGAGGCTCGCGAAGTTTCCGAGAGAAGCCGCATCGCGGAGGAGAGATCGGGGCAAAGCGAGGTAAAACAAATTGTGCGCAAATGTAAACATTTGTTTTAATAACTATATGGAAATTTATCACAAATGTAATATAGACTCTTTAATGTAAACCTCAACAAGAAGACCTGCATTTAAAGAGGTTGAATGGGATAATAGGATCATCTACTACAGTTTTGTAAGCGGTTTTTGGATTATTAGTATATTTTGTATATTCGAAAGAAATACAAAAATTGGCAACATTGTATTTATTTAAAATTTTCTTAAAATAAACTATAATTACATAAATTATAACTCCTCAGTTCTTCAAGTAAAATCACATTATTGGCATTTCAAAGCATTTCCCAGCAATGAAATGATATCACTCAAATTTTAGAGTGCAGTATCTTCGTTAGTTTTGAAGTTATCATTAAAATTTCAAATAATTACTAACAAACTATCCTACAATCTACTGGTGCACGCTATTCGTTGAAATTAATAACCAACTGAATTCAAACGTCCTACTCCTCAATATTAAACAAAAATAACAAAACCTCAAGCTTAAAATTAAATAAAAAGCCTAATGTTTCCAGAAACCCACGTTAAAATACGCAATATCCCGGCATCCTCCTACACACGGTACACACGCGCACACTTGCTCTCGCTCTATTTAACTGCACGTTAATCCCTTCTCTCTCTCTCTCTCTCTCTCTCCCTCTTTCTCTCTCCGTTCTCTCTTTCATTTTCTCATTCCACCGTACGCGCGCCGCGCAGGCTTGCCCTCGCGCACGTTCGCGGTGCTACGCGTAATGCATTTGATCCGCGCTAAAACGCATTCGGCCGCTGCAGCGGTCCCCTCGTCGCTTTTTTTTCCCTTCCCACTTTACTACCGGCACGGCACCGTATGCAGGCAGGCAGCGAAATAAAAAGAGAGAGAGAGAGAGAAGGATTTCCTCTCGAGCACGCACGATTTGCTCGTGCCTCGATTTCATTTGAAAATCTAATCGCCTCGTGCGCCGCGCCGCGTATACTGCTGCACGCACATCACCCCCTTTTTTTATACGAGCGCCCGGCACAAATCCTTCCGACTTTCACTTTGTTCCGTGTTCTGTACTTGCTTTGCGGGCGCCAGCTCTCTTCTCCTCTTCTTTTTTTTTCTTCTTTTTTTTCTCCCGTACACCACCGCGCAGTTTTCGAGTTTCGAGCCGGTGCGCGCTCGCTCTCTGCTCGTTCTGCTGCAAGGCTCGGACTTAACTCTTTCTCTCCTGTTATACACTTGCGCGGCTCTTTATGGCGTATATACGCGGATCGACGAGGATATTACCGCATTGTGCTCGCCGCTCGTGCAGTATGTATGCGCGGATTTTGGCCGCGCACAATGGACGTATTTGCCCCGCGCGCGGCCCATTGTTTTTTAAGTTAGCAAAACAAGTATGTGGATGGGTGATGCGATTTTTAGGCCGATAAGACTCAATCGACGTCGAGTTTATAATACTTTTTGTGGCGGGGAGGCTTTATTGTTGTTTTAATCAGCATGAGATTATTGGGGTCATAAAAAAAGGCTTTCAAGCACCGATAATACAATACAACGTATGTCAACGAAAAAAATAGTTTTAAAGGATGTTTTTTCTAATTTAATTTGCAGTATAGATATATCAATTGTTTGAGATTCGCTGTGCTGACCATTGCACAAACCTTAGAGTTCCAGTTTTACTTACTGAAATATAATTACACCTGTTCACGTGGACATTGAAACTTACCAGCTTTCAACTCAAATGGCTATAAATCTGTTGTATAATTTTTGTAAGCGTTGTCACTCTTTAGCTTTGCTACGTGGACCGCGGCGGAAGGACTGGAGCAATCCGAATTACTTTCTTATACACCCCAGTTACTATTTCTCATACACAACATCCATTTCCATCTCTTGCTCATAGTGCACATGAACTAATTAAGCACCCACTACCCCCTCACTAATTGCTAGTCATACGTGCAGTTATCACCCACTCGCTCACCACATCCCTCTGAATCTCTAGCACCCACCCAACCACCACCTATTTACTGACCAGCCACGGCCTCATTAACCAATAATTTCAACTAATCACCATTCACTCACCACACATCCAACCACCATTCTCTCACTCACCACCCACTCACCATCCTCCAACTATCCCAGTCACTGCGCACCACTGACCAATTAAGTAGCCCATGTCGCTTTCACATATTTACTTAACCCGTTAAAGCCGAGACCCTCAAAATATTAAAAGAAACTTTAGAAAATCATTTAGAAACGTGTTTTGGCCCTTAACTAAAGGATTTCTGCAATAATTTTTCTTTCATTTCTTTAGTTGTCCTGAGTTATACCTATACAGTAAAAAATGAGTTAGGCCCTTATTATGAGAACGGAAATGGCCCCGAAATCTTAAAACAAAACGAAAAAAAATAATGTATTCTCCAGGACGCACACATCGCTAACGGGTTAAAACATATTCACCTTCCACTACTCTCTACTCATTTACCGACAACCCACGCCCACTGTCGTTACCGAATACCATCACCACGCACTCACAATTTACACCATCATGACCGCGAATCCACAGCCTACCCTCACTGCACTTAACCGCCACCACCACCCTCTCACAGACCACTTAACACCCACACCCACCAATACCACCTGTTTCTACAGCTCAGCACCCACCCACCACCTATTAACCATCCATATTTACGAATACCACCCACCCACATTTGTTGTACAAGTTCAACCCTCTATAAAATTTCTGGAATGAAATTTTAACTCCGAAAATTTTAGAGAGCTCATTCATTACGTCCACGGTCCTACCATTCATCAGTCATACATCGCCTACTCTAAATATTCGACCCACTCTAATATCTAATATCTATATATTAGTATGTTCGTATATCTGAATATCTATATATTAGTATGTTCGTATATCTGAATATCTATATATTAGTGTGTTTCTATATTTGAATATCTATATATTAGTATGTTTGTATATTTGTACATTATATTATGTTTTTTTTTAATTCTCATGTAGTGATATAAGAAGAGCTTTTTTCACCGTGTATATTGCACCAAACTCGAGCGTACATATACTCACGCTTATAAGACATACGCTTATTTAAAACGGTACGCAACATCAATATTCCCTAAAAGAATAAAAAGACGGCAAATTTTCTACTCCACAAAACCACAATTATTCCACGACTTTCGAAAATCATCAACCTAAAAAAGGCATGCCATTCGTCACCGATCCAATCCCCGCGCCGATAATCCGACACTTGAATAATTGAGCATCGGGGCGAGGATCGGCCGATAAGAATAATACAAATCGCAGATGAAAATGACGCGTCGGCGGCAGCGACGGTGACGAGACGAGAAAAGCGAGAAAGAGGACGACCGAAAGAGAGAGAGGGAGAGCGGGGGCGCAGCTATATACCGCCGCGTGTCCGCTCTGACGGCTCTCTGAGTTTGATAAATGATGCGCACTTTATTCCGCGAGGGTGTGAGCTGCCGCGCGCGCGCGCACCACGATGTAATCAACCGTTGTATTATATAACCGAGTGGCTTTTGTATATTGGCGAGCGAGAGGGGTTCGGGGGGGGGGGGGGGGGTAGCATCGCGTCGCTCCCGCACACCCGTCGAATGATTATTATTTTCGAGTGGATGCTGCTGCCACCGCAGGAAAAATCTAGTTTTGTAAATCGCTGATGCGCTGATCAATTTTCGAGAGGAGGCGCGCATTTCGAGAAATAGGATCGCGGAAAATTGAGCGCGCGTGATTGAACGATCGCGCGCTGATGCCCTGGAGCTCGTATTCTTTCAATTTGGATGAATGATGTATAATATATGGAAAGCTTTTTTCTCGTATTTAACTATATTTCAAATTTAAAATAAGATTGTACGTAGAGAAATATTTTTCAACGTTAGCGTAACGTTTATTTAATAGAAAATCTATTCTTATTAGCAATTTTCATCTATCATTATACTTGGGGACGAAGACCTTTCGATATTAGATTGATGGAAATAAGAAATCACCTTAAGGTGGAACCTTATATAAAATGAAAAAAAAAGCAAGTTTGTAATTCTTCTGTTCAAAGAATCAGCCCAACAAATCTTTATAAATACTTTTATGACATATTTATGCACATTTTATCACATAAAATAATTTGCGTTACAAAATCTTTGTCAATGCTATCTTTCTCATGTAACCAAAGTATTTTATATAATATAATAATATAATATTGTATATAAACCCGCATATAAAGTTAAATATTTAATAGATATTCATTCTTTTTTCATGCGGGGATTAGTATACTCAATCGTAATTGGATAACTAATGAGTGCACGCAATCCTTTATATTTCACTTTACCTGATCGGTAAGGTAACCGTTACTAACTTTCGTAGTAGTCGTTGCTGCTTTTCTCTGCGTATAGACTTTATTTTTTGCGATTTACACAAGGTTCCTCCCCTTAAATTGCAATATTCAGTTACAGTAGAATAGTGGTGCGGTGATTATTTGAATATAGAGGAGACTGGGGTATAACAGAGCACTAAAATATGCTCTAAACTACGTAATAAAATGTAATTCAATAAAAAGAAATATCTTTCTGTTCTTTTCTATGCAAAGAACATTTTCCAACGTTACTGCTGAAATTAATATAATATAAAACTATTTAATAATTATTCTTCAAATACATCGAAAACCACTGATGTTCTAAATCATTGGAATATAATGTTGTGGTATAATGGAATGGTACGTTATTATTACCAGGACGGTAATTTAATTTAATTATTGTTATTATCATATATAACAGAAATTACTACCTAAATGAATTGCACTAATTTTTATTATATATATATAGAAAACAGAAAAATTAACACCAGATTTTTCGCGTTTAAATTAAAAGACATTTTTACAAAATTTACTATTTTTCACGATTTCAAACTGTGTTCTATTTTTATAATTCGTTTTACATGGTAATGGTTGATGGAAAGGAGGTAGTTAACTCGCATAATTGTTGCGAGTAAACTAATATGCGATTTAATAGATGACGCCACTTCTAAAGCAAAGTCATTACAACTGTTCCGTTGTACCCAGTCTCCCCTAAGTTTAATTCTTACTTTTTCTAAAAACTAAACATTTTCTGCGTAGAAACAAAGAAACTCACATTAATAATTCATCAATATCAAATTATTTATACTAATACGCAATAGAACAGTTACAATCATAAATAACATCCTCAACCTCCACATTTTTAGATGGCAATTTGACTTTAGCAGTCGGACACTCTACACACACGGTCAGTTAAAAAGGAACCTCCTCCCAACAAAAAAAAAATCAAGTATACAATCTAAATCTCATCAGGGCAGTGCTTGGCACACGCGCTCCTAAATAATCCCACAAGATTCGCGAACCTCGCTCGCAGAGACGATCACGCACACAAGGCTCGCAGGAAATGGGCTTCCGCACACTCCCGCGGCATTATAAAACCCGCCGATGACATTAAAGTCTCGCGTACCTACGCGGCGAGATTATACGTCCGAGAAAAGTTTTAATCTTAATAAACGAGGGCAATCAACGTGAAAGAGAATAAGAGCCGAGCTCCATATACATACACCTACATCCACGCACAGCACAGTGTCCGAGTCGCGATAGCGGTCCTCGACGAAAATGCGCGACCCATGCAAATGCGACGACGACGACGACGACGACGACGCTTCTCTCGCACCCTCCCCCGCGAGAATTTACATAGCCCCGCTACGAGAGGCAGAGACAGACACACGCACACGCATACACTCGAATCTCCGAGCCTTTTGTCCAGCGCGGAATGTCCATCAAGTTTTTGTGTCCGGCGGGCGAGTCAAATGACCAGCGGGGCTTAAGGCGCGCGCGCGCGCGCAATCGACGAAAAAGGGGACAGAAGCCACCGCCGCCGTCGCCGGCGCTCCTTTTATTTGCTGATTGCGTTCGGATTGTTTCGTGATTTAGCATAAATGTTTGATTAGATTCGAGGAGCAGTCGGGGACACACCGCCACTGTCCAGCAGCCAGCGCGGAGTGGAGTGGTGTTTGTCCAGAGTAGATTGGGCGTCGAGTTGCGAGAGAGAGAGAGAGGGGGAGAAAGCTGGATCGAAGCCCGAGGAGGACGCGTCATTATTTAATTATATGGCGGGTTAATTTATTCAAAGAGCTCGATTCAGCGGCGAGAGAAGCCCGTGGACCCGATACAGTGAGAGAGAGACGGCTATAAGGGAAAACGATTAACCCGTGGCTCTTTGGTGAATGCATGGGGATGTGGAGCAAGGGGTGGGGGCTTAATAGACCGTTGAGAGGAAATTATAGTGGACGCGATAACGATTGGCTATGTGGCTTCTTTGTTTTCGCGTGATTTATTTTGGGGCGCGTGCGAGCGCGAACGGGCTCGTTTTGTTTCGTCTTTGAATTCTATTTTTATGCTGATCGAGATTGGTGATTGGTTTTCTATTCGTGGGTTTTGAGAAGGTTGATTTGTTGTTTTGTTTTCGATTAACGACGATCGATTTTCTACGGTTCTGTATTTAACTCTTCTGCACTTTCATTTAAAAGTTTTTGTGACTAAAATAAATAAATAGTAGATCTTAGATGCCCAGTATAATATTATATTCATCTTTGGATATTTTATTTTTATGCTGAATATCTGTTTTCTATTTTTGTACGTGATTAACAACGATTGATTTTCTGCGGTTCTTTATTTATCTACACTTTTATTTAAAAGTTTGTTATGGCTAAAATAAATAAATATTAATTCTTAGATACACAGCATCTGTTGTTCTTATTTCCAAATAATCAGAAAATTTTAAAATATTTTGATAAAATATTCCAAAGAGATATTCAGATATTCTTCTTTAAAATATTTTCCCTGTAACTAATATTCAGATTATGGTAGTAGCTAATCTTTGCTGAAATATAACTTTGAACCTTTATTATTCTTTGAAACCCATTACAAACAAACGTTAGTTCACAAAAATCCTCCTAAACAAACTCTTCAACTCTCAATTTCACAGGATATTTACCTTCCCGATCGACTGACCAGAATAATAATACCCCTAACCACCCAGCTCCAGCGAAAAAGCTCGAGTTCTCTCAATCAAGGATTACCCAAGACACCTAACCTCTCTGACTTTTACTATTCGTTACACCATCCAAGTATATGGCCATCTATATACCATGTGGCTTTCTGGAATAATGACTTAAATACACTTTTTTAATTAAGTGTACATCAAAACCTAAACATGACCCTATGATTAAAAACAAACTCATAAGGGGAAACCACGGAGTCCAGGTCTCGGATTTTGATGAAATTTTGGGGATCGACTTTTGGAACCTAAAAATGAAGCGTAGAACCTGTAGTTTTATCTAATGGCTCTTTAAATCTGAGATATAGTCAAGAAACATTAGCATTACTAATATGGGCAATGCTAAATATCAGATATATATATATGGATATACTATCAACGCTAATGAAATTTGCCGTATCTACCGTACAAAATAACTTAAATCCATTTTCATATGCAAAAAAATCATATACTGAATGTTATAGTAGTAATAATTTTATAGTGCACCAAAAATGTGGTAAAGAAATTTATTTTATTATTAGTAGTACTTTGTGGTACTAATTTAGTGCCAAATAATTTTGATACATCCACGTTAACTCATACGTTTTCTTATTTTTTCGAATAAAAAGAGAGCATATTTTAAGTTTGATACTGTGAGTATTACATTTGTTACCTGTTTACACACATATAATTATACATGTTACATTTTACGTTTCGATCTACCATATAAGATCAAGCATTATAAAACCTCAAAATCTCGACAACACAAAAACTTCGACTTAAGTCCTAATTCCTGCAAACCACACCCACCCACACACACACACACACACCCAAAACAGAGCATCCAGCGGATCGAGCTCCAGTAAGCTCGTGATCGCCGCTCCAGTTGTATCCTCCGAGCCTCATCCAATCGCTCAAGACTGCGCGCAGTGCACCGTACGACCCGTGGGCACACATAAACGCGCGGCCGCCGATCCTCCTGCGGATATTCAGTTAGTCCCTGCCGATGCTGCCCTTGTTGCTCGGCCCTCTCCTCCAGGAGCCACAGCCGTGTATATACACGTTACAGCCTCGAGACAGAGGCCGGGCGGGATTGCGCGCACGTATAGCCTTAAACAATGGGGACCTGCTTGTGCGTTTAAGGTAATCCCTTGGAGAATAGCCCTGCGAGGAGTCCCTTCGGCCATTCGCATCCCAGAGATGCGCTCTCGTCCTTTACCCAGTATGTGTGTGTGTGTGTGTGTGTGTGTGTGTGTGTGCCGTGGTGAACAGCGGTATGAGTACGTAACTGAGTACCTACTCTCATCCGCGTCTGATCCTCTGCGCGCACATCAGCTTCAGTCGAGCTACTCTGTTTCTTTCCACTTGCTCCTTTGTATAACTGTGCTCGAACTGTCGTTCGGGCCTTTTTCTACTTAAGGTGCAGTTCTGTTGCGGTAAGTACAAGATTTTCAGTCAAGTTTCAATAAGGAGGATGCCCATGGATGCGTATTAAGCCAGGGAACGCAGGGGAGCATACAAAATTGACTCTATTGTTTACAATTCGTCAAAATATGAATATTGAAAGTAAAATTATTCTGGGGAAGTTAAGGGAAGAGAAGAAGGTTAAATTCGATAGAATAAGTGAAAAAATCAAGATTTTATCAGCCATTAAGTAGTCAAGATTAAGAGAATTAAATTCATTTTCATGTTTTTCACTCAATACAACATGGAATTTTTATTCAAATGCTTAAGATCTTGCGAATGCTTCGTGCTCATATCAATTTTATAGGCCCCCTATCTTTTTGAATATAAACATTTCATCATAAGTTATTCAGGAATATATGTATTTTTTGTGTGAAATTAAGGTTTGTTGTAAATGATTCTTGCATATACCAAATTGATTGAACTTGATGAAATTATAGGTGTGAATATTTAACTGAGTATCATTTTACTCTAATTTATTTCGTTTGTTTGAAAACAAATTAAACAATTTTAGCCTAAATTTACTTTCAAAATAGTAGTTTTTAATTCAATTGCTATGTTAAGGAGACCTTAATATAAAAACATACATAAGCGCAACGCACATTTATTGTACATACTTTTAAAAATATTTCTTTAAAATCTTATTAATATCCATCAATTTAGTATGTACAAGGATCATACTAGTTTCCAATTATGGGCTTTGGTTTCATAGAATAATTCGGTTGACGGCTTCGAAAAATACTTTTAACATATAAAATCTGATTCTTCTACTCATACAATAGAATACATTCAATTGTTTTCAATGTAATAATATTTAACATTGCATATTGTATTAATATAAAAATTAAGCCATTAAAATTTATTAAAAAATCGCCAGAAAACTACCCGAAACGCACGAGCAACAATTATTGACAGAGATTTATACGTGTTTGTTGGTGATGTTCGTTCGAATCGCGGCGATTTTAGCAGTATCCATATTCGAGATTTTGATTAGAATTTGAGATAGTTTTTCTAGTATAATTAATGATACGAATAGCACGTGTCGATTTGACTATAATATAACAATTTCAATAACTATTTAAATCATTAACGTAATTGCGAATAAATAGATCGTTGCCACTAATTTAGAAATTCAAAAGAATTAGCTAATTTTAGTTGAATACTAAATGATAAATTCAATTGTTCAGTGAAGTATAATGTTTATTAGATGAAGTATTCACACATTTATCTACATAATCGTTCTTAAATGAGCTAAGCCTAATGAACTGTTTTTTTAGAAATATTATTTAAATGGGTATGTAAATAGAAAAGATTTACTCGACAAAAAAATATTATTGTATTTTCTAAAAACAAGACAATTTTATCTGGAATATTAATAAAATAATTTATATAAATAATTCTTTATCATATTTTGCCATCTAGATAACGTTTAATCCAGACCAATTATTATCTATCTTTACAACATTGTTCAAAACAATTCTTCTTTAATCAAATATCATTAGCAAATATTTGTGTAAGTTTGTGGACAGTTTTGCAAAAAAGATTATGTTATCTAAATTTAAGACTATGAATTATCTTGTGTCTTTACCTTCTTCTAAAGATGAGTATTTTACCCATGACTATATTCAAGAGTGCGTAGATGACTACATTCGATATGCTAACTAAATTTCAGAGACAATTACCGCAGACAGACATTTCTTTTCCTAATTTTCGTTGCATACACGCACCACCTCAGCAGCGTCCACCGCCAGGACCAAACGACCACGCAAAATCCTCATATCTAATTAGCATAAGCAACTTCAGTGAAAGAGAGAGAGAGAGAGAGAGAGACAGAGGGAACCTCGTTCAAAGCCTGCACTCTGCAGCGCATTGTTTGCCCGACGTTCTCGTCGCTCCGCGCGTCTAATCGTCAAAGACCGTCCTTTCCCCAGTTTCAACCCCAACCCTAACCCCCCCCCCTCTCTCTCGACACAGCTTCGCGTGTTCGGGATGACTCGCATTAACACCTATTTACCGTCTCTGCCCGCCATTCCGCGTCTTCTCTCCGGCGCAGACTGTCCACAAAGCTCGGAGTACACTCGGGGTGGGATATAATACAACGAAGAGAGAGAGAGAGAGAGAGCGAGAGAGCGGCTGAAGCTTCGGGAGATTACGAGAGACTGCTTGGATGCGCGCCTCGAATTACAGTTAATCTCACGCTCAACTTCCACTCGATCTGATAACCCCGGCGCGCCGCGGCGTACATATACCTTCACCGCGCTGGAGCGCGCTACGACGTCTTTGTACAGATGCGTATATGGCCAGCTGCTGCTGCAGACTTGGTTTTGCACGTCGAGTATATATGGCTGAGGATCTTGTGGGGAGGAGGGCGTGCCGTACTCGTTGGCCGCAGGATCGGTCGAGGTGTTCCGCGGAGAATTGGTTTACTTATAATTAGAGAGCGGGGGGGGGGGGGGGTAATTTTATGAAATGTGTTGTGGAAATTTGGGTTTTGTTTGGTTTGAGAGAAAGTAGAGCATTTAGATAATTGAGGTATTGTTTGGTGAATGATATGTGGTTACAAAAATATTTTTGATTTTCTCGTAATAAGAGAATTTTATTGGGAATTTTACGTGGTCGAGTATATTCTCGAGAATACCCACAAGGAATTAAAAACAAACAAGATGATTTTACATTTTGGAGAATCTAATTTTTGTATTTGGTAATTTGTATACGAGACTTGTTTTAATTAATTAGAATCTCACAATGGGTCAGAAATTTTCCTTGGTAGAAGAGAAACAATATTAAGTAACAGTTTCTGATTTTTATTGTGAAAGTTTATTTCTCAGCAAATAATACTTATTTGCTATTGAAACAGATATGATTTTAATTAAAAGAATACCAATATTTATTACCTAAGCATGATATCTTCAAAATACTAGTTGTTTATCTTGAAATTATTCTAATGCGTTTCTTATAAAATGAGCACTTTTAACAAAATTGGTCAAAAACTGCTAAATACATCCGCTTTATTTTCCAATATCGGGTTTTAAAAATCAGATTTTAAATTAAAAAAAAAAGATGTTGTGATTTATTCTTTACACCAATAAAATTCACAATAATGAGACAATAAAAAAATATTTACAGTTTTTTAATCAAATTTTACAGTCCTTTCAAGTATGAATTCACGCAGATCCCCCTATTTACTCAGTACGATGAAAAACAAATATTTCCTAAAACAACCGTATGAAGCACCCGTCGCCGATCGCGGGCAAAAAATTCATCACCACGAAAAAAAAGTTGTCCTCGCATAAGCACAATATTTATTACCCGAGTATAATCCGAAAATAGTGACGCGTGTCGTCTACATGCGAACCGTATACACACATCCACACGTACACTAGCCAGTCAGCCGTAGCCCCGGCGCGACCCTCGATGAGAAAAATTGGAGCGACGAAAAGACAACACGAGGAACATCCATTCTATCGGCAGTGTTCTTTCGGGGCGAAAATTTGTCGCCCGGCACGGAAAAGCAGTCGCATCGCCGGGTAGACAAAAACAAGTCAATCTCCGAGCGCTGCGAAATCGACGCCATCAGGTGCGGCGGACGCGAATAAAGTAAACTCGAGTCGATCTAGTTTCTCGGCCGAGCGTGACGAGCGCGCCGGCCGTTCTATTTGCGTAAAAGAGAGCCAGCGAGCAAGTGCGGACTGTCTCTTTGTTATATATACTGGACCGAATGCGAGCAAGTGTGGCGTCCTTACGCAAATTCGTTGGGGGATGGTATGTTGGACGTTACAAAAAAAGCATGTTGGTGAAGGGACGCAAATCTAAATTTCTGTTATTTTAATGGCAAGTGTGACCAAAGTTACGAATATGCGTAATATTTTATATACATATTTATTCAGGTGATGCGGTATAAGCTAGTCAATTCTATTGATAATATTACATTCTTTTCTATTATTATTAAACAGTCAAATACTTTAAATTTATTTAAAATGTATTATTTTACTTTTCGAATTGTTGTCGTGTTATATCTTTCCGTTTAAAAGTATCATACGTATTTTTGTTTTATCAGTGTCGTTAAATAAATTACTTTAATAAATTCTCTCTGTGAGACATAGTATTAGATATTCCTATGTAGAAGGATTTTTGATTGATTAATGTCGATATTATATCAATTTAATCTCAGAATTTTTGTATGCTAAGATGCACTAAGAATATAAAAGTAAAAAAAATTAGAACAAATTAATTTTGGTAAATGTGAAAGTACTAAAAACAAACAAAGTTTTAAAATTGTCACTTTTTTTACAAGAGATTAGGTTGCTGATGTAATATCCGACATTAAAAAATCAAAATGTGGAATTCAATATGGTAGACCTAAACTTCAAGAAAAAATATTACAAAATATTACATTTTTGGCTTTTTTAAATTTGTCTTCTACTGAATTCGCAATCAGCAGCTTTATGAGCCTCGTTACACAAAATATGAAAAAAATAGGTCCAGTACATTAGTGTACGATTCAAAGGATTAAACTAATAAAGTAATTTGAAAGCACTCTATTAATTTTCTATATATAAAACATTTATTTTGGTATCTTTTATTAGCAATTTTTATTTCCTCGCTCGTAAATCCAATGCTAATTCCATCATAAATAAGTATACGTTATTTGACGAGCCGTAACGGCGTTACACTTCTATACAATACAAAAAAAACATAACCGTTTAAGAAAAAGTGTGTCCCATACTGTCCAAACTAACTGTAATGCATTTTCTATTGAATACTCATCTTCAATTTATCCAACCGACAACGCACAGAATCCTCGTATCACCACATCCACGAAAATAAAGTATTACGCAACACCGCTCTATACTACAGCTACACACATCCGCGCTTCCAATGCTGACCGGCGGCACGTCTCCAAGGAGCGATAAGGCGCCGGCGTAGGACAAATGACCGTCCGACAGCCGTCGACCGGCGCAAGATCGGCCCTTTCTAAGTAAATTCGTATAGGATCAATCCCCCAGGCGATTGGAGTCGCGGCGCGCGATCCGTCATACGAGATTACCGGAGTAAATAACTCGAAGAAAGAAGAAAGTGCGCGCGGGGAAATAAAGGTACAGTCGAGTGAGATAATGCACGTGGAGAAACGAGCGCGAGACTGTTGCATGCGCGCTCGAGATGGATATAGGGGAAGATCGTCGTGGGTGTATGCGGTGATTACCGATCAAATTGGTGTGTAGCTATCGGGGAGATGATGCGTCGTTTGTTAGAGTGTTTATGTATCGGTAATTGGTTGAACTTATTAGCTGTGGAGGATTGGAAAATATTTAAGGACAGATTAGAATTGTTTCTTTGAATCTATTAGGCATTTGAATAATCAACTTAATTATATTTTTAAATACTGATTAGGCATCATAATGCCTAAACATTTCTTTGCGTGCCTAGCTTCAAAAGAAAAATTCTAATGTGGCCTTAAACATTTATATTCATTCTCAAGATTTAGCACAATCTTGCTTTCACAAGGGGACATGAAACGGACGCGCGTATTAGCATCCATGTTAGGTTAATTTAAGAAAATCGCAGTTGGTAAACCTCTATAGTTAAATCTTCAACCAGTTTAATTTGTATTAGCCAGAGAAAATTATATATCTTTATAACTATTTATACAAGTAATATATTTTTATTTAATATAATAATGTTGTTTTTGATTTTGCCAAATACCATCTTCAAAAGCCCTATATATGGGTACGTAAAAAAATTCTTGTTTCATCAGCAGTTATTATGTGGCTTCTTATTGATAACATTATAAAATTAAAAAATATACAAGCTACAACATTCTTGTACAACTGTGATATTTTTCAAATTCTTTTTACTCATTATGTTGTTACACAATTTATCGTAATAAACTGAGTTATAAACTCATTTTCTAATTATATCCTCAAAATTACAACCCCACAAATGTCTCTATTATAGGCACCTCATTATTTCGGTAAACTCGATACAAATGCAATCCGAGCACGCAGCTCATCTGTATATATCGCAAATGCTCATTTTCGCCCAATTAATTACTTACACAAATCGCATGAAAAATGAATCAGCGCGTTGCTCCATGCACACACACACATATATATATATATATATATATATATATATATATATATATATATATATACACCCGAAACATCCAATATGCAATTGCGCGCTCTCTCGCTCGCCTCGCAATCATCTCTCCGAGCTCGATCGGACGCGCATAACCAAATTTAGGTGTAATCGCGAGCTCTTCCATCATTCACGCATCCGTGAACTTTGGCCATCGTCGGCCGCTGCTGCCGCCGCCACCGCCGCCGTACGTATACACTCGTCTATATATACCCTCGGCTGCGGCTGCCATTGCTCATATATTGCTCGTGCACGCATGATTACCGAAACGTCCACTGCGCTTTTTTCTCATTCTTTCTGGCCATTGGCGCGAGAGTTTGTGAGTTTCGGAGAAACCGGGGCGAGACGGATATAGTTGAGATTACGATTGTATTATACGTTAATATTTATTACCAATAACCGGGTAGAAGTCTACTTGTTTATAAAACGTTTTTTAGACTGATCAATACATGTTTTTTTTAATATCAAAAATTTTTCCATTTTTGTATTAAAATATAAGGGGGTTGGTACAATACATTTGTGTTCTTAAACTATTCAATTACGCAAAGTGAATTTACTACGAAAAATATTTAGTATTATATATATTTTAAAATAGAATCATAAATATACCAGATATATAATTATTGAAACATTGAATATTACGCGTTACTATCAAAAAGAAGTATTACTATTAACGTGAAAAATCTTTTAAATATCGATTTATCCTCAAATCTGATATTATAATCATTATTCTATAATTAATCTAAGTAATTTTCTTTCAGAGTGCATCAATTACTAATAAATATAAAACGGACACAGAAAAAAGTAAGAATCCTAGTTATACAAATAAGATATTTTATGAAACGGTTTTTACACAAGTAAGAAGTTATTTTGCCAAAAACTGGTACAAATAACCGTTTAAATAAAGCATCTATTATTCTTTTATATATATTCTACCAGAGAATATATAAAAATATAAGAGCTACCCATTTTTCCCGATTTGCCCATACCGCCCCGGTTTCCCCTATTCACCTCGCCCGGACCCGTCTCCGCGCGCGCTGACAGTGACCGAGAGGCCGCAGAAAAAGAAACAGCAACAATCCTCACGACCGTTTCCCCCGATCGACCATTTTTTTCTTCTTTGCGTGCTCCCCTATACACACACAGGCGGCAAAAAAAGGCAGACGGAAGGAGAAAAAAAAAATCGCGCGCGACCCAATTTCAGCGTCGTCGAGAGCTCGACTGTCCGTCCGTCTGTCGTCTGACGCGCGCGCTCGCCTGCGTCGAAAAGTGACTTTTTCCGCTCGAGCAGCTTGAAGAATTAGATAGATTACCGGCGCGTATTATCTCGAGGCGGGCCGGAAGGTCCCGCGGAGGGGGCGCAAGCGCCAATGCGAGATCATCAATGGAAATTGGTCCGCGGAGGACTGCCTGCGCGTGCGTTTGCCCGGGGTGAAGCTTCTATACGTGGGGAGCGTACACGGAATGAGAGAGAGAGAGAGAGGCGCGCGCTATTGTGGATGCACGTTGACAAATTTCCCGTTGCTTTTCGGGAAAAGCGTCGATTTACGGGATTTTATACTTACACGGCTCGAAGGGTGAACGCGGAGAGTTACTGGATGCGAGTTTACCTAGTTCATGGAAAATTAATGGGTTGGGACTGCGGGCTCGAATGAGGCGAAATAAATTCGGCGTTGTAAGTGAGAGATGTTGCCGAGTGACAGGCGAATAGTTTTTTTAGATTGAAATAACGTATAGGTACTATGTGTTTAGAGGGATAACGGCCGTTTGACGTTTATAAATACGCTTCATATGGCTGTTGAATGTTATGTGTTGGTAGTTATAGATTATGGTATTATATTACAATTATTATCGAATAGTGAACTAGTATTTGTCAGTAGAATGAGGATATTAATGTAGCTCATACTATTATTAAGGTGATGCTAAACCCTCCTGTATCGGTAATGATGATGATAATAAGCAATGAGTACTGGGCAATAACTAATATTAATCTTAAATCAGTTATTATATTAGACTAAAATACTAGACCAGATCATGAGCTGACCTACCCCAAATCATGAGCTGGGATTGATTAAGAGACGCCGTATTGAAAATCAGAGTTGATCACAGCTCAAAATAAATAATATATTTAACTGCCATCTATAAAGCATCAGTAATTCTACTGTATTTTTGTTGTAATTCATCATTTGTATATACTGTTTTTACTTTTTGTTTATATTGGGATATTAAGCAGAAAAATTCGTGACTTCCCTAGTTAAATCAGCAAATATAAGAAAAATTAGAGTTTTCTTACATGAAATGTCATAATATATTTATTGAACCTTACATTTGCCGAGTGGAACTTATTTTTAGCCTAAATAAACATTAACATTATTTTATTTAAGTTTATATAAGTAAATAGCGTTAATTTTAAAAATGAAAATTTTACACTTTCTGGAAAATTGATTTTGAACCCAACAAATTAACAATTCTGAAGCGTTTTTAAAAATTAGAGATTTGTTTTATTCATGTTGAATATTTTAATTTTTTTAATTAACGCTATTTACTTGTATAAACTTAAAAATAATAATGTTAATGTTTATTTAAACTAAAAATTAATTACACTAGGTAAATGTGAGGTTCAATAAATATTATATTATATTTCATGAAAGAAAACTTTAATTTTTCTTATAGTTGCTGATTTGACTAGGGAGGTCACGGAATTTCCTTCTTAAAGTGTTACGTAATACGAAAAAAAAATTATATAGAATACACAACGCTAAATGAATTAATTGTAAATCAAAGCTTTACAATAAATTGCAAGTATCCCTTTTTAGATCACCAAATACGTGATTTCCGTCAAATATACACAATTTCGAGAATTGAGTACAATCTCTTGAACCCTTATTCATCTACTTTTACTCATTCCTGGTACGAACTACATTTACTCCCTAAAATTTGTGACAATTTAGCTGTACTTAGGAGGCGATAGACAAAAGGATTCCTTAGTTTCAAAAATTTCCCTATCATTCTCAGTTTATAATTTTAAAAAGTAAATATGCCGCGAATTTATAAAAGGAAAAGTAATAGGCAAAGCTGTTGTGAAAAGGCTATGGCAGCAGCAATTAAAGATATTATGAAAGGAAGAATGGAACATAAAAAAGCTGCTAATACCCATGAAGTTCCGCAATCTACTCTGGAAGACCGAGTCAAAAAAGCTGAGAACAATGGCTTATTTTTTATAGAGGATGCTGAAAGGAGATTATGCCGTAACACTGTCTTTTCTAAGACTCAAGACAAGAAACTTATTAAACATATATTAAGTATAGGGTAAAAATTACCTTACCTCACATTCGATGATCTTCGTAAGCTCGAATTTAAATTAGCAGAGAAAAACAACATTCCTCGTACGGTTAACAAAGAAAATAAAAGAGCTGGGAAAGGTTGGCTTTATGGTTTCCTTAATAGACATGATAAATTATTACAAATAATATCACAATGTTAAAAAATTAAATAAAATTAAAATTAAAATTAAATAAAACAAGAAAGCAAAAAAAGAAACTAGCAGAAACTAGCAGAAACTAGCAGAAACTAGCATATTTTGCAAAGACTTATACAATTCAACATCAGAAAATTGAACAACGTAGGTGAAGAGTATGTCTTCATTTGTGATTTTTGCTTCTAAGATATATTTATATTATACGTATATTATATTGAATAAATAAATATTTTACTATGTTTCTTTATTTATAAAATAATTTATCAGTTAACGGTTATATAGTTTTTTATATACTTTTAGAACAAAATGATCTTACTTAAGCTAATTTAACCTTCTTTAAAAATATTATTTAACAATAATTGTTTTATCTATTAACAGTTCAAATTCATAATGAAACAAGTCTGTTTTGATTATTTTGCAAATGGTTAAATCATTTTAACATTAATAATTAAATTATTAATATCATAAAAAAGCAGACGAATTACAATGCGATATATTCTTAATATTCTGTTATGGTTCTGAACAGTCCATATGCCATACAGATATAACATTTAAAAAATAGGGTTTAAGTGACCGAATATAAAATGTGTATTCTCATATCATAAAACCTCAAATCTTCGAAGCTTTGTTTGAACTGGTCTTTGAATTATTTATTCTGAAGCTTTAATGATTGGATATTACGTTTCTTCAGTTTCAAAGTCATTATAACGATTAAAATGCACAGCCAAATAATTACGTCCAAACACTTATACAAATTAGTAATTAGTATATCATTTGCAATGGTCACAAATTTTTTTTTTCAATAAATACGAGTAAAATTAGTGTATAATTATAAATAAATCACTACTAATATACAAATTTATATATAAACTTCTACAAAAAAAGAACGTTCGTATTTTATTAGGTACTATAGATGTATTTTTATAAAATAATACATTTCTTGGAATGATTTATATATTAATTCTAATTTTAATACCTATTCTAACTCTTCAAACTTTGGTAGATATAAAGACATCCGTTATCTAATAGCATATTTTCTTTAAAACAGCGATATAATCACAATTAACTAACGCAACAATGATAATGGCGAGATCATATAAGGCAATTCTTTACCCACGCCTGCTTCAAAACAAAACGAAGCACACGCGGTAGCAGTCCTCGAAACACCTCTCGTCCACTTAAAAGTAGCAGGGGTGGCTTTTATATATACACACACTCGCACACACACACCCTCGTAATGTGTATCCCTTGAATTACCTTCAACACCGCTCGCTCGCAAGAGCGAGAGAGAGAGAGAGAGAGGATCGAGCCATAAATATCCTAGGCGTATCAGTCAAGCGAAAAGCCATTAATACTGCAATGCACTCCACTAATCGCGAGCTCGCGCACGCCTGCTTTATATATACATGCATACATATATACATACACGCGCAGTCCTGTGAATATACACATATATACACGTATAGAGCTCGGGTGCGTATTTCAAAGGCGCGCGGCGCTGCCACCTGAAATAAAAATGAGAGTCGTTAAACGGCAAAGCCCGAACGGAAGAAGAGTAATTGGTTCCGCGGGTGTGTATATATACGCTGGTGCTGCCGCTGCTGCACGAAGATACGCATCGCGCGGATAAATGCGCGAGGGAGCGAAGAGACAAAAAAGAGCGCGAGACTCCGAGTGTTCGAAAGTATCAGGAGAGACAGAGAGAGAGAGAGAGAGAGAGAGAGAGAGAGAGAGAGAGAGCAAAAAAGAGTCCTGGCAGCCCGGCTCTCTCTTTCTCTCGTGAAATTCCGCTACGGGGGATGAGGAAACTCGCGGAAGAGTAACGTCGAGGACGAGGGGGAGAGGGAGAGAGAGAGAGACACGAGATACATTTACCCCGGTGGTGGGTTTAGCGGGATGCTGCGCGCGAGTGCGGTTGCAGGTGCGGGTGGAGTGGTAGTAATAAGCGGTAATATCGGAAAATATTTCACGTCAATCTGCGGACGCGCGGAATATTGATTTTCGCGGCGAGGAGTACAGCCGCGATACGCGTGGGTATGGAGATGCGTGTATCCGAATTGTAGCCGAAGCGAGAAAAATATTGTGTATTTGAAAGAATTATTTTGTACTCTATTGCTTATGAATTTAATTCCGTTAATGAGGATTAATAATTGTTTAATGATATTTGAGAGGTTCAGCGATTGGCTATTTTGTTGGATAAAATTGGAAAAAATTTATTAAAAGAAGTTTTGATATAAAGGAGGCTAATATATATTTTATACGATCTCATTAAAGTTTATATTATTTTTAAAGTAGTTTAATATGAAATTCAAACGTTTAATTAAATAACTATGCCTAGTTTTCTATAGAAATTGGGCTCCCGAGACAGTATTAAAACACGGTTAGTATTGTAGGGCACTAAAGGAACATAAAGAAATTTAACAAACTCAACCTCATGAACTGACTTTCTTCGATACTACAGCTGTCCAAAGTTTATCATAATTCTAGCAATAACGGTTCATCACTAGTCTAGTCATATATAAAATTATTGGCAAAATTACAAACAATTATTAGTATCTCTTGTTAATTTATGTATACACTACTGCACCATTTCTACTACTAATTTCTATGTAAGCTATAACCAAAGACGGGTATTTCGTGAACGAGGTATATCGTACAGCTATTTTGATGACATTTCTAATAATCCTATATAATCACAATACCTTTCTTTTATTTAAAATCTCTTTTGAGAAATTGAGAATACTTCTCAAGTACTTCCATATCGATTAATATAAGTCTCATATATGTTCCCGCGGGGCCCAAACTGGGCATAGTTCTTTCAAATCATCATTAAACGGCATTACTTGCAACTTAATGTTTTAATTTTATAAATTACAATGGTATAATATTAAAATCATTCCAAAAGTTTTGAAATACGACGGAAAAATGAAGTGCGGTATATACAGACTGTACCGCAATATAGATATACTAATAACAAAGACAACATTGTTTACTTATTGTTAGCCATATCTTTGAAAGAAGATCTAAAAAGGGGTTTGAGAACTCCATAACGAAAATCGATTCAGAAAACAGTAAAAATAGCAAACAAAAGAAATTAAGAAATATATTTCTAAAGCGTAAAAAGCGATTAGAGTTTTTCTATATGCCTGAAAATGTAAGAAAGGCGAAAATTCTGCAATAACCATATAAAGCGGAATCAGTTAATTTTCAAATTACAATATTTATTCTTATATAAAAACAAAGGTGCATTCATAGTCCTGGTATTTAACTATGTCCATGTCGCTCGCACCCAAGTGAGAAAAATTTGCTATTCGAAATAATTAATCAATCTATCGGACAAAAGCAAAAACAAGAGGGCGATGAATTGGGTGGGAGAGATAGAAGAAAAGAATAAAAAGCTGTAGGGGCTCGAGCGTTGCATCGCAGCGACAGTGAATAATGGAGGAATATGCAAAAAACCTGTAGTTGGGTTGGTAGGCAGAGTCCGGTATATGTTTCTGCAGTATTTTGGTGGAATCATCACCCGACGCAGTTTTCCCGTCGATGCAGGCGCAAAGTGCAAAGTGCGCTCGAGCATTGTGTGAATCAATTTTAACCTGGGACGATGTAACAATTCCGCACACATTAACCTTGTGGTGTAAATTAAAATTATTCGATTGTTCAGTCTTATAAAATACATATATCAATATCGATATTTCAGTCAGTAGTTCTTAAGTAAATCGCTGTTTTATTAAAAAATATATTACTGTGTATCACAGATCGTTGAATTATGTTGTTTAAAATACTATCTACATCATTGCACATTCAAAAGTGTGTAAAAATATATCTATCAGTCGATACTGCGCAGACACATTTTATATTCATCCGTTCAGTCTAACTCTGCGAAGTGTTTCTTAAGCGCCACTTTAAAGGCTCTCAAGGGTGGTAATGTGCGTATCTCAAAAGAAAGTGAATTCCACCAATACCCACCTTGCATAACTAGAAAAAATCTCCGTCCTGTTTCAGATATGTAATTGAGAGTTCTTTTGCATCACTTATGCGTTGATTTATTCTTTTTAATAGGCTACTCTAGATATATTGGGCTTTGCTGGAAGAGCATTAGTATAAATCATCAAATTCACTTTAAATGGATTAAACATGATCTTTTGTGTACAGAACAAGCATATTTAATAATATATAATTTATTTTACGTTATAAAATTAGAATAAAATGGTCTTATTCGTTATTAATGAAACTCAACAAAAATAGGTAAAGATAAGTTTATCTCTGAAGTTTTCTCTTAATTTTGATGCATTAAAAGAACTTTGAAATTAATAGTATACTATTAATAAAATTATTACAGTTAATGACATCTTATTAAAGATCAATCATTTATCTAAAGTCAACCAATACTAGACCTAAAAAATTGGTCATCATACCGCCTAATCAAATTCCTCAACAAACCTACAATTGCCATCATTCAAGCACCGTTTAGTAAATTAAAGACTTCAATGCAATCGATAACTCAACATAACGACTCTACAAACCTCAAAATCTTCGTGCCTGTTCTTCATTGTACATAACGAGCGCAATTTAAATACGAATTCCCGACGAACACCTCGTCAAGCAGTCCATGATAAATTTCTCCAAAGCTAAGAAAATTAACGCATTAACATACAAACACCGCGTCGGTGCACTGTACCTACATAAAAAAACGTATCAACTTGATGAATAACCATCGTCGCGAGTCAAGACGTTAGCCTCATCACTGTATCCTATCAATAACCCTTCGAGAACTACCGTCCTATACAACCACCGCTGCTATACTTCTACCGCCATCGCGAAGAAAGCGAACGAGACGCGAACAAAAAGAAAGAAAATAAGCGGAGCGATGTAAAAGGAGCCAGAAAAAAACCACGCCATTAGCCTCGCTTACTCGCTCCCCGCGTAATAATTTATTTATCTACGCGTATGACAAACGGAGAAGACAGATCGATCTCCGCGTGAGAGACGAAAGAGAGAGAGAGAGAGAGAGAAAGAGCGAGAGAGAGAGAGAACGCGTAACTTACTGAATCTCCTTTACCGGCGTTCATAACCATTTGAATGGGCCAATCAATCACGACACGCGCGCTCTTTCTCTTCCGTCTCGAGCGCTGACGTCACTGCAGGCATCCTCTCGTCTGCAGGACCCCTCGTCGCATTTTCGGCGTGACGATCGAAGGACCGAGAGATGCTAAAAAGGGAGAGCGAGAGAGAGAGAGAGATATGTAACGCTGCACGCGCACGTAGACTTTCACACCGTTCGTTTTTTTTTACCGAAAAAAATGCCACGCGTCTGTATGACGAAAATTTTGTCAGGACTATGTGTATAGAGTAGGTGATTGACACACTCGATTGAGTGGAGTGCAAATGTTAGGGGATTGCGACTCGGAATTTTCACATTATCGGTTCATTCTTGTATTTGTTTGGAAGAAAGGTGGAATAGTACCAGTCAGTCGATTATCCCGATCATCCTTATACTAAAGTATAAAAAAGTTTTCTGCAATTTGGTTATCTGATGAATACTTTATTCGGGTTGTTATTCAATTTGTGTAAAAATGAAACGGAAATCAAAATGCCTAACATATAGGTCTTAAATTAGTTCAGGACCCCCTCAATATGGAATATCATTCGGATGGTACTATAATGGCGAGACAAATTTAGGGCCATTTTTTATACATATTTAAACTTCGGGTATTTGATTATCTTACATGGGGTATCATCCATATGGTGAGGGCTTGAATAAATTTGGATCTACCTTACTCGTTAAGATTTCCGTTTATTTTTATCATAAACTGGAAAAGTATCCGAAAAAGGTATCCGATACCTTTGAAAATTGATTTATTTATAAATTGATGAAAATCGAATACTCTTTCTGATACATATAGTATATAAACTCGTTATGTACAATGAAAAACAGGCGCGAAGATTTTGAGGATTGTAGAGTCGTTATGTTGAGTTATATATTCACGCATAATTCTTCAGATACTCGAATACCTGACCAAAGTATCGGTCGTTTTAGATACTTTTTTAAACTACACATGTGAGCTATAAAGTATTTTGCGTTCGAATACTTGACGAACTGTGGTTGAGGATAACGCTGGTCACAAAATTCTTATCTTATGTTAAGTTTGTTATCAAGCAGAGGCTAATCCGAAAATAAGGTTTCATTACTACTATAAACTGTGTTCCTATAATAATACAGTCAAAGCATCTTGCTGATATGTTTTAAGTATCTCAGTATAGTTTTGAAGTACATATTTCACTAAAGTATAAATAATTGTAATGCTATGAAATCATAACGTAAAAATCATCTCAGCGACGAATGTCGATAATTCATGGTGTTGCAAAGTTTATTCGTTTTCGCTTAATTTATTAGCTTCAAGTTTTCACTTATACAAAAAGTAATTTTTTCTACTGACCGGCGATTCTTATGCACTGATCGAATTACCTTAACTCGCATAACGTAATGGCAGGCCAAATTACTTTTTTCTTTTCATTTGAGTCTTTAATTTGACTATTTCTATGTTTTAGTCGAAACTCTTTGTAAATATTGATAAACAATACTCAAAATTAACAGTATAGAAATATATAAAAAATTAATAAAAAGTATTATCGATTGAAAATTAAAACATTTTTCACTTATATAATTACAGTATTACCCCGCTCTACAGCAGAAACAGTACAACAGCAATACTCAATTTTAACGCAACATTGATACCCTGTTTCCATGAAAACGTAACATTCCATCCACTCGTTAATCACATCTTCCCAGCATCTCGACGCTCGCAAACGCTCTATATACACACACTCTCTCTCTTTCTCTCTCCCTCATTCTCCCGATCAGTAATTATATATTCCAAGGGTGTCCCGCCGATCAGTCAATGTTTCCGCTGCAGCGCCGTCGACAATAGACCTCGCACGCTCGCAGATATAGAAAAAGCTTATCCGTCAAGTCGCCTCGCGCACTTCCTCCTCTCGAGGGGCGCAGAAAGAGCGCCTCCTTTAATTCACGCTCCGCGATCGGAGACACGGCACCAGAAACGAATTGAAGGAGGGGGGCGGTGGGAGACACGCGCAGATACAGGACGATGCGCGATGAAAAATTAAGAGGCATCTCCTCGGCTAATTTCCTGCAGGGGCGGTCGCTGGCCCATTAATTGTTGCGCGCGAAGGGACAGGGATTTATAAGCGCCGAGCATCGGTGCAGACTTCGCGAGACTCGGAGTCGCTCTCTCTCTCTCTCTCTTATCTCGGCGCGCGGGGACTTAGCATGTATATGTAGTCTAATGGAGGCACCGCGCCGTTCGCTTTTCGCTCGTCGCCGTCGTCGCTTCAATTCTTCTCTGAAGAATGACTGGGAGACGATAAAGTCGCCAGCGAGCGTTTTTTCGCCGTCTTTTGCGTATATATATATGCGCTTCTCTCTCGCTCGGTCTTCTTTTTGTTCTCTTTTTGTCTTCGCTGTGGTGCGCGCGTCTTTCTCGCTCTTTCTGCTGCTCGCTTTGCGAGCGAGGCTCTCCTCATTAATCTTGAACGAGTTCTTTGGGCGGAGGAAAGCGGCCGAGCCGTGCTCGCCAGCACGTGATTTCATTAGCCCAAAGAGTTTTTACTCCACGGAGTAAATGTCTTAATTGATGATACTCGAAAACGAATGTCGCGCCCGAGTTGAGGAAGAGGGCAGACCCGGAGTGTTTTATCTTTGTCCGCGTGGCTGGTGCGCGATGGTATTTAAATTTTTAAGATTGTCCATTAGAAGCTTGTACAGCGAGGGTGAATATTAATAAATGATGGGGTGTGAGCGAATGATGAACACTTTTTCGAATGAAAACAATTCGTTATTATTTAGGAGTTACCTAATTAAATCAATATATGGCATTAAAATCAATAAATAGGTTGGATGATTCAGGTTATGATTTGAAATAATTTATTGTATGATGATATTGCTATATGTATCAATATAATAGAAGATTTTTTTTAAAGTAATTATTCTGCAGAAGTTACTAATTTTTGTTGTGTTTAATGAATACAAATTTCGGTTGATTGTTATCACTGATCACAATACATCATACTAGCAGGAAACTTACTGACTACTTACTGATATGTAGTAGCTACTTATTACCTTACGATAATTTCTCGTACTTCTTAAAGTAACTATAATTAAATATTTTTCATAATAAATCTCTACTATTGTTAAGCTTAGATAGGTATATAATGAAGTAAGGTGAATGTCCTAATTTCTACTCATTTAAGGATGGTCGCTCTTATGAAAATGTTAAAACTACTTATTCTGGCATCTGATAAAATAAAAAATGATTAACCTATTAAAAAATGTCTTGAATTATATTTTAAAAATGCCAAAGAGGATTTCAGAAGACTCGATAATTATAAAATCTAATAAATGGAAGAATATTGAATGTACCTATTTTTACTCACCCGAAAATTGCTATGTACCTATTTCTACTCACCTGCCTGTAATAATTTGTATATTAATTAATTATTTACTATCTTATAATGGATAAATATATTAATGAATAAACAAGAATTAGATAATATGAGCGACATTTTTTCATATGTTAAAAATATACTACTACAGTGATATTTGTCGTGAGTAGAAATAGGGACATGCAAAATGCATCGTTTTCTAACCATATTTTTATCATATATTGCAATGTTTTTATTACAAATTCATTTAATGTTATAATTCTCTTTTTAAAGGTTGAATTTATAATAATATAATAATTGGAAATATAAGAAGTGAGTAGAAATCGAGACATGATTGGAAATTGGGACATTTACCTTATACCTATTTTTAACACGCAGATATAGCAGCAGTATCCCTCTTTATTAAAAATAATAACTTTTGAATGTGAAAATAAATATTCACTTATTTCTAGTGATAAACAAGTCACTCGTTGAATCAGTTGCTGACTTGCCACTGGGAATTAGTGAATATTTACTATTTCACAATTTTCAAATTAAGTGAGTAGCCACGTAGAGCAAAATGTTTTTGAAACAAACAAACAAACTTTTCAAAATCAAGTATTGCTAAAAACCAGATTATTGAACGTTACACAATGAATGTAAATGACATAATCCGTTAGGTTGTAGAATCTAAATCATATAACCAAGACGGTGCATCCATTATATTTTTAGTTTTTCATAGTATACATTTTCAGTAAAGTTGTGTTTATATTTCGAACTTGATTTTTTCACGTTTATCAAACATGTGATAGCTTGTTTATCAACATGGCTCTATTTCAAAACCACATCCCTGGAACGCACTTAGAACTTTTCTAGTCTTCCGAGGTGATGCTAAATATTACAAAATTGCAATATTTCAATGGCAGCAACATTAGCCTGTGAATAAAAACATTCCGTCGTGAAATTCACATCACCGAAAAAAAATTGAAACACATCCACACAAGTATCATAAAACGAATATAACCCAGCAAGCGTCCAACCGAAGGTCCAAAGCGTGTCGATTTTTTAATTTTCGGCGTCGTCTCTTCCAGATGACCGCACGCGCGCGGTGTCGCGCTTCCGAGGGGATGTGCTACCGCGCCACCGCCGCCGTCGCCGCCGCGTCGCGTCACCGTGTCTGCCCTGTGGCACGCTATTATCATGCGTGACTATTGTCAGGCTGCTCACAGAGATCCACAACCAGAGGGAGATACAGAGAGCGAGAGAGAGAGAGAGAGAGAGAGAAGCTCGGCTACTCCGTCCTTTGAGCGGAAGCCAATATGAGCATATTTGAACTCCCGGACAGAGAGACAGCACGTCGCGTCTCGCTCTAACATCGGCATGCGATCCGCGACGGGAGACAGACCGAGAGAGAGAGAGGTGTTTGAATTTAATCAACTCGTTCATGCGCGTGCGCGTGCGCACTCACAAAGGCCGATTAACATCAAATGCCATTATCGCCGTCTCCTCCTCCTCCTCCTCCTCCTCCCGTGCGCGGGCTCACCTCCTGACCGCGACGCGCCGCGCGTTTTGCAAAAACAATCGACGCCGAGCGGCGCTGCTCGCTTGGACGCGACGCAGCCGCCGGAGCCTTCAAAGCCCTATAACCGCGCGAACGATGGACGCGGCGCTATTCACCTCCGCAGCTCTGGATTAGATCAAAGTGACGCCGGAGCCGCGGCACTCTCGGTCAGAGGAACGTTAATTAATGCGCCGAGCTCTCTCAATGCGGCCCGATGCGATGCCGCGCGATACGCCCAGATGCGTCCATAGGGTGCGCGTGTATAGCTGGTTGTGTGTAGTGTACTCAGTCTCGTGGCGATTCGCTCCTTTTGTCGAAGACGCGGGTTCAAAGGAGGAGACGCGAGCAGCCGAAGATCGCGGTTGAATGTCGTTGCCGTGGAGAATTGTGCGGGACTTTTTGGAGGTGTCTTTTTGGTTTTTAACGAGGGGTGTAATGGCTGGAACCTTTACAGGTGTATCGGGGGTGACCAGCTGTATGTAAGGGAGATTCGTATAGTATGGTTATGCGTATAGCTGTTTTGGAGGTGGCTTTTAATTGCTTGGGTGGAAATCAAAGTTACAAGAAGAAATTTGTTTTCTGGGTAGATTCTGTTTTAAGTATTAAATTAGTTTTAGTAAAATTATTTTAATATAGCGGTGGTTGGTTCAGGCAATAAGACGCTTGTCTCCTAAGATAAGGTTTGTGGAGATCGCGAGTTCAAATCCCACAGCAGTTCAAATTTTTGGGAACATTACAAAAAATGACTTCTGGATTTATCAATGCAAAGGATAGAGTAAAGTAAGAAATATAAGGAAGTTATAAATTACATTTACTCAGTAATTACTAATAATTTTCTTTAAATATTTAATAATAATATTATAAACTTAAGTATAAATATGATAAAAAATAAATTATCAGTAAAATTCGTATACTTAATGAAATATTCAGATAATAATATTATAAACTTAAGTATAAATATGATAAAAAATAAATTATCAGTAAAATTCGTATACTTAATGAAATATTCAGATCATATTACTTACTCCTGACATCATCTTCGATCAAATAATATATGCTTGTATACTTACGAAGAAACAACCCTAAATATCGAATAAAATTGCTAATACATGAAAAATGGCCTCCGGCCAATAGTCCGGCCTCGCTCTTATTCTTTCGGGAAAAGGAAAATTATACTTTCTAATGGGACGCGACAGGGCATTTGCTAAGGGCAGTATACAGTATTATCAAACTTCGATTTGAAAAATCCGACGGCGGGAAAGCACTCGCGCGCGCGTTCGCGTATAGATCGGGGGCAAAACGTCATCCGCCGCAATCTAAAATCTGTCAGTGGTGCTTTGATCGATGCCCGTCGCTGCTCTCTGGCCGCGTGAGATGCACGAGTCAACCCCCAGGGCGTTTGTGCGGCCTTCTCCCGCTCTCTTACTCGCTCGTCAGATCGTCCCTCGAGGAATTCAAAACGCCCGTGTGAACATGATGTTTAAAACCGTGTGTATACGCTCTGACTTTCGGTCATGTTTTGTGCATCGCGTAGGCTAGCGTTTATACACGCGATGGATCATTATACTACACGTGGCAATAAATGCTATGATACTTTCAGTAATCTATAAGTAGTAATTGTAAAGCTTCTTTAAAGTAGACACTAATATAAGTCATTTGTGACGGAATGCGATTTTGCTTGAATTTTTTGTACTCGTTGAGATAATATGATAATCGTTAAAGCCATATCTCGGGGGGTATAATTCAAAAATAGCATCTTAACCGTCGATAAACAAATATACAAATTTCATAGGTAGGAACTTCCAGTAGTAAAAATGTATAGTGTAAAAATTTGTATCATAATCTAGTATATTGAGTCACTCTAAAAAACTTTAATATCATTTTTTATTGAATAGTTATGCCTGACTGAATTAAAATTTATATCACTTGTTTTTATTGGAACCCGAGATATATTACTTTCTTATATTATATTTTGAAATGAAACTATAAAATGCATATACATCCTCCAAAGGACAAATCCAACATGATTACGGTTTAAAATCTCTAATGATGCAACCTTTGTGATCTATTATACAGTATTTATCACAAAATAGATATGAATTTAAAAAAAGATGTCCCTCTCAGCCCAAGGATAAATATTGGAAAGTACCCTCAAATTACTAGTTCTGGATATTTTCTACTAAAATCATCCATAATTAGTGTAGCATTTTTACATTGGCGGGGTAAATTCATATGTTTTATGATCTAAAATTAACTACGTAAATCAGAGAGGTAGCATCCTCAGGGATCATAAAACAACATCAAATTCCTCAATTTGCTAAGCACAATGCTCATTTTATATCAAAATTGAAGCCAACTTAAAATATCATCAAATTAAAATTTTCAATAGAAAGTGTATAATCAAAACAAATTCTATTACATCCAAATGCTTTTAAATTATCAATTTGAAATAATCAAAAATATGAATCGAAGCACGAATAAAACTCAAGATAATAAATTCCGCATTTCAGATTCGCGCGTCCAATATAACATTCGCGCTGCGAAATATCAAGCACACGAGCAAAACGCAGCCCATCGCTCAGGCCACGCGAAAAAAAACCAGCGCGCCCCGCAACGAACGAAAGAAAAGTATAAAAGCCGGGGTGCGACACATCGAAAGCAGCGGCGCGACATATCCCGCGGCCGACACGATTATTCGATTTGAGTAACGTCCGGCGGCCCCGCGCCACAAGGGCTTTCCTCCGTTCTTTCCCCGCTACCGCGCACACGCGTGCACTCGTATACACGCACATCCGACCAATAGAAAAGAAGAAAAAAAAACAGAATTCGGACAGGACGCGCGGAGAGCGAGAGAGAAAAAGTGTCTGGCCGGCGTCGCGATAATAGTAAAAATATTATGATAACCCGATTGGGCAATCTGCAGCGACGGCGGGCGCGGCCGGCCGCCGGTCTATATCGAATCATCGTTATCGGATATGGGATTTGGCCCGGTCCGCGCTGCGAAATCTCCGGGAAAAAGGCGGGCGCGGTGCGCGCTGGACCTAACCGGAGGAGCCTAATCCCAAAGTGGATCGGAGTGTGTGTGTGGTACAGTGTGGCGCGGCGGAGCTCGAGCGAAAAGCCCCGAGAAATCTCGCGCGCACCCGTGTTGTTGGGATGCTTGCGTGGAGTAGGAGCGCAATCTAATGACAGTTTCATTTGAGCCTGGGCTTTTAGTGTATTGTAGAAGAGGTTTATAGGATTTGGATTTTCAATGATATTTAGCTTCGCAATTTTTGTAAAATATTGCATACTTTATCTAAGCGTGTTATGTATAACCATTAACAATAACAAATCCTTCTCTTAGTGTTTAAGTAAATCACAGTTAGAAACCACAAAATTGTTATATTATTCGTTAAATTGTTCGTTAACAATTAATCAATAGTTAACTGGAATATGGCAAAATAAAAATGATCGTTATAATTAACAAATTAATTATTTGCTTGTTTTTATTCGGCCAAGAAAAAATTCGCTGCTAATATCTTTAGCAGAATGCTTTCTCAAAGACAGATTCTGAAAAATCTAGATTCAGAAATTTATAATGGAAATTCGCATTAAATAAAGTAATGCTAACGTTAACTCGTTATACACACGTGTTTAAGTATTGCTAGTCTGAGATAATCTTAAAACTTAATTAAAATAATTGTCACCATATTTCTACACGAGAATTTCTTACAGCCATTTTTTATTTAATATTTTTCATTAAAAATTAATACACTACTGAATTTCAACACATATTTTATTGTTGAGATTATCGTTGAAGTTTCTTTTTAGATTATTTGAATGTAATTCATATAAATGAAAACAATTTCGTCTACAATTTGCTATTAGAAGCAATCATTTAAAATTTCTTTTTAGAATTATTTACTGTTCAATATGAAAACTAAAATGGGTGTAAAAATGTGTTGAAAATATTTATGTAGAATTCTTGTTGTATAAAAAATCATTTATACCACTCTAACCTCAAAATCACAACTTTAATATGATTTTTCGGTGCTCGCAGTATTAAATACGGTTCGAAACTAGTGCGTAAGTAAATTATTTACCTAATGTGACTTTTCGCTCGAGCGAAGCGAGACATGTCGCAAATAATCTACTTCCGCACCCGTGTCGAAATGTACTATTGTGGTAGGATATAAATTCTTATTATTATTTGCTAAAATTATATATTTTCGAAAAATACGTATTCAAAATTCAACCGTATTTATTCCACTAAAATAACAGGGAATTGTTGAATATATATATATATATATATATATATATATATATATATATATATATATATATATATATATATATATATATATATTATCTTTTTATTTAAAAAAAAGTACATTATAAAGGAAACTGTAAGTTAAACAATCTACAGCAAGTAAAAAGTTACTAGGAATTGATTATAGAATAAAAATAAGGTCCAGTTATCGTTCCAGCGTTGGTCCGATGATATAATCAAAAAACCCTAGTAGTGATCCTCATGAATTATTCATGAAGGGGTGTATGTCCGATACAGCGTTTACGAAATGTATACACCGACAGCCTTCGTGAAATGATTAGATTTTGCACCATTCGGTAAAGAGATTTTGAATTCTGAGAGATTTGAAGTTGAAACTTATTTAATGAACTGCACATTGTGCAGTATGATAAATAATGTGGCGATTAAGTATGGGTAATTTTGACAAAAAATATTGTGTGTTGTCATAAAAACGTATTATCCATTGAGACATTGCATATAAATTAATATCAAACATTAATTTAAGATGTATTTTGAAAGTAAAGATACCTTTTTTTAAAAAATATATATCTTTAATGTTTAGCTTAATTGCATAGGGAATACTTCTGTACATTAAATTTAATGTAGGAATAAGTAAATAGTACATATTTTTTACGTGAATGATATTTAATGCACATTTCCATGAAAATCAGAATTTATAGACTTTAAATGCACGTGTTTAGATATTTCATTTGAGTTACTTTAATCTTAATTTTTATTAACAATATTACACATTTAATTATGTTTATATTTAATTTTTTGTATATATTTCGAACAATGATACAGTAAAATATTGTTTCCATATTAATTATGAATAGTAAAAAAATACTATAATACTTAAATATAATGGCGTTGATAAAATAATTAATCAAAATAAAAATAAAATAAAAAGAACAATTAGAAATCCTCAAACGTACAAGAGTTCGTTAGAACAACTCTACGAACCGCATCCATAATAAAAAGACATTATACATTCAAGCAAATAAAAAAGCAATCTCTTCCAAGTCTTCTTCTCAATTATAACTCAACGAACTCACGCCTTAGCCCACTATATCCACCGACCGCACAAGTGCGAGCGGTGCCGCGCATCGGAGCAAGACAATTTCATTCAGAAGCCGCCTCGCGCAGCATCCAAGTCGGCGGTCTTAAGCATTACACACACTCCCCGAATCCTCCTTCGACTCGGCCCATAATACGCAAAGAGATGCTAAGACCGAGCAGCGGTAGCGGCAGAAGAGAATAAATCCGCGTGAGAGCGCCAGAAGCATTCTACAAACCTAACCCACACACGTACACAATCACGCGCGCGCGCGCGCGGTATATATCCTCCTGTCGGGATGGCACACTCGTAAAAGACGTGCGCGCGGGGTGCGAGGCGCACAACGCCGAGGTAGCGAGCATAAAATTAGAAGAATGGCCTTGAGAGGATTTGAAAGGATTGCTCAGGCGCACAGCGCTCGACGGAGTCCTTGCGCCTTCGGGCGAGAGTCCCGATGTTAGACATGCGCGCGGATGGATGGATGTATATTCCGAGTTCCAAGTGGATTGAGAGGGCGCTTGCTTCCGGTGCTTCATCTTGCAAATGGGGCTATAAGGCTGCTGTGTGATGGAGCGAGGACCGAGGACGTCGCTGCAAAAATTGCCGCGAGGCCTTTATTCCGATTGATTCGGATATATAACTCGAATCTGCTCGCGCTCGCTCTGTCGCGGGCTTTGAAATATTAAGTTCAGCTCCTTAGGCTGGGATTTGTTCTGGGAACAGAAGACGGTTTAATTTGTTTTATCGCTTCTGAATGATGATGATCAACGAACGATTGTGTTTGTCTACGTTTAATTTTTAGCTAAGTGGTAGGAAGTGTAATTTAGTTGCAATCAATAATGTATTTCAGAGCCTTCTTGAAATAACGATTTATGTCTGTTTTTCTTTACATTGAGTTTATATAAATTTTTATATGCTTAAGAGGTTATTTCTAGCTCGCCATTAACACTATATTACGGTTATATTTTCAAGTCTCTTTTAGAATAAATTTAGATATTTTTTCTTTTATTATTGTGAAACAGAAGATCTATATAATGGGCTTGCGTATTTTATTTGCTTCTTTTAACAAGTCTGAATGCACTGGCATAACTCATGATTGCAAAGATAATTTTGCTTGAAATGCTCAACTTTTTATTTAAATTAATACTTTTAAAAAGTTCTACGTCTTTCATTAAGCTTCTCTGTATTTCATGTCTCGAAAATAAAACTTTTTAAAATTTTGCTCTCACTTAAATAGGGTACTACGAGTACCGTCGATGCAAAGAACCTTGCATAAAAAGTCGAATGGACTACCAGATGTAGAGCCGCTAATTGTAAATAAAATGCGAATGTATTCTACAAAAAAATGTACAATGGCATAAAAACACATTTGTGGTGTAAGTACTTATTTTTGCACAAAAAATCCTTAGAGACTTGAGGGTACTGAGAGTAGGGTAAATAAGATTCTTTTATGTAAAAATAGCACAAGATGCAGAAATATAAAGTTATAGCTGAAAACAGTATATTACATAACGACCTAAGTACATGTATTGTTTATAATATGTGCCCGGAATAAGAACTTTTAAAAATGGCTCATAATAGTCTGAATTGGTGACACTATTTATTTTATTAATTATTGACATAATATTAGTTTTGATACAATTTAATGTCACCTCAACATCTACTGATTAGTAAACAATATTATATATTTATTCATATTTATTTATTATCATTCACATTTAATGCAAACATTGAAATCTGAAATCTATACAACACGCAAAATGAATTCGTATATTTTGGCTTCAAAATATTTTCATTTAAAATATTAAAAAGATATATAAATACAATAGCACGCATGAAAAAAAACACTGAAAATAGTACATTACGCAACTAGTGCGCGAAACAGATGATTCGCGCACGTGTTGCGTATACTATTTTTTAACACACCGTGAGAAAAACACAGTTATTTGCCGAAAATTAACAATAATGATGACGAGTTGACTTTATCATCGAAGCGGGGCGAGACGAGCTAATGTGTCACCCGAACACAGCGCGGGTGACAAACAGACGAGTGAATGAAAAATAGGTTAAATATCATAATAACTACAACTACATTATTAACACAAATCAATATATTTTATAAGTTATTATGAGTATAAACTTTTATCTATAGTTCAGAATTATGAGAATTGTCATTTATAAAAAACTTAATTGAACAATTATTAAAATGCATATTGAAACGCTCATTGTTTGAAAGGTTTCTCATAACCAATTGTTGATTAGACGAATTTATCGACTGCTCTTTTGAACGTTCTCTCTCAGGAGGCACAAAAGAAGTAGAAAAAAGTTCTTCTAATTCTCTTATATCAGGTGTTGAAGAAATATTAAGCTGTTGTGACCATTTTCTGCATCAGTCGTGAAAAGAGTAGTAGATTTTTTTTATGTTGATCAACTCGTTCATTATTGTACTTATTTTTGGGTGCTTTGATTTTAGTTCTTCACGAGGTTTTTCACGTATTGATGTGGAAGGAGAACCCGAAGTAGATGGTACGGAAATTGAAATTGAATTAGTTATCTGTTCACCAATTTTTCTTTTGTGGGCTATAGATGCCTCAATATAAACTTCAGCACTGTTTTTGATTTCCACCCTCTAAGTTTTTTAACAGCGGTGATATCTCCCCCGGCTTCAACCAACAATGTTGCCGATGTTCGCCGAAAGCTGTGACGAGTATATAGTTCTGGATTTGGCAAATTTAAAAATGAGGCAATAACTTGTGGCATAGCACCGATCTTGTTGATTTCGACTGGTTGATTTATGCATTTTCCAGCTCGAAAATTTAAATAAACCGATTACATTTGCAATCCTCTGGACGTAGTTTTATATATTTTTTGCAAATATTATAAAACTCTCCAACAACAGTAAATTGACGTTCAACCCCGGTCTTCGTTTTCGGTATAGTAATGTGCAACATTTTTCTGTCCAGATCCTTGATATCGTTCATGGTTATATTTTTCAGCTCTTCCCTTCTGCATGCACCAGACACACCTACAACCAAAACAACCTACAAATAAAAATCAGATTAAAAAGGTTGAATCAATAATAAATAATAAAATGCATATCTATATTAATTGAATAAAACTTACTTTGTTCAATAAATGGATTTCCTCTGGAGCCTCGTTACAAAATTTTGATTCTTCAGATGGAGTAAATACCTTCGATTTTTTTCGCTTGTAGTTCGCACTTTTTCTCTTCAAATAAGCTGTGACACTTTTATAAGTACCGATATCGACATTATTGTAAGTACTTTTAGTGGCTTTCAACATGGAATAACGATCCCACAATATTAAGGGAGCAGCACAGCTCTTAGATAGTTGATCTAGATAAACTAAAAT
The DNA here is from genome assembly GCA_949152435.1 of Gastracanthus pulcherrimus. Taxonomy (NCBI): domain Eukaryota; kingdom Metazoa; phylum Arthropoda; class Insecta; order Hymenoptera; family Pteromalidae; genus Gastracanthus; species Gastracanthus pulcherrimus. The sequence goes on along the minus strand of OX424573.1, from coordinate 28,044,247 downwards.
GATTTTTTCGTCAAAAGAAGCTATATTTTCGTTTTGCCACTTTTTGAATTCGTTGCAGGATCTGGTGTATTGACGTCTTGACTTTTCAGGCAATAGATTCAGACTAATATTATTTGCAATTTCAGACAAATCTGACGGTACTGTATCATCACAAGCTATGTCCGAATCACTTTCTGAACTCATTTTATTACAATTACTAAGCTACTAAAAGCGAGACGACTCAATTATGAAAGAAAGTCAAAATTCTAACCTTGATATGTACACGGAGACAAAAACTCCGCCGTATTAGCGTTGTCGTGGTAACGTCGAATCAGCGGTAGGATCACACCGCCAGCGCTGCTGTAAAACAAAGCAGTTTGAGCCTGACTCGCCCCCCAAAGGCGAGTAGCCGAAATGACAGATATTTGAGGTTAGGTTTTTGAATATTCGGATTTCATACCTATTAACTTATATTTTGCAAAGATTAATTGCTAATGTGTTGGAAAAGTGTATTTACAACGTAAATTATTGATTTTCATCGTAAGAGTCTATGAGAAATTTGCAAAGCATAGTATATTAACAGTAACCTATTTCTGAATCGCTATGCTATAACTGCATGTTCTACAGCCGACACTACTTAGTGATCATGTAATTCTACTGCTTGAGCCACTAAGGCTGTAAGTACCTGGGTCTCGGGTACATGTAGCCGAATTTTTCTCTCCGTGTATATAATAAATATCGACGTTAAGTCAGAAAAACAATTGCGAATCGTTCTGGCGAAACGAGCGCATAATTTTAAGCACGTTTCGCACACGCTTGTGAAGGTTTAGCGCACACTTCACGAATGTTTCGCACACGATGAAAAAATCGACGGTTTCGCACGCGGAAAACAAGCACGAGAAACCATGTTTCGCGCACGGCGTGTTAAAAAGTATCAATTAAAAGCCGCGTCAGTAAGTGAAGGACAAAAACGAATATCGCGAAGCAATTCGCCGAGAGATTCTCGAGCCATAGAAACAATAAAAGCGGCGATCGATCAAGAACCGAAGAAAAAGGCCAAAATCGCGACTAATGACCGGTTTAGGCGCGCGAAACCTAATGACATCGCACTCGGGAGGCGGCTAATGGATCCCCCCACCCCCTGTACTCCCACTCTCTAGTCTCTCACTTGAGCTTCTGGGTACCGGCAGTCGATGTCATTTGTAACATTATACACCGAATGCCTCTCTCTTTCATCTATATCTCTCTCTCGCTCTCTGTTCTGGTGCTGGATTAATTGCCGACGGAGTAATGACGCGTCGTTACAGAGCGCGTCGTATACGTATACGCTGGCGTGCTGCGCAAGATAGCAATTTACGAAAGTATATATATATATCCGGAAAGCTCACACTCGCGCTCGCGTATGTCGTGCGTGCGAGCCGAAAACGGATGTATATCGGGCGCAAGCGCGCGGGCAGGAGAATAGGAGGCTGGGCCCAGAGATTAATAACGACACTCCGTCATGCGGATGCGATCACCCGCACGGATTTTCGGATGGGGCGCTGAGTGTATATATATATTTGTGAGCAGGGATTTTCGCCGCATTATGGATATGTGCGTATGTGTTATGTATATATTGTGCGCATATTCTTTAAATATATCTTCCTCGGTTGTATGGTTATTGCGCGTGCAATTGGTTTTTGTTTGATTTTGCTGTCTGATTTATGTTTACATACAGTTGTAGATAGAAATTCGATTCGCTGACGTAATATTATTTCTATTAGTATATATTTTACCCTCGATCTTTTGCATTTAATATGTAATATTATTTCTAATTTATGTATGTACTTGTTACTGTAGATATATTATGAAAGATTTTACGTGAGTAAATAAATAAAATTTATAGCTCAATACAGATTATAATATCGAAATATTGAATAATATATAATCATTAAATATTCATAAGCCAAAAAAGGCTTATATGAATTATACAAAAAAGTATTCATTATCAAATCCATATAAACCTTAGAGTATGAGATACTTTGTACAAACGTTTGAAAACAAGATTAAATTATACTTTTATATTAATCCTCCTAATCCTCGTTGTTTATCTATACTGCTGATCGCATCTCTCCGTAAATACGGTAAATTATTTTGTAAGCAAATCACATCCGTAAGTCATGTAGGTATACCTTCGTATACTTGCCCCCATATGGGAGCTACTTCTACTGAATAAATCATCGGTCTCTCTTTCTCGTTCTCTTTCTCTCTCAGTCTGCGCGCTCGAGACGCGAGGATTTACCCCACGTAGGAGGATTAGGAGAGATAAAATTGACAAAGACGATTGTCTATTAAGAGGAGAAGAAATTTGTAACGCTTTGTGCCGTTTCCCCGGGTATGTATAGAGAAATTTATGTGCAAATGCCATTATAGGATCAGTGTTCTAGGATTCGCGCCTTTAATTATCTCCAGTGAAGTGTGTATTATTGGTTGAAGCTTATGATACGTCGCGCCTCCGAATTCTTGGATAATTCTTGGATAGGTATTACGATGTTATATATTAGCATTTATTATTAATAGGCTGTATTGATAATAAACTATATATTCCGTTCTTGCACTTGACTTATATGAAGATGTAATTAAATATGTTTTTAATGTAAGTCCATAAATAAAATATTATAATTGTTCTATTGAAATTAACAATTTATTCAGAATTCAATATTGAAAGATATATAATTATTAGAATATATAAAATAAAATGTGAAATCAATTCGTTTATATACTTTATCCTATTTAATAATTTCAACATATATAAAATAAAAAATGCTAATGGTTCCAATCAGATTTTGCATTAGTTGATCGTACGGATTATTAATTAATTACTATTTATTATTATTCTTGACGTATGCAAAATACACGAAAAATATTTTAAAACTCATCTTTTATTTAGCTAAATATCCTTCACATTTCATAATAAATTATATTAAATTCATTCCTGCCAATATATTTTTTAATGAATGCACAATTAATAATATCATTCATTAATAAAATCCTTCAATCACAAAACTATTTTATTACCGCGCAGATTTTATTATGAAAAATACTGAAAATGACAGCGTTCGCATCCAATAAACTGCCATTCTACTTTTCAAAACTCCGAAATAATAAAATATTGCATCTGGTCCATTTCATATCAGTCAGAAATGCCTGTGTATTTTTTCCAACTAAATTTGCTTAAAATAGGGAACGTCAATCATTGTTTTTCCACTGCAGATGAAACAAAAGAACAAATGCAGTGGCGATTTTACCGAAACAAAACAAAGAAAAAAATTCGTACAACAAGGAACGTCACGAAAAATATACGTGTCATTTTGGACATGTCAGTCACACACGTTAATCATAGATTCACTTGTGTATGTATATGTATGGCCAGTGTTATTTTTTTTTTTAAAGTTTTCTCTTAAACTCTGTTGCATTTACGTAAAAATATATTCGCTTATATTGCACGCACGTATTACAATCTTATTGTTTTAGAGGCATACTCTAGCTTTTAAAACATTTATCTGAAAATTTTACTGCAGTTTTTTGTATTTACGAAAAATTTGTAGAGTATAGTTATATAAAGTAATTATTCAACTTTAGTAATAATTTTTCTTATCTACATTATGTAGCATAGAAAATATAATTAAGTAATCATCGATTAGGATTTTTATTTTGAGTAACAAAATTTTATTGTAAGTTGATGCTATTCAAACAGTAAGTAAATATATACTTATTCAACTAATAAATATTAATTAATAAAATAAAGTCGCACTTTCGCGAAATCGCACAGCCAAAATAGAATCTGATGTCTTCTAAAACGGATTTTATAATAAGAGTTTCTACTTCATAATACAATGAACTCTCGATCAACCATTTGAAATTGTATCCCTGCTAGGTGTCCATTTCGAAAATTAAATATTTTTTAAAAGTTATCTAGCAATAACACAATATTTTTGGATAATGAAATATATCGAGCGGCCATATATCGAGGGTCCACTGAAAGCATAACGTATAGATTATGGTTGCTTATATGGATACCCATGACTGTTTTATCATTTTAGAGTGTTTTACTTAATATCTATCTACCTCTTTATGTATGATCTAATACATTTGATTGATCCTAAAGTACGAACAACCGGCATCAATATTGCTACAGTAATTTTCTTAAGTATGTACACAGTGAATATCGAAAGCATTCAAATAATTGTTTTGAAATCATAGGATATTATGTTTCAAATATTTCTCTGAAAATTTTACTTGATTTCTTTGTATCAGCGAAAAAATACGAAACGTAGTATAATCAAAGTTAAAATAAAACGCGAATAATTTATGCACGCAGTGATAGAAGCCCTGTGTGGTCAGGCAGCATATTTTGTGTACTTTGAGAATATTTCTTTAAAGCTTGTAACGAAAATTATGTTTTTATCCATTCGACTCAAAATAATAGAATCTATTTCCATATACAGTTATCATCTATTTTACGATTGACCTGCGTTTTGAAACGAAAATTAATTTTTAATATCTGTCCAAACATGCAAAATATATAAATATAAAATTCTTTTTCCAAGAATGAAATAATAACACAAAATTTAACTAGAAGATAAAAAATCACTTCTTAAAAACACCCCTGACAAAACATAACCAAATCAATCACGCCTCAACTCCGCGAATCTCTCTCCCGCTACCTAATCGCCGGCTTCCCACACCTCGCTGAATCCCACGTGTAACCCTTCGCTTCTCGAAATACGCGCGCAGACTTGACGCCAGAAAAACATCGCGCGCCGGGGACGAACGAACATCCCGAGGAAAACGAAACTGACCAACGCGCCGCGATATCGTCACCGATACGTCGCCGACAGACGCGAGCACGAGTGTACACAGGCCGCGGGAGTTTATTAATTTATTCGAGCATGGAAATGGCAATTAACTCGGACGCCGATGACAGGCGCAGACTCTGTGCCCCGGGCCACCTATATATATGTAGTAATCCCCGCGCACTGTTATATGTCTTATGTGGGTGTGTGGGTGCACGTGTGTGCAGCGTAAGCGCGACGAGTGGGAGTACATAGAGAAAGATTAAGAACATTCACCGGTTGACAGTAAGGTTAGAAAGTTAATTTTCGAAAGAATCATTATTAAATGGCAATATTTATAATGAAATCCCTTCAGTTTATAATATAAAGTATTAATATATTAGTAAAGAATATAAAATGTATGAAAGAGCACCAATGACCGAAGTATGGCATTAACTTTTATATATACTGTACCACGATATAGATGTACTAATAACATTGGAGCACAACTTTAGATAGCTATAACTTTTTAAAAAGTACCACTTGCTATGCCCAGCTTTTTATCTATTACTTCTATGCTTATTTTATATTACATACTAGTTTTTCAAAACGATGTAAAGAAAACCTGGTTTACAATGAATAAATATGTCCGTTTTGTGACAGCTCAAGATAGGGCTCCCATGTTAAAAACTGAAACTTTGAAGCTAAATTTCTCGATTTTAAATACCGTAAGGGAAGCGAAATTTCAATGACGTATAAAACACACCTAAATTAACATATGATAAAAGTTTCAAGAGATTTTAAAGAATTTCAATTGTCCGGTGAACGTCCTTAATCGGCAAACGAGTGAGAGCCTCGGGCATCTTTCGCTATAACTTGTTCGATAATCCGCCGATCGCTTTACTGCTCTCTGTCTGCTACGTCTCTTTCGCGGTTTTTCTCTCTGTCATGTCGAGCGTAGTTGTCCCTTTTGTGTGTGGTTCTGGGTGTCTGATGCCTTTTCTACGTAGATATATTTTGATTGTGTTATGATGTGCTAATAGCCGAAATAGCTTCGCAATGCTATTAATTTGTTTATTTCAACATAAAGCATCACTTGATAGCCTTTACTCGAATGTTTTCTTATACATTATATTATTTTACTATTTGTTATTCATGCAATGCAATTTATTTTTTATTTATTCATTTTCATCGCGCCTACAACCGTATCTCCAAGGAGACTTAGAAAAATGTAATTTAAACTAAATGTGAGCTCTTAATAAAATATTATTTTTTAATAAACCATCAACGATACATCAGCACGCATTTTTTGAGATTTTAATTATAAAGAAATAAACTAATTTAAAATAAATTTATTAGAATAAAACATTTTATATTAGAACAATTAATTTAGTCTGAGAAAATTAAGTGCCAATGAATTAGTAGCGGTTTTGTTTTATTGTATTGCATAGTTAGTCATTTATCAACTGTGGATTTTTACAAATATATTTTATATGTATAACGTTTTTTTCGTGAACAAAATTTTATAAATTTATAGAGTTTAATTTGCATAAATACGAACCGATAAAAATTTGATTTTATTATTATTAAATTTAATTTGCATGCTTGAATCAATATAAATTACTATAATTTTTCTTGCGTAGAAAACTGTATAAATAAAGAAAAGTTAATAGAAGAAAAATAACCGTCAAAGGTTATGATTTAACAAAAATTATGCAATATCAATTGTCAGACTTATTGAACTGGATATATGTTATAATATATTAGAAATAATAACAATACGCATACATATGCATACAAAAATTCACTTATTTTACTTATTTATTAAATATTCTATACAATGTCCTGGTAGTCTTATAAAAAAATCATGGATTTTCATGTAGTTACAGGCATAAATGCATATTTCGCCATAAGAGCCCATGTTAAAAGTTCTATTTTCAAACACTTTTTTCTCTTCAGTTTACCTGGCAACCCCGCCCAACCAAAATTATAATGTATAAAATGCACACTTTCATTTGTGGGATTTTTATTTTTTGTTAATGATGGATTTTGAAAAAACGACAAGGCCATCTTAAGGGTCTAAATACCTCTAAGGTGATATGGAAAACTGTAATTGAAATAAAATAAATATTGCCTTTAAGTTGAAAAATGTTGAATTTCTTTTAAAAAAAACAATAAACGATGCAAAAGCACACCTTTTTTGAGCTATTAATTACAAAGAGATAGAACGAAATTAATTTTTTAGAACAAAAAATTTCATTTTGGAACAATTAAATTAGTTTGAGGACTCTAAGTGCCAATGAATTGGTAGCGATATTTATATAGCAATTTTGAAACAAAATCACATATATATTTTTCAGAGCTATATAATAAATAATCAAGTCAAATTAAAAGCGAATATTAGTTATTTCTAGCTATAAGAAAACCACTGCTAAATTCCTCAGCAGAATGTTTTCTCAGAGAGAGGTCATGATTAATCGATTTAAGGAATTTTATAGTGAAAATTCGGAATTAATAAATTAATGATATAATAAATTCATTATCGTTTAGGTACTCTGAGAGAAAGGATTCCTTGTGGCAAATGAATTGTGCACTTGTGGAATCGAATTCTCACGTACTTGCCGCAAATGTTGAATTCTTAATAGTTAAGAACTCGAACTTGAGAACAGTTGCACGAGTAAGATAAACAAGCCGAGTACGAAAGGTTATTTGCAGATTTTCTAGCATATAATGATGCTTTTCAATCATTAGAATATCAAAAGATCCTATACGTAGACATAATCGTGGCAGGCGAAAACTTATACTAACATATAACGGTCATATAAACATTTTACAAATATGAAAAATTCAGTTAACCTTAAAGTCAGGTGATCAGTCATTATAATTTCTTTAAATAATATTTTGTTATTATTTCACGAAAATAAGTTTAAAGTTTTTATAAGATATATTAATTGAAAAAAAATTACCCCAACATTATGAAAACGTACATAGTTTTGAAAAATTCAAGGTATAAAATAATAAAAGAAAATTTTTTCGATTTTTACAAGTTTTTAAAGATTAATACTTTTGCTAAAAAGTGAGATTAATATTATCTATTGAGCTCCAGAATCTAATCAGTTCTAAATTTAAACATATGTAATATGCCTGTAAAATTTCATCGCATGATATGCTTCACTTGAAGAGTTTTGGTGGATACAAATTTTGGTTTCATACACACATGGAGATTCATCGAATCTCTGAGAATATATTTTATCATCGTTATAAAGCTTTCACTTTGAGAAAGCGATACTATAGAATTTTCTTACAAGTTCATTACAATGTGGTTTACGCGAGGGCTATTTTGAATAAAGCCCATTTTTACTAAGAAATAACACATTATGCTGAATAACTTTGAATATAAAGGTTAGAAAAAACTGAAAACTGCTATGCAAATTCATATAATCATAACAAATATTCCATGTAAGCCCCAAATTTTTAAAATTTAATACAGAGATTTTAGAAATTTCACCAGGAAGCCATCTTAAATCAAATTTAAATTCCTTTTTTAAGGTAATTTATGTATTTCATTTTTCTCCATAGATGATTATACTTATTTTAGAATAGCTAACAATCTTGACAAAGGTAATCTAATATTTTTCTATAAAAATTCACCTAATATCTATAAACAGTATATAACAATAATAAAGTTCCTTTTCAATTTCATTGAAATTGAAAAAAAAATCGAAACTACACCAAGCACACACGAGCGTGCGAACATTGCCGCAATCTCGCGAAAAACAGACCCTCCCTGGGTAAATCCTTCGCGCCCGTCCTCCCGTAAAAGTTAATCCGCACGAGACCTGCGCTTCAATTTGCATGTCCACGCGACCATTTCTTTTTTCACCCCCCTGCACCTCCAAGGTCGCACTCAGTCTCTAATCCCTCCGTACACCCGGTATAAATCGGCGATTTTGCACCGTCCGACGTTCCGGGGACTTATCCCCTCTCCTCGCGGCAATTCTAATCAAGCGAGCGAAGCACGCTATATATACGTATATGGATTACGTGCATATATATACGCGCCAACGTCTAATCACGAGGACACTGTCGTCTCGTAGTCCTAGTCGTAGTCGTAGTCGTCGTCGTCGTCGTTGTCGTTGTCGTCGTAGTCGCTCGTCGATGCTTCGAGACTCCGAATCAAATTAACAATACCAGTTAACAAGCGTCAGTGCTCGACATACACATATATACACACATACGCACATAAATACAGGTATAATACACTTATATAAACTTGTACACACGTGTACCCTCATATGCATACGCATACACATATTATACACATACATTTATACAAACCCGTTTATACATATACACATTCACGCATATACACATATATAATCTCGTACCTATAATACAAATACTCTCAAATACACAAACACACACACACACACACACACACACACGCACACGCACACATTTACACACACACACACACGCTCGCAAACACATACACACACACGCACGCACATACACTCACGCATTCACACACACATCCTCGTGCATAACAGCTCACGGATCGTGTTGGTACAGTGGAAATCCACGTGGTGTATGCCCGGCTCTACAGAGCGGGCAAGAGATAAGTGCTGAGCTTCAGTGATGCCGGCGTCGCCTCGCCTGTCCGAACGACGCTCGACTATAGTCGCGACGCGGGGCCAAAGGGTTGCGTGACGCAATCAACGTTAAAACGGTAACGCCCGACGGTTACGGCGGGGGATTAGTTTATCTTCGGGAGCTGCTGCCGCCGCGAGTAAAGTCGACGACGGGGACAACGCCGTATATACGCGGCTCCGCGCGTTTCTCGAGTAATTACGCGCGGCGAAGAGAGAGAGAGAGAGAAAGCGAAAGGCAGAATCGCCGTTCTGTCGATGGTTATGTTTCGCGCGACGATTTCGGGGATGCGCACCGTTGACGGAAGAATCGCCCGGCCGCGATCTACGAGCCGCTTTTGTTTATTATAGAGCGCGCCGAAATAGTCTAACGGGGGACGAAATTGGCGCGCGAACTCTCTCTGTCTCTCTCTCTCTGTCGAGCTTTTTGGGAGATATCGCGGACGCGGCTGTAAAACGATAGAGACTCTGGCGATAGGCGCGCCCTTGGCGTTTGCGTTGAGGCGTTTCTTTTTGAATTTATGCGCAGTGGTGTGTACTCGAAAAGGCCGGGTGTGCGGGACTTTCGCCGTTTCATTTGTAGTAAAGAGTTTTGCGAGGATCTTATCTGTTTATATACGCGAGATTATAACGCTCGATATAATCTGATAGTAGAAGTTTTCGCCGGTGGAAGTGTTCATTTCTTTAATATATTCTGTCTATAGTTCTCCAACTTCTTGAAAATTTCTTGAAAATCCATTATAGTTTTATGTGTTTTTTTTTCTAAACACTTTAAATTTAGTTTACACTATTATGAAGAAATTACCCATGTCTTTTTGCAATTTATTTCTAATTCTTCTAATAAAAAAAAATAATGTTATTTTCTATAAGCAATAAAAATTACTGTATTTTTAAAACAAACTAGATCTAGACTTGTATTTTGTATACAAAGTAAATTGAACAATATTTTTCGAACACCATAAATAGCTTCACAATAATTTGATAAATTTTATATAACATTTCCAAAAACAGAACTATTTTCACTTTGTCTCAGTGTAAAACAACATATATTCACCAAAAAATAAAAACAAGCAAATAAAAGAAATCACACACCATCCAGCGCAGTCCATCGAAAACAAGCAACCTTCCGTAACAAAATTTACATCTGCACCCGCGGAAGAAAATCGAATAAAACCCGAGCGAAAAAGCAGCGTCCCTTCAAAGGGACTATCTACAAAATACAACCAACACAAAAATCAACGCAGATCCGCAACAAATTTCCCCAACAAGCGACCTGCAGCATTCATCTATATCATGTAAACACACTCCGCCCGCAGATCCTCCCGCAAACGTTGCACGTACGCTTTTTTTGCCCAGCTTACAGCGCTCAGCTAAACGTTTTCCGCTCGATGAAAGCGCGCGAGCGCGTGCGAATTCGCATGCACTGCAATCGGCATGCGCGGCTTTCGCACCGGCGCCGCGGGAAAAGAAAAAAAAAAAGGAGATAAAGCCAAAAGAAGTCAGAGCAGTCGGCAGCGCCACGGCAAATAAAGCAAAGAGGCGATAATCCCTTTGCGGTGTTCGTCATCGCTCGGGCGTGCAGCGCTCGTCCCTTTGACGCGCGCGTCCGCACATCTGTACATACGTGTATAAATATATATACACACGTGTATACGTACATTCGGCTGGCTCGGCTCCGCAAAAGCTGCCCTTTCGCACAACAGCACGCACGGTCCACTTTGTCCGTGCGTGCACACACTGGGAGTATATTTCGCGGCAGCGTTACGCGATAAATAATAGACGCGCGCGCGAATTGCTTTTGTATTCATATTAAGGTCCGACGCGATGGAGAGAGAGAGAGAGAGAGAGAGAGAGAGAGAGAGAAAGAGAGAAAAATGAGAGGATGAGAAAGTAGAGTGTACGCGCGGTCGTTTTGCGCGAGCAGAATATTTTCCTTCTATTCGGGATTAATGGCTCGGACGTATTTTATAGGGAGCGCGCGGCAGTTCCCCCCCTTCCCTCTCTCGCTCGCTCTATCTATGCAGAACTGACCGCTGTCCGGTGATATATACGCGCCGACGGAAGTTTAAAAGTAAAACAAGGCGCCGGCCCTTCGGGGTTTAGCGAGCCGTTACCGTGCTGCGACTCGACGCTGTATAACTTTTTTGGGAGCCTCTTTTTCTCTCGATGCGCGAGCGAGAGTTTTTTTTCTTCACTGCGGGGTGCGGGCCACACTGCGCGCTTATCTTATCTGGCTTTTCATTTTGCCGCACTGTCTTTTACCTGTCTCTAAGTCGGGGATATATGGGGCGCGTTATTGGTTTTGCCGAGGGGGGGTTGGGGGATGAAAATATGGCTGTTTGGGAAAATATTGGTGGAGAAATTTCGAGAGCGTATTTGTGAATTCAAGTCAAGTGGGTCTCAAGGCTTTTATTTATGATTGAGAGATTATTGGAGAATTATTATTTGTTAGATTTGTATGGTTTCATAATGAAATATTGTACCGAACTAACTTATTCTAAATAAAATACTTGTAGAAATATCTTACAAGAACACCGTCAATTGTATCGACACTATACTTTCTCAAAGAAACTTGAAACTACTCTTAATAAATCATAAATTTATTTATTTAATTAATTTGAGTAAAAAAAAGATAATTTTAAAATTTACTTATTTGATATAATAAAAATTATTTTACATAGTTTAGAATTCTTTGCAACAAATAATGCATTCATCTTGTAATAGAATATATGAGAGGATTCAGAGAAAAAGAAAATTTAGCGACAAACCTTTGAAGTAAAGTGAAGAAGTGGGAGAAATGTGACGAGAGATGAATAATTGCCGAAACTAAGGACTCGATCGCGACACACCACAGTGTGAAGACTAAGTACGTTTTTCTCGCTCGCGGCGCGAGCCGTTGGCTCGCTCGCAATCCTCTACACTTCAATTACTTCATCAGCGTAGAAGCTGAATAATTTCTTTGCCTCGTAAAACCGCATGAATCCGAGGGACGGATTCATGTTAACGCAGATCTGCTGTCTACATCACCCTAAATTTTGGGTATTAATATCAAGTTAATATACTAATATTCATCGTCGAAGAAAGGAAGAAAGAAGATTTGTATGCGTAGTATGTGTGAGTTAACGTTCCTCTGTTTATTTGTAAAGTACATGTACTAATATATGGTCTATTTTTTAATCGTAATCCACGACCCATTTGTTGATATTTATTAATACACTTATTTATTTCCTTTAATATAAATAAGTATCATTTATTTATTTCCCAGTCATCTTACCAATTTTACCCTACAATCTGACGAAAGAATTAATTAAATGAAGCTAAATTCATAGTCAATCATCAGCAGAAATATCATTGGAATATCTGAGTTCATCCCAGTGCCTACTATCAGTGTCATGTTTAAAACGCTACGTACAGAAAAAATTACTCTAGCTATCATTGTACATACACAAGAAAATAGCGAGAATTTTTTTCACACATTGATCAAATACTCTAGAAATGCATAATTTTTTATCCTACTTTCAGGCATGAAAAAAGGCCTTTTTATGACTGTGTTTAAAAAAAACAATTTCTTTTATTTTCTTCGAAACAATGATTTTATGGTCGAAATATTCGTCAAAATATAATTCAATGAAATTCAAGTAGTATTCAGTAAAAATTTTATTGAATTATTATTTTTTAAGTTGTACAATTTAACTAAAAAGAAATTTAAAATACAAAAAAATAATTACACAGTATAAATAGATATTGATAGTAAATATCACACAAGTCAGATCATCTTACATTTTGAGATTATTATCATTTTTCTAGAAAATTACTATGTTGCTATTTCTAAATATCTATTTTACATAATTTTCCCTGCAATGCGAATACATAGGATGTGCCAGTATCATCGCGCGCACTACACGTACGCCTCCACCGCGTGTCTCCTCAATCAAACATTTTCATTTCCTCCCCGCAGCTCTTCTACGTTTCGCGCATCTCACCGCGTCTTCGCATCCGTCCTCATTTTTCGCGACCCCCCATCTCCTTGCTTATCTCTCTCTCGCTCACTTCTTCCTACCCCTCTCGCTTGCCGCTCCCATTTGTATCCCATTTTATTCTCGCGGTGTAGCCAATTCTTTCCACCCCGAGGGAAATTTGAAATCTCGATTTTGACGTTCAGCACGTACTCGCGGGCCTCCGCGTGTATAAAACTCCGACCGGAGATTTCGGACGTACAACAGGAGGGGAGTGAGAGATCGTAGACAAGTGTAGTATAGCGTCCTCTCGCTTATCGGAGCAGCGATAATGGCGCGTTTACGTCCGTTTTACGTGAAGGATAGCCGACGAGTTGGCTTGCTGTTGTTGCACAGTGCGAGGGAGGGTTAGAAAAAGGAATGGACGAGCAGCCGTATATATATCAGTGCGGAACCCGCGTTAATCGGACGGTTGTAAACACGGCAGTTTTCTTCGTGCTGTTGGGAGCTGTGCGTTATGTGCGTGAGGAGGGGCGATCCTTCATTGCGGAGGACGGTGCAGGCGCATGGGTCTACTGTGCGTTTTGTTAGGCTGTTTGTTTGTTCAGTCCAGTGTTTTATACGTGTGACTAATGATTTTTTAGATTGTTCGTAATTGACCCTATATATAACGCACTGAGAGAAAACCGTTTAGCGATATATCTCTTTATATAGTTACTGAATACTCCAGTGAAACATAATTTATTTGGGGTAACTAGATTTTTAGTCAAGTTTATTATGTTTTTCCTTAATATTATTATTATAATAATAATTTCTAAATTGTTAAAGCTAAATATTTTGAAGTAAATTTAACTTTTTTCTAATTTTTATCCATAACTTTCTTTCTTTAAGTATACAGTATCAAAATATTCTTACAAGGAGAGTGTCAGAACTCCGGGTCACGGTCTTTTATGAAACTTTGGAGATCGATTTCTGATACCCAAATATGAAAACCGGTACCCGTAGTTTTATCGAATGGGAATATTTTATTATTATTAATAGTATATATATATATGTGCAAAAGATTTTTAACATTAAGCACATGGATAATGATAGCGTTTTTAGCTGTAGCTTAGGTTCTAGGAGTCATTATATTAATCTACGTTTGCTGGGTTTCATTTTAAGAGCCAGAAAACTATATTCAAAGTTGCAGCAAAATTCGTTTCCCGATGGTCTGACACTACTGACACTATCCTTATTAGAGAAATTTAGTTGCAAAGATTTTCTATTCTAGTACTTTTTTAATAACAAATATTATATACTTCTTTAGTGTATTTAAATGTTGCATAATACTTGTTTTACAATTTGTATCTTTAGAGAAATTATAAAAGAATAGTATCTGTAAGTTCTCTATTATAGCCATATTTATTATAATAAAAGTTTGCTACTGGTCTCGATCTTCCTTATACAAAATGTATTGATTTAATCAAAATATTCTGCTGCTAACCAATGATAAATAATTACTAGTTTTGAAGAAAATAATGTTCATATATCAAGTATGTCAACTCTTTAGCTGGTGAATTAGGTATATGTATATTGTAGCTTTTTTTAACATAATTGGCGGCAAGCATTTAACATTTTCTGCTTTAAAATTTATCGTACAAATAAGCGAAAAGTTGGGTGCGTTATAAAAAAAAAATTAAGACGACAGCACTATGTGTACGCGATCTCTGTTAAAAGAACTAACGTTTATAATTATTACAAGTACTATAAATAATTTTTTGGAACTGAAAAAGTGACTGATGAAAAGTGATATAGATCATACTATACGATATTTTTTATAAAGTCCAAAATCATATCTTTTTATGTTCATAGCTACATTTTGCTGATTAAATTTGAGTACAGACTATTTTTTTCCTTAGAAAAAGGCCATTCAAGGAACAAATCCTTTACTGGATTTGATACCGATGAAAATAATAATAAAACCTCATGAATCCGAGGCACGGATTCATTTCAACGCAGATCTGCTGCCTACATCACCCTAAATTCTGGGTATTCATATCAAGATTATAAACTATTATTCATCGTCGAAGACAAGAAGAAAGAAGAATTGTATGCATAGTATGTGTGAGTTAGCGTTCCTCTATTTATTTGTAAAATACATGTATATATGGTCTATTTTATAATCGTAATCCACGACCCATTTGGGATATTAATTAATATAGCGATTTCTTTTCATTAATATAAATAAGTATAATTTATGTATTTCCTAGTCATCATACCATATTTTTATACCTTACAGAGCACTCCCCATAAACTCAAACCAACTCAAAACTTCAACCACCAAATGATCCAAGTGTTTGCTCAGCCTGTATTCGATTAAAAGCCCCGCCTCGACATCAGCTCCATCCAAATCCGTTTAATCGCGCCTGGGCAAAGCCTCTGTGTTCCCGCGCGCACGTCGGCCAGTCGCCATCGCTCCACCTCGCGTATGATGTAACCCGCTGTCGTACACACCGCGCATTATTTCCGTCCATAAAAGACGCGCCCGAGGCCAGCAACTGTCTTTTGCCCGTGCCCGCGCTGCTCCCTCGAATAAAATTGACAACGCAGTCGGACGACTCGGACACGGAACTCATGAAACTGCCCTGTAGGGCCGCGGGCGAGCGCGAGATGTGCCACCGACAATAATCTCCCTGTAAACATCCTCTAACGACATATTTACTCGCTTCGCCGAGTCAATTCTCCCTCCTACCTCGTTGCTTTCAATTTTCCGACCGGCAAATGTAGAGATACACTCTCTCTCTCTCTCTCTCTCTCTCTCTCTCTCTCTCTCTCTGTCTGTCTGTCGGCGTACAGAGGAAAAGAAGAAGCCGAGCGGCGCCTTGCCGGGGGCTCTTTTAAATTGGCGACTTTTCGGTCAACAATCGACTCTTCCGGGCGGGGGGGAGAACCATCCCCCCATCCGAAGCGGGACACCCTACGGCTACGCTATAATGGCCAAGAGCAGCTCGCGCTGCGGCGTGGGACGGCGCGAGCATTGAGAATTTGAAAAGAAACCAACCCTCGAGTGTGTCGCGTGGGTATATAGGTATATAGTTGTATGTATCTGTGGATAGAGATGTTCCGCGATAGAAATTCGGCGCGAGCGCGGATCTTCAAAGGAAAACTCGAGTCAAGATACACACGCCCGGTGAATATTCGCCTCCGCCTCCAGTGTTGCTTCTCTCTCGGCGCGCCTTTGCCTTTGCCATCACTGCTGCTCATGCTTCTTCGAAGATGGGGTGGGGGAGGAGGTGAGGATCTTTTTAACGAAAGAGAGATAGAGAGGAAGAAGGAGAAGAGGAGTCGCGTTACTTTTATGAAGGCGCGCCTTTTTCGCTTCGCTATGCATTTTCTGGCTGGCGTGCGCGGAAAAAGGAAGGCTTTTGCCGAAGAGAGAGAAAGAGTAGGTAGGAGTTTCTTTTTTCGATTTCTCTCTTCGCTCGCGCTGTCGACGAGCTAACAGCTTGTTGCTTCTTTTTCTTCTTTGCTGGAGACAGCTTCTTTTTCTTCTATTTTCTCTTTGAATTTAGCTGAGTGCTGCAGCTGCTGAAGTTTGTAGATATATTTTCAAGAGAAGAAAAGTTAGTTGAGGATTGTGAAATTGGTGCTAAGAAGTTTTAAACGCTTTTATTTCAGTGGAATAGTTTAGGGTAGCAAAACCACCTCAAATTACCATGTGTAATATGACTTCAACAAAGTAAAATACATTCTTTCTCTTTGTCATGCTATTATTTATTGCTTCTGCTAAATCAGAAAAATGTACCATCACGATAGAATAGAATATTATACTCAGATTTCTTAAATTAAAAAATAAAGAAAATAAACATATTACTGCGAGCTGGAGAAAGGCGTTGCGTCATTATTGTCCGCCTATTGCAGTTGACGTAGCCTGTTCCCCCATTATACAGTCATCTGTATAATACACTATAAACTTTTTAACACGAGTAATTTCCAAAAATTGCCATTTCATGACACCTCTTAGTGAAAATTCTCATACATTCTATTAAACCATGCACCTTCATTCCTACCAACTCAGAAAGCAATTTACAATCGTCCACGTATTTTTATCAAAACCTAACTCAATTCCCGAAGAAACGCGTACGCAATCCTTCTTTTCATCACGGCGACAACTCGATTAAACCCCAAGACAGCGTCCGGCGTCCTCCTCTCAAATTAAACGGCCCCGAATAAAGAATCTCGCGGCGACAATCTCCGCGTCCGCAGCCGTTCCGCGCATCACAAATACACACATGCGTACCGCCTCGCCGCATCCGACCCGAGACCCAAGCTGACAAACATTAACATGCAAATAGCGTCGTGCCCGCGCGCGTGCAATCGTCTTTGCGGTCGGGCCGCGTAATTGAATGTGGCGTTAAATAAATAAATAATGTCAACGCGATGTCGGCTCATCCTCTCCCTTCGCCATCGCACCTCGGCGCGCCATCAAAAAGAGCCCCCGAGTCTTCGGTTCGATTAAAGCCCCGGCTTCCGCTCGCTCTCCTCTCCTCCGCGCTTCCTTCGCATGGCTCCTTTCTCTCCGCGGCAGCCGCTAATTTGCGGTCGGCAGCTGCCAAGAGCCACCGCGTATTATAGCTACTGTGTGCGGTGCGTGCGAGGGGGGGGGGGGGGGGCTCGGCTTTTTCAAGGACGGAGGCGAAGAGTGCACACGCGAAAGTTTGAATAATTGATCGCCACCGTGATGCGCGCAGAAAACCTGCGGCTGCTGCGTGAGGTATATAAGGTAGTAGGTGTACGGGTGGTCCAGCAAGCGAGTCATCAAGCATTGCGCGCGCTTCATTACGCGGCGAATGGGATAAGCTCTCTCGAGTGGAGTGGATTTTCGGTGCGGAGTTGAGTTATGGAGTGGTACGTAGTAACGGTGGTAGTATGGTAATGGAAGTAGCGTTAGTAAGAAAAGTATTGGAATAATGACAATTTACGATTAGTAAATTAGCCTTTGGAAATAAGTATTGATATTGTTTCTTTTATTAAATGTTGCTTATTACTTTAAAATTAAAATGGTTAGGTGCTCCATTAAATGAATTGAATAATTTTACTTTTTCTTGTACATGTGGGCACAAATATTTTTCATTTATAATTTTTGTACATCTCTAATCACTTTTTACAAAATGAAAAATTTTGAAAAAATTTAGATAGATTCTTACATATCTAATAAGTGTTTCTAAAATTATTGTGACGCTATAATTATTTGTATTTAGGTGTATTCGCAAATTTAATGTTTCTAATTTAAATATTTTTTATAAATATTTTATTTGTTTTAAATATTTTTTTTTCTTACGGTTCAAGTTTACTATAGGAATACTTACTACTTAGGAATATATATCCTAAAAATTTCAAAGGTCTTGACTTTTTAGGATTAAAAATATTACTACTTTTGTATCAACGACTTTTTGTATTCAAAATGCAATAAAAGTGCTGAAACGTGGATCATTCAACTTTAACAATGCGTGAAAGTATGAATAGTATAAATTTCGTTAAACTAGTGATTCTAAATCAAAATACTATTCTGTTACTCTTTGTGGTAAACGCAAAAAGCATGCTAGTCTTCATGAAGGCTATCGACATGTTAGCGAAATTACAATATAGACCATCATATCGATAAAACATAAATGAGTCGATTATAATTGACAGATAGTCGATTCTTCTTATGATTTTTTTCTTGATTATAAGGTAAAAAAGATATTATATAATAAAATCGATTTTTGATAATAAATACTCGTTGTAAAGCGCCAGAGTGTAGCCCTATTTTTATTGCACACAACTGGCGTATTTTTCAATAGAAGATAAGTAAATAATAGTGAATTTCAAAGTAATACTAAAATATTCATAGAACGTCCAACATTTCAAAAATCGTCAACTATATTTCGATGTAATATTAATAAATTACTAGATGCAAAAATGGCAGATACGCATATTTTATCTACATTATAAAACTACTTATTAATAGATTAGTGCTTTAAGAGGCCGAGTATAAATTACGCAAGGGCTTCTTACGTACAATTTTCTTGTTCGACGTAAGCAACATACCATATCAAAATAATTTACTTTTTCCGTAACAAAGTATTTCTTAATTTTATTGGTTTATGATTATTCATAAATAAATTAATAAACCATAAATTATTAATTTACAAAGAGATAAGTAAATTGAAACATTTTTGGTAAACTATTTTTATTTAAAGACTTCGAGAAAATTTATCTTTTATAAATTCGTTGATTTTTCATGCACTTTCAGTCACCATTTTCAATTGTTAATAACTTTGGACTGGATTCATATTTTTGTACATAACAAACTCACGCTACACATGCGCAGGTCACACCACTATACTCAGCGCACGGCTATTTAAAAATTTAGTCCTACAATTTTTCAAAGACATTGTTAGATAAGGATAAAAAATTCAGATCCCCCCCCTACACATAAGTATTCGTAAAATTTCTCATCTTTTGAAAAGTCAGTTGAATTCATATATTCCAAGGATACAATTACTGCATTTAACCTTTAATTCATTAATTTTCATGTTTATGTTACCTTAATTATTTTATTATATTTCTTCTCTAAATAAAATTTTCTTAATAACATGTCACCATACTCCGTAATTTCTCTCAACAACAAACCTAGTCATTTTATAAAACCTTTGTTTTGTCATTGATGCGAAAATTCCATATAATGTGGTAAATGTAATAACCACTGCACTCAATAATGCCTTACATGTCAGATATGATCAAAACTCTACCGAGCAGCGGACATCATCAAATTTATTTTTCATGAGTTGTTTCTTAAATTGCTGGCTGTTATTATACATATGATTTTTGTAATTCTTTCCGAGTTTTATTTAAATTAACGTTGAAAGATGAATATATGTAAAATTCAAATATATGTTTGAAAATATAAATTTTCTTTCATTGTAAAAATAATAATGTTAAATGATAAATAATAATGATAACAATGATGTCAAATAACAATCTACTAAGTACGTAAAATGTAAAAGTTCATAAATAATACTAATATAAACAGCACAAAAGATTTACATACATTCAGTATTTCAATTTAACTCTAAAGAATAATTCATTTCTCGCGACTCTCTCCCTCAGGGCCCAACCAGTAGTCAAGACAAAGATAATTAATTTTTTTTCACCGCCTTGCTCCCATGATTTATGAACGCATGAATAAATTAGCACCTCGAAATACCTTGCGATAGTTCATTGTGTCAGAAGAAACGCAAAGAAAAAATAACCAACCACCCAACCGAACAAACAAACAAAGAAGAAGATACAAGCAACAACGAAGCATCTTCGCGCAGATAAAATGTTTTCTATTACAAAGATCCAGTGTCGGTGAGAGCTCGTAAAAAATTTGACTGATGGCGTTAAATCGAATTCATCCTCGACAAAAACTTACCTTTGACCTTACTAAAAAAAAAGAACACGAATTGTGGCCTACACATGTACGTAGGTATATCGTATAACACGTGTTCGAGCGCATACGAGTCTCACGACAAAGTGCGTAACTTACGTGACAAACGCGCTTTTTTTCTCTCACTTTGCGGCAGTGCGTGAACTGCGCTTACCGAGAAGTCAGCATGATAAACTCGCCGGACTTACGAGCGACTAGTGGTCACCTCGATATTGCCTATACATGCAAAATTTGCAGCTTCGTCCTGCGCCGACCTTAAACTTGTACAGGCTATACAGTTTGCGTCAAAAGTAAGCTTTAACATAAAATCATTTTATAAAACTCCTTTGCTATTGCTGGCTTAATGAATTATTATTGATTAACAGCAGTCATGGGCAGAATTTCAAAAGATACAGATGCAAGATACTGAAGTATATAGATACATTTTTAGATACAGTATCTGATATTTCTTTATCTAAATACCCTGTTGAAATACTTTTTTAGATACAGTTATGTTCAAAAGTACAATCAAAAGTATCTAGGCACAAATATATATATATATATATATAAATACATAAGCACCTACATACTGTATCTAAAAAACGGATATAAAAAATCTATCTGGATACTGTACTAAAGATAATTTTTGTATCTAGATACGGGTATCTTATACATTACGCATGACTGATTAAGACATTGCAAAAAACTGAATAAGCTGCAATTACAAAAATAAATTCCATAATAATTTATTGAAAAAACTTGTACTTACAAGGAGAACACCAACCCTGCGGAATTCGGATTATGATGAGGCTTTGGGAGGTGCTTTCTGGTACCTAAACATGAAGCCTAGCACTCTTAGTTTGTTCTAATGGGCCCTTGAATTCGATATATAAGCAATTTTACTCCGAATATACGTTATTTTAGTGAAAAAAGGTACCTATTCTAGTGATAATAAATGTACATGTATTGATACTCGACAAAATGGCTTGAAAGATAAAAAATGTAGGCAGAAATAGCTTTAATTTGAGATCTACTGAAAAGTTAAAAAATATTAATTAGAACCAAAGTTATTAATTAATTATTATTAATTAATTATTATCATCATGTCATTTAGTCATCATCTTTAATTGTTAATAACTTTGGCTCTGATTAATATTTTTTGACGTTACTGCAAATCTCAAATTAAAGCTCATTCTGCCTACTATTGTTATGTTTCAAGCCATTTTATCTCGAATACAAGGGCCTATTAAAACAAACTAAAACCTCATCAAAATTTGAGTTCCGCAGGATTAGTGTTCTCCTTGTTAGCTGAACATTATGAACTATGTATAAAATTTGATTTAGATCAATAGTAATAAAGTGGCATTGTTGGATATGATTTCAAATAATATACCGAAAATGAATATAAAAAGTAATTAGCATTTTACATGAAAAAAATCATTATATTGTTTTGGTAGAGTAGCAAAATAGTATATTGTCTTGCACACTGTGCTTGATGTAATAAAGACAAGCTTTGGTTTGAACAATCATTGTACATGATTATTTCATGCTGTATTTTCATTTCGTCTGTATTTTGATTTCAGTAAGAGAATTATCTGATGTATTTAAACAATTGTTTATAATATTTAAATATGTACTTTATGACAATAATAGTAATAGTTTTCCTTGTACAAAATTTACAGGTTTCGAATCCAAGTCTATATTTAGGATGGAATAGAATTAAATATAAGGAAATTGATTTTATATAAACAAAATAAATGTTATGCACTAAACCTTCATGTAATTATTTCGATATGGAGATTATTTACTACTTTTAATTGTTCAACAGTTTAACATATACTTGTAATTAGAGACGAAGCTCTAATATGAAGTTATTCCTCAGAGTTTTTTAACGATGGTGAGGTAGATTTTGTTGATCTTCCCGAGGTTAGAGGTATGTGAAATAAAAGTACCATCATATAATTGTATTGTTACTTTGTAACATATATTGTTAAGTGAAGAGTTGTAAAAGAGTTTCTTGCAATGAATAATATCCACTTTACGCAAAATCTAACTTTTGACACGGACTGTTTAACGTGTACAACTATAAGGTACACGCAGCTGGCGAGCGTCCTTCTCTCTCTCTCTCTCTCTCTCTCTCTCTCTCTCTCTCTCTCTCGCTCTCGCTCTGTCTCTCTCTCTCTCTGGGACTTTGAAGTCGCGATGAGACTCTTCGTGGATACTTCTTGAAAGCTGCGAGGCAGCAAAGAGATATATACGCACCCGTGAGCGCGCACAGTTTTTGAAGTAGCGTGAAACTCGACATTTACATTCCTCGGTCAGCAGGGGTGAAGGATATGTGGACTTGGAAGCTAAAAAGACTGAAGAAGCGATGATTTTTTATTTTGAAATGTTACTTCTCGAATTGAAGATCTTTTTGGGTGTCTGCGGAGGAGTAAATTGGTTTTGTGGCGACGTAAATTTAGTAGGATTAGGGGAATGCAATAAAATGTCTATGGAATGATTTTAAGGTGGTTCTTTCACGAGAGTTAACCTTAAATATAAAAATGTATACACTAATTTGTTAATATATACGATATAAGAAACTCTATAATATGAAAAAAAGTGCTTTAAGCAACAAACTAAATTTTTTCCATGAAAATTTCGTTATTGCAAAATTAGATATTGCATGAAATTGAAAATGATTTAACAAAAGATCTTTTGTTAAATCATTTTCTAATCAAGTATTTTGCTTCAACGACGAGGAAGCTTTGCGATATTAAAAAAATAGGTTTTCTAAAAACATGTTAGAAACATGTTTTCTAGAAACATGTTAGAAACATGTTTTGAGACATAAGGAATCAAAATACACTATTTTTAGAAAATGTCCATATGGATGTATGTGCATGCGTGCGTGCGTGTGTGTGTATGTGTGTGTGCATGTATGCATCCATATCTCGAGTAATCCACAGTAACGTTTAATGCTTCAAGGCTCATTTTGTTTTTTTTTTTTAACGAAGGGGGCACAATAATAATTTTTATAGTTTTCCGTTTTTTTTATTTATTAACCGTTATTCAATTTTTGGCTTTTAGTTTTTCGGGTTTTTTGATACGTTACAAATAATATCATCGATCCAGTGAAAAGTCATTTGAAAGAGCATAAAATTACCTACCTTTCACCACTCGAAATTTCGGATAAAGTGTTTTCTTTCTTTTGTTATACACGGAAACGTAATTTTTTGTTTGAACGGTGATTTTACTGAGGTAATTAGGACAATGGAGAAGATTATTCTGTAAAATTTTTGAGACATTTTATTTTTCGACATATTTAGGGTTATATTTAAAAAAAATGTTTTGATTGCTTATTTCTTGGATATTGAACGATAATTCTTTACCATAAACCCTTTTTTTGTTCGTCATTTGATCAAGATTTTAAATCAAAAAAAATTTTTAAATTTATCGATTCGTTTTTGTTTTGTAACTTATATTTTTATGTAACTTATATTATTAATAGCTTTTTTTTAGTATTATGCGGTAAGTTTTGACCATTGTGAGATCATTGTTTACGTTTTTTGATGTAAATTTAAAATGAAGAAGAATTTTAAAGATATATTGATTCATTTTTTTATAACTTTTTTTCATTTGGATGATTTTCATTTTTTTCAAAATATTTTTAATAGCTTTTTGCTTGAGTATTAAGCGTTACTTTCTGGCCATTCAAAGCTGTATTTTTATTTTTTGATGAAGAATTGAAATAAAAAGAAATTTAAGTTTGTTCGAATTGTTTTTGTTTTATACCGTTTTTTCATTTTTATGATATTTTTGTAATAAATGAATCCGTTGTTCATAAACTCGAACAAAATAACGAATAAAATCATTTACTATATTCATAAGTAAAATTTAATCAACAACTATAGTATTGCGAAATTTATTATTGTCAATTGTAAAAAAATGTAACTTGATATGCAAAACTTTTTAAGTTGCTTTTTAAATGCTATGCTTTGGTGTATATATATGTGTGTGTGTGTGTGTGTGTGTATGTGTGAGTGTATGTGTGTGTGTGAGAGTGTATGTGTGTGTGTGCGTGTGTTTGTGTGTGTGTGTGTCGACATATTAAAAAGCAATAGATGTCATCTTTATTTTTCATCCCAGTATTAAATAGAATAAATAATTTCATATTGGAACATTTTTTAAAGTTTGAGGATGCTAAGTGCCAATAAATTGGCAGCGGTTTTTTTATTTTCCATCCAATTTTAATTTGGAAGGTCTGATTTGTTCCTTGAAAGATTTCAGGGGGACATGTCACCTTTAATGGACTTACGTTACAAAAAAACATGTACGAATTTATAAACAATTGGTAGTAACTTTGCAGGTTTTGACTATTTTTCAATTTTTATAAGGTAGTTCCTGTACAAGTATAGCTTACTTAAATATAACATTAGTTTCAACTCATTTTTCAACTTACTAAAATATCTTGTAATATTCTGATGCCGCAAAGGTTTAGATTAAAGTAGCTATACGACAGATTCTTTGAAAATCATTAAAAAGCCACTTTAAGATATCGAATGCTAGTAAAAAATTTCTTTTTTAATGCGATAAAAACAAAAAATTTGAATGTTTTCTTTATAAATCTGAGCAATTCTAATCAATTATAAGTTTGAAAAACCATAATTAGACCGTTTCTTTTTAACATACTAATATGTAATGAAGAACAGTTATAATTGTGAGATAAATATTATATAAAGAAGTATATACTGGAACCAAAGCAATCAGCAATGATAAATGTCGACGGACGGTATACCTTCTTCTAATAACTAGTTAAACAAAAAGTAAGGGCGCGGAAAAAAACGTATAATTTTCTTATGGAATTGATGCTTTCGATCGAAAGTAAACGGCATATGCGACCATTTCTTTGCAAACAGCACTAATAGCATAAAATATTATACAGTCGCAAAACACCTTAAAAAGGCAATCACTTTGATTTCTCGCAGCCCCGTTACTTTTGCCGCTCACTCTCATAAAAATTTAACGAACAAATAACAGAAGAAGAAAATTCCCCAATGATCGCCCGAAATTGCGTCGGCCATCAAAAACGCATCTCTCCCGCACTTAGTAATACTTCCGCGGGCGAGCGCATATCCACCCACGGCCTCTCTCGTTATCTCTGCACTCCTCCCTCCGAAAATAAAATACAGACAAAAAAGAACACGACCCAACCCCGCCGAGTGTTCGAGAGTGCGGGCGCGCGTATTATACAGCACGCATCTCGAGCGCGCGCGGCGTGTCTCGGTTTGACAAGCTCTCAAATCGACCATCGATCACTCTGCCATTTCGCTCGCGGCGGCTATACGCGCGATGGCATCCGAGGGTGAAAATACTCCGCGCTCGCTGATGCCGATGCTGCTGCCCTTTCCTCTTCTTCTTTTTTTCTCTTCTCTCTTCACGCCTCGCGCATTCGCAGCTCTCGATTCCAGCGCCCGCGCAGATAATATCCGTATACCTAGCTGTAAACCGGGAGGGGGGTTGCTGAAAAACAGAGAGAAAACGAGGGAGGGTCTTTTCTCTTATCCGAGAGGGGGATGCGCCCAGCGTTTTCTCGTTTCAGTTAGCGCGCTGTCGAGATATGTATACGCGTATACCGCGGATGCTTGATGAGGCGGAAAAGCCGTTGCGAGAAGTCCGTCGCTGGAAAGATGTGTTTTTGAGTGTTATAAGTGGAGGATTCTAGGCTGCGAAGTTTTTGGCAAGGAGAAGTCGCTTAGTCATCGAGATTTGTAAGGTTGGAAATGCGTTTTCTGTTCCAGACGGTGACCGGTTCTAAGTTCTATTCAGCGGAGAATGTATAATTAGATGGAACGTCAACGCGATAAATATGGCAAAAAGGATTTACTTATTTTAAGAACAAATTTAGCTTATAATTAGATGCAATAAATTTAAAAATGGTATTTCTCTTATGTTTAGGGCTGAAATAATAGGCCATACAGACAAGGAATTCACAAGTGTATTTTTGCCTTAAAAATTGACCAAGCTTTATTGCGAGTTCTAAATATTTCACTCAGCGTATATAATCTTCTGCATCTGCCACTTATACTATCAAGATTTCACTCAATTACTCGAAACGAAAAAAACTTATCGTTCCATTGTAATAGACCAAATACTTGTATAATAGATAGCCTTGAAACATCTATTGATCAATTTCAATAATGTTCTTTCTACATTTTGTATTATCAAACTGACAGTATAATTATTACATTGTTAAAGCTCAGAGTATAAATCTTCCTCAATGGAACTAATTTTTCAATTCTCCTCATAAACTTCCCATCGTAAACATAATTGACTCAGTGCCTATATCAATAAACCCGTCATCTTTATGCAGGACTTCTTTTAAAAAATCGTAAAATCACTTAGACAATCCGCGCACAATGAAGAAGATCGCTTCGATGAAAAAGTGGCACTGCCGCGCCAGTACAAGCAAGACCACGAAGAACGCTGATGGAAATGGCTGGCCTCGGTAATGGACAGGAAAGGGAATTACAAGCGAAAGGGGTCGAAAAAGCCCAGAGTCAGAGAGCGAGAGACGCGCCACGCGATGCGAACCAAAGGAAGCGACTTCTTTCGCAAAAGTATAAAGCACGAGAGTCGCGCGCTCATAAATTTTACGACGGCGTGATTGGTAAAGCGACTACTACTGCATGCCGTAGTTATAGGTACCTGCCCCCCGGTGCAGCGAATGGACCCTATCCATCTCAATTCCAGCGGTCTGACGTGCGTCGTCGAGTCTACGTCCGCGTTAGCGTGCAGTTCTGCAGTGCAGGCCGCCGACCGGCGGACCAAGGAAACGAGAAAAGAGTTACTAGCGCGGGAACAATAGCGCGTAGTGGATGGTAGAGTACAGTGTATGTGTATGGAGTACTGCTAGCGTCCGTGCGGCTTTGTAAGTCCTCTCGTGAAATTTTTATAGAGGGTTGGCTACGATGTATTTGCTAGCGATCTTTCTGTATTGTGTGATTTCAATGAATTGCGATGGTTAGACTTGGGCATTTCTTCTGACAAATTCAATGTTTGAATCTACTTGCAGACATAAATATTTATGCTTCTGTGTTTCATTCTAATTATTCTACACGCAGAAATAAATTTTACTATTGACTTTTAATTGATAAGCTAACGTTTCGGTTATTTAATAGGTGTAAGTGTAGGAATAATTTTTACTAAATACATCAAGATCTTATGTGTCTGCTAGTAAAAACTTTAGTTACGTGATTAAAATATTATATCAACGTTATTAACAGCAATTAGTAATTTTGTTTATTTTCTTAGTCTGGCGCTGATTGATGTAAATTCATGAAGAGACTGAATAAAGAGAGAATTTCTGTCGACTTTGAACCTTCGTCTGAAAAGTTACCGTACATTTTATATCAGACTATATCAGTGTTAGAGTAAAACCACAATACTAACCATTGTTAATCACTAGCATGTATATTCTAAATGTATTTTTAAAAAAAATGTATTTTACTGCGTCGAAATGCCAGGATAATAATATACTAATGATACTAATATAATGATAATAATTATTTTTATTTTCAGCGTTTGTTCCCTTGGTAAAGACCAACAAAAAACCAAATTATTATAAATATTTATACTAAAATTTAAGAACATATTTATTATTTACACTTTAATTATATGCTTTTCATAGTACGCAAAAATAGAAATGTCAAAGAATTTAAAGCAAACAGGCAACTCTTACTCCGAACATTGCTCCCAGAAAAGTTCACATAAATTCTCTACAAAGGCTACAGCGTGTACGCGTTCCTTTTTTCCGTCTCGCAAGGCATGAGCAGCTTTCGGATTGTGTAAAATTCACTCGGCTTAATAACATTTTCCAATTCGGCGAGACTGCTCGCTCTCACTGCAGCACGGAATTGATCTTCCTAAGCGAATGCAGTATCACTTCTGCTCAGGAAAGTTGCGTGTGGGATAGAAATATATATACATGTATAGAAGAGCGCGAGACTCTACCCGACCCTCGGTACGAAATCTCATGCAAAGACGTCGCGCAAACATCTTACATATTTCTCCGGACAAAACCAACAACAGCCGAGTTCCCCTGAAAGTCGCGAAAACTTGTGTAATCCCCGAGGCCGGGGACGAGCTTAGATTCGGCGGAGAAAATTGAATTAGTAAAGTTTTTGGTTTCTAACGCTCACTTTGTCCGGCGTTTCTCAATGGACTGACAAATCGTTAAGGAAGTTTAAGAAATACCGCGAAGTTTGCTCTTATTTGCATATTTGAAGTATTGGGAAATGCTTTTGATTATGATAAGCTCATTCGGTGTGAGACTAATGTTTTATGGAACGCAGGGATGATTTAATGTTGTATGTGCGGCGATGAAAGTTTAGTCAAAGTAAATGGTTGGGGCAATGTCCGACGAATTCGTGTTACTTCATGATAAGTGAAAACAATTTTATATTAGTATTTATATTCAATATTTTTTACTTTAAGCATAGCTTAGATGAAAACCTAATTTTCGTAGTTTAATTTTTAGGAGAAGAGAACTGCAAATATTGATTTATTTAATTTAATATGATAAAAGCAGGCTTTCTCTTTATACGCATTTATCTAATACGTTTTTCATTTTCTACTTTGCAGATATTTTTTTCAATAAATATATAGTACGGAACCAAAATAAGAAAAATATTAATATATAAAAACATGACTTTTTATATGCAAATGTTTACGTTTAAGAAGTCTGTTGAATAAGGGTTATTTTTTATTTTTCATTATTTTTATTGAATGAAAAATTAATTTCTTCCCTAAAACTAACTCTAAAAGACGTTTGATATATTAGAGACCGTCCATAAATTACATAAGATTTTAAGGAGGAGGCAGGGACTTTATTATTATTCTTAGACTAAAATGTCTTAAATGAACATGTCTTATGTGGGAAGGGGGGGGGGGTCTAAAATTTTCAAAAAAAGCTTTTCGCAATTTATGGACAGCTCCTTAGATAAAAAATGTACTTTGAAATGTATAAATAATAAACGTAAACATATTTATAAACAATAATATATATATATATATATATCTATATATATATATATGTATATGTAAAATTATATGATAAAAGAAGTTTATCCGGTAAATTATTCTCTTGAATCTCAAAAATTTTTTTGCAATACTAATGATCAGTTAGAAATCAGAAATTTATTCATCAAGCGATCTTCCCGCTATTCCATTTAACCAAATCTCTGATAAATCATACCCCCTAAAAAAATCTTTAAAAATCATCTTTTAACACCTCTCTATAACTCTATTTCATCACTGCCATCACTGTCCACTCACTCCCATAGCTTCAATCTCAAAGCACACGGCACCAGTCGCTCCGCCAGCCCCTCAACTGTATAAAAAGAAATATATACATAGAACGTAATTTTTTTCACGCGGACGACGACGAGCGAGCGTCCGAGCCGATATCCTCGCGCCAGGATTCTTTTGACGATTAGCGCTGTGCGCCCGCGCGCGTCAAGCAGTGCTGCTGCAATTACGAGCACGCGTGGCGCTGCGCGTACGGTGCCGGACATAAACCGGGACATAAACTGCCTATACACCGGTGCAAGGCTGGCGGAGCGCATAAAGCACGAAATACGAAATACGAAATGCAATGCTCTGTGACAGATGCCGCGTTTATTAACGCGGCGAGACTGCGTGCAATGCGTGCAGTAGTGCATGCAGGCACCTTTCTTTTTCTCAGTGAGTATTGGTATTCTGCAAGGGAGGTGCGAGGTACGTGTGAAGGGGGGTGTGTGCGTAACGATCGGCGTAATTACCTGTGGAGTTTTTTCTTTTTTATCGGAAATGTAACTTTGCGCTTTTTTAAGTTTAGCTTGAGAGAGTCTCGAGCAGTTTTGGATTTACATTGATCTGTTGGATTATTAGAAAGCTTGTATATTTTTTTAATCAAAAACGCATATTTACTTATTGCTTTGCTTCCTTAAATAGATTTTAATTTCAATTTTAATTTAATTACTATGCATTTTTTCAACCTCTCTCATTTCTATATCAAAATGTTATTTAAATTATAATGCATTCATACTATTCTGGGTATGAATGTAGATTTAAAAATAAAAATCATTTAAAAAATAATACTTGAGTCTTAAAAATCTATAAATTTTAACAAATATTTATTTTATGTAATCTTTACATATTTTAACATATCTTTTTGACGAATTTTGCAATGAAAAAAAAATTTTAAAATTATTTAGATAACCTACATATCTCCGATATTTCTATATAGACCGAATTAGTTAACGAAATAAGCCTTTATTTTAAAGAATTATATATAAAAACATATTTTTTTCAGATATCAATCAATTTTATTACCTGAATACTTACAGAAATATAGCTAGGAATACCAATGTTCAGTAAAAATTTTATTAACCTTTAGTTACCCCACGTATTTTAACTTGCGGTGTTACCTCGTGCGGTCAAAAGGGAACAATCCATATTCTCGAGCCTGTATGTCTGGTAAAAGACTAATTCACTAAAATTACTTTCAATCCATAGCTTATTTCATACGCATGCAGACTATACTGGTTAGAATGTCGTAAAACGATTGTTCTCAAAAAAATGTTCACTAAATCTCAAACATTTCTAAATATATTGAGATTTGTGAAAGAGGTTCTCTTTATTGGTACTTTATTATCTAAAGAAATGGAGAAAAAATAAATCAACTTCACAGAAAAATATTTAAAATAATTTACTTTCTTTTCAGTTGTTTATCTCTTCAAGTGCAAATGAAGGGTGCAAAATATATTTTCAAGTTGTTTTTCAGAGCTGACGTATTTTATAACGCTTCATCTATGGTTTCTACGTTCTTCTGCAGTGTTCACCAAACATATACTAGGTACTCGATCTCTTTGGTGGAAAAAAAAACTCGTGACTTTTGTCAGCGACCATGACGTATGATCGTGCCACGAAAATCGGCCAACGTAAACAACATTGTAAATCTTTTATGTGTAACGTACTATCTCTAGCCTGCTGAATTCAACGCTTTAGGTCAACACTATTTTTTATCCGTCTAGTCAAATTGTCAAAGCTTGAGTTTTGACGATGTTAAAAATCAAGATTAGATTTATTTATGACAAATTTTGCTTCCTTATAGCTTTGTGATGGTAAAAAGAAAAGTTTTGCTAAAAACATGTTAGAAACATGTTTTGAGACATTAGGAGTCGAAGTACACTATTTATAGAAAAAGTCTGTATGGATGTATGTGTGTGTGTGTGTATGCGTGAGTATGCGAGTTCGTGTGCGTGTGCGTGTACGTGTGTGTGTACGTGTGCATGTGCGTGTATATGTGTATTGGTGTGTGTGCGTGCGTGCGTGCGTGCGTGCGTGTGTGTGTGTGTGTGTAAACGGATGTGGATGAAGATTACTGAATATTCAGGGTCAAAATTAATGTTTCAGGGCTGAACGATTTTGCTTTTTAAAAAGAAGAGCGCTGTAAAGAAATATTTGTTGATTTTCTATTTTTTGTTGTCTTTTGGCGACTTTTCGATTTTTTAGTTTAAGTTTTTCGAGTATTTTGGTATGTTTGAAATAATATAATCGATTCACTTTTTTGTGCATTTGAAAGAGCATAAAATTACCTATTTTTTCCGAACCGAAATTTTAAATAAACTACTTTCTTTTTATTTGTTATACACGAAAACGTCGTGTTTTTTTAAACGGTAATATCTGCGAATCATAATACAGAAAATTTTTGAAAAAATTTGAAGTGATTTGGAATATGGATAAGAATATTTTGTAAAACTTTCAAGCCTTTATCCTTTTCCTTTTTCGAAAAACAGTAATTTTGTAAAAAAAATCGTCTTTTTGGCGAAGGATAACTTGAGTGAAATGTCATTATTCCTTCTGAAATTATTCAAATAGGTATCTTTTTACTATCTCTTGAGACTGTTAGAAGCCTATATTATAACGACCTTCACATTCCAAGTTATTTGAGGTTATGTTTTTTTTATTCTTTTTCTATCGTTCATATCTCGAGAACAGTGCGATTATTTTTTACAAACCAGGGCTGATGTAGTTCGTCTTTTAATGAAAATTTTGAATTGAAAAGAAATGTTGAAATTCTTTGATCCGTTTTTGTTTTACAATGATTTCTTTTTTACGATATTCTGAAATCGATGAATCTCTAAGAAGCCGCGGAAAAATGTAATTTAAACTAAATGTGTACTTTTAATAAAAAATTATCTTTTGATAAACCATCAATGATAAATCAGCACATATTTCTTGAGATTCTAATTAAAAAGAGATATAGCAATTTAAATTTATTTATTAGAACAATTAATTTAGTTTGAGGAAGCTAAGTGCCAATAAATTGGCTGCTGTTTTTTCTTTAATCTTTATTTCTTATTATAAGTAACTTGTTTTAAATTTTAGAGCAAAAAGTATTATAACAAAAAGTTTGATACTTGAGAAGTGACATACTGCTGTCTCAGCCTCGAAACCCACGGCCATTCAATAAAACGATAAGAAAAAGTTAGTTACATATTAATATTAGACCATTGATTAAACGCCTATAAAATACACATTTTAATAAATGCAACAAGTAAAAATTGTCACAAAAATTAATTGTTCCCAAAAGAACTCGATTATTCATCAGCACGTCAAAAGACCAACTATAATATTCACTCTAATATAAAAGTGGAAGCGACGTGGAAGCCACCCTCCTATGCAGGCAATCATCGTCGCTCAGCAACGATAAAGTCCTCCGAAAAACAAGAGAACTCAAAAAAGGACTAAACGAAGTATGTATATATACACGAAATCTGCAGCAGAAGATTGAACGCGCAAACCGGAAAAGCGAGAAGGACAGACACTGCGAAGAAAGGGAGAAAGAGAGTTAATCAGAGCGCGAGCCCTTTGGTCGTAAAAAATTTTAATACTCGCGCTCTACCGGCTCGCTTGTGCGATGTCCATTTTCTCTCTCGCTCTTTCTCTCGCACTTCTCCTGTAACCAGTTTTGCCTTTACGCCGGCGCGAGCTCGACATGTATACTCGCACGCGTCGCTGCATCGGACCTTTTGTATCGCGCGGACAGTGAAAAGGGACTCGGCCCTGTTTTTCATTGCATTTTTTATCGATGTAATTCAGCGCGCGCGTACGAGCCTCTTTTTCGCGCGACAATTCACGCCTCGCGATTTCCAAGCGCGAAATTGCGCGCGCGTACACGTGAAAATTGCAAAAGTCGGGACGGTGTAAAATAAAAAAAAAAGGGAAAAGGGAGGTGTTGTAACGCACGTCGAGCTTTGTAACGCAGTGATTAATAATTTCGTCGGGAGCGACGTACTGGAAATTTTTCGCGCCTACGCTTTTTTCGAGAATGCAATGAATGAATGCGTGTTGTTTTTCGAAAAAGCTTTCCTCTCGTGTGAAGTTTTAATTATTTTTGCAAATAGACGGCGCGGGTAACGGCTTTGAAGTACACAAACGAAATGTTTTTTTTTATTAAAATACAGTATTTCTTAATCAAAACTAATTTGAATCTATGAAAGCGCCAATAAATATTTATTAATTAAAATTTTAACTATAGAAACGTTTTAAATTACAATATTACATGAAATGATCAGTATTTGGGCGAATATCTCAATAAAAATATACATTCTTCCAAAAAATCATTATTAAAATTTAAAAACTATATTTTCATACTTCACATCATATTGCCAAAAATTATAATAACGTACTTACTAAACAGTCACTCATGAGATATTTTTTTAATGTTGAAAGAGGAATTTATTGTTGGTTATAAGCCAAATTGTTTTCTTATGGACTGGAGAATCAATCTTCCGAAACAGATATGTGTTCTATCTTATTTACAGTACAAAAACTCACCGACAAAGATATTGTGAATATTTTAATTAATCCAGAAGAGGGAAACTGAAAGCAAGAAACAAAATATACTAAATTAAAATGTCGAGATTGAAAAAAAATACATTTTTTTAAACCTCGTTTGACCAAGTGGGGTGAATTAATCACCCAAACGAAGAAAAATTAAAATATCCAGCGCTTTTACTTCAATACTCGTAAAAACATATATACATTAAATGGGTTTGTGGGGTAGCTGATTATAAATTTGAAGTCTAAATTTTGAAATTCAAAATGGCGCATCTAATATGAGAACGGATTCGTAATCAGCGACATCCAAAACCCCTGTATACCATTTTTTAGATTAAATATCAAATATACTAAATTTATCTGATCTGATTTATAAGTAACAACGCATTTCGATTCGCTGCCTGTGCAACAGAAAAAAAACGAAGAGAGCAAAGTAGAGAAGGGAGGAGTAAGCTCGAGTGCAGCGGCTAGAGTGAATGAAAAAAAAGAGTAAATACATCCCGGGGTCGAAGCTTTTTTCATTTCCATCTAGTATGATCGAAACGAATTCTCAATTAAGCGGGAGTCGGCATGTTGTACGAAACTTCGATCGGTCGGCCGGGCCGGACGCCGAGGCGCGCACACGATGGCCAAACCAGATTCAAAATTTATGCCGCGGAAATCTCGAAAAATGTGGGTGCACGATTTTTTCGCTTCAATCTGGCGTCGGTGTTTTATTTTCGAGCACGATTCTTCTTTTTCGGTAAACGTGAAAAGGTTTTATTGCGCGCTGAACTCCCGCTAAAATTCAAGCCCCGCGGTTTACCGGGTTTGTTCCCACTTTTTGGGAAGCTTTCATTTAGAATTAAGTTCTTGTTATATCGGAGTTTAAAAAGTCAGGATATAAGTGTAAAATCTGGTTCATAGATCGTATCGTTTTAAGCAGGCAAAAGTTTTAATTTAGATAAATAAAAGATTTTCTCTGTATTCGATTATCATTTAATTTCAGTCCTCGCGACGATTAACTCTTTGTGAATATGAACAAGAGTTATTGATACATCCTAAATCTACTTAGTAACTAACATATATCCACACTAAAAAAACCTTTTTATGCTTTTTAACGAAAATGCCGTTATTGTTCTTTTTTTAACAAATAAAGAAGTATAACATTTATACAAATTATAAATGAAGATGAAACTAATTGTTCCGCGATAAAATCGACTCACAAAACAAATATTATTTTCTATAAATTAACAAATTTATCAAAATATAAATAAGTATAATATTTTATATACCGTTATATTAACTCCTGTTACAAGTCGCGTTAAAATAAACGTCTTATTGAATTAATATGCGGTTTCTACATTTATTAAATAAATTTTAGAGAACACGAATAGCGATTTCTTCTTTTTCTCAAATAATAAATGATTTGCATTTTTAAGTAGTGTAGATTCTTGATTTGTTTTTAATTCTCTATTCGGTACCATTTTTAAAATAAATAAATCTGAAGTCAAAAAGATAATATTATGTTTTTTTCTCCTGGCACGATAATATCTTGCATTGTGCAGGAACAACTCCAAAAAGCCAACCACTCAAAATAAGAGTCAACGACCAAAAAAAAGGCAGAACAGCAGGCGCAACAAAAAAATACATCCACGATATATCACAGCGTCTCTAATAAACGCCCGCATATGCCTTGGCTCGCAACGTCCCAGCCTCGCGTACAACGCAGCTCCGTACCCCCGTGATGCGTTATGTATTTCCATCTGCATTGTGCGCGCGGAGTACAAGAAGCGCAGAGGCCGGGGCGCCCATTGAAAAGCCGATATAGAGCTCACGCGCCGCAGGATTATCGCGGTATCCCGTGCGCGGTCACGCTCGCGCGTGTATCCACCTGCGAGGGATTTTTATATGGGCCATCGCGGCGACGTGCTCCCTTTTCTTTCTGTCTCTGTCGCTCGGCGTATACTTTGCACTTCGTGCCTCGCCCGAGCCCCGATTACTTTGCGCGCCTGTCGACATTCGTGTCGCTCGATTCGAGGCCGACGCCAGATTGAGGCTGCGATCTCAAAACGTGTAGTTTGACTATAGTGCTACGTACGTACTCGATTCGGTTGTTGCGGGCTGATGCTTTGTAACGTGTATATAGGGCAAGTGACCACTCTACGTACAATTTATTTAATCTTTCTTTTTTTTTTTTTTTTTTTTTATTATTATTTAACGTCGCCATGTTTGTGCTTCCATATGGTGCTAATCGACGACAGGGATCTGCGGTGTGTTTGTAAACAAAGCACATGTAATTTTTACAGAGGTGCTTGTATCAATCGGCAGAGACTAGGATTCGAACCCGGGTCACCGGCGTGGGAATCCGACACTCTACCGACTGAGCCGCCGCAGGCCCCTCTTTCTTTTTTTATTCAAAAAAGAGATTTTAGAAACTTATTAATATAAAATGAAGATGAATATTGATATTGCCGAAAATCTCAACGTGCTATTACAAGTGCTGACTATTGAAATACCACCAAGAAATATATGAACTGTAGTCTTTAAGTATAATTTACTTTTAATTACTTTAGTAACTCTTCTTTCTTGACTCTTAAGTGTGATACATTGATAAAAATTCCATAGCAAAATTGAAATTTATACAATTATGGGGACAGACTAGATTTCCAATAAAAATTAGTATATATTCGCAGCCATGTAGAAAAATTATAATATGGAATTTGTTACTATTTATATAAATTCAATTATATTCGCAATATGCAAACAAATTAGTAATTTCTGCTATGTTATTTCTCTCAATGTACATATAGTGAACACTTAGAAAATTAATAATCGTTTAGTGTAGTGTTTTATATAGAAGATTATCTAATAAAAATTTCGATAACACTACATTGCAGGTCAATGGTAAAAATATATGATATATAAATCTTTTAATAGCTGATGTAAATTCACATTGAAAATAAATTATTATTATTATCCCTTTGGCTTTCAGGTAGAATAGATTAAAGAAGCTGAATATTTGATCCGTCATATTACATCAACCATATTGAATTTTGAAATTCGTACTCAGCAACTTTAAAATGATAATGTAATTGTTGTACTAAAAATGTATTTTATTATTTTTTTTCCGGAATTTTCCATCACTGATAGTCAATGGGATGGGTTAATAATGACCCTCGCAATGTTACCGATAATAGTTCAGAATTTGAGTAAAAAGCAGTTATCAGAAAGAATTCATTAAAATCGTCGGAAAAAAAACGCTGACCGTCCCACGGATAAATCCATCAAAGTATCGCCCCCTCATTAGCATCTCATTCGATTTTGTGCGTAATCCAAATCGACAAACCATTACAGGGGAATTTATTGCAGTTCACACTTTTCACAACACCCATCCATTACACGAAAAAAAGAAGGAGAAAGCTGTATCGAGCGAGCGAGAAGAGCAAAAAACTTAATCCCCGCACGATGAAGAAAAAAAAAACGCGTCCATATAAATCCCTTGCCAAGCGTCATACATACGAAAGCGACTCCCCCCTCGGTTGCGCGAGCGCGCTAAATAAACATCTCCCATTTGAAAATCAATGGGGCTATCCTTCTTATATTATATAATCCATTATGCCGCATGAATGGAAGGAACACACTCGCATTATGCCGAGAGCTTAGGCCCGCGTGATCGAGGAGATCCCTATAAGACACTGTTCCACTGCGAGCGATGCCCGAAGAGGGAGTATATATACGCAAGGACAGAGATACGTGTATATATACGTATACCTATAGGTATATACACGCCGAGCCGTAGCGTGGCACAAGTGCACTAAATCGAGCCATTGTCGCGTGACCCGATTCCACGCGCAGGTTGAATCACCTTGTGACAAAGGATCAGCCACCATTGCCGCGCGTTTTGATGTCGAAGGTGCACACCGACGCGCTTATGCGTGTGTGCGGGTAGGCTTCTCACGTGTCTCTTCGATGCCGTGTAGTCTTTAGGATACGGGGGCGAGACGATTAGACTCCAGGTAGATACCAAATATATACTTGCTTGTAACTTGTGAGTGCGCTAAAAGAAATCAAATTGGTTTAAAAAACATTTGAATGTTTGGTACCTACGCAGATTTTTATTGTAAATGAAACCAAAATTAAATTAACAAGGTGACAATCTCACTTCTGGACCAGGGATTTTGATGAGGCTTTGAAAAATATCTTCTGGCCCGCATTGACCGTTGTTTGATCCCAGAATATGAAATACAACTAAAAACATTAGTATTGCTCGTATACCAAATGATAAGAATATTGCATACATATACTACTAATGTTTAGTTTGCTTCACCCTTGGTACACAGCATACTATTTAATACTTGAATTAAGATATATCAAAAATATAAGAAACCGCTGTGGATATAATAATTACTTTGAATAATCTTTTGCTTTTGTTTAATTCTAGTGCATTTTGTAATTGAATAATTTAAAAAGAATGCACTGCACTAAACCCGTTTTTGTTAATAAATATTAACGTGCCTCATGAAAGTCAATTGTATCCGTCTTACCCCGGTCTCCCCTAGGAATCGAAAACCTCAAGCAGAGCTACAACATGAAAAAGAAGATACAGTGAAAAAGAAGGCAACCCGGCGATGCTCTGCGTCCATGGGAATCTTCTGAACGAATAGTCGACGATCAGTCAGCCTCCTTTTTACGCCTTCCCGCCCCTTCGCCCTCGCCGTCTTCGTCTCTGTATAAACTTCGCTCTTCGATGCGGAAGAAAAGAATTGACAGTGCCTCTGCTATAAATGTGACACGCGCACGTTACCGTTTTGTCCGAACCGGTTTTCTTTTTTCTGCTTTTTAACGAAAACAGACTGAGAGAGTCAAATCGTTGGAGAAATATAAAGAGGAAGATGCGGACTGCGTGACTCGTCTTCATTAAAAACTTCTTTTCGGTTTGATAGTTCTTTGTCAAGGATTTGTTAAGGTGACTGGGCCGTGAAAAATATGATGATATTTATTACCCCAGGATCTTCTATTCAATATAATGAAGGATTGATCTTTGTTCTACTAATCAGCTTTAGATTTACATCTTATAGCTGTTAAGGAATTTAGATTCATTTGAAATCGTACAGCAATTACGTGAAACCGTTATGTCTGTTATATGTTGAAAACACATTTAAAATTATAGCTACTGTCAATAAATTTAGTAGTTTTGCTAGAAAACTCAAATATTTTGCGGTCAGAATCGTTAATATGTCAGAAATTTTGCAACCATAAAACTCATTTAAAATTTTAAAGCAAAAATACGCTATTAATATAATATAAAATATTTAATATGAAATACTCAGAAGAAATTCTATTGTAAATTCATTAAATATTTCATTATTAAATTAAACGTAGGTTTTTGAATTTCTTTGGCAATTTCAAGGGTTACTATGCATTAGTAAAAAATGTAATTAATGCTTATGAATACATAAAGGAAATCGATGCAGATAGTGTACATAGTAGTATGAACAAACTGCTTTAATATGTAAACGTGCATAGAAGAGAACTTATACTACATTGTATCGTTCCTACAACTGCATTCTGCACGTACAAAGCAAAAGTAAGCGCATGTTGTACTATAAACTATAATCAATAGTTATTAGGTATAATTGCATTTTACAATTTCCCCTCGGGTTGACGTGTAATTAAAGTTTCACCATATAATAACCCCCAACAATGTAATTTATAAGATCGATGCGTCTTTATGAAAATTCATATTTTTAATTTGAAAATTCTATTAACACGAAAAAAGGCTTGTTAGTTAAAATATTTTTGTACGAAAGAGGAAACTTGAAATAAATATAAGTTACAAGAAAGACCGAGTTTGTTGTACATCATTGTTTCATGTATGTTTACATCGACGCCTCATACGAAGATTAATGCATTTCAGATTTTTTAAATCGTCTAGTTTTCATAAGGTGATAATAAACTGATAATAACACCGGTAAAATTTTCCTACAAAGTACACAAATAAAAAATATTGATAAAGTGAACACATTGATGTAGTTTTGAAATTTGAAAACATATTATTTTTTTTATAAGCGTAAAATGAAATAATGCCTTTGTTCGGAAAATTGAAATGCATTAGTCTTCATATGAACCGTCAGTATATTCATAACATTAACAAATTCATCAAATTTTTCTATTTGCTTCTATCTGATTAATCTAATTTATAATAGCACCCGCTACCCTAAATGTAAACAATTTAAGGTGGAGTTATAATAAAATTGAAAACTTTTTAATATTCCATATTTTATTCTCCAAACGTTGTGCATATACTTGACATCAAAAACCAAATTTTTGAGAACCAAATCTTTTCAGCTATTTTTACGGAATATTTTTAGGGTTACTAGTCAGTGCACAAATTTGCTCAAGTCTTCTGCACACTAGATTTAGAAACAGACCAACAAAAAATGTATATGTTTTCTTCAAAGCAAAATAAACATCGTAACTATATCAAATTTTTTTTATACCTGAATACTTTTTTTAAAAGTACAGGACCGTACCCTGGTAGAAACGGTAACCAACTGTTCGCCAAGTATAAATCAAATCGCAATCATTTAGCCAATGGTTTAGCCATCGGTTGGTCAAAAATCCCGTTTATTTATTGACGGAAAAACCATTGTCGTTGGCCAACTGACACTTAATTTTAAAAATCACATAAAAGGAAAATTGTCAGGGTTTTATAATTAAAATAGTTAGATAAAACTGCATAAAACATTGTCTCGTTGATACAATGTTGCAAAATCACATACAGAAAAGAACTTTACTTTATAAAAGTAGGTTATAATAAATATACAGTTATCAGATTTTGAGGTTAAATTATTAAATATCAATATGTCAAAGTCAATTATTAAATGAATTAATAAATAAATTATTAAATTGATGCATGATTTTTAAAGTCAAATGATAATTAAAAATTTATTTAATTAAAAATATATTGGAATAGAGTTATGTAAACATTTATAAAATACAAATTTATTTAGCATATAATTTATTCAAATGTTTTTATATTATATTTATTGTTAAGGATTATGGGAGCAGAGAAATGAGAACACTTGTTGAATCACTTTGTAATTCACTATTTTACTTTGCTGAATGATAAACAAATTCGCTAGCTTCACGAACTTTTTCCCCTTGTAGATATTCTTTAGAACGCTTCGTACTACAATTCATATTATATAAAGTATTCAATAATATCAGAAATGCAGACAACAAAGATGATAAGACGTTACACAACTTTTCTGTTAGACGCTTTGCTCCGTTTTCCGGATGTGGACGAATTATGCTATGTGTACCTAACCTTTTATGAATTTTATCGGTTATACTTTTCACAATAGAATCGTTTCTTACGTAATTGTATTTTTATTTTTTTATTGTTTTATATATATATATATATATATTTATAAAACAATAAAAAAATAAAAATACATATATATATATATATATATATATATATATATATATATATATATATATATATATATATAAATAAATAATTCTTATTTATACGTTATATTATATACTAAAATCATATTTTGCTCTTTTTGCTTAGAAATATACAAATACTTCTATTTGGTGCAATAATGTCCAAAGAGTAAAAAAAATATATAAATAAAAATGAAAGGATCGACAAAATTTCACTATAACTCTACCTTAAAACAATTAATAATGTACCAATAATAATGATCTCTCCAGTAAATGAAAAGCTTAACAAATAAATCAAATTTCAGCGAGAAAGGAAAACGGTAGAATAATACTC
Source organism: Gastracanthus pulcherrimus (assembly GCA_949152435.1). Lineage (NCBI taxonomy): Eukaryota > Metazoa > Arthropoda > Insecta > Hymenoptera > Pteromalidae > Gastracanthus > Gastracanthus pulcherrimus. The sequence continues at coordinate 28,001,774 of OX424573.1, read as the reverse complement.
TAACGGAATTACAACATTATTATAGAAATCGTCTCGTCCGATCCGCTGACACTTCCTATTTATCTCACTTAGCCATCGCACCACCACAACATCGAATCGAATTAATAAACTCGAGTTCGTCTATTACACAATGTACACATACAATTCCACTTACGCAGCGTAATTTATGTCCGAACCATACAGTACCAATCTCTCTCGCTCTCATCCAAAGAATGTTTCGTTAACAAGAAGACGCAGCTGCAGCAACATCGAGCCGCCCCGAAAGAAAGAATTGATTCCCAAACGCATCTAAAGGGATCTCGCGCTCGCTCGCATACACGCATCAACCGAGAATGTTGCGGCTCATTACCATCTCGCGCAACACATTGTACATGACATATACACAAATCAAACGTTTGCTCTCTTCTGTCCTCTATGATCGTTATCTGAGAGAGAAATTTCTGTGGGGCTACAGTATACTCACTCAAAAATCAGAAGACGTGATTTTCTTGAGTCCCTTTGATTTCTCATGTCGGGGTTGTAACGTACAAAGAAAGTGTAAAAATTATAGGGAAGAAAAGATCCAATTTTTACACTCATTCATGACCGTTTATTTGATCTCCCTACAATAATTTCAAGAGTGCGCTTCTTTATAAAATAATGGAAAATAAAAGTTTAAGATGTCGGCCATTTAGGAGCGCAAGTCGTTGACATCTTGCGGCCGACCATTTTGCCACTTAAATTTTTTCACAATTTTGAATCTTTCGTAACTTTTAATCCAAATATCCTTAATGATGCTCCGACTACTGAAATTAAAGATTTTAATGTATAATACATCATGTAAATTACTCTAGACTTCAATAAGACTTAAAATTAAAAAATTTTATTCATAAAATTTGTTTCTTTATATTTGCTATTATAATTTTAGTACTTCATTTTATGAATAAAATTTCTTTAATATAATGATTAAGATATATATAGAATCTATAATTAATTCAAGATGCCAAAGAAAAAGTAATAAAAAAAAGAATTTATTTCTCATTGAACGAAATAGAAAATGATATAAATGATTTATGTATTACTAGTATTATTATCATTATTATACTTAAAAACGAAGTTATAGAATATATAAAACAAAAGATTAACCGGGAGGATTTAACGAAATTTTTAATATTTAATTATTTTGGTGTGCTCACTTGACATGAAATCACCCATGTGTATGTATGTATGTCGAGGGCCTCGATAAAACTAAATAATTTTCTACCAGGGTAAATACATTTAAATACATCATTTTCGATACATAGTTTGCAGTAACACACAATTCATACCTCTATTTTTCTCCGTTTATGATAAAGGTTAATTGCACTTCTATTTCATTTCATAATCCATAAAGCTGAATATTGCAGAAACTCATCACAATGTATAATCTAAGGATAGACGAGACTTTTTTCCGTACTCTAAACTCCCGATCTCATTTTCTCTTACAATATCAATGTCATAGTGATTGCATATTTTCTTCAACGCGGCTCGATAACAAATTTATAGTCAACTTGATGTATATATTATAAGACGGTTATAGTGAAACAGGGGGTTACAGTGAACGGAAAAATAAACAGCATCTTTAAAAATAAGCTTATACTGAACAAATTTAAATAGGCTGTTTTAGATTCGCAACTTGCGCTAAACCAAGATTTACACCTCTATTTTTCTCCATTTATGATAAAGGTTGATTGCATTTGTAAAGAACGGGGATAGAATATAAATAACCTACGGCATTAGATGCTGATAAATAACAAATTATAAAACATACATTATTTTATTATTATTATAATGGCCAGGTAATAATGGTTAGCAGTAAAAAATAGTGCTTGAATCACCGCAGGATGCGTACAAATTTGTTCAGAGCATATTTTAAACTTCAAACTCGACTCTTTTTCAGTTCCCGTTTAATTCGCTGTAACCGATATCGTATTCTTAAACTACTAAAATATTGTATTTACATTTATTGGCCGTTATTATGATTACCGATTCACAGCTCGACTTCGCAAAGAATCGAATTTTTCTCAATTATTGTGAGTCGTATTATTTCACATTTGATTTTCGCAAAAACATACATTTAACGCATAATAAACCTCTTTGTCATCATTATTTCATCTCATAACCCGTAAAACGCAAGACTGCAGAAACTCATTACAATAAATATTTTCAATGTCTAATATTTAATAATTTATTAAATATTAAATTTTATTTTACATAATTAAGATGATATAATTTAATCATTCACTTTTGACAAAAATATTTTCTCCGGAGTAATTGAATTATAGGTTTAAGATTATATTATTTATTATTGCTATTGCGTATTGAGTATAATTGATGTGTATGAGTCTGCTATTTATATTTCATTTGATGATTTCCTACGCTTTTCTATTGACATCCTCCTGAATTCGGAGAGTGAATGACCCCTCTGAGTCTTGGCCACTCTTCCAAATCATCCGGGGGCGCATTATTTTAACGATTTACCGGGCAGTCGCACAATGGCGCGCGCGCATACCCAAGGAGTGAGCAAGCCGCACGCGAGAGAAGAAGCAAAAGAAAAGAAGTGGGTGCAGGTATGGGCTGCGGTCGGACGCAGAGTCTGAATGAGGCCCTAATGGATTCAGAAGTGCCTGTGTTTTCTCAAAGGGAAGAGCCAATATAACGCCGCACTGATTTATATCTTTTCACGACGAATGACACGCGCGCTGTAATATCGTTTGACCCCGAGGCCGGAGGCTCTCGTCGGAGTTCAAGCGTATGCAAAGCCGCCGTGACGATTCGGTCTCGCGGTTGACCCGGAATGCGAGCGAGATGTGCATGCTGGAGTGATGCCTGCGGTCCGGCTCAAAAGACAAATATTCAAGATTCAAATCGATCATTATTCAATTGTGGAAACTTTCATTGAGATAAGAGCTCAGTGGTGGTTTGATTTACCTAATTTATATTCTTTTTTGTTAAAATTAAATTTTGTATATTATTAAATAAAAATTAAACAATTATTTATCGCGAGATTCTGTGATATTTGTGCTCCCATATGGTGCTAATCGACGACAGGGATCTGCGGTGTGTTTGTAAACAAAGAACATGCAATTATTACAGAGGTGTTTGTATCAATCGGCAGAGGCGTGGGAACCCGACACTCTACCGACTGAGCGACCGCGTAAGCCCCAACTGGCGTGATTCATTTGACACTTTCAATAAATAAAATACATTTTGTATACTATAACAAAAATAACTCAGTTAATATTTTTAAATTTCGCTGTTAAAATAAATTGAGAGAAAAAATTAGTAACCATTACTAGACTCTCTAGTAAATCCAATATGATGTAGGAAATTTTCGCTCATTGCTATAAAATTTAGGATTGAATACTAGACGTGTTGTTTTGAGTGCCAATTGTATCTTATTTTGGTTGTACCAGACTCAGTACTAGACATTCGCGTAATATTTTCTATCCTGCTAAGGAATAGATACTTATATATTATAACTTATATATAAAGGTACACTGACAAAAGGGATTCGGTATCACACCAATACTTTTATATTTATATGATAACTATACCGGTATTGCTTGAGTAACCATACATATGGCTGTCTTAGCTATATTGGGGTTAGCGTTGATATGGTATGGTTGTCTCAGAAAAATAATATAGTTATGAGAGCAATAACAAAGTATTGTTGCTGGAGCAATACGTAGTTTAGTTCGATCAACCAGATTAATTCAATTAATTAAAATAATTGAACTCAGTTCTAGGTCGGCTGTGAATCATTACTAACCGTACCACATCATATTTTTTTCCAAGAGAGTCTTGTAATCATTCCTACCCCCTGGCAGTAGCCGTTACTACTTTTTCTTTATCAGTGTAATAAATTAAAAAGTTAGTTTGACCTTTTATAAAACTGGCACTAAGAAATTATTTAATATTTTCTGAACGCATGATTAAAATGTTTAGTAACACTTAATGTTTCTTTTTGTTGCGTATTATCCAATATAAAGGAAATGAGTACTTCATTTGATAATAATAATTAATATAATCTCTTTTAATTGATATTATACAATCTACAAAACTTAATATTAACTCTTAAAGAAATATTGGATCATTATAAACGCAGCAAATTTTCATAATTGCATTATCTTATTATTATGCTATGACTACTTTCACTTATACTTTTAATTTTTATAAACAAAAGGTTGAAAAATCAACAAAAAGATTTTTGTTACAATGGCAAAAGTTTTGATAGAATCACAAAGAGCAATATCTCTTGGTGTAGAAGTTTGAGGTGGAGCGAGCCTTGGCTTTTCATGAAACGAAGCCACAGGGGGTCTCATCTTGATAGAACGACTGAAAACTTCTCTTACGGATGGCTGAGCAGCGAGTGAACGGATCTTTTTAGATGATCGATTCCAGTAAATGCATTTTAAATTAAGGGATCTACATGCACTCGCATTACACTGTGAAATATTCATTAGAAAAGGATAGTGCTGTGTTGTTAATATTAGTGTCAAGTGTTCAGCTACTTTAGAAAAGTTAATTCTAACATTAGTTTGAACGATTAATAGGGAGTTTTTTTTATTATAGTAATTTCAAATAATATATGTATCGTATCTTTTAAGTGAATATACATATTTATGTTATTAGTATAGTTATTTATATAGGTCTATTCATTTTTCAATAATAAATGATGTCTCAATAAAATTTATAAAGAAAAATGGTCATATAAAGCGTTGAAATTTCAATACATATATTCAAAGATTTGATTTAGGATTTTCTTGTTAATAAATTTATTTATTCTATCTTATTTTATTTATTATAATTGTGGATAGTTAAGGAGGTAGAATACTATAAATAATAGGCGCTGCAAAAAAACAAATAAAACAAAAGAAACAGAGCGTACAAATATATGATTAAAAAAAGAATAAAACATAGTTACAACATCATTCAAAATTAAAGAAAATGCATGTGCTGATTTTAAAGTTAAAATAGATATATACTAAATATGTATACTAAAGCATTATTTACACAATTATCGAGATTATTATCAACATGAAAACTCCATGTTATGCAATCCTAAATTTGTCTGCAATAATTTGAGCTTGAAATGTTCATCTCGATAATGTCCCGTAAAAATAAAGGACAGATAATAAACAAACATAGGAGAGGAAATGAAGGTCATAAAAGCCACCCTCGGGAGAAAAAAAATGAGGAGCGAATCAGCGCGGAGACAGGATAAAGATTACGAGCTCGCATCTCCCGATCAAAACCGCGCGCAAAGCAGGCACGCAGACAGGGTCATTTTATCTGTCGCCGTTACTCGGGAGGGGGTGGAGGGCTCGAACCAGGCTTCTTTTTCGCGGGCGAACGCTGCAGCGGAGGCAGCATTTAATGGTAACAATTAAAAGCGCCGCGCGGCATTCGGGCGAAACTAATTATTGCGGCCGTACGGCTTTTACGATCAGCGTCTGTCTCTTCCTCGCTCGGCTCATTTCCTCGCGGACGAGCTGAACTTCTCGCCGCGCCATCCTTATTCCCGCGAAAACTTATTTATCTCCGGCTTCTTTTTTTTCTTACCTCCTTCGCTCGTTCGGCTAGGGTTGATAATGCCGAATAGGGATGCGCCTTGCCGCGGCCGCCGTTTATTATTCCTCGCGATTTCAAAGTCGCTAATTAGCTAATTAGGAATGATCCGCTTTTTTCGCTGTTCGCCAAGATTTATTGTTCGACTGAAGTTTCTATGGGTATTCGAATCTTTTACGAAAGCTGAGAACCCAAGTTCGTATTATTACAATTTTTAAATACTAATTATTTAAGATCTTTCTGATATAAGCTATTGATAATAGAATTAAAACTTTTTGTTCCTTTGTTAGAGTATGCACTTTTATTTAAGAAACTAAAATTGTGCATGGATTTACAAATCAATATTCATTTTTACTACTAAATCTGTAATTTTCTTTTTTAATTGAATATTTTTAGATAATTAATATCTATTGCGCAAAACATCGTAACATGTAACAATTAACAGCATTGTGTACGTCTTACGATATTCTACTAATGTCCTATATCTTATATTCTATAATCTTCTAGAAAATTATAAAATCTATAATCTTATGATCTTATATATTATATATTGATCTTATATATTGTCTTATAATAATGATTGTTATTTAACACGGAAATTGTACTTCATGAGTATAGCTTGTATGAACTTCAATATGCTCTCGACAAAATATGTGTATTAAAAAATTATGGATTTAAAACGCGTATACATGGGAATTTCATAAAAGTTTTGGGGTGAAATTTCGAAGTATTAGTCATTCAACGACGAGAATTCATATCTAGCGGGATTCACACATAACATTAAACTGTGCACGTACCTTGTTAGCATATTATCTCTCCGCCGAACCCGGTGTAATTATGCGTGAGTACATGACTGGCACGCGACTCGTATCTGATAGTAAAAAGATGAGCCGTGGCACGTACCAGCTGACGTGGGAAGTTTCGGATTGCCGCTCGATATAATTATTCACATTCAGCGACGATTTGCTCGCCGCGACCCGGATAACATCAAACTCGAGTTTCAATCAATTAAGGTTACGCACGATACCGATAAGCGCCATTGTCATGCTAGAAATATTACGGAAAATTACCTTTTCTAGCTGATCCTGCGATAAATTCGTAAAGCGGTAATAACGTGAAATATTAGAATCATAATGGTTGTCTTAAAAATCTAAATACTCTACTATTATACACATATTGCTTATTAAATTCATTTCAATCGCAAGCGTTAGATCATAGATGATCATTAAGGAAAAATCAATTGAAAAACATAACTAAAATTTAATAATTTTATGTACATTGAACCATATACGATTTAATGAACTATTTAAAATATTTTTCATAAAAATGTAATAAATATTCTGTTACAGGTTACAGTAACGAAGAATGTATGACTTAACTCATGTATAATATTAATTATAATATTAGGATAACTAACATGTACAAACATGCTGCTTTAATTAAAAAACTCATTTGACGGAAAGTAATTAGTCCTGCGACAAACCGAATGCTCGTCATTAATAATTTGCTAGAGCAGTACTTTATACATACGAGCATGCATTACCGCACTGCTCTTTTTAATAAAAGCGACAACGCGACGTACTCTCTAATTTCGTTTACAGCGGGGCGTGAAGAATTTAAACGCGCACTTGCGCTCTCTCTCTCTCTCTCTCTTTCTCTCTCTCTCTCTCTCTCTCGTCCCAATGCCGAGTGCGCATTTCTTTCAATCCAATCGACGCTACGCCCTTCGCATAATAAAACGAGCGCGCTCGCGCTCGTCGAATTCCGCCGTAATCGTACCGATTACGAGCCTCTCGCTATCTCTCACTCTTTACACCCCCTCTTTCTCGCTCTCGCGCTTCTTTTTATTTTACTATCTCCTTCTATCTCCCCCGCGTTCCGGGCACAGTGAAATTACAAAGGTCCGCGCGCGTGTATCGGCACCTTCGGCCGATTTTATCCGCGCCGAAACGAGCCGCACCGCGCCGCGCGGATTAAAAAGAGAGAACGCCGCCGCGTCTCAAAATCGTCGGCGGTAATTTTCGTCCTGGCTAGTCGCGAAATGAAATCGTTGGAATTTGTACGAGCAAACGTTGGCGTATATAGGGTTGTGTAAGGGCCGATGTAAAAGAGGAGACTCGACGCGACGAGGAGCCGCTTTCGCAACGATCGTGCGCGCGCCTTTTTTAAGGGCAGCTTGCCGAGCGTTTCAAGGGGCGATTCAATTCGTTCATTGGGTGTTTCACTTTATTAAACGATTCGGTTGTCGCACTTGCTTGCTGTTTTATTTGGTGAGACTCTTTTTCTTCAGATTTTTAGAGAAATTACATGCGCGACTTTCAGCGCGGGTGATAATATAAGACGATTTTCACGATTTAAAAAAGAACGAATGAAAATTTTAAAAATACTACAAGTTTCTAATGTTTTTTTCACTTATGAAGAATCGCAACGAATGCAAAAATTAGCTTTATTGAATTTTACTTTTCGTAATAATATAAAATACAAAAGAATTTGCAAAAATTAAAGTATTTAAAAATAGATAAATACATTAATGTTTACTGTTTTGTTACTACTAGTATTTGACAAATATTGATTGAACTGTACAACGGTAATCACGCGTATGAACCAATGTCATTTTTTACGATTATCAAAACTAAAACGTTATAGAAGTCTGCGTGCATAAACGCAATATATCAGCTATCATTGATGAACAGAAAAGCACAAATGTAACAAATCTAGCAAAAAATTTCTCATTTCTTAACCATTCTATTCGCCCGTATCATTCCATTTTATCATCTCAAGCGGCAAAAACGCATGCGTCACGAAAAAAGCGTCCTTGCCCTTTCCATAGAATGCACGACGAAGCATTCGCACGTGACAGAAGTCGCAAACGAATACAAATCCCATCCAGCGTAATGTACGAAACTTTTTTCCTGCGCTTTTTTTTCCTCGCTGCACAAAAATACAGAAAATCATGCAAACTACAATCAATATTCCATTCACACTTTGACTAGCAATAAAGCATCTCCTACGCGTAAAAAGTCCGCACAATGCGCGTTTTCGTAAACACGAGAAAAAAGAAAATATGCGTGTACCAAAAAAAGAAAAAGAAGAAAAGAAAAAACAAGAGTGCGAGAGAGCTCTGACGAGTGCAGTCAAGAGCGGCTATATACCACTGGCCATATTGCGTCCGGCGGGATGGACGTGCGATGCACAATAGCCGGGTGAATCGTGTATATAATAGTCACAAAAGAGACGACGGGGTCAAGCATAAAGCATCGGCAGCGGCCCCAAAGGTAGGCTCGCATTCGACTCATGCGGGACTTAACTATAGGTATACACTATAAGCTGTCTGCGAACGCCAAGTGCCCACGAAAGTCGTGCGTCTAGTTCGTGTATAGTCAGCGCGTTTGGCAGTTTTATTATACAGGAAGATGCGTGCAGGAGGAACGGCGGAGAATACAGCCGGAGGCTTTTACCCCCATGCGCGATGGTGTGCCGATTCGACGGTAGTTTGGAGGGTGAAGGCATGGGATTAGGATCTTGCTGTCGGTGCAGGTGTGATTGTAGTTTTATTATATTTTGTTGTCTCGTTGCTGCTTGCGTACAAAGAGAAGGAGACTTTTTATTTGAAGATACTAAATTACCTTTGATTTTTGGAAAATGATATATTTTAGAAAAGTTTTCAACAAAATGTATTGAAACGAACCATAGATTTAATCTACCAAATTTAATGAATTCATTTTCATAATACATTGAAAATCTTAAGTATAAATGATGCTCTCGTAGATTATGAGAGCCAACATGAACATATTAAACTATCAAAACTCATTTCATTTAATAAATATGTGATTTTGAAACGAATGATGGAATTCACAGAAAAGAACTTATAGGCGCAACTTAAAAGTGCAACAAAATTTTATTATATTTTAATGTAAATAATATCTTCTTGACAGTTTTACTATATGAAAGTGACCTACAATGCAATACTGAATATTTTATTGAAAAATACAATAGATTCAAAACACAATAGAAAATAAAATAAAGTAACTAAAGTAAAATAAGGAATACTAATATATCTTTTTTAATAAAAATGTTTTCTACATTATTAAAATAGTAGTAGTAAAAGTTATTATGAAAATCGGTACGTATGGATTCTTAATTGATTCTTTGATAATCTTCAAATTGAACCGTAACTAAAAATAATATATATTTTTATATATTTAATTCTATATAATTTTATAAATTATTTAGCCTGCATAAGAATCGAGTAATTTGTTTGCTATTTTGAATACAAATTTTACTATACTGTTAAGGTGACACTTTCATCTACAAAGAATTCGAAATACAGCGTTGCTACAAACAGGGCCCTTTTTTACGCCGCGTAACTGGCGTCTATAGCGCGCAAGCTTCTCCGCGACTGCTGATTGAAAGGAAATCGCATTCTCGACGGGGCACTACTACTATACTACTCTCCTTTCCTCTCCTCTCGTCTCGACGACAACTGGTTTTATTCGCCTCTTTCCGCGAACGGCTTTATCGCGCGACAAGATGAGACACTTGCCCACGCGCGTCCACGCCTCGATCTTCTTTCGTTCCCCCGCGCCGAGTTCGTATACGTATACGCGCACACTCTGCTCACGGCTAATTGACGACCCGTGGGTAATTGCGTTCGATCATCGAATTAGATTTTAGCGGGAGTAGAAGAAGCGGTATTTCTGTCTCTGCGTGCAGCTGGAATTGATAGATTTTGCTTTTTGCCGCGACGACGAGACGCGTGATCTTGAACTTGATTGAGACGAATTGCGATTTAATTGATTACGCGTATTATATTATTGTTTTTGCTTTGAAATAGAAAGTATGTGATGTGATTGGAATCGAACGCTGGTAAAAAGCTGATTCTAATGGCTAAGAGCCATTTAATAGATTACACGTATGGTAAGTAGGTGCAATAATAACAAATTAACAGAAAGTTTAACAGAAAGTTATTAATGAATCGAAGCTTTTTCAGAAACTTATTATTAATCATAATTATATAAATTTTCTGTGAATAATAAATACCCAAATTATTTACCCAAATTATTATTATGGGATTCATTCAATTACTAACCTATTCTTAGACATCAAAAGTACTTTATAATTATGTAAATAAAATCGCATGCTGAATAAAGCGTTCTATATTCTTTCATCCTGTACTTCCTCCTCAGACTGTCGATAAGTATTTATATATCCTTATAACAACCCAAATATGTTTTATATAACTGCAAAAAAATGTATTATACAAAGCTTTATCAAACACATTGAAAAATCAATCGTACCGTAAGAGAGAATGTAAATAAAAGATAAAATCAGTATAAAAGATATAAAATTTCAGCGAATCCCTCTCTCAACCGAACAAAGACGAGCGAGAGACCTGCAGAGAAATAGTCTCAATTTTTCCCTTTATCGCCGACTGTCGTCGACAGCGCACCAGGCAAAGAATAGAAACCCGCGCGAACGTTTGAATAAAAAGGAAGACGCGCGCTCGCGCTCCTCTGATACTCTCCATTTCGAGCATCCGCAGCAGCAGCGGCGGCCCAAAACGACCTAATAACTCATAAGAGAATCGCAGGCCCGCAGAAGAACCCTTGCCGAAAAAAAGAGAAACGCCTGGAGATCCGAAGAGGCGGAATAATCGAGAGGGCGATTCCCTCGCGACTCTTGAATAAAAAGTCGATAATCGCGCGCGGGCCGCGCATTTGCATGATTCCTTGATTTTTCTATCCGCTGTCCAGCGCCGCTGCGCGCTCGGCCACTATACGAGTCTACTCTCATTTTTCTCGTTTCCCCCCCTGCCTTCCCGTTTCAGCGCGGCGCATTCCGGACACAAAAGATTGACTAAGCACCGGGAAAGGCATCCAAAGCTGGCCTCTCACCCCGTCGTTTCTGCATAAAAAATTGAGCTATATCCTCTCTCTCTCTCATTCGCTGTCTCTCAGCTCGAGAAACGGTCAGACCGGATGGAAACGTACGTATATATTTTTCTTGCGTGTATCCAGTGTGCGTGTGTGTCTCTTTACGCGCATATAGGAAAATGAAACCGGTAATGTCGCGGCATTGATGGATATACGTACGTTCGCTTTGGCTGGCTTCGCCAAATGGCTGGATTATGCGCGGTATAAATACGCAATTTTCGAAGTCGGCGTATCTCTTTGTATAGGAGTGTATACGTTGTAAGGCGAGCGAAGTCGCTTGTTTTCTACAGCGTGCAGCGGTTGTACTGTTCCGCGTCTTCGGGATGCTGCCTCTTGGCGCGCGAGTGATGAGTTACGCGTGGAAATGGTTGAAGATTAGTCTCGGGAAGAATTAAGATATGGTTATTGGAGGCATTAGTCTGCGAGGAGAGGATGTATATACGACACGAGGCCGAATGTCGAGCAAAATGTAGCGTAAGAATGCATGAATCATGGTGGCGAGCGTGACAACGGAAAAATGAAGTGGAAGCTATCGGTGAATATTGCGGGTGTGCGTCTGTTCTGCTCGAGAGTTTGGCCGCGCATAAGAATCTCGGTCATTCTCGAGAAACTCGATTACAACCACCAATAAAACAAACGATGCTAACTGCTTTAGCAGAAGGGTTTCTCAAAGAAGATTTAATTCAGAATTTGCTTGTTGAAAATTGGCATCGAAAAAAGGTGTCCAAACTTTGGCAATTTGAAATGATGCACCAATTACATATAATAAGAAAATATACATTTCCAATTTTTATACATATTTAGTAAAAAAAGAAATTCATATTTTTAAAATTCAATATTATTATTATTATTGTTATTATTATTATTATTATTATTATTATTATTATTATTGTTCAATGTTTACCGGATTTTTCGGTGGCGTTGATCGGGCCTGCAACTTGCTACCTGGTTAAGGGCAGTAACTCCCGTATATCTAATTAAAAATAAAAAAATATATCGTCGTTACCGTGGATAAATTTAGTCACCTGAACTAGCGAGGTAGCGTCTGTCAGACCCTATGCCGATAATTCGCTAATATTTATATTTATTTATTATATTTACTGTATAAAAAATGTATTAGTAAAAGCCAACACTAATTAATAGATTAAAATAATATTTGGTTAAAAAAGTAATTTGATTTACGAGATAAAATTATTTGTTCACAGAGGTTACGGTTTATATTTCAAACTATTTAAATCTTCATTATACACATAAATCTTCGAAAAAAAAACAATTTTTAGAAAATAATTAATAGTTCCGTTTTTCTATTTGTATTTTTTCGTTTTGTTCGAGCTTAAATTGTTATAACTTTTCTAACTAATTAATTTTAGAGTAGCAACTTTCTACTCAGTAACTGTAATGATATTAACGAATTTACATAAAGATTAAAAGGCTAGAAATGTGATATTTATAAAGTAATCTATTCCATATTTATAATATATATTTATAAAGCTAATTGAATTTTAAGTGTGGCCTCACAAACCCCACTACGGTAGCTAAAGGTTGATAATTTTATTAAAATAACGTTTAAATGTTATGCTTTTGGTTCAAACATTTAATCGGTTCTAAATTAGGTAATACCAGATATGCATGCAAAATTTGAGCGAAAAATATAAATGTGTGAGAGAATTGTCATGAAAACAATTTTGATCCCATACGCACAAGTACGTACACATTCATACACACACGCACGCTCATACACGTATATAAATACATGCACATACACACATACATACGTGCATACAGACATACATTTTTGAAAAATCATTCTTTCTGAGTCTGCGTCCTCGACAATGGAAAAATTCATCAAAATCTCACATACAAAATTAGTCATTATTACGAAACTGTCACTTCGAGATAGCAAAAATAGGTATTTCCCCACATTCACATACAAAAGGATGGTAAATAATTGAAATCAGTCGAGTATAATTGATAAATAGACATATTCGCTGCATATTACACATGATTAGCGCCCCGAGTATTTTAAATATTTGTTGTGTATTAGTTAATATAACAGATTATCAAAAAACATTTTTTAACAAATCATTAGCTGTTTTTTTATATAAGATACCCAAAACAAAGAATTTAGAACGCGGCTGTAGTGTTTAGCGAAAGTACAGTGAGATACTGATAGATAGCCTGGAGCACGTATGGTAGGTAAAAGGAGTCAGAATCTGATTGGAGAATAACCTGGGTTTGACACTGATTTTAAATTGATTAAACCACTTAAGGTTATAGAACACCTGAGATGCTATTTCTAGCATTCAATTCTGAGTAGTCAACGAAAATGCAAACATACTGTTAACCTTGTAGAATGCGCAAGGTGGGGGGAAAATAATTGAGAAAATTTACAAGCTATAACAAAGTCTGTTGATCACTTAAACCAAAGCTTGAGTTCTAAGAACGAGGAAAACTTTAGGTATATCAATCTATTAAACGTTTTATTGAAATGTGAGCGATTCATTTTCAAATCACGTTTCATAGTTTCATCGCCAAGTCCGAAATCTTTGTTGAATCAATAAAATTCCTTCTCAGTGTAGAATCTATTTCTAAAATAACTGCGTTATAAATTATAAATTTGAACTTTATAAAGAAACTAATAAAGCGTGTAACAACTTTTTTTACCAAACATTGCCGTTTTCCAATTAGTGGTTCACTGGTACTATTAAAAAAATCCGAAAGTGCACATCAATAAGTATATAATACCAAACAAACATACGCTGAACCGGTCGAATCACGAGTACGCATGTACCACCATAGCAAGCCGAGAATCCCATTCAGATCGACGTAATTAGTAACTTAAAACGAAACTAATCTCCTTATCCCTGTAAAATAGAAGAGCCGAACAATGTTCCCCCCTGGCGTATCCCCAAAAAGAACGAACGAAATAAAGAAAGCGCACAAAAAACCAGCAAATCCACCCGATGACTGACTGCAAACAAAACCTTGACGCTGCAGCGGCTCGTTATGTCCGATTAATCCGACACACACGCGCACACATACAGCAGAGCTCGAGCCGCACTCGGGCAACAATTCCAAGGCAAAATCTAAAAAAAATGCGAACTCCCCGCGGTCAATCCAAGGGTGAGCAGCACTACAGTGGCAGTACGTGCCTCGGACTTGCTTTTTCTCCACTTTCCTAGGATTTTTTTTCCTCTGCACTAGCCCGAGAGAGAGAGAGAGAGAGAGAGAGAGAGAGAGAGAGAGAGAGAGAGAGAGAGAGAGAGAGAGAGCACACGCTGCCAATTATGTGCCGGCTGAACGGTAATACGATGAACTCTCCCTATCTATATATTCACGGGATAGAAAGAGAGTGAGAGAGAGAGAGAGAGAGAGAGAGAGAGAGAGAGAGAGAGAGAGAGAGAGATGCAGCGCCGCATTGTTGCGCGTTATATTCTGTTATCGTTTTCGGCCATTGAGAGCTACGTATGGCATTGTGCGTGGCTCGCCGCACCACCCGAGTTTTGACCATTCTCCCCCATTAGCTCGTTCGCGTTGCGTACACGCGTTTTTCTTTTTTCATTCTTCTATATAACGCTTTGCTTTTTTTTCGATAGGCTTTTATTTATTTCCTCTTCTCTCTTTTAGGCTATTTTTTTCTACTGATGTTTCGTATAACTGTCGTCCTTGTCGGACACGTTTCAGTGATCCCCCGCACGTTCTCGAATTTTTTCGGCTAGTTTTTGATGGTTACCCCAGGGAATAGGGAAACGTCGGTGAAAAATGATTATATTTGTACGAAGAATATTCATTGATCAATTTTCATGGATTGAGCGTAACGTGAGTTTTAGCAAATATTTGGTTTATCTTCTTAGGAATAGGAGTTATTGCCTTAAATAGATATGAAGTGGTGGTATATAAATTTAGGCATTAGTAAATGTCGTTACACTACTCTATATTTTTAATTAAGTGTAATAAATGAATTGGGATATTTTATATAATAAATTATGCTATGTTAATACTCATAACTATAGATGATTTGCCACAAAAGCTTGTCAGTGGTATTATCGGTATTGGCAATGTAAGTTGGTTAACTTAATGGTATTAGTGGTTAACGAATATTGAATTCTAATACTGTTTCGGAATTATTATCAACCTATGTGAAATAATGAAATACGAAATGAGATTATGCGTTTGCTATAATACGATTGTTATGTAAACTGTTACTGCAATACTGAGAAAAGTAAATATAACTATTTTCGCCTAGTAGATAAGCCTTTAGTGCCTAATTCTAACTCTAATTATTGTTTATGTTACTTAAACAGTTATGTGCCTTTTATTAATAATATTATAAAATGAAAGGACCCACATTGGTTATAAAGTAAATGAGTAGATTTCTGAAATAAATATACTTATATCAATAAATCAAATCCAACATTCAAAGATTCAAATTTTTAATTTCTGCCAATAAAAGGCCGTCCATTTCAATATATCGACACAATGCCTAATTTTAATTGGTTAGAAATACTTTCTGACAATTTGCACCATAGTTTATGTTTTATCATTCTATGTATATTAAACAAAATAAAAAGAATTAATTTCAATCTGTTGTCCATTTCCGTCTCATTTAGATAGATTTTGAAAACATCTCCGTTGACTTCCTCTACCTCTTCTGGTTGTTAGTCTTTTTGTAGATTGTCCCTTCTTTGCAGAACAATATCTACCAGTGCCACGATTTGACTCCAGACTCTCTCAATCTTCTTGATGTTTCTAATGTTATATAAATTTTTCACTATATACTTAATTAAAATTAAATTAATCTTACTAAATGCTTGAAATATTTTGCCTTTCAATATTTCCTTTCCAAAACTTACAACATAAATAGACACGCTTTCCCCAAAAGTCACTTCATAAATAATATCCAAAAAAAAAGATCCTATACGTATCCTCTTTCATTCCTTAATCTCTTCCTCCTTCTAATACGCAAGTAAATACAGAAAGTGCCCTTTTCCATCCATCAAGCCCCACTAATCTTTCCCACACAAACGCGAACACGCGATCTCAATCCTCCCTACCAACTCCCTCTCCACTCGACTTCTCATCGCTTCTCGCTCATCCCGACTCCCCGTCGCGGCCATACTATCGCCCAGCAGCACCTCCCATAGCGTCAGAGTTTTTTTCTATCACTCGTCCGCGTCACACCGTGATCCGACCCCACGCGGACTGACCTCATTTCCATATACACGAGCCACACACACACATACACAGCTATCTATATACATCCCTCGCGCATTAACATTGCCGGCGCACATGGCGAGGACGAGCGCGCGGCGAAATATAATACACGCCGGCGAGAGATATCGGGGACATCGGAATGCCACTTCCGGCGCGTCCCCGCGTGCCACCTGGTATGGCATGTATATAATGCGCAAGGGCCCAGCGGTGTGTGCGACGTGCAAGCCGAGCGTGAAAGGGGCTCGCTTAATGCCACTGCGAGTGCCGCGCATAGGAGGGATGCGTATACGTGCCCGTATGAGGGAGAGGCATTGCGTGTAAAAGGGGGAACGGGAAAAAATGAGAGAGGCAAATTGATTTTATTCAAATCACTTGGAGGGGAAGCGCGAGGTGTGACGTATGAGCGAGGTGTTCTTTTTTTCTCGGGAAGTGTGAATTGATGGCTAAGATGGGATCTAGTTTGGCCACTTGAGGTAGTTTGATTTTTTTATGGGGATTAGCTTATTAGGATATGAAATGATTAGCTGATTTTTTCGGTTTAACGCAGATAGCTCAGTCTTTTGCTATAAGACTACTGAGTATATGAAACATACATGGGCACTGTCCCAATGTAGATTATTCCTCTCTATAACTTATTATAAAAAGTCAAAACTACAGTTTGTAAAATCTGAAGGTTTAATTAACAACGAATATTTAAAAGAAATGAGGGGATGAGAATTGTATAAAAATAAAAATGATAAATAGGAAAGGGCAAGAAGGGGAGAGCTAGTCCGCAGCTCACCTACTGCGTGACGGGGTCGCAGCGATAGCACTCGCGCGCACACTTTTTTCACGATGAAAACATCCGAATAGGTACCTATACGCACGTGTTGCGCCCATTATGACCTGCGTTTGAATTATTGTTATAGTAGCACGCCGCTGTCGTTTCTCTCGACCGCTTTCTTTATTACAACTTTTAATTAATAGTGTATTGACCGCACATTCGTGAAGCGTGAGAAAGCCGATCGCTTTCGAGCGTGGGTGCGAACGGAAGAGTGCATTGGTCATGTGTTAGCGATGATGCTTCCGTAAATGGGTATGTGGTGTAGATATGATGATAATCTATAAAGTACATTAAAATACGATTCAAAAATATTTGCATGCATTATCAATAGAGTTAGCATTGAGTACTTTGTACGAAATGGACAGAAATTTTATATTTTCTCCATTTTCTTACGTTCTCGGCTTTTATTCAGCTAAAAATGACTTAATCCTCCATCACAAGATCGGAAATAGTCCATTTCGACTTGATGAACATATTTTTTTGCAGAATTTTAAGTTTATCAGTGATTTGAAGGTCGAATCTTGAAGAATCGATTCTTTTTTGTCCAAGAATCGAAGCAAGAATCGACATTCAGAGTGGTACACCAAACTCGTTAACATTGCAACACCTACAACCACCAACAGCACGGCCTCTTGCACGCTAACAAAATATGAAAGGAAAATAAGAAAAAAAAAATAATATTCTTATACGAGGGTAGTTCAATAAGTCTTTAGAATAAAGTATAAAAACAATTTTTTTTGGGTAAATTTTTTTTTATTTTTCAACATAATCTCCTTGGAGCTCTATACACTTGGTCAATCGCTTTTTAAGTTTTTTTAATCCTTCAGAAAAGTGCGTTTTCGGAAGTTCCTCAAAATAAGCACTTACAGAGGCAATTACGTCTTCGTTGTCCGTAAATCTCTGTCCACCGAGCCATTTTTTCAAGTTTGGAAATAAGAAAAAGTCACTGGGGGCTAAATCTGGTGAATACGGTGGGTGTTCGACCAATTCGAATTTTAGTTCTTCAATTTTAGCCATTGAAACGAAGCATGTGTGAACTCGGGCGTTGTCGTGATGAAAGAGAATTTTTTTTCTCGCCAAATGTGGTCGTTTTTTTTTAATTTCTTCTTTCAGCTGCTCTAATAATGATGCATAATACTCACCAGTAATTGTTTTACCCTTTTCCAAGTAGTCAATAAGTATAATTCCACGTGCATCCCAAAAAACTGTAGCCATAACCTTACCAGCTGACTTTACGGTCTTTGCCTTCTTTGGAGCTGGTTCGCCTGTGGAAATCCACTGTTTGGATTGTTCCTTTGTCTCAGGAGTGTAGTGGTGTATCCATGTTTCATACACAGTCACAAATCAACGAAAAAATTCCTCAGGATTTCGACTTATGCGCGCCAAAAGAGCCTCAGAGGCGACCACTCTATTGCGTTTATTCTCAGCTGAGAGCAAACGCGGCACCCATCTTGCCGATAGCTTTTTCATGCCTAATTTTTCATGTAGAATTGAAACAACTGCACCTATAGATATCCTTGTGGCCTCAGCTAACTCACGCACTTTTAATCTTCTATCCTTCAACACCATATCGTGGATTTTATTGATGATTTCGGGAGTAGTTGCTTCTACGGGCCTTCCTGAA
The DNA here is from genome assembly GCA_949152435.1 of Gastracanthus pulcherrimus. NCBI lineage: Eukaryota > Metazoa > Arthropoda > Insecta > Hymenoptera > Pteromalidae > Gastracanthus > Gastracanthus pulcherrimus. The sequence goes on along the minus strand of OX424573.1, from coordinate 27,982,591 downwards.
CGTGGTTCGTCACTTATTGATGTACGACCACGCTTAAATTCATTTACCCAGTTATAAACCGTTGCTAAGGCAGGGGCAGATGTGCCATGAACTGAGTCCAATTCATTTTTTATCTCATATGGAGTTAAACCCTTTAAATGAAAATGTTTAATTACCGCTCTGAACTCGTTTTTTTCCATTTTTCTTAACAAGCAATTTTTTTTTTTTCAATTGGTTATAAAAACACGTAAACTCAGAAGATGTGGACTGTGACTGCACCATATATCTAGTCGGGAGTGGTGCTGACTGAAAACAGATGATTTGGAGCGATTCGCGCGCCATCTGTTGGTCATTCTAAAGACTTATTGAACTACCCTCGTAGCTTCTTATTTCCGTGACCGAATAACATTCGAAGTAACAAAAATTCATTTAAAAACTCGGTGGAACGTTGCTGTAATTGAAAAATTGGTGCTTATTTTAATCAACCTTTCCATTATTCAATAAGAAGATTGGAAACCCTCTTCATCTATGTATACATTGCTTACGTTGACCATTCCCGGAATTATAAAGAGTTTGATGCAAAGGTTTTGACTTGTATCTTAGGTTTAATGTATCTGAACAATTGTAGAAAGTCAGCAACAACAGGACAAAAAAAAATTTTTTTTATACACACTTACCAAATCCAGTTTTTCTGAATGCTTTTGGCGTTCTAAAAAATGCTGCCAATTCATTGGCACTTAGCTTCCTCAAAACTAAATCAATTATTCGAATATGAATTTCTTTATTCTAATACATTATTTTAAATTGCTATATTTTTTTCTTATTAATAGCTCAAAAAGATGTTTTTTTATCATCGATTGTTGTGAAAGATAAATTACAAAAAATTATAAGCTTGTGATCATAGATGGCAATATCGATTTCAAAATATTAAAATAGAAAAAACGTTATAAAACCAAAACGAATCAAGGAATCTTTAATTTTTTTCTGATTTTGTATGTTTATGAAAATAACAATTAAAAATTGATTTGTTTAATGGAAAATGGCCGCTACATCTTCGAGATGTAAACAATAAAATGGAAAAAAAATATTTCCACTGAAGCGATCATATTATTTCTACATACCAAAATAATATACCTCATTGATTTCAAAATAACGTAAAATAGATGAATCGTTGTAAAACAAAAACGAGTCGATGAATCTTAAAATTTCTTTTTAATTTCGAATACTCATTAAGAAATGAAAAAAATAAGCTAGTTGGCAAAATATGACCGTACCGTTCTCAAGATATAGGCGATCAAAAAGAAGTTTGAAAAAAAACATAACCTCAAATATCTTGAAAAATAAAAGTCCTCATGATCTGGCAAAGAACTTAGCCAAGAGATAGTTAAAAGCTATCTTTCTGGAAATTTTCAGAAAGAATAATACCGATTGATGATTTTTTTCACGGCAAAAGGAAAATAAAATGGCTCAGAAATTTTACTGAACATTCCTCTCCACATTCCTTATCATCTAAAAAAAATTTCAATACCTTATCATCATATGTTTCCGAGATATTCCGTTTAAACAAATGATGACGTTTTCGTGTATAACAAAATAAGGAAATGACCTTATCTAAACTTTCGGGCAGGAAAAGTTAGGTAATTTTATGCTCTTTCAAGTGCCTTTTCTGTGGTTTGATGATATTTTTTCTAAGGTATTAAAAGAACTGATAAACTGAAACTCAAAAATCGAAAAACAAAAAAAAATATTTTTGAGACGCCTTTCTTTAAGGAAAACAAAAAAATGAGTATTAAACATTTTTACCGTGGATTACTCCCCAAATAGCACGGTACGTGCTGAGAACGTTCCAGAAACGTTGCTTTTGCAACTATAGCACGTTGCTATGAACGGTGACAAGAACATCGTGGCAACGTTACTAGAACGTGAAAATGTCCGCGTTTGCTTAACAGGTTGTAGGTACGTTGCCAGAACGTTGCACTAACAACGTGCTAAAAATAAATTAAAAAATCATTTTTAACAATGGAATATGAAGGCATGCAGATATATAGTTCACCATTTTGGTAGTACCATCTGGATGATAACACCAAAACTCAGGGACTAATGATTCTAACATTTTTTTATTATTTTGTAACAAACCATTTTAATTAAATTTTGGATATCTCAAGCTTAGTCCCTGAGTCGAGTTTTTTACCAATCTTTATACCGCAGCGAAAGTTTTGAACATTTACGTTAATTATCGAGATTAAACTCGGTTGGACAATTGAACAAATCTGTCTATTACAATTCCTTCTCTTCGCACTAATTGAGAAACATCATTTAAAAAAACTTTAAATTCAATTAACAACTTGTACCATAAATTCCAAGATCATCCGCAGCAAGTCCCAATCTGTGATCAAAGATCGCTACAAAAACACACCTTACATCCTCCTGTAACTATAAACACACTTCGAACGAAGCATCTAATGCACGGCCAAAAGCCGTCGCAAGCGCGTACTTCGTAGGGCGTCGAAGCGCACCCAAGCGGGCCAGAAGCGCTACTGCATCGCGCCGCAGCGAGGCGTTATACCATGCACCAGCACCTACACCAAACACCGGCACCGACACCGGCGTCTCGCTGCATATAAATCTAATGGGGCGAGGCGGCGACGGCTGGAGTCCCCGGAATCCTTGGCCGCCTCGGCGGCGTTTATGGCGAATATCCGCGAGACCTGCTGCTACCGCGATATCTCCTACGGGGCGGATTTATGCGCTAGGCGCCGCGCCGCTGCCAAGCTTCTGGCTCCATATAGCCATGCTCTAGTCTGACGTCGTCGTCGTCGTCGTCGTCATCCGTGAAGCTCGTAAAGCCCGCCGAGAGATAATTAAATTATGGGGATAAAAAGGGCGCAGCGAGAAGGTCTTGGCGGAACAAGGGAGTAGGAAGAAGAGCTGCAGCAGCGATTCGCGGGTGAAGAGTCGTAAAAGCACTTCGACCGACAAATCTGTATAATGTTTTGTGATTTTTATCGCCGCGAGAGAAAGAGGAATATGCGGCCGCTTTCGTGCGTACGCATTTATGGTCGCGTGCGGCTAGATTCGGCGCGGATTTCTCCTCGATTTTTATGCCCGCGGGCTTCGGCAAAAATTGAAGATTTTTATTGCCGCGCCCCCCGCGCGTCTTGTGTGTGTGTGTGTGTGTGTCTGCGCGTACGCGTCGGGAATAATTTCTGCGTGCGGGGCGTTAAAGTAATTGGACAACGGCAGCGGGTGTACGACAGTGGATTGCTGCGCGCGCAGCGGTGACGTTTCCGAAAATCTCGGGCTCGACTCTTTTACGGCTTGTTCCGTCTGACGTTTATTGCCCACGAGCCGGCGTTGCGCTCTCTGGATGATTAAGATGTTTACGGATTCGGAGATGTATATATGTATTTACGCGTTGTTTATGACGCGGTGGCGCGTATCCATCGCAATTATTGGTATTGCTTAAAGAAAGATATGTCTTTGATTGTAAAATAATGTTGCTTTGTAAATGTATTTTATTTTGGTGAGAGTCATTTGTGATGATTCATACAACTTCCTTGATTCCTCGTTTGATTTCACGCTGGTAGCAATTTTGCAAGTCATAAAGGTTGATGACCTCGTGAGAAACCGAACATTCTATAATGCAATTCGTAATGCTCAATCAATTTGATATGCACATGCATTAATATTCAATAAATCTTGAATCGTATTATTTTGTTTTTTACATACTGAGTAATGTAGTGTATTAAACATACACGGTTGTTACAATACTGTAAAAGTTTAGGTACTGTGAAAATGCGCACTGTGAAAAAACGGGCAATGTGAAATTGAAAATGTGGGCACTGTTAAAAAAATGATTGCCGCCAGGGCCGACAAATATAAGTGCCCGCCCTATAAAAATCTACACATACTTATCATAAATAAACGCGTAAAATGCCCCTCTATTCGCTTTATAAATATTTGAATTTCCCTCTTTCCAGTGTTATCATGCGCAAATCATTTTGAAGCACGACCTCAATTACTGATGTATATACATATGTAGTAATATACATACATGTATATGACACATCATGACAGTGCGCAATTTAGTGTGTATGTGTGTGCGTGCATGCGTGCGTGCGTGCGTGTGTACGGGTGTGTGTGTGTGTATGTATCCCTCTGTATCTCTAGTAATCCACGGTTAAATTACCTGATTGAGGGCTCATTGTATTTGTTTTTTTTTAAAGAAGGCAGCTCAAATTTTTTTTTTATTTTTCGATGTTTTTTGTTTTTGTAGTGGTTTTCCGATTTTTGAGTTTTAGTTTTTCGGTTTATTTTGTATGTTTAAAATAATGTTGTCTATTCATTTTAAATGCATTTTAAAGAGCATAAAATTGTCTATCTGGTAGTTCTGCAAGGTTTAGCTTTGGTACTGCACAGATCGCAACGTCTCAAAATCGTTAAAATTAGGGGCATGTGAGCAGATTTAGAGCATCTTTTGCAATAGATGTTAAAGGTATACGGTTTACAATAGGAGGAGATTTTTCTTGACATTTCCAACCTTTCGGTGTTGGAAAACGATTGTCTGCTAATTAATCAACCAAAAGTAATCTGAAATTTATTGATTTCATACTATGTTTCAAATTCTTTCTATTGTGAAAAATCAACGCATACTGGCCACTATCCATTCTTTTAATAGGAATCTCACTTTTTGGTAAACCTTGTCTGTTACTGCAAACTGTTTGTTTGGGCCGTTCGGCTAATTATATTTCGCGCCTAATCTATTCTCGCTATATCTCGAGAATTGCTCAGGGACAGAGTCGCAAGTGCCGATTACACTGCTAACTTCACGCGGGTGATCTCGGGGCTTCCTTAAAAGCACGGGTCCCCCGCGGAGTAACCTCTCTTCCGCTCTGACTGCGGCACTGACCTAGTACTATCGCGACGCGCACGGTGCTTAAAACTTGCTCGCCTCGTGTCTCGCAGAGGAATCATTCCTTCTTTCTCATTTTTATCCGGCATCATTCAAACACAAACACACACGTACACGTAAGACATTTTGTAAATAATTATCTTGACGAGGCATCAATAAAGGCCGCAAATATTGCATATACAGATCAAAGAGCAGTATTGTGTCTCATTACACGTTTCCCTTCTTTCGTGATCAGCAAGCTTTCGGAGCAATCGGCGGTTTCGCTCCCTCTCTTTATCGCGAGCGTTTCAACCGAGAGAATTATTCAAAAACGCAACTACTCCGTTTCTCGAGGCAAACGCGCGAACACTGTTCAACAAGCGAAAATTTCATCTTTTTTCAAATCTTTCATAAGATCAAGACCAGTAAAGTAATTGTCAAAAAATACATGGTGATTTTTCCCCACTAAGTTACACGTCAAATCGTTTACAACACGTGTACCTAATTATTTTTCAGCACTTTCACCTTTATCCGTATACATCTGAAACTCGCATACGTATCGTGATGAGTCTGCGTGCGCCCAAATTTTATATTTACGATTTATGGGCTTGTTTGGCATGTATTATTTCATAGTACTGCGGCCTCTGACCTTTATCATAGACTCGTCAACAGATTGATTTTCACTCAGGTTCCAGCAGTTTTTAATTATCATAGTTATTATCCCCTTACAAGTGTAAATTATTCAGGAAAAAACCGAACCGATTTACCGTCATCCGTCTGCTTACGTACGAATCATTCAATTTCGGATCTGATGACCAACAATTACGGTAAGAAGGGGGATTTTTAACACCCATCAAAATATTAATTGCAAGAAAGTTAATAATTCGTCTTTGGTTATTGGTTTAGCTTTACTTTTCTTTTGTAGTGAATAAAGGTTTGCTTGCTCAACAATAAAATCTAATAGATCATTAGGAAACAAACATAAAAATATATCCAAATGTGTGGTTACATTGTGCGGAATATTTGGACCGAAAGTATCAGTGAATGGAATATCATCTCTGGTTTTTCCACTCTTCATCCTCTTATCAATATCGATAAATTCTCTAGAATCATTCTCATCAGAACATTCCGAGTCGTAATTACCTTCACCTTTGACACTTTCGGAATCATCTTCAACATCAGACTCACATAACCTATCAATAGATTCAGAGTCACTAGGAATATCAGCGATTTCATCTAAACTTGAAAAATTTATTTACTGGTGAAGAATTATGTGATTATCACAAAAAATCAGCGAAAAAAGTTTCTATTTACTATTCGGTTAGCCCGCCACTCAAACATGATCTCTAACACGGAAAATTTATTATTACATAAATATCACTCCACAAAGTAGAGCATCATGCCCAGTAAACTATATACTCTAAAAGTTTATGATTTGATTATAGACACGAAAATTCAGTCGCCACCTGGCGGTGGAGCGCCAAAACACCCGCAGTATTTTGGGATAATTTTCAATAAATTATATTTCATTAGACGTAAATGTGTGGTCTGTTTGGTTTACTGATAGCTTTTACAGCTCTCCTAAACCCTAATTGATCTAGGAAAGATAAATAAATGAAGATATAAAAACGTTTTCACGACTAATATTCACTTTTCTTTTATATCTCGGATCAAAAGATACAATCTTGTAATAAATTTGTTAAGTATGGATGAAATCGCTGATATTCCTAGTAACTAAATCTATTGATGGGTTATGTTATTCTTATGTTCAAGATAATTCCGAAAGTGTAGAAGATGAAGGTAATTCCGACTCGGAGTGTTCTGATGAGAATGATTCTATAAAGTTTATTAATATTAATAAGTGGACGAAGAGTAGAAACACCAGAGATGATTTTCCATTCACTGAAACTTTCGGTCTAAATATTCCGGACAATGTAACCACAAATTTGTATATATTTTTATGTTTGCTTCCTAATAATCTATTAGATTTAATTGTTGAGCAAACGAACCTTTATTTACTACAAAGAAAAGTAAAGCTAAACCAATAACCAAAGACGAAATATTAACTTATTTTGCTATTAATATTTTTTCATACTAAGAAAAGCTACAATTTATACGCTTCATTTGCGAAGAATGAAAGATCTTCAAAATTATTGATTGATAAACTGTACACAAAACGTAAATAATTTTAAATCCATTGATGTTTCATTTTTTGGCCGCCATCTTGAATCCGCCATTTTGAATTTTCAAAATGTGAGTTCAGCTTCGTAATCAGCCGCCCCGAATACTCATATATACAATGTTTAGCGATATTCAGTAATATTTCAATTTTTGGCCGACATCTTGGATCAGCAATTTGGAATTTTCAATATCTGAGTTTAGATTCGTAATCAGCGACCCCGAGAACCCCAGTATACACATTCTTAAGCCAATACAATTAACCATTTTTCTACAACTGCATTTTTTTCATAAAAATTACGATTTTTATTTGTTTATTTAATTATACAACAAAATATTAAATAAATATTGGCTCAAATACAATGTTAAACGCTTCTTCAACTCCCACTTAAATTGGATTTAAAAAATACCGGGCAAAAATACATTATTGAGTCTTTAAAAAAATCAAAAGTTACAGTGCATTCCAGTGGTGATTATAGTAGCCACCGTGCCGCAAAGGATTAAGGTTATAAAAAAATATCATTTAATTATTATTATTGTTATTAGTTGGTAAGTAGAAGTAGAACATTTGATTTACAAAACTTTTTGCAGCTTGACATAGATGCCAATTATATACTCGCATTAGTACGGCCCTGCTGCTTACGCCTGATTGGGTAAAGCAAGTAGGTTAGGTCATTAACAGTGCCCATTTCGCTTTGTCCCGTCGATTCACAGTGCCTAAACTTTTACTGTGATGATAAAAAATCTTACTTGAAATAAATAATATTTATTTCATTTTAGTAAATATTTACTTTAATAAGAAAAAATTAATTGATAATAGTATATTACGCACCTAGTGAGGTAAGGACTTAGCGAGTCCATAGCACATCCAAAATGCCACCCGAGCAGAAGGCGAGGGTGGGAAACACGAACTATGGGGTCGCCATTTTACCTCTCATGGTACGTATACTATTTTTCCTCATACCAGCACCGAAAATACACATTTCTCTCCAAGAGCCCGGGACAAAAAGTGGTACTTTCGGTGCAGGTGCGGGAAAAAAATATAAACTAATCAATGTTTATTAATTCCAAGTATATATGTGTTTTAGAAAGGTTGAAATAAAATTTTATTTGAATATAATTTTTTTTTTCAATCAAGCAAATAACATATTTTGTAAGTTTAGTACACAATTTTATTTATCTCATCAAGATATTATAACGCACCTTCAGAACCAGACAACAGCTCAAAATTCGACGTTTTCAAACGACGAAGACCAAGCAAATAACATAAATTTTTCTTAAAATAATTTTTTTTACATGAATTTTGTTATTTATAGTTTCACACCATTTTTTAATCAATTTTCGAAGTGTTCAGAGGGCTTTTGTTTTTATACGAGTTATTTGGCGAACAAAAGTCAAGTTAACTAATTCGGTTTTCACAATCTTGTTCTGTGGGTGCAATATATACTCTATATCTTCTAGAAATATAACTTGACAATATTAAATTGTGCCACTTCTCATTATTCTCTCTTAGTATGAGAACTACTCATCAGTACATGTCTCATTTTTCTTTCTCTTATACTCTAATTAATATAATTTACATCATAATACTACCACCTATCTTCATACAATAAATAAACATGAAATTTCAAAGCAGTCTCTCTTATCACACAAACTCACTCGATCTCACACTCGAAACTGCGAATGCACTCAGCAGAACAATCCCAAGTCAGCTCCAAGCACACATTTACAGGCTAAACAGGAAACTACTTACGCGCATGCAGCATAGCTTTCTCGCACCGTATCCATGGCATTTCGACTGTCGCTCCCATGCTTCAACGCCTCGCTCCCTCCTGTGCCCGACCGTACATAAGGGTGAAATTACACCTCACAGTACAGAGTCCTGCGTTCTCGTATTTTCGAAACTTGATTAAACGCCGCTGCACGCAGAGTCCGAGGCGATTAAGCGCACGACGCGTGGGTGCAGTTCGTGAATTAGCCGGAGGCCGTGCATTCATCCTCGAGTGCAGTGCTGCATCGGCTCTGCGCAAGCTCTCTGCACACCCTTGCAGTTCTCGGACGCACGGCGGAGTCTTTGCGAACGTTAGCTGCTGATCTATAGCGGCGCACGCTCTGGAGGGAGAGTACTTTGGGAATCTGTAGTGGTAGAGCTTGTCAAGCTTATGTATTGCGTTGAAGAAGTCTTATTAACCGTAATATCTCATTGTTATTGGTCAAACGGGATACCTGAATTTGGTGCTTATCGATGCGTTCCAGCAAAATAACGTGTATAATATATAAACTTATAAATAATTACGATTATACATACAAATCTAATAATTATATTCATCCTATTTATAGATAAGAAGTTCATTGTAAACACTAATTTGACTTTGTTTTTGATGTTAAGTGTATCTTTTTTAATGTAAGGTAATGTAATATAATGTGTATTCAATTAATTTATTTTTATTTTCAAATGTAATATATGGTCGTCAAACATTTGTCATTTGTCAACAGTTCTTCGAAATACGCAAACTAAAAGGACGGAAGTGCGATTTCACATAAGACTCCATATTTATTGTACAATGGCAAAACGACTAAAGTCCATATTTTTAAATGACAACATATAGAGGTGTGAATTTTTAATTTGACATTTAAATCTTTGCAAAACTAAAGTATAGATGATGAAAACAGAAAAGTAATAAATGAATTTCTGCATATTTCGACTTTTTTATATGAAGATATATAATGCATAAATATCAAAATGACTAAAAACTCAATTTAAAAACAAATAGACTTAAGTTGTTATTGTTCGAAGCCACAGATACTAACCCTTTAAGTCCCTAGGGGTTATCAGAGTCAAAAAAACTAATTTATTTATTTTGAAAATAATCTGAAAGTATAAAATCGACACTTTAAAATCTGAAAAAAAATGTAAAGATATGAATTATGAATGTTTAATCTAAAAATGTATATTATTCCCATTGCTTATAAGATGAATAAATTAATATTGGTTAAAGTTGAATATTTATGTTGGCAGCAAGCCTATAGTATCATCTTTTATTGTTCTGAGAAAGATTTGAGTTGTATGTAATTTTAAAGTCCCACTAGGTCTTAAGGGGAAACTCAACTATTTTTTTACCAAAAAATTAAAAAAAATTCTTATAGACCAAAGTTTTAGACAAAGGTATACTTAAGTTATAGCCAAAACTATACCAAAGAGTTTGCCAGTTAAATAAAACAATTTACATTGGCTAGGCTAGTATACCAAATTCAAACATTAAAGGCGCTATTCTCGAAACTTACTTTTCTAACTTAAAAAGTTCCTTGCGCAACCCATGATTATGGATATTTTTTAAACTTCAGAAAAAATCGGTTTGAATATTTTGAAATAAGTTAATATTTTATTTTGATATTAAATCTTTTACTCGTCAATTGTAAGTATTTAAATAAATATTTTATATTTACTTACTTTTATTATACTTACTTTATATTATTAAAGTTCAAAAACTGTTTTATTTATTTCAGACTTATTTATTTATATAAATTGAATGTATATAAATAATTAAAAAACTGCTGCCAATTCATTGGCACTTAGCTTCCTCAAACTAAATTAATTGTTCCAATATGAAATTCTTTGTTCTAATAAATTAATTTTAAATTGCTCTATCTCTTTATTATTAATAACTCAAAAAAGATGTGCTCTTTTATCATTGATTGTTTGACAAAAGATGATTTTTTACTAGAATTACAGAATGATAGGCAATACTCCTTATTACAGCAATTCTTTACAGTATTTTAGTAAAATACCATTATTATATTATAATTTGTATTATAAATAAATAAATTCAGGACTTTGATAAGACCATTCATCGAACGGTGCCTCAAAAAAACTTTTAATGTACAAAATATTTTTTTTTATACATATTATAGTAATATCGAATAAAGTAAATTTTTTCCAATGTTAAACAGATGAAAAGTGAATAGTATTAATGAACAGAAAATGAATAGAAAAATTTGTCAAAATCATGAAAAATCGCCAGGGAGCCACCTTAAGAGGTTAAATATTTTATAATAAAAATATTAATATCTCGTTTCTCAGGTACCGTCGGCTCACAAATAAAATTATCTGAGTCATTTTGGAAACTATATTTGGCATCATACCTTTCATTAAAATATTGGCCAATTTTCTTCTCAATAAACGTACATCCTAAGAAAATTGGTTGTTAACAAACTACTAACGTAAAATAAACCAATAATTAACTTCTCTAATTTTTATATTACTGTGAAACGAAAATAATATTAAATAACGCTAAATGCATTTTTACCCGAAATCCGAAATATATACTAATGTTTTCATATTGTTCAATCACGATTGCATCAAAATCAAAATTTTAATATTCAAAAATATTAATAAAACCTATAAAAGGAAAGTCGTAATAAACAATCAATAAAGTATACTAATTTTATTAAATGCCGCTTTATTTAGTTTTTGTCGTTAATTTTATAAAATAAAATTTAGCACTACATTGACTTACACGTGAATGAGCCGGCTTCGGAGAGTGAGGAGCATCCGACTTGATATTTTGCTTACTATTTTAAATAAAACTATTCTTCTAGACATTTCTAATGAATGCAGAAAATATATAAGAGTATTTGGATTTCAGACAAAATTCAATTACAGTTTTCATTATTTAAAAATGAAGCAAACAATTCTGAAGTACCTAACTACTGATAGAAAAAACTAACAATCTGAAAGAAATAATTTATAAGAGCAAATAAATAAATATGGTTTTAAAATTATCATAAACGCCACTATATTCATGATTGAGCCATACTGACATGTTCTTTGCGGATAAAGTCTGTAGCTTACTAAGAATATACTGTATTATACGTACGGTATATGTGTATATATCGGAGGTAGACTCTTATATACTCTTTAGAAATTGATATACTCTCTGAATCTGAATTTAGGAAATCAACTACAAAGAAATAATTTTTAAGAACCAAAATATCTTAAAGTGTGTTCTTTATTCTTATTTATGAAGTGCTTGGGACGAGTTGCCATAATCGAGACCCAATCGCGCAGCGTTTCATCCAGACGCGTCACTTCCCTATCAAACGATACTATAGCGCGCTGACGGCACGCTATTAATATGTGCAGTTTATCCCCACCACAGCGCAGCTGGCCTTGCTGTGACCCCCACCAGCAACTAAAGAAGCGCGTCACAGGGGGAAAACTCAAAATCAGAGTTCATGGAATCGAGATCTGTATTCAGAAGTAAGCGTTAATAATTACGAAACAAAGCAAATATAATATTCTAATAAAGCAACCGAAAGAAACCTATTTATATTTACATATTATATAATATTTTACAAACAAGTAAAACACAGTATCATCGTATCAAAATAATCAGAGTGTAAAACTCCTATAATAAAACCATATAAATAAATTATATAATTTGGAAGCTCTACACAAAAGAGGTACCAGGCAAATAATAATTATCATCACTTAAAATGTGCATGTTAGGAAAACGAAGAAAATGATATCCCTTGATGATACCGAACAATTCAATAATGCAAATATTCTTTTATCCCATGGTGGAAGGAAATAAGGGTTGCTCAGTTGAAGCCCTTCCCAAGTCCACCATTGTATTATCAATGATCCATAAATGGTGGACTTGAGAAGGGCTTCAACTGAGCACGCCTTGTTTCCTTCCACCATGTTTGATCCTGGAAACGATAAAATAGCAATAATTTATTAAAATGAGTAATTAACCCTATGAATCCCATTACTTATGTGTATATTATAGTAGGCAAACAATAATTTATTGAAGAAGCTTCATGTCTTCTGCGGCCTGAACATCTGTGCAATTTTTTATTTTGTAAACTGCACTTTCAAGGTAGTAATCAAATATAATTTGAAATTAGTACAATTACATGGTGAGAAATGCTTTGCGTTTTTCGCGTATATAAGATGCCTAACATGCGATTAACGCAACTAGGCTCTCTCTATGTTCACATATATTCATACTATTTTACCTACATAGCGGTCGATGCAAAGATACAGTCAAACTCCTCGCACTGCGAATTTGTGCACTATTACGTTTCGGCCGTCGCGCTACAATGTGATTGGCCGCCGCAGCAGAGCCGCCTTGGCTCTTCAATCTGATTAGCTAGCGAGCAGATGCCACGCTCTAACAGTGCGCGGAGTTTGACTGTAGTACGAAGTGAGCAAATAGGATTCATCGCGAGAAATCCGCTAGGCGGCAGCAGGTGCCGCGAGCAATAAAATGGCGTCCACTCACACATGTGCGGTGCTGTGCCTGAGCGTAGGATCTGTGTGCCTCTGTATTTGTGTTATTCTCGCTAGATAAGCAGTAAACTACTTTACCGACCCTGTACGACATAACAGATACTCCCACACAGAACACACATAGCACCGCGCATGTGTGAATGGATGCCATGTTATCGTTTTGGTACTTGCTGCCACGTAGCGGATTTTTGCGATTTCAGAATGGACTCCCTGACGAATACATTGGCAATTGCGCACCCCGCCCCCCCTCCCCTGACGCATACGTAGTGCCCGTGTTCTCATCAAATATGCGCACGGAAAAAACAAGTGAGCAATATTTGCTCATGATTTACATGAATCTGTTCAAACTCTTGACTACGACGCAACAGTTCAGCTAAATTTACTTTCCCTCATCGCACTCAATATGGCAGCAATATTACATGAGTACTACACGCAATATTAAATATTCCTGAGCTATATAGCAGTAATATTGCGGTGATACTGTAGCAACAGTTAATGTCCACATCGTTTTTATCACTGGAATATTACGGGGCATATTAGTACAATATTTTGGTGACAATCAGACAACATTTCAGTAACATCACAACAATATTATTATGGATTTTTAGTTGTTGCGGTGAGAACGGGAAATATTGCAGTGATATTTCAGGTACATATATTATTATCATTTCACAGTAATAATCGAAATACTGGGTAACATTTCAGTGACATTCCAGCAGTATTATTATTATTTTATCGAAAGTACCTATATATTCCTTTTCATTTTTTATTATTCTTATTTCGTCGTAACGCTAGTACCATAAGTAGTATTAGTAATATACATATAATAAACGCCTGTCAATATCGTTCATACACAGCAGCTTCGGGATGACACATTATCGTAATGTTTGAGCGGGCCATTATTTAGTAACTAAAGACGAATCTTAGCACTTGCGCAGAAACACCAAAGCGCCATCTAGCGGCAATCTTGATAAAATTGCCTTTCATATAATATACAATGACAATAATCGGTTTCTCTCGATTTGTTTTTACGTAAACCTTGACTAACTACATTATTAAAACATTTTTACAGTTATTGTCAAGATTTCTGACATAATAAACCGATAAAATTAAAATGTTATCTTTAAAAAAATGATGACTGATTTATTGCCATATGATATAGTAGAAATATTTTCACAGCATGAAATGCATCCAGTAATGTCACTCTGTAATGTAATCGTGCAGAAATATAGCTGTAACATCTTAAAGTAATACATCACATAATAATATTACAGGATATTTCGCGTATATTTCAATGTAATTTGTCACAGTGAAATATTGTAGAAATATTTTGGCATTATTAATGTGAAATGCATCGAGAAATGTCATCCTGTAAACTTGTAATAATATTGATGTAATATTGTAATGCGATATGTCACACAACTATATTGCAGTAATGTACTACGTATATTACAATATGATTTATCACAATGTAATATTGTAGAATTATTGCAACAATCTTGCGTTGTAATTTATCATTGCGCAGTGTTACAAGAATATCACTGCAATATTACAATGTGATATATCGTAATGTAATATTATAGAAAGATTGCTGCAATACTGTAATCTTCAAAATCATTCTGGAATATCACAGAAATGTAGCTGCAATATATCAATTTATCCACAATTTCACAGCAACGTTGAAATATTTCTACGACATTTCTGCAATATTGGGTGCTATGTGGGTTGTACATTGTGAAAACCATTGCTTTATATATTACGATATCGGTATCATAAAATTTTCCTAATAATATTTTCTTTACAAGTTAATGTAAACTTACATTACGCATTGAATTTTGATACTTTACAAATGTTTAATTTTATGATATTTCATATCATAAATTTTACTATGCATATTGTCTGTTCTTGAAAGCTTGAGCTGAAAGTACTGACTACTTGAGCCTTTACTATTGAGTAAATTTGGCTGAAGTTAAACTCAATTAAATTGACTCAATATACTTGAGTACTTTTTGCTCACTATTTTTTCCGTATAAGGAAATCCCAATACTGATTGGCTCTTGCTTGCAAATATCGCATAGCCGATTGTCACTACATTATCGTAGCTGCTCTATTAAATAATACTACTCTTATTAAATAATAACTTTATACATAATCATGTTTAATTATCTTATGTACATAACTATACATTTTTATAAAGTTTGAACTGAAATATATTTTCGCCTATTGGAATAGTTTCCAAATATTACAAAGATATTAGATACAGTCAAAATTTAAATGAAACATAAAAATTCCCAATATTTAAAATAAAAACTAAAATTTTCAACGTATATTACCTAATTAAAATTATAACAATAATAATTATATTTAAAGTTATTAATAGTACATTTCGACACGGGTGCGGAAGGTGATTATTTAGCTCATGTGACGTTCTTCGCACGAGCAAAGCGAGTGAGAAAAGTCACATGAGGTAAAAATCTTCTTACGCGCCAGTTTCGAACCGTATTTTATACCACGAGAGTCGAATAATCATATTGAAGTTATGATTTTCAGGTTCGAGTGGTATAAAAATATATTGTTTATTTTCTTCACTACATACAGATCTTGGAAAATAAGATGGAAATTCAGTTTACCACTGTCTTAAAGTAAATATAGAAGATGCTCGGTGCAGACATGTATAGGTACGTTGACGTTTCATAAATTCATGCGCATATAGCGACAACTCCGCCGAGCTGCAAGCCTGTGCAGTATAACAAGTGCCTCGCAGTCGTAAACTAGCGCGAAAGGGTTGAGTCTTGGAGCGCGAACGACGTCGCGCGAGTTTCAGTGACAAACTTCCGCGCGCGCCACTACAGAAACTTGGGCTAAATCGCATAATACTTCATTGCCGCTCGACGTAGCGTAGAGAGCATGAATAAAATGCATCGCGTCATCTCCACGAGACGATGTACTTGCGTTCCTTCTGGGAGTCACGTTTATAGTCAAAGCATCTTGCTAATTAAAATTGTCAGATCATTTTCTCAAAATTAACCATTTTTATAATATTTTATTAACTTCTCCTTGAATGTCATTCATTTAATATAAAGATATGGGTACTGGTACTTAATTAAAAACATTATTTTCATTCTCATGGGGCGTTGAAACGTTAGAAGTCCGAAAAATAAAAAAATTATAATTTTTAAGTTTTTGAGTTCCTTAAATGAGATAGACTATTAATTATGACATTGAGTTGATCTATTAATTACCATCTAACGCTCCATCCGTGGATGTATTGAACAATCTTATTTTTAATACACTCTTGTTGCAGACTTTATACTTTAATGTTTAACGTTTGTACGTCTAAACTGAACCCATATACCGACAGATTATACTAAAGTACCGCAGGGGGTAGCATTTTTATAACAACTTTTTATTCGGTGGATTGAAAATAAACTATGACATCAAATTTTCATAATTAGAAGCATATCATCATATCATCAACAAATTATGAAATAGTTTCTTCAGTTGTTCTGGAATCGATTTTGTATTGTTTGTGGGTTATTTAGAATTAAAAATAATTGGTGGTGCCGCATTTTAGAAATGGTACTTTTGTTCGCCATAATCAAAAATGTGTGCTTGAAAGAACCAATATAGGCCATTTTTTTTGTTTAACTCTTTATAAGTTTTGTTCCTTTAAAGCGCTTTCTATTTTGTTTATTTATCTACCTGCATCCCTAGTTCACTACCTTCGCACATACAAAATATAGTATGAAACCGTATAAGTTTAAAAGATTAAAAACAGTTAAAGTTTAACAATTTTGCAAATATTATGTATTTAACATGTCAGACAAAATATGCCAAGGTAATAATTTTCAATGAAGCGTAACGCGAAATTTATTTCACTCTTTACATTGCTAATCGTACGATTACGCGCCGTCATGCGCAAATGTTCAATGATCGATTCAAAGAATGCGAGCAAAATTCACTTAGGCTCTAAAGTTCTATTAAAATTTTGCTGCTCAAAAGAAATTTGACGACGTAAGCGACAGATTTGATACTTTATTACGGGTATTTGGCGAATTTATTTCTGGCGTTTATTGCTCCCAAGACATATTTACAGCCTCACCCTTTCGCCAGCAACACAAAGGCTCGAACTGCGCGATCCTCGAGCGCAAAAGGTATACCATACATACACGCGTACCTACGTGCGCACAATCGAATTTACGGCTCGAATCTCGCGGCGATGAGCGTACGTGCCATTGACTTTTTGTCGGCTGATAAAATCTCATCGATATCTAAAACCCCCTCGAGGATGGCAGTAGTGCGACGCCGGAATAATTCATCGGTCGGCAATTTTTTAATTCGCCAGCCCCCGTGTGTGTTTGTGTGTGCGTGTAACGTGAGCTGAAGCGACGATCGCAGTGTTGACTAGTCAAGCGGAAATCATGACTGCGAAACGTCCGTCATTAAAGTTTTGATTTTTTTCGCTGCAACAAATCGACGCACGCACCCTTTTATTTTTTCTATTGAATTTACAACACTGTTGATGTATATAGCCTAAATGAAAAGTGAGGCGTAGAAAAAAATACATTTGATAGTTTTAATGTGCGAGTGAGAAAACTAAATTTTATCTTCTGGAAAAAGAAACGGTTTCCTAACTATAATTTAACCCTTTCCAAAATTCATCACTGCAAGTAACTAAAACACTTGAGTATTACGTAGGCAACAGATTAAACTAGTAAAAACTGGTGATAAAATATAAATAATATTAATGTTAGATAATAAATTGTATTTTTATTAAAATTAAGTATACAACTTTACCTCTAATCGTTTTCTTGTAATTACTTGCTAACCCTTTCAATTACAATGTCCAAATTCAAATAGGAAGGTTTGCTAAAATAAATATTTATATGTCAACTTACTATAACCTATCGTTAAGAAAAAATCATGGATTTCATAACACTATCTTCGAAAATAAGTTTTGTTTAATATTCATTAAACAATTTTTAAGTACACAATTATATCTGTAAATAAACGTCAATATTTGCAGAAAAATTGGGTCACACAATAAGTGACCATTTTATTGAATTTATTATAATTGATAGGCATAATTCAAAATTTGTGCCAAACATCAAGTTTGTATACGCACTTTTACTGTACTAAATATCAACATAGTACTCCCGAAAAGAAAGAATAGTGACTAAAAGGGTTAAAAATAAAATGTAAACACCTAATTTCTGTAGCATAAATATTGAATGCATAAATCAACAAAGTGCTACATTACTGCAACTACACTATTAGGTACAGAAAGAAAATCGATAAGTAAAATATTGACGCCAGATTCAGCGACTCCGAATAATCCAGCCAGACGCGCTTTTAACCACTATTGCGCGCTTGAGCGCGACGCAGCCACCCTTAAGCAACCAGCGAACTAACGATATCCTTTACGCGCGATCGGTTTGTAATAATTGCCGCAGCGTGCGCCTGTACAATACAGCGCGCGCAAAAAAAAAAACTCGAGATAAAGAAAGACAGACGCGTATGGGGGGCGCGAGGGGTGGGAGGTTGGCCAGTGTAAAATCACCGATTCTCTCGCCGACTTTAAATTCATTTCGCGCACCGACGATCGAGGCTCGCCGGCATTGTCCTCTCGCATCTGTTCCTATACACCGTATATCAGCAGCGGTGGCTCATCCCTTTTCTCTCTCGCTCTCCCTCTCTCTCTCTCTCCTCGTTTTACGAGGGAAAATCCAGCAGCAGCCACCGCTCCACGCTATTTGCGCGGGGTTAGCTTAGGAATTAGGGTGTCCGCGGCACAATTTCATTATCGATGTAATTTTAAAGTGGCTGTCGGTAGAAGCAGAGAGAGAGAGAGAGAGAGAGGAAGGGTGACACGTCGGCTTGTTGCTCGCTCGCACTTTCTGACGTTTCCTCCAACTGACACGCGCGCTGCACAATCGACGCTCTTGCTATGTATATAATATCCATCTCGCTCTTTCTCTCTCGCGCGGTGAATCATCGTTTAAAATGCTCGCAAGAGACGTTAGGCTTCTTTATGTGTATGTGTGGGTGCACGTGTGTGTATGTATGTGTGTGTATGTGTCTGTGTGTGTGGTTGTGTGTGTGTGTGTAATGCTTGGGTGTATGCGGATTTATCGAAGCTTTGAAGCGCCCTTCGCGGATTTTGCTGTCGCGCACGGATGAGCAGACAAACATGGACAGGCGCGAAAACGAAGCGACGAGGAAGACAGAGGGGAGAGGAATGGAGAGATTGTGGACGAGAGAGAGGGAGAAAGAAGAAAGACCAATGATGGGATGAGACTAATTATTATTAGTGGTAAAAGGACTGGTTAGGTTTGAATCCTTGATACTGATACAAGGCAGTATGTTTAATTTAAAAATTTGTTCGGGAAAATAAAAATCCTCTTTTAGTTAGAATAAAATAATTTCAAGATAATACAACTGAGATATTTGGGATAAAGAAAATTAAATGGTGTTTGTAGAAAATAAAAGAGTTCTTTTGTTTAAATTACAATTTGTCGTTCACTGTGAAAATGTGAATTTATCTGTTACATATTATGTAAACAGAGCTAACAACTTAATAAGAGGGAACTCCTACTCTAAGTTGGTTAGAAAGTAAACATTGGTAAAGTATTATAAAAATATTTGTAAATGAATTGTTTTACGATTTATTATATTATGCAAATTAAGTGCATATATAATATTGAATAAACAAATTATATAATTCAGAACTTTAAAATGTTTCATACGCTATAGCGCCCTTGTCATATTATCACCAAACTTTTAGGTATCATGTACTTTGATGTATTACGCAAAATATCTTTTATCAGTGCGCTCTAAAATATAAACTTTTAGATAATTTAATGGCTTTTAAAAATTAAATTATGCCTTATTTTCTATAAAATAAAAAAGAATAGTTAATTCAAATTTACAATTGAAGCTATTTTTGTTGTTTTTTATGTCAACAAGTAAATCAAATTTGTGGGCACTAATGCCCTTTCCACACCTATACTTTACTAGAATCTATCCTTAGCTTTCAAAGTAGTTCTCTATTTTTACATACTGCACAATATTTATTTTGTGTCACATTTACATGATAACCCGTTTACCCATGCCCACATAGCGGGACAAAAGTGGCCGTTTTTCAATTGGCGGACGGAAAAGATGGCGCCCGCTATACTTTTATACCGTACAAGTAAATTTTCGAAAATCAGCTCTAAGCGGGGTTAGGCACCCTAAACATTTGGTATCAACCGGATGATACCACATATTTATTATAGGTTGGCCTATAACACTCTAGTAGGCTGATTTTTTAATATAAGCCCTAAGAGAGTTTTGCCACCCTAAACACTCTAGTAGACTGATTTTACAGTCTAACAAGCGTGTGTTTTGTGTTTGTAGACATGAAAAAACACGTTATCAATACATGTTTGACTAAAAATACGGTGTGCACCATGGAGGAAATGTAAGCTTTTTTCCCATGGTACACAATATACTATACTTAAGGGGACCTAACCACCTTAAAATTACAAATAAAACCGTTGTATATTTTTAGGTGCGGATAAATTATTTATCATATATTACCTATTTTTCTTTCAGTAAATTTGAACATTTTATCAAAATGTAACAAAGATTTTTTTTAAAACTTCTGTGATGGACATTAGGTTTCTTTGTTTGACTGTAATACAAATTTGTATGATTATTGCTCTACCGCAAGATTTTGAGTGTCAAACTGATCGTATTGGAGTTTTTGAAGCTTTATTGTGTTCAAAATGCATTTAATTAGGATACACGTATGAGAATTTGAAAAACAAAATTATTGATGAAAGTAACAGCCTATTTGAGCCATATTTTATGATATAATTAAAAAAAATAATTCGGGCTTAAATAGGCTTAAATTATAACTTTGGTCAATAATTTCGTTTTCCAAATTCCCACACTCATATCCTAATTATATATATTTTGAAAACAATAAAACCTCAAAAAATCCAATCCGATCAGTTTGACACTCAAAATCTTGCGACAGAGCAAGAAATATACAAGTTTATATTATGGTAAAATAAAGAGACCTAACGACTATCAAAAAGAATTTCCTTCTAATTTTTCGTTATATTTTGATAATATGTTCAAATTTATCCTCACGTAAAAACATATATAATCAATTTATTTGTAATTTTAAGGTGGGTAGGTCCCCTTAAGTAAGATGAATATTATTTAATGATATTACCCTCGAGTGACTAACGCATGAGATAATTTGTAAATGAATCGTTTCTAAGTTTCAAAAAAGTTTTCTTATCTAGAACTTTAGAAATATAGTATAAACTGGTTCGAAAATTAGTCAAGTCTTATTTTATCATGTTAAATCCATTATAAAATTAGATCCCTAAAGAGAATTTGTAGATATTTCAAACAAATATGAAAAGCTTCCGAAAGAATAAAATAAAGGGGAGAAAGGATTTGCGTGGGATGAGCGGTAGTGACAAATTTCTATCCGATATCGAATCCAGTGCGCCGAGTAATTTTACGATAAGTTTATCGAGGAGAGAGAGAGAGACAGAGAGAGAGACAGAGAGAGAGAGAGAGAGAGAGAGAGCGAGAGAGAAGGAGAGAGAGCAGGCATTCACCACCACCGCATAACATAAGGGTGCACTTTAAAAGATCAATTGAAAAATGGTCGGTGCAGCAGCAGCAGCAGCTCGGATTCGGGGATAGACAGATTTAATTTGGACGGCGTTGAACCGGTGGATTTCTTTTTATTTCTTCGAGCAGCGCTGAACGCGCTCGTTCGCGTGCACGGGAGATACCGAATCCATTAATCAATTACGACAGCGGTCGATTGATTGTCAATAGTATAAGCCAATGATTTGTGATTTGATAAATGACGTTTTCTTTTTAATGCGAATGTCTTGCCGGCTGCTGGTCGCGGTGGATGGTATAAATGCAGGTTTCGAGATGTCACGGTAGCTCGAAATTCGTATCTTGTTGTTTTTTTAAGTAGGCAGTGGGATATGAATTATTTAGTATCTGATGGTGATAAATGATGTTTAATTGAAAACTTTGTAATACTTTATTGTTCCTGTTATAATGTATTCCTCGTACAAATATAAACACTTTTATTTAAACAACAAATATAGTGTGCTGGAAAAATTATAAGTAATGCGTACAAGGTAGATATATGTTTTAGTGTTAGTTATACTAATGAAAATACTACACTGAAAAAAAAATTAGTTAAATCTAAGTAAACGTTTCCTTGAATCGTACTAAGAAAAGATTTACTTAAATAAAATAAATATTTCTTAAATTTAGTAAATATTTATTGAATTGATGAATACCAGTCTAAACATAATTAAATATTTACTATTATCAAATAAATCTTTTCTTAGTACGATTCAAGGAAACATTTACTTAGATTTAACAAATTTTTTTCAGTGTACTATTTACTTTAAATAAATTTTGTAAACAAACTTTTTCAGTAATTTTTAAATAAAGGAATAAATAATACCCTTTTACAAATTGACAAACTACTGACAGTTAATATTTTCAAAACATTTTAAAATGAGACATAATAGAAATTCAATTATTGTGTTCGGCTAAAAATCTCATTAAAAAATACAAATAAAAAGCAACTTGTTTCATATTACTTTTACAGATAACAATAAAATCCACTCCAAATCCAGTCAATACGTAACGATTCCATCAAATTGTATTCGCCACTTATACTAATCAAAGAAAAATCCACTTATTTCGTCTCTCGCATTTTGTACAATCAGCATTTACTCGTCGACTCCCAGCTCGTTTTCCGATCGCGTTAGCGCTAGTTAGCTCAAATACAAATCAACCTACTAATCCTCGACTAGCCGCGCTGCGCGAACGACCAGTGGATCCTATATATTAAACGCTACGTTCGATTTACACGTGGATAAACACACGCGCACTCATTGAATCATCGTCCCGAAACATCGTCCCACGTGATTAGACAGGTAATTATCGAGTATTTTGATCTCTCGCGCGGCCGACAATCACGGGGCGCACGCAGCACTGTAGGATCGTTCGTCATTGTGCCACGCGATTGTTTACCTTTTACGATCCCCCGACGATACACCGAGCACGCACGTATACTTTGTTACGGAGCTACGTGCGCCCTCGATCGTTATTATACGCCGGGGGGGGGGGGAGTGATCGGAAAAGTCAAGTAAGAATGGGATGGAGAAAAAACGCGCGTCTTTGTGAGCCTTGTCCTTTTTTTGTCGCACGCAATCGTGGTTAAATGACGAGCTAATGTTTCTTTTTCTATTGGGGTTGTGTAGTATCATTATCGAGAACACATACCATTACGCCAGAAAGATTGAATATGAAGTAAATTAAGTTTGCTGTCATTTGTTAGTTTTATCTTGTTTAAAGTAGGTCTCGTTTGATATATTTCTAAACAAATTTAAATATGATATTTACAACATTCAAAAAATTCAATTCAAGTGTAAAATTTTGAAGAGAAAATAAATCAACTCTTAGATTTATATCAGGTATAATATTATTATAATTCATTATTGTAACGGACATGGATAGAAAATATCAAATAATCAAATAACCTAAATTGTATAACTATGGGGTTCGTCCCAGATCTGGCCACTAGACTCGTCGGTAAGGTTACGTAGTTAAATCTTGCCTTAAATGCTGAGAAATGTGAAATTAAAACTCACATATATTAACACAAAACCGCCCATTGAAGATCTTTAACTCTAACTCGGGCCTTGGTCAGCACGCGATCAAGTAGCTCTCGCTCATATCGTCTCCGTAAACTACCGAAATATCGCAATTGCAATCGTTTAGCTGGTATTATATAACTACTAATTTGCAGCTCCCAATCGAAAACATTCAAATTTTTGTCAATTACTACGACTGATATAACTTTACCTTTTACTTCCACAAAAACATACATTTAATGCATAATAAATTTATTTGTCTGTAAAAATTGTATTCAAATATTTAAATTGTTGTTGTGGGTTACGATTATAAATCTGATTATACAAATTTTATCGAACACATGAATTTCACTCATATACATATATACATTACATACAATAGTCTTCTTTCTTTATGAAGTCTTACATTTGAATTATCCAACAGGTGACATCTCCATTTAACGTCCAGAGCCCTGGTGACTTCAGCAAATAACGTTGATACAGCGACAGTGAATGGATGAGGTTCAGCGGATAATATTATTAAAATATTTAGCATAATTATATTTGTAATAATATAATTTATTTATGTGACACAGTATAATTGTGAGGGAGTCGAGGAGAATGATATTAAAGAACCAATTGAGCTCTCGTTGGTTTTCCCCCTTTTTATCGTTTCTATTTCCATACTTTTTTACTCTCGCTCTCTCTCCATGTAATACAACATATTACATAAGACTATAAAATAAAGTAGCAGTTTAACCGTTTGGCATAAACAGCATAAATGGAATTTTAAGACTTTCGTTAACATTTCTTAAACTAATCATTTAATAAGAAATTTCAAAATTCATAAATGTATTTTGATTTTGTAACAACATTGGAGAATCAGTGAAATCATCTTACATTAAAACTAAGTCATGATGACCTGCCATACTTCTTGGTAATATGCTTGCAAATCATGCAATTTATCATTAACACCACAAAACACCAATATTGATATCTGAAAATCTACGGTAAAGAAATTATTTATAAAGCTAAGAATATGTTGTTTAATGATTATGATTGTGTTGTTAAACAATAGCATTGTGAAAATTAGTGGTATTAGTGGAACAGCATATTTGTAAACTGTGTAAGTGCTGATAATAAATCTTTAGATCAGAAAGGAGAAATTAACATTTTGTATACGTTATATATGAATTTATGTTTCTATGATTTATCATTTAAGCTCGATTCCTGGAGAAAAATATAATTTTACATAAATACTGAAGAATTCAAAATTAGGTTAAAAAAAATAAATACTTCAAACGAAAAACAACACAACAAAACGACCTAAACCTTTTTCTCCGCCTTCATAAGGCGTTTCAATCGAGTATAGATTCCCCAAAAGCATAAGATACAAGAGACGCTCGAGAGAACCTCTCGTAATCCGCACAATACGTCGATACACCTCTTAAATTCCCTTCGCTATACTCTCACATTCTCTCTCCTACTCCGTCTATCCCGTACAAGCCCCACAAATAAAATTGGGGAAGAGCAGTGCAGCCTTAGACCGGGAGCATGTCTCGCAGCTTGTTATTTTCACACTCGTCGCTCCTGGTAAGGTCAGACCGCACGGTTGCGGCGAGCATGGAAGAGGAGGGGAGGGGGGTAGTAGCTCATGCTTCTCTTTCTTTATTTTTTTTCTCATCGAGCGATTGCGCGCCTCGAGATACACCGCACGCCACGCATAGGCCACCCCTGAGCGCTGACATAACAAGAAGGCGGGATTTTCGCCGGGACGATTTTCCTTCTGCGTGTGTGCGTGTCACGTGTGTCACGGGTGGCTCTCGCTCTTATACTTTCGGCACCTTTGACAAGGGAAGCCGGGAAGAAAGAGATTTTCGGGAAGAGGCTTAAGAGGAGGGGGAAGGAGAGGAGAAAGAGATCCGAGGTGTATCAAAGTGACCATCGTCAGGGTAACCGATCGAAGGAGAGAGGCTCTGCGAGGCTTATTGTTGACGCTCACCGCGGTGATTTTGAAGACGATGTTTTATTTGCTTTTATTGGACTTTGTGATTAATTGAATTTTTGTAGGTGTAATGATGTTATAAAATATTTATACATTTATAATTAAATTGTACTACACTAATTTATGTACACAGAAAGAATTTTCTAACAAAAGGTTACCGTGAAAATCGTAATTTTTATTGTTCAATATAGAGTAAATTTTACCGTTAATCGCGACAATGTTTACCATTCGGTTGGATATATCTTACCGTGATTTACAGTAATTTTTACAAATTTGAAATTTTTACATTATTGAAATTTGAAAATTTGATAGTTTAGATTTTTTTTAATTTTTCTAAGAAAGAAATGTTTTTTGGAAAGCGAATTTTTTTCATAATAAAATACTCGTAGAATCCTTCTATTTGAGATGCATAAAGATTCGAAATATACCATTTTTCATTTGTTATACCGTGTGTTTAGTAATTTTTTTTAGTCTCTATAACTCGCAAATTAAATTATGAAATCCAACGAAATTTTTACTAAAATTTGAAAGATCTTTTTGAGAAAGCAAAGTGCCAAATCAGTTGACAGCGTTTTTTATACGCTTTTAAACTTTCATTTTTTGTGTGCTTGATTGTAAAGAAGCTAATAATTTATTTAGACCGAAAAATATTTAAAAATATCCAAATAAACAAAAGCCATAAATTTAAAAGTGCTGAGATCAAAGCAAATTGTACAGTGAACATTTCCACGCTCACCCAATCTTACCTTGGATAACCGATTTTCCTTCAAAACGAAATTCTATTTTTTGTTTGCTCTTTTTCCAGGGAGCATCCCGCAGCGTAAAGGAGAAACCGAAGCGGAAACCCGAGAGTCTTTTCCGAAAGCTCCGCGCAAGCACAATGGCTTATCGCCGCGTGTCCCCCTTTTCTGGGAATTATATTTTTCTCTCTCGGCGCTGTCTTGCCATGTCGTTGACGTAGAAGTGTGCATCACTGACGCCACCGCCGACGCGATATCCTCCTCGCCGATTCTCCCCTGTTGCCGTGCTCTTCGTGCGCGCCACCGCGTCGCTGTATTAATAACAAATCTATTTTTCAGGGTTTCGATCGTATTTACTTTTATGCCGTGCTTATGGACGATAAGCAGACCGTGAATTATGAGGAAAATACGCTGCTGGAGGGACGCGGTGAGCTTTTCGATAGCGGGGAATCCTCGTTCGATCCTCTGATTTTTCTATGAAAAATTCAATGGATGCTGGCTGATTGAATCATTGACTCACACCACTTATTCTCCCACTTCTGGTTCCACGTTTTCTTTTCATTTTATATAGAAAATAAACGTTATTAAGATAAAAGACCAACAGTTTCTAATATTTCAAATATTACGACTTTAAAAAAAATTAGGGATATAATTTTATGTAAGTCAGACGCTGCTTTTGTAAAATAATTAAGATTCTTAAGATGTTTCGCATTCATAGTTCGAAAGAATGAATTAAGACAAAAAATAAACAGATAATTTAGAAACTTAGTAAAATAGCATTGTGTTTTGTCAAAGAGAAAGCTTTTTGTCAAAAACTGAGATATTTCTTTTTAGAATGCTTCAAGATACAACTTATTGGATAGAAGACATAGACGTTAAGTATTGTAAAAATAACCAAAATTTGTAACAATTCAATTTTATTTGAATTGTAAACAAATATAATTGAGCTAAAATATTTAAAAGTATGAAAAACAATCACTATATACCATTACCATAATTAATATTAATATTAATTGTGTTCATGTGTACAGTTAACTAATATGAACAAGTATAAAAGAATTCCATGCATCGGAAATACTTCTGATTAAAATTTTAATCCTGAAGATTTAAACGTCTAGCAAATTATTAAAAGCCACTCTTAAAATATCCTCTACACCCGATGCATCTGTAGCAAAAAATTGATATCCCGCAAAAACTCACTCTCGCCCCCATAAATAATCCACCTATATAAATCGCCGCAGCGGCCGAGTATCGGCAAAAATAAAGTTTAACGCCGACGTAAACGACGCGCGGAGATACGCGCGATATGAATGGAGAGCGCCGCAGCGATACTCGAATAAAAGTGCCGCTGTACGATACGACAACACCGTGAGGCGGTGGAAAAAAAAGGAGAGAGAGAGAGAGCGAGCCTTCGAGGAAGCTCGTGCACTCGACGCGTCGCTCCGTCGGTCTAGACGATATTTCTCTTGACCGAGGCGAGCAAGAAAATAATAAAGGACGAGATTGGGGGCGCGCACTATCGCCATAACGGAGTTATGAGCTGTAAGGTAGTTAAACTTTTCAACTATACGGCGCGGCGATGCAGACCCTCCGCCAAGCGCTTTATTTTCTTCTCGAATTCGTATAATTCCTTGTTTCGCGCTAGATTTCCGCTCGCGGAGCAGAAGCTTATTACCGTTGCGTTTTTTTTAACGGTAGCATTAGTTATTTTAATTAGAGAACCCGGTCCTTGCTCGAGGTTTATGATCCATAAAGTTATTGTGCGATTTGGATATATTTTGCGAATAATGATTATACGTAGAAGGCTTTGTGCTATCTCGGGGTTTAGGTGTGATATAACAGTAGAGTTTAATTTATTAGAATTTTAATAAGTTATACTAATTTGAACGCTACGGAGTTTAAGTTTACATTTATTTAATAATATATTTCTAAAGCCCGAATATTTAATAATTTTGATTAAATCGCACTATCACTCATTATGTACATCACGTTATTGATAAAATTTTAATTTCTTGATCCTGAGAAGCAAATAAGTTTTTATACACACTACTTTAGTATCTCAGATGATCGATTATAGATGCTAGATAAAAAATAACAGACGTATACAAATTATGCATACATTCTTCAAGTAGATTTCTTATTAATTTATATATAAGATTTATAATTTGTATTTAAAATCAAGGCCAAAATACGATTTTTAGCATTTTTTTATAAATATTTAATTGAATTCGTATTTTTCGCTAACGTTTTGTAGGCTTTACTGGTACGACCAGAGTTAATAATTGATAAGATTTTAAAGCTAATTAAATACTTTTAAGTAATAGTTTTTTCAATACCTATTCAACACCTTTTGAAAATTAATAAGAATTTAATTTTTTTTTATATGACTGATCGATTATTTAAAACTACCAGAGCCTAAATCAATTTTTTGGAGCTAATTTTCAACAAACCAATTCTGAATTAACTCTTTTTTAATAAAGCATTCTACTAAAGCAGTTAGCAGCGTTCGTAAGATTTAACACAGTCTTGATCCCTCAAATTACTCATTCTCCATTATATAAATTAAAAGACTATTGTACTTCGAAATTCCATTCGTCCAAAATATCCAAAAGTAAAACATTTTCCGCGCCACAGATCGAGAAAACGACGTCCAACCAACCGTCTCATCCGCAGAAAAGAAAAAAGGAGAACCTCACCCAGAGCGCCCCGAGGACATAAGCATTCCCTTTGATTTTCCATCAAACAACTCGAATCCTCGCAACGAAAGGCCGCGTGCGACAAACCTCGAGGATCCCATCGCAAAAGAACGACTCGACGCCGATTAGCCGTCGTCATCCCGGCGAGATAGAAGCAGGCGGCAATCGAGGAAAGCCACGGGACGAGCGATCACCGACCGGACCGGGCCTAGACGATCGTTAGGACAAAACGTTCCCCTTTGATCCCGTCACGATCGCCTTCTCTGCTCTTTCGTCTCCTCTTTCAGCTTTCAAGATTCCCGCTTGCGCGCGCGCGTAACGACGGCGACGTGTCCAGGGCCAATATTGCGAATGCCCGCATCACAGCAGCTCGGCAAGGCCCTCGAGAGATTTATAGAGAGAGAGAGAAAGAGAGACAGAGGGAGAGAGAGAGAACGAGAAAGCAGAAGCTGCGAATTATGATAGGGGCCTCGGGCGAAGATGGAGCAAAGCTTGCTGGGATTGTTATGGGAGGAGACGGTGGTGTGGGGGAGACCGAGATTGGTTGACGGGCGGGAATCGGTTGACTCTATTGTTCGCCATTCTTTGTATGAATAATAACACGTGACAGCAATTGTAATAGCAACTATGTAGTAGTGTCTCGATATAATACATTACTCTTAAATTTGTATTGCTAATATTGACTAATAATAAGGATGTTGGATTAAAAAATTAATAGACTTTCATAAAAGATGGCTGGCTGGTTAATACAAAATAAGGATAAGCCCGAATTTCTACTAATGTCTCGATTTTTATTAACAAAGTCCTTTTATCGGTACTATAGATTTGTTTATTAAAATGTTGCTCCCTCGTAGAGAAAGCTTAGTGTGGTAGTAAGAGAAAGTCTCGATAAAACATTATGAATACATGTTAATTGTTATATCTAACAGCAGAATTATAGACGATATACGGGAGACTACGCTATAACGGGCGATGGAATATAACGGGTCACTAGCCATAATTCCTACATAGAGAGATAGAATGTTTTGTTTCGCGTAGCAATCTACTTGTAATGGTAGTAGCACAAAAAATGTTATAGTCGTGAAAATAATAAAAAAAATTATGTATAACGAATAAATTTTCTCTTTGATTATCAGTGGTTATAAAGTACCTTAGGTGAAATATTAAAATTAAATAAGCATAAAAAGAAACATTGTACTGCTCTCGGAAGATATTTACGTGTCCATAATTGAACAAAGACCAATAAATTATACGCTGCTATATAACAACCAAATGGGGTGACCCGTTATATCCCAATCCTTTTGTAATATCGATTTTCGAAGTAATTTTATAAGTCCTTGGGTGAGAGGAAGAACGTACCATCTCGGCGGAGAGTTGGAATACGTACAATTTCGGCAGAGAGTTGGAAAACGTGCCATCTCGGCGGAGAGTTGAATTCTCATTTTGAAAGCAAACGCGTGTGGTAATTAAATAACGCTATTATCAACTATAGTGAATTAATTACTGCATATATTAATAATGCATCATAAGACCTTTATAAGCAAAATTATTACTATCTAATTACGTTATCCGTTATCTTATATTATTTATTTATATATTTATTCTCTAGTACGTTTTTCAACTTTCCACCGACATTGTACGTTTTCCAATTCTCCGCCGAGATGGTACGTTTTCCAACTCTCCACCGAGATAGTACGTTCCTCCTCTCACCCGACGAAGTGTACTTTACTATTGGAATGAAACATTAAATATTTACGTAAATATAGGTTTCCATTCCTTAATTGGATAGTAAACTAATTACCATTTTAGTTTATTTTAAATTATGCTTTCTATAATTTCTAGGGGCTATTACATTTTAGTAGTCCGTCATACCCCTACGTTCGCTATATAAAAAACGTTATAATTGTAATACATAATAATAACTTTTTGAGTATCTTATACACACTTCATTATGACTAAATACGATATCGTAGAGTCTTCTATATTTAACTAAATATCTTGTGACTAGATATTTATCGAGACCGTTGAGTTTCGCCCTACTAATAGTTGACAACAATCATGGATCATACATTCTAATACTATAACACCACAAAGCAGTTTATGTACAATTTAGTATATGTACATTGATGTTTGAATGATCAGCAATTTTTATATATTTATTAATGAAACGCACTTCATTCAAACGTAATATACGAGCAGAATTCGGCAAATATTCGACCGTAAAATACTTTCGGATACTTTTCTGTTTTCTGTAAATATCAAAGAAACAACGAATTATCAATGTCTACGCAATGTACACCATGTATTAAGTCTATATACACGATTTAGAAAAGAATCCGAAAAAAGTATCTGACCGATACTTTTTTCGAGTACTTTTCTTATTCTAAAATGTCTAAAAGAGGTTTAAAATTTTCCTAGACCCCCCTAAACATGGGGTACCATCCAGACAATGTCACATATTTAATGATCTCAGGCATATTTAAGAGCTATTTTACGTATTTTAATACCGGATATATTTTTTATTTTTGTCAGTCACATTTTTTGTACCACCAAAATGCATAAAATAGGTCCTATAAATATGCCCGGGCACCCTAAACCTGTTGTATCATCCGGATGATACCCCATATTTAGGAAGGTCTGGGAGAATTTTAGACCTTTTTTAGACATTTTAAAATAAGGAAAGTACCCGAAAAAAGTATCTGACGGATACTTTTTTCAGATTCGTTTTGAAATCGCGTATACCGACTTAATACATTGTGTACAATGCTTAGAAATTGACATTTCATTGTTTTATCTCTATATTTACAGAAAACAGATAAGTATCTGAAAATATTTTGCGGTCGAATACTTGCCGAACTTTGTATACTAAGTATAGCTGATATGGATGATTTTCAGTGAACTACTGTCAAACTTGGGGCCCAAAATTTCTCAAATTTTAACTTTAATTAAAAAATGTATTATTGTATTACGTTACAAGAAAAAATTCATAGAGTACGTAATTATAATAGGAAAACTTTTAGCTTTGAATTTAAATCCTTATGAGATTTAACATGGAAAAATTTATTTTTACCGCGGAGGTAACATTGCCACGGAGGTGACATTTTGTATTTAAACTGTTCTTATTTAACAACCTAATATGCCATCATTTTTCCGCTCATATTTGCTTTTAATGTACCCAAAGTTTGAAAATACACTGATTTAAATAATAATTATTTACTTATACATAAAACGGACACTTTATTATGGATTTTATAGAAAGGATATGTCACGGAGGTGACCTTTTGGTCATATTTGATTAATTTACTAAGATATACAAATTCTTTTGTGCTCAACTTCAAATGCAGGTTATTTAATGCTGATAAATACAGCGGACATGTAATTTGACAGTTTACTGAAAATCACCCGTGTATAGCTAATGTACTCATTTTTACCTATATATAAACGTGGAGACAGATGAACAATACATTTTTGTTAGTCAAGTGGTGCAACAAATGTCGTCGTACAAAACTATTTTTTTCCATCAACCACACTTCCCCATTCCTAGCAATTTTCGTCCTGAGCCGTCAATCTCAGTTAAACGTCACTTGTGCGCGCGCGCAACTGAGATGTATATTACACGAATGCGCACCGTCCGCAGGACTGCGACTCGTGTAATATTTTACGACGCCAGCATGTGTTGCTTTGTCTCCGTGTTTATTGGCGCGGTGTTGTCGCGCTCGCGTTCTGTCTCTGCGTCTGCTTATATGAGCACTGGTCGGCGATGCGACTCTCGTTAAATATGTATAAATTACACGGTGTGGCGCGTCCCTCTTGCACCACAAAACTGACGGAACGCAAGCGCGCGCGAGCGAGCGCGAAACGTGGTGCGAATCACTTTTACGGGGACGTGTGCTGCGCGGCGCCGCGCCGCTGCACTTTCAGCCGGGAACGTAATGCGTACGAAGAAAGCATATAAAATTATGCTTTTCGGTGTTTCGGAGTTTATTGTTTTTTGTTACGTGTGTACGACGAAAGGGTGTAATATAAATATTAGCTATATAGATTATGCGAAGAATGGTTTAATTCATTTTATAGAATATATTTTTAGAAGAGTTTAAAAACCTTATAAATTATATATTTGGTTTTTATTTATCAAGCTTTAAATTGTAGATAAATCGATAGATGTAACTTTATTTCTGTTCAAGACAAAAAATATATATAGATGCGGTATCTATTAACTAATATAAATTATATAAGGAGGGAGTGAACGAAACCGGATAATTCCACTTTTCTTAATTATGAGAAAATTAAGAACAACTCCATTCTTTTTCTATTAGTTTAAATGGAATAACGTATTTTAGATGCTTTGTTAATGGCTGATTTTTTAGTTGTTTGCCCCTCCTCATATGTACAAATCAATAGTTAGAATTACGGAATTATAATAGTTTGGTTAAAGAGTATATTTTTATGTATTATTTCCTTTACATCTTTTTATACATGAATTAGCTATAATATTATCAGATGAACTAGGGGATTATTAACGAACTACCTTTTCTCTAATTTCGTCAAAAAGTCGTTCTACACGCTTTTCATTACCCTCGAAATATTTCTATATCATCAAGCGCTGGCTCTACCCAACAATAAATACGCAATAACGACACCAGAAAATTCATTTCTCTCTCTCTCTCTCTCTCCACCAGAAAAAGTAATGAAAAATACATTCGCACGCGCGCAAAGAGTCGTAAATAAATTCATAAATCTCCCGGGAGAATAAAATAAGCCCATAAAAGGCCATAATCATTTCATTGCCGTAAACGCTTTAATAAGGCGCAAAAAGAAACGAACGCGCCCCACCTCGCGACACCATCCTTCCTCCCACATTCGTCCATCTCATCCTTTCCTTTTTCCTCCCCCGCGAGCCAGCCACCTCCCCCGTATTATTATGCAATAAACAGGTCTACTCGAAAATGAGCTCGTCGCCGCGCGGGACAATTAATCTAAACGTCAGCGGGAGTTAATTTATACGGCTATCGCGGAGCTGTTCGTCACTGCGCCGCGGCGGTGGCGCGCGGCTCGCGCTATCTTCTTCCACGGGTCTGCGCGCCTATTCCCCCGAGGGGTGATGTCGCTGCGCAGGAGATAATACAGGAGTGAGAGAGAGAGAGAGAGAGAGAGAGAGAGAGATGCGCCAAACTAGCTCGCGGCTTTATCAACCCTTCAGCGCGGATTTCCTATCGCCTCGCGCGCTGTTGTCGTCGCCTGTACTGCTGCTGTTTAGTCTTCGGCGCCCCGAGTTTGCGACAGCGGCTTAATTAGTTTTACGACTTCTTAATGCGAAATCGCCTGTCCTCGTTATTTATGCTCGTTTGCCAATTTTATGCGAACCGGGCTGCTACTGGTTGGCTGGTTGGCTGCCTCCTGCTGCGGCGATGGTGGTTTATGGCTTTTATATGGCTTTTTTGATTATGTCAAGCGTCGATGATGGCTTATACGGCACAGGATGTGTGGCAAGCGGAGTTTGTTTTTGGCAATGGAGGCATGGTTTTGAGTCGTTTGCGAGAAGTTTATTAGTTAGAAGTAGCTTTCTGAATCATTTTTTAAATTTCGTTATTATTTGTGAAGTAAAAAATACATTTTGTTGATATTAAGCAATTATTGTCAATTTAACTCCAAATTATGAGTATGCGTGCATTAACGTAGAGAGAGTCTTTCTTCCAGAGCTGTGTATGTTTCAGATTTACCGAATGAATGTAAAATATCATAAGAAATACAGAACATCGAAACTTGAGAAAATTTTACAAATACTTCCTCTACAACTAAATCTATTTCATCTCCTACTTTCAAATTAATCATACTATTCTTATTCTCACATAATGATGTTTTGGAAAACAATATGAAAAATCAATAGCCTCAAATATCCAAGGAATTTATGGACATACTAAATGTCGCCAAACGAATTCATCTAGCAGATATAAAATACCTTCCTACGTCTGTAAATTTTCAAGTACGTAGATTAATAAAACTTTACTCCAGATATGGTAGAACAACGAACAACACGTACACACACACACGTACGCAAATTTCTAATGATCGTGCCTATATTATATCGATTCCTATGGTACCAAAAGATATCTCTAACATATTTTCTCAAAAATTGTTTTCTTTTATTGTGACAAAGCTTTTCCTTCGAACAATAAAAGTCTCTTACAGCATAAATTTGAATGCGCGCCAATGCCAGCAAAGCCAACAACCGCACTACTTGAAAAATCATTAAACAAGCAACAAAAGTGCTCCCCAGAGGCGACAACCCTCTCGTCCCTCCCCGTGGCCCGCAAGAAGCTCCCATATCCGCAACCCATCCAAAGAACGAAGAAGAGCAAATTTTTTACAGCCGCTACTTTAACGACAGACCAGCGAGAAGCTCGCCACGCGAGCCGCATCCCGATGAGAGAGCTCGAGTCTCCCGCGCGATCCGCGCACCGGCGGCGCGGCTCGTAAAATTTTTCGGAGACCGCGCTCGGGAATTAACCGCGCCACGGATCCGAATGAAGATATTAACTGTCGTCCTCGTGGACGCGCCGGTCGAGCGAATATTTCTAATTGCGAGTGCGCGCCCACCCCGTAAAATCTTTATTGTCCGTGTGGTCGCGCGCGAGACCAATGGCTGGCAGGATGAGCCGTAGCGGTAATATATATAGCCCCTCGGATTGGATTAGACACGGTCTTGCGGCCGGGCCTCCTTTATGCCGTGCGCGGCCTGCGCGAAGAATCGAATGGATCGCGGTGGATGACGCGCGGACGCCGACGGAGTTTGTATCAATTATGAGGATGTCACGTGTGTATTCGGGCGCTTTGGGCTCGCGCGCTTATTGTCGTCGTCGTTGTAGGCGTGGGTATTTCATAAAAATTTTACGATTACGCTCGAAGCTACTGCGCTGCGGATGATCCTGCGAAATTAGATCTGGCAGTCGTTTGGCGAGACGCGGGACACGTTACGATAATTGTGAGTCATCGTGACTGAATTTTGACGAAAATGGTGTTCGTTATTTGTTATTGTGAGTCGTATGGGATAATTCTGGATGGTTTTGGGATTCGTTGTGTGAATCTGAGCAGTCCGCAGAGTTCACCGGCTTTGGCAACTGCTTGATTTCTGGATATATTTTGATAGGTAATAACTAAATAAGAAGTTGTAAATTTCGAAAAATACTCAGTAAAATTAGACAACATCATAAAAACTGGCGTATATTAGTTAACAAAGATAAACAATGTTTTAAGAAAGTCTGGTCACAAATAATACTCCGATGATCAAAAAGATACCATTCACCCCGTACATAAACGCACAAGGAAATTAGTTGAGGAAATTGAATTCCGAATTGCATACAGACTTCCAGTATATTTCTGTAAGCGGAACCGTCCGAGAACGGTAGTACCACTTTCCGCCCGTTTTATACGCACGTAAAGGCATACTTTTGGTGCAGGTATGATAAAAATATTACTTCTCTCGCAAGTATAAATGAGCTCGGATAAAATTTTCATATACTATTCAAAATTTCCTTTAGATGGAGATAGATCTAATAAATTGAGCGAAAAATTTTTTTTCAATGCATCATTTCTTAAATTACAAGTTAATATTAAAATCCTGCTCTGAATTCGAATTAACATTAGGCTTTACATTCAAAAGATCTATTAGGACAAATATTTTTCTTTTATAATTCTTTCTGTCTATCTCGATTTATTGTTTCGACGACAGAAATCTTTGTCATACATACCCATCGCCGAAACACACATTAAATTCAATTGCCGCCTTAGACAACTGGTGACATCGAAACTTCTTTACTTAGACTTCAACTTCTTAACTGAGTCTTCAAGAAATACGGAACAACGAAGAATATCATCAAGAAGCGAGAAAAGAGAGCAAGAAATAGGTTCCAACTAACAAACAGTGTCCCACCTGTGGAAATCCATTTTCAATGAGGCTTTAGGAGGTGCTTTCTGGTACCTAAAAATAAAGCCCAGTACCCGAAGATTGTGTCAATGGGCCCTTGCTCTCGAGAAATGAGCTATTTTACTCCGAATATGCGTTATTTTAATGAAAAATAGTACCTCTACTTCATATCATTACTTATATGTAAGTTTATATGCTAGAAAAAATGTACAAACAGTAAATAAAAGTAGGCGAAAAGAGCTTTATTAAGCTTTGTTTTGTACAAAAATATCAATCCAGTCCAAAGTTACTAACAATTGAAAATGGTGACTGAGAATATATGAAAAATCAACGAATTTATAAGAGACAAGTTTCCTCGACTATATTTTCTCAAGAAATAGTACACTACTGCAAAATGATTTGTTTCCACAAATCAAAACAAAATTTCTTATCATAATACACCTGCAAGCAAACTCATCGAGAGGAAAACAGCGCAACCCTCTTCACTGTTCTTCTCTCTGCTCGCCCATAAAGAATGAACAAGGAAGCTCGCTCGCGAGAACCTCTTAGCTTCCAAAAGCGAGAGAAGCGCAAGACTGGGCAGCTCCTCTCGCGCATAACGACGCGATCGTAAATCGTTTCTTCTCTCTCTCGCTCTTCTCGGTCATCTCCGCGCGTCCGCGCGGAAAAATCGCGGGCACCGCGGCGATATCGGCCTCTTGCGCGCGGAGAGCAGAGTGTCAGCTGTAACTTTTATCGGTTATAAAGCCCGCGCGCGATGATATTATATGCCGCGGGAGCTAGTATAAATACGCGGTGGGCGCGAGACGTGCAGCCGAACTGAGAGAAAGAAGGAGGAAGGGGGGCCGGGCCTTATCAGTCTAATACATTTCATATTTTATGGATCCTCTCGGCGAGTAGAGCCGCCTTTATGACACGGGGGGTCGAGCAGTAGAGTGCAGGCACGGACACTGCAGGCGAGGATGGATACGCGGATGTGCGGCTAGAGAAATTTCATTCGGGGTCTTCTGACTTGATTAAATTCGTGTGCTATGGGATTTATATAGTTTGGATTTTTGGGTTTATTTGGATATTGTTGGGAATTTTAACGAGATTACTTCATTACTGGGAATCTTGTTTGAATGTAGCTTAGAAAATCGCAAAAACATTGACATATAGGAAAGAGCGTTCTTTTTTAACTATTGGAACCAACCCTCTAACAAAATTAGCTAAAATGTGGTTTGTATCATATAATGAGATTATACTTTTGTAAAAGATTTCTTGACAGCGCATTACGTCGCACCACCA
The DNA here is from genome assembly GCA_949152435.1 of Gastracanthus pulcherrimus. Lineage (NCBI taxonomy): Eukaryota > Metazoa > Arthropoda > Insecta > Hymenoptera > Pteromalidae > Gastracanthus > Gastracanthus pulcherrimus. The sequence continues at coordinate 27,943,920 of OX424573.1, read as the reverse complement.
GGACAAGGCTATGACAATTCAAAATTCTGTTTCTGTAATTCAACGTAATTTCTTTATTAATAAAATTGTTTTACGTAAATATTATTACTATATTGCAGGTTATCGACATTTTTAAACGAATTTTCGAAGTGTACAAAAGGCTTCTATATGGAATACATATATGAGCTATTTCATATATGGGATATATATATGAGCTACTTCATATATGGAATTCATATGTGAGCTGTTTTGTGTACAAAAAACAAGTTAAAAAAATATTGTGTTGTCATCATCTTGTTCCAAGGGTGTGACGTATTTCAAGCAGGTTCAGGGGTTACAAAACGACCAATTTATTTACATTTTTCTTTATATTTTGATAAAACTTGTTAGTGTTAATCATTATATATCTTATACTAGTATACCTCATGTACGTACAAATTTTTTTAATCTACAATTGTTATGCTTGAAAACACGATTATTATCAATTGAAAAAAATCATTAAAAATCATCGTTTTCAATCCAATTTTAATGATAGAGGTCTTATTTTGTTCTTTAAACGTTGTTTGATAGATCGTCCGAAAGAAAATTTCAAAATAATTTATAGGTGATATGGAAAATCTAATTGTTTAACTAGATTACGTGTTTAGTTAAAAACAATAAGCTTTTCTGTAGCACTCATGAATGATTTTAAAATTTTCGTTCGGTCGAACTATCAAACAACATTCGAAAAGCAAAATAAGACCACGATCTTTAAAATTGAATGGAAAACAAAAAAGTTTCGGCATTTTTAATGATTTTTTTTCAACTGACAATAATCGTGTTTTCATCACAATTACTAATTGAAAATTTTTTTTATGTACTTAAGGTATACCAGTATAAGATATATAATGATTGACATTAACAGGTTTTAACAAAATAGAAAGAAAAATGAAAATATATTGGTAGTTTTGTAACGTTTCATTAAATATTACGTTTTTTCACAACGTTAAAATAATAACATTCAATTTTTTCAAGAATTTGATTGAGTTTTTATAAGTTAGTTTGAAACATTGCAGAAAATTTAAGAAAAAATGAAACAGTATTCTTCAAATAATTAATTTTTATGTTAACATTATTGCTTAAGATTTTGTACAAAATTTAACAATATATATGTTTTTAACATACTTAAACAACAAGTCTATATCAGCATTCGTAACCCCCAAATACCATGGAACAGTCTGACCAACATTGGCGTATTAATACTTAACGAATTTGTTATTAAATACTTGTTTATCAATTTACTTTTGAGGTTTATAATTGTTATTCACTGAGTTCAATTTCTGTTTTATAATTAATATTACTATATATTTAAGATAAATTAAATGTTTTAAATATAAAATAGTCTTGCAACTTAGAAAGTCCTATATGAAAATATATATCGAACAGTAATTTCGTATGGTCCATTATATATACGTAACATTATTAATATCTTAACTTACATTTTAACTTCTTTACATCCTTACTAATCATTATGTCTAGCGCATAAAACTTTTCATTGAACTAAATATTAATAAACCTTGCATCTCTTAAATAAATAATAACAAACGCCCACTATAATCCTACTTAAAATCCAACTAAATCCCCCACAAAATACAAAGCACAATTCAACCTAAAAAAAACTCAACAGCAGCGACAGGCAGTAGCAAAGACGGATAGACCAGAGCTCCATAATGCTCCGCGTGCACCTATCTCTCATCCTCGACGTGTCGCAGCAGCGTGCATTAATTCGCGCGGCTATAGCTATACCGCGCTATACTCCGCTCGTTTCGCGCCCGAGAGCATAAAGCGCGCAAACCAGAGCAAATTGAATTTCCGAGAGCTTCTTCGATGAATCATGCAGGCATCGGGCGAGCAAGCGACAAAGACCGGCTCTGCCTGCGCCAAGATTTCGCTGCGAGAGAACGAGGAGAGCGTAATTCAGGAGAGGTGATCCTCGCACGCAGCGCAGCGAACGAGCGTCGAGGCGCTTTGTGCGAAGTCGAGGCTGACTCGACACAAATCTTTCCTGCGTGCATCATTGCAGGAGAGATTGTGCGCTGGTCACTGGTTCGGTGTCCGGAGACTCGGACAATCGTGGACATTTCGCAGTTGTGGATTAATCGTGGTTGGGGTTGATTAGATTCGGCAAGGGTTTACTTTAGATTAGGGATTGGTTCCGCGTTTTAGTGATCGATGCAAAGAATCAATTAATCATTTGAGTTTCTGATACTTTATAAGTTATACGGATTTTGGCAAAGGAGAATGATCGCGGATTCGTAGTAAGTGAGGGGATGCGGGGTAGCGTACAAAACTGACTATTGCTTAGATCTTGTAAATTTATGTGATAGTAAACTTTAAAAAAGATGGTTATATCCAATAAAATAAGTGAATAAATCAAAATTTTATTAGGTATTCAATAGTAAGAATTAAAAGAAAAAAAATTTTTCTCACTTTTGTAAAAATACAGATGGAAATTTCTGTTTAAATGCTTAAGATTTCATAAATCCTTCATGCTCATATCAGTCTTGTAGGTCACCTATCAATGTTTTAGTTAGGCCGGCATAAATCATTCATGAGTACCAAAATTTATATTCAGTCGATTATAAGATACCCTCAGAACAAGATAATGAAAATGTAATATTTTTCCAACTTCATCTTTTACACAAGGTATACAAAAACAATAGCCTTACATATATTTCATGTAATTGTTCAGGTTTTGTACACGCAGCTGCTGCTTCTTAGATTTGTTCTGCTAGAAACGACGAAAGAATTTGCTGAATGAATCCATCAGCTAATATTATTGCTGTTCGAGCTAACAATTCAGCAAAAATATTTGTTTCTATGTATGTCTTTAGTCAAAATGTACTTAATCTTACTAAATATGTCTCTGAGTGAATACTAAACCAAATTTTACGTGTACATAAAGGCTTATATATCCGTGCAGGCTCGTCTTCCCTATTTTACACCATATAACTTCACAATTACCACAAAAGCTCACTTACAGATACCGCAGCGCTCATCCTTCTCAAGAAATAATTGCCCAAGCCAATGCAGCGCCAATCAAAATCCAGCTCAAAATACCCTCGCCCGCTCTCTGGAAACACATGTCTAGCGTCCCACAGGACATCCGCGTCTACGCGTTCGCTTCATATACGAATTAGCGTTGTACACTGCTTTGGCGGAGTCCATCACGCCGTCAACCGAGCGTTCAGCCATCGCACACGGAGTTGGGCAATTGTCCGCGCACTCCTATTTATTGCCCACCGTCGATACATATGTATATATACGCGCATCGCGCTGCAGCTTATACGCGCAAGGATTAAAGTACGCGCGTATCGCGATCTCCGCTGCGCTGCATAGGTTAGTATATATAGCGCGGTAGAAATTTGCGGGGACGAGCTGTGCGCAGATCGGGGGATTTAGGAGCTGCCGACGCGAGCGAGCGATTTGGGAAATTCATGAATCTTAATCGGGTTTGCGCCGAGCGACGGCGTATCGCGTTTTAGGGAGGACACACCGCGTGAGTGGAGTACGCGAGCGCGGGGATCAAATTGTCCGATTATGTCGTCACGGCTGTTTTGAGGATGGAAACACGCGTAGGTGCATGTGCGAGCCTTTATTCTAGTTGTACGGAATTCTTCAAAAATTTGCGTAAAGTACGGCTATAGGATGGGAATTGAATATTATAAGACATACTTGGCGAGTACGAGTTTTTCATGTTTGAATCTACCTGTACAGAATTGTGTGTTAGTATTCGTTGAAAAGTATACATTTTTTACTTTGGAGGTATCACTTTTTTTATTTCACAGAATTATTGATATTTATTAAAAGCTTTGTTACATAGAAAAATTTAACTAAAATACATATATATTTTTAAATATGCATACATATATCGTATGGGCGATTGTCACGAAACTGTTAGTTTTAACGACCTCACGTATAAATGCTAGTATGAAGCAAAATAATAGAACTTTTCGATTGCCTAATGTAATACTTTTACATAATATTTAATAACATCACATTAAGGTTATGGTAAACCCTGTGTTGCTGGTAAATACGGGGAACCACTTTGTTCATTCATTATTCAATTTTAAGAAAATATCTCTATGGAAAGTTGTTCTTTTTTATTGGAACAACAACTTTCCATAGAGATATTTACTCAAAATTGAAAATGAAATGAGAAAAGTGTATCATCGTATTTGTTGGTGATAGGTGGCTTTAGCATCACCTTAATGACAATCAGCACGCTTCATACAATAAATAGGTCAAATTATGCCCAAAATTTCAGCTCCGTGGCATATTTTTTTTTAAATAGGGGTAAGTAAGCCTAGGGGTAAAGTGATTTTTCTTTATATTTCGACATAAATAAAACATTTATATTAATTTTACTTATATATCAAAATAATCTAAATAAACAATGATTTTTATATGCTTCGTGGTACATATAATTGGTTATTTAGTAAATAATTTAACAATGAATTTTTAAACCACTCGATATAATAATTTTACATGTTTTGGTTTTTAGATAAAGAAGTGTTATGTATGCTATTTTATTACAGAAATTTAGTGTTTTATAATTAGTACACTAAAATTTCAATAGATATTTTTGTAATACAATAAGACAATACGTAAATCTCTTAAAAAACATTCTTACGTACGAGGGTAGTTCAATAAGTCTTTAGAATAAAGTATAAAAACAATTTTTTTTGGGTAAATTTTTTTTTATTTTTCAACATAATCTCCTTGGAGCTCTATACACTTGGTCAATCGCTTTTTAAGTTTTTTTAATCCTTCAGAAAAGTGCGTTTTCGGAAGTTCCTCAAAATAAGCACTTACAGAGGCAATTACGTCTTCGTTGTCCGTAAATCTCTGTCCACCGAGCCATTTTTTCAAGTTTGGAAATAAGAAAAAGTCACTGGGGGCTAAATCTGGTGAATACGGTGGGTGTTCGACCAATTCGAATTTTAGTTCTTCAATTTTAGCCATTGAAACGAAGCATGTGTGAACTCGGGCGTTGTCGTGATGAAAGAGAATTTTTTTTCTCGCCAAATGTGGTCGTTTTTTTTTAATTTCTTCTTTCAGCTGCTCTAATAATGATGCATAATACTCACCAGTAATTGTTTTACCCTTTTCCAAGTAGTCAATAAGTATAATTCCACGTGCATCCCAAAAAACTGTAGCCATAACCTTACCAGCTGACTTTACGGTCTTTGCCTTCTTTGGAGCTGGTTCGCCTGTGGAAATCCACTGTTTGGATTGTTCCTTTGTCTCAGGAGTGTAGTGGTGTATCCATGTTTCATCCACAGTCACAAATCGACGAAAAAATTCCTCAGGATTCCGACTTATGCGCGCCAAAAGAGCCTCAGAGGCGACCACTCTATTGCGTTTATTCTCAGCTGAGAGCAAACGCGGCACCCATCTTGCCGATAGCTTTTTCATGCCTAATTTTTCATGTAGAATTGAAACAACTGCACCTATAGATATCCTTGTGGCCTCAGCTAACTCACGCACTTTTAATCTTCTATCCTTCAACACCATATCGTGGATTTTATTGATGATTTCGGGAGTAGTTGCTTCTACGGGCCTTCCTGAACGTGGTTCGTCACTTATTGATGTACGACCACGCTTAAATTCATTTACCCAGTTATAAACCGTTGCTAAGGCAGGGGCAGATGTGCCATGAACTGAGTCCAATTCATTTTTTATCTCATATGGAGTTAAACCCTTTAAATGAAAATGTTTAATTACCGCTCTGAACTCGTTTTTTTCCATTTTTCTTAACAAACAATTTTTTTTTTTCAATTGGTTATAAAAACACGTAAACTCAGAAGATGTGGACTGTGACTGCACCATATATCTAGTCGGGAGTGGTGCTGACTGAAAACAGATGATTTGTTGACAACATCTGTTGGTCATTCTAAAGACTTATTGAACTACCCTTGTAGCATGTGCATTCGGGGCAAACTGACCGGAGTAAAGCGAGCTTACATAAAAAATGTAAAAAAAGAAGGTGTAACCTCAAACTGGCTCTACGGTTATGTCTGATAAATACAATTTGTAAAGCTTTAAACTTACATGTCTGCTAACAAATTGATCAAGTTACGTTTAAAAGTTAAATAAAACTTACTTTGCGGTCTTGCTGCTTGAAATTTATATTAAATAAAGTCTATATTACCTTTTTAATATACATATTTCGAATTATTGATAGTTGAAATATATTTATATATTCGTGTTCAAACTTATTTAGGCTCACTTTGCCCCGGTCTCCACTATAGTCAATTTGGGATATACCTCCTATATGTAAGATTTAAGTACTTTAAAATTTCTTAATATTCACGAAATTAGATATTGAATGAAATTAAGTTTTCATAATAGTTCAAATGCATCAATTTACGTATAGTAAAGATATTTTTCTCTCAGTGAGCTGGATACGTTTGTCACCATTAAATATTTTGCAACAAACCTTATATCATTGCCTACTACCTATAATAATATACGAATTTGTAAATTGTTAGTCGGTGTGAAAATCCTTCATCTAATTAATTTAATTCAAAATATTTACATGCATTTCGATCTTAATCGGGAATGGTGTGTATCAACAACTTAAAGTCACTGTAGAAAATAAAATAAATACGTTATAACTTACTCAAAGTATTGTATTATATGAAGGCACAGATTTATTAAATCGCAAAAAAACTTCTCGTGTATAATTATGCGATCGGATAATAAGTTTAACTAAGAAACAGCAATTTTCTCGCAAGCCTCGCGAGTTATATCTGCACTAGACGCGAGGAGGACTATCTTGTTATTATAATAATGCAAAACTTTTAACCAGACGACGCTCTCCGGGACAGGAAATCGTTACGCAACTTCAACAAAACGACCGTGAAGAAAACAATACTCTCGGCTCACGGGCGCGAGGGCAAAAAGATAGTCAAAACATTTTCTTAAGCAGAGCAAGTATAACAGCCGGGGCTGTTGCAGTGGCAAACCGGATCTTCATTTCGCAGCCATTGTTACATGAACGAGGAAGCGAAACGCGATGCGATAATGCGTCCAAGAGGCGTTTTCGCGGAAAAATTCATGCGTCATTGCTTTTGCTATAGCCGAGCCAGCCAAGAAACGAGAATTATATGAGGGCACGAGAGAGCGAAGATGCTGCATGTATGTTTACCTACACGCGAACCCTTCTTGCGGTCTCGAAGCATTGCTGCCGTAACTTTCGTAGTGTCTTATTACCCCTAAGTATATTTACTGCTGAGTTGCAGTATTATTCTTTTAATGCTGTTTAAAGAAAAGAATATCTAAAATTTTATGAGATATAGATATTTTATTGAAATATTAGGGTTGAGATATTTAAAGTAAGATTTAAAGATAAACATTTATTTAAAGAAGAATCGAAGAACTGAATTTGTCTTCAAATGCGATAAAATACAAGTACCTACAATATTTGTATACTGATTCAATAATGAAACGGTAGTTATGTAAATTAAGGAACAGCAGGGATTTTATAAATGTTTCTTTTTTTATAATTGCAAACGTACTATAACTTATTGATTTATTTCTAAAATGTAAAGATCATAACCCATAGCTTGTCTATTTAAAATGACTGTAAAGTAACGCGTGGAATACTCTTCTGACGATGAAAATACTTTCATAAAAAAGTTAAAAAGAACATTGCTTATAAATAACAAGTTAATTTACAAAAAACCTAACAGTGTGATTCAATTATATGGGAATAAAATTACAACAAAATATAAATGTGTAAAAAATATATGCCCTGACGTACTCATTAATTGATTAATTCACTCATCCGAAATCCCTCGAAAATCGTCAATCCTTTCAAACCAATTGTTATGAAATTATAACCACATAGCTTTTTTCTGATTTCTAGAGAGTCTATTCCTGGCAGAAATCGATTCCATTTTCAAGCTAGTCTATAGCTAGCTCAACAATGAAAAGATAAAAAATTAGACTCATTTTCGGCTTCTGGTGAAACACTCTTTTTACATTTTCTGATTATATGGCCCAACCTAAAGCAATCGAAAGCAAAAGGATTCTTAACCATAAAGACGTACCACTTTAAATATGAAAGACGTAGTTCTTGACAATTAAGACACAGTTCTAAATGCTTATTAAGTATTTATTCATTTGGAATAATGAATCATGTATACCAAATATCTGGTGACTTAAGAATTAAAATTCGTGCTTTGCAGTTCAATTTTCTCATTAACTATAAATACTTTCATTCGAATAAATAATAAATATGTGAATCCTTAACTATAAGTACCTGGAGTGCATGTTACTGAAATATAGTTCATCTTCTTTTAATTATAACTCTGAATAGTCCTGTATTTAAATTTTAAAAATGACCCCGAAGAATATAAATATTTAAAAATATTTACTTGTTCCAAACTTATTATAACGATAAAAATTAGTGACAAAAATGACATTAGCCTTGAAACTTTTTCCTATTACACTTGATCTTTCATCGCCAAAAAAGTATTCCACGTTCCTACTTTGTCCATCTGGGCTAGATTCAAATCACCAGATCATTCGTCAAAAAAGGCTCTTGTAACAACGAAAAATCGTTCAATAGATTTCCTTGCAGACAATCACGCGATCGAGACACAAGCGCGTATGAACTCCCCAGCTCATCAAAGTCGAAGACCTCGAAGAGTGGACTACCTGTTTACACGCACTATACATACCTCGCTCCACCTGACGCCCATTTACCGCGCGCGTACACAAGTACTCCGGATTATTACACTAATTGCACGAGAGCGATATATATGTAGAGAGAGAGAGATACAGAGAAAGAGAGAAAGAGAGAGCGAGATATAGCGCGTAAGACAATGAGCCCGGACGCATAGACACGATAGACCAGTGCAGGTCCGCGAGCGCAACAATGCTGCGTGGCCGAGGGAAGCTCTCCGTAGCTCGAATCGTGCAGCCACTAGCCCCCCCCCCCCCCCCCCCCGCGGGCCTCTATTTATAGTACTATTCTGGACGGAATCAAAGAACAAAACGACACGGGGGCACTGCGTATATATACTTCTCGCTAGCGCCCCTCATTGTTTAAATTAAATTAATTCCGCGTGTTGCGCGCTCTGCAGTTTTAATGAGCTGCCGCTGCTGCTGCTGCCGTTATTGTTTTCGTTTATCTTGTTGATGTTGTTCTTGATGTTCTTGATGATGGTTTTGTTTTTGCTGTATCTATTTAGAGAGACTGAACAATCGGAACAGGATCAACGTGTTTCTGGGATGGATTGCGTAATTATGATGCTTATTATACGTGGAGCGCATTATGCCGTGTTTGTTATGTGTTTTAATGGTGTTTCGTGGTATAATAGATATTTTAATATTTTCAATATCCTGCTTATTCCTTTTGTTTGCCGATTTAAATGGAGGTAAACGGCTTATATTTTATTAAATATTTTCTAAAGCTCGTAAAATAATGTTTTCTTCATCAGTTCAATGATAGTATGAATACATGTTATTTTTATTCTAAATCATTTTTTAATGCTATTATACGTAAATTCAAATACAATTCAGTATTAAGTATGATTTTGTATAAACAGTTGAGTGTGAAAACAATATATAGGAATATAGGTCGAGTAACTTTTCAATATATCTAACATATACTTTTTTCCTTCGGATCAGTCGGTGCTGTTTATTGCACTGCATGTCCCCAATAACATATATTTTATTACTAATCGCTAATGCGACATGTAACTGCTTGCCTACGGCTATATAATCATTGCGGTGATATCAACCCCGCCCACTTCTGGATAAAAAGGACACATCCTGAGCACAATGAAATTAAAGCAGAGCTCAAATAACTGTACAAAATTATCGAAATCAAGCGGAAAAACAGCAGTACCCTCCGCATCTGAAAAGGGGCTCCCTCGCGCTGTACGTGCACCCAATCTCGAGCTATAACGTACCTATAATAAGAAGGAGCACGGGCTCGCTCGAACGGTCCTTCTCGGCAAAAAATCCACACCGAGCGGCCTTATTGGCGCGGATCTTTTTTACCCCGCTGCCCAAGACGCTATAGATATGCCAACGGCATATGATTATCGTATAGCAGTATATCTCGCGAGGTGCGCGATCGCATCCGCTGGCGTCGAGTGCCGCCGCGATTAGTTACGCGCACGCCGCGCGTGCCATTACGTGGAAGCGTATAAGCATGCGATTGCTTCATCCTGCGGCCGCGCGAATGACCTCTTTTCTCCTTACTTTTCTTGTGTCTTCGGGGATTCGCCTCGCTTTGTGGCACGGGTGAGAGGATGTTTTGTCGATTCTGTCGTGAGTGAGTTAGATGCAGCGGTGGGAGTTAGGTCGGAAGACGCGGTGCCGATGACTTTTTGTAGATGATGGTTGGATGAAGCTGTGAAGAGAGGGAGAAGACTCATGAAGATTTGTATCGGAATCATTGTTAAAGGTCTTTTTTGTAATTACACTTTTAATTTTCTGACATAATTGAGATTATGACGCGAAAGTCTACGTGGAATCAATATTGACTCCGGACTTATTTCTTATAGATTATAAGTAGATATAAACGTATACTTAAAGGTTGGCGAGGGTGAAGATTTAAAAATCGGAAAATAAAACAAAAAACATAATGGTAAAGTTAAAGTGGCGGTTATGACAAGACAAAATCATTATTTTGGGATACCTAAATGTTAACATATGATTGAGATACGATAATATTTGCGTCAGATTCAAAATCTACGCCCTCGACGACATTTTGATACTTAATCTCATAGTTCTACAAAATAGATCCCACGTAGACTTCCAAGAGATCATATGAGTAATTTCTACTAAAAAATACTTTTAGTTTTCATTTTGGTTTTAAAATAGTGTGAATGATTTTTAGGGTATTTAATGATATATGGGGATGTAAGATTACAAACCTTACAGACTTATTATAAATAATAACGACAACTGTGATGAGCTATTTTAGGAAAAGCTGTACACCGAATGAAAATAACTTCGAGATCACAGGTTGAAAATCACCACATAAGTTCAGCTAATAGGGTTCTGATTATTTTTCAGTTTAAATAACACTTACCTCTATTAGTATGTAGTTATATGCAGTTTAAAAAAGTAAAAATTAAGTACCATCAAAGAAAACGGCATGACAAGAAAATGACATAGCGAATATCCACGATGGGGAAATCAAAAGTAGCGATTAAAATTATAAATGCGTTTCTGTTTACTATGTACGTAAAGGTATGTCCGATCAACAGATCTGTAACTACTGAAATATCAATGAGTGCAGTAGATGATACTTTGATATATTGGACATACCTGGGGCTAATTAATATCTTCTGATCTTTTAATTAATGACGTATTTTAAAAAATATTAGTATGTTAGATCTTTCAAGATTATATCTTCTAATTTAGAAGAAATTCAATTTATTATTCAATATTCTTGAAATTTCGAAATGACTAATAATGTTTACTTAAGAAATAGCAATAAAACCAGCAGGAAACTTCTATCGTTATAACGCCAACTGTTTTCCTGCCATACTAGTTGAAAAAATTCACTTTCTCGGAAGAAAACTTGAGTCCACTAACGACGCGCCCCACAAACAGACAAGAAAACCTATCCAAACAGTCTCGCCTCCTCCAGAAAAACAAAATTTGCTCCACTTCTACTTTCCAAGCAAACGCCATCCTTACCTCTTGCTTGTCTCGCCCCTCTGGTATAACTGGAGCCGTTATAGTCTTGACGGCGCGCGTCACGGGCGCTGAACCCGATGGGAGGCTGCACGCGATGCGATGCATCAGTTCCGAGTTAAAGGAGAGTCCGGGGCTAAATGGACGCATAACGAGTAAAATAAGCGTCCCTTTCATTATTTATATATTTTTCATTATTTTCAAATATTTGTACTTTCTTTCTTTGGGTCATTTTTTTAGTAATAATAATTGATCCATGTAAATCAGTAATTATTTCGTCATTTACAAATGCGCTAAAGGTTCAATCGTAAAACACGCCAATTTATTTAACTACATTTAATTAAACTAGAAATAAACTAACCTGGATAGTATGCATCTTGCAAGAATAGAATTCCTATCATTCTTTGAGAGATAGTTGCTGGTACCCAAAAAAGAAGTCCAGTATCCGTTGTTCGATCTGATAGACACTTCTTCGTAAGATGTTACCATCTTACCTTAAAATGAAAAAAAGGTTTAATTTAAGCTTTCGTATAAAAATATAAATTTGTTCTAAAGTTATGAATAATCAAAGACGGTGACTAGAAACGAACACATAATCATCGAATTTCGAAAAGTCTAAAAACCTTCATTTTCTATTCTATATTTTGAGCGGCCATATTAAGTTTACGTATGTTGATAATGGTAGATATGCTCATTCCTGGCTTTCTGGCTCTACTACAACTAAACTGATTAAAAGGCCCGGTCAAAGATAAATTACTCTTTTTTTATATAATGTAACGTAATTATCCATATTTTTTTTTCTAAATTATCTACACTTTTTAGACTTTCAAGTAACTTCTTCTCTTGAAAGGTGTCATTTCTAAGTCGCTAGACACACATTTTACATATTTTATAGTACAATATTAAAGGCGCCCTTGTGCAGCAAAGGGTTCAATGTACTCAATTAAAAAATAACTTTGAGTCAATAATTCTAAGAATTTAGTACATATTACTAAATTTACTTAATTAGCTAAAACATCAATTTCGTAACCAAATTTTTGACTGAGAACGAACAGATTAAAAGAATATAAATGCATTGCATTAATTCCGTTCAAGTCATACTGCATCCGACTCGCCCCGTACTTCCCTATAACGCCGCGCGACTCTTCGCCGCGGTTTTTGCGGTCGGCCGTTACCAGCAGCCGTTCACGCTGCTCTTATTAGCCCAGGTAGATAAGCTGATGATGACGCCGCCGCCGCCGCTGCTGCTGCTACGATGACGATCGTATCGGATCTCGAGTGGCAAAAGGAAAGAGAAGAGAAAGAGCGTGGCACGAGCCACGCAGAGCGCATAGCGCCTGCGGGCTCGTTATGTACCGCACGCGGGCCGGGAAACGCGAGACCGAGGATAATATACGCGCGCGCGTGGCTCGTGTGGCTCGTGCGGACGGTTTCAGCGGATTATCTAATGAGAGGTAAGCGAGGAGAGAGAGAGAGAGAGAGAGAAGAAGATGTCGTGATTGTGGATGGCACGCGAGTGCGGGTATTGGAATTTTTTGTTTAAAAGTGATTGATATTTTGTTTTTTGGTGCAGATAAAAGCCGAGCAGATTGCGCTGAAATTGCGTTTACTCAAAGATATTTGAAAAACCAGTTTCATTGGGATATATTTTTATTTTAAAAGGCATATAGGGTAGATGTGGGTGTTACTGCGGTGTTTCCATGAAAGCAAACAGTTATTGCGTGTGTATTACTCCGGATTTACACAGTATCTATTAGGGTAACTAAATACTATATTTTATCAAAAATGTGTGTTAATATAGACATGTAGTAACTAGATAGTTACGTGTAGACACGTTTTCGAAATGAAGTTTCGATTTTTCTAAGGTTTTTTATCAACTTACGTGTTATCACAAATTTAAGATTATATTTGCATCGTCAAAGGCCACAGTAACTCACACATGCGTTATAATTATCTGATGTACTAATTACTGTGGCAAAACAATCATTTAAACAAATATTTCGTAGTTATATTGTATGACTGATGCACAAAAACACACCTTTATACTAATAAATGTTTTAACAATCAGATTTTAGTATTTTATTATAATAGTAATACCCATATCTACCCTAGTACATAAGAATGAAGGTTTAGACACCAATTAAATATTTGCATGATTTTCAAAAACTGGTAATTTTATTTTTCTGAATTATTTTATCAATGTTAAGAAATATATAACATTTTGAAGAAATGCTTAATGAAAGAGTTATAAATGTTGTGGGAAGCAAAAGATCCGATTATACATATGGTAACCATACTATGGTTAACATAAACGTCCACTGCGAAGAACATGTAGCGTGATTACAAGGCGCCAAAATAATCTGCTTCGCGCCTACCGATAATATAAAATTTATACTTAAACTTTATCTATATTTTCTATACATTTCAACTAAGTTCTAAAAAAATTAATTTCGAATCGTTTAAATAGCACAACATTGGAGTCATTCTTCAAAATCGCGTTTCTTTCTGAAAAATTACTTCAGAATAATCCTTAATTGAAGACATTGGTTAATTAAATTCATCTGTATTTTAATAATGATTTTGATCGTGCATGAATATAATTAACAATATTACCCATCTACTCCTAATTTGTTAATAAGTTTCTTTTGAATTGTATTCATAATCCGTTTTAAAAAATCGTAAAAGATTCCATTTCATCATTGAAAACGAACTTTTCGGTAACTTATTCATTAGTTTGCTCGAACATTTAACTACAATAACAAATATTAATGCAATGATTTGCATTTAAATAATATTATTCAAATTCCAAAATGCAATTTATCATTAACAATGGCAGAATGTACATTTATATAATGCTACCTATCTACACATTATTATTTTCTATTTAATTGAAGAAATCGTGCATTGGTTAATTTCATTACTACCCAATAACTCGAAAACATATTCATTTATTCACCCAAAAATTTAATAAAAATAACATATAATATTAATGTATTTGCTTGCATTTGAATAATATTATCTAAATGCCAAAACGTAGTTTATAATTAACAATAGCAGATCGTACACTTATTTGATGTTATCTATCTATAGATATATCTATAGACCTATCTATAGAGTATATATACTCTGTAATTTTCTACTTGATTGTATTCATACCATTGAAAAACCCGCAAACAATTACTCAATTTCAGTACGCAATGTACATACGACAATACGAAGTTCTGGATATTATAAGTATTGATTTAATTACAAGATCATAATTATTGCTATAGGTAAATATAATAATTATACGAGCATCCCAATATACATATAACTATATCTGAGATATAACTTAAGCCTATATAATAAGCCTTAAAATTTTGATATCCATGAGAATATTGATCCGATCTAAGCGACAATAATTGCAGTATGCATAAAGAAATATTAAAACCTGTAAAAATGAGAACTGTTTTATTAAATCATTTGAAGCCGTTATCTGCAGCCGAAAAAATACAATACGACTATTATCCTATAACGCAAAATCACCAAAAGAGAGTGTATACATTTCTTAAAAATCACAGGCCATTTTTGCCCAACGATCTATCCTCGCATTTAAAACCCCCCCGCAGCTTTAATTGTCAAACTTTCCTGTATCTCTCGCTCGGCAGAAGTCTTTTGTCTCCAAGCCACTCGCGGCGCTCGGCAACAACACACCAGCAGTCTCGCGAGAAAATCCAGCGAACGCAGGATACATTCAACAAGCGCGCGCGCGGCTCGCAACGATAATTGGTATTAGCATGTCTACGGGCAGTAATCGGCGGCGGCGCGTCTAATCGTCCAGAAACAAAGTGCGGACGATCTCGCGATATTTAGACGCGCGGCGCAGTCTACGTGTGTATATATATATATACAATCCTCGACTCGAGGAGACGACGACGACGACGACGGTGGTGGCGACGGTCGATATCCATCCCCGTGGCGCCACGCGAGATGGAGCACCACCCCATTCGTGCATTATTCCTGAAGCGCGAGCGAGGCATCTCGCAGCACGGCAGCAGCTCCTTCTCGCGAGAGCCGAGCCTGGGAAATAGGATTTTTAATGAGGCGAACTGGCGCACAATTTCCTCCGTGCTATACCCGCACTCTCTCTCTCTCCCTCTGCAGCGGGCTTTATTTTTATATACTTCGGTAGACCCTCCCTGCTCTGTGCTTTTCTGCGGAATGAATTATTTTGACGCGCAGTTTCTTGCGACGGAATTTTCCTTCTTGTTGATTGTCGGGAGTCATTAAAGCTATTTGCATGCCTTTTGATGAATGTTTACAGTTTTGGAGGTGCGCAGTTTTAACGGGGTTCTTTGGGGGAAGGGGTGGAATATTCCGAGTTTTCGATGGACCTTGATTGTTATTTTGTTATTTCGATATTAATATTACCTAAGAAGTTGGACTAAAAATTGAATACAATATAATTTTAACTGCTCTATTATTAGTTTAATTTTGTAATACTTGTAGATATATCTTTTGTTTTAACACGTATATTACACAATAGTTGTGTTAAACGTTTGTTAACGTAATATTGTCTTTATATATTTAGTTTTCTTTGAGCTTTTTGCAATCATGTCTAGGTTTTTAACGAGTTTCACCGATTTTACTGCTACAGGACCTTATCTAACATATTTTGTGTAATAGTATTACTATTCTTTATCTAATCTCCGATCTCCGGTAGCTAAACTAGAAGTGAACTACAAGTAGACAGAACGTAGACCAGAAGTTAAGCGGAAGTTCACCAAAAATGGATTGAATATACTTTTAACAGTACTTAAATAATTAAATGCTATCTTTTTTCACCATTAGATCCAGGTTTCTTTGGAATACTCGTGAGAAATGAATTATAGTGGTGGGCCCAATTCCTCTACAATGTTATTAGCTAATACAGTCATGAGTCAGACCTCACACACTGTTAACTCTCTCAAAACCTGTATACGCTACGGCATAGCGCTACTATTCGACAAGTTGGTACAGCCGAGCGTCCTTGACGCTTCAATCTGATTAACTGGTAAGCAGACGCCACATTGTAACAATGCGCAGTTAAGGCTGTCATGACTTTTAACAGTGCGCGAGGTCGGGCTATATCTCATTTACTTGATGTTGGATTTCTCTCCAATGCTAAAGCAGGTCACGAATGTGTTCAACGTTAATTAATTATTAACTCGTTAGTGGTCAGTACTGGCAAAAAAAACTACCACCGCGGAAGTGGTTGTGCTAGTGAAAACGTATACTTCCATCCGCCATGTTTGTTAATTTAACGCGGGATACTATATCTGTATATAGTGAAAATAGCCGGTGGGAGTACACATCTCCAGAGGGCGCATGGTAAATTAAAATACCCAATACAGTATTTCGAGAACGCAGTTTGACTCAACTCTTAGTATGTGACATGAAATTTTATGAGCAAAAAATATCAACACCTATGTAATAGAATCAGTTCGAATTGAAGTTTGAGTTTCGTGAAATCATTGCAGGATGAGAGGCCGTCAGGCTGTATCGAGTGGTTAACATCCTCAAACATTGTATCCATAATGAATAGAAAGGCAATAAATACCATAGATTTATATTCAAAAGGCATTATTTCCTTGTTCCCATTTAGCATCTTTACATCTACCACGGTTTTGGTTCGGGCTGGTAGAAAAGAGGTACCATGAGAAGCAAGTGATAGAGTTACCGATTCAATATGTTCTACCGATAAATAGATATTCGGAAAAAGAGGATATTTGTGATCTTAAGAATCCACACTCAATATTCTGTCCCATATATAATCGAGAAGATATTCAGAATCAAATTAACTTGGCACGTCACGTCGTCCAAATAAATATTAATTTGGCCCAAGGTCTTGGCCATGCTATCACCTATTCCAGTTAATCCATATAAAGTTAAACCATATACATAAAAACAAGCTTTGTTAAATTATGTTAAATTTTTAAAAATTGGAATACAGTATGCACAAGAATACAAATTCTCTTCATTAGATTTTACAATAATGCGCTATATCGCGAAGACAATTTTCCACTATCAGAGGCACAAAGCGAATCCTCCCCTTCGCAGAAAAAGAACTAAATTAAAAACTCGACTTCCGCGCATTACCGATCCGCATAAAGAACGCGAAGATCAGAAACGCGGGTGGTTGTGCGAGCGCGCGATACAGAGATAAAAAAAATGAGAGTCGAGGCCGCGTAGGAAGGTTTGAGCCGTGCCAATCAACATTTCGTTTCGTTTCAGCGAGAGAGACGATGCAGAGTGTATTATAAGAGCGTTGCCGCTGCCGCTATACATCTCTCTGCGGCGCACAATGGGGCGGAAAACAAGGGAAGGCGCACGCGCGCTCACATCAAAGCTCCGGAAGTTATGGAGAGATAGAGAAAGAGAGAGAGAGAGAGAGAGAGAGAAAGAGAGATAAAGTAAAAGGACGGCGAACTCCGCGGTGCGCATCCGGCACAGACTGATAATCATCCGAACGAAATACTTTGTAATCGTTAATTACGGCGCATTTTCACGTGCGGCTCTTTGACGCCGCGCTAAAGCAGCGAAGAAGCGGATTTAATCCGCAGATCGCGAGAACGAGATAGAGAGAGAGAGGCGCTAAATCAAAGAATCAGGTGTGTTATATACGTACGCACGGTCTCTGCAACGCGTCCACTTCCGGACCATTAGGGAGAAACTTTTGTGCCACCCCCTTCATCCCTGAATCTCTGGCGAGCGCCTGCGCGCGCTCTTTCATTTCGCCGCTTCTTCGGCGGCGCGACAGCCCGCCGACAAACGGACGAAATTATTTTTTCTCCTCTGTGCGCCATTCTCTTTCTGTTTGGCGCCGCGCTTGCCGACAAAGCGCAAGAGCAGGCACTTCTCGCGATCGCGGGGGGTGGTGTGTTGTATACGCTGTGATTTTGCCGCGAGGGCAGCGTAAATTATACTTGCGTGTGTGTGCGTGTGCGAAGTGATGCCTTTTTTATTTGCGAGTTCATTTCGTCTCTCTCTCTCTCTCTCTCTCTCTCTATTTGAGCGCAGTTTGTTCCCGCTTTAATTGACCGGCTGACGAAGATTTTATCGCGATTTAAGTGCAGCTCGCTTACTGCATCGTAGAACGAGTTATATACTTTAGAGAGGGAGACACTTTTGAAAATTAAATGTCGGTATTTATCAATCGGGTTTTAATTGATGAGGGTTTATTTAATTTGGCACGTGTTTACATTGATCATAGTGTGAACTTCTTTAGAAATTTAGATTAAAAAATTGAATATATTGATATAAACTATACATGGATAAAAATATAATAACCATTATTAAACTGTTTAGTAAATTTGATACAATAATATATTTAGGGATTCATTACCTAAATGTCTAGAATTACAGATAATCAATATGATGACACAGATGGTCAATAAATGCTATCTGCCATAACCCCAAATATTTTTATTTTTATATTATTTCACAAAGAAAAATAACAGAAGCAAAGATTTGTATAGATCTGTATTATCACAGTATTGTTTATTTCCTAAAAACATTTAATATTTGTACCATAGAAATAGTAATCCAATGCAATTTATCATTATTTTTATTCATAATGCGGAACTAAGTTTTGCATTTCTTAAGGTTTTCATTTATTAGATAGTTTAGTATTCAGTCCAAGCTCCTTCAAGTAACCGTTATTATTTTTTCTCTTCGTGTAAGATTATATTTAGTTATATAGTTCATGTTATGCTTTTGAAATTGAACTTGTAGTCTACAGAGTCCAGAGCAAATTAATAGTATTGGTGGTCACTCCGAGATTGCTTTGATTTAAGTTTCAAAGTAACAAGTTATGTACCTTCATCAAATAACTTGTCAAAGTCAATGTTTAGTTTAGTTTTAGTACTTAATTAACTAACTCACTTCATATAGATGATTAACATTAATTACTTCATCTACAGTTATCAATTATAAAATTAAATAGATTTATAAATTAACCTTTTACTAAAATTTTAGTTAAAAATAATGATCAAAAACTAATATAAGTTAGTTCATTTTTGACATTGAAATTTTAATGTATATCAAACATTTATAAAATACTCTTTGAATAAGAAAATTAAACACTATTGCTTATATAAGTTACTTTATAACGGTAGCTAAGCTTAATAATATGTAAATCAGCGAGCATTAATGTCGCCTTTAGGACACCACAAATTCTTTAAACAGTTTTTTGGTAATATGAACTTTTTTACGTTCAGCCTATTGCGTGACGTGCAGAAATGTTTTTAAGCTTCAAATAGTACAAAACTAATTCAAAAATGTTTTGTTTGACTAAAGCATTAACCAGAAAATTATTTGTAAAACTGGTAGAAATTTATTTCGTCTGCAAGATAAAACCTATATTATTACAGTTTCTGTAAATACGTGAAACAGTTATTACTTTCAGTCGTTTATATTATTTTCCTTCATAACAAATAGATTATTAAATAGATTTTTCAAGATACTGTTCCAATTTTATCAAAGCGTCTAAGCTAGTCCTTAACGTTCTCTTGGTGTCTACTTCATTGTTTCGATCTTCGTAGGAGTATATATACGTACCCGAAAGCTCCTGAAAAATGATGGAGTTACCCAAATAGACTGGATCACCTAAAAAATCGTACTGCAACAAGTTAAATAATAATAACTAATAAATTATTATTACAGCAAAAAGTAATTGTTATCGTTATGAATTCCTACATGTAAACACTACGAAAAACATTTAATTGAACTATTACCGTTGTTAAATATTTTGCTTAGTGGAGTACAAGCCATTTTTCTAAAACTATCATATGAATACATTAAGTAAAAAATGATCTTCATCATTTACTCACCCGTCATCTGCCTATCGCCGAACTATCAGCAAAAGAAAGCCTAGACCTCAACTTTCCAACCGCGCAATAACGCGATAAGAGGGAAAAATCGCAGCCCGTCATAAACAAGACAGCCGTTTGCGCTGCTCAAAAATCGACTGGAAATAACGCGTCTTCTCTCTATCTCTCGTTCTCCGCGCCTCCTAGATTCGCGCTGAGGAAGGAGGGCGGTTTATCATTATTTAAATCATTTGGGCGACGGCGATGTCACCTCAATCGTCGCTACGGGGTGAAGAAACCTCAAATGAGGCGTTCACGCGCGCGCGAGTGTTCAAAAGAGAGAAAGTTTTTCCGTTTGCGCAGACGGCGGCGACGCGTCGTCAGCTCTACTCGGAGGGGAGTCGTTCTCGAAGTAAATGAAGCGCGCGAGCGCGCGAAGTGCAGTGAGCAGCGGTGACTCGGCGCTCGTATCTCTGTAGGAAAGAGGAGGTGGGAAGGACTGAGAGCAAGAGAGAGGGAGAGAGCGGAGAATCCTTCAGATAAAAATTGATGTCTCGTGCGAGAGTTTCGTTAAGAGAGAAAGGAAGTCTGTGCAGGATGCGATGCAGTATGGGCTCTTGCCGGGGTTGAATGTGCTAGGGTGTATGTGCCGGCTCACTGATGACTGAATTTTGATAGGTTAGAAAATATGGTGACTGACAGAAGAAAACTAAATTTCGTGTGTTTATTTTTTTCTGTTTTTGTTCTAGTGAAACGTAAAATAATACCAATTTTTGTTGTTTAAGACACGTTCCAGGTACGTTGTTTATAACGGAACCTAATCTATTTTAAATTAAAAATTAAACTGCTAAAGTATTTTTTGCATGTAATAATAAATCATTCAATGATATGACAAATTAGTACTTTTTTGAAGATGACATTTGGTTAGGGGTCATCCATAAACTACGTTACCATAAACACTACGATGGGTAACAGTGGGGGAGGGAGCTAGGTCGACGTAACCCTTAAAACTTATCAGTTACGATTACAAACCAATGTTTGAAATTTGAGACGAATATGCGTTTTGTGGATGAACAAACTACGCGGCGCTCGTGCCTCCTGTATTTCTGGTGGTACGTATTTCTAAAGTATATTTATAGACAACCAATTTTTATAAATTTTACTGAAAATATTAGAATTATAATAATGTAATTAAATCCAACTACTAAATAGGTAGAAAGGATCTTTAATCTTTTCTTGTTAGAGTATTCACTTATATCGATTTTAATACTTGGTACACATTAAAAAGTGTAAAAATGTTTTCATGAAGATTTATGAAAGATAATCTTATATGTGAGGTCACAGACTATAACAAGTTATTACTTTCATCGCTAAAAGATTTGCAGTTATAATAAGTAACGTAATAATTAATAAAATAGCTCTAGATTTGAAATATATAAGAAATTTAGGGATCATTGGCCAAATGTCTAAGTTTCATTACAAGACATATGGATGATGAATTCTATCTGCCATAAATCCTATCATTTTTATTTTTGAACAATTTCTCAAAGAAAAATCGTAGAAACAATGATTATTATGTATATATATTGCTACCGTGTGTATGGATTTCCTAAAAATATTTATTATTTGTATCATCTACAAAGTAATTAACGCTATTTATCATTTTTAGTAATAAAACTTAATGGTACCGTTCTTATACGGTTTTCATTTTATTACTAGACATGATTAGTAACCAGTCCTAGCCGCTGCTAGTAACCGTTATTATTTTTTCTTCCCATGTCGAAAGCAGATAAAACTGATGAACTGAACTGCCAAAGTTAACGCGGTTTATGTTAATGTATCTTTCAGGCGTTCACCTTTAGTGAAAATTCTCTATTACATGGGCATTTTCCCTTAGGGTCCTTAATCTCCAAAGAGGATTGAGCGATGCCTATCCAGTCCAAGTACCACGCTATACATCCTACATCCTTTCCTATAAACGCTGCTCACAAACCAGACTTTGTTCCCTCAGCGTGAGATCGTCCTCTCAAGCTCAGGAAAACGCACCAGTAGCCCAATAATTATGCTCCTCTTTCTCTCCCCGAGCAATTAACCATAAACCAAAATCGCCTCTCGTCCAAGGGCAGCAAGGGGGTATCACGAAGGGGGTAAAATTCCGCTCCGAAGCGCCCGCGCGCGCGCGAATATTTTATCGCCCGGGCTATCCAGCGCGACTACGATCACCCGTTCGTTTAGCAATTAAACGCGAGAGCGAGGCGTAGCTCTGCGTATATATACACACGGACGAGCCTGTAGTCGCGAAGTTAATGACGTGTCAGGCTCGTAATGGCGCATCATCGGCCAAGGTGTCTCTCTCTCTCTCTCTCTTTCTCTCTCTGCGCGCGCATTTCTCTGCATAAAAGGCGCGCGACTCGAGTAATCACCTATTAAAATACAAAACGGGACCAGAGCCGCTGCTGGTGTACCAGGGGCGCTCTGCGATTAAATTTAATTATCAGATTTTACGATTATTCGGGGCGCGACTGCGTGTGTACATACAACTCTTGCGACTACCGGCAGTGTGACCGAAGGAAGTCGCGAGACGACGAGCAAAAAAACGGAGTCGGAATTTGAATTTCCGTTGTGGTCCGCGGAGAGCCTCAATAAAAGCATAAAAGAGGACGAGCGCCTCTCTCGCGGCATAACCAGAAACGCAGCTATATATACTCTCATGAGCGCCGTATCGAGTTTTCGTGTTCTCTCGGCTTTTTTTTTATGTGCGCATGGAGTGATGTTCGCGCGCGGTGTATACTGCTGCGTCGCTGATGCACGTCTGCGCTGCTGTCTGCTCGCTCGCTCGCGCGGGACTCGAGATTTTATGGGCAAAAAATGCATTAGCATTTTTACTGCAGCTTGTAGCAATGTTTTCGGGTAGTTTTGGGATTTTATTGTTGCTTTTGACGGTTATTGAAATTTTATAATTAAAAAAGAAACCTTCGTATTTTGAAAGCAAATAAGTGCATGAAAGAAATGTATATTTTACAATGTGCGTAAACAAGTAATTTAAACACATTACAGCACTGGTAGGAATGGGATGGAAGTGGTCGGTAGTTTCTCAGTATTTTTACCTATTTCTAAATCTTTATACTCGAGTAGTAAAAATATTTATAATTTTCTCCATTTTACCGAGTAAACCCAAAAGAAGCATTATTAAAGTAATGCTAACCTTCGCTTTACCAAGAGGGGACCCCAAGGATAAAATGAACTTTGACAATTCAATACTACAATAATTTTAAAATTTTTCTATTTTGACAACGAATTCGTAATTAGCAACCCTTTTGAAAAATTTTAATTATTTTTAAAATAACATTTCTATAGACAACATTTGTTCAGCAATTCTTGAGAAGTTCATGGTCTTCTTCTACTTGAGGCTAGTTTTGGTTGAGTTTTCAGCAATTTTATAAAGTATTAGCAGCCAGAGTGCTTATATAACTTATTAAGAAATATGATTTCGCAGGCATCTATAGAGAGCCCCTTAATTTAAAAAACATTTATACACAAAATCTATAACTTTTTGTTCCGCGTTTTTCTTCAATATTTAATTTTTTAAACATTTTGTAACAACGACAACTAACATTTAACTCCAGAAGAAACTGCTGTACGCGCTTCGAGCCAGCAAACAGCAAAATTCACGCCCTTCGCTTACGCGTAATCGCTTCTCACTGGTTATACGCCTCGAAGTAAAAAGGACAACGTACACACAGAGCACAATTCAATCAATGTGAGCATCCTCGTTTCGAGCCGCGCGTCCTCGTATAATACAGCGCGAGCGTTTCGAATCGCGCTCGCACGCTGGGCGTAAAGCAAACGTTTACGATCGCGTCGTATAAGCGTTGTCCTGCGCCGCGCGCAGCCGAAAGTGCGACCTTTAACGCTCCGAAGGCATTACGCTGCGAGCGCGTTTGGCGATATACTCGCTTGGCGACCCTAATGCGAAAAGGAAGAAGTCGGAGCTCGCAAAAAGTGCATTTAACGCGCGCGCGCGCTCGAAGCCTCCCGAAGAGGGGCACGAGCGAAGAATTAACGGTGAGCGTAAACTAGCGAGTTGCGCGTCGTCATTGTCGTCCGAATGCCGGTATACGAAGCTTACCGCACTAAATTGGATGCTCGAACCGTAATGCGTGAACATTTTTTAAATTCTTAAATTTTTGGGGGAATTATGGTACTTGAAATGCCTGACAAATGAATATTACAATTTTACTGTAATATTTCTATATATACTTAGAAACTGATGCTTTTATCCAAAGAGGATGTATTCTCAAAATAGATAACTAGGAATTCTTATTTATCGAAAAATAAATAAGTTTGAAGTTAAATTAATTTCTCTTTTCTATTAGGTGACTTGTTTTCTCATAAAAGAATTATGTTTCTTAATTAATTGAATTCTTTCAGGTTTGTATTTTGAGAGAACATCCTCTTGAACCTAAAGGATCATTTTCTGACAGTCATAATGGTCATTTTTATAGAAATTCAAGTAAGTATGTACAAAGCGTGTACAAGTCAAATAGATATAGTAAGTGTTGCTAAATATCTAGAACTGTTTAAATTCGCCTATAAATATTACATTGCTGCTGTATCTATCAAACTGAACAGATCAGGTGATAAATTTTTGGAAATCACACTTTCCATCTTGGCATTTTCTGGTATTACTGGTAACTTTATATGTATAATACTAAATAACTTAACAAATAACACAATAAATGGTTCTCTTGGAAATATTTGTCTGAATAGTTTCTTTATCAGATTTGACCATAGGCTTTTATTATTTACGTTATATCTCATAAAATATTTTGAACAATTCGAAAGTATTTTTGATTCGATTGATCCTCGCGAACATGCGAGTCGAATTTCACCAATCAAATAGTTTAATTTCATTCTCATTTAATAAATTGTTAATTTCCAGTGTTGAGTTCAACATGGAAAACGTCCTATCTACATGAAAAGCGACAATAAAGAAGCCAGTGTCCGCGCACCGGCATATCCAGGCTTTATCGCGTGGAAGATGTTAGACACTCTCCCAGTCGAAACGGAATGAACGAACGAACGAACGATTCGGACCTGACTGTTTCTCTCTCGCGAATTTCCGGTTTATAAGCGAGTCGTATAAACCGGGGTCTAGCGCGCGCGCTTAATACCACTATATTCTCCCTGTAGCAGAGCCAGCAGCAGCAGCAGCAGCAGTTAACGATTAACGATTCATTTAGGGCAACGTTTAGTGGGTCGGAGGCAAGTACAGGCGGGCCTTTCTACGGCCTGATAAGAGACCTTTTCGCGAGCGATCAGGACGGGATCTAAAGCGCTCGCGCGTCATATCGTCCCGAGTCTAGGCTGGATAATAGTGCGCGCGCTATCTCGTAATTTTGCGTAATTCGTTCTCTTATGGGATGGAGGAGGGGGACGGGGCAGAATTATACGGCGCAGTCCGCTGTGCGAAAGCACGGCCTTTTTCGACGAGGGTGGGTAATATAGAGGCTCGCGGTGACGATTCGTCCGGAGTAACGCTCGATCATTATCCTGGCCACGCGTGCTCGTATAATATGGGACTTTATCTATGTGAGTTGCTCAGACAATAGGATCCTTTGAAAGCCTATTTCCGTTTTATTTTTTGAGGATGCAGGTTTCTTTTGCAAAGGGCTGCATGGTTTGTTAATTTATTTATTGTTATTATCTGAGGAATAATATGAATATTCTGTTTAAGATAATAATATAGTCGTATGTTATACAAAACATAAGCTTAACTAATAGAACATATTTAGCTTGTGCAAATTTTCTTTTACATATAGAGATGAGAAATAGAGTGTTTATTGGGAAATTTTATTCAAACTATTATATGTATAGAGAAACATCATTTTGGCATTTGTTTGCACACATTTGAAGATAAGAAGATTTTTCTTTTGCTAATTTAGTCTGAGAACCGTTTAAAATCACCGGAGAGCCGATTAAAAATCGAGCGTAATACGTTTCTTGAACACAAAAATACATTTAACTTTAGGGATCATTCATAAATTACGTCACACTGCTTTCGAGAATTTTTGATGCCCCCTTTTCACTGATTTTCTTTAGTACACGTAACGTAATTTATAAATGACCCGTTAGTTATACTATTAATACTTTTCTTTTTACACAAATATAATACTTAAGCGTACAAGTCGACGTTATATTGTAAAAAAAATGAAAATTACGAAATATTGTACATTTTTTATGGCTATAAATAAAATGTATTTACGCGTTTGCACGAGAAAATATCCGTAACTATTTAGTTTATAAGTCGAATTTTTTACACATTTTGTGCACCCTTTCTGATTATTATTTAGGTAAAATTTTATATATTAATATGCGAATTAGAAATGAATTGTCTGGCAACCACAATACATCTGCAGTCTGCATAGGATTAAAAATATATAATATACGTATGTATTTTGTATTTTATCTTTTTGATATCTTTTTGTTTGAACGTACTAATTAAAAGAAAGCATAAAATTACTTCATTTATATGCATAAAAAGTTCAAAAATTTCAAGATATTCACAGAATTCAAACTTGCAATCCTTTGATAATGTTCAAAGACTCGACACATAAAAGACCTCTCAACATTTCACTTATTTTCAAACTGCGCGCAGCCTCCTTCAAAGAACAAGCTGCAAGTTGAATAAGAAAACACGAAAACTCACGATTTACGAAGTATGCACAAAGTAAAAAGGACGAACGTACATTTTTGTTCAAATACACCTTTGAAAGTTCAAACAAACTGCAAATTGTTTCACTCGTAAAATCCCTGAAAGCTCATCAATTATACGAGCGAGCTCGTCGCTCCGCGCCCCATAAAAGAAGGATCTACATCGCGATAAGGCGACGAAGCGCGAAGCTTCATTATGAATCAAGCAAAGTGATTTCGTCGATTCTTTAAAAGTTCGCGCCACCGGGAAAGAGAAAACTTTTAAGCGCGCGCGCGCTCGCGCCACTAAAACCCTTTACTGGTCGCGCTAGAGGCGGCTGCGGGAGCAGCATTTAGTACAGGTGATTTTTCCCGCAGACGACGAGGAAGAAGACGAGAGAGAGAGAGAGAGATGGGACGGCGAAGAAGCGCTTAGCGCGCGGACGCCCGGTAAACGGCAGCTCGTATCTCCTTATCGCTTACAAGACACTAAGCGCGAGCTTTCAAATGTATAAGTCGGCTTTTAGCTGCTTAAGGTGAATCCGCGATAGCGAACGAGGAGATTTTACTGTAAGAGAGCTTGGAATTTGCTGGCTGGAAGTTATTTCATCTTTTGCTGCAAATGTGTTTTGCTGTTTATTTTTTAGAAATATGAATTTATAAGTGTCTTTTATTCGTGTTGTTTTTATTTAAGTATTTGCAGGAGTAAATAAATTGTATTCTTCCTCTCTTATGTATAATAGTTAAATATGCCTATGAAGGAGTTTAATTGTGCATAAGTAATGAGAAACAGAACTGTTATACATAATTTCAAACAATTAAGGACCATATTGTCTAGTTAGCCTATTGATTCAAATTTTGTTTCTTCAATGTTTAGTTTTTAATAATAATACATACTATAAATACATGTTTACCAAATAGTCTTTATACAAAAATTTATTTAATTAATAGTTATCCATTGAAATAAGGATCGAGAACAATTATTTTCAGACGATTTGATCCTAATACAAGTAACATTAAAAATCAATATACCCTTAAATTACAAGTAAAACAATGATCGAAAAATGTTAAGCTTGACTTGCGTGCATAGAGTCACCAACGTGAAAGTCTAAAGCTGCAGGAGTAGAAGACACGGACGCCTATAGCTGGCGCCTTCACACGAGTACGTCGCTATCGGCTGCAGAGAGGCTCGACTCGTCCATCTCGAGCGTACATGCCTCGCGCGCATAAGTGATCGCACTCTCGTTCAAAGTATCATACGCCGTTGCTTGCGTCTACTATAGTAAGTGCGGCTCGGTGATAGCGCCCTTCGACCGCGCCGATTCGCGCGCGTGCGGTTGTATCGTTCTCTCCCGCAGGCCATTTACCGGTTTCGGTGGGTAGAAAAAAGGCGCGGGAGCAGTGTCTTTCCAGCCATCGAGAGTATTGGGGGAATGGGTGTTCTTAGAGAGGGAAGCTTGAGTAAGTGCTCATAAGTGTGTGGATTTTTCCTGCAGGTGAGTGCAGGATGGCCGCGGCGTTGGGTTGCGATTGGATGGGTGGTGGCGCGGAGACATACGCAGAGATAAAAGTTCCAATGATTTGACTGACTCGCAAGACTAGCATTGCAGAAGCTATTCGACATTCCGATGGTGGCCTCTGATGTTTCTTATTCTTGAGAAATTTCTTATGGTGTTTTACTTATTAATAATGTTTATTATTCTACTGAAATTAAATAATTGTTTGGAAATTAGGAAGAAAATAATTTGAACAATTTTACACTTCACAGCAGTACTTCAAATTTAATCAACAACAACTTATGTGATTCAATATATCTCATTTCTAGTGTTATAGATACATTAATTTTAACAATTGTTACTTAATTGTACGTATTTATTTTCAAATAAAATATAAATAACAATTCGTCAAAGGGCTATCTTGTGGTGATTGCTGTAGATGGACTAGTTTAAAAGTCACGCTAAATAAGCGTTGATCCAAGACCCTGCTACCTATAGCTTACAAGGAGAGTCCACAACCTGCGGGAAGCGGTTTTCGATGAGGCTTCAGAAAGTAGTTTCTGGTACCTAAAAATAATGCCTTGCACCCGTAGTTTCGTCCGATAAGTCCTTGGTGCCAATATATTACCGTTTCTATTCAAAAAACGCGTTATTTCAGTAAAAAATGGTACCTATACTTCATATCATAATGTGCAAGTTATTTTGCTAGAGAAATAATGGTATAATAAGATAAGAAAAGTTGATTAAAAGAGCTTTAATTTAAGCTTTGTTGCAAACTTATGAACAATCAAAAATGAAGATGAAAAACGCATGCAAATTTAAATATTTTCAGCTCTTTAAATTGAGTACTTTTCCATGCATTTTTCGTCATCATTTTTAATTGCTCATAACTTTGCAACAGAATAATATTTTTATATGAAACAAATCTTAAATTAAAGCTCTTTCAATCAACTTCTCTTATCTTATTATATCATTATTTCTCTAGCAAAATAACTTGCACATTATGATACGAAGTATAGGTACCATTTATTACTGAAATAACGCGTATTTTTAATAAAAACGGTCATATCTTAACCCCAAAGGCCTATGGGGTGAAACTACGGGTGCTACACATTATTTTTAGTGACCAGAAACCACTTTCTGAAGCCTCACCAAAAACCGCTTCCTGCAGGTTATGAACTCTCCATGTTAGTGCAATTCGATTATAAAAAAAAATAATATTTTGTATTATTTAAAATGTCATAGTAGTACAATCATGCTGCAATAACTAATACTATATATGTATCATTGTATAATAACATATATTCAAGTAAATTAGAAAGCCATTTTCTATATTTCAAAGAAAACGCAAATAATTTAAATAAAATAATTTAAATAAATAATTTAAATTTAAATAATTCAAATAATTTACATTTATTCAATTTTCCTACCATCTGTCAGGCATTTCGGCTTTTTCCAGTAACACATATATAAGAAAAAAATATAATATTGCATTATTATTATTATTATTATTATCATTCTTATTTTATACGAGATTCAGTCTTAGTTGTTTTTTACGCATAGCATGCTAACCCGAACTATCGCGTCTGAACCTTGTCTTTAACATCTAAAATATTGTTTAATTCAAATGAGCTTCTTTAAAGAATGAACAGTATTCCTTAAACAAATACTATTGCTATAATCATATAATTTAAAGTTTTACGTCCGTCAAACCTTTTTTAAAAATCCATATTTCCATAGTAAAGCGGTGAAACGCAATACTCTTCGCTTTTCAACAGGCTGCAGAATATTATTCGCTGATAAAACCCAAAGAGCGAGAGAAGAAGTTAACTATGTAATTCTCAAGGCGCAGACACGGCCGGCGCTGCAGAAGCGGCAGCAGCAGCAGCAGCAGTCAAACGCCCCCAGCGGCGATTCAAAGCACAAAAAATCTCGCAAGACATTTATGCATCTGGCTTATTAGCTCGCTCTCCCGTTCCGAGGGCGCTGATCTCTCCTTTACGATCCTGCTAGAGCGCGAGCTGCAGGCCTTATCCTCCTTTCTCTCTTCTCTCAGCTCTCTCTCTCTCTCTCTCTCTTTCTCTCTCTCTCTCTCTCTACCTCTCTTTTCTCGGGCAGCGCGGTGCTTTATGCCCGCGCTAACAATCCTTTTTGCCCGAGATATATATACATAGACAGCAGCAGCAGCAGCAGCAGCAGCAGCAGAGCTTATTCTCTCTTCTTCTTCTTCTCTCTGTTGTAGCCTCGACTCGTCGTCCCCTGGGAGCGAGCAACAGCGGCAGCGGTAGCGGCAAGCCAGCCATAAACATCCCGTAGGATAATTAACCCTTTGAGGACTTTGAAGCTCTCGCTCTCTGTCTCTCTCCCTCTCCCCCGGCGATTTTAATAATCTTAAAAGACGGCGAGCGAACGCGAGGCCTCTGATTAGTACTTCAGCTCTGCGCGCGCGCGCGCGCTCACCCCCGCCTCGAGGTTGCATTATTCTCGCTTCAGTAAACACACATACGGTTTGGTTGCTGCACGGCCATAGTGCGTTTTGTTGACGCGAGCTACTGCCTGCACCCGCGCACAATTTTGTGCGAGCGCATCTTTTTTGTTTTGTTCCTCTTGGCCTTGTGCTGCTTCTTCGTCTTCTATTTCCCGTGCCCGCAGTCTTTTTGCGAAGAGCGCATTGAGCTGGGTTTTGCGCACTTTTGGGGAAATCATCGCGAGCTGTCGGTTTTCTTGGCTTGGAACAATGTGTGCACGAAGAACGATAAAGTTTGCATTTTTGTGCACTCGGAGAAATGGCTTTTTTCTAAATAGAAAGAGTAATCTTGGATGCGTTGCTAGGAGGAAAGCTGTTGCTAACACAAGCTCTTACTACTTTGGTTCAGAAGAAAGGAAATTGTGCTTTATAAAAGAGTTATGTTACGATTGGTCTTGTATGGATAAGTAACGTGGGCTATATCAAAAAGCGTGGAAAATACGTTTAGACTATTCGAAAATGAGATATTTAGTATTATATTCGAAGAAAGACTAGTATTTATGAGATCACTTTTCATCTTTTTCCCTTGGATAGAATAGGACAAAAGTTTTATACAATTTCAAAAGTCATCAATTCGATTCTCGAATTGCGCGTAAATTATTTTTCTTGCTTCCCAGAATGACGACTATAAATCTAATTTTTTTTTAAGTAGATCCTACATAAAATTCTATTTTATATTCCCAAACATAATAATAACATCCATATGATTCCATATATTCGTGGGGACTAGGCAAGTTTAAGTTTTTTTATTAATGATAAATATATATATATGCCGAAATCTACGCCTACCTTCAAATGGGGTACCATTCGAATCTCGGTACATTTCGCATCGTCTCTAGTCTTAAATTGAAGCATTTTATAAGTACTATACTGTAAAAATAATTTGCTTCCCAAAAAAATCAAAAAAATTTCAAAAAACCTACATTTTCTAATTTTCAAATTTTGAAAAATGGCTATAAAATCAAAATGAGTCTACTACATTTGCTGAAATTTTTAAGCACCTCCTAGGTATGGATAACAAACATGCATGCAAAGTTTGGTCAGGTTTTACCTCGGAATATTCGAACGCGGGCATAGCGCATTTCTTACACATAAGAATTATACACGTAATTATTGTACACAGTTTAGCATTGGTCAAATTATATATAGGTATATTTGACCAATGCTAAATTGTGCACAATAATTACGTGTACAATTCTTATGTGTAAGAAACGCACTATGCCCGAACGCGGATGAGTGATACACATACACACGCATATCTTTTTGACCAGCGCAAAATAAATTCTTTATCTATCTATCTATCCACACATGCGCACACACATACATATCACACACACAGACACACACACACATACACACACGCACGTACACACGCACGCACGCACGCACGCATGTACGCACATACACACACAGCGTACATTTTTTGGGAGTAGCTTACTCGAGACCCCAAGTCATATTGTATGCTTTTACGTAAAGAATGAGCTAAAAATTGTTATCAAACTAAGGCTTTCTCTTTGAGACAATATTACGACATATCTATGGGGTTCAATCGAATTTAAATTCTTATTATTAAAGATAAACCTAAGCCTCCTAATGAAGGGGTACTTACCAGTTGGATTTTGGTGCACATTTATTCAGTTCAGGTGAATTTAAGTTAATATCACACATTTATGGGGACTTATAAATATAAGTACTTTCTTAATTCTAGAATCACCAAAAATTATAAATATAGGATATAAACATCCAGATTTCAGATATACAGTAAATAATGTTAACAATTTGTCTGTTAGAACATGTTAACAGCCATTTTGTCAGTAAATTTGACGTAAAAAATAAATGGTATATTAAAGACCTACGTATATATAGTTTAACCTAGTAATCTAGCTTTCTTTCTACGTCTATGTTCCGATGAAAACAAACGCCAAATTATGCTGAAAAATGTAGGTATATGATTAAATAAATAAATAAATAAATTAATTAATTAATTAATTAATTAATTAATTAGTTAATCAATAAATAAATAGGTATATTTTGTCAAGCTCAAGCATTATAATCGCTTATTTTTAATTATTCTCATATTTATACTGATTTTATCGATATTTTATGCAAAAATGAACAGTAGTGAACCAATGAGATTTCGTTGACTAAATCTTTGTTATATTATCAGTCGTTTGTGTGTAATATTCACTGACAATAAATCTTAACAGTATATCGCAGTTTATACGCTTGATTTTTACCGTGTGTTCATGAACTCCAGGTTGTAAAATTTATATTAAATATATTTATTTAAATATTATTAAATATGATTAATTTCTATAACTCAGGGAATAAATTGGACGAATAATCACATGTGGCTATACCTAATATTTATCTTCATAAATCAATTTATTTATATGAAAGCGATTATTTGATTAACCGAATATACCTCAATCACATCTT
This sequence comes from Gastracanthus pulcherrimus, assembly GCA_949152435.1. NCBI lineage: Eukaryota > Metazoa > Arthropoda > Insecta > Hymenoptera > Pteromalidae > Gastracanthus > Gastracanthus pulcherrimus. The sequence continues at coordinate 27,910,252 of OX424573.1, read as the reverse complement.
ACATTTTGATTCATTATTACACGCTATTTTTTATAATTCGCTCCATATAAATTTCGCTCTATTTCGAGGCACGTGGTATCAAATTTAGATAGACAACAAGCAATCACACAAATTGATCAGTATAATTAAAAGAAATAACAATCACCAAATTTACAAGTATAACTAAAAGACCGGAAGCAATAAACTAATATAAGATTCAAACTTATAGTCCTAATTTTTCAATACGAATCCCGAGTAGATGCAGCAATAAATCGACGTAAATAGAATATCGTACGCTCGAGACTCAAATCACTTATCTCGTTTATCGGAGGATACGGCAGGATCGTTGGCTCCTCCACTCAGGATCGCCGGGATGATGTGCACCTACGTCGTAATATTCACACAGAATAGCAAGTTTCTTCGGTGCAATTCGTCGTTCTCGTGGCTAGAGACAGGCACGAAAGATGAGAAGAGATGTTGTTCCCGCGGTGGATCCTGAGCGAAAGAGGGCGAACTCTTGTTGCTCCGTGCCTCCAGCCCTCATGTCGACGTGCCTCGCTCTCGCATTTGCGCACGCACATATTTGTATAATATTCCGGCCATTTGATATTAAGGCGCGGAATTCAAACTATCGCTCGTTACAAGGTTTACTTTAATTGGGTTAAAAAGCATTTTTTTCTAACTACATATTTGAATAGATCGTAGTATATCCCCTTTGTAAACTTTTAGAATTTTATCTATATCTTGAAAGTTGAAAGAGATATGACGTTCTAAAGTTTTTGGTGACGTCAGGATCAAACGACGGCACCGCTGATGTTATTATGATCGTGACATGATAAGAAAACTTTACAACGCTATAACTTTCTCAAATGCAGTCCAATTACAAAAATTCAAAATGCATTATACATCGGCTTACGATTTCTACTAAATGAATCCATGCCGACAGAAAAAAAAATTTCTTTTTTGCAACTGAATTCTAAAGAACATAAAAATTATATTTTGTGATAAAACAGTGTTGGGTGGTATTTTAGAGACATTCGTTATCTAGAAATGAAAAAAATGCTTATGCGATAAAGAAATGCGTGTAACGGTTCAGATTTTTTCTAAAAAATTACAAACTGCCATTTAAATTCGTACGGTTACCTCGAAACCATACATTTTTTACTAAAATGGAACTTATAAATATCAAATACATTACTATTCACCACCGGAATCTAGCGCTAGTTATACAAATATATGATTTTTCAAGAGTGCCATTGAAAGTTACAAATTTCAATGAATTGCAATATGAAAAATAATTCGTTGTTATTTTTATCATGAAGATGACTTAGTTTTATTAATTTAAATTTAAATTCTTGTCAACATATCTTGTCTAAACTGCAACAATAAAAATCAATTTCTTACAGTTTTTATCCAAAAAAGAAAGACATTTATTTTCGTTGCACAATCTTTTATTTTCTCCGAAACATAAAAGAAAAGTAAGCAAACAGTGTATTCATCGAGCAAATGGCTAATCGCGGCAAGTCGCGTTCAAATAAGAGTCACTCGATTCGATAACCACACTGCACATCAAAGTTCACAGCAGTGTAAACAAAAAAAGAGTTCATAAAGCGCAGCAGCAACAGGAGCGGCGTTGCAATTACACCAGAAATCTCTCCTTACACAAGGCGCAAACCAGCGAGCGAACTGCACATATACACGGACCGACCAAGCGAGCGAAACAGAGAAAGAGCGCAACAAGGGTAGTTCAATACACGTGCAATTGCATCGAACTGCTGCGCGCCGCGTAACTCTTTTTTTTTTTGCGCTCGCTCCTCCTCTTCGCGGGGCGCGCGGACTTTTGTTCCCGGATGCGTCACTTTGATGTATCGCCCATAAAGACGGAGCAGCGGCATCAGCGCTATAGGAAAACAATGAGCCGCCGGAACATGAAACGACCCTTAGCGGCTAATAACGCGCGCTCGGATCATTTCAAATAGCTAATTTTTCCCGCTGCACGCCGCTCTGCTCCGCAAAGTCAAAGGCTTTAAATCCTTTCGCTCGCCCTTTATTTCCCTTGGCCTCGCGCGCGTATATGCACGTGAAAGAGAGAGATAGAGAGAGAGTGAGAGAGAGACCGCCGCGCACCGCTATAGATTTCGAGCCGAGGATCGCGCAAGGAAATCTCACGGGACGGTGTGTATATATTCGCTGCTTTTTTCACGAAGGTCGAAGCTACTCGCGGCTCTTTCTGTATCTGAGGCCCGGCTTTTTTGATCCCGCGGTAGAGGAGGCTTTTCTCGTTTGCTTATACGCACGCCTCATCGCTGTACTTCTGAATGAGCGGAGACCTTTTTTACGCTTGCGCGATGCATCTCCAAGGTATAAAAGGGAGAACTTGAACTCTTGCAAAGGTCACGAATGTATTATCGCTTTTTATCATTCGTAGTAGTTTTTAATGTTAATGATAGACCATGTGTAAGTAATGATTATTTTATAATCTTTTTTCGGGGCTTATCCACCTGCAGCCAATTGTACCCTTTCTATACCTGAGCTTTAAGCGAGGGGTTATTCAACTGAGTTCAAGTGAAGCTAGATAAAAAAATTTTAAATTTAGCATGATGTTAGCTACTATAATGAAAGTTAATTTATTATTACATATTCTTAATTAAATAAATAGATTATTTTTTATTTTAGTCAAAGATATTTCAATATTATGCAATTAAGTACAATTTGCGTCTCATAAATTATTCAATTACTGTCAATAAACAGTAGATTAATTTTAGGATAGATTATTTTTAGACGGCACGCGCTTCATCTTTCTAAAAAATTGAAGTTCGCTTGAACAGCCTCTCGCTTAAAGCTTAGAAGTAGAAATGGAATTGGGCTAGACAGTGTTTCATACTTATTCACTTTCATACCTTTATTTCCTACCTCATCGCATTCCGTATTCGACCAGGATAATGCCTGTGAAGCGGGGAAAATCTGTATGAGGAGAATTGGATGTCTATGTTACATTCCGTAAATATATACACCGAACTCGATCATTCCGCACCTCCCGCTCACTTTGTTGAATGTGAAACAATTCCTAACCGATCGGACGAAGTTTCAAAGGCACGGGAATCCATAGCGGTCACCCATGCAAGTACTAAACTGGTTAACTGCGCCGATCGCCCGAGATGCGACTCTGCCACCCCGCCAAAGCATCGGTTCAAATTATAAATTTATAGTATTTAATTTAAAATATAATAGTGTATGTGCCAATCTATAGAGCATTTGATTTTAATGTCTCATACCAATTTATTGTATGTGAATTGTATTTAAAACGAGGTGTTAGGGGTCATACTATTTAAGAAGGTCGTATGGAAATCTCTAAAGTACTAGATTTATGTATACGAGATCAGCGTATGTAGTTTTTGTAATATTTAGATATTTAGTAAATGTTATCTTCGGGTAAGTCGATTAAAAGAAATAAGGGATTATATTTAATTAAAATATATAATTTAAATTCACCCCCTCAAGACCATGCAAAAGAAGTGCTATTTCGGATTTTCTGATTCTTGCAAAATAAATAAATATTTAAATAGAAAAAGTAGAGATTTAATATAAGAAATATGTGGGGTCAGAATGTTAAGTAAGATGTAAAGGAAGATAAAAGAATCCTTATATTATCCAATAATATTTTCTTATCCATTCCAATGACTTGCATTGAGATCTCAATAAAACTGCTACACGAATCTAGAATCGACATCCGCAGCGAGAGTCTGCAATTAAGCTATAGAACTTCTCGAAGCTCTACTCGCATCGCGACATAAATTACCCCCGCGCTGTATGAACTTGCGCCGCCCGGGAAAGTTCATCGTCGTCGACGTCGACGTCGTCGTCGCTCCTTTTCAGCCGGCTGCGTGGCGATTATAGATCGAATTATACGTTTCGGCTCGGGCATTATAGCGCGAGCAGAGTGCCAACGGAAACGGAAACCATTCATCGCGGTTCCTCCATATAGACTTTCCCGAAGTTTCGTCCTTGTGCCATTAAGCTCGTTACGCAGTAGAGGTTTTCTTAAGGAATTAACGAAAGTGCCTCGCACCACGCGTCATTTCGTTCGTTATTCGCGGAGAAGTCATTTTGCTCGAGTAGGAATTCTTATATTCTTGGTTTGGGTCTCGCGACTGTATAGAGGGGTGCGAGATAGTTGAGTGTGAAAATTAGTAAATGGTAAATTTTCCGCCACAATTGTAAAGGATCAAAGTGTAGAAAGAAAACTAGTAATAAAAGGTCCATTTATAAGTGGCGTAAGGTTTATTGTAAGGACATTTTTAATTAAATTTATAAATGAATAAATAAATAATAGAGGGGCCATGACTCAGGTGGTAAGACGCTTGCTTTTTAAAGCGAGGCCGTTCTGAGAGTGCGGGTTCGAATCCCCGCCATTCCAATTTTTTCGGTGACTAAAATCCCTTGTTGATCTGGATTTGTCAGTGGCGAAGATCGAACTCGATCCCGATCAATGTTTGTAATATCGTTATTAAATTAAAGTAAAAGGACAGTAATGCCCGTATAGAAATAAATGAATAAATAAATAAATAAACAAAGATTTTGCTTAACATTTGCCGAAATATTTCATTATTACCACATATTTCTTATATCATAAACAACAAGTTTTAAGCTCTTACTGAATATTTTCAGCATCGCATTACCCAGTAAAAACAAATTTTTATTTGTACAATTTGTAATATATCCGGATTTATTGGTGGCGAAAATCAAACTTAATCCCAATCAATGTTTATTGTGAAAATCGAAGAAAATAAACAATACCCTGCTAAATATCTAGCTAAGAACTGGTTAAAAACTCGTTAATTTCGTTACATTAGCTAGATTTTAGTTAAAAAAACCGACAAGGTACCTACGAGAGCGCCCGTATAATAATTAAATAAATAAATGTAATTTATTAATATGTAATGTTTAGAGCTCATTAAATAATAAAATTTAACCTCATTTCTTTCATCGTTACATACATAGCAATTTATACGAGGCTACGTTAATAAAAACGAAATAAAACAACTTTATAGTATCTTGAAGAGGGTCTTTTGCTACATATAGGACATAAAGCGAAAAATCGTATGAGAGTTTATAAAGGTCCTATTATAAAGCTAATAATATGTACTTAATATTAGTCCAAAACTATACATGAAAAAAAAAATTGTTTCAAAAGAATCGTGACGTCACAAGTGTAAATACTGCCAATTTAAAAAATATTTAGTTTAACCCTAATTTTTGTTTAACCAATTTTAATATTTCGGGTCTTGTTTTTTTCCTTAAAGATTTCTCTACAAAGTTAACGAAAGAAAATATAAAAATAATATATCTGTAATAAGAGAAAGCTAATTATTTATAAGTAAACAAGTACAATTTTATAAACAAATGGCTTTCTCTAATCACAGATATATTATTTTAAAATTTTCTTTCGTTAACTTTGTAGAGAAATGTTTAAGGAAATAAATAAGCCCCGAAATATTAAAATTGGTTAAGAAATAAAAAGAAATTGGGGTTTAACTAAATATTTTTTAAGCTAATAATTTTTACATTTGTGACGTCACGATTTTTTTAGAACAATTTTGTTTTCATGTAGTTATGGACTATTATTGAGTACATAATATTAATTGTATCATAGGTCCTTTATAAACTCTCATACGATTTTTTGCTTTATGCCCTATATCAAGCGAAAGACCCTCCTTAAAATGTGTACAAATAAATGAAGATGAGATCACCAATAGAAAGGATCACTACTGAAATAACAGCTTATTAAATATAAATTACTAAATAATAAAATATATTATAAAATAAAAACGACGATGATGATGACGATGATGATAATTAATAATAATTACTTATTTGTATACACTTATGATTAATTAACAATATAATAGAATTTTAAAATCATTTATTTTTGTACGTTTACAACTGTATAATCAATTGAGTAAAAATAGACTTATTTGCTGACTTCTAGGGCTGAAAATAGACCTTATAAATCCCCTTCCATTTTACTTTGTTAGATAAATTGCAGATGAACATAAATATGAACTTATTAATCTTGTAGTATATGCTAATGGTAGATTTATTAGGATAAAGTAAATTTAAGTGTCCAAGTAAATCTTAACACACGTGTTGTTTCGTAAATTTACGAGCGATTGAATGTATAGCCTAAACCATTTATTAGGGGCCTCGAAAAGCTCACGAAAGGGTACAAGGTTTAGCGTGCACGTTAAGTCTAGTAAAGAAAAGATTCGGATTGTGTGCATGCAGGAGTCGAGGGTGCGGGAGACGAGTTCCACACACAGGAATTCAAGAGGCGACTAATTACTCTTCAGCTCGCAGCCTGACACGTTTAAAATGAAAGGCCTTTCCTGACATTTAGACACGAGTTTTTTACACAATCGATTATATACCCTAGATTTATTTTTAAATCTATTAGCTTGCACAAGGTTAAACTTACACAATCGCTAATTTTTAATAAAAATACAAGATATAATGTGACTTTCATAGGTGAGAATGTGAGAAACTATTGTAGTATTGAGTATTGAATATTTATATACTTTCTTTGAGATAAATATCTTGGCATGAGAGACTTAAGTTGAGAAAATAATTTCAACATATTTCCATTACAGCTCTATAAAGATGTAATATCTTATACGTGAGTTAATCCGTATAGCATAAAAACCTCAGATGAACGCAGTATGTCGAACATTCCAAAGCCTCAACCTTCAAACATACATTTCCTTTCTTCAAAATGAAAAGAAAAAAAAACTACGCATAACGCACGTTCCATAAACACGGCGCATTCTTTCGATGCTCCTTCGATCGTCCACGCGATTGCTTCCACGAAGGACAGCTGCAGGCAAATGCAAAAAGAGGTGTAATACGCGCACAGGATCGCTTCGCGGTAAAAGCTCTCAAGTGACGGTGAAGGATTGTTCCGTAACGAGACATCTCCGCGCATGGCGTAGCTTTTGCCGTGAGCGAAATGCAATTATGTATAATAGATAGGAGACGAGGCTGCTAGCAGTGACACGCGATCGCTGTATCAACTGCGACGACGACTAATACCGCTTTTATCGGTCTTGAGAATTTCATTTTTATTGTTTGCCTGTCTCGGGATTGTGAATCTTTTCGTAGTCTCAGATCGAAGAAAATTCAATTTGAGATTAATAAGTCTACCTAAATATTTTGCTTTCTCAAAGAAGATGTATGAGGTAATAAATAAAATAAATTAAAATATCTTTTTAAAAAACGCTTTTATGAAATGTGCTAAAAAGTATAAAATAATATTCTTTTGTCAACTCTGCTTGTCACGTTTAAGGAGGTTCATCTGGTTAAGGAATTAATTAATCGATTTTAATATAATGTGGTATACCAATAGATATAGTTCCCAAAATGATTCTAAGTAGTGAGATGATTTGTCGTTTTCATTTGCATATTCCAAAAAACTAGAAGAAGAGTTTTTCTTGAAAATTTTTGTGTTATAAGACAAATATTTGACAAACATTTATTGAGCTTAAAAATATGCAACGCATGCTTCTGAATGTAAAAATAAATTAATTTAAAACAAAAAAGGTGAATTTAACCTCAAAAACCGAATCAAATCAGTATTTCTATTAAACTTTTTATACATAAATAAGATGGATATAATTACTTGAATTGTATGTATAATCGTAATTTTCCATAAATGTATTTATACAAAAGCTTATATAAAGTATACTTCGCAAACAAAAAAATTAAAAATAGCACATTCATTTTATTTAGCTATGTACCAGATGAACTTCCTTAAACCGAATCATAAGTTTGAAATAAAAGCGTGAATACTTATCACGTTGTCAAAACAAATTGAAAGATATTTGTAAATTAAGTATCACTGGACTAAAGATAACTCATAACAGGGCGATTGGAGAGTAATGTAGTTTGAGTTGCGATTCGATGGAGGAGCGTTGTAACGGACTATGATAGAAAATATTAAATAATCAAATAACCTAAATCGTATAACTATGCGTTTCGTCCCAGGTCTGCCTACTGGACTAATCAGTAAGGCTACGCAGACAGACCCTACCTTGAACGCTGAGAATTGATGAATTAAACTTATATATATCAGCACAAAACCGCCCATAGAAGATTTTAAGCTTCAACTTCGCCCTTTCTCCGCTCGCGATCGTTTGGCTGTTACTATGACTACGAATTAGCAGCTTGCAATCGAAAACATTTGAATATAACTTTAACTTTAACTCTTACTTCCACGAAAAAATTCATTTAACGCATATTAAACTTATTTGTCTCTAACAAGCGTATTTGTGAACCTGTTTGCGTGAAATACGAATTAATATTTTAAACACTGTATATAATCAATGCACGACAATTATGACATTTTTAGCCGTTCATATAAGATTGTAAACAAAATTTAGATTAGAAGAATTAAGGTACCCAACCTGGGGTAAATACTAAATAAAGTTTCTTTTATGATTTAATACACATTTATTTCTTCTTAGCAATATTTTGAAATTGCTTTTTCGATGCGTATCGAGTTCTTTTGAATACTGAAAAGTAAACTCAGCAATGTTCGTTAAATTTATTTATTTTATTATTTTTGAGAAAACCATCCAATTTTCTTAAAAGGGGTAGGTAATTTCAAGCTTTTTCAAATGCATTTGCACTGAATCAATGATATTATTTCTAACATACCAAAAAATCACAGTGTAAAGAACCACAACAATAAAATCACACATACGCAGCACGCATGCACACGCACACACATATTAACATACATACACATATACAAATGCATGCATACGCACACTTACGCACACAAACATTCATGTAAAATAAAATTCAATAGCTTATCATCTAATAAACTTTCGCAGATGCACAAGTTTAATATAATATACATAAAAAACATTTTTGATAAAACAGGTCTTGAAAATAAAATAAAACTGTACACATACATTGTTTTTTCGTTTCTTTCTACAAACATATTTGTCCAGTCACGAACTGATATTAAATTTACATCGTGAACTCTAACATTGTCTAAATTATTTACGAAGAAAATCGATTACTAACAAGACTACCAGTAAGATTCGTGACAATAGTGTTTTCCAAATTAGGTTCTTTTAATCGTCGGTAAAAAATAGAATTTGTTGTAAAATAGAAATTATTTCAAAAAGGTTACCAAACAATTATTAAATATAGAGATATGTTCATTTGTACATATACTGCAAAAAATATGCATCGTTACTAAACAGACAAACTTATTTTTGCTTTGGAATATTTAAATATAAAAAAATAGAAATTAATTAACCCGTTAACTGTATCATTATGTTCCAACGTTGAGAAAAATATTTTTGTGGTCGATTTTATCAAAACTCGTTACCAAATGAGGAAATATTAAGTTGCAGGCATTTGGGTATGATTAAATAACAAAACTTTAATGTCCAATATTTTGAACAAATGCAGTGAATGATCTCCAAATAGTATGTTTTTATTAATAATAAAATTATGTTAAAAACCGTAATAATTCTTACAGAAAACATTAATTTTGATATGCTAGGATGATAATCTTAAAAGTAATTCCTGTTAGGATGTATACAATGTGTTAAAAATGATGCGAAGATACGAAATAAATGTTTTTTACTTTGTACAATATAAAATTAACCTCATACAACTACAAATTGCATAAAAACATGTAAGAATTTTTCTTTTCACAAAAATCAACTGGAAAGAATAAGCTCACACGAAGTTTGTATTTTAATCTTAGCCACGTTTACGTTACTTTTCTTTCCTTTAGACTATATACAAATGATTCATGTGATTTCAATCAATAAAATAAACATGTATTATTGTTTAAACACTAGTAAAGTCGGTGTCCAATATATTGGACAGTACAGTCAGGGGGATAAATAAAAAAGTAACCTCAATAACATAAGAATTCATCAAAACCTGGAATTTCAAAAATATTATCATTACAAGGCTTTCTCATTGAGAGAAATAAACTGTTTGAAATTATTTAAAATTGTCGTAAAAAGAATTGAAACTGCATTAACATCAAGATTATGCTGAATGTTTTGCATGGCTATTGCGTTCTAACATGTAGCATTTGCTATCGGTACCACTTATTATTACTCATTGCACGATAATACAACCTGCCATCGACACAGCAATGAATGACAAACAAAAACTCCCTTGAACTTAGCCGCGCAAATGAATACGTATATTAAAATGAAAATGCTCGAATAAAAGCATGGTAAGACGAAAGAGGGAAAAAATTGAAACCCATCATGATTCTAGGCGCGTGTATCAATATCGGACGACGACGATGAAGCGCGTGTCTACATTGGCGTACATTATGAAGATACACAAATTAGCGCGACGCGTGCGCTTACAAGCAGTAATGCGGGGTGGTGCTCCGAGCCGCCGCCGTGTAATCTATTTCAAATACACGCGTACAATCCGACTTCATCCAACATTAAGGTTGTAGTTGCTCTCCTACAATCCGCATCGAGAGTGATATTTATTTTAGATCCGCATTCTTCTTTGAAAATTCGAAATGTCAATTATGGTTAATAATTCTTTATTTACCTTAAGGGCATATGTAATATCTACTTTACCGGCATTTCACTTTTATAATGTTTCCGATATTAAACAAATATTTCGGAAAAATGTTACTTTAGACTATTTAAATTCACATCAGTGATCTACAGTTAATTTTTCAAGAAATTTCATTATTAATGGTTGGAGAAAAGTGGGTTGAAAAATGTTGTACATCATGTGACACCAACTGAATAACACAATTGCAACTCAAAATTTTATGTTTTCGTAAAACCAAGCAAGTATGAAAAAACGTTTTTTATAAATAATTATTTTTAACAAGAATACATAAGTTCTTTTATTTGGAGCATAATGTAGATTGGTTAATTCTTTGCGCAGAGAACATTAATTTCCTGTTCAATCTCTGGTCTTCAATGGAACCATCGACCGAAGAGCATTAGTATAAGTCTTTGAATGTATTTTAAATGGATTAAATACTGTATTTCATGTATAAAACGAGTATATTGACTTAAATAATAAAAATATGTAAAATGATGAATTTCAAAGAAGACATTTATTTGTAATTAATTATTGAATTTGTTCATTTTTAAGTAGAAAACGACAAATTAAAAAAAATTAGTATTTGTTTTTATTTTTTTCCTTATTTGAAGAACAGTGCTAAAATCTATTTTTACTTCAATTTTCTTCAATTCAACTATCTTATGCTTATTTAAATTAATAATCCGCAAATCTACCACATCACTTATAATCTAAATCTTAATACAAACGTCCATATGAAGAAGAAATACCATCAGCGGTCTATAAATGCACCATTCAATCGCGCGCACCTTATATTAAAGATAAGCGCGCCTAGATAAGCGATCGTTTTATATTCACGCGTTCCGGTATGCGTGTGTATGTACTTAATAAAGCGTGCGCGACATTGTGCGCGACTTTATCGCCTCTTATATTCAGGACTGATTGATTGTAAACACAGGCCGCGCCGCGCGCTTACGGGCTGTATTCCCTGGCCGTCATTAACCTCGTACGCCACTTATGGATCCATTGTGTACTTTAAATCGTATGTACGCGCATGTGCACGCCGTGCCTCAAGAGCGTCGTGTGTGTATCTGTATCGCGGTGCGACGATCGCGCCGCATAGCTGCCTAATTAATTATGCGTGCGTTATTGAAATTAAAGCGCGTTAAACGTTAGAACGCACAGGCGTGCATAGAACATCGATTTAGTGATTGAGGTTTATGCGCGAACGTATTAAAGACGTGTAGCGTAATATCGCTCGCTCGAGTCGAACGTTGATTGAATATTCGACGATATGGAGCGAATTACCATTGGTGCTTTTATTTTTATTGGTGTATTTTAATGAAGGTAAAAAGATTGGATTTTTATGAGTCGTTGTAGAACATTTTATTATTGGGTTATCGGTGTCGGGAATAATAACTTTGATGAGGTTATTATGCATACGTGATAACTACATTTATTGATACTTTTCATAAACAAAACATCAGTAAAAGCGATTTTAAAATATGTCAAACGATATAGGTATAGGACGGTTATTAAGTGGTTACAGTCGCGTTGGCCAGACGACCATGTAATGAGAAACTAATAAATGATAAACATACTTCTGAAAATGCTTATTCCAAATTTACCTTTCTTTTTTTCTCATTTACAACTATCAATAGCATTTTTTCAGCTTTTCGATTTTTTAAGGAGATAGAAAAATAAAAAAGTTCCAGGGGGTCATTATCATAACTACTGTTTCAATAACATAATAAATAATTTAACATTTTGTTTTTGTAACAACCCATGTATGGGTCATGCCGCGGCGAAATTAATCATTCATATTAATTTAGATTCTAATAAAAACAGAAATTATTAAGTCTTTATATTTCCGTGCATAAATACTTGCCAGTAATGTTTTAAAACTTGACGAATGTATCATTTGATTTTTATTTAGATTCCAAAAAGCTTTTAAGTTTTGTTAATACTAAGAAGAAACTTTCTTCTCGCCAAACTGTTATCTCGTTCTCTACTTGACTCTGACATGAGTCAAACTCTTGACTCTGAAAAATACATTATATAGCACTATTCTTGGCGCAACAAACGGCAATGCCAACAGTATTTGGCGGTTCTTCGTAGCTACAACATTTAAAGATTTTAGACTTATTATTGTTGTTATTGTTAACGTGTTATAACAATAAATAATATAATAATAAAATTAAACCAAATTTTAGTATAGTTTTTATATTTTAGTTTCATTATCTTTAATTAAATTAAATTTAACAATCATGATGTTTTAAAAATTTATCTGCTACTTATTTGCATTTTGTATATTTAATGTAATTTTCAGATTTATAATAGTTTTATGTAAGCGGAATAAAAGTTTAATCAATATTTTTTTGTATTACTTAAAATATAATTCTTATACTACACATCTAATAAATTGTGTACAATTTAAAAATATATAAAATATTTTGAAAAGATAAGATTTAGTTGTCGTGACTATTTGCTGTATCGGGAAAGATAAGTTTAACGTTTTACCAGCAATTTAATCGCCTATTGTTCTAATCTCTTTATTTATAAATAAGATCATTTACTACGCGCAACGCAAAATCGTACGTATTTTGTGCATCAATAGTTCAATTTATAAATGACAAGCAAGGAGTCAATTATGAAAAAGAAATGATCGTTTGTAGCCTCAGGGTCTTCAAATATACCACGTAGTATCAATATCAATTTCGGAACGAAAACTTTGATAGCAAAAGATAACGTTAGTACTTCTATTATTGATCGAACACGTGGCATCGATAAAGTAGATTTCTGTCAACTTCCATGTTCTTTTAGACAACTTTAACTATATAATCAGTATTTAGATAGCCCATAAATTGTGTTATAATAATATGTACATTAAAATCAAACCTTTTTCATTCTAGTTGATTTGTTTATATAATTATTTGCATTATTTTGATGTAATTCGTTATAGCATTGTTGTACGCTTAACACTGGCGTAGTATGAATAGTCTAGTCCGAAGAGAAAATTAACTGAATCATTATAACATCCAAACTAATAAAATATTCTATAATTATTTAATGTTGTTATTAAAAAAATTATTATTATAAATTCTGCAATCAGCTAAAAATGTCCACGAACCTATATCTTCATCGATGTCAATCGCATGCCACTTCCGTGTAAAACCTTTCCTGTAACTAAAATCAAGCATATAAATCGTTTATTTCGTTGTTTGGCGAAAAATCAATAACCAAGCCCGTCGGATTGCCGACGCCCGACTGATGTGCGAATTTTATTCGCAAGCAAAAGAAGCTAGGTTGGCCGAGCGGTCTAAGGCGCCAGACTTAAGTTCTGGTTCCCGTCTGGGAGCGTGGGTTCGAACCCCACACTTAGCAAAACTTTTTGCTTTTACTTTATATTATATTCGGCAATGACGAGTCAAACTCTTTCGTGATTTGCCAAAATTTTCAATTTTTAACTTACTTTTCGCAATCGATTTATATTCGCATCGTACGGAGAATTGATTGATTAGGGGACTTTTATCTATTACACGCGATGCATATAGTGGCCCCTGTATGACTGCACTCCAACTATACACACGTGTGTAATTGATGATGTCTTTATATGATTAAAGTTTTTATATTTATTTTCGTTATTTTAGTATTATTTATTATAATACATATATCATATTGTATCATTTATAATATTGTATCATATTATAAATAAACTGATAGTTTATAATATGCGAACACAGCAATATGTTATAAATTGATTTCTATAGTATTGACATAATATTATGTAATATTTAAGTATAATATTCTGAGGAAGAGGGGAGGAGGAATTATGCATACAAATGGTTCTAATATTAAAGCTAATAGTAACATTTCTATTAAACAATATTTAAAGAGGTCTTTATAGTTACTATTTTTATCTGAAAAAATTGTTTTGATATCTTGAACTATTTTTAAGAAGATGCTGATTACGGACCACAGATTTCTACTATTCCACGCCCATGTTTCGCTGAAATATAATTTTTTATTGAATAAAATATTATTCAAGTCAATAAATAAATTATCAACAAAATAAATAAATAAGTCAATAAACAGATAAACAGATAAACAAATAAATAAATAAGTCAATAAATAGATAAACAGATAAACAGATAAACAGATAAACAGATAAACAGATAAACAGATAAACAGATAAATAAATAAATAAATAAATAAATAAATAAATAAATAAATAAATAAATAAATAAATAAATAAATAAATAAATAAATAAATAAATAAATAAATAAATAAATAAATAAATAAATAAATAAATAAATAAATAAATAAATAAATAAATAAATAAATAAATAAATAAATAAATAAATAAATAAATAAATAAATAAATAAATAAATAAATAAATAAATAAATAAATAAATAAATAAATAAATAAATAAATAAATAAATAAATAAATAAATAAATAAATAAATAAATAAATAAATAAATAAATAAATAAATAAATAATTAAACAAACAAACAAACAAACAAACAAACAATCAAACAAACAAACAAACAAACAAATAAATAAATAAATAAATAAATAAACAAACAATAAAACAAACAAACAAACAAACAAACAAACAAACAAACAAATAAATAAATAAATAAATAAATAAATAAATAAATAAATAAATAAATACAAAAATAAATAAATCGATTAATAGCGAAAAACTGGATTAGAAACGGACAGACATTCGGCGTATTTTTACAAAGCTGTCAAAATTTTGAAGTAATTGATTTTGTATGCTTTCTTCGCGATAAATCTTCAAAATATTACGTTTCTTTTAACTACTATGCGTAGTTCACTCCTTACTGGCATTATTCAAGTATTTTACTGAAGTAATCATACAATTTTATATATAGTAATTATAATTATAATCAACTGCCTTATATTTTTGTTAGCGAAAAATGCGTGAGATAGGATATCTCACGCAATTTTTAACCAATCGGGCTAAAATTTTCGGAGAGATCTCCTTCAGCACAATATGAAATTCAATTTCTTTTTATCCCGATCCTGTACGTTGTTTTTAAATTGCGAGCACTTTTTGCTTATTTTTACGTGTTTTTTTTTTAAATTCATGTTACACGATTATATCCACGAAATCTTAGCGGATCAGGCTCAAATTTTTTTTGGGAACTCTCCTAAGTATGACAACCTGATGGTCCTATTTTGGGATTGATCCTGCAAATATAAGCTGAATGCGGCGACTAAATAAAATCGCTAAAAACGGGTTTTGAGCTATAACTTGAAAACTAAACATTCTACAAAAAAAAGTTAAAGAGAAAAGTTGTAGATCTTTGAAAAATACAACTTTTTTTCTTCATACCAAGATGCGAAAATGCTTTTAAATCAAGTTAATAATCCAAAAACGATTTTTGACATCGACAAATGCAGTTTTTTACTATAAAACTTTACAGCTATGCATTTTACACGAAAAAGTTAAATGGAAAAGTTGTAGATCTTTGAAAAATACAACTTTTTTCTTGACATCAAGACGCGAAAATGCTTTTAAATCAAGTTAATAGTCCAAAAACGATTTTTGACATCGACAAATGCAGTTTTTTACTATAAAACTTTGCAGGTATGCATTTTACGTAAAAAAATTTAATGAAAAAGTTGTAGATCTCAAAAAACACATCTTTTTATGGTAGCAAATATTTTTTAATAAATGCTTTTACACAAGAAACAGCCTAAAAAGCGATTTTTCATACACATCAATTAATAACAATAGAAGTTTTATATCCAAAGTACGACCATTTAAACACGATAGTATTTTTTCTTTTACTAAATACAAACAGATAATAGTGTCAGCGTTAAATGTAAGCTTTAGCTTAGCGCTTCGCGCGAGTGTCAGGTAATCAAGCGAACGTGCGGCGTGAGCAAGGGGAGCGCGTAGCGCGAAGCACTAGCTGAGTTCGGTCATGCCTCTAATGCAAAACGCGAGGCGTTTTGCATGCCTTGCATTGCGAGGCGATGCAAGGCGCGGAGGAGCTTCGGAGGGAACGTAAAGCGGAGCAGTTTATTAATTTTGTGGCGCGCTAGTTTATTAATTTAATACGTATTATGGTAGGACTATGATGTTTTTTGGTCAAAATATAAAAAAAAATTTGATTGAATTTTCTTAATCGTTATAATTGTAAGAATGTTTTGAGACCTTTCAGCTGTAAAAATTCAATGTTTTAACAAAGTTATATGCATTTAAGTAAAACAATTTACAATAGATAACATACAAAATGGAAACAAGCGTTTTTCTCGCAACTAATTTTCCTAACATTAAAAACGGGTTTGCGCATGAGATTTTCATGAATCTTTTTGAAACTTTCAGAAAATGTACTTTAGTACATATGTAGACATAAACTGTTGATTACATTTCATTGATATTTAAAAATTGATATAGAACCTATTAAAATTAACCTGCATAAGCCTTTAAAATTTTAGCTCATAAGATTGAACAATGAAAAAAGTTTGTCTCTTCACCATAGTTCTACCTTAAAGAAGTATCTAAATTACAAATCGCTCAATGAGCCCGATCAATGAAACAATATTTACACAACGCTCGTTCAGAAGATCTCGCCACCCAATCGCCCAAATCGCACCATTTAACCTCCACGCACACATAATACACGTCTCTCAAAACGCGCGCTCGCACTCCTCTCACTAGCTCAACGACGCGCGCGCGAATCCTTTGGCAAGTCGCACGTCTCGCTCTCCATAACCGCACCATCTGCGCCCGGTCAAAAATGCCCGCGCTCACTTCTCACCCTCTCTCGCCGTCTCTCTCTCTGTGTACTCGCAGTTCACGCCAATTGTTTCGCGACAATCGCCCTGTGCACACAATCACTCGCGCGCACGTATACATATACGAGTGCAGGCGAGAAAAGGCGATAGCCCGGCAACAATGGGATTGCGCGAACGAGAGCTAGAGAGCTACGGCAACCTTGCGCGAGAAAATAAAAAGGAGAAGCCCTTTTCCCAAAAGGCCCGCGCGACCCGACGCGCACAACTCGACAGCCGCGTTTTGTCGAAGACGAGAGGAGTACAAGGTGTCGGGTTGGTTGACTGAAAAGCGCGTAAAGTGCGCCGGTATACCCGTGGCGCAAGGGCTCGACAACGTCCGTCACAACAATTTCGACGAAAAAGAGCGACGCGCCATGTATAATTTCATTCCGACGCATCTGTTGTCATTCTCGCGTTACGCCGCGTGTAATGACTGTCTCTTGCTCAAATATACTGTAGTGTATACTGTACACACAGGGCGGAGCTAGCGCTCGGACGGACGATGATGCGCGAGCGAAGGCCGAGGGAAATAAGGACCCGCTTTTGGGAGTTGAAATTACGTTTGCGTGTGTGTGTGTGTGTGTGTGTGCATGTGTGTTTTAACACCGGAGAGAGAGAGAGAGACGCAACAATGCGCGTCAGCCCCTTGTACGCATTCAGGAGTCGAGGGGTGACTTGACGCTCGTGCTCTCGTTTCTCTCCTGTGGGTGTGCGTGTGTGTGTGTATGCGGACGTTAGGGTGCGAGAAAGAGACAAGTGATGTATGTGTGTGCGTACGGCTCGGACTGCAAAGATTTACGCTCAAGGAGAGACAGACAATAGGCCACTCGATTTTCTTTCTATTAAGGGATTTGCGTTTATTAAATTATTATTATTTGCCGCTCAGAATAGAGTTCAGAATTTCTTCTCCTTTTTATTTTTCTTCTCTTTGGTTTCAGTTTGCATTGAGAACGTGATTTAACACTTGAGTTGGATTACTGTGGGGAACAATTGTGGTTATCGTGATGCGAGGTAATGGTTGGAATGAAAGTGTTGTAAAACATGATATTTTGCTAAGATTTATTATTCTACAGTATAAGATGGATAACAAGTCTACTAAGTCTGTATTCAATCGACATATATTATAATATTATAGCTAGATAATAATATGCGATTTATTCAAGACATTCATTAAACAAGTACATATGAATCTTTGTTTTATTTCACTTACTTCACAGTAAGTGTACAAAATAATCTTACAAGGTATGAAACTATATATATATATATATATATATATATATATATATATATATATATATATATATATATATATATATATACGAATAAAATTCTTCCCTTTAATCTATAAGTTTAAAAAAAAATATATACATATATATATTGTTTTTTTAAAACTTATAGATTAAAGGGAAGAATTTTCTATTTCACCTTATACGCAACACAACTATCTTACATATTGCAATAAGAAACGTTTCATACCTTGTAAGATTATTTTTTACACTTACTGTGAAGTGACATTATTATTCTTATAAAATAGTTTCACTTATGACTTTTGTTTTAATGTTTTAGGATGAAAAAAATAATTTTTATTGTAGATTTAATAACTGATAATATATTGTTGACTATTACATTTCATTTTTGTATGTAGTCTTTAGTCGACTTAAACAGTTCTACGCGTGAACGACTCATATCAAACACGTACAGAATTTATATTAACTTTGAAAGCAAAACCGATATTAATAGCTTTCTCAAAGCGCTCTAAAAAGTTAGCATGAGGGGACAAGCCTGCAATGAATATTAAAAATGAACATAAATGTTTAAAGCCCCACTAGCATTTGTCCTTTAACCAAAGCACTCGAAAACTCAAAAACGCCGATAAGGCAGTTTCCTAAAAATATTTCTTACAGATTTTGAAACAACCGCTCTTTTCAAAATACAATAAGTAACCACTACTTAAAATTTCAACTACTTTTTCGATGGAAAAATTGACTCAAAAACACTCTTTCACATCCCCTTATAATTCAGTCGATTTACATCATCATTTCAAAAGCCAATTAATTCGGCCCTTAGAATCGAGGAAGACCATTAATATCGCATTACACGTTCTTTTCCTGCACATCCGCAGGAAGTTTCGTAAACCCTGCCCTCGTCACTGCGAAAAGCCCGCGATTCTAAAGCAATTACTCGGCGACGCGCCCGCTATACATATAATAGAGGCCTCTTTTCGGCGCGCAACTTCTCGCCTCCACAGCCCACCAGCTTATAAATCACAATCCCCCGATCGCTGCAGCGCGACAGAGATTCCGTACTACGCTCACCCTACTCCGCAGATCCAAATCGCATTTCAAAGGGCGTATAACGATAGCCAGGAAGGAAAAGGAAAGACTGCACAGACGGAGAAGGAGCGCGAATTGAATATTCTCACGAGTGCCGCGGTGTAACGCGATTTCACGGCACGTCGCGGGTCGAGGTGTCCACAAGCGTCACAAATGCGATTTTCCCTCGGGCAGGTTCGCGAGGTGGCGGTGAGCTTTTCGCCGCGTGGAAATCGCTTTGTATTATACGCCCGCGAGGAGACCCAAGTTTTCCGCGATTGAGAGAGAGACTGAGGCGTATACCGCGATCATGGAGATGTATCGAGTTACCCGGCGAATTTGCACCGCCCGCGTCGACGCTGACGAGGGAAAAAGATTCGAGAGACGGATGTCGGACGGAGATTTGTAAGGAGGGAAGAAAAGAAGACGGGGAGGAGGCGAGAAGAAAATTCACGAGAGAGAAAAGGGAATTAGCTGCTGTTTTGATGTTCTCGTGGGCTGTCTCGCGGAGTGATGCGGATGATATTAGCATATATAATGCGATTTTTGGGGAAGGGAGGAGGGTGTAATCTGACGTTTGCGTTAAGTATTTTTCGCCTGCTGTGAATTATATTTTGGTAATACTGAATATTCTCAAAAGGAGAATAAAGAATGTTTTGTACAGTTGAGCATTATCAATGATATACTAGTTGAAAACGTTGCCATTGTATTGACGCTTATTATTTCTCAGAAAAATTTTAATTTACTGTTTATATTTTTTAATTTCCAATATTATTGTTATAGTAAAAATATTATTTAAATTGTAATTCATTTATTTATTTCTTTATGAATGTATATATAGCAATAATAATCATTATAGTAATTAGTTGGAGTACCACAAAATTATAAGTTTTAAAAATGATTTTATTCTCGACTCAACCGTAATGGCCACTTTATTGACCTTAAGAACGAGACAAAAGTAGCATATGTTTCCCACAAATCTACCTTTTCCCGAGAATGCATTTTTTTAAATTATTTTTCTCTATATTAATATACATTTTCAATAAATTCTCGTTCTTACCGGAAGTCCCTCTTTTCAAATCAATAAAGTGGCCACAGTTAAGTTGGGAATAAAGTTCTATATGCAACACGGGAATAAAGTTGAGTACTCGCTCGCTTCGCTCGGGCAGTAAACCCACCCTCGGGAATAATCTTCGACTTTATTCCCTTTATTATTTTTTCTTTTTTTCTTCGTATTTAGTCATATCTCATCCATTTTAACAGCTCGGGACCGAAATCCCACATCTATTATAGCTGTATCTGTTTTCAGTTACTTTTGTTTTAAATTTGTGTATGTACGATAAAGCGTGTAAATAAGCTAAATTAGGCACAGTAAAAAAATAAGTATGGCAGTAGTCTGGCAAAACTTTGTCTCGCCAAGGTATTTCAGAGGTCTGGCAAGAGTATGGCTAACGCCACTATGCCATACAGCTTATTTTGCTTACAAATAGTCTGGCAAAAAGTGCGAGACTAAAAGTCAGACGTTTAACTAGACCAAATTTTTTCTTTGAATAGTTTGGCAAAAAAGGCTAGACTATATGCCAGACTTTTAGCTGGATATTTTGATTTTACGTTAATAGTATGGCAGTTTTTGCCAGACTAAATGCAAAACCTTTATCGAGACTTTATTATTCTCAAGAATAGTCTGGCAAAAAGTACCATACTATTTATACTATATCTCAGACTTTTAGCTGGACATTTTATTTAGAGGCATAGTCTGGCAAAAAGGCTGGACTACATGACAGACCAAATGCGAAACTTTTATGCAGAGCTATTTATTCTTACGAATAGTCTAACAAATGGAGTCATACTAAATAGGAGTCTTTCATACATACTTTATATTTTTTCATTATCAATAAATACCTTCTGTACTTCTTGTACGTTAACTGATTAACCTCTGGAGGAGCTTTTCTATTAATTAACACAAACTAAAATGAAAAAAGCATATAAAATTAAGCAATAGGTAATTTTCAACAACAAAATGCATCAATGGTGATTTATAACTTACGAAAGACAGCTATAAAAGCATTTTTGGGAATTCTTAGCGTTCGTGCTCTTCCAGTTGGCGTCATTTTCTTCAATTCTTTACGTCCGATGAAAAGTTTCATTAATCTTCTTACAAATTCTTTCGATTTGGCCCGCCAAGTCATCTTTAAGTAAGATAACTCTGTTGAGTCTATATAAATTTTAAATCCTTTTTGAAGGTTGACCTGCAAATAATAATTAAATAATAAGTAAAATTCGATATATAAAAAACTTTTGCCTATTAGTATATTGTGCGGCAGGTGCGCGAAATAGGTATTTTCGACGAGTGTCTTTTGTTGCCCAAGCGAAACGAGGTTAACAATCACATGAGTCGAAAATCATCCGAGCGCACGCGTTACATACAATATTTTTTGCCTGCACAATTTTGAGTGGTTCGATTTCTTCTTACTGCATGGCGTGAACATAATGCTAGATTCTCGTAGTCGAAATAGAACCGGCGTTTCGCGCACGGTTTGGTTTGTGTGCGGGAATCCGTCGTTTTGCGCACGTTATGCAGTGACGAGAAATCGATCTTCGCCCACAGTATATCAAAAACTATTTAGTTAATTAGTTAATTGTAATTAGTTTTATTTACTTTTCCTTCTTCCGCTTGAAATGAAAACAAGTTCCTTCTTTCTAGTTCGTCATATCTGAGCTGCTCTTCAACTTCACCTTCTTCTTCTGATTCTGCTTCCCCTCCTTCTCCTCTATATCCTTGACGAACTTCTTCTTCCTCGCCTTCTCCTTCGTCCCGTCCCTCATCGTTTCTCTCTGTAATTTATATGAATACAAACATAATATTTGAGATCGTGTAAATCATTACTTATAATATATTAAGTAGAATGGTTCCAAATGTGGTCAGACTGAGTTCTATCAAATTTAGACTAAATTTGATGTAAAGGCCTTTTAAGTTATTTTTCGGAGTACCTATTTTCAAAAAGCTCACCTTCATTATGCGCTGCATTGGCGACTTCTAATGATTTATCCAATCTTTGATTTACTTCCATCAAATGACCCTCGTTATCTCGTACGTCCATCGATTCGGTTGCATCCATCTGCTGTGGCTCTTCTCTTATTTTCGAAACATCTACTATTTCATTTTTACCTCTTTTCTCAGAACGGTTTTTATCTTTTTTTGGCGTATCTTCCGATGCTTCATCTTTTTTCCTTAATTTTCTCTCGTCTACATGAGTCTCTTTTTCTCTTTTTTCTTTGGCAACAGTTTTCTTAGACACTATGTTATCGTCATGATTTTTACGTTTTTTCTCTATTTCAGCTCTATAGTAGGGATATAAAATAAAACGTTTATTTAATAGCATAAAATAAAATTATCATAGTAATTATCATAGTAACAAAGTATATATTAATCTTGTATTATCTTCGTCTGATGATGTATCGCTAAATATCGAATGATTGTTTGTAATACTTTTACCAAGTTTTATATTCGCTTTTGTTTTGGCGGCTTCAACTTCTCGTTTTTCCTTGGCCATCATTCGCTTTTCTAACATAACTGTATCTGGAAGGGACTCTCTTTTGGATTGTGTCATAACTTTGCCATCTGTGTCAACTTCTAGCTTATTATCAAGAAATTTTTTACTTCCTAGATCATAGAAAAAATAAAAATATATTATATACAAATCAACATGAAAAATTAACTTAATTTTATTTTTTACCCTTCGAACGCAAAACACGATTTTGCGCACGTATTTATTAAAAATGCGTACGCTAAATCAAGTTTCGTACACGTCGGCTCTGTGCATGTGTGCCCTTTTCAAACGTTCACGCAGTGATAAACTCACTTTCTTACACTAGTATCAAAATGTACTATTTTCATGTAGTATATGTTATAAAATTTATGTAAGAAAAATATAAATATCGAAATCATGCTTATGATTGTTTTTTAGAAGTTATATTATAGGCCAGCGTTTATATTGATAATCAAGGTTAAATTAAATACTTATATATGTACTTACTGCTGCTCTTTAATATTCTCGCTTCGAACCATTCAGAATTCCATTTAGTCCTGACTTTCTTTTTACCGCGTTTTAGGTCCTTTTCACTTACAACACTCGTCGTTAGAGGTTCCACCGTCATCCATAGTACTAAATTGTATTCCTTCAAATCCATTTTTACTCCGAATAGTCATAAAATCTTATGCTTTTTCACGAATTGTGTACAATTAAAATTAAAAATAAAAGTTCATTTTTACGTATCAGTACCTAATAATATCGCCGTTAACTTTTTCTATGAAATTATTGGTAGAAAGAATCAACTTCACGTAATAAACAAAATGTTAGTATCGAATGTCAATGTTTATTTACCGAATGCTATTGTAACCTACAAATAGATTTACGTGTCTCAATTCCAATTATGCCGAAAAGGTCAAGAAGTTTCTTCGATTACAGTAAATCGAATCAATATAAACTGCGAACAAAACGTTCGAGATTTAAGCTGCACCTAAACGGTGAAGATTCTGATTCGTCCAACACAAATAGCGAAAGTTACAGTTCATCGGAAAATGAGGATTTACGAACCAGCAGCGCAAATGAACTGTCTGATTTGTCTGAAACCGAAAGGTCTGATCCAGAGAGATCAAGCGGACAATGAGTCAAGGAATTGCGCAGATATCGATTTTGGAAAATATTGTTTGAGTTTTCAGAGTAACACGGATGAATGTAAGTTTATAAGTCATACTAATGCTGAATCCATTTGTCGTTTTCTCGATCAACAAAGATCTACGCACATGACTCAGCTTGCTGGTTGTAAAAATGACAATACGTCGCTCAGACTTCACAAGCTGCGCTATGCGCAATGTAAAAAGTCGATCGCTCATTGAAACTAGCGATATTTTCGGTACTTGTATGCAGTAAACAAATGCGTTTAAGGTGCGTTCGTGTTCGCGTAGTTTAACTAAATTCAAGCCGAAATATAATTTAACTTAAAAAAGTCGAAATCAGTCATCGTATTGCTTGTGGTGCAGTTGTCGAGTGTTTATGAAAATAACAGTAAGTCACGCAGGATCATCATAATGATGCTATTCAGATCTGCGCAATTTGGCGAGCATGCATAGGAAAATTCGACATTGTGCTAAACAACGTTGTTAACATGTCGTGCCTCGGTATTTAAAATGAACATGCGTCCGTATTAACGCACTTCAAGGAAATTCAATTCTTGATATAATCTAGCCTAATCAAAGTACTAGAATTTACGAGCGCAATTTTCTACGTCGTACGTGCATGAAATGAACGCATCTAATATAATTACGTGATTTTCGAAGCCCACTGATTATAAAACATAAGAATAAGAGTCGCATATCGGCTACAAAGATTACGGCCCTTTTGGAGTTAACTCATGAAAAAAAAGCAGTAACACGTCATGCGTAAACGTTTTTAATTTGTGTAACCAAAATGAATTATCGAAAAAAAATTCTACACTCAATATACCAATGAAATTTTTACTTTGTAATTAGTAATAAATTATATATTTATTCACGTTACTGTATCATTCCAATTACTAATTTATATTAAAAGCAAAAGTTGAACTTCGAATAATTAAAAAAAAATAATTCTTAAAACTATTTATCATATACGGAAATTTTATACACTCAAAACAAATTTATTGTAAATACAAAATATTTAATCTTTATACGATTTTAACCCCCCTGCGCAGGAGTTATCATGCCAGAAATACCTTCCAAATGCAGTAATTTTTCAAAGCAAGTCTAAAACGTAGAGGGGAATGATTTTAAGGTTTTTGGGGTCGCTGATTGCAAATCTGCAGTCAGAATTACGAATTTTAAAATGGCGGATCCAATATGGCTGCTACATACTAAATTCTTGTATATCACGATTTTTTTAAAGAAAATAACCATACATGTGTTTTTGGGGTCGCTAATTACGAATCTACAGTCAGAATTTCGAAATTCAAAATGGCGGATCCAATAAGGCTGCTACATACGCAATTCCTGTATATTAAGATTGTTTTTAAAGAAAATAACCATACATGGGTTTTGGGGGTCGCTAATTATAAATCTGCAATCAGAATTTCGAAATTCAGAATGGTGAATTCAATATGGCCGCCACATAAGCAATTTTTGTATAATACGAGCGTTTAAAAAAAAAATAACCATACATGGGTTTTTTGGAATTTTCATATAAATAACACGTAATATCCAGAAATTTTGTAGTTTAGATGGTAATTTTAATATTTCACTCTATAACAGAGATAATAATTGCGCCATTTTGAATTCTGAAATTCTGACTGCAAATAAGTAGTCAGCGACCACGAAAACCCATGTAAGGTTATTTTTTTCAAAGACACTTGTGATGTCCAGATATTGCGTATATCGCGGCCACATTGGATTCGCCATTTTGAATATCGAAATTCTGACAGCACATTCGTAATCAGCAACCTCGAAAACCCATGTATGGTTATTTTCTTCAAATACACTTGTAATGTCCGGATATTGTGTATGTGGCGGCCATATTGGATCCGCCATTTCGAATATCGAAATTCTGACAGCAGATTTGTAATCAGCGTCCTCGAAAACCCATGTATGTTTATTTTCTTCAAATAAACTTGTAATGTCCGGATATTGTGTATGTGGCGGCCATATTGGATCCGCCATTTCGAATATCGAAATTCTGACAGCAGATTCGTAATCGGCGACCCCGCAAACCCATGTAAGGTTATTTTCTTTGAAAACAATCGTATTAATTATACGATTGTTTTATATATTATTAAATAATATACGGGAATTTTGTATGTAGCGGCGATATTGGATCTGCCATTTTGAATTTTGAAATTTTAATAATAGATATAACATTGATAATGTTAAAAGCTTATTTACGTTCATATTTTTAGAAAATATTCTTATAATTCTCGGGAATAATTTTTACAGCCGGCATATTGGATCCGACATTTAGAATTTTGAAATTATAACTGCAGAATCGTAATAAGCGGCCTTGAAACCCCCCGAGTAAGGGTTTTCAAGCTATTTTGAGCTATTTTAAGCAATTTACGAAAGATTTTACAATTGCATACAATAAGTATAAAAAAACGTAATTTTCTTATTTTTCAGATTATAATAATTTTATAATAACATTCAAAATCGTATTTCAAACTCCAGCTATCTTATTACATATATTCTAGGCTTTAATTTGCGGGGTCGTTGATGTCTTATAGTTATTTTGTTCAAAAGTTATGATAAAAAGTGTTTGGACGAGTATACTCATCCTCCTGCATACGGGAACAACTCCGTTTGGACGAGTATACTCGGCTCTCTGCGCAGGGGGGTTAAACAGATTTTCGAAATAATCCAGATACAAATCGAAGAAACTTTGTACATAACGCTTTTGATCGTGATGCAGCAGGATAGTGATGATGAATGGATGGATTCGGATGATAACGATAGTGATTGGAATGAGAGCGAAGAAGAGAGCGAAGACGATGGCTCTTTTTTTATAGATAACGCTGAAAACCCATTGTATCGTGGTTCGCCAATTAATGTTGTGGAACATGTCTTATCAGTATTGTCCTTGATGATTCGCTTTAAGTTAACAGGAGTACGTTTCGCGAAAATTCTTTCATTAATTTCATTGCATTGTATTCAACCCAATCTGTGTGACAAAACGCTTTATAAATTAAAAAAACTTTTTAGCGATATAAAAACTCTGTTAATTAGACATTATTATTGTACAGTTTGGTATACAAAGCGAGATAATCAAGACGAACAAGAGTGTGTAGAATGTAACAAAAGAACTAAAACAAGCTAATTTATGGAGATTCCGATTTTAGCTCAGTTACAACAAATATTTAAACGTCCAGAATTTCGAGAACTTCTAACTAATAGATATACGCGTAACAAGCTTAATAGCAATAATTTAGAAGACATATATGATGGCTCAATTTATAGAGAACTAATAAATCAAGGTTTTTTCTCATATATAAATAATATATCGTTAACGTCGAACACTGACGGTGTTCCACTTTTTAAATCTTCAAAATTGAGTATATGGCCGTTCTATTTTGGAATAAATGAGCTCCCTTATATTCATAGATTCAAACGGGAAAATATGATTTTTACTGGACTTTGGTTTGGTCCGACTAACCCAGCGGCTAATTTATTCATGAATGTATTCCGCGATAATTTGAAAAAATTGTAGAAGGGAGTTTTGTTTTGTCTTCGAAATTGTTGTGATATGATACGAGTGAGAGGCATCGTGATGTGTGGCACATGTGATTTATGCGCAAAATCTCAGTTTCTCAACATGAAACAGTTTAACGGAAATTATGGGTGTCAATTTTGTAAAGAGAAAGGTGAAAGAATAAGTCTTGTATTTAGTATGGCATTTTTGCCAGACTATTCATGAGAATAATAAAGTCTCGTTAAAGGTTTCGCATTTAGTCTGTCAAAAACTGCCATACTATTAACTTAAAATCAAAATGTCCAGCTAAAAGTCTGGCATATAGTATAGCCATTTTTTGCCAGACTATTCAAAGAAAAAAATTAGTCTAGTTAAACGTTTGGCTTTTAGTCCCGCTATTTTTGCCAGACTATTTGTAAGCAAAATAAGTTGTATGGCATAGTGGTGTTAGCCATACTCTTGCCAGCCCTCTAGCATACCTTGGCGAGATAAAGTTTTGCCAGACTTTTGGCAGACTTCTGCCATACTTATATTTTTACACGGGCGTCAAAATGTGTAAAATAACTTAATACCGTAGATCGGAGTGACTTTAGGCCGGTGGGGCAACTTTGGGCCAACTGAGAAAAATATGATATTATATCCAGCACCGAAGAAAGTAAGCATTTTGAAGTGATTTGAGGTATTTAGGTTTGAAGGTCAGATCCTTTAGATACAAAATGAACCAAAGGAATAATAGCTCAAGACTAAACTTTTATCTCCTGTTTTAGAACTTAATTTTTGTCAGGAAGCAAACCTAAGTAGTGTAAAGGTTCAAAGTGGTCCAAAGTCACTCGGCTCTACGGTGCGTAAAACATTTAAAAATTGAATTTTCGTAAATACGTCTTCTCGCGAGTTAAAGCAGGTGAGGGAGAAGCATACGTAGAAGTTAAAATAGATAAGAGTCTTGAAGTAGTTGAAATAAATATAGATATGGTATCACTGTATAACAAAAAAATGATCACATTTAAATTATTTAACTTTAAATAACTGAGAAGTTGTTCATTTTCATGACCCGAAAATTTGTAGAAATATAACAAAAAAATAATTAACCTTTTACCTGATCACATCATTCAGTAAAATTTACAATAAATATACTTCGGAATAAATGTACATATTTATTAAAGTGAATCAGAACACTGAACTTGTACTGGAATTTCCAGTGGATGACCTCGAGAAATATTACACGAGAGAAGAAGCCTCGCTGCAAAAACCAAAAGTTGCACAATTCCAATCGAATAGCTTCCTCGCATATCCGATTCCTCGCACGCCGCGCATTATCTGCTGCCGCTGTCGCTGACATAGAGCGATAACGCGAAACACGCGCCTGCACAAACACACAAATACACATACATACACACACACACACGCACGCTCTAGAAAAGAATTGTTTTAAAAATCCGGCATCACGACGCTAGCCGAAGGAAATTAATCAGCAGCCCGCGAAACCATAAATAACGATTTGGGAGCAACTCCCAGCTCCAGCTCCGCGCTGCAGAGACATCGAGAGAGAGATAGAGAAAGAGAGAGAAACATAGAAACTATACTCTGGGTATACAAACACGCGACGCACTGTCACGACAATGGATGACAAATTGCCGGACGAGGCAAAACAAACGGAGAGGAGAAGCCAGTATGGCCACGGAGAAGTGCATTCGCTCGGCTATGTGTGTCCAGCGGCGGCCACACCAAGGCTGTCATCGATATTACACTCTCGGCTATATAGCGCTCGCGTATAATCTTGCTCTTTGCCCGTCAACGGAAAAATGGCCCTTTTCACGGATATACGTATACGTACGTATCTGTCCGCCCATGTACATTTTTTTCGCCCTATACGTGCCAGAGGCAGACGCGCCGGCGCTTATGCGAGCAACTTTAATGCGCTCGGCGGATTATTTCACGGCTAATACGCCAATGGGGGGGGGGGCATAAATAATAAAAAGAACAGCCTGATTGATAGAAGGCGGCGAGGGGAGGATATATAATTTCGTTACTTTTCGAGCAGGTCAAGTGCAGTGTTTGCCTTTGGAGGAATTTTTGTTTATTGGTATATGAGGGTGATTATTACGCTTATTACGGAAATGGCTTTTTTTGCTTTGCGGAGGAAGATAAAAAAGTTAATCGGTGCGATCGATCAAAGTGTATGTTTGATCAAGTGCCTTGGCTGAATAACAGGTTACATACTTATGTTTGTTTTTTCTTCGAGACAGTTTTGTTGGAGAATACAGTCTGGAGTAAACGTTGAAAAAGAACTTTTCTTAAGATTTTTGTAGTAAAAATTGTAGGCATATTAAGAAAATTGACACAGGTACAGGCACCTTACCTTTAGACATGAATAAAAAAAGAACCGAAAGTTTATTAATATATAGGATTATGCCGTAACTGTCCCAGTTTAGCTTTAAAAGGATCCGAAAATTTATTAGACCAAACAATTTTTTTCCTCCATAACTAACTTTTTCTTAGAGTTCGAGAATTTTGTGTACTCATAGTAATATTTAAAACAAAATACTTGAATATGATACATTAAAAAGTATTCCTATTAAAATTTACACAATATTATATGATGTTAGCAGGGGACGGAACTGACAGGGGCGGAACTGATATTCCACGTTAAAAATATTCGTAACGTAGCGTATATTTGTTATTAAAATTTTTCCGCATAGATGATTCTTATGTCCACCAAATACTATGAAAAAATGCATTTTTTTGACCAATAAACATAATTCAAATAGTGGTTTAAAGGGGGGACGGAACTGTCTGAAATTTTTGTACGGTACAAAATTAAAAAATCATCTTGTGCGCGATTGCAATTTTTCAAACCTTTGATAATTCTCACATTTGTATCTATGTACTCAGGATATACACCTGCTTTGAAAATTCGTCGTTAGATACTTCTGAGAAGTGAAATAGCACGTTTGTCAAAGCAATTAATGCTATTATCAAAATTTTGGTGCAAACCACTGGATAAAAAGTATTCATTCGGTTTTAATAGTAGTTAGTTGAATTTGCATTTAAAACTAATTAAAATATACATAATGAACCCTACAATTTGCAACGTGTATGTGGAGATTTGACACATATAAAATCATGTTTTGGACGCGGGATGGAACTGACATTTTGACTCTTATTTTATTGATTTATTTTAAAAAACAATCAACCAATCGGTTCCTACAAATTATACAAGTAAGTTGACAACATTATAGCCGGCAAAATATTTTTTTTTTCATTCATACACTCGTATGCGATCTCTGGGCGCAATCTGGGACAGTTATGGCAGAACCATTCCTATATTTAAAGATTAACAAAATGAGAAAGACGGATTCTCAAATGATGTATCTAAACTCTCGAGATCCACTTATCTGATATCAAGTCCAAAGTTTTTATACTTATAGATGTATTCAATCACGTAATTCAATTCACATTTATTGTTACTTTTTATGCTATATTTTGATATCCACCCGATTCGAATAGATTTTTTTATTACTTCCATATTGGTAAGCGTTCTACGTTTAGGGAGCCATATTTGGTAGACTTACTTTATATGGTCAACAAAATAATATAAAAATAAATTTTGTCGTATCTAGAAATGTACAATCAAACCCATTGGACTGATTTCTTACTCTATTATACAAAGTTTCAAATGCTTGATGAATGAGTCATTACATAACAAGACATTTTAATAGCGCCATCGCAAAAAGCGAGTTCGATAATCATTCCTTGTTCCCCGAGTAAATAAAGAAGCAAGCGAACAACCAGAATTCTCCAGGCAAGTCCTCTTAATAAAATGCTCCTTTACTCAGGTTAAGTAGCGCCGCAACTCTCCTCCTTCTCTCCATCTTCCTCTCACGGAAGCGTATAGAATTTTTAAAAAATTGCCTCTTTTGACGAGCTCTCCTCTTGACGCAACTCTTTCTACTCCTCTCTCTCTCTCTCCCATTTTTTTGTTCTCCCGATTTCCTCGTTAAACAAACGATCGTAAACAAAATCTCGGCCTGGCCCCTGCGCTCTCGCACCCCGCTCGCATTCTTTATTCGTATCTCGTCTCCCCCTTTAACCTCGACAGCATCTCTCTCTCTCTCTCTCTCTCTCTCTCTCTCTCTCTCTCTCTCTCTCTCTCTCTCTCTCTCTCTCTCTCTAACTGTCACAATGCGCGACAATAATACCGCGGAGTCGTCCCTCGCGCCCTGGGTGCGCCAGCTTTCGCGCGCCCGATTTTTCGCGGCCAAAAGTGCAGC
Organism: Gastracanthus pulcherrimus; assembly: GCA_949152435.1. Classification (NCBI taxonomy): domain Eukaryota; kingdom Metazoa; phylum Arthropoda; class Insecta; order Hymenoptera; family Pteromalidae; genus Gastracanthus; species Gastracanthus pulcherrimus. Next base: position 27,878,076 of record OX424573.1, on the reverse strand, counting down.
AGCAGTAGCAGCGAAATTAAAGAGAATGCCAGCTGCGCCAGAAAAATCCATCGCGAATGGGAAGCGCGGCCGAAGACAATGGACCGAGTCGCCCGCAGACGCGTATCTATATTTCGTACTCGTTTGTGTTTATCTTCTCAGCGTTGTGTCATCTTATACATGTCTTTTTGTGCGCTTCGTGCTTCTCGCTTTTGTCGTCACCGTTGTTAGAGTTTTGTACATTTTTTGGGAGGTGCAGGTGCAGGCGCAAGTCGCGCGGGTACTGCTAGCTTGAGGGGACAGGTTTGGGTTAAATATAAATGAATAAATAAAATAAAAATATTAATTTTAAAATTGAATGTATAAATACATTTTATAAACTCTAAAAATAATTCTTTTGGGTGGTGAGTTCATAAAAATTTGTTCTTGTAAAAGCAATCATTCTGTGGAATTTTTTACTATCAATACTTGGTCATACCTGTATGTTTACCGATTTTAAACCTTACAATGTTAATCCTGCCCCTCACATAGTCTATTGTCATTGTCAATATTTATGATGTGATGAGCGAAAATTTTTTTAGGTGGTGAAAGGGTGGACTCCTTTTTTCATGTTCTAATAATTAGTTTTTAACAAATTTTTATCCATAATTTTCAAATAATTGGATTTTATCATTGTCTTGATTTTAGAACAATAAAGCTTTCTAAAATTTTTATCAGGTGCTTATAAGTTATATTTAAGACGAAGACAAATTAATTTGGAGATATTTGTGTAAAAAGTCATTTTAGCATCGACTACCTTAAAAACATTTAGACGGCTAATTTTTGAAAAGTATTTTTTTACAGCTGCTCCTATGAAAGCAAAGCAAGATCGAGGAAGGCGAAGGCGAGAGGCGCGAGAATTGAAACGGAATGACGAAAGAGCGGGGGAGATGGGAGATCGCCTCTAGACTGAAATAATAACGAGGCGCCAAAGCTATGCCTTTAATCACGATATTAAACATTTACGATTGCCAGGAGCTGGAGCCTCCGACCCCATAGAGAAGAAAAACTGTCCCGAACGCGCGCTCAGCTCGACCTTTCGCGCTGTACTCGTCCGATCCGATGCTTTCTCTCCATAGTCGTTCTCGCTTTTCTTTTCCTTTCTTTCTTTCTTCCTTTCCAAAGTCCCCGGCGCACTCCACGCCAAGGCACAAAGGATATTTTCTTCCCGGCGGTAATTATGCTTATGCTCGCGATCCCCTTACAGTATACATTGTCAGCAGTTTCGCGCGAGAGAAGACGCTGCGGGGGAGGAAAGAATTTTCCCGTGGATTTCGGGGGCAGGCTATTCTCGGACTTATTAAGCCGGCGATCCCACGTTAATAATTGATCGGCTTTTTTAATCACAGCTCTTGACGGGTTTTTTCTTTTTTTCGTTGTACGCGGAGCGACTACGCGCTTAAGTGCTGATTAAATAACGCGTAATTGGACTTGGTGGAGAGCTGTTGTTTTCTTTTTCTATGCGATAAGGAGAATTATTAAGACTGACGTGTCACACTGTATATCTATATTAACAATGTAGATTTTTTGCGAATTAGAATTGACATGGGTTGTTATGGCTTTTATTCACATATAAATTGAAATCAGTTATTGCAGTGTTAATTTTTCAATAAAAATATTTTTTAAAAGAGCAACGGTAAAGTAGTTTTAATTTCTACAATGAATCAAATACTACATGGCTTCAAAACTAAAAAAAATTCTTAAGTTGAAAGATAATATAAATTTCATGCATTAAGCACTAGTTCATTTGTTAAAGAAGTTTATGTCTAATAGATATAACCAACATACTGTACGGAATATATCGCGTGACAACGAAATGATTTTTTTCGTTTCCCCTTGAAATGAACGGACACTTTACTCTAAAGAATGGTTTAAGCATGAACTAACTTCACTCTAATATCGTTTAAAAATAGGTTTTTTAGGTTTCTTAACTTATTAAAAATAATACAATATCCTCTGACAGACAATGTATACCTATTTCTATCATTAGAAAATTTTAATTTAAAAAGGTTATTTTACCAACCAATTCAAATAAAGATGATATGAAATGATATATATTAAATCCACTTTCTATTAATACGAATAAAGCCAGGTGGAATCATAACTAAAGGTTAATTATTGTTTCGAAGGACTTATATATACCAATGTGCGTGATTTTCAAAATTCGTAGAAAATTTTTTTAGGAACCTACCTTACCGATTTCTCTTTTTCTTAATATTCGCATTTTAATAGACTTTTTTTTTTAAATGTTTGATATGCTCTACGAAATATCATATGGTACAACCCTGTTTATAATTTCAACGAATTTCATTCGTATTTAATAGAGAAAAATTATATTATTTTTGACATAACGCATAATGGATGTTAATATTATAACGATCCCTTAAAACTGTTTCCCTATATAAAGAATTAAAAAATTTGATAAAAGTACGCTTTTATAAGACCCTATTCTGTCAAAAAAATGTTTAACACTTTAAGCTCCACATAACTTTCGAAATTCTCGTCGAACAGTTCCGTGAGTCAACTCCATTAAAATAACTCTCGAAGGAGTTGACTTTAAAAGAAGCAGCTCGAAGCGACGTCGCAGACGCGCGAAATTATATATATAGGCAAGATCGTCGTGTCGGCTTCCTTTGAGAGAAATTCCGTTCGCGTCATATAACTCGTCCAGCTCGGGAGGGGTGCAAATAAGAATCTCGCTGGCCGCGCGCGCGGGCGCAATCTTCGAATATATTCGTAAATAAAATTCTTATGCGCGAGGGCGACGCCGAAGAAAATGGTCGCACGCTCCACTGCTGACCCTCTCTCTCTCTCTCTTGGCCGTGTTCCTTGGTCAGAACTCGCGCGTCTCGATACACACATATACATTCCAGATTTTTATACCGCTTTCACGTAGTTACGCGTCTTGACACCCCCGGTCGGAATAAAGTAGAGTGCGCGAGTCTCTCTCGCCGCTGGACAGAATATTATAACGCTCGACTGACAGGGGAGGAGGACATGTTTTTTCTCTCTCTCTCTCTCTCTCTCTCTTGCCTCTTCCGCCTCGTCTTTTTTCGTCTGTCTCTTTATTACGCCTCGTCTTTCTCGGGGCTCGAGCTTGAATCACGCGCTACTGCCCGAATACCGCAGGTTCAGCGCCCGGCTGTGCGAGCGCGAGCGCGACTCTATTAGATTTCGAAGCGCGAGACGAATTTACGATTTTCTACATAAATCTCCGGCAGTTTTAGAGCTCGCGCGGCTGCGGGCGGGCCGAGGTGGCGGCGGCAGCGAGAGCCCGCTCCTTCCCGCCTATATAGCCCACCCGAGCAATAATATGCGAGAAAATAGGAAAGGCGAATCACGCGGGCGACGTGATTTCACCTTGGATTTTCTTATTTGAATATCTGCAGCAGCAAGATTTTTAGCGAAAATAATATTTGTGTTTCATTTTGTTTTATTGTCGAAACAGGTTTTTGGGAATTTTGCATTCTTTATTTTCAAATTGTTCTATGCGATATATGTTAAAATAAAAACCCACAATATTAAGTGAACATCAACATGCATTTATTTTAATGGGGTACACTACTATAATAGTGCACGGTCGACTGCTTAGTATTGGTATCAAGGACTAAAAATGGATTGCTTAATTCTATATTAATGAGTACTAAGTTATAAAAGCATTTTTCCCTTTTAATATATTCTATTGATTTTAAGATAGTTAAATCTATTGTATACCTAATGAAGAGTGTACAAGACACACAAATGTAATTTATATAATATTTATAAAAATCTAATTGTCGTCAATATACTATTTGAACTAAATGGGATCATTGAAAATCGATAAGGAGAAATTAGAGTAATTTCAAACACGAATTGTTGTGCAAACATCTTTTTGTATCATATATTCAATAATATGTACTTGTTATATTTATTGAAGGAGTTAAAATAGTGTTTTTTTTTTAATTCTTAAACAAATATTTAGAAATCTACCTTACCGGTTTCTCATTTTTCAAAAATATAATATCTGTAATTAAAATAATAAACTTATACGGAAAAAAATGCTTTGCCTTGCATTTAAAACCTAATACCCTCGCAAGCCGTCGAAAATGCTGAAATTATTAGAATTCCATCACTTTGAAATATAATTATAACTACATTTGAGTATATTAGCTACAATTCCACAATTCTTATATATACAAAAGTATAGCTTATTCTATTAAATTACAACTAATTCAACTACAAAATGTACTTGCGTACTTAGAACAATCATTTCCACAGATATTTAGCCCTATCACATATACAATACGTTTTTCTGTGTAATTTGGACGCTTATTTTTTAACTTATTTTATGGACGTTACCAAGTGTACATCCTCTAAACTTTTTAAAAGAGTTAATCTTTCTTATTATAAATATCGTTGTTAAATATTTGTGATTAGGCTAAAAGTAATATACTCAATTCTAACTCGCGACATCTTAATCATTTATTGAATGATGAAAGTAAAAATGTTGCCTTTTATGACTACTTATATTCATCTAAAAAGAGCGAAAACAGACATCTTATCTATATCGTAAATAAATCAAAACTATGATTACGCAATCATCCAATAATTCTACGTCACAACACATATTCCCAAAACAAAGCTACTCTTTGTATGTTCAGAAAAATGACCAAATCAAGTAACATTCCAGGAACCCCCCTCATCTCCACTTCTTCTATCACTCAACGTTTCAAAAAAAGAAAGAAACTTATGTAATCTCGACTATTATTCCTCGTGCTTTATCATTATTTCATCGTATCACGGTCGCTTTATCATTGGCAATCGATTATTATACGTTCGACGTGGACACTGCGCCGTCGTAATACACGCAGCTGTATGACACCGCACACGCACACGAGGCCGCGTCCCCATCGCGGCGAAACTACTATATGCTGGCAGCAAGATTAATACGAAATATTGCGGGTTCACCCGACGGAAAAAAAGTCCTCCCGGTATATTTGACGCGATCATTCTTGCGCAGCGCGAAACAAGCGCCCATAGACACTCACACACGTGCGGTATTCTGCGCGTATTCGAGCGCGAACACATGCCTGCAGGGCGACAACAACGCGAGTATGGAACGGCAATCGCAAATGATAGCATCTTTCTCGCGCGTCAGCGATAAACAGACAGACATAGAGAGAAAGAGAGAGAGAGAGAAAGAGAAAGGAGAGGTTTTGAATATATATATATCTACGCGCGAATTTTGCATATGACGAATCGAAGACTATTACCATTCAATCTCACTCCGCGCCGCGGCTTCATCTGCATCCCATCAGCGCGTCTCTCCCTTTCTCTCAACCCCGTCGCTATTCCCAAACGCGCACACCAAACGAGCTCATGATTTTGGCGCCTCTAGCTTTTTTAAATTTTGTGAGTACGATTACTCTGCGAGGTACGATGGATTCTGTATGAGGGTCGGGGCAATTTTTGTTCACTCTTCTAGCTCATGAATGATATGGGCGTTTTGTTGGAATCTATATCGTGATATTGCAGTATATGAGAATTATGCATATACGATAGTGAAATATTTTGAATATCAGCTTCTTATGTGACGATAATTTACAACAGTGAATTTAAGTAATATTCTATTTATGCTACCACATTTTTTTTAACCAGTTTTATTAATTTAAATAGTATTTAACTAAAATTATACAGTTCTATGGTCCAGTTTTTAAAAGACAATCTGAAATAAACTGTTAATTTTAATAATCATTATACAGTTTAATACATGCTTATATAATAATATGTCATAATTATTAATTTTATTTTATCATCAAGATTTATGAGTGATATACGTAATATGCAAAAGGAATATTAAAATGTTGTCTTGAAGAACAAAAAAAATTGGAGATGCCGGGGATCGAACCCGGGACCTTTCACATGCAAAGCGAACGCTCTACCACTGAGCTACATCCCCGCGCATTCGGCCAGCCGTTACCGCCATTCTCCAACTTAGAGAGGAGATTTTAACATGGAACCAATTAATTATTGGTTTAAGACATTTTTATTAAATACATTTTTGCCAATAATAATTATATAAATAAAAATAATTTTTTTTTCAATTTTGCTTTTTCAAAGAGAAAGCTTATTTTGTGATGATGAAAATTTTTTATGAGAGATTTTAATGAATTTCAATGTTTTCGAGGTTCTTGATTCAGAAAAACATGTTTTTAAAAAATGCCTGTCTGACTGTATGTATGTATGTATGTATGTATGTATGTATGTATGTATGTATGTATGTATGTATGTATGTATGTATGTATGTATGTATGTATGTATATATGTATGTATGCATGAATGTATGCATGTATGTGTGTTTGTATGTATGTATGTATGCATATATGTATGTATGAATGTATGTATGTGTGTAAGTATGTATGTAAGTATGTGTGTATGTGACAAAAAATTATGTTCACGATAACTCTTCAAGGAACGCATGTTACGAGCTGAAATTTTGGAGACATATGAGGCAACACTCAACTTAGAACAGATTACATTTTGGAGTTGATTGGATAATAAAAAGTACATTTAAAAAGTACATTTAAAAAAAGTAACTTGAAAAAAGTTTCAAAAATTGAAACAAAATTTTTTCTTACTTTATACGTTAAATATGTTGAAAACATTTATCTTTATACATAAACTACACGTAATTTCCTTTTAATTGATATATTTAGCAATAATTTAAATTTTTGTTGTAAAAGAAAAATAAAAATATCAATTTTACAAAATTAGACGTAATCTCCACCCAACTTATATACTCGTATCTAGGAATTACCTTCATGATATTTTACAGGATGAAAAATAAAATATTAATTTCAATAAAAAATTTTAACGAATAATTTCTTTTTGATTTTCTTATACGTTAAACATGTTAGAAATATGTATGTTTTCATAAAATACGCGGAATTTTCTGTAAATTGATGCATCAAATAATTATTTTAATGTTATACTTCTAAAAGAAAAAAAAATATTAATTTAAAAAAATTTGTAAAAATCCTAATTTTTATTCGATTAATGTATTTTGAGACTTAATGAATTTTCCGTGTCCGGACATGTTGAAAAATATTTCAAATTTTAGGATTTTCTTAGACTGGCAATATTTAAATGCTTGTATCTAATACGCGGTCTAATGAGTTACTTTTAGCATTATTTTACTTAAAGTGAATTTCGGTTATATAATTCTTAAACTAAATTTTTCAGGAGTTCTATCTGGAACTCTTTTTGAGATAGCATTCTTCTAAAACAGTTAGCAGCGGTTTTCAAATTATAATCAGCACACTGTTAAAAAATTCTCTATTCAGGTTCTATTAAGCCGTGAGCTCTCTATCCTGAATGGCCTGAATAAAAGATGTAGTTACCGTAACCTGACCAATTAAATTCCTAATATAATTAACACTTTGAGTGTTAGTGGGTTCACTATCTATCCATATGCTTTTCGTTTTCTAAAATTTTCATTTGATAAACTTAAAATTCCGCAATCTTAATGAGTTAAGCAAATGAAATCGGAAATTTCGCATCTCGTAAGGAGGGTGTACTATACAGAAGATTTCAAGTAGGAAGTTCACTGATGACCTTCGTTATGACCCTTGATCCTGCGTTAATCGAAATTTCATGGTCAAAATCAACTTTCAAATAAAAATCCCTACTTTTGACATCGGAAATCGAAGAAGGGACGAATTTTACATGGCCATGGGTCAAATTGACCTCTAAGTCCAATGAAGGTCAAATCTTGCTTAACCAATAAAGAAACTGTCTGATATCAGAAAATGGTGTACATTTCATTTTAGTACATGACCATGGGTAAAATTAACCCCAAGGGTCAAATCAAGGTCATCACTTTTGAGCAATAATAAAATTATGACCGGCAGCGAAAATTGAAACACTTTAATATTTCACGTTAGTAAATTTGGTCATGCCATGAATTAAGTTGACCCAATTGTCTAACCGAACTCAAGGGTCCCATCAACTCAAACTATGATTAATTAGTATCTAAACTGCCTGATATTACACTTTAGTGCATGTCGTTATTACCATTTGTCAAACTCACTCCAAGGATCAATTCAAAGTCTAGTCATACTTGATCTATTAGAAAATTCTGTTTGACAAAAAAAATCAAAATATCAGGCAATTTCACGCCAGAACATGCAGTCATAACCTTGGGTCACATTATCCGCATGGGTAAAGTACCATTAATTGATGTGTTGATTTGATCCATGGTCATAATTACATTTACTAACGTAAAATATCTTCCGCTTTCGATTTCCGCTCCGGGCAGAGTGTTATTACTAGTCAAGTATGACTACTAGTAAAATACGGCTCGACCTTGTTTTGACCTTTGGAATTAATTTTCATAGTCGTCACCACATATTCTAACGTAAGATTTCCTCATCGTTCAATTGAAAATTCAGATTTGACCATGAAATATTGATGAAAGTATGGTAACGCCGACAATGATTAAAATGCCAGTAAACTCCCCAAGTTCTATAATATGCTTTTTCACCACACTGCGCGTAAAGTGCTGACTGTACGCCCTCTCAGCAGGCCGTACAGTACCGCATGGACTGCCTAGGGAATAAAGTGACTTGCGCATGCGCGATGCGCCTTTTTCCGCTCTCGACTGCGTCTCGAGCGGTAAAGCAGCGCGTCGCGCGTACACAAGTCACTTTACTTCTAGGCAGAGCATGGGGTACTGTACGGCCTGCTGAGATGCGTACAGTCATTTCTTTACGGGGGTGTGGTGAAAAGTAGTATACGCACCTCTGGAGTACAGTAGACAAGCATGCACTGTGTGAAATGCCGACCTCGCTTCGCTCGATCGGCAACGTCACACAGTGCGTACATTGCCCACTTTACTCCCTTGATGCATAATGTACTATTACGTTAAAATATAGCAAACAAATTTGTTTGTCGAATCAATGTTTTCTCTTTGACAAATAAAAGAATTTTAATTGGTTTTAAAGCATAATTGACTTCAATTAGTACTTTTGTATCTACTGGATTACTAGATTAAAAGAATAGAGCGTTACTAAAATATCAGAATTAACCATAAAATTGCTGCGAGCGAGAATAGAAAACCATTCATGAACTCTAAATACATAATTTTATGTACTATATATTTTGTATAATATTACTATTAAATAATCATTACTTTAATAAATACCTTTGCAAGTATGAAAATCTATTTTTATTTTTAAATATTAAAAGAATATTAATGAACTAAATAATCTATAATTGAGGAGATGCACCCAATAACGCTATAACTCGATTTAGTACACTTTTAAGTTAATGTTATAAATTGAATCAGCAACACCATATACACATAATATGTTGACTACACGGTGACATATAATACATATATTTAAGTAGAGTACTTAAAACAATCTATGGAATAACCCGAGTAAAAATGACTTCATGTAAGATAATATATCTTATATATGATCATATATGATCATATAAGAAAATTATATATGAAGATTCATGAATATATATGATCATATATGTAAATATTTTATCCATGTATGCGCATAAACGAATTATGGCAACATATAAGCATGGATGGACGTTCATGTTCATGTATGCCCATATATGGTTTTATACCATTATATATATACCTATATGGACATATCAAAAGATTCATTTGACAGTTCGAAAGGATCAATATAAAGTCATATGTAAGCATGTATAGTCATATATAATGGTATAGTCATATGTGGTAATACATTATTATATATTGTTATATATGGCACCTCATTTGGCTTTTATATAATCAGACATGAGATAATAAAAAGTAATGAAAAGGTAACTTTATATTAGTTCAGTGCATTTTTTAAGTCGTATAATAAAAAATCCTCCCGAATAAATATTTTAATGACAAAAAACCGTATATGGGTGATTGTCAAAAAAAAAGGTATTTTTAGTGTTGCCAATACAATGAGTAGAAAGGAAATATTATTACGGTTTGGTAAACTTTTGAAGCTCTTAAACACGATGCATTTGAACATCTTAAATACAAACTTAAGAGTACTATGCTATATTTTTAACACACAAGTGATATATATAGCCTAAAAGTAATTACCGTGGCCTGTCGTCATCGAACAATTCGCGTAATTCTGAATTTATTAAACAATAACTTTAGGATCTAATCATATCTAACCTATGAGACTTCAAAGTACATCATACGCACAATATGTTTCAATTTTTTTAGAATTTTTTTTAAACTTATCTGTCTATAGGAGTGTGACGAATGTTGTCGCCAACTTTTTGAGTTTTAAAATCCCAGCTCAATTTATCGTATTGTAACGAAAAGTAATTACCGTGGTCGATCTGGTAAAATCCCCATAAGAAATACATGTAAAAACTTTTTTGTCACCTGTAGTTGTTTCCAAGAAAAGTTTGTCTCATTTTACCATAAATAACAACTTAAACCACAAATTAACAATAAAAAAGAGATTTTTAGTTTAGTCCAATAATTAGGTGAAAAACTATCTTTTTCTTGACAATCACCCATATGAGCATATATGTTCATGTATTGCCATAACTCGTTTATGATCATATATGCTCATATATGAAACGTTATATATGATCATATATGATCATATATGAGCCATTTTTACCCGGGATCGGTATAACTCAAAGTATACTACGAAGACAAAAAAAATTAGTAATAAATAAGTTGTAAGTAATAAAACAAATAATAAGACAACTAAATTATTGACACAACTGAAGAAGAAAAAAAACGAAAACGTCTACCAAAATGACGCAAAAGCAAAATGTTGAAAAACTAAAGAAAACAAAATTAAATAGCTGTAAAAATTGAGAAAAAAAGTCAAAGAAATAAATACCGAGTGTCTATGTACAGTACATTCAATATTATATACACATACATTTTTGTTGTTAAACTACATTTTTTTACTATAAAAAATAGACACGATCTTTGAAGAAACGGGTATAACTCGAAAATTTCATTTTTTAATCAACAGTTGGTTTCTTAATTTATTTTATATTTTTGGTATTCCATAGATGTATAATTAAGTAGTTGATGTTACTGTGATTGTATTTTGTGCAACTCTTTTTTATTTTATTTCCCACGTTTTTATCTTTTACCTCAAAATATCATTTTTCGGGTTATACCGTTATTCGGCGCATCCCCTTAATTTGTGTATAGGATAGATCCTACAATAATCTGGAAATGCAAATAATATAAACACTCAATTTTTGGTTTTCAGCTCAAAAAGATTTTTATTGATACGAATGTAATTAAATTTTATAATTCGAAAAATACAACTAATTTTAATTTTACATTGAATTTAGGAACGACTAAAAAATTCTAAAAAGCGTAAAAAAATACTATATATATATATATATATATATATATATATATATATATATATATATATATATATATAAAATTCTAAACATATCGCAGACCTGGTTTATCCACGTTAGTTTCAATGTTACAATGTATTATATGGGACTGTACATATATTGACCTGGAATTTAATTACGTGAATATACTTATACAGATTTCAAAAAATTGGAGATGCCGGGGATCGAACCCGGGACCTTTCACATGCAAAGCGAACGCTCTACCACTGAGCTACATCCCCTGATAATAGTTAACCGGAACAGTGAAACACCGGAAATTAAAAATATATAATGAGTATATACGGTCACGTAGGTTTTCGACCAGAGCCCACTTTCTTGTCACTTTATATTACTATATACCGATAGGATAAGCCTTAATTCTTTTTATCACCTAAATATGAATTTAATTGTGAAAAAACTACTGTGCTGATCATAGTTGGAGTTCGCATACCAACTTGCATTACTTTCAAGTACTTAAATCCAGATATTTAGAATGCTAACTCCATTTTTAATATAAATAATACGCATCAGAAAATAACCTGGATTTATACCGCTTTTTCCGAGATTATTTTTATTTTGCAACGTAAATCTTGTGATTGCAAATTTTGGATATACTCTACTTTATAGAGAATTTTATAATTAATCAACTTGTAGCTATCCATTTTTATCCTACAAGCGATATTAATCGAGATATTTTGGATAATGGAGGAAAAATACGTCAAACTGGGGCAACTCGATATTAGCTTTTTAAATAATATTTAGAAATGGTTCCAACAAATATGTAACTGACAAAGATTCCTCGAGCAATTTTTACTTCGAAAACTAATTGAAATGCACTAATTTGACACTTCAATATAGTGGATCTGAGATTTAATGAAAAACATTAATATGCGATATGAGGTGGCAAAATTCACGTTTGAACTTCGGATTTTATAAATCGTAGTAAAAATACAATAAATACTTATTTACGTTAAATACGATATTAATAAAAATAATTGTCAACAATTTTTTAACGTAAAAACATATTATATGGCAGGCCTGAGTTAAAACCAAAAAAATATTTTTTTTATGAGCAATTATTGCGCACAATTTAGCGTTGGTCAAATATATCTATATATAATTTGACCAATGATAAATTGTGTACAATAATTACGTGTATAATTCTTATGTGTAAGAAATGCGCTATGCCCTCATGCCTTACTTTAGTTCTTGAAAAAGCACAGTTTAAAAAATTAACTAAATTTCCTGATAAATTTCAGCATAAAATGAATTAAGTTTAATAATGCTGAAAGTATTTTAATAATTTTTTTTAACAATTTCTGTACTGTGAGTCAATTACTGTGCCCTTCGATATTTTTAGTTTAAAAATTATAAAATCATGTAGTAACTATATTTCACCGAACTACTGTGATTTTATATTTTTTTAAATAAAATTATCGAAAGGCACAGTAATTGGTACAGAGCACAGTAATTGACTCAGTTACCGTACTTTGCTATTATTAATTATTTTGCTTATATACGATAATATTATTCTCCAATATATAACATTAAAGATTACTGCAATAATATGTTGTCTTGTTAAATGTAACGTTATATTTTGTAAATAAGTTATGTTAAGTAGTATGTCAAATTTATATTATAAAAAATGAGTAAGACAATAAACTCAACATTTTTTGCACCAAAAATAATCATTTTTTTAATAAAATAATAACACAGTAATAAGCATGCATTTAATTATTGCAAGCAATATTCGAAATGAACCAACGTAAGCATTTATTAAAATGCTCTAGTAAAGCACGTGGCATAAAATTCTCTCGGTTGTGCGTCAGCGCAGCTGTTTCGCAAGCGTGCGCAGAATTGTTTGCGTAGTGGGCAAATTGGCTCGTAGTAGCGCAGCAAAAGATCAATGTTCTAGGGAAGCCACCTGCCAGGCAGGTCCCATGGTGTAATGGTTAGCACTCTGGACTCTGAATCCAGCGATCCGAGTTCAAATCTCGGTGGGACCTTTCTTTTTGCTCGTTTTGCCTAAAATTTCTTCTTGAAAATACACCAGAAGAGCTAACGGTAAATGATAGAGGTTCTCAGACGCGCGCGCCGTTCCGTACAAGATGCGGTTACGTAACGCTAAGTCACACAGAAGTCTTTATTTTTGTGCAACAAAATTAATAATTAGAATATTAACTAAATAAAACTATTTCCTGTATATAACTTTATTGTTAAATTAACAAAATAGGCAGATATTGATACTGACGAATGTAGAAAGCAGAAAAACTTAACTATTTTTTAACAAAAAGAAATCGAATTAACTGCGCTGATTTTATTAATTATATGTTTATTGGTAAAATAGTTGCGTAGACGTTAATTTATTTGATAGAATAAAAAATAAAAAAAAAATTTGACAGCGGTGGGATTCGAACCCACGCCCTTTCGGACTGGTGCCTAAAACCAGCGCCTTAGACCGCTCGGCCACGCTGCCTTCTTTTGGACGATCACTTATAGCCTGATTTAAGTCACGTGAGTTAAAAAAATTTTGTATATGCCTTTTAACAAATAAATAATTACATTTATCAATTTTTTAAATACAAATATGTTGTTTAATAATTATACTATACATTTTTATGTCAATTTCAACTTGAATTAAATGACGTTCAATGTTATGCTACGTGTTTGAAACATATGTATGTACATGAATAATAAAGTTCTTTTTTCTGATATTTTATAAATCTTTAAAACTTTCGGTTAGAACTGACTCGAAGGAACGAAATATTGATATTAATAAACTTTAAGAATACATGGCTCAATCGTAAAAACTTTAATGCAAATATTTTATTATATTATATAATATTTCTAAATATTATTGCAATTATTATTTTATTATAACAAATTTTAATTATTTTGGTAGTGGAATTCCATAAATAATGCATAAGATGGCTTTATTACATTCTAAATATATGAACTGGAATGAGAAACATATTTTCATACCGCTTTCTACTTTATCGACGCTGTAGTGATGTTGTATAATGTATCCTAAAATCAATATTTTTTTAAATCTTTTATTTATGGTAGGACTCTAATGTTTTTAGGCCAAAATATAAAAAAAAATTTATTTAATTTTTTTAATCTTTGTAATTGTAAAAATGTTTTGAAACCAGATATCAAAACTTGATGTTTTAACAAAGTTATACGCATTTAAGTAAAACAATTTACATTAGATAACATACAAAATTGAATCTATATACGGGTTTTTCTCGCAACTAATTTTCTTAACTTAAAAAAGTAACTTACGCATGAGGTTTTTATGAATCTCTTTGAAACTTGCAAAAAATGTACCTTAGTAAATGTAGAACATAAACTGTTGACTACGTTTAAATTTTTTTTTGTCTCATTTTATCCATCAGCCCACACGTCAAATAAAAACTAAACTGTTTTGAAGAAGTAGAAGAAGATTTTTTAAATTCTGTCAACAGTTTATTTTGTTGACCATTCAAGGAAGTGACTCAATTTTTTCAGAGCTATTTCTCAAAATGCTATTTGCCAGTGACACTTTAAAAACTGGTCATTTTCGTTTAAAAAAATTGTATTTTATCGATAACTCTGCAAATAATTGATATTATGAGCTCAAAATTGATATAGAACCTATTAATATCATCATACATAAGCCTTCAAAATTTTAGCTCATAAGACTGAACAATAAGAAAAGTTTGCAAACAATACAGAAATACTAATTACAGAAAATTTACTACCAATAAGCTAGACAAATAAAACTTTAAGGACAAGCTCAAAACTTACGACTATGCAATATATGTTGTTTCTTCACAGTGTCCCAATTATGAAACTTCGTATCAGTTGTGATATTATATTGTCTTGCGAAAAAGTATACAATAGTCAATAATCTACTCCTTATTTCTAATAATACTGTAAAGGTGAAAAGAATACAAAATAAAGAAAAAATTAAAGTAACACTTTTGATTTTAAATGATGTACTAAATCTGAAAAAATAATTTCAATGCATGCAACTCTTGAATCAATTACTTTTTATATACGTTTCATTATTATTAAATAAAATTGTGGAGCGCTTAATCTTCTATAAGAGAATTTGGATGATCTTAATCTTAAAATTAATTCTTATTTTTTTAGTACATCATTTAAAAATAAAAGCATTTTTAAATTTTTTTTTTAATTTTAACTTGATCTACATAATTCTGGAAGAATTAATAATTTCTCTTATTTTCATAATGTATCAAAATCGAACTTATTTTTAAATATACTATACAGTTTATAACATTTGTATTCTATATTCAAGAGATATTATGTGTTAATGAAAAGTTATTTATATTTCTAGAAACATAACCTTGCATTATTCAGTATTTTATTAATATATAGTTGAGATTTTAAAGTCAGAAGATTTATGTAACATGAAAAAGAATAATAATATTCCTGTAATTGTGAAGATCTTAGAAAACGAGATTATTTTCTAAATATATTTTGAATTAAAATCAAAATTTGATTTTATTTATAAAATTATGATATTGATAATATATCTTTGAAAACTGTGAGGTCAATAAATTCAATTATGAATACAGGTTATTTTATGACAGAAAAAGTCTAACTGAGTTTATCTTGTACACATCGGTTCATTATAGTAAGCACTACCGGACTCAACTCCGAATCTTACTGTGAAATAACATTATAAAAAGTTATTAGCAGAATATTGGTATGATTAAAATTTTGAGATTAGATTTCAATGCGTAAACACCCTATCGTATTTCCAATTAATCAGAAAAATAACTCATCAGATCAACTTTATCTTGCATACAAAAGCTTTGCTATGAAGAGGACTACGGGGCTCTGCTTTTAATTTTTTCCTGCATTCTATACTTTAAAAGGAATCATTAAAAGAAAAAACGCGATTTTAGCTCCGACAGCCCCATAAACTATTAATTTATATCTAGATTCGTTAACTAAAAATAAGTTAGATTTTAGATAAGGTCTGCGGCTAAGAACTAGTTAAGAATTTTATCGAAACAAGTAATAGTATAACTAACCTATTTTCGGTTTATTTATCAATATCAATATGCTTGTATCGGGACTAGATACTCGAAAGTAACCGATTATGAGGTCTAGGTAGTGCGCTCAGCACTAAATATTTAGGTGTACGTACGTATATTATATATATATATATGTGTGTGTGTGTGTGTGTTTGTGCGTGTGTGTGCGTGTATATATATATATATATATATATATATATATATATATATATATATATATATATATATATACACACACGCACACACACACACACACACACACATATATATATATATGTGTGTGTGTGTGTGTGTGTGTGTGTGTGTGTGTGTGTGTGTGTGTGTGTGTGTGTGTATATATATATATAAATCAGGATAACAATACGCATATAAAATATATGTGCATACAATGACACAATCATTTTAGATATTTATTAAACATTTTTTATATTTATCTTGCTACCAGGTGTTTAGATTAAATAATCAGAATCTATAATTAAAAAACTACAATCTTCTTGGTTTTGAAGTAGTTACAGGCATAAATGCTAATTTCGCCATAAGAGTCCATGTTAAAAGTTCTAATTTATGAAGGTTCTATTGGCATCTATGTGTCATAAAAAGCAAACATTTTTTACTGTAATTTAATCTCACATAATGATGTGAAAGTCAATATATCATAAAAATAAGGAGTTTCTGTTGAACAAGAAAATTTTTCTATCGAAACTCCGTTATTGCAAAAGTTGTTATTGACAACTAAAGAAAGATTCGACAAAACTGCAGAGGAGACTTTTTTGTTTGCTATCAGATTTGAATTTTGAAGGTCCTATTCTGTTCTTTGAAAAATTTCAGAGGGACTTATCCATATAAAAATTATATCATCATCGGATAAGTTGCAAAGTTACATCTAACTGTTTATAAGTTCGTACATGTGTTTTATAAACTATCAGACGAAACTTTGCAGGTTATCCGATTATATCCAATTTTTATATGGGTAAGTTCTCCTGAAAATTTCCAAGGATCAAAATGAGATCTTCAAATTCAAATTGGATAAACAAAAAAGTCTCCACTATTTTGTCGAATCTTTCTTTAGTTACCAATAACTACTTTTACAACAACGGAATTTCGATAAAAAAAACTTTTTTCTAAGTTAAGGGAAGGAGATACAGGTTTTTAGTAAAAGAAAACGATTTTTTTAAATTTCTTATACCAATGTTTAAACTTATTTTTAATAATGAAACAGGTTCCACAAGAAAATTTAACTTCTTTAAGCTGTTTTAATTTTTTTAAATATCTTCAATCTTATCTAAAATTCAATGTTTTTTAACATTTGCATGACAAAAAAAGTTAAATAAGTGCGCCCTAAGCAAGGCTAAACGTCAGTAAAAGTCAAAACCCTATGTCAGTGGCGGACAAAAAAAATTTATCCCATTAAACAAAAAAGGAATCATAGATAATTACGAACTAATTTTTATTTAATCAATACTACTATTTTACTTTAAAGTCATTTTTCTCAACTGTTTATTTTCATGAATTCCAGTTATGTTTTGGGCACCAGATTTTATTTTTATGTTTTAAATGTATGGTAATCTACTTTTTAATTATTATTATTATTATTAATATTATTATTATTATCTCTCGTACGTTGAGACTAATTGATAAAAGTTTAAATGCAAATTTTAGGTCGACAATAATTATAATAAAATTATCCAGTAATACTTTTACCCAGATTTTTTACCTGGGACCTTGGTTTTCATTAAGTCTGGGAAAATTTTTGGAGTTTATTCCGTACTTTTATTCAGACTTTTTATTTTATGACGAAAAGTCTGGGGAAATAAGTCCAGTCTCTATTCCGTACTTTTAATTTTTTTTTTTATTTATTAATGTTTAAAATATTTTTTACAAGACTTATTCGCTGTACATAATAGCTTACAATTTAATATTACATTCTTCAAGGAACGCTACAATAGAATTACAGCCTGGTACATTGGGTTCGTAAAGTATGATCGAAGTTTTCATCGGAAGGTGGAATCCAGCCTTCCTTAGGCTTCTAATTAATTTAGTTCTTTGGTTATCATAAAGGGGGCATTGCCAAATGATACTCGTATGATCCAGATCTTGAACGCTGGATTTACGAGAGCAAGTACTGTCCGAGACTATGTTAACCCTGGCTAAGGAGGCAGCAAGATTATAGTGGTCAGCACGACAACGGTGAATAGTGACGATGAGATTTCTGGGTAGATTTTTATTTTGAAACCATGGGCGACAAGCATCTTTGTAGTAGTTTCGGAAGTAGTAAATTCCTTTGCCAGGGCTCATTTCCAGGAAGTGGGTTTTAGAGTTTTTGATCATGGCCTCTCTGTAGCTGACTTTCAAGTCAGTGAAAGGTACGAGAGGCCTTTCTCTTATCCCGGGATACATTGCTGCATTCTTAACCAGGGAGTCGGCCAAATCATTGCCTTTGATACCGCAATGAGATGGGATCCAACAGAGAAGAATCGAAGCGGCGTTTGACATTGTTTGCGTAAATTTTTGATATTTTTCTTTTATAGAATATAAGTAAGGGTTTGTTCTTATATCTAGTTTACGGTGTTTGAGTGCCTGTAAAACGCTTAATTAGTCCCAGAAAATAATGATGTTTTTGTCGGTGTATCTAAGAGCAATATCGATAGCATCATCAATGGCAAGAGACTCAGCAGTGAAAATTGAGGATGAGCTATGGAGATTCCTGACAATCGTGTCATTGTTATTGGTGCAAACGCAGGCCGAGCCAGTAGTGTTCCGATTCCTGTCTTTACTACCGTCAGTGTAGATTTCTAGGTATGTTTAATTTCGCAAGTTCTTGTAACATAAGGTTTGGTAGAGGAGCTACTTTAAGGGATCTTCTAACTGTGGTATTGATGGGAATGGTACTGATCAAGACAGAGTAATCGAAGTTAAATATTTGGTAGTTTGTAGACTTAGTAATGAGGATAGGAGAATTAAAAAGATCTTTGATACATCCTTCAAATAATCGATTCCGCTTGGCAGTGGATTTTTTTAGCAGATTATTATAATAGATTTTGATAACTAAGAATAGCAAAGATAGCGTGTTTTTTCTTTGATGGAAGGTAGTTTAGATTCTGCAAGGATAACATTTAGTGGAGTTGTGATTCGGTAACCAAAGGCTACACGAATAGCGCTGTATTGTATTTTCTTTAATTTGTTGATGTAGTCCTTTCGCACAGGAACATAAGCAAAGCAGCTGTATTCAAGGATGGATCGAACATAACTTTTATAAAATGTAATTAGAACGTTGGGATGGGCAACCCACCAATGCCTTGTAAAAATTTCAAAATATTAAGAGCTCTATGACATCTCCATCGAATGTTATCGATTTGTTCGCAGAAATTGAGGCTGTAGTCAAAAATGACTCCGAGAAATCGGGCAGAAGAGCTAGATACTATAGTACAATTGTTGTTAATTTCTAATTCTGTCGTATCGGGAAGAATGCCATTTTGGTTGAAGTTGACAAATATAGTTTTGTGAGGTGCTAGATCAAGTCTAAGGTGTGAGAGCTGTTTGTCAGTAATCTTGATGGCCATTTTTAAAGAGTTTATCTTTTTTCAGCAGAGTGAAATATCGTCTGCAAATTGTAGGACAGTAACTGTTTTAGGGATGTCCTCCATGATAGAGCAAACATAGATAATAAATAAGAGGGGGCTAAGGACTCCACCCTCAGGAACGCCTTTGTACGATAGTCTAAAATCATTGAAACTTTCAGTGTAAATCTGTCTTTCATAAGTCAGAAATTTAATGAAATTGATCAATTTGAATGGCCAGCCTAATTCTGCAAGTTTGATCAATAAGAGATCAATGTTGACATTGTCAAAGGCACCGCTCACATCGAGGAATACAAAAAAAAAGATTTTTGTTTTTCTTAAAGGCTTCTTGAATTTTGATGGTTAGGTTAAGTATATTGTCTGTACAAGATTGACCTTTTCTAAATCCGCTCTGAAAGTTTAGTAAAATCTTTTGTTTTTCAATCCACCATTGTAATTTATTTTTAATGATTGTCTCAAAGAGCTTGCACAGAGAAGATGTGAGGGAAATAGGTCTGACTCCTTCAGATTTGGTAATTAGGTGAACAAATGATTTTTTCCAATCGTTCGGAAAGCAGTCAGTTCTAAACATTTCATTGTAGATATCGATAAGAATAAGCTTGTAATAGATAGGAAGGTTTTTTAGAGTGAAGTAGTCGATACCATCAAGTCCCGGGGAAGAATTTGGCTTTCGAGAATCAAGTGCAAGATTAAATTCAGCAAAAGTAAATTCTGATTCGAGAAAAGAGTTTTCCTGACAAGTAGGCATAAAATTGGGATTAGTTGGTACCCACGGAGGGCAAATTCTGTTTCAATGAAATCATCCCTCTTTTTTCTTTTGAAGGTTTTACGAGCGATGGCCATAAGTCTTTTAAACTCGATTAAGTCATTTAGATTTTTCGACTTTTCCCAATTTTTGAAGGCTTTGTTTCGCATATCTTTAATATCTTGACACTCCGAGTCCCACCAGGAAACTGAGTTCCTGTGTATTCTAGGGTTTACAATTTTCTTTTGAGGAGTGTATCGCTTGATAGCATTCGAAACGGTTTCAACAAAAAATTCATATTTTCCATTGGGACTTAGAGAGTCAAAATTCGCGGAGATAAAAGAGAGATAGCTTGATTGGAGATCGGTGTTTACATTAATCTAATTAGTGCGAACCGATCTAATTTTAAGAGATTTTTAAGGTGAATCGAGTTTTGGGTGTTTAAACTTACATAAATCGGGTAATGGTCGGAGCCTAAAGTGTCGCTATGAGTCTGAGTTTCGATGCGATCTTTAACGAATTACTGGAAATAATAAGGTCGATGTTTCACGTAGAGGTAGTATCAATATGTGTAAGCATGTCGATGTTGTGAATGTAATAATTTGAATTTTTTATACATTGAAGGAGATTGTTACCATTAGTATCTGATTTTTTACAATTCCAAATGACGTGGTGAGAATTGAAATCTCCCATTAAAACATTGTTCTGATTTGGATCAAAATTTGAAAAAAGTGTTTCCCAGTTCTCAAGGCTTAAGGCGTCACCTGGGGCTCTATAGAATGCATACAAGTTGAAACTCGGAGAGATGTTTGTGATACGAACGCCACAAAGTTCGACCGATTTATTAGGTACAATCAAATTGTCAATTTCTTTATACGCAATATTTTTTCGTATGAGGAGAAGAACATCTCCACCTGCGGATCTTACCCTGTCCTTCCGAAACGTAACAAATTCTGGGAATTGGAAGTTACTACACCCACCGTTCAACCAGTTTTCAACACTCACAAGGATGTCAATATCTTTGAGGAGATCTGGAAGTTCTTCTTTTCGGAGAGAAATACTTCTGGCGTATCAAAAGACGATCTTGAGGTTGAAGTAGAATGATGAAGTTGGCGTTGAACTATCCATTTTAAGGCTGTAAAGAGCGCTCGCAATCGTCAGTTTATTCCTCAGATGCGGAAGCAGAATCATTCTCCTTTGGATTCAAAAGCTTCTTTTTAATTCTTGTGATTCTTGATTTCAGGGTTCTGTTGTTATCATGTCCATAGGCGTCGTCCAGCATCAAGATAAGGCCATTAGTGTTTTCGGTAAATGTTTTTGCTATTTCCAAAAGATTTGTATTGCCGAACGAAGAGAGGAGGAAGTATTTGAATTTATCTAAGTTGATAGGATAAGCATTTACATTTTGGGAGAGATACTCCTTAGCAAATTCTAGTTGAGCGTCAATTTCAGAGATGGAGCACTGTTTACTGTCTTGTTTCTTGCGCTTTGTTGTGGCTTGTTCCTTTTGGTGATTTCTACTGCTGGGTTGTGAAGAAACACTTAAAGGGCGTTTGAAACTAGAATTCAGTTCATTTGTAGACATTTGATCCAAAGAGAGAGGTTGAAAATTTGGCTTATCTGTGGTTTTTGGGTTGAGCACAGGAGTTAGATTCAACTGGTCTTGTGATAACGGTGCGTCGGAATTAATATCCGGTAGAACAGATTGGTCTGAGTGAGGAAGAACAGAGTCGAGATCGGATTGATTTGCGACAGTATTTGGCTAAGTGCCCCTCTTCTTTGCATAAGAAACAACTCAGCTTGTCACTCGAGAGATAGACCCAATATGTAGTGTCGTCAAAATTAATTTGAATTGACTCTGGCATCTTAGAGACGTCGTCCATATGAATGTACATTTGCCGACAAAAACTCATAATTTGCGAGTAGTTTGGTTCGTTAATACCTGCTCTGAGAAAAGATATCTGTGAAATAAGCTTGATTTCGTATTCTAGTAGTTTCTTTAAAAGTACTGAGTGTGGAATGATAGGGCAGACGTTAGATATGATGATTCTCTTGGATTTTGAAATAAGCGGTCTCAGTGTAAGTGAATGAGAACCGATGTGTATTGTCGTGTCTTTAGCCGTGATTTTGTCAGCAAGTTCTCGAGTACTAAGATATAAACACACCCGGCCTTGGGAAATTCTTGAGGCAAATCGTATGTTTTCCGGACCAACAAGGCCGCCTATGGCAAGAACATAATCCTTGATTTGCAATCCTTCAACAGAGTCAGTGACAATGGCTTGATCTGTTTTAGGAAACATTGATTGTTCGGCAACTTGAGAGTACGGTAAAGTGGGTTTGCTTTTCGTGGTGACACTCGATTTAAGTGGGGAACTTTGAGTTGCAAGAGCATCCCCGTTGTCGGAAGTGCTCATTGCTGGGATGAGAAAATTTTGCACTTTTACGACACTAAAAGTGCCGAAGCACGACTTTATTTAAATTCACTACAACCGAGCACATTAAATTGCGCAGAGGCATGTTGACTGATTTAAACTCGATCGCCCGAGAAAATAAACACGTCTTACCTTGACGGCGGTTCAGACGCGACTCTGTACTTTTAATTAGACTTTATATTTTATCTTGGGAAGTCTGGCAACATTTTCCCAGACTTAATGATGTACTTTTTAGTAGCCTTTTTATTTTACATATGAAAAGTCTGCGAAAATTCCCAAAGATTATCCCGTACTTTTAAGCAGACTTTATATTTTATGACTAAAAGTCTGAGGAAAGAATGTCCAGAATCTACTCCGTACTTTTAATCAGACTATCTATTTTATCTTTGGAAGTCTCCGGAAAATTGCCCAGACCTTATGCCGTGCTTTTTAATAGACTTTTTATTTTATATCGGAAACTCTGAGGGAAAAAATGCCAAGACTATATGCCGTACTTATAACTAGTCTTTTCATTTTACAAAGAATCTGTCGTTAAGTAGGGATTAAAGTTTCGAAATAGTGTCCAGACTTTATGTCGTTCTTTTAACTAGACTTACTTAACGAAGAATCTGGCAAAAAGTGCAGCTTAATCCCTTCCCCAGCTTCCCAGCTCCCGCAGGCATGGGATAAAAAGTCGAATAAATGATTTTTTTTAAAGCATATTTTGATAGAAAATTTCTTGCGCAATAAGCTCCTGTAACCCATTTTACGATATTAAGTTTTGTTACAGAATTATGCTAAAATTTCAAAGTATTTTTTTTTCATTTAGTGAATTTTATGTAAAAAATGCTATTTAAATAAGTTTAAATAATTAAAAATTCAAAGAGTCTATTATATATATATATATATATATATATATATATATATATATATATATATATATATATATATATATATATTCTATAAAAGTCAAGCTGTCAGAGAGTAACATGTACAGTATACCTACATATAGCGAAATTGACTGAATAACGATACTCTCTCGCTGTTTTGAAATTTCTCCACCAGATGAAATTTACATGGGATTTTTGGCGTTTCCAATCACTGACCAGAACGCCGTTATACTCTATCCACAACTTCTGTATGAACGGTGTGAACGCTCTTTAATGTTGTTTACTTTGACATTAACCTTTCAAAATATCTGTGCCATTTTTGTATAAAAATATTGTACATTATTTTTAAATTAAAACTTATATTCACCAGCCTTTTTCAAGGCTTTATGATTATTGTGTTATACTGTATAAGTGTATAATTATGTAAGTGAATAATTATATAAGTATAAGTGTTAAAGTGTATAAGTGTTTTTTTTTATTAAAAGTGTAAGAAAAGTTGTTTATGGTGGGTTGTGTATAAATATTTATATATCTTTTGTGTCAAATCAGTATACAGTGTAAGTGTAATGTCTTCGAGTGCCATACCAAGGGATGTTAAAGGTAGAATGTCCGGTGGCCCTGGTAAACTTACTTGGGAAGACCAACAAAAAGAAAGAAGATTTTTTATAAAAGAAAAGTAGATGGTCCTTCTCCACAGAAGCCAAGACATTCAACTTCCAATAGAAAAGTTCAGGACATGGTAAGTGAAGGCAGTGAAATCAGGAATACAATTGTCAATATTGACATCCTATTTCCTGAACTGCAGAAAATTGCATATTGCAAGATATGTCATGGAAAACTACGTTTCTCTGAATCTGATGTACGAGGACTTGGATTTAAAATTGATATTTTTTGTTCAAATTGTAGAAATTCAAGAATTACATCAATTAATTCAAGTAGATTCATTGTCAAAAAAAGTAATGTATATGAAGTTAACAGAAGATCTGTTTTGGCTATGCGTGCTCTTGGTCATGGACATGCTGAACTTTCAACATTTTATGAATTTATGAATTTGCCACAGACAACGTCGCACAACAATTTTAACAATATCAACAATCAATTGAGTGAAGCTTGTGAAGTGATTGCTGAATGCTCTGTGAGTAGTGGTGCGATAGAAGAAATGTGTATAATGCCTTCAGATAGTGCTGTACTTCCTGTGTCTGGAGATGGTTCTTGAAGAAAAAGAGGTTTTTCCTCACTCCAAGGTGTTTCTAGTGTAATATGCAATTCTACCGGAAAAGTGTTTGATGTTTCTATAAAAAATAGTTTTTGTAAGAGTTGCTCTTTCTGGGAAGGAAAAGAAAACACACCAGCTTATGAAGAATGGATTGAATCGCATCAAAGTCAGTGTACGTCAAATCATCAAGGCAACGCTGGAAAAATTGAGGAAGACGGTATGTGAAAATTTTTCAGTGTTCTTTTTTTTGTTTCAGCGCTATCATAAGATCATATCATTGACGTATCACACATAGTTCTCTAAGCAATAGTGTGAAATATATTAATGAAATATATAACGAGAAAATACAAAGCATTCCTACTTTTTTCTCCAGGTGAGTATTGTTTATACGTGTTTATTGTGTTTCCAAACTTTAAATGAAATTATCTCAAAATAATGTTTTTTATTATTTTTAGGTCTGCCTCGTAGCCTTTCTCAACATCCAGCCATCGATATTAGCTAAAAATTTTAGAGGGTATTTCTAATATGTTTCCTCACAATATGAGCGCAGCAAATTATATAATTTTTAGACTATATCGATGGCTGGATGCTGAGAAAGTCTAGGAGGAGTGATTAAAAATAGAAGAACTGAGTATCGAAAGGAGTCACTTGGTACGAGCCATAGATTCAAGATATTTCAATTTTTAAGTGCTGAATATCTTTGTTTTTTTACCTACTTGTGGTTAAAAAAAACTTCCAATATTCTAAATCACATCCAAAAAGTTTTGTATAAATAAAACTGCAATTTTCTTTTTTTTAGATTTTAACCCAGGCCTGCCCCCTTAAAGCTTTAAGAAAGTATCCAGACTTCATGTTGCACTTTTGACTAGTCATATTTTACGAAAAATCTGGATAAAAGTGCAGCTTAAAGTCTTGAGAAAGTGTCCAGACTCTATGTAATACTTTTAGCTAGTCTTTTTATTTTACGTAAAATATGGCAAAAAATGCGGCATTAAGTGTGGACATTTTCCTGCACACTTTTTAGTGTAAAATGAAAATTCTGGTAAATTATATTCCGTAACCTGGACCTGTAACAAGAATTTTATACTTTTTATACTTTATTTAGCGTATATATATCTTAATATCAATATATAAATTAAATGTTAATATCAATATTTAAGTTTATCATAAATAATTATCTTTTTTAAATAAATAGATTGCTTTTAGCGACTGTGTTGGCAGGTAGTCTTAAATTTAATTTTTCTTATATCCTAACGTAAAGTATTGTGTTTATTCCCCGGTGTCTGGGAATAAAACGCTACATTCTCTCACGCCTAGAAATTGCCACGTGAATGCGCGTGTCTCTACTTTTACTCCCGGCTAACGCTTCCTGCGTGTTGCTGCTCTCCCTTCGCTCGGGCTGCAAATTACGAAAGCGGCATTAGTTGGGAGCAAAAGTAGAGACGAACATCCGCGTCATTATTTCTAGAAGTGAGGTTCTGTGACTTTGTCGACCCTGAAATCGGGGATTAAATACAAATAACTTTCCGCCGGACATGAGAAAAAGTTTTTACTGCACCGGGAGCAATCATCGCTTCGCCCTGGCTGCAAGTCACTCATGGACGTCAATAACCTACTTTACTCTCTTGGTGAATAATATACTATTTATTTCCTGTTTTTCTCCGCTCGATTTTTTGGGGTTTCTCATAGTGTTACACATGTTGGTGAAAACCCGTCGATAATTGGCTTCTGTTAACTTTTCTACATCTTCCGATGTTTTCTTACTCACATAACCTAGAAAAAAATGTTGAATATTACAACATTATTACAAATATAATTTTTTTTCAAATACATACGAAAGACAGCCTTGAAAAGTGATGGTGGTATGCACAACGTTCCAGCTTGTGACCAGTCGCAGTCATTTCTCTCAGTCTGTCTTTGCCTACTATTAACTTCATCAATCGTCGAGTTAGTTCTTTTGGTTTTTTACGCCATTTTACTTTCAGAAAATTAAGTTCTACATGATCTACGTAAATCTTAAATCCTTTGAGGAGCGGAACCTATATAAAGTATTTTATTGTATTACATTTATTTATTTTAATTTTAAATACACTCACTTTTCCATCTTCTGGGTGATCGGAAACTAAAAACTCTCTGATCGAAGGTTCTCGAGTTTCTGTAGAACAACTTGGAATCGGTCCTTGTTCATTTATTTTCTTCCTTTTTCGTCTAGTTTCCTGATCCTCGTCATCATCCTTCTCCGCGTTCTTTCTTTCTTTCCGCAATCTCATCATTAGTTCGCTCAGCTTCTTCGCCTTCCCCATCCGGGTTATTTCTTTCTTTCGCTCGACATCCTTGCCATCTTTGCTATTCTCGCCATCTTCGCTATTCTTGACATTCTCGCCATCCTCGCTATCATTGCCATTCTCGTCTTTCTCGCCTTGCTTCTCGTCCTTACTTTCCTCACTACCATTACCATTGTCACTATCATAGCCATCCTTGCTTCTCTCAACATCCTCGCCTTTCTCGTCATTTGTTTTCGCGGTCTTTTTTATCGTTTGCTCGACCTCGTTCTCGTCGTTGTTCTTTTCTTCCTCTCTTCCGCCCTCCTTACAGTTCTTCTTCTTGTTAGTGTTAGTATTCTTCTTAGCTTTTTGTATCCTTTCACAATAGGACTACAAATTAAAATTTTAAATTATATGTTTTATTAATAAGAAAATTAAAAATCAATAGTGAGCATACAATTAGAGAAATATTATTGGAAATATTAAGATTTTTTGATAAGAAAAATTAGCCATATTTTTGGGAAAATTTGTATTATTTTTGGTTTTCTAATTATTCAAGATAAACGCAATTTTTTACTTGAAAAAAATTATATTTTTCATTTAAACTAGTGAATTTGTCAGGTTTTAATATTTTTCATTTAAACTTTAAGGTGATGCTAAAGCCACCTGTCACCGACAAATACGAGGATCCACTTTTCTCATTTCATTTTCAATTTTGAGTAAATATCTCTATCGAAAGTTGTTATTCCAATCAAAAAGAACAACTTTTCAGAGAGATATTTTCTTAAAATTTAAAAATGAATGAAAAAAGTGGGTCCCCGTATTTACCAGTAACACGGAGTTTAACGTCACCTTAACCGGATATTCTTTAACATATTTCACATGTATTAGAAAATTTAAAACATATTATAAACATGTTAGTTATATATAAAAATTTTAGAAGTATTAATTTTGATATCTCCCATTGATATAATCAATCACAAAAGATATATTTCAGAGTTTTGAATAGTGGATACCTTCAGTGAGAAAAATGGATATTGATTGTAAATGAAATTTTTTGGAATAATAGAAAAATTATTTTAAACTTTTATTGGTAATAGTGGAAAAGTATGATTGGTTTAAAATTTGCATGCGACTTAGGCGGGTGGACGCAGCGGCGCGTCTATTCGCTATCGAGTACTATTCTCTTCATCATA
Organism: Gastracanthus pulcherrimus; assembly: GCA_949152435.1. Taxonomy (NCBI): domain Eukaryota; kingdom Metazoa; phylum Arthropoda; class Insecta; order Hymenoptera; family Pteromalidae; genus Gastracanthus; species Gastracanthus pulcherrimus. The sequence goes on along the minus strand of OX424573.1, from coordinate 27,849,325 downwards.
TGGATTTTGACATTTGCCTGCTTATTTCAATGTTGTTTCTGTATAAGTAAACACTGTAATATTTTCTTACTAATCTGTGATATCATGAATTATTCATTCAATAAAATTATACATATTTACATTTATTTTTCTGCCGCGCTTTTTTCAAATGTTCAAACAACCAAAGTTCTCTGTCACTGTCATTACAGGTTTGAATTTTTCCATTTTCCTCGATATGTTAAAGTTATGTTGAAAAATATCAAAACTACACGAATTGAAGTGAGAAAAGTATTTAATTTTTTTCAAATAAAAGAATACGCTTTTTTATAAAATCTACAACAAAAGAAGTGTGATATAATAAAAAAAAGATATTCTTTTCCTCTTATTACATACGGCCCTTCGATTTAATCGAAATACGTCATAAAAAATAGAAAAAACGAAGTGACCTCCCCTGGTTTTGAACCCGGGTCGTCTCAATAGGAAAGTTTGACCAGACTTCCCAAAATAAAATATAAAGTCTGATTAAAAGTACGGGATAGAGTTTGGACTTTTTTCCCCCGATTTTTTGTTATAAAATAAAAAGTCTGCATAAAAGTACGGGATAAGCTCCGGGAATTTTCCCAGACTTTTCAAATGTAAAAGTAAAAAATCTAGGTAAAAGTATGGAGTTGTTCCACTAGCCAGACTTCTGCGGGACATTTTAAACGAGACTTTTATAGGACTTTGCTCATACTTTTTTTACACGGGTTGCGTACCTATTTTAGAAAAATTAGTCAAGTACCTAAGGTAGAGATCCTAAGGAAGTCTCAATTCCCGAGACGCGCACTGATGTTGTACTCAAATCATTCAATGCCCAAGGTCTGCGTCTTCGGCATTCGCTCCCTCGCAGCACTGAGTCTCTGTCGTCACTTAAACAATTTAAATCAACGATACGTAGTCATATCCGTGAGACATTCTTTGGATAATAGTCTTCTGCGAATATGATTAGTTCGTGATGTACCGCTTATTATTTTTAATGCAGTATGTAAATTTTAATATGACGTGATAGTTATAAGAATTTGTACAATATTTTTAATTAAAATGTTTTGCGAAATCCTGTGATGAATATATATGATATGACGACATATTAATATTTATAGTACTGTTATTATTTATATGGTGAGGTTTAATAAATGATTTTTGCAAACAAAACAGACAATTTTATTTGTCAGCGACGTTTCGGCAGCATTTCACTGCCCTCATCAGGCTATACCTTTATATGTTATTATTTATATTGTAACTTTTTACTTGTGCAGAATAAATCTTAATCTATCTATCTATCGATTTATTATATTTTAGGCTTCGCTGCTTTAAACTATTTCTTAATTAGCTTTTAGCTTTACTAGTGAAGATCAATACATTTATTTTTATTTAATCAATACTTTTTAGTTTGTAGATTATACAGATAAGTTAGATAAATACAAGGTAAACTAAAAAGTATTGATTAAAATAAACTTATTGTTCTTCGTAATTTACGATATTTGCATACAAATTTTTAAACAAAAAAAAACAATATATTTCATAGCTGCTTTACTTGTGGTATAATGGAACAGTAGTGTATATTAATTCGAAGGAATAAGACAAGCGTAGCAATACAAACTTTCGATGTATCTCAATCATAAACCAAAATGAAAGGCAATAATGTATTAAAAGTAGTCTTTATAATAGACTTTTTAAACACTCTTACCTTATCACTATGTAACAATCATGCTGCAACATTGAATAACCGTGTTTTTTCTTCGTCAAATGTTTTGGTATACATATTGATTAAACTTATCTAGTTCTAAAATATTATATTCTTATTTAAATCTTGATTTCAAACTTATTTTAGGAGACAGTTTTGAATGAGTGTTCTTCCGATGAATTAAATGATACGATTTTCATTAGTAATCATAGTATTTTATTATTTAATAATCGTCAATATCAACGAAAACTTAGTGTTGTAAATCTTTTTGAATTTCAATACTTTGAGAATCACAGAAGCGATAGAAATAAAGTTTTGATGAAAGCACATCCTGCTAAAAGGTTTATAATAGCAGAATTAAATTTAACGTCCTTCAAAACTACTTTACTTAAACTAAGAAGTTCAATTTGGTGGAATGTTTACGGATTCTTTATCGTTCAAAGACTCCACACGTCTAACATCTGTCACGAAGCATATAATTATTTGAAGACAATGTGGAAATATAATATCCTTTCATCTTTATTTTTATGTTTAGATTCACATTCGGAAACACAGATATATACGTTTAATCCGTATAGTGATAACATTTCAGAATATTGGACCAAAGTTAAAAGCTATATACAAGAAAATGGACACCCATTGACACTCTTCAGACGCTCATTTAACGTACAAGGTAAATTACACTTCTGTAAATTTTGAAATATCAAGTCGTAAGATACTACTATATTAATTATTACACAGACACTAATTTCTTACTTTCTTTAAAGATGAAACTTCGATTTGCCACGAATTAAATGTAGACGGCACCTTATCTTTATCGGGCTATCCAATCAACATTGCGACTGTGCCTTATTTGTATTCTCCTTATATTGATGGTCCCTACAAGATTGTTGGACAAGCTGGACGCATATTAAAAGCAATTATGACAGTCTTAAAACCTACTGCTAACGTAGTAGTCGTACCGAACGATTTCGTAGTCGACGAAGAGGGCAATCCGACTGGGTCATCGCTGCTCGACGTCCTCAGCGGAAAATACGACATGCACGGGGGCTTCGATATCGCACGAAACTTTTGGCGAAGCGAGCTCAATCTTTACGTGCAGACCGGGATGTGCTACGCGACGAGTAAACGAATGATGACAATAAGTGAATTAATTCAACAACTCATCTCTCTGAACACCTTTTTCATGTTATTTTTCATAACTCTTGTTATCACGAGTCTTGCCGCACATTGTCTGAAGTTCGAATTCTTCGAATTCGTGATGGATCTGTTGCGAGCTATTCTTGGAGCTGCAATGCTACGAAATCCAAAGAATATGCTCAGAAGAATCATATTTATGTTGACTGTGATATTTTTTATGACGTTGAACTCTTATTTACAGAGCCAATTGAGTGCTTTGATCATGGTTGCGCCACAGGAGAAGATAGTGACGGCAGAAGATGTCATGAATCTTGGTTATAAGGTCCATGCGACGAATTACACTCGACAATACTTTCGCTCATCAGTGCTTTACAATTATATTCACAATTCCGAGAATTTTACTAGTTGCCTGAATTCGATGAAACACGATCAGCAAATTAGTTGTGCTGATAATTGCAATTTTATTCAATATTTGTTAAGCAACGAAACGATTGAAGTCCAGATTTCAAAAGATATATATCTTCAACAGTATTTCGTATATCTCTTTCCATATGACTACCCTTTGCTTCATCGGATTCGCTCGATTTACTACAAACTATACGAATACGGGATAATTAAATATCATAATGATCTGGATCAAAATAAATTAAGAATACCTAATAATAATTTGAACAATAATTTTCATGATATTTTACTGTATGAAATAGCACCTATGGTTTACTTGTTAATTATAGGACATATTATCGCAATCTTCGTTTTTCTTATCGAGTATATAAACTTTATACATACGTTACAAACATAAAATCTGAAATTTATTGCATCTTAAAAAGAAGTCTGTCTTACTATAAGATAAAGAATTAGCTTCAGACCAAAGAAGATCTGATTTTAAGACAATCAAGATCATAATAGAAAATAAGATGCCCACTAATCTTAAAATCAGATTCATACCAACCTTATTTTCAGATTATATCCAATCGACAGATTTTATAACCACAAAATGAGTAAAATATTAACTTTAGCTCGCCGACGATGATAAACACGTCATAAATTCGTAAACCTTATTTGCGTGTGTAGAAAATATCATCGAATATGATCTTTACGTGTACGAAGTCGCCGATGATGACGGTGTCCTAGGGAACTCAAATCCTGGCTCCGTAAGCAGTACTTATGTTTAACTAATTCGCAGCTAGTGAATGGAATTTGTAGTTAATACCCTAAAACCAACTATAAAAATGAAATATTTCAAGTGTAAATATAAAATTACACATAATTTAAGTAGCTAGAGTCAATGAAAAAATGAAGTAATAAAACAGTTTTAAATTAAAATTATTATTATGCTCAAATCCTGTCTACACAAACATTTTTTTTCACTTGTTAACTAATGGATTACAATTTATTCACAGTTAGCGAATATAAAGTTTAGTTTATAAACCATATAATCAACTATTAGAATCAAACATCAAATGAAAATCGAAGAAATTCCCTAGGACACCCTCATCGGCGACCTCGTACACCTGGAAATCATTTTCAACGATATTTTTTACACGTACAAATATAGTTTACGAATGCGTGAGGTATTCATCATCGTCGTGGATCTTAGGTATCAAATAAGTAAAAAGAAATTTTTGCTAATACTTAAAGAATTCTTTAAGATTACTTTTAAAAGTGACGAATGTTCGGTCTATTTTATTTTTAGACCGTTCTTAAAGAATTCTTTTTATCAATCAATTTATGCAAAAAAATTATATTAGGAATCGAACTCTCAACCTCTAGATTGCCAGTCTTTCACTTTACCACTGAACCATTTTGTTTGTTATACGTTTAAGTGGAAATATTGTATGTAGGGGAAACTGGGGTAAAGTGAACACACGGGTAAAGTGAATCATACTAATTATTTCTTCAATATATTATTATTTATGCCTAATTTTAATTTTAGTGATAGATAATTATGCAAGGATGATAATAAAAAAGTTTCACTACATAACAATTAATATTCTTGGAAAGAAAAATAATTGTATTTTTCGATCTTAAAAGAAAGTTGGTTGATCGAATTCATTATAACGATTATAGATGTTTATAATCAGTTTTATTGCTTGATTTTTTTCTAATTACTTCAAATACGTTTTACTTACTAATGCCAAGAATGCAGAACTTTAAATGACATTTTCCTATTTTTAAACAACCATTTTTAAGAATCGACGTCTCGGGGTAAAGTGAATCGGGGTAAAGTGGTCCGGAAAAAATGCGATTGCACTAATTTATATGCCGCCAAATGGAAAACTTAACAAAATATTGTTCAAGGTGAGTGTTAGTATAGTATACAAAGCCTTTGTTGCAACGCATGTCGTATTTATGCTAAAATGGGCCAACATAATCTACACATTTAACTGTTTTGTATTTTACAGTATTTGAAAGGTTTTAAGATGTCATTTAAGTTTCATTATTATCTAAATTAACGTTTTTATCTATTCCTGTACAAAAACTAGTGAAATATTTCCAAAATATTTAATTGTATCGTCTAGTTCACTTTACCCAGCACTGAAATGCCCGGGTAAAGTGAACCGGTATTTTTCAAAAATAGCTAAATAATATTACACTTAATAAATTACTTTTTTTAAGTTGCTAGTATGTTTATTAACGTAAGAAGTTTCTTGTGCAACTTACAAAGTAATGTTTTAAGTCTGAAAAATACATTACTTTCGACTTTTACAGTTACTATGTTCACTTTACCCTGGTTTCCCCTAACACTAATATTAGACCTAATTGTGCCTATATAAATATAATTATAGTTCGTACTGTATTTAACAAAAATATATTTATAGTAAGTAATCAAATAGAATAAATATTTAAATTAATGACTTCTTCATTATCATTCAGGTAAAAAATATTTTTTGTAAAAGCACTTCATATTTAATGACTATAACATTAAGAACATACTTGTGTGTTGCGTCGTGTGACGTATCTTTTGATTGTACACGTAAAAAAATTATATTTATGAAAATTTGGTAAATATTATAAAATTTATGTAATTCGGCAAACATATATATTCAGTCTGCACGTCTCAAGAATCAGTTCGAATATAGTATCTGTTGGCAGTTCATTCGTAAGGCTCACAGTAGGCCGACTCGCGACTCGACCAAAAACGGAACTTATAAATATAAAATAGCTACATAATTCAATATTCTTTTTTATAGAACTTGTAATATATTAATTGTAGAGCACTCTGAAGGAGATTTATTTAAGTATAAAGCGGTTCAATTATTAAGTTTATAATAACTTGTGAAACTTAAGAAATAAATAAAAGTTTTATTTGTGAATACAAGAATTTATAAAGATCATTTATTCAATCAACCTTCAATTTGACTACCCTCCAGGAAGCAGTTCACAGATCCAGCAGTAGACCAAGGTAAGAACATTTTCAAAAATCTATAAAAATATAAGCAGGTGTCTGGTTGTGAGAGAACCACATTTCATGGTAGAGCCTGCCACTAGACTCATATCACATTTGTCCTGAATTCTCATATTTTAGGAGTTCAGGACATAACATGTGATTAATGATACTTCTTCAACATTTTTATATTTATTTTAGCGGCTGCTATAAAAAATAATTTTTAAAAAGTATAAAGAATACTTTGTTATTACTTTTTTAGTACTATGAGTATTGTTCAGAGAGGAGATTCGTGAATTCATCATGTTTATTAGGATTAAACAAAAATTATTTGAAAGATAACTTTTTTCAATCTTTATGATTATTTAAAGAATACTTTATTAATACTTTTTGATTAGTTCTAGTATACTTATATGCGGAGATTCATGAGTTCATAAAGAATTTTTTTTTTTTCAAAGTGTGCTTATTGGGTAAATATTTGCTCATTTTGAGGTTAAGAAATCTGTTGACTAGATATAATCTAAAAATAAGATTGGTATGAATCTGATTTTAAGACAATTGATCGTCTGAAATTCAGATCTCTAGCCCGCGTTGCGTATTTCAGACAAGGCGAATCTTAAAATTGTTGCATTACTATTTGAGATCAAAATTGACCTTAAAGTCAGATTTACTTTTTGTAGTGTACATAACAACCCAGAATTTTCTTAGTTTGTTATTATCGTAATTTATTGACTTTTTGTTTTAAGACAATAATATAAGCACGATATTATGTAAAGTGTTTTTCTCTCTATGATATTTAATAAAAATAGTGAATAACTACAGGAATCTTTTTGCTTTACTTTATTGAAATGATTTTGGCAAAGTAAAAAACGTGACCGGATAAGCATGCAAAAATATTTCCCAAGCCTTTTAAAATTTAACAGAAAACAAAGTGTTCATTATTAAAAAACTACTAGGATTCTGAAAACGTTAGCCTCCAAATCTTAAAGGAGCGATATCAGTATTGTTCTTCTTCTATTCGCTTAGTGCAAAATTAGTGGCGCCTGGATCGTTACGTGTATTTTACAAGAGCTACAGTATTTCTTCGCCACCTCGAAGGCTTCGATCTTTTTTATGTTCTCCTAGCGTACTATAATGATCTATGCACTAAAACAAGAATAGGAACAAATATAAAGAACATGGCCTGACAGTCAATGCCAAGCGAGCAAAGGAATGTCGGAGCCCCCCCCCCCCCTTTTGCTATCCGACCTATTTTGTATTTCTAATCATATGTAAAAACTGCAAGTCTGATTAACTTTATCTTGTACAGGTCGGTTAATTATAGTAAGCACTACACGAGTCTGCTCCGAATTTTACTGTAAAAGAACGTTATAAAAAGTTATTTGCAAAAGTTTGGTAGGATTAAAATTTTGAGGTTAGGTTTCCATGCGTAAACCACCTATCGTTTTTCAAATTAATTAGAAAAATAACTTAACAGATCAACTTTATCTTGCATGCAAAAGCTTTATTATACAGAGCACTACGCGGCTCTCCTTTTGATTTTCTAATGCATTCTATTTTTCAAAAGTAATCACTAAAAGAAAAAACACGATTTTAGCTCCGACATCCTCTTAACAAACCTTGTTCTTTGTGTTTTTTCTCAAAAGCAACAAGTCTTGTTAAAGATTGTTCCTATTGGCTGTCAAGGCCTTGTTTCTTATATTTGTTTCTTGTTCTTTTTTTCGTGCATAGCCCCTAAGAACAAAGTTTCCAAAAATTATGGTTTTTTTCCCTCCAAGTGGACACACAGATCAAATAAGTAATATTTCGACGAAATATTAAGTAATACTACCGTTACGGACCCAGTTCCTGATCAAGACCCAATTCCTGATCATTTTCTTACATAAAATATTACTTTAAACTTGTTGCTACAAAATCTTTTTTGAAGATTGCAGATATAACTATCTACTATTTAGATTTTTTGTTCAGAGTCTAAAACGTTTAATTGTAATTGACTTTTATGGAAATCAGAGTTGATCAGGAATTGCTCTTAGCTGACCAGGAATTGGGTCCGTGACGGTGATAAAAACCAAAAAATAGAGGAAGATGAGGTTTTGATGCGTTTAATACGAAAATATAAAAATCTGCGAGATAGAAGAAACTTTTGATTTATATAAAGACCTAGATTGAATCTTTAAAATAAACATAAACGTTAAAGGACCCACTAAAAATTTTACATTCTAACGTAATAGTTCTATTCTCCGAATCACTAAAATTAAAGTTTTAACAGTAATATTGCACTCATAGGTAGAACTAGACTATGATAACTCAAAATTTGTTTCATTTGATTTTTGTACACATAATAGTTCACACACGAAAATAAAAAGTCTTTATACATTATAAATTGTTTCTTATTATCAGTAAGCCTACTGAAGAGTGGGGTGACTTTAGGACGGTGGGGCGACTTTGGGCGAATGAAAAGAATATGATTTTATATCCAGTACCGCAGAAAGTATGTATTTTAAAGCTATCAGAGGTATTTAGATTTCAAGGTTGAATCCTTTAGATATAAAATGAACCAAAAAGAAAATTATTAAATACACCTAAAAGTGATTTTTGGATTGTTGAAAATAAATACAACTTTCACCAAATTTCCTACCTCGAAAACTTCTGTTACAGAGCGAAAAGGACTGCTATTCCGCCATTTTGGGATTTCGTATATAAATTTTTGACTGATTATTTACTATCGGAGCATCTCGTTAAATATAGAATGAGTTTGTAACTAACTTGCAAGTGCTCCAAAATGAAAATTTATCTATGAGATATATAAAAATAAAAAAAGTGTCTCAAAGACGCCTCTTTAAGGGGGGTGACTTTGATCGCCCTTCTTTTCATACATTAATAAAAGGTACGCTTTTAAAATTTTATTCCTAGGATGTGATCATATACTATAGCTCAACTAAGATTTTAGCACTTGTTGTAGAACTTAATTTTTATCAGGAAGCAAACCTGAGTAGTGTAAAGTTTCAAAGTGGTCCAAAGTCACCCCTCTCTACGATAATTTTTAATCTTTTTTAAGAAAAGCAAAAAAGTAATGTATTAAATATCTATTAAAAAATACAATATCTCACTTAGTTACATTGTAAAAGGAATATAATCAAAAGAAGGGCATATCGCGATTGATACAGTCGGTCGTTACGAAGCGCGTAACGGCTCAGGCCTCACTTCATTTTAATTTGATTCTTCTTTCTGGTGATTGTGCGTACCTTTCTCTTATTCTCTCTTTCTCTGGCGCTGCGACGCGATACGATCTTCCGATATAAAAATTCAGACTCATAACGTGACTCGCCGAGTTTTCTTATATTTTGCCTTATCGCGTCCCGAGGGTACGCGCATAAAACTGACGCTTGCACCGCGTGGGCTTGGGGATCCGCAAATGCCACGGACAGATCAATAAATTTGCGTGGATATCTGACAGATACGTCTTGGGATAAGACATTCGAAAATAAAAACACCCCGGCCTCTTTTATGCGATTCCAGTGGAACGAGGACGAACTTTACGACGGTTATCGTGCAGCTTTCCTGGGATTTATTTAAAAACGTCGTGCTTTGCATTTATTTCAATCTATCCTTTCCAAGATAAAAATTGTTGTTTATAATGCTAATATTATTCACATAGCAAACAATAAAATACCTTCTGTAAGAAACCTCTTTTTTACAAGTAAACAATTACTTTTTGCATTTGCACACATTGTATCATAAGAATAGTGAACATTATGAATATAAGGTTATATTTATTATTTCAAAAACCAATTAATTCAAAGTATGTCCTTTACATAAAAAAAATGAAACCTATCGTTATAATGACATAAATGGGTGATTCCGCCGTAACTTGCTCAAAACAAGCATAAAAACGGCCGCGGATGAGTGAAAATTATCGAGTTTTACCCCCAGCCTGCATTGATTCCCCTTAATTTACAAGAGTTAACTTCGTATGACTTTCTATGTATTTCCAGCCATAGAATCACGTGGTGTTATTAGTTTTTTATGAAAATAATTGAAAGTGCCATTTATTTTAATAATACTTTTCATAGGGTGTTACGAAACTGACCTGTTACGGATTTGACATTTTACATTCAAATTGCTCTCATAACTCTTAGACTTAACATACAAACCTCTTTGCAAATAAGTTTTATGTACTTTATTATTAAGTAACGAAAAACACTTTTTACTTGTAGTAAAACATCTAATAAACAGTATCTAGATAGTAATTTAGTAGTGTTTCGGAACTGATCTCTACTGCTTTATACTGAAATCGGAAATGAAAAAACTGTTTATACTCGAAATTTTGAATACGCAGATCTTTTTCCGAATATGTTTGATGAGTAATAAAATATAATTTTCGAATTCACCGTCAGAATGGTCTATTATAGGAAACTACTCCGCTCTTTGGTGCAGATAATGTTGTCATCAATATTTTATCACATACTACTGGACAAAAGTATGCACCGTGCTTTAGTGATAATTAGCGAATTTTTAGTTTAAAACCAATACAAATGTATATTATTAACTCTATAGTTTACTATGTACATGGAGGATTTTTTTTACCTATCTTACTTCTGCATTGAATGTGGTTTTATATCGAAATTTGAGTTTTGGACATGTTACGGAACTGGCATTTGAGACTTAATTTATTGATTTGTTTAAAAAGATAGCACTTATGTACGTTTACCGCTTATAACAATTATAGTTGGTTATGCCATACATGTGTAAAAATGAAGAAATAATTTTTATTTCGAATTTATAAGTTCCTAAGAGGCCTGGATGCAAATTGGGCTAGGTACGGCGGAATCACCCAAATATATGATAAATAGATTTGCTGCTTCTTATAGATTATTTATGCAGGTCCATATTTACATAATCTGTAATAAATGTAAAAGTTCATTATTATTTTTTTTTTCGTACAAAATTACATTAACCTTTAATCCATCGATCATTTATTCCCTTATAATGATATTAAACCCAATTAATAACTATCGAATCTTCACATTACCGTTATATAATCAGTCAACCTTTCACAACAATTTGTAAACAGACCTCCAACCAAAAGCCAAAGCCCTCATGCATAAGATACCAATTAATTACCCAAGCTTCCCCAACCCCACGTCAAATCTACTAACTCCATCGCACTAAGGCTCCATTTCATATTCCTTCAATAAAGCACCCCAAGATTCCTTTTTAAACGCAAGTATAAGAAAAGATCAATCTCCCGTGTCAATGCTCGGGTCCGCGCGCAAAAAAATATACGCGGGCCAAACGTAATCCCTTTCTCTCTCCATCGATCAGGGGCCATTGTGCGGCCTACCCCAGTTTACGGCCTGCGCGTCCGCGCCTAACCTCAAACTCACTCTCGGCGCGGTCTGCACTCCCGGAATCCCTAGTTGAGCCGGCCGACTTCGAGTGCACGCCTGGGGGTCGATAATGCACGCGCACACGAGAGGCCTTTTCATCTACCTGCTTAGCGTCCGTCCGGATGTGCGCGCGTATAGCGCAGAATCACCCTGGCACTTCCAGCTCGTCGGCGAGTCGTCGTCGTCGTCGCCGTCCTCGGCGGCGAATGACGAGACACATCTCTCTGGGGGGATCATCCCGGTGACTTGCATCGCGCGAATTACGACAAGCGCGTATCACTCCCCTCGAATGAGGCATGCATACATTGGATGGAGGGGAGAGAGAGAGATAGTCTTCGAGAGCGTTGGACCGCCGGAAGCCAATTTCGTTGGATGAATTTATTATGCGCGCGGGACGTTTCGCGACGTGGCCGAATCATCCGGATCCACAAAAGCGAGAAAATTATGCCCGGATCATTTCTTATTCTCTTTTATCCGTGGTTAAGCACTTTCTTTTCCCGTTCTCCTTCGATGGCGCAGTATCGCCTTTTTCCTCCAGTCATGCAGACAGTTGGTCCGTACAGCTGATTCCGTTCTTTCAAGTTCCTCTAATTTCTTCATCTCCGGCGATGTTTGCAATCTGTTACGCGGCTTATTAATCCACCTCGGCCCGTTTAATCTCGTAATACTCCTCGCTTCTTCGCTCGAAACTCGCCCGTCTCTCCTCCCCGAGCCTCTCCTAATTATTTTTCCGTCTCATCTGCAGCGCGTTATCCTTAAATTTCTTATCTCCCACACCGTCCGGTATATTCTCCTCCACAACGCGTACAGCTTCAGTCGCGCTCCCGCGCCGGTTCCAACATTCTCCTCTGCCATATTTTAATTTCGCTTTCTCATAAACTTCTTCATTTTCTTTTCTCATATACTCGGCCGTTTTCCTCTTTCCCGTCCGACCCCATATCATAATCTTTATTATACTGTTTGCCTTTGTTCCATTCTCCCGGATTCTGGTTCGCCCTCCCTCTCTCTGCACTCTCTAGCCTTGCTTCTCTTTTAACGTCATCCCCGGGGGACGACGAGGCAGTTTTCCCGCGCTCGGGCATTTCAAGGAAATGGAATGGCCGGCAGGTGTGTCCCAAAGTGCGCGCGGGACCTAATTACCACGAGAGAAAGGGAGGGGAAGGGGATGTGACGTATTGCGTTTACAGGTGTCCACGCGTGGGCCGGCTGGCATCTGTGCGAGAGCACCGCGCGCGCCCGTGGACGAAATAATCATAGCACGCGCGCGCGGAAAAACGATTGGTCACCCTTCGTTGCTTCTCTTTACGAGTGTCTGGCTGGCGCGGCGGCGCCACGCGGCATTGCTTCTAATATTTGCCCTCGCGCGTATAAAGGAGAAAAAAAAGTATTGGACATTTTACCTTTACGAGAATGCGCTCCTCCTGTCTTTTTAATTATTTGAGCGAACGTTCGTTGTTGGTGAAGCTATTTTGATGCTCGATAAACTTTTGCTTTAATGTGAGAAAAAACAACATTGTTGCGTCTGTATCCTGAAACAATGACCTTTTAGAGTGCACGATTCTATTTATGACATTTACACTTATTATATCTTTTATTTTTTAGAAGAAAAGTCTCATAAATGTACCGACAATAGTGTAAACAGTAATCATGACATTATATTGTCACTTTTAGTATAGGATCTGTAATACCCATTTCAGATATCACACCCCTGTAAGAAGACTGTGGTTACTCAAAATGCTATTTTTGTTAAACCATAAGCAAGTATCCAAAATTGTGTATGAACTAAACATAATTGGTTTACTTTAATATTATAACTGTAATATTTAACAAATTTTCGAAGTGTATGCAGAGCTTTTGATGTCATATAAATTAATTTGTGTACAAAAATCAGGTTGAAAAGTTTTTGAGTCTTTCTGTAGGTGTAATGTGGTAGATATTGTAAGATTTTACATTAACATTAAAGAAACAAATTACTTATCTTACGATAATCGTGATATAGATTTTACAGTCTTTCATTTAGAGTTAACAAAATAGCAATAATTATTAAATACCGATATTTTAAATATTAAGAGAATCTAAATTTTAAATGTTTGTGTAAATAATAAAACATTGCCTTTTCACTTAAAATTAAAAATATTGCACCAGTAACTGTGAAAATAATTTAAACAAATTTTCTTTATGTCATTTTTTTAACTTTGTTCGTTCACTACTAAATTCCCATCACAAATAAATTGCAACAACGGTAATCAACTAAATTAAACTTTACGTTTGCAAACAAGTTATAAAAAAAACATTGTCATATTTCTCATACCATACTTTTTACACCTAAAAGCCAGCAATATGCATAATAAATATTTATTTTACCACTCTCACGCACTTGAATGCGTATAATTCAAGCGCAATGAACAGCTCGTTTACCAAAAAATCCGCTTTTCAGGTAACAAAGAAAAAACGTAAAAGCCGAAAATCGGCGCTGCATAAAAGCGCATAAGGGAGCAACAAAACTGCTAAAGTAACAATGATTCGCTGGATCGACGTTTCGGCAAACAAAAACTCGATACTCCCCGCACACACGCGCGCGCGCACATTGCAGTACGGGCAGACCTTTTTCGTTAATTTTCCGCGCTCGGGCACGGGCAATAGGTGATCGAATTCCGAGGGAAATCGGGATACAGCGCGGCGCGCTTTTCGTTAATCACTAACCGTGACGGACGAAATACCTCGTTAGCGAAATGCCGAGGGGCATCTCCTTCTCTCTCTCCCTCGATTTCCCCTATACATATACGTGGCTCTCCCTCTTTCGCTCGCTCGCGGGCGACTGCAGCAGCAGCACTGGGCGCATTGCATATACATATACATTCGCTCGCTCTTGCGCTATTCACGAAACGACATGGCATATCTCATGGCGCTCTCTCGGGCACCGCGCGCGGCTACAATGCGCACCAGGCCCGCCATTAACGAAATTCTCAATGAGTATCGAGCATCGATCATTATACGCGAGAGTATATACGGCGCCCATTCTGCAGGCTGTAGTACCCCCCTTTCTCTCATTTTATAATGTGTCCTCGCCAGTGCAATAATCCTCAATGCGAGACGGGAGATGTGTATTATGGAAAGAGAGAGATAGAGAGAGGCATCGCATGTGCATTCCGTGGATTATGATATTGTCAAATTTTACGGGACGAAAAGTTTCACGTTCATTTGGAGGTAATTTAATGAGCGCATTTTACGGTCCACTGGCATATTTTATGTAGTCTTGTGGATAAAGAGTATTTTTTTTTTCTCTTTTAAGTTGAAATCTATTAATAAGAGAATGTGAAAGGGTAACATTTTTGCTGCGTCGAATATGAATGGAATTGGTTGAAGTTTTAAATACAGAAGTTAATTTATAATATTTTGATGAACTACCAGAACGTTTTTTCAAAAATGTGCAAGATTTTTTTAGTAATCTACATTGCCGCTTCCTAATTATTTTTTTAATATTTGTGTTTAAATAAACTTTTTAGAGAAAAATACATTAGTGTGACCTTTAAACTGTCGTAACCAATCACTGTTTAAATTTTTAGTCTAGTTTATTCATATCTAACTGAAACAATGAATTGAAAAGTGTACACCAACATAGATGCTATATTAATACTTTCAAACGTACTCCCATTAACAAATGTTAATGGAATTTATATTTTAGTAATCTGGTACGATACGCAAAAGTCATCCACGAAATTACATATATATAATAGGTATGAGTACATGTTTCTATGCCACCTAGATTCTTTTTTAAACAATTATAAATATATCTTTTTGCTTTGTGAAATAATAGTTTTAAGGTTATAATTTCTCTAATTTCTCCAAACTACAAAATATTTCATAATAATTGTTTAAAGAAAAATTTCAAAACGAACAGAAATACTAGCAGGCACAAAATATGTACTCGTACGACCCTATAAATTTAAAACTTTTAGGATCCATAAAATACGTCAATCTCGTTAAATACCATGGAACATATCTTCCGTCGAAAGTTGATCTCGATCGTAATAACCCCCAAAATAATTGCAATCTACAAATCTAAAACTAACAACTCCGAGCGCGATTGCAGAGCTGCGGAATCACGAGGATGCACGCACAAGAGGGGAAGTCGCAATACATCGGAATAGGTGCAGTACAGCCGTAATGTCCGAGATAATGAAACGGGGGCCAGAAACTCGTCGATCGAGCGACGAGACAGATGCCCTCTCTCTCTCTCTCTCTCTCTCTCTTGCTCTTGCTCTCTCTCTCCCCTTCCAATAATCATGCAGCTTAATGACAATTGATGCACCGAGGAAGTGCACGTATACGCGTCGCCTCTATATCTCGGGCGAATGGTGTCGTTTCTGCGCAGCGCGGCGGCCGGCCGACAGCGTTATCTTCGATACAAATAGGCCTCGGGCGCTCTGCTATTGTTGTCCGGTGCCGAGAGAGCGAGACAGAGGGAGAGAGAGAGAGAGAGAGAGAGAGAGAGTCGACGAGAGGCCGGAGCGATGCCGACGATCGTCCGTTCCATTAGATTCGCGATTAGTCTAAATTTTCGACTGACGTTGAGCTCGCGTTTCCCTTCCTCGGGCGAATTCGCCTCCCTTCCCCCTTTTGTTCCGCAGCGAGTTTCCGCACTTGGTCTGACGGTTATGAGCGAGTTATTAATGTCATGAAGCGCTGGACGTGTGTATATAGTGTAAGTGTTAGTAGTCGATATTTATTTTGAGGATCGAAAGTATAATGACAGGGTGAACAACGGTGGGGATACAGGCGAAGGAAAATATTTTGATGGGGATAATAATGCGGAATGATATTGGGAGATGCCTGATTTGGTCAGCGGGATTGTGTGTAATAAGTGTGGAATCACTGTTGAGAAGTGAAATGCTTGCGATCATAAATTTTCGAGGTGTAATTGAAGACGAATTTTACAATAGTCACCGAATACATTCTGAGAGTATGTAAATTAATTCAATAAATGGCGTCTATCGATTGTCATAAGTCAAAGTTTATTTATTGTTATACGGGGGTTTTGGACAACAAATTCATGTTCTTTCTGAAAGCAACGATAATTTAACTAATCACTAAGTATAGCATCAATAGACGAACGATTAAAATTAATAAACAATTAGTAAATTATTAGACTTTATTTTTTTTTAATAAAGGAGGATGCCCATGGATGGCCTGAACTACCCCCAACATTGATATGAGACCTATAAAACTGATATAAGCATGAAGAATTCTTATAATTTTTACTACTGAATGTCTGATAAAATTTTGATTTTTCCATTGGTTTTATCAGATTTGCTCTCTTATTTCAAACTTTCTCTTCACTTCCGAGGATTAAATTTTGTTATAATCTTTATATTTTGACAAGCTCTAAACAAAAGTCAGTGTTTACGTCTTTAAGCATCCCGTTCTAGGCATCCATGTTCATCTTACTTTTAATTTAATTATTCATATGTTGATGCTGCACTAAGTATTAAAAAAGTATTAAATATGGATAAATCATGTAATGTTTCAACATATCACTTTATAAGATCAATTAACAAATGAAAAAAATCAATCAAGATTTATAAACACTCGTTTGTCACTCGATTTATTACCTAAAAACATATGTAAATCTGAGGCAGTATATTAAAAGTATCATGCGGATAGTATCTATATGTATAATATGCCCAAACTACTTTATTTCGCTTATTTTGAGCAAATCTTATTTGTAACGATATTTTAAAATGATATCAGCCGACAAATCATATAATTCCATGAAGTAATTTAATTAGTTAAAAAATTATCTGTCGTACTCAAATGATAAATGAGCTGATCATATCAGACGATTTCATTATGTTATTACTTTTATATAATAATGGCTTTCATTGGTTTTGGTAATTTGAATTTAGGCTCGTTTTAATATAATTTGTTGAAAAATACAATAAAAAAATTTAGTTTTATCAAAACATAGAGGTTGTTAAAAGCTTCAATAATTTTTTTTATAAGAAAAGTATAACTTAAAGGATGTACACAGAGAGAATTTTCTAATAAAAATTATAACGAAATTCAGGGTAAAAATTACCGTAAATAACTATAAAGCTGGGACACTCCTACTTTCTGGCACGTTTTACTGATATTTTACTATAAAAATTACCTCATTGACTACAAATTTTACTGCACAGACTATAAATTTTACCGCACTGAATGGTAAAATTTGCCTGATTTGAGAAAAAGAAGACAGCTGATAAAGAAAACAACTGAGCGTGTGCACATTTTAGGTTAACTCAAATATAAATGTGTATAATGTACTTATTTAAGTATTAATGATACTGCTACAACAATTGGAAGAAAATCCAGATTTTTAAAAAATATTTCGTACAAATTTTACCACAAATTTTGGTTTTCTCTAAGATTTATACAGGGAACTTTTACTCTACGGCAGGCAAATTTTACCCTTCAGTACGGTAAAATTTATCGTAAATATCAATAAAAACTACCGGAAAGTTAGAGTGTCCCAGCTTTATAGTCATTCACGGTAATTTTTACTGCGAATTTCGTCATAATTTTTATTAGAAAATTCTCTCTGTGTATAAACGGAAGTACCGTCTATGCTTTAAAAATTGAAATACGTTTCTAGATTCACCAACAAATATCCACGGGATAACGTTGTTTTTCGGCTCGCGTGCTAGTCCAGTCATACACCCGTACTCACACACACACACACACACACACACGCACGCACACGCACACGCACACGCACACACATACACACACATCACCGCCACGGAGTCGCGGGAGCAAAAAGGCACATATATTCATAGTCCAATGAATTTCGGGTATATATATATATATATATATATATATATATATATATATATATATATATATATATATATATATATATATATATATATATATATATATATATATATATATATATATATATATATATATATATATATATATATATATATATATATATATATATGACGCGCATCGAGTCCCGCGAACGTCGTAATTGAGGGTAATTCCGCGAGACCAATTTATCCCAAAAGTTAAAACCGAAAAATCTGCCCCTTTCTCTCGCTCTCTCCGTTCATCCACACCACCCCCGAGCATATCCCTCGATTATAACATCTCCCCCTTGAACATCTCTTTCGCGCGCTTTATCTCTCTCTCTCTCTCTTTCTCTCTCTCTCTCTCTCTTCTACCAGCCGCGCTGCTTTTTTTTCCACTACCATCTCTGCACCACCCGAATCACCTGCATCATTGGCAAGGCTAACCCTGTTTCCTCGCTCTAATTTCATTTTCGCGCAGCAAATCGTACGACTCGATTTTTCGACAATTTTGCCGAGAGAGGGGAGAGCGGAGAGTAGTAGTACGAGCGGTGGAGATTTCAATTGGATTATACCGACGGCCGACGCAGAAAAAAAAACACATTTTCCCCGTGTGCACAACGTGGCTAGTATGTATCGGGGGTTGTTGCCGTTCTGCTTCTCTCTCTCGCTCTATCTGTCGCAATGACGGAGCTGTCGTCGTTGGCGCGGCTAATGGCAGTCCTTTCGGGGTCTCGCGCGAGATTACCGATGATAAATCAAGCCCCGCGGGCTCATTTCTATGAGCGTCCACGCGGAATTCAATGTACGCCACTCGCTTTGGATTAGGAATTAATCTCTTTTTCGTGCGGTGCGCCTGTGCGCGCGTATACGTATGCGCGGGCACTTTTATTTTGCGCGGAATATGAAAAATTGAAAATCGCATCGAATCGTACGTAGCCGGGATTGCAATTAATATAGCGGAAATTGGCGTTTTTATATCATTGCAGCGAATTAATGAATCCGGCGCTGCTGCACCTTTGCGCGAATTTCATTTCCGATATTTGCCATCTATTATTGTATTTTGCGCATTGTCTGCGATGATTTTCAGCAATTTGGTTGGCCATGAATATTAAAACTCTGCATTATTTAAACTTCATATTCATTGAAATTTAAATTATAATTATACTTATAAATTGCCTTATTAGCCGATAGCGAATTAAAATACCATTATTTTTAAGTATCCCGATAGAAAATGTTCCATATATGGCCATATTTGACGCCATATATGGTCATATATGAATTTTGTGTCTATATGGACATATAAGACTTACATGTATTAGAGATTTGAGATTTTGTAATAAGGCTTGAAAAATGGACTGCAGATAGCTATTGTGACCAATTTTGGATGTATCATGCGAATGATAACACTCAAACTGACGGACTAAGCTTTCATATTTTTATTTTAAAAATATTTTTTTTAATATATATTACTATAAGAATATTCATTTCATGTATCCATGTATGGGCATATATGGTCATACAAGGATTCACGTTACGGTAATGTTAAACTTCCGTTTTTCTGGCAAATATGGGCAACCACAATTATTTCTTAATTTTCAATTTTAAGGGAGTAGCTCTCTGGAATGTTGTTGTTTTTCATGGGGACAACAACGTTCCAGAGAGATATTTATTCAAAATGAAAAATGAAATGAAGAAAATGGGTCCTTGTGATTGTCGGTGATGCATGGATTTAGCATCAGCTTTAGCTACAAATAAAACTCCGCATATATTCATATATTTCCATATATAATCATACACAGCTATATATTACCATATATAACTATATATGATTGTATATGACTATATATGGATGCATAATAAATTGCAAATTATAACCATATATGGCTATATATGCTCATATATGCTTATATATGTTTTCTATATATGGCGATATATGACCATTTATACCATTTATACATAAAATATTTTTTCCCGGGATACAACTAAATTTATATTCTGAAGTGCTTATGTAGGGAAAATTGGTCTAATATGGATACTTTATTTTATGAATAATTTATGAATAAGTTTTATGAATAAATATTTAATATTTACTAATATTTTTGATAGTTTCAAATTTGTTATTTTGTACCGAAATCTTGGGTTTTCCTTATTTTTTTACATATATTTTTATACATAGCTAAAAGTTCTTTAAAAAATAAGTAAGTCGTACAAAAAGGTACTTTTAAATTATGAGTTCAAGTCTATATTATGGCACTTGTTACAATGAAACAAATGCGTATCTTCATATTTAAAGAGAAGCAAAATAATAAAGCCCGTAATTCTTTACGGTATGCATCGATTTCTCTAAATGTGAAACTACATATCATATACAATCCCTTATTGGGAAGTATTAAAACCTGCTACCGTCTAACACCGAGTTCTGACCGATCATATGAGAACCTCTCCTAATAATCGTTGTAATACCAATAGTTTTTTTTTTACGTCAAAGCTTTAATAAAATATCCTATTGTATCTGTTTCCTAATTTAATCGTGTCACTCACAATGCATTATTCAACCAAAGAACGGCTATTATACATTTAATAACACAATCTATATTGCCCCAAAAATCCCTCCCTCCCGAACCTAAAAAGCACGACATACACAACCATATATATTATATTCCCTCCCATTCCATTTATCTCGACACACGTACGCACACCAAACGCCCCGCACACATTGTATCCGCGTAGCAGGCACATATCCTCGTGCACATAGCGCACGCCTGCGCGCCTTTGATCGATCGATGACCTCGTGCACATAACGCGGGTACACAATACACGCAATGCCATACAGACCACGAAGCTCTCTCTCTCACTCTCTATATCTCTCGGAAATTCCTCCTGTCGTGCACGCGTGACACGCGCGGTATATAATACACGCGGGTACGTTCATATATTTTTTTGCGCATATATAGGCAGGCTCCATGACGGATATGAGCGACGGCTGTCTATTTCTGGTGCGCGGAGAGCGATAAAAATTCGACGTCGCTCTGCTGCTCGATCTATTTTCTGTATATATGTACGGTAAAAAAAGCCGCAGCCGCGGCAGCCAGCGCGTGCTGTTTGAATATGAAATTAGAATACGCGCCGCGAGTAAATACGACTCGGGCTTAGATAATCTTCAGGAAATTTTGGTGCGAGCACCGAGGCTCTCGCGCTATTTTTGCCACTCGCCGCGTGACGAGATTCGCACGGGGTGCGCGCGCGTGTGTGCGAGTATGTCTACGTGACAGCTGAAAGTATTTCCCAACGAGCTGACTCTCGACATATTGATACGAGGAAATGATTCGAGAATTTCAATTTGGTTCAGGCTTGCGTATATTGGATGATGTTTTTATAAGAATGTGGGGCAGGTATTTTTTGCGAATGCAAAGAAAATGTATATATTTTTGTACGTGCTGTTTGTTAAATATAGTGACATTCACTGAACATTTAATCTATGAATTTATTGTTTATTATTTACTTGTAAAATCAAGTATCCAATTTTTGTTTCCAATATGCCACTCCGCTGATTTGGACGTAATCTGACTTTTTAGTCTAATCATTTTGAAACTTTGGTATCTTATATTTATAGTAAAAAGGGAAGATTACCTACATATAAAATTTGAGACCATTTCATTTGACGTTTATTTTGTATGCAATATAGAGGAGACTGGGGTATAATGGGCCACTAAGATGCAATAACCCATATAAATTATAAAAAACATAATTAAAAAAAAATAAAATAGTATTCAGTTACTATCCGATCGAAGAATGTTATCCAATATTGAGATCAGTGTTAAATGTTTCTTTCCAATAGTAAAATGCACTCATAAATTACATATAAAATAGCGATTTAAGAAATAGTTGGGGTAGTATTACCCCCCCCCCCTCCCATTGGGGTATAATGGGCCAGCGTAATTTAAAATTATACGCTCTTGTTATTAAGTTATGGGTACCAAACTACCGTAAGAGGGAAGTATAATGTTTGTTTATACTTGTCAATCGCGATATTAGATCGAGATACGTTGCAACAACTCATAAATAAAGAGAAACTTTACAGCCTCTATACATGAAATTTTTTGTCATTATTACGGCTCTAAAATGACTTAAAATTCCTGTATTATATCTGCTACTATTTCAATTCTTCAAATTATGTTTTTTTATGAATAAATATGTCACCCACTTTCTTTTTGAGTTTTCAACGATATGTCTACTCTTCTACAATAAAAAAAAAGTTTATATGTACTAAAAATGGTGGCCCATTATACCTCAATAAAAGTGGCCCGATATACCTCATTGGCAATATATAACGTTTCGAATCATAACTTCTTGTAATCTTAATGAAATAAAAAGTTACAAAAAGCAAAATGAAGCTTGAAACATATCCTAAAAAGGAGCATTATCTGATTTTTTAAATCAATTAAAAACATACATGGTTGACGATTTCAAAAGTTTTTGTCCTTTCTATATGACCTGATTTTTCCATTTAACTTCACTGCATTGTAAAAATTTATTTTTTCGGAGAATTATATCCATACAAAAAGAATTAACTCACTCTATGACCACAAGTAGATTAAGACGCGAAACAAATAAATTCGTCCCTCTTTTACAGCAAATATGGCAAGTGGCTCATTATATCCCGTGGCCCGTTATACCCCAGTCTCCCCTCTATATACACAGTCTCAGGTCATAACATTTGTTTGTTAGAAAAACGCTGCCAACTGCTTTGGCACTATGCTTTCTCAAAAAGAATCAAAAAGAAAAATAGTTAAAATTATTATAGATACATATAAAATATTATATTCGCCCACAATGAAGGAAACTAATATTCCGCCGTTTCTTCTTTCAATTCACGAAATACAATACGTATTAAAAAAATCGTTAAACTGATTATTGTGACAATGAAAGTTATTTTCCTAACTAATTTCATCTAATAATTTATTCCCTATTGAAAATAGATATTTTTCAATAAACATATTATCATACAGCAAGGTGTCTTTGGTCAGCGAGATATCATTTATTCTAAATCAATTTCTATCGTATGTACAAGGTGCTATGAATTTATTAATATTTGCACCCATTATTATATGAAAAAACAGTAAACAACAGTTTGTAGATATGATAAATGGTCATTTTAGAATAGTATTTTTTTTTAATAGTAACAACTTTATAAAGTAAAATATGTTTTCTTTGTGTACAATCAAGACTTTTCACTACTTAAGAAGACTAAAACAGGATATCTTCCTTTAGATATACGATGCCACATTCACTTGCCGTAAATTATCTTAAGTAGTTTTCATCCAATTGTTTTAAAAGTTCTCACACGGATTCTACACATATACGATTTCCCACACTATCAAAATTATAAATATTGATAATATTATTCCCTAAAAATTGACAGGAATATACCTGTATATGAACCAAGTATTCAGTAACAATTACACTGACTTTTGTCGTATAGTTTTCGAGTAATAAATGTGGAAAAAAAATAATTATGACACAGTATAGTAACTGCAAAACGACTCATAAAATAATTCCGGTCCTAAATTGAAGGATTTTATGAGTATTGCATTGTGTACAAAAATCGCTTCCCAAAAGCCATTCCTGCATTGAATAAATTTCAAAAAACCGAAATTTGAAAACTTAAATTTTGAAAAATGAACATAAAATAAATTTATTTGACCATTCTCGCTGAAACTTCTAGCGCACACAGTATATTGATAGCAAATATCTGTGAAAAGTTTGGGGAAGTTATACCGCAGATTGAACGAATGGTGATATGCCACACTAACACACATACATACACGCACGCACGCATGCACACACAGCGAGTAAAAAATGTAAAAGATGTTTTCTTTACAGCGATAAATTGAGTAAAGTTTTATATAATGTTCTGAAATTTGCAATGATAATTTCTTAAGTATTCAAATAGAGGACTATTATTTTTAACCAATTTGATTTATAAACTTCCGAGATATTTGAGATTATATAATTTTTCTAAGTTCTAAATTACCTCATTTAGACTTCTAATTCTTTAAGTTGACTCGTTTTCCTCATTTGTACAATATATCTCAAATATGTTATATTTTACAGCAGGCGTTTAAACAAAGGAGGATACCCATAGTTGACCTATGCCATTTCCAGATAAAAAATTGATAGAGGATCTATAAAACTTATATAAACATAAAATATTTATAAAACCTCAAGCATTTAAAAAAAATTTCCCATCTATATGATGTGATAAACTTGAAAATTAATTATTTCTCTTAATTTTGACTACTTAATGTCTGATAAAATCTTGACTTTTTCACTTATTTTATCGAATTTGACCATCTTTTCTTAAACTTTCCTTTTCCTTCCTAGGATTAAATTTTTTTAATGTCAATATTTTGACAACCTTTAAACAATAGTCAGTTTTGTTCGTCCCCTGGGTCCCCTGACTTCCTACATATCCGTGGGCATCCTCCTAAGAAAATTTTCTGATAAAAGTTACTGTAAATAGATAACTATCACCCTGATTATGGTACAAATTGCCATGATTCACGATAATAATGTATATAATTTATGGTAGAAATGACCCTACTGAACGGTAAAAATGATGATGAATAACATTAATTTTTACCATTCATCAGGATAATTTTTTAAGTGTTTTTATAAGAGCATTTTTTTTTTTTTTTAATTTTTTTTTAAATGGCATTTCGAACTCGAAAGTTCATCGCCTCATATACGCAAGCCTTCCACGTTTCCCTATTTTGTGCCAACCCCATCCATTTCGCGCCTTCCCGCCCAATTTCAGTTATGTCTGATTTTACGTTATCCTCCCATCTGCGTCTAGGTCTACCAAGAGGTCGCGTTGCTTTCGGTTTTCCTTTCATTATGCGCGCTGCTGTACGATCATCGCCCATTCTTGCCACGTGCCCTGCCCATCTTAGTCTCCGTGATTTTATTATTCTGTTAATATTTGGTGACGCGAACAAATTATGTAGCTCGTCATTGTGCAGTTTCCTCCACTCCCCAGTTTCCTCATCTTTCTTTGGCCCGTATATTTTCCGCAGAACCTTATTTTCAAATACCCTAAAACGATTTTCTTCCGCTTTAGTGAGCGCCCAGGTTTCGCACCCATACAAGATTACCGGCATTATTATAGTCCTATATATCCTTATTTTGACATTTTTCGACAGTAGCTTTGACTTAAGTAATCTGTTCACAGCGTAGAAGCAGGCATTACCCGAATGAAGTCTCTTATTAATCTCGGCTTTAATTTCGTTTCGATCATTTATAGTTGTACCTAAATATCTGAATTCGCTAACCTTTTCAAAAGTGAAATTTCCGACTCTGAGATCCCCCTCTGCTTCGCGAATGCCCAGTTTCTCCATGATCATATATTTCGTTTTCGATTCGCTCACTTCTAACCCCGTGTTTTTAGCCGCATTTATAAGGATTTCCGCATTTCTCGCCACCGTTTCACCATTATCTCCCACTATATCCAAGTCATCCGCATAGCCTAAAATTTGCGTTGTTCCGTTGAGTGTTGCGCCTAGCTCGCTAGCCTGCATTTTTCTAACAACATGCTCTAGCGTCAGGTTAAAGAGTACCGTTGAAAGCCCGTCACCTTGCTTCAAACCGTCGCGTATCATGAACGATTCGGATACATTACCGCCTACTCGGACCTTTCCAGTGCTTCCGTTCAGACATATTTGAATTAATTTTACGAGTTTTTTTGGTACGCCAAGGAGCACTAGGATTTCATACATTTTGCTTCGTTTGACAGAGTCGTACGCTTTCTTAAAGTCCACAAATAGCTGGTGTATAGTTTCGCAATATTCCCACTTTTTCTCTAATAATTGTCTTATGGTAAACATTTGATCGCTCGTTGACCTGTTGCGTCGGAATCCACACTGATAATCTCCTATTATATCTTCCGCGAATGGTGTGAGTCTGGCCTGTATTACGTTTGACAGAACTTTGTAGCAGGTAGCTAAAAGTGAGATTCCCCGGTAGTTATTGCAGTCTGTTTTATCTCCCGTTTTGAAGATCGGTATGATGATGGATTCTTTCCAATTTTCTGGTATTGTTTCATTTCTCCAAATAGCACATACTAGATAAAAAATTTTAGATGTAAGCGCGGTGCCTCCATATTTAAGTAGTTCAGCTGGTATAGAATCGTTTCCTGCGGCCTTATTGTTTTTTAGCTTTTTGATCGCGGCCTCTACTTCTTTGTAGGTCGTTTCGTCCATATGGAGTTCAGCAGTGTGGATTTCGTCTCCCATTTCCTCGGAGTTTTCATGCACGTTTAATAACTTATCGAAATAATCTTTCCATAATTTCAATAGTTCATTTTCGCTTGTCACGAGGTTCCCGTCCTTATCCTTCATTAACTGCGATCTACTCTGAAAACCCTTCCTAATAGCGTTTATTCCTTTGTACATCTCGCGCGGGTTATTTTCCCTACTATTAGTTTCTATTTTTCTAATTTCATTTTTCTGATACTCGCGCTTCTTGTTTCTGTAAATCACACGTACTTGCTTTCTTATTTCATGGTATTCTTCTACGGCCCTATCGCTTTCATTGTGTACACTATCTAATTTAGCCTTCTTGCGCCTTTCAAACCAGAGTTCGCACTCTTCGTCAAACCATGGTTTGCTCTTCGGCCTTTTTTTCTTACCCAGTACTTTGTTCGCGGCCCCTTTTATAGTTTTTTCGATAGCCCCCCACAACCTGTTCGGATCGTCATCTACTCCCGTCTGTTCATCCGTTTCCTCGAGCGCCTGAAATCGGTTGCTAACTTCTACTTGGTACTTGATTCGCTCTATCCCGCTTCGTAGTTTTCCAATATCAAAGGTTTCTACTTTGTTCGCTCGCTTACTATTTTGACCGGCTACTAATCTGGCTCTTAATTTGGCCACTACGAGATAATGATCTGAGTCGCAATCCGCCCCCCTATAGGTCCTTACGTCGAGTACATTCGTGTGGCGCCTCTTATCAATAAGAAAATGATCGATTTGATTGTGCGTGGCCCCATCCGGCGATGTCCACGTTGCCTTGTGTATATCCTTGTGCTTGAAGCACGTGGTCTTGACTATAAGATCTTTTGCGGCTGCGAAATTTATGACCATAATACCGTTATCATTGCTGGTTTCGTGCAGACTTTCTTTGCCTATGGTGGGCCTAAACATTTCCTCTCTCCCTATTTTAGCATTGAAATCCCCCACTACTATTTTGGTGTCGTAAGACGCGAATTGGTCGATTAATTGCTCTAAAGTTTCATAATAAAGATTTTTGACTTGTTCCTCTTTGTCCTCCGTGGGACAGTGGACGTTAATAACCACGTAATTATACCACGCTCCGTCGATGATGATATACGAGAGTCGGTCATTCACGAAATTGCAACTTTTCACGGAATGTATGATGCTTTTGTTAACAAGAAATCCGGTGCCTAGAGAATGCCCGCTCGCGCCCCCATATAAAAAGGTGAAGTTACCGGATCCTAGCATCGCGTTATCTTTCCATCGGGTTTCTTGTATTGCTACCAAATCTAAATTGTACCTCTCAGTTTCAGTTATGATTTCCCGGAACGCGCCTGCTCTGTGTAGACTGCGTACATTCCAGGTTCCCACCCTTAAGTTTCTTTTCGTTTTGGTTTGGTTTTGTTTTCTTTGAGCCATAATAGTAAGTTAAA
This sequence comes from Gastracanthus pulcherrimus, assembly GCA_949152435.1. Classification (NCBI taxonomy): domain Eukaryota; kingdom Metazoa; phylum Arthropoda; class Insecta; order Hymenoptera; family Pteromalidae; genus Gastracanthus; species Gastracanthus pulcherrimus. The sequence continues at coordinate 27,821,169 of OX424573.1, read as the reverse complement.
CCCGCGCGTTTTGGATCCTGTTCCGATCGCAGGTGAGTCCATCCGTCTAGGGGTGATAACCCTCATACCTCCCTAGAACTAAGTATGAGAGCTTTCCGACTTTGGCGAGGACATAGTCAACTCGTCGTCAGACACACTCGGTTTCATTCTCATATCCTAACGCCCCCCTGCAAGGCAGCGCGCCTTCGCTGGCTTCGTTGCCATGTAAGACCAGGTGGCGAATCATTCTACACATCCCCTCTCAGGGCAGTTGTCATCGCTCCCGCATCCTCCACGACAGCAGGATTTTTGGCCCATTTTTTGTTTGAAATGTGTGGTAAAAGAGATAGATTACAGAGTAAGGTAGAAGAAGAAAGTAAGATAGGAGATTTTGTATAGTGTTTGTAGTTGTTGCGGTGCTTGCGTAGTGTTTCTAGATGAATGCGTTCGCCAGTGCGGGCTCATCACACCCACGCCTGGGCCTATCGGCTGTCCGCGACTGCTTATTCGCTTTATTCGCAGCTAACCTCTTTCTCAGGGGTCGTTCCTCTATCCGCAACCTGAGGACGCGCTGTGTAGTGGTGATAGGCACCCACCCGTCCGCTCTGGACGACTACGCCCAGGACCCGCTTAGGGTAACGGCGTTGCAACAGTTTATAAGAGCATTATATTTTAAAAATTAATATAGCATTACTTTTTAACTATCCAAAGAATATTAACTGTATAAATTTTTGGATTACATGCTGTATTGTAATAAAAATCTGTAATTTACTTTTTACCCCGAAAATAGAGGTTTTTACAAGACATATACTTCTGTTTAAACTCGATCAAATTAAATATTTTAAAATGGAAAATAAAGTTGAAATATAAGCTAAAAATACAGCGTAGACTGTAAAAAAGCAGATGTAAAAATCACGTGGTAATGTAAAATGACGCAAAGCGTGTAAAAAATATACGTTACTGAATATATGAAAAGTTATTACTTCAGTAATATCATTTTCAATGCATAGTGTAATTGTACACAACCAATCGCTACATATTTTTTAAGAAAGGGCACTCAATTGATAATTCAATTTTCAGTGTAGTAAAATTCAACTTTTGTGTGTAAAATTACAGCCTCGACATGAATTATACTAGAAATTGGAATATCTGGAAAATATCTTAAACTCGTGCAATAATCGGTTATTTGGGCATTCTTACAGTTAATTAATTAGAGGTTTACCAATAAATTAAGTTTAAAGTCTAATAGAAAAGAAAACGAGTGCTTACGAGCACTAGATTCAATTATTTTAGCTTCTGTATTTTCAACCTAACCTCAAAATCTGAAGCTGGAAATCGGGAATATTAAATTACATACGAGCATTAAAAATTATATTACTGAGTAGTGTAAAAATCATCTTCCCAGTAGGGGTCGCTTTATTTTCAGAACTCAGCAGTTGAATTTTACATTTGGGTTTTTACAGTGTATTCTGATTTTGACAATAAATAAAACATTTGGAAAAAGATGATTTCTTGAATTGCATATCTTAGAAAATAACCCAAAAATTTGCTTCATTAACTTCGTTATTCCATGTCTCATTTTACCCCTATCTACCCTATATCCCACAGTTACTGTACTTTTCACAGTAATTTTCATCAGAACATTCTCTCTGTATAGCTATATTTAAATTGAAATCTCTTTTAAGAAGCATACAGGCCAATAAAATTTGTATAATATTTTACATTTAAAAAATCGGTTAAAAACCGATTTAAAGTTTCCATTTTGCTCCGAATATATAAATTGTTTCGCATAAAAATCTTCATTATAAACAATCGCATTAAAAGTAAATTAAATTTCTCTTTATAAAAAAAACATTAGAGCTCCCCCATAAGAGCACAATTCATGAATAGCAGCAGTCGTGCAGTACAAGTGAGTCGCTGCACTAGCGCTGCATAAAATTTAATTTCCTCGACAAAAGATTGCTCGCCCCCTTCTGCAGTCGAGTGCACAAAGGTATAAAAAGACGCTGGGTCTAAAACAAAACGAGGAAGAATTCCAGCGGCGCGGAGCCCGAGCGCAGGGCTTACAGCGGGGGAATCCCAGCTCGTATTGGCACATGACGCAACACATGTGGAACGGTGCAGCAGCAGAAACAGTATATAGCTGCAGCAGCAGTAGCAGCAGCAGACGACGAAAGCGACGACCCCCCACGAACCCTCGGCGCGCTTTCGCGCCCACACCTTAGCCTCCGGAGATGCATTTGCGGCCCCGAACTCTTTTACCCGTGACTTAACGATGCACAACATGTACAGTCCCGGTTAAAAATACTGGCCCGGGAGGAATCTTTTTGGTGCTTTATACGCGTTAATATAAAATAATTAAATGATATATCCATTGATATATAAATACACACACCATCGAAATGAGTGAAGATGATTACTATAAACTAATTTTAAAAACAAATTTTTATTTTAGGTAGCCAATGAAATATACCCTAGTAGAAAATTATCTAGATTTATTGAGCTGTGAGCCCCGGTTATAAGTCGAGAACCTAGACAAAACTAAATGATTTTTGTCCAGGACATTATTAACCAAATAAAGAAGATTATTTACTTCAAAATTTGGGGTTTTCGAGAATATCAATACGGAAGTTTTCAAATTGTTCGTAAATCTTAATTTTATACGGTAATAAAAGTTCTCCACTAGTTTCGTGGTCATGCTATGCGAGTCAGTACGCAGAATGTATTTCGTAATTCTCGCTTGAGTGAAATATCATCATTCTGTCACGTATTTTAGTACGAGTATTTATTCGTCATAGTTTGAATAAAATACGCAAGTTTGTTTACGTTTCTATTAATACTGTATAGTATCATCCGAGGAAAAAATCGACTCTTTTCTCGAGTTACATATAGTACTTTATGCCCATCTCAACTATGACCACTTTTTGACTTGAAAGCGGGACTAATGGACTGACGTAGAATGTTTGAAAATGTGGTCGGTGCGCGGTGTCGACGGCGCTGCTCTACTCTCTAAGTAATAGTTTTTCGTATTAAATATTGAATACTCTAATCAATTTTGTATAAAATGTTTATGTTTTAATTTTATTGGGTAAAACATAACTTATATTGTTAAAAGACAAGCGAAAATCAGGGTTATTGGAAGAACTTGATGAAATAAAGGAATTTGGACCAGTTTCTAGTGAAGTAAATTTTTCCCTCTAATCCTTTTTGCGGAGAAAAAGTGTTACTTTGTTAAATATGGCTATTTTCATTGAGATGGGCATAAAAGTATTTAAGTTAAATATTTTTTATTATTTTATTTTAATATTTCTTGATTTATTAATTTAAATGATTGATTTTTTCTCTTTCTTGGGATGCTTCACCCCAACACCCGCTTGCGAGGATAAGGGATCCTTCTCTTCCACAGTTTTACGTCCACCATGCAGGACTTGGTTGCGTACTTTGTGACGTAAATTCCAATTAAAATCTTATTATAATTTGAATTTTCGCGGTTAAAAGTACAAGCTCTACGAACGTAGTAGCTTTCGCGATAGCGTCCTTTAGTACAGTCTGTATTCTGATTGGTCAACGCCATTCCGGCTTTGCAATTCCGGTTTTGTGTAGGTCATGGGACAACGGGCTCATCCTCAAGCAGTCAGTCGATGCACGTACCCACTGTGACAATTACGCGCGTTGCTTTATTATCTCGCCCTCTCCGTTTGTACAAAGCTAGATTAATTGAAACCTAGTTTCTCTCGTACCATTTTATTTATTGAACTACACCTTATTCTGCGCTTTTCTCTGGTCACTATTAATCAGTTTGGTTGCGTACTTTGCACTTACTATAAAGAACAAAATACTAATTATGCCCATCTCAACGAAAATGGCCACTTTTTTTCCTGAAAAACGAGATCAAAGTAACAAACACTTATTCCCCGCCAAAAGGATTAGGGGGAAAATTTACTTTATTCCCGTATTTGCAGGAAAAAAGTAATTTTTTCCCGATAATGCGGGAAAAAAGTTACTTAACTAGAAACTAGTCAAACTTCATTTATTTCATAAAGTTCTACCAATAACTCTGATTTTAGATTGTCTTTTAACAATATAAGTTACGTTTTACCGAATAAAATTAAAACATAGACATTTTATACAAAATTTATTAGAATATTCAATATTTAATACGAAAAACTATTACTTTAAGAGTAGAGCAGGGCCGTCCACACCGCGCACCGACCACGTTTTCAAACATTCTACGTCAGTCCATTAGTCCCGCTTTCCAAGTCAAAAGTGTCCACAAAGAGATGAGCATAAAGTACTATATGTAACTCGAGATAAGAGTCGATTATTCCCTCGCTTCGCTTCACTTGCTCGGACAGTAAACTCACCCACGGGAAAAATATTCGACTTTGTGCCCTTGTTACATAATGTACTATTTGAAATATTCTGTCAAAAAAGTATATTATGCAACGAGTGCGTAAAATGCGATTTTATACACGAGTACCAATCGCCGCGCACAAGTCCGATCACACGAGTGTGTAAATCGTACGCACAAGTTGCATACGATATTTTTTGATACACTGTGCGTAAAAAGAATCAACTTAACCCTCCTGCGCAGAAGTTTATTTTCGTGGATATGGATTAGATCGGACGTAAGTCTTCAACAATATTTTCTGCAAACTTCCCCAATCTTCTAAATTAAATTAAACATAGAAAAATAATATTTGCGTTGAATATTGCGCTCCGGGAGTGAAATAACACAACAGAAGGTTGTGCGATCACACCGAAGTGTAAATTGCATGCGTGAGTTGTAAAACATAGCTTTTTATATGAGTACGTAAAATATAATTTTACATACTCGAAACAGTGTGTAAAATCGCATTTACGCACACGTGTATCAAAAAATAATGTTTGGAATAATTTTGGCGTAGAATTTATACCCTCGTGTGATTGCGCAATACTCTAAAATTCTATTTTACGCTCTTGTTACGAAAAGTACTATTGTTGTTTTCAATATTTATATGTAAAATAGTATTTTCAAATTTATTTCATTTTGAAATATCTTATTTTTTATTACAGTGAGACAATATAAGACAAATAGATTATGTGACAGAAACATACTTTTACTTGATTTGGTTAGAAAAAGCTCAGAAATTTTCAGTAAAACTTTTTATAGTGAAGATCTAACAGGGGTAACATTTTTATTAAAAGTATAATTTTAACTATAGAACTCGATTTTTGAATCACTTTTAATTTATGACACACAAAAACGATAATAATTTGTGGCTTATTTTGCAGGCGAGCAAACCTTTAATACTCCCAGCATGAGACTTAAAGTAATTAAACGTATTTATTTATTTTAAATATTGGTAAAATATATGATATATTTAAAAATCAAGTAACATATAATAAAAGTGTTTAAAACCCCTTATTTAATGTGATTGTATATATAATGGCCTTTATATATCAAATACGCCTAGTTTTTTTAGCTCGACTGTACCATCAAAACTGCATTGTGCATCTTTACAAAAAGATGAATTTCACGCACAGAAGTGCATCAGTCGCAACCCCGGCGCAGCGTCGCATCTAGTGCACCGATGCGTATTACACCCGAGTTACGTGCAGTCGAATGCAGTTTTCGGCTAAGTGGATTATATGAGGCTGCGTACTCGCGCAGGTTCGTTTTTTACGCTGCACTCAGCAGCACTTTTTTGCAATTCGATCAGGCGCCGAGCCCTTCGATCTCTGCACCCGCGCGTGGAGCCCTTTCTGTAATTTACTCGATATTTTCACGGATGCCCGCGTCTTTTTTTCCGGTCCTTTATATTCGCGAGCGAGTCGCTTTTTCGTGGGTCGCCCGACGCTTTTTTGCAATCTCAGTTTTTCTCATTCGGTGTCACGCACGTTTTCCCAAAAGCGAGCTCGTAATGTGATTTCGTTTACATTTCAAGATAAAAATGTGAAGTTTCAAGTTTGATTAATGTATACGTTTGATCTACTAATTGAATAACAATTAAAATCAACAATTACTACAAATTTTTACTTTATAAATGAGAAATACAAAATTAAATTTATAAATATTTTGCTGTATTAAATCAAAAGTTTTAAATTGGTTATAAATAAAAAAATACTTTTGTATAAACCTTTCCAAGTCGTATTGTACAATATAACATTATATGTATGCTACCATTATAATATAACGAGAATACAATTTTATGATAACGTATTATTTTCAATTAAAATTTTTAGATAAAAATGAGCAACACAATACAATACGATACGTAATGAAAGCATACTCTTTTCATCTTGCAATAAATTAATATACTTAAAATACAAACATCGAGAAATTAAATAGCAGAACCAAGCCAAATCTTTCTGGAAAAATTCTCATTGAATATATGTTTGTTGGCTTCGCGAAACATAAAACACACTGGCCCCTCGGACGATGGTGTTGTAAGGCTTCGGAAAAAAGTGGAAGAACATATGAATTGACCACGTCGGACCTTTTTTTTGTATTCCGACAAGAATGACGCGAATGAAATGAACACGTAGAAGGAGGGCGGCGTCCGTATTTCGCGGACTTCTTCCTTTTCTTTGTATTCAAGAAGGAATTTAATTGGCAAAATACCAGGCTTCTTTTCGGACCCTTTTGTTAAATTCTCATACGCTACGAAAATTGAATATGTTTTTACAATGAAATATAAGATGAAACGTTAAGTTATTTAATTCAAATAAATATGAATTATAACAAGAATAATTTAAATTCCCGCAAAGATTAGTGAATGGAAACTAAAACCGATTCTTATACTAACTTTACTTTCGTATGGTTTGATGAGAATATTAAAAATAATCACAATTCAAATATATACCCTGTTCTGAAATTTGATCGTTTTTCATACTCAGAAAACTAATTAATGACTAAAATAATTAGAAGGAAAGTATTTTATTATTCTAAACATTACCATAAATAACCTCGTTTATAATTTATATGACTAAAAGTATGGTAGCAATCAAGCGCTACGTAATTACGTATCATTGTTTAAAAACTTATGCACATTGGTAACCTTGGTTTCTATTTGACTTTCTGATAGATGATGACCAGAAATGCTACAACTTTTTAAACCTGCACCATAAAGGTTTAATTAATATTAAAAAAAAAAATTTATTTCTAAACGATAAATAATAGTTTCTGAATAATACTGTTAAATAATTCCCTCATGGATTCCTACGTGGGTCCCACCCTGGTAGAAGCCTTGTCGGGTTATTGGCTAGATTCTACCTAGATTTTCATGATCTCGCCAGATTCTGGGTAACGGTTCTGGGTTGAAATCCGCTAATGTTGACATGCATTTTATGAAATTCTAGGCAGGATCTGGTCAAAGCATAAAATAGTATATTGTGTACCTAGGGCGCAAAGCCCACTTTGCCCTTGGTGCACACCATATTTTTTGTAACGCATGTATTGATTTTTGCGATTTTCTAGCATACTAAGCAGAGCTAAATTGCTATATATATAATAGCAATTTTCCGAAAAATTTTAGCGGGCGCAAAAGTTACTTTTGCATTCGCTTATTACTTTTGCGCCCGCTTATTTACTTTTGCGCCCGCCGGTCTAAAACATTGTCCTTTAGACCCGCTAAATAGGTACAGAAAAACGCGAAAATCGTGCTTATGTTACAAAAATAATTTTAAAACTTCTTATCAATGTTAAGTAAATCAAATACGGTTGTAAGAATGGTCTATCAGATTATATAATAATATTATGCTATTGAAATTAGTTATTTTTTTATTTTAACTAATTTTAATAGTGCTTTTTAAATACGGTAACCTAACCTACAATAATCACTTTTTCGAAGCTTGGTTATAGACATCACTTGTAATAGCCTTAAGAAAGTAAATTGTATCGAAAAAGCAAGAAAGATTACTTTTGTATTGCCTCATATAATTATTTCGTTCATGAAACAAGTAACTAAATCGTGAATTTTATTTATTTAAAAAAATCTGTATTTAAAGTAAGAACTCGTTAATTACTTTACGTAAGAAAATACCTAAAATAACATACTCGTACATATAGAATCGCAGATACTTATAATAAAAAATACATTTTTCTTAAATATTGGAATAAACAATAAATTTCACTTTATTACATGCGATATCGTGGTCGCCACAGAATTCGCCAATCTTTTGACTTTGGCTACGTCCAGTGGTGCATAAAGTAAGAAAGAACAAGATAAATAGTATTCAAAATGCAATAAATAATTCTTGTACAGTAATTTTGTTTGTACTTGTAATTTTATAGAAACTGATAGGAACCCAAACAAAGTGAAAACGTAACCTCACATTTTAGAATGTAAACAATACAATTATGGAAACAAATTGCTTAAATAAAGAGAATAAGTTTATTAAAATAAGAAACTTTCCAGGATAATTCAATATAAGAATAAATCTGTTAAATTTGCTTCATATTATTTTAAGAAAAATCTATTCTTAACATAAGAAATCCTTGCTGTGTTGTACTTAACAAATAAATTATGCAATTTACTTATACAATTAAAAATTTTCTATTGTTATGTTTATGTTTATTCAATAATTTTACCAAATCCTTAATTATCATAATAATTTAAATTAATCCAACGTTTTAACCATCAAATCAATTTTGTTATGATTTAGTATACATATATATGCGCTTGGGTTTTTAACCAGAATTCATTTTGATTTCTAGCTAAATTCTAGGTAATGAATCTAGCTGAATTCTATTGTACCCACTAGAAGATATCGTCTATTTTCTACAAGGGCACGTCGGATCTTATTGTAAGATCCCATGTGGTTCCCATGTAGTTTTCTTCCGTAAGGTGGTTTCTATTCTAAACGTAAATTCAATTTCCACAAATGTATATTACCGTAATCGAGTACATCCACAGCATTTACGTATTTACAATTATACATTCGTAAATGAAAGTACAGTACGTGCGTAACAGAAAAAATCCTAAATCTGATTGGCCACCTAATTTTCGACTCACCCGAGAGTCAGTCGCGACTCCCCCCGAGAATTAAGACAAGTGAACGTCGGCATAAATACAGTAGCTGCAGCACCCTCATACATACGTGCACGCACGAATCGCAGAGGGAGCCAGGCAAAGTGGCCGATTTACCAACGTGCTCATCCTCTCCGCAGCTCGAGGAGAAAGAATCAGCAAGCGCGAGGGAGAGAGGAAAATATCCAGAGTCATCCGTCGCAATTGGCAGCGCGGCGCTTATTATTCGCGCCTCTGAATACGTGCCGAAGAATGAGGAGGGTGGCTAAAAGTCGCGAAACGCCCCCCCTCCCCCACCCAGGCGTGATGTGCTCTTATACGCACCGCGCTGCTTTTAATGAAGATCTATCGTTTTAGGAGCTGCGGAGCACTTGCGCTGGCTTGTATGTGCTTGTGCGATCGCTCGAGTGCGGGTTTTGTTCGTATTATAGTGCCGCTTTGCGGATTTAGCCATTCAGACCGAGAGGAACAGTAGTCCCGTTCGGGCTTTGTATACGCGACATGATTTGCAAAACAACGCGACTTTACTTCTTAATGGATGCATGTATGGGCGTGAAAGTATAGTGGCGTATTATTTAAATGAATTCTTCGTAATTGATTAGAGAAGTGAATATCCTTAGCAAACGGAAGTTTTGAATAAAATAATATTCAAGAGAATAATTTGAAAGAAATTTGATGTGTATAAAGCTGTTGTAAAATAAATAAAATAATTAATTTTATGACTTTATGGCTATATCTTCTCGTACAAACACATAAGAAAACGCATAAATATACTAAAAAATATTACTTATTACTCTTTGTCCATGTATTAAACTTGAATAAGTGGCCATGTTCTTTCTTAAATTATATGTGAGTGTCTCTAGAATGACGTTGAATGAAAGAAAATATTACATTTTTTATTTTTGTTGTATTAGATTTTATTATGTAGTCATCTTATAAAATTCTTCCGACAAATGCGTTTTTCAGAAGTCTACATAAGAGTATATCCTTATAAACACACGGCATAACTCAAGCCATTATTTAACAAAACAGTCAAGACAATTCCAATAAACACAAGTACCCCGTTAAAAAGTTTTTAATTCCCAATATATCTCGAGAGCCGGAATTCCGCGAGCAATAACAAAAGCAAATCTCGCGCGTCTCTCGCGCATCCTTCGGAAATAACAATTAACGATTTTAATCCTTGGCAGTGCAGCAGCAGCTGAAAGACCTGGGCCTCGCTCGTATATTCTCAGCCGAGCTCCTCTTCTCTCGTAAACACTAACTTTAACGGGCAAAGCGCTGCGCGCGGCCGCTCGAGATACTCGTTTGCCCGATGTACTATATATACCGAAATCGAGAGATGGCCTCTTGGCAATTAACGCACGGAATTACTATCGCGGAACATTAAGTATATCCGCTTATCCTTTAAAACAGCAGGAAGCAGGCGTGTTTTTCATTCTTACGACTGTTTAATCCTATGCGCAAGGTGCGCGAAACTCCTTCGGTACGAGGTTTTTGATTTATCGTGAGATTCGTAAATTATGTTACAAATTAAATTCTTTAATTGCATGCATTGAGATTTAATGTTTGTTAGCAATAATTTTTCGACTAGCTAGTTTGAGAAAAGATTAACAAAACGATCATCTTTTTTATATACTTTTTTGAATGTAAAAAACGTGAATATATATAGTTTCAAACAATTATTTTGTAATTTAAAAATACAAGATTTACTACAAGTTTTCAATGCAAAAAAAAATAAATTGAAAATACATTAAGAAAATTTATAAAGGCAAAAAATACAGCAAAATTAGAATATTTATATGATCGTAACATTAACGTATTAACAGTAATCTTTTATATTTGTTCAAAAATGTTTACTTTGAGCATGTTGGTCATTTTTATAGAAAATCGAATGCCTCCATCCAAATAACAGAAATATCAATTTTTTCCATACGATTTCTCTCAATACACATTGAAAAGAAAATCTTTGTTTCTCTTTTTCATTCTCCGAGATATATTTTTAATCTACCAAATGAAACACATAAAGCCAAAATCACATCCGTCAGATAGCGCTCTAATAAAAACGAATTTTTTCATACTACTCCGGAGTCATATACGAAAAGTGCACGGGAATTGAATAACGCTCTTTATTTAGGAACCCTTCTCATCGAGTTTTACGAGCAGAACCGCTGAGGCAGTACCGAAAAAAAAATAGGAATGAAAAAAAGAGCGTATATACATAAGCACGCTCCGGCGCGCGCATACACGCAGAAAGAGACGGCGAGATAAGAAGCGGCGCGATAAAGACGTGACACTCGATTTTCTAAATTAGGCACGCGTCGTAGCGGCAGAGGCGTCCGCGCTCTCTTTTACTGCGGATAAGCCAATAACCGCGACGAATCGCGAGAGCGAGTAGTGAGATAAAGAGGCGTAAAGGCCTCCCGGCGCGCGCGCGACCCTTTTCTCTGCCTTTTTAAGCTTTGTGTGTGTATGTGTATATGTATACAATACGTAAACTCGACTCGACTCGTATACAGTCTCGGTAAAACATGCGATGCGCAAAAAACAAAGTCGTTTTGAAGGCTTATATATAAGTAGCGTGCTCCAAAAAATGCGAGTGATAAAAACATCAACAGATGCGGGCGACTCGGTAATATAGGGAAATGAGTCATCTTCTGAACATTTGTACGTCAGTTATAGTTTTACAGCTTATTTTACAGTAAATTTTCATAAACATTTTATAATAAAATGAAGTTTTGTGATAGGACGTTTGTAGTTGCTAACAATAGAATTACTCTAAAATACATAATATTACATACATTTTTATAAACTTTTAAAAACATAAACGAAATATGTCACAAATCTTTAGGAATGGGTCTAATTGTTTTATCATCTTACAATTATTCAATGTTTGAAAAATATATAATTTTCCTGATATTTCTTGATTTTATTACCCCAGAACCAGACTATTATAATAACTCAAAATTCTATGTTTTTGTAAAACCAAGCAAGGAACGTAAAATTTTCATGAAATAACATTTTTTATACATGAATTGTATTTACTATATTATAGTTTCTTGCCTATCTAAACTACTTTTTGAAGTATATGAAATGGTTCTGTTATGTATTTTTTGTTACTTTGTCGCGAAGAATCAACCATTAAGGTGGCACATAAGACCCGCGCCAGATAAGACAGTAGCTCTTTTTGTCCATATTTTCTGAAATTGACCTACCTAGAGGCAGAGAAAAAGTAATTTCTCTCGCTCAAGACATTGCTTGTCGAAGTACCTGTATTGCAGCTGTACAGACAGTATCGCAAAACCGAGCTCCACATTGATGGATGCTTCGGAGCAATTTTATTGTAGACCTTGGATGATCAACTACGCCGGCACATAATAAGTATACCAATTCCTGGCGAACATTTGAGCACTGGACAAGTTCAGGAACTATCTACTGTAACTGATTGCGCAGCCTTCCAGCAGATGATTCCAGCAGTTTATTTATAAGATATAGAGCACCAAGCAGGGATATGCATAAGATACGTCGACGCTCTCATAGCTGCGCAGAATCGATATATCCGACCAAGGACGAGCTAGTCGGAAGACTATAGTTATAATCAGAGCTTCAGAGTTCGACAACAAGGTCGTAACAATTAACATTATATTACAGAGTGGATAAGGTCTACATCAGAAGCTAATAAAGAAAGCGCACAAAGTGGGGTACTTTGGCTTGATCAGAATTGTTTAAATATAGAATCGTTTGACGTGTACAATGTATACTGGATAGCTCGGAAAGGAGGCAAGGCGGAAGGACTGATTAATCTTATCTCAAAAGATGATACGCCTTTGCTTGCGATATGCATTAACCACATGGGGCCGATTTAGACAACGAAAAAGCCGTATATACCACTAGCACCTGCTAATCATGGATTTTCCTTAGAAAGTTTACGTGTACCGCGAAGATGTTGAAAAAACTAAAGATATGGCAACAGTACTTTAAAAATCCACATCATCTCCCGCGAATTTAACGAGTACTGCTAGGGCATAGGATATAATATCGAGTCAATAACGAGTATCACTTGAGGTAACAAACAGATTGAAGGGGTTAACCAAAATATCAGCCGAAGAGCGACAGAAATGGTACTAATATATTAGCAGAGTGCATTGTGTAATCAATGGATTGCTAAGATTGATTGAGATAAGCCCATTTGAGCTCATATTTGGGTCTAACCTACGGCATCAGACGACGCTCTACTACTGAAGATCATTACGGACGAAGCCCTGAAGCAATTCCAAGAGGCACGCGACAAGCTTCTAGTCGAAGTAAAACAATAAATAGTAAGAGCACAACAGGAGCACAAATAATAATGTAACGGTCACCGACAATAAGTCACGAAGTACCAGGTATGACTTACAATTTGTGACCATCAAACTAACACAGTAAGGCCCAGAATTAAAGTTGCCCATTCTGATCTTTGATCCTTACCATATAAGGTCAGAAGATGTGACGTCTATAACCGTAATGCAATTGTGGAGGTAGAGAATGAGAAAGGATAACGACAGAAACCAACTATGAAGCCATAGTGGGGCTTAAGAAATGATTCAAACGAGGACTTGGAGAGAAATCAGGACGACCATCACAAGGAAGAACTTCATTATATTATTAATCTTAAAGAGTAAATATTTCGATTTCGGCACTAAACCCTCTGAAATTTTCTGGGATTATAAATAACATTACTACTTACTTATAAATTATGTAATGCTTTGAAATGGGAGAAGGGATCTTTATTAGCATCACGGTGCTTAATAAATGCATAGAAAATCAGTGAAAATATATTACGTGGAGTGAGGAGGAGATATAAAAATCTCAAGAGCAGTCTTACGTACTTTGTGAATGACCTCATAGTAATCAAAATTCTTTTAATTAGCACAAAACTTGAAAAGATTAATCTTTAAAAATAAATATTTAAGTTTCAGTAATTATAGAATGTAGATTCTCTGAAAATTTAAGGTTTCGTAAAATAAAATTACTATTTGTATTTGCAATCAAACAAACAAATTTATAAACAAATTCAAAGAATTTATTTTTGATAGTATAATAGTACTGTATAACTAAATTAGTAATGCTTTTAGAACTACTAGTATAATTTAAAATTATATATTACTATTATAAAATACTACATACTAATACTGTATATTCTTAAAAGCGCAGGCGGATCGATTTCTCGGCACTTCGCGCTTGCACGCTTGCACATCTTTATCAGACCTGTTTAAGGTTCGACCCTTTTTTCGCGACGCTTAATCCATTTATCAGCGCGTCACGCGAACGTGCAGCTCCTCTTGTTTCACGCACGAGGTATATAAGAAGCGAGGGAAACTTTTTGTTTTGGGGTTCTCAAGGCCATAACCTCTTTTATGGTGTTTGCACTTGGGACTACTTAGCACGCTGTAAAACGAACTTATTAAGCGAATTAGCATAATTTATTCCTAATAAGCTACGAGCGAAAGTGACGTTTATATTAAACTCTTTCTCGTTTGTATCATAAATATACATTTAATTTGGATTATATTTATGAAGAAAAAGTTATATAAATAATTAAACAATTAAAATCAAATATATATATATATATATATATATATATATATATATATATATATATATATATATATATATATATATATATATATATATATATATATATATATATATATATATATATATATATATATATACATATATATATAGTGTCAGCGCATTAATATCTTTAGCGAGTATTTATATAGCAATATATTGCAAAACATTTACGAGAAAAGTGAATTCAAACCAGTTGATGAAACTAAATTAAAACAAATCCGAAATTTCAGTAAACGATACATTGAATGCGAGCTTGTATCGCCCTTTTACCTGGAAACCCAATTCATGAATACAGTGTACAGTAAACCTTTTGCGGTTTGAACTACCAACAGTAGACCGACTATTTCACCCCATTTCATACCTACAAATATAGAAATTCGATATCCGTTTACTGGCTAACCTACTATACTGACTATTATACAACAAACGGTCACAATTTATGAAATGAATACTATAATAATTGACTCGATACATTAATTACAGGTTAATAATAGTTAATTTTATTAGTCGAAAAAGTAAAATAATAAACGAATATTCAATTTAATTCAAACGTTTTTTATCAACAAATGTAGTTAATTTAAAATATTATTATTTTATGTTTATAAGTGAAATACTGACATTATTTAGAATCTAGATTGCTTGCGGTAGACTTGGCATTAAATATATAACCATCATATTAAATATGTATATATTGTTCGTAAATCTTAATTATACTACTACTATTAAACTACTACTACTACTACTACTACTACTACTACTACTACGACTACTAATATCAATAAAATTTTAGAGACAATTGATAAATATTTAAATAAATAGATTTAATTTAAAGAACAATTTTGGAAACCTCCATATATTTGTGGATATAATTTAAAATAAACTCGTCAATTTCAATAAGAGTTTAGTCCTCGATACACGTGCACAGAAACATACAGGCTCTGCAAGTCCGCGTAAATACATAAAAACGCATCGCATGCGCGCACTGAATGCGTCAAAACTAGTAAATCTCCTCCACCACGACTCGCTCTTCCCGAAGAAGTAAAACTAATTTTAGTGCCGCGCGCAGCGCGATAGAGAGCAATAGTAAAAACTGTCAATAAAATTTATCACAACGCAAGTTAAATTCGATAAAGGAAATTTCGCGTTCTGTGCGCAGTCACTCGATCGACTCTTCTCGTTCTCCACTCCCTTTTTTCCCTCTACCCCCTTCTCTGCACTTTTCGCGACAGTCGCGCGTGTGCGCGCGTTTTCTCTCTCAACCCTAAATTTCAATCCTGTGCAGAATCCGCTTCCGCCGTGCGCTGGTTGTAAAATCAGAACATCCGGGTGTCAAAGCTATGTCACCCGATCTCTCTACCCCATCCTCCGCGGCGACATCACTTTTAAATTCGATCAATGGGTGAAGCCGAGCGTAAAACACTTTTAGGGTTGAGAACTTTAAAGCCCGCTGCACGCGCGCGCGCGCGTGTGTGTGTGTGTGCGTTAAAAGCGTGAAAAAAAGAACGAAAGAAGAGATGAAGAAGGTACTGACGGGGGCCACTCGTGACTTTTTACGCGGCTTGTTGTGGGAAAGCGCGCGTGTACGCACGAGGGAGAGACGAGTGTCTAAAAGGGACAGAAAAAATTCATTTCGTCACCCTTTGAGCCCCGTGCTCCTCCCTCTCCTCCTTCCTGCGCACACGTTGCGTTAAACCGGGGCTATTTTTGTTTTCTGGGATTACTTGATGAAATGCGCGCCCGCGCGCGGTTCGGGTTTAACGTGTGCTATGAGGGAGAGAGATCGAGAAAGGATGGGGAGACACACTTCGCGAGTCGAATGCCCTTTTTGCAATTTCGGGCCAGCTTCATCGAGAATGTTCCGCTCGTTTAAATGATATTTGGTTGATAAAGCCAATAGATTGCCTGTATATTTTTATAACATTAAATCTTTTTGAAGATATATATATATATCAATTTGTCATCAGCGCAAGAAACAAACAAGTTCTACAAAATAGTTTGCACTCATTCTGTTAATTGCCAAATTCTAAATGGCTAATATTAATTTTCCAATTCTCGTTCCAGATACGTAAAGGGTCACCTAAAAAAGCTGACCTGTAAAAATCCTAAACTGGTGCAATTTAACAGAAAAATATTCCCTTGAAAAAATTTAAATTATTTTCAGATAGTAAAAAGATAGCAACAGGTTTTTTCGTTTAATAAAATGAGCAATTATATCGTTTATTTTGAGACATTCATAATGATTGTTAGATAACATCAATACAAAAATCTATTGTTTCCTCAAAGTGGAAGCTTTGTTTAAGTCAAAAATGAAAGTTTAAAAAAAAATATGTTAGTAACATGCGTGCGTGTGTGTATGTGTATGTGTGTGTGTGCCCGCGTATGTATGTATGTGTATATATTTGAGTGTATGTCTATGTGTCTGTGTATATACGCCAGATTCTCTGGATTTACACGGTAAGAAATAATGTTCTTGATTCATTTCCTTTGTTTTTTTGGGGTATGGTAAAAAGATCAATTTTCATTGATTGTTGTATTCGTTTTTATTCGGTTTTCGATTTTCTAGATTTCTGGTACGTTAGAAATAATATTATTATTTCAGTGCAAATGCATTTGAAAGAGCATAAAATTACCTATATTTTCCAATGCGAACTTATGGATAATCTTATTCCCTTCTTTACGTTATACAAGAAAACGACATCTTGTTTTCAATCAGTTATATATTTCTAAAGCATATGATGGAAAATCATTGAAGAAATTTTAGGTAATTAGTAATACCGAGAAAAATATTCAGTAAAATTATTGTCATTTTATTTGTCTATTCTTCAGAAAAAAATTATTTTGTAAAAAGAAATCGTTTTTCTAGGGCCCACGATAACTGGAGTAAACCCGCATGAATCCTGCTGAAAATTTACAAAAAAGTAGCTTTTTAGCATCTTTTAGCTGGGTTGTTTGCACAGATTATAAGGACTTTTGCCAGAATTATTTGTAGGAAGATTTTATCGTGCAGAACAGAGCAGGAAGGAAACCGACTCGAAAAATGTATTCATATCATTATATCATTTGTATATGTCATTAAAATACTGTATGAAATACCCATCAGTATATACGTTGTAAATATACGCCAACAGATCAGCAAAGGACCTTGCGTCCTTGGAATGCGTCGTTGCAGTTGTAATCATTGCACTTAATTGGCTCTACAAGTATACAGTCACTATCGTAAAAATAACAATCAACCAGATAATAATCTGAAAATCGTGATCGTTTTGTTGATTTAAACTGAGACCGATTATAAATTGTAGACAAATCCATGCTGCAAGATGAACTACGGAAAATATTTGTAAATAAAGCAACTAACACGTTAGCCCATTTTTCAAATACGATAACTTATGATTCTTCTTCTATACCTTATAATTTAAAACATGTCAAGCATCGTCATAATGCTGCTTTATTCTAAACAATAGAGATATTGATTATTGTGAATGTCAATAAAATAGCGTGGACATTTTCTCATAAATTTTTCATTTTGCAAATATTTAAATTTGTTATTCTATAAGTAATAGTTAATAAGCCATGTAAATTAATCTGTGTTACCATTCATCTTAATATCAGACCTAGTTCGAAGATTTCAATTAAAATCACTGATTACGAACTCGGGCTTAGAATTGTAAAATAATACTCGTAAATTATTTACTACTATTGTCAATTTTTCGATTTTGGTACCGGATACATAATCAGTAACTTTGAAAAGCTATAAATATTCTAAATGTTTTTGGAACACATAACTTTAAAGAAAAAAATGCCTAATGTAAAATAAAAATTTTCACTTAGATTGTATAAAGATACTAATATATAATAATTTTCTATGCTTAGTGAACATTACTGTTGTCTGGCTTTATTATAATAGTATTGATTGTTACAAATATCAATACAAACATTTTTTGAACTATATGTTTTTTCTCATAAATTATGTTTTTCAATAGTAAGAAATAAGTTTTGCTAAAAATATATTTTGAACAAAATAAAAAGAATATTTTTCTAAGAAAATAGTAAACTATTGGAAAGAATGATGAATAATAATGGTGGTATGAAAAGTACTTTAAAAATAAAAAATATGTAGATATTTTCGAGAATTTTTTTCTGGATTAAATAAATTATATGCCAAATTAAAACTTTTTTGAGTCTACACATTCAAAGAGTATGATAAAATTTTAAAAGTGATATTTTTCTTTTTTTATTTGTGTTATTTTGAAGTACTAATAAGGCATCTTGGAAGAAGGTGAGCAACTGGCGGAATTAATAATTCCTCGTTCATCTAATATAAGAAAATCATAAAAATAATCAACATAATAGGTACATATGAAGCATGTATCCACATATTTCGACGTTCACAGATCCTCCTATTTTGTTTACGTACGTAATTGGTGTTGTATTATCCACCCTTAATAGGATACTACATTTATTATTAAATATATAGTAAAATTTTGTAAAGTACAAAAAACAACTTACAATTTTAAATAATTTATATGGGTTTGTTTTCCGAATCATTCCACAATCCATGAATTACTTTATTATTGCATTCAACTCCCCATCATCCTGTATTACATGCAACGGTAAAAATAGGCATTAAATATTTTTGTAATCTAATTGCATTTTCCGCCTTTCCAACGTTATTTATCCACCAATTAAAATATGGTTACAATTCCTGGCTTAAATAAATTCATTTTTATTTCCATTTGATTTATTTAATTCAACGATTCTAACTTTCTCAAATACTTTCGTGTAAAGCCAACCATAACGCATTGCTGGGCAAGCTGCAATTAATTGTCCAATGAACTTTGCCTATTTTCCAATTGAACATTTTTTCGTTGATTTCTTTTCCATAGCAACATTGAGAATTTTTTCCTTTTTCTCCGTATGTAAAGAAATCAAGAATATTTTAGAATCAAATAAATAAACAAGAAACTTACATTATTTTAGTGGTTATAATTAAGATTTTTCTACATTGAGTACAAAATCCAAATATTTTAAATATTCTATGGTAAATTGTAAAATTTTTAAAGATTCCGCCCAGCTTTTTCCCAAAATAATTAAATCATCTAAATATACTAGTACTCGAATGTTATTTTTACGTAGAATCTGTAATAAAGGACTTACTAATTCTGTGAATATAAAGGAAGCAGTGTAAAAACGAAAGGGTAAAATATATGATCAATTGTGATATTTTATCATTATTTAATAAAGTATTGAAAGCCACCTGCTAATACACTTAGTGTGTTCAACAATTGTTTCTCGAGCGTATTTGGCGGTAGACTGGTTTCGGCCCGCTCTGACGAGTGGCCGTGTACGATCTCCGTAGCAGGCCCGACGAGTTTAAATTCGTCGTTGAACGTCGGTCTCAACGATCTGAAATTTCTCGACGTTTAAAATTTACGTAACTTCTAAAAGTTAGAAAATTTTTATTTTTTTACTTCTTTGCTGCATTTTTTACAGTATTAATTTTCTCGCTAAATTTTTTTCCATATAGTAAGGCATCAGCAATGCATGAATATGTAGTTGGTCAGAGAGTTTTATGAAAGCCTGGGTTGATAAATGTGTCTCGCTTTTATGATACAGTAATACAATAGGGAAGAGACATGATTTTTCCATTATTTGTTTCATTCAATTTTAAGTAAAATTGTACAACAAAGAGCGGTGTTGGTTCAGTGGTTAGCGTGGTAGCCACAGCAACAACACTGTTCCAGGGGTTGAGGGTTCGATTCCCGGTGAATGCACTCGGATTTTTCCTGAGTTGTTTTCAACGGTGTTTTGAGGCGGGGTTTCCCCCGGAATTTTTCTTCAGTGTAATTCCGGGTTTTCCCTTGCCCATAGGCATAAGCCTGGGTGGAATTGCGAAACAGTGTGTAGGAAATCAGGTGTCGGTAAGGTAGAAAAATAGGTAGCCAATCCGCTGCGGCAGGGAGCGCCGACTTTACCGGCGAGGAGCTGGTCCCTGAAATATGGGGCTTTCTCCGAGGGGGCTACACTGGGAGGCTGACCCCGATGCCCACTTGGGGACAGAGAGTGTCGGCTTAACTGGCAAGGTGTGGCCTGAAAAGGATCTTCACCGGAGACGCTTCCCACTGAAGGATATATAGGAAAGGATATTGGAAGGGATATAGGAAAGGGATATAGGAAGGGATATAGAAAAGGGATATAGGAAGGGATATAGGAAAGGGATATAGCATCGGGTACTACTTCCACACAGAGGTGGTGGAAGGCCCCCGCCTACTTGGCCTACTAGGCTGTTAGCGGTAATGAGAAAAAAAAGTAAAATTGTACACAAAAGTGAAAGAAATACATTTTTTAAGTCAGCATTTGGTGCATAGCAATATTTTAAAAATATATAATTTCAAAATTAGAATTTTAAGTGCGCCCAAACAAATCAATCTTGCGTATTGTTGTAGTTTGCAGGATTTGGCTGGTGATACAGTGGCACAATTAATAAGCACTTAATTTCATGGTGCAATAACAATTATATATTAACAAAAAAGCAGTAATGAATAAATGATAACAAGCAGTGTGTAGCGAAACGATTTGTACGGTGGTCATAACGTCTCTGCCGTAAGCAGCGTGCGAGAGACCCAACGGTTCCCGAAGCGCGGAAATCAGTGTAATGTGAATGTCTAGTGTATGTGTAAGTATAAGTGCGTGATGTGTGATTAGCAGTACAGAGCAGTGGAGCGCGAATCTATATATTTATAGGTATAGAGAGCGGAGAGGGGATAAAATTCTATGTGCATGTGAACAGGTGTGCGTAACAATAAGTGAGAACGGCTGGAAAGTGTGCGAAAAAGTGTGTATAAAATATGTGTGTATAATATAAGTCCAGTGAAAATCAAAAAGATTTTGATCGTAGATTTCTTGCGTACTACCCGGTAACGTTTCACCAACCAAAGCTCATTTTTCACGCTTTTTGATGAAGATTTGAAATCAAGAAGAATTTTTAAGATTTATCGATTCGTTTTTTATTTAAACGTTTTTTCATCTTTATGATATTCATCTTATAGAAAAAGAAATCAATCAGTTTTTTCTTGAGTCTTATACGATATTGTTTGGCCATTCAAAGTTCTTTTTTATTTTTTGATAATGTTTGAAATAACAAGTTTGATGTAACACGTGAAAAAAGTACAAAATATATTTTGGAAGAAAATGACGAATTTTTAAATACATTTTGTCAAAATCGTGAATTGATTTTTTCTATTGCAAAAGTTGTTTTACAAATTTTTGAATTCTTAAGTTTTATTTATACTAAAATCTTTATTATAAGTTGTAGAAGTTTTTTGGAAAGTTATAAATTTCAACTATTTATCGTTAAAAAGAATTGGCAATTTTTGTGTTAGCGTGATACTGCGCGTGCGGCGGGATCATGTTAATGTTCACGACGGCTAATCGCGCAGAGTCACGCTGACACAAAAATTGCCAATACTTTTTAACGATAAATAGTTGAAATTTATAACTTTCCAAAAAACTTCTACAATTTATAATAAAGATTTTAGTATAAATAAAACTTAATAATTCAAAAATTTGTAAAACAACTTTTGCAATAGAAAAAATCAATTCACGATTTTGATAAAATGTATTTAAAAATTCGTCATTTTCTTCCAAAATATTTTTTTGTACTTTTTTCACGTGTTGCATCTGATAGAACACCCTAAATATTATTATGTAAAAGTATCAATGATTAAAATTGATATTTGAAAAAGTTATGCCGAGTTGAAGTGAAAAATTTGAAATATTTTTTTAATTTGAAAAACAACGTTTATCACCTATTACTAAAAAACTAAAATAGCTAAAAATTTAGTTTTAGTACAAAAAGTTGCGCAATAGTATTCTCTTTATATATCAATTAAAAAAAATTGATTTGAAACGATGTTCAAAATTGACTAGTCGGACAACACTTATCCGGCGATATCACGCTATGCGCCCTTTTTATTTAATTTAAATATTTTTTCATAATCTATGCTATACTGTTGCAAAGGTTCAAAAAATGTTTTATTTATTTCAGACTATAAATTGAATTTAAACATAATCAACAATATTAACTTTCATTCAGTCATAGCTAAAATTTTTCTTGAATTATTTAAAACAGAGTTATCACAAAAATATGCATTTACTCCAATAACTTGTAAAAAGAAATTCATTTAATAGTTTCAAAATAAGAGAAGACTGTAGAGCATTTTATAGTTAATTGATATATTTTTTATGTTTTTTTTTCCAATTCAGTTTGTAAAGAATAATATTTAATTGAGTTAAAACTTGAATTCACAAGTTACAACATGTAAATATATACATATATATCGACATATTAAAAAACAATAGACTTGTTATTTTTTCTCACCACAGTATTAAATGGAATAAATCATTTCATATTGGAACAATATGTACAGTTTGAAGAAGCTGAATGCCAATGAATTGGCAGCTGTCTTTTATGTATGTTCACCGATTACTCAGGGACGGTTAGACCGATGTAAAAAAAATAAAATTATTATTATTATTTATTTATTATTTAAAATAATAATACCGACTACAAAAAAACGCTCTAAAAAGTAAAAAGTAATGTTACTATAAGACAGAGTTTCAGGCTGAAAATAATAGGCTTATGATCAAATGTTTATTACCCTCATTGAATAAAGTCAACTTTTAGTTATTTTAGTTCAAAATACAACTATTTGGAGTCGGCGCTAGAATGAACAATTGAGTTCTATCACATCTTATGATTGAATATAATTTATCATAACATAAATCATAATTTATGTAGGAAAAGTATTTTTCTAAAATAGTTGTATTTTGAATTAAAATGACCAAAGTGTTGACTTTATTCAACGAAGGTAATAAACATTTGATCTATTATTAGCCTATTATTTTCACTCTGGAACTCATTCTTACAAGACTATTATTTTTTACTTTTTAGAGCGTTTTTTTAGAGCCGGTTATTTTGTTTTTTTTTTTAATAATGTTTTGCCATTTTTTGACTAAATTTGTATGAAATTCTTGCCCTCTGTTATTTTTACCTCTGTTAATATTTAACTTACCTTACCCCATCGATCTCGTAAACCGTTTCCATCATCTGCCCGACCTTTACACGTCGCGTTGAATTAACTTTTTAATTTCATAAAGCGCCAAAAATCCAA
Organism: Gastracanthus pulcherrimus; assembly: GCA_949152435.1. NCBI lineage: Eukaryota > Metazoa > Arthropoda > Insecta > Hymenoptera > Pteromalidae > Gastracanthus > Gastracanthus pulcherrimus. Next base: position 27,797,393 of record OX424573.1, on the reverse strand, counting down.
TCACTCTCCGGGCGAATCTGTAAACTGGCACGCAGCGTTCCGTAATATAATCCAACGGCAGTCAGCCTCGCGCATTCAAAATCACCCCAAAATAAACAGAACAGCGCCGATAAAAAAATGCCGCTACCACCGGCATTCATCGATATAAAATAGGGAGACAATGCCTCGTTAATTTTAACCGGACACCGATGCACCGCTGCTCTCACTGAAAATGAGCAATAACAGAGGAACGACGAGATCGAAAAGCGCAAACATGCGGATGGACACAGGGAGAGAGATATACACGTGGATGAAAATGGCATCAAAAGTACAGGGCGCGAAACTGTTATTACATGGTGCACGGGTGCTGATCGAGCATTTTCGAATTTCGGATAACACCATCGGGGGTGTGAGCCGTCATGTATATACGAATCAGTTGACCACTCTGCTGTGGCATTGTGGTTCAACAATTGTATATAATGTACTACACTTCATTGGGTGTATTCATAAGTAAATGTTACAACAAAAATAAATTTTAATGACAAAAATGAATGCGTCGCGATGTAAATTGTGATTGACTAATCTGTTTTATGTAAGATTAAAACTTAAAACGATGTTCAGAGTTGTATTTCTAAATAATTTTTACTGAAATATTAATTAAGTAATCTTAATAGTTATTTTGAAATACTTTTCAAATCCTGGACTTAAAAGGGTTAATAGATAAATATGTTACGAAATCAGTAATAATTTTTATAATGAGTAATTAAATAATTAAAATAAATAATTTTTATAATAAGTTTATGAGAACAAGAAATATAGGGAGTGAATAGAATTCAGTAAAGACGTGAGAATTTGTGTAATATATTAACTCTGAACGTGTACGATATCTTTTATAACTTCCAACCTGATACAGAAACACTGAAAATATTCTAGATATATGTTCAAAGTTATTTGTAACTTTCGGTTTAACGTATGATATTTAATTGTTTAATTAATTTTGACATTTTGTAGTTTCGCTAATTATGTATTGTGTAAATGTGTATAATGTAAATGCGAGGCACGCAGGGGAGGAGGTAGAACCCTCCTAGTATACGTATCTGGGCAAATCCGCCAAACTTTTGACTTTTGAGAATTTTAAAATATTTTTTTTCTTGAGGCGCATGTTTGAATAAAATATTTTCTCTTTTCTTGGATAACGAATAACTGAAAATAACTTGCGTTACTCATTTCTAACCTACATTGAATCTTATGAGTATAAAAACGAATAATACAAAAATTCTTCATCTATTTAAATTTAACTTCTTCGGCCATAAATCTTTATATTATACCGATTTACGTGTAACTAAGCATACATGGGTTTTTTGGGTCGCTGAATACGAATATGAAGTCAGATTCCCAAAAGTCCAATATGGCGGACAAAAATATTTTCGTTTGCCATATTGGATAGCCAATTTTGTATTTTGGAAATATGACTTCAAATTCATAATCAGCGGCCCTAATCAACCATGTCTATGAATTTATACAAAAATATTTTATATAATTTTGGAATAATAACATTTTTCTTGAAGAAAATACTATTTTTAGAATTTTTTATTTGAATGCACTGCGTAGCTTGAAAAATTATTGAGCTCAACAAAAATCTCTATGTAGCCAAGTGTCCATTTAACGAATTTTTTGTATAATTATAATATTAAGGAGCACCGATTACGCGTGGTTAGAAAATATTAGAGGTCTTTACCAACTTGTGCCTACAAAAAATGTTATATTTTATACGAGTTACGTTTTAAATGTTAACATTTGATATCGTATAAAATTTGTAGTATAAATGGCACACTCATTTTCCGGGTTTTAATATACTTATTAGGGGAAAGCGGGGTATGAGCGTCACCCTAACTTTATGACGATATTTAAATATTAATTTTAATGATTTTAATATTTCTGAAAAAAAGGTTAATGTAAAGAAATTCATCAGCAAACAGATGCTACTTAGTTTAAAACAGGTACGTAAATACATTATCGCAAAACGAGAAAAGTTTATAGGCATCAAAATGACGCACTTTCCCCATAGGGGGGTAAGTGTGTCTTGTAGCTGTGGCACAAATGTAATGAACAATTGCGATAACCAATATACATGAAAGAAAAATATAAATAAAAAATAGAATATTTATAGAAAATTTCTTTTATTGATTGTTTGACAAGGGCATTAGAACAATTTTCTTATTATTACTAATAATTATTTTTTTTTTTTTATCACAGTTTGAAACGAAGTTTAGAAGTTTTTCTTAATCTAGGTTGATATCAATTAAAGTTTTTGGCAACATTAAAAGTAATAACTAAAGCCCATCAGTCCCACTAGCTCTGTCAGACGTTTTTTTTGTACTTCCGTACCATTTTTTTTACCAAACTATTACTTATTATTAACTTAACTATTTACATTAACTTTTGCAGTGCGCGGAATCTTAGGCAGCCATTTTAGGTTAGGATAATCAGCTGTTGGTCATCAGCTCCGTTTTGTGTAACGCTCGTGCCCTGCTTGTCTATGACGCTCGTGCCCCGCATCGATACTTTTTTATTATTAATATTTTTTACAAAATTCTCTTCGTAGAGCGATAAATAAAAAATGAATTTAAAGCTTATGAATCGAACTTTAAAATACACTCGACCCTAAAGATTTTGAATGTCTTATTTGTGTTGAATCTTTGACGGTAAAAATGTGATCGGACACGAACTTTAAGCTTCAAATTTTTATTAATTCTTATTAAATAACATTTAAGTTGTTCAATGAAAAAATTGGATAGGGAAAAAATATATAGTATTACGATTAAAATAAAAAAATTGGGTCACAGCATATAGTTATTTAAGTTTTATTTCGAGGGTGACCATTTTATTATGAAGTTCGTTGTGCCCCGCTCTCCCCTACACTAAGTAGAATAAAATATTTGTCTACAGATTATTAAAGTTGATCGTTGAAAAAGTTACAGAGAAGAGACTATCAAAATATAATTTTTCAGAAAACACAGTTACGCTATTAAACTTATTCAGTACTTGATTTTTTTAAGGTGATGCTAAAGCCACCTGTCATCGCCAATACGAGGATTCACTTTTCTCATTTCATTTTCATTTTGAGTAAATATCTCTATGGAAAGTTGTTATTCCAATCAAAAACAACAACTTTTCAGATGGATATTTTCTTAAAATTTAAAAATGAATGATAAAAGTGGATCCCCGTATTTATCAGTAACACGGGGTTTAACATCACCTTAAGAGGCACATACTCAAACCGAAGATTTTTCACTTCTATTGACCGATATTTAAGCATATATATGAGTCGGAGATCATTAAAGACTTCGTTGAAGGCTATATCATGCACATAATGAAAATAATCCTGCTGAGTGCGCAGCGAAAACTGTCGTTTTTGAAAGGTATTTCATTATTTAAACTTTTTTATATGAGCAGAACCCTACCCCAAAGATAGACAATATTTAACGTTTAAAGCCTTAAACTTAAGAGTAACATAAAAGTCAAAAGTTTGGCGGATTTGCCCATATATACACATAACAAACATTTTGGAAAGAACGTGAAAATGTTCATATTTACAAAGCTTTTTCTATCACGCGAGAATTCGTGATAAATATACTAACAACTTCGGATAATCGGATACTTTCTAGAATCAGAAGAGTCAATATTCTTGCAGACTCCACGGCATTGCTATACGAATTTCCAAAACTCCCCCCGACACGTTATACGATCGTTATACCCACTATTACCCTATGCACGCATTCACAGGCAGACAAAAATCAAGGGAAAAAATTCACCGAAACGATCGTCTATATAGTATCGAGGAGCATGTATACACCCACGCGCAGCAGCGGCAGCATCGAGACTGCAGAGAGCACAAGAGGCAAATCGGTTGCCGGGGCAACGATCCGTCCGCACAGTCGGCTGTAATTCATTTTAGGGCCTTGTCCCCGCGCCGAGCGATGCACTCGCCGTGTATATATGCAGCGGCGCGCGACTGAGAGGCGCATCTGCAGTGATCTGATTTTAAACCAATCAGCGGCGGTTTCGCGCTCAATTTACAATCAGCCCCGATTCGGACGCCGGCACTACTACACACTGCTACGCAGTGCGGCTGCTGCTCTCGCTTATACGCGCCCGGCCACTCTCGGACTCTGTCGGACTCTGTCGGACTCATGCTCCTACTCCTGCTCCTGTAATGGAAATATATTTTAATCGAACCACCCTCGCGCCCACACTGGAGGAGACTATTATAAGGGAGACGCAATCTCGGGGCACGTTGGAGAGACTGGGGCGAGACAGAACGCGGGCGGGCAATTCGTGCAGCTTGAATATATTTTGAAGTTCAAGGGGAACTGTTGATAAGGGCTTTGATAAGGGATCACGGTGAGTCAGGATTGGAAGGTGTTAGTAAAAGGATTAGTAACAGAGATGCTTGCAATGTAAAGCTTTTATTGATTTCGAATCTGCGTTGTTTATAGTTTCTAGGAGATTTATCAACCAAAATAAAAATATTTGGCGGAGCCGTTTTTGAAAATTGGCACTTTTTTCGTCATATTGGATTCGCCATTTTGAGTTTTTAATTAAAATCTTACAGCGGATTTGGAATCAGTGAGACCAAAAACCCTTATATACCAAATTTCATGAAATATCAATGGCTAGAAAAATTCGTGCTTCAAAATGTTAAACAAAAAAGTGGAAAATTAACGAGTCCAACTGATCGATTGGCTAATTATTAGCCAGTTTCATTTAGCTAATATTATAAACAGACACCCGGGAAGGACTAGATTAATAACTCGTTAACTCTTATGAGGTTATGAATGCAAAAGCGAAACAGAAACAAATCATACTTTTACTATATAGAGATTCGTTTTGCAAAATACACTCATAAAAATAAAAAGAGAACAATTAGAAAGCTTAAAGTAACTAACTTATTAACGGTAATTCCGCTGTATTTACACACTAACACTCACGCACGAGCGCCATGCACAATGATAGATAGTATTAAAGATTTTATTGATATTATTAATCCAACACAGAATACCGACCAAAATGTAAAAGCGGTGATATCTGTTTCGCGACGAGACGGGCGGCAACGAAACACGAGGAGTCAGCTGAGCGCGCGAGCGCTAAGAACTAATAATAGAATAGAATAAGTATTTATTTCTGAGTAAATCAAAAAAGAGTAAACATACATTGTCAGGTTTTATCGCTGGTTATCACAGCAGTCATATCACAGTTCGTACAGTTATAGGTACACGAGAGTCTATCTTATATGTATATGTACGTGCGTGTTTTACACATTACGCATGACTTATTCTATCGTGTCGATAACAACGATAACGCAGACTAGATACACAAACAATACATACATTATATACATTTATCCGTCATATTGCTCTTTGAATTGAGGGATAGGTACAAATATTTTCGCATCACTGATTTAAGCTTCGAGAACGAAGGCAAAGTTCGAATATTTTGGGGGAGTGAATTCTATAGGCGTGCTTCCTAAGTTCTGAAAAATCTCAGGCCCATGTCGGATCGCGACCCTGGAACTAAGATATCACTCGAGACCCTACCTGAGGTCCTGCAATGTTTTTTTCAAATAGAGCTACAAGGTACGGCGGTTGCCCCATGCAATAAGAATTGTAAATTAGTACCGTCGCAAAATACGCGCTACTTCCTTCAACATCTAACCAGTCCAATTTCCTCCTGTAGGGAGTAACCTGCTCATCTCATCTTAAACCACAGATATACCTGACACATGAATTCTGCAATTTCTGCAGTCAGGTCTGAAGCTCCCCTGACGCATCAAGGTATAACGCCACAGAGCAGTAATCTAGGTGAGAAATAACGAGAGCATTTGCGAGCTTCTTACGTAAAGCCTCGGTGGTGCAGGATATAAAAGATCTGAGCCCATATAGGGCTCTGTTAACCTTTTGGCTAATTGCATCCACCTGCGGTTTCCATGTCCATAACAACACGGAGGTTAGTTCAACAACAGGAATGAAGAATACTCCGGGATACCCGGTTTCCCTTTAGTCTCCATTGACGAAGAGCACAGTACTGTTGCTTTATAAGTGGATATACAGGGCCATACCACTTCCTTTCTTGTTCCTATCTCCCTCAAGACCGAGTACCCATCGATCTGTGCGAACACGTCGTCGACCTTATGCGCAAAACGCGACTCAGCCACGTTGAAAAGGTGATAGAAGGAACGATTACTCGAGAGAAATTAACGGAACATCCCTATATGTTTGAAGAGTGAAGTTGAATTCAGGAATCTCGTTCTTAACCCCCCACTTTCCCTCTCTCTCACGTTTTCCTGACCTAGTCAATCCTGGTTGGTGGTGTTCGGATCCGGAGCTACATTGGTAGCCGACGATTTCGCACCAGCATCCGTAATACTACCTGCTTCTGTTACATTACAATTTTCACCATCACTATTATATGATGCTGATAGAGCGTGCAAGTCTTCAGCTCAAGTGAATTCATGCGTTTTCTCACCGTCTCGTCTCTTAATAAGGAATCGTCCGTCCCTATGCCAAATTTTTTTAAAACATAAACCGCGCGCAATACTTTTAAGATTATTAAAACGTAGAAAACACTCTTCATTTAGATGTTCATTAATAAATACTTTACTTTATATTAGGCTATTACACGTTTCTTTATTAAAAGATGATACGTTAATACGTTTTGAGTTAACTGCAGTAAGTCTACTTTTCGAACGCATGATGCTATCCACTGAATCGCGTCGAGCGAGACAGACTACCCATGGTGGTCGACGACGCTCCAAACCTGACGCTGTTGAGCCACTATTAACCGATCTTCCGGATCGAAGCAAGCGTATTGACGTAATGTCATCCCTCGCAATGGATGGAAAAATCGTGGAGAGAACAGCATGGACTACGCCCGCACGCTGCTCATTTGTACCCATACATATGTTGGAAATAATAATTTCCGGCGCTATCTCTCCGTTACCCGTTCCATTCACAGGAGAACGATACTTTTTTCGATCCGGGAGACAGACTTTTTTGGTTGAGAGCCTCGAGATCTACGTTTTTGACTCTGTTGTCGAAAGTCATTAGATTCCACCGGCGGAATATTGTCTGATCCCGCCAAGTCACGCAAAGAAATTAACACCTGCGATTCATTCGCAGTACACCCTTCATCAACGTGAGCAACGCATTTACTTGGTTGGCCTGCCGCATGCATCATCGACTACGCTTGTGCATTCATCAATTAATGTCTATAATTGTACCTTGAGATCTTAGTTTTCTTTAATAATAATAGATGGTCATTCAACAAACCTTCCAGCTTGGCTGATTGCTCGTCAATTATATATAATATTAGCTATCGTTTCCAGGGTAGCAAACTGTTTTTCATGAAATTTGGTACCGTAGAGCGGGGTGACTTTGGACCACTTTGAAACTTTACACTACACTACTCAGGTTTGCTTCCTGACAAAAATTAGGTTCTAAAACAGGTACTAAAAGTTTAGTCTTGAGCTATAGTATATATTCACACCCTACGAATACAATTTCAAAAGCGTACCTTTTAGTAATGTATGAAAAGTAGAGTGGTCAAAGTCACCCCGCTTAGAGGGGCGACTTAGAACCACATTTTTATTTCTATATATAAGATATATCTCATAGCTAAATTTTCATTTTAGAGCACTTGCAAGTCAGTTACAAACTCATTTTATGTTTAACAAGATGCTCCGATAGTAAATAATAAGTCAAATATTTATATACGAAAAGCAAAAAAGGCAGAATACCAGCCCATTTTGCGCTGTAACAGAAAAAAGTTTTCAAGGTTGGAAATTTGGTAAAATTTTTATTTACTTTCAAAAATCATAAAATCACTTTTATTTGCATTTAATAATTTTCTTTTTGGTTCATTTTGTATCTTAAGGATCTGACCTTCAAATCTAAATACCTCAAATTGCTTTAAAATGCATACTTTCTGCAGTGCTGGATATAAAATCATATTTTTCTCATTTGGCCCAAAGTCGCACTACCGGCCTAAAGTCATCCCACTCTACGGTATATAAATATTTTTATGGTCACTGATTCCAAATACGCTGTAAGATTTTCAAAATTCAACATGTCGATTCAATTATCAAAAACGACTCTGCCAAATATTTTTATATTGGTTGGTAAATAAACTAGAAATCATGCAGATTATAAATTAATAAGAAAAATTATAGTGGAAGCACAGTTGTTCAAAATCATATTAAGACTTGCCTTGTGATGCGAGTCAAAAAATCTTCAGGAAAAAGTTACGCAAGATTAGAAGTAAATCGTATACTACTTTTATTACGCAATTACTGTTTTTTGAGCACGACAATCGATTGTTTATAATTATATTTAAGTACTGATAATTTGTCTATTGTTATTATTCTTGCAGCTAAATTCCCAAAAACTGCAGTTTTGCAATAATTTAATTATCCCCTATATGTAATTAGCGACTCCAAAAACCACTCAAACCAATGTATAGTTAGCACCAACAATCACAGTTCCTTATAACAACTACGGTTAATTACGAATAATTTGAATCCTTAATCGCATTAAAAGTACAAATTATGAACTAATTTTTTTAATAGCTGAAAAATTGAAACAAATTACATTTTTACAATAAAAAATTTATCATACGTTTAAAAGCTATATCATACCATTCCGACTCGTGCTTACAATGCAGACACGTGCATCTGAGTTTTATTTTTCGAAAATATAAGTACTATAAAACGAAGATTTAACTTAATTTTCAGATCAATTGAAAAGAAGTAATTTTTGCCCACTCGTTAACAAAATTATAAGGTAGGATGTACGAATGTGAATCAACAGTTTTGCTTCCTTCTAAAGGAAACTTTGTAATAGTTAAAAAAAAGTTTTCTGAAAAACATGATAGAAACATGTTTTTAGCCATTTGAAATCAAAATACACTATTTTTAGAAAATGTCTGTGTGTGTGTATGTATGTGTGTGTGTGTGTGTGTGTATGCGTGCATGCCTGCGTGCATGCATGCGTGCATGAGTGTGTGCGTGCGTCCGTACGTTTGTGCGATGTGCGTAAATAACTTTTTTTAAACCCCTTGTTTTTATCACAAAAATATGCGTTTACTTCAATAACTTGTAAAAAAAATTTGTGTTTTCAGTTAAAAGGATTTTGAATAAACTATTTTGAATAACTAACTCGAATAATTACACTTAAAGAACATTTTTAAGATTTTCTTAGTTATACATTATCATCTTATCTTAAAATTATTTGTAAAAATGGCATGCTCTATATACTTTAAAAAAATATTTCAGTCAACAATATTATTTCATAATCTATGCTTTACTTTTGCATAAGTTTAATTTACAAAATTTAAATAATATATACATATAAAAAAAAAAAAATAATTTCATATTGGAATAATTTATAAAGTTTGAGGAAGCTAAGTGCCAATAAATTGGCAAGCGATTTTGTCCACGCTAAAAAAATTGAAATGCTTGCCAGTACTACCAGAGCATCCGTTAAGTTTGGACTGTTTTTATTATCGTACGTAGTCAATGACCTATGAACAGATCCTGGTAGTCATCTAACGTTCTTCTAACTTTATTTCAAAATGAAATACCTCACAGAATTGAGTACAATTGTTAACTAAGAAACTTATCATCCAGATATGTTCATAATGTAAACCTTGAACAGTTCAATTTTAACCTATACAAAACTTTCAACCTACATTTTTTTACCTCGAAATCAATTTCCGAGTTTTATTATAAAAGTTGTATTAACGGTAATAAATATAAAATTCATGTATTAAAAAATCGTGCACATGATTGAGACCTTACTCTTCGACAACTAATCGTGTTACGAAGTAAAAATCTTTGAAATTGTAAAAATTAAAATTCAATTCGCCCCGGTCTGCCCAATGCAGGCGAAGGGCTGCACGCGAACAGTGCAACTATACGAGAGCGAGATAGCACAGGGAGGGAGAGAACATGAGAGCTACGATTTTTGCAAAAGCTGCAACGATGCAATCGACTGAGCTATTGTTGCGGAGAGCGATGATTGTCCGCACACCCTCCGGCAGCGAAGATTACACGATGAAGGGATATCGACTGTGCAATTGCGGCGTAGTGGCATCAAGTGTTACTCTCTGTGTATCGGTAATTTGACAGTACGTGGATTGAACTGTCATCGTGCTTTTTTATGAGTATTCTATCAAATAAATTAAATTAGTTTTTGTTGAAGTACTTTTAGGCATTTGTATCTATAGCCTCGACAAATAACGACTTGTATCTATTTTTTGCGTTTTTGAGATATTGAAGTATGAATGTTTGCTCTAATAAGAGATAGTAAGTAAAATTATACTGATAAATAAGATATCAAATATAATTTTAATCTCAGAATTAAACTTAAGAAATGCTTTCTTTTTATTCGACGCAAGAAGTAAGAATGTGGAATATCGTGAACCAATGTAACGTCTTATTCCGAGAAAAGTTATGTGTACTCGCCATGAAAAACAAAACTGAAAAAAAAAATTCTTATCTTACATATTTTAGATGCGTTCTAAAATTGCCATTAATCTATAGAGTGAATATTGCATATAAAAATGAATTTAAATTATTTTTCCGAGAAAACAATAATTTCATTTTCTAGCGATTCCGAAATACTGATGCAAAACACACTGCTGCAAGTATTTATCAAAAAAACAATGACTTTACAGTTTCTTTTGATTACCATGGCGCTTAAATTATCTTAATTGGTTCTTAACTAAAGATTAGCTATAAATAAGCTTATTTTTCGGTAACAAATTTAGCCAAAGATCAATACGTTAATTAACCGAAATAGCTTATTTTCTACCAGGGTAATTCTTTCAAAAATACCAACAAAATATTTTTTTCAGTGTTTCATAATTATAAGACCATAGTTAGAAAATTGACCACTATAAATCAATGTAAACTTTTAATCTAATTTTGAAAATCCGTACAATCATTCATACTCTTCTTTGTGAAGGTAATGAAGAAAAATATTTTGATGACATTATGAAAAGAATTAAATTTTCAGTCATAGAACTCAGAACAGCCCGATTTTTCGTAATTCGCCAATTCAGGCGATTTGTTGCCACGAAATAATGTCATATTGTATGAGCTAAAATATGTTTTCAAGTCTTCTGGTGCAATAAAATATCGTGTTAAACTATTTTGAATGACATAAGAACCAATTAATTGATGCGCAAGCCAAATAGGTAATTTGATAGCAAGATTTACAAATTGACTAACTGTTGTAGTCAATTTTCTATCGGGTTAAACCAAAGAAAAAAAAAATTATGACACTGTAAATTATATGCATTCATTATGTTCTACTTGAGAGTTAACTTTAATTTAGTATTTTTATTAATTTTTATTAGTTTTAATTTTACTTTTTACAGCCATTTCAGTGCCGGTTATACTGAACTGCAGCATCAAGCCAAATATAAAATATCCTAATACCAACGTTCCGCACAGGAAAGCCAAAGCATCTTTATCTCCCCCCGCGAAAATTCATCCAAAATCGCTCTTAATTAACGAAGCCGCGATAACGCGACCCCGAACACCCCGGAACGGCTCGTCGTAAAACCGCACGCGCAGGCACGGAACACACCAGCGCGCTTCCAGCTTTCATTCCAGTCAAAACTCCGCGCGCACGTGCGTGCAGTTCCACCTATACACACGCATGCGTGCGCACATAGCATGCAGGACAGCAGCAGCAGCAACTGGCGATTCGATGGCGCCGCGATAACGCGAAATGCAAAGGTACAATAATGAAACTCGAGTGCGTAAAATTTATATCATCCCCGCGTGCCCGATCGAGGCTTCATTTGTGCGCGCGGGTGACAATGCAGCGCCGCGCCGCTGGCGCCCTTTTCATCGGCCCTATATACCAATTACACGTTGCATTAGACAGCGATAAAGGCAGAATAATGCCTGTCGCGGGCGGCGGAGTTGCATTCAAAGGCGGTGTGCGCGCCGCGTGCGCGTGCAGGTCTCGCTTTTTTTTCGTTGCGTAGAGCTTCTTTGTCTCTCTTTAATTAGCGGTGCATTCATTACGTAACGAAACTTGGACGCACGAATTGTATTTTGGAGCTTGCTGCAGGTATTCGCGGGGCGATTTGCCGTTGGCTTGTGTGCAAGCGGGCACAATTGTGGACGAGGAATTTCATTTCACGCATGCATTATTGTATTGACGTTTATAATTGAAGCTTCTTTCGGAGTGCAGGGTGTGCGAGTTTATCGGGCGGGCGACGAACTGTCAATGAGCGTGTTTTCAAATTAATTTTGATTGATGAAGGTTTCTTGCGTTTTGTGTTTTTGTAAATCTCAATAATGAAATATTGTTTGGCATTCTAAAAATAATTCTATATAATAGCAATTGCCGATGAAGTTGTTTTTTGAAACTTTGAACTTATAAAAATACATCGATATATAAATCAAATTAATAATGAAGAAAATTAGATTTTTAATTCCAAAGAGCAAGTATTTTTGTTTCAGAAACCATATTTTTCATTATTACTTTCATCTTTCAGTTTGAAAGCAATAAACAAATCAACATCAATTTAATTACTTCAGAAGAAGTGGGTGTTAATTTATTCAAATACCCTAGTAGAGAATTACCCAACCAAACTGGCCTGTCTGCTAATTATTGGTCAATTTTTTTGTCCAACATATAACGACAATATTGATCAATGGCTAGTCAATGGTTGGTCAACTGTGTAATATAAATCATTACAAATATTTCCATTTTTGTCCCTTATCTGTATAATAATTGAACATCTGGAACATAAAATAACGATAACAAAAAAAATAAAAATACAAATACGTAAAAAACAATTTTATTGTTAAAAGTAGCTAGAAAATTTATAAAGGTTCAGGTAAATAGCATAATTCACGCATGGCCGCTTAGACTTAGACGCTTTGCTTCATTTTATAGTGTGCATGTGCCACACGCATCGGCTCATAAGTGTAATACACACGTATAAAAAAACGGAGCAAAGCGTCTAACAGAGAAGTTGTGTAACGTCTTATTGCCTGCTTTTTGTGCTTTGACAAATTTATATTTAATAATTTAACCTCAAAATCTGAGAACAATTTATAGTACGCATGCCCCACACACGCGGATCACGCGCATCGGCGCATGGATGTAATACACATGTATAAAACGGAGGAAAGCGTTTAACAGAAAAGGTGTGTAAAGGTCTTATCATCATTGTTTCCTACTATTGACTGACATAATTATATTTAATAATTTAACCTCAAAATCTGAGAACAGTATATTTATTATAACCTACTTTTATAAAGTAAAGTTCTTTTCTGTATGTGAATTTATTTTAATTATAAAATCGTGACGAATTTGCTTTTTTTGTGATTTTTAAAATTAAGTCTCAGTTGGCTAATGACAATGGTTATTCCGTGACGAAATAAGTGGGATTTTTACCCAACCGATGGCTAAATCGTTCGCCAAATCATTGCGATTTGGTATACACTTGGCGAACGGTTGGGTACAGTTTCTACCAGGCTACTAACAGATTTTTTTAAAACCGTACAAGTATAATTAGAATATTTAACATATATTATACATAATATTTGACATAGCATTTATGCTAATCTAAATAGAAAAACTAATATCCTTCTCAAGCGCAAATAATTTACAATAGGTACTAAAACCTAAATGAGATAAAAATTAAATCAACATTATACTGAAAAGTTTGCCGAAATTTTAGCGCAATAATCTACTGTATACCGTTTCAACGTATCATTAATTAAAAAATATTAGCCTATTTTTTAAATTATTTTTATTTTGATCTGTAATTATTTTTTATCTTTGTTTGTTTATAATGAAATTTCAACTTATATTGAACTTTATTTTTAAAGACTAACTTTAAACTTGCGAAGTTGTCACACGACTACCTCAAACTTAAAAAAAGGATTCGTCTTAAGAATTATTTATAGTCGCAGATGCTTCCTTTTTCCTTTCTGTCCCCTCGGTGCAAGCGCGCGCCAAGCCTTGCAAAAAAAGGCCGAGTGCCACCCGCGGCATCGCCTCGCGCTACAATTTATACGCGACCTTCAAAACAGAAACACTTTGTACCCCAAGTCAAACAAGTAGCGCGAGCACGGGGAAACAAAATACTCACGAGATACGCATCTCCCGCGCTCGCCTCCCTTAATTAACCGACTCGAAGAATGCTTGATGCATCATCATTGAACGTACAGTACCGGTAAAAAAAAGTTACAACGAAACGTCACTGGTTTACTAAATCATAAAAGTCAAGTTTAATTTTGTAACCATAATTTGGGAAAAATATAATAACGTTGTGACGCACGGTATTGAAAAAAATGGATTCATATTTTTAAATAAGGAACTAAAAGAATAATTTGAATCTTCAAACCATGATTGTGAATTGATATAACATGTTCATTTGATTGTTTCAATCATATACCCCAGGTTATATATTGCTATTCATAATATAAGTTATTTTGCAATAACTTTGTTTTTAATGTTAATAAAAAATTAAATTCTAGAACGGCAATATTTAGTGCAAATCGATCTTAACAAAAGTCACGATATGCTTCCCTTTAAGTTTATACTGACAAATAATAATTAACAAAAATAAAAAACTTACTATTTTTGGAATTAAACAAATTCTTCAGCAAGATTTTATATTCTTTTTATCATAATTTAGGTATAAACATTTAATAATAAATTTCCAAAATAAGGTAAGTGTACCTAATATGGCCCACCTAAGCGTTGAGCATTTACCATAATTGATGTAAAAAAATTTGTATTAAAAATAATTATAAATATAATAAACAACAAATTTGATACATTGATCGAAAAAATCTCCATTCCTAAATTCAACTTTTTAAACCGCAAATATCCACCCACCCATCCACGATTCCCATAAATTTCTGTACCATACTGTACGCGCACTTACCCACGCCCACCGAAAGTGAAAGAGTGCACCGCGTGCGTGCGTGCGTGCGCGCGCCAACAGAAATAATCGCGTGCGCGCGCGCCGTGCTCGCGTTTTAATTTAGCCGAGTGCATGCACGATGCGTCGCCTCCCGTTCCGCTCCTTCTCGCTTGCCTCGTGGTGTCGCGCGCAAGAGAAATTCAAGGGTGCGCACGCACCAAGAGCCTCCTGCGACGCTGCTGCTGGTGCTGCTGCATAATGCGCTCGGACCAGGTGAGAGGGTAAAAAAAAAGAGAGCGAGGAGGAGAAAAACCCCCTTCGAGGAGACAAAGAGAGAGACGGGATCGGCACGTGGACGATTTCACGCCGTCGAGCCATGATAATTGCTCGTGAGAGAGAGAGAAAGAGAAAAAGAGAGAGGGAGATGAGCACAAGGGGCCAGTACAAGCTGTTGCGCACTTTTTTTCCACGTCGGGCGCCTTTTGTAGTCCACGATTCATGTGTGCGCGACGTTTAATTCGATGCCTTGGAATGCTTTCATTATTACGTCTGCAGCTCTCCTGCGGTGTGTGGTTATTATAGACGCACTGACCAACGGTTTTTCATCGTCTTGGTCTTCGGTTGGGAGTCCGTTACTACGGGGGGGGGGGGGGGGGGTCGCGCGGTTTGCTTTATTGTGCGTGGAAGTACGTGTGCGTGGACGTCTATTAGTTTGCTTAGTCGGAGAGAAAGAGTGTTATTAGAGACAATTGCTTTATTTTGGGGTGGTTAATTCGATTTAAATTTATATATTAAAAAACAATTGTGTTTGGCTATATCGGGTAAGCGAGCCCTGTTGTTCCGGTGTATGGGAGGGTGGTAATGCGATCAGCATAAAGGACATATGGTAGAATAATTAGACTTGTATTGCCTTGATGTTTTTTTATTTTGAATGGATAAGATAACAGCAGCAATAATGAGAATTACATATACATGTACGTGCACTTTCTGTTTCTCATAACTTCTGTTTTGTTTTTGTCAATCGAATCTTATATTTAATTTTATATAAGATTCATATTTTAATCGGTAAGATATTTTGATTTATTGAAATAAATAATATAATTCAAACGAGTTCAGTTTTGATAATTAAAGTTACATATGAGTACAAACATATTCATCGTGACGAAAGTTATACTATATATAATATACATAAAATCTATTTGTCCTACATTGATAACACTTGTAATGCTAGATGACAGTTCATGTGTTATTAGCTTGGATTCTTAAAACTGTTGTATTAACCACTACCATCAACCACACCTACCACAGTTAATTTATAGGTTACCTTGCTGCAACTATGAATTTCACACGGATGTAATATACCATAATCACAATTATTAACACATTTAAAATAACAATTGCTACTCTAAATGGCCCAATTGATAATGTCGCAGTTGCAGACATACAAATTTATTCTCGTAGTCCTACAAGTTACCAAAATATCTTTCACGTCTCTTTATTACAAATGTACAACCCTATAGCAGTGAAGACATCTATGCAATAGACTAACTTGATGTTCTGTGCACTAACGCACAATCTCTAATGTAACTCATTTAGCATTCTACTTGCAGGCCTGCAGACTGCACCGCAGCAATAATCCAAAAAGCTCACCTATGCATACCTTCCCTCCCTTGTGCCACGCATCACTCATCAATCTCGACCGCTCGTCGCGCTTGCCTTTCATTAACTACGCGCAGACCAGCTCCAGGACTCCCTCTCTATCTCTCGCTCTCTATATCCATCGGCAGAAAACGCATTATCTCGATCGATCTCGGCTAGCCGCGAGTGCAGAGACTCGCGCGCAACCCTGGGCCAATATATAAGTGCCTCTAATGCACTCAGCGCTGCATCCACTCTCCTCGCGGGCGAATTTGCCATTCTCACTGATGTCCGCTGTGGCAGCGAGGGATTGCTCGTGCACGTATACGCAGAGGAAAGCAACCTTCGCCTCAGGCTCGTATACATTGTCCACGACCACGTGCGCAGTATGTGCATGGGTAATTCTGCAGAAAAGGTTCTTTTTCTTGTTCTCCATGTTTTCTTACGTAAATCATATTATAATTTATTTTAGATCTTGAAAATATGGACTTCTTGCTGCAATGGATTCTTTTAAGAATTTTTAATATTTTAACCGTTCAAAGTTGTACACTGGTATGCTTTATATACCACATGGTAGTTTCACAATACAAAAGTTAAGAAGTGCCTGTTATATACTAACATCATTGTACAGTAAGTGTATAGGTGCACAACTTCATAATGCTAAAATTTTAACAATTCTGGGAATAATCAATTGGAGGTAGCTGTATACATTACCAGGAGAGGCTGTTTATTTGAAGAAAACAATAATTTGAACGTAATTCAAATTAACTGGAACAAATATTAAATCATACATGTCTGAAAGGGGCTTCGGAGATTACACGTTTAAGGTTACTCCATTAACTAGGTTCAAATTATTCTTTTCTTTAAATAGCATCCCCTAGATCTACAATAAATTGTAGCATTATATATGTAATGTATAATAAGAAAGGCAAGGACACTACAAAAGTACCATTTCTGTAGAATTATCCATATATTACATATAAAGTGGATATACCTGAACGTGTATATTCTATATATGGTTATAGAGACGAGGGACGACGACGACGACCGACGCATAACGCAATTTCTCTGGCTGGCGGCTCTGCGATCGCGAAGATTAGCATCTGCTATATAGCGCGCGCGCGCGGCCAAAGGGAGATTAGCCAGATCGATCACACGTGCTGAACCAATTCCTCTGGTCAGCTGCTCATCAATACCGCGAGCGGGGCTGCATCCTTGCTCTCTATCTCTCTCTCCCTCTACCATACTATACATGCGGTACGTCGGCCAGAGGGTGGTAGCATCTACCTCTCGCTCTCTCGCTGTCTCGCTATGCACATGTACGACCTGCGTGGGTACCGCTAGTGTGCGTGTGCACAGGCCGAATATCTGCACGTTTCACACACACGCACATACACACGTGTACACGTGTATACGTGTATGAGAGCGTATATGCCCAGCTAAGCGACTGTGCTCCTAATAGGCATATAATCGTTATGCATATATAGCGATCGAGCGGTGCGCTGGAGCTGGGATATATAGTACGCTTCCAGATACTATATATACACGCGGAGCCACGGTCACACGCACAGCCATATCCGTGCGTGTGTGCGAGTGCGTATGATTTGTACGCACGGCTAAGCTGCTCGTATATAACGCGAGCACACGCGCCGACCGCTGACTGCGGCGAGATGGACGCGATAGATACGCGATGTGTACGTATATGTGTGTACAGTCGAAGACCAGATATACTGTATCCTTGGACACTGAGTGTGCCTGGTTCGGGGACACTGTCATTGTGAACCGTCACGCGACTGCGCATGCGCAGATGATACGGACACTTCATGCTTGGATAAGATTGGTCAGAGTGTTAATTGCGTCAATTACAGTGCACTCGGGGTACTCTGTCCCGATGTTTCACAGAATCCGAACTGCAACTGAATGTATAGTCAAATCCCAACTTATTATTGTTAAACCTCAGCCATTGTTATCAGTTATTTCTCAAGGGTCAGTTGTTACTTTTAGGGCATTTGTGCATGCGTTCAGCGCTCTTCAGCCGCCTGTTGCCTATGATTGGTTGAGAACGCAACACGTGACATTGACAATGGCTGACGCGCTCGGTCTTGATTTGTAAGAATCACCGGGGTGTAACTGTTATACGTATTATATCGATGGTTAAGACGATGAAGAGGGTATCTTAGATTTCTGTTAAAGATCGGACTATCTCAATTTTCACTTAAAGAACGGGCTCACTCAGTTTTCAGTTTAAAAACAGGCTAACTTTTAAATTGCACGAAAAACGACTGTTTAAACTATTTAAAAAATAGGAAAATTAATTCTTTTCTCTTTTTTATTGTTATCCTCACAAAGTTAAAAGCAAGAAATTTTTGGTTGAAACAGCCCTTCATTGTACAATTTTCGAGTTAGTCTATTGTTTAAGCATAAGCTGAAATGACCCATTCTTCAAGCAAAATCTGAGATAGCCTCTTCTTCCACTCAACCCTTAATATATAATTATGTATACTCCTCGATCTGTGTGCATACATGGAATATGCGCTGCAACCCATGATGGCATCGATTCGTGCTTTAGGTACAGGTGATTTCCAGGCTGTTGATTGTTGATCGGAAGTGTGCAGAGTGTTATAACAATGGTCCGTCGATCACCATTATTAGTTTGAATAGATCTAGAAAGATAAGCGTTTATTTTACGATGATGTAACAGTTCACAGAGTAAATGACTCCTTTGTTTACAGTAAGCCAATGACTGACACTTCATATATAGAAATCAACAAAATTATTACATCTACCATTAGTTGTCAATAGTGAGGTCGCTTACACTATCTGATACGTACTGCAGAAATTTATTGACTAGCCAGATAACGTTAATGAACTTCGGGTGAATTGTGTCAATCATATGCTTTATCGTGTAACTGTTTAATAATTATTCTAATACTACATCATGTCTTCAACGATAATTTAGCAACTAACTTAAATAATAATACATGGTACTAATTCTACCATTCTCTTCGGTAGGCTTGCTGCTAGACTTTACAAAATCAAGAGTAAAATAAATTACATCAAGTATTAAAATTATTTTATGTTCAACCATTTCTATTCAAGACAATGATTATTTCTCAAGTAAGATACAAATCAATTGATCTAACTAACATACTAATTTTGGTTTGAAAGTAAAAAATGTATTGTTGCTGTTTAAAATTAACGATGTTCAGCAATAACTATTTCAAAATACTCCATGAGGTTATCAGCTTTAAAATCTTAAGCGCAATCTATACCAATCTCAAATCAATCATCCAAATATATAATTCAAAAATTAACTGCAACTTTATTTTCCAAGAAAACTGCGGGTTTTATAATAGTACAATTTTTTTTTTAATTATTGGAGCTATATTAAATAAAACATATAGCATATTTATCAATAAAGTCATACTTTAGCTTAGCACATTATATTCAACTGGAACGCAATATACCCATACACGTGCGTGTGTGCAGTATATATATTGTCCGGGAGTCGGGGCGTGACGCGTTCAATGCAAATTCATAATGGGATCCCATCTTGAATCAGTCAAAATATCTCGAGGCTACGTCTTATCTTTCTCGAGGGCGATTGTTTTGAAGGGCGAAGCCTGCATATTACGGTGTAAGGTGATGCCGTATCTCCACGAAGAATCGATGTTTTTTTTCGGTGGCAACTTAACTCACGGTTTCGCGATTTTTCCTTTCGATTACTCGCGACTGTTTTGGAGAGAGTAACGAGGGACGCTCGAAAGTAAACATTCATTATGGTAATAAAGTTGTTTTTTTTCTGCGATTTTTGACGTTTATGTTTGCCCGACGTTGTCGATTCGTGTGCATAAATTTCGTTTAGCGTAATTAAGGTTGATTCCATTAGCGAACATAAAAGCTTATGCAAATTTTGTAAAGCCTTGATGCATTGCGTACTATCGAATCTGCAAAACGTAGGTTAAAAAGGCTTTTAATTACGTTAAAAGTCGAGGCAAATGTTATTTATTAATACAGCCTTTGAGCCATATTGCTGTGCTTACATCGTAAACCATTTAATTATTTAAAGTAAATATAAAATAGTAATTCATAAAATATAAGAGATTATATAAAATATTTCATGAAGCAACTTTTTAATTATATTAGTATGTAAAATTCATAAAGAATTTTGTCTCATGTTTTAAAATTAACAGTATTAAATATTAATTCTGCATAAATTAAATACCTATATCGGCACAGTAATTTTCAAGCAAAAATGCAAGAACAAAAACTGTAAAGAACATAAAAGATAATCGAAAATTGCATTCGCAACGAGTTTTACAAAACGGTTAAAATCCCTAAATACCGCAAAGTATCGCGAAAAATCCGTGGGCGAATCCCGGCGACTTCAAAGCTGTAAGCCGCCCGTAAAAAACCTGCTGGCCCGCACGCATTAAAAAGCAAAGCCCAAAAAAAAAGGACAACGAGCCGCGACACTGCACCTAACCGACTTATCCTAAACGCATCTAAACAAGCTCGCCGCGGAGATTAGACGGACAGATAGTTGCGAGCAGCGCCAAAAAAGGAGCCGGACAATCGCAATTGCATTTCGGGCATTCCTGGCGTGGTTTCCGTGCAGTCCGGCGCAAAACACGAACACGATACACCTATATATATGTAGGTGCATGCTGCGGAACACGTGTGCAGGGGTGAGCCCTGAGCGTGCACGCACGCGTCCGTATAAACTTTCGAGCGCGCGCGGTTACATCTGTCGCTCGGCCGCATATAATGCAGGAGAGATATATATCGCGCGCTACGCGCCGCCTGCATAATGCATAATCCGGATAGTTCGGCTTTAAGCGATGAATCGAACTCTGCAGTGCGGGTAAAAACAGTTGTGTTTTTGAGAAGGGATGTTTATGGATATTTTGTATCAATTAAGACAGAGCGTGCAAAATTGTTTAATTGGAAATATGTAATTTTTTTGTTAAGAAGCTTTAAAAGTGTATAATTAAGATAATTATGTATCAAATTTGTTTCATTGGAATTACTTTGAAACGGCAATGAAAATTACAACTATTGGTTGGGTATTTTTTATAAAAACATTAATATGTTGTACTTTTGTTACCTTCCGAGTTAAAGTGGTCAGGTTTGGCTCAACTTTGGATCTACTTTGGCATATGAAACAATCTCAAACTTCTTTAAAAGAATATTTACAGTGGCGCTGAAGGTTAGGGAATGCTTTACTTCGTGTTTAGGAAAAGTATATAAATATATTTAGTATATTTAGAAAGGTATACTACTGTAAATTAAACAATACATCTGTAATAAAACACTATTCTGGTGTATTGTACTTAGTAGATTTTACACCTGATAAATATTAATAGACACTTAAAGCAGAGTTTACCATACCATAGTAAAAAATGCCATACTAAATATATGAAAAATTCTTAGATAAATTGTAAACAATACTATAGGTGTCGTATATTTCAGTTGGGCAAACCAGTATTGCACTTTACACAAACATAATTCTCTCAGTGTACGTGTAAAAATTGAAAATATTGATTGAAGAATTAGCAAAATTAGAAGTGTAAGAATTAGAAAAGTTGCTTCGTTAAAAATTGGCACCGAAAACAAGCGTTTGATAATCGCTGATGTTAAAACTTCAATCTACATAATTCAGATAATCGTGAGGTACTTTAATGAGATAATCACCTTCATTACATTTTGAAATATTCATGAAGTATCATAAAAAAGTTTTGAGTGCCTCGCTTGAAAAATAAAATTTTAGTGAGACCTGGAGTGATGCATTTATATACATTTTGAAGATTTCTTTTTTCAAAAGTCATTGTTATGAATTAAAATATATAATTGATTAGGTTTCGAGTGCGTAGGCTTTTTATTTGTGCTTGTGTAACGCTCGGTGTAATACATTATTCTAGCAGATAAAGTAAGTACAATATTTTTAAATGTCCAAATAATATTATATACGTTCTTTAACGACCGTAATCGCATGGTATATTTAAAAAATGTCGAAAGAAACGAGAAATGACGTGATCTTAGCACAGATTACAAAAGAATCTTCGTATAAGTTTATTTTTATCAGGCGTATTGGTTAGAAAAGAAAAACGGTTCCGTTTCCCTCGTACAATTTATATCACTGGAAGCTCATTTTTTAATTTTTTGAGGTAAGAAGCATTTATTCTATATTTTACTATACTATTTAATGTATTTCCCTACCCACAATTGACGTTTTCGCGATTAAAAATTTATATGCCGCATTGAAAAAGTGTACAATAAGGTAAAATGATTTTTATATTTAAGGATTCGGCGAAGTGCAAGGCTTCGGAAGAAGAATGGGGCGTTAGTAGAAGAATCACTATTACGAATAGGCGAAGGAAATGACTTGGAAATTGAAGATTTGACGGATATAAAAAATAATAAATAAAAATAATAAATAATAATAATAAAAAGGTAAAAACTGGAGATCGTTCACTGCATTTGGCCAATTAATATATTGGCCATTGCGTTTTTGTTATTTATAATGACTCTAAGCATTTCATAGCTCAATATTTCTTCGTTGTGTACCAAATCCCAATGAAACAGATAAATAATAAAATTTTCTACGGTCGGAACATAGAGCTGCAGTCAGCGGGTTAAAAGTAATAAGTTTTCACAAGAAAAAGTCTGCGTGGCGCTATATCAGGTGTCCGTGTATACTGCAATTATCGTTAGTATGCGTTTTGAGGTTAAAAGCACATTTAGCATTTAGAACTTATTTTACTTTAATGTATAAATATAATTTTACTCTTTTTATTCATTTTTAACTATTGTTAGCCCATGTGTGGAAAAATAAATAATTAAAAAAATTGTAAATAAGCTTGTTATTAATGCTTAGGAAGATATTAAGAAGTAATACGGTAGATTATTATAAATAAATTTGCTTAATATTCTCAAAATTTTAAATAATTTTCTCGTAGAACAGAAGCGATTTCTTCAATTTTTTGAAAGCATAACTATCCGTAAAGTCTCCGTTTTGAATATCCAATATTGAGTTCTGAAATTCAACTTTTAAAGCTTGTGCATACTAATTTTATAAAAATAGAGCTTACAGCTTTGAAAGTAAATTGGCAGCTCTGCGTGTGGAATACATTATCATAAAATATTATTTTATTCATCTAGTATTTCTACAGTTTGGGTGTCGTGTAATCTATAATTAGAAAATGTATAAAATAGTTAGTAAAATAAGTAATAAATTCTTTTTTAATGAACAAAAACAAGGATTGATCGGAAATTGAGGCCATGTCTAATAATTGTGTCCTTGATTGTATATATGTGCTGCTAGTACTATTTGTCTTCTATTTACACCTAATACTAACCCGATAATTTATATTCAGGTGCATTTGAAGATATTTTTTCTCAAAATTTTTAAAAACCAATACTGACAACTTTATGATTTTCACCCATATAATAAAATTCCCGATTAAAATATATCAAAATGAATTGGTTTGAATAATTTTTTGGTCAAACTGTACGGTGCAGATAATATCCAAAAATATCGTACAAGCGAATTTCTTTGATCAGACGTTGAATGAAAAAAAATAATACGGTGAAAGGGATAAGTCGCAAATGGAGCCAGTGACGACGTGGTCGTGATCCGGCGAAATGGTTAGGCTTCTTTCGGTTTCTTTTCTCTTTTCCATTTCCCATTTATCATTACGATGCGCCGGGGGTTCGCGCTTCGCAAACATGCAGTCACTCGTATTATATACCGCCGCAGCCGTGTGCTGCCTGTGTATATGAAAACGCGCAACAGCTGAAGTGTTTGTTTATGCATTCGCCAAACGTAATTACGCCGCTGCCTGACGGGCGCGCGCTTATACGCGTACTTTGTCCGGCAATTTTGCTGCCGCGGGGTGGCTTTTTATTGTTGCTCTCTGCGTGAGTGCCTTAATTCGTCGTGTAAATGCGCATCGCGCGCCGAGCTAATAAAAATAGATGATCTCATTTTCGTATGATGCATTTTTAATTTCTCCTCCGCGGCTTTGTGTGCGCGTGTGTGTTAACGTGTACTGGAAATAATTTGTGGAAAGTAGATTGCGCGTGAAGCTGTTTGGATTCAAACTGTAATAAATCTACTTTGGCGAGCTGGACTGTTTGTGTCGAGCATATCAGTTCGGAATTAAATTCGTATCATAATTTTATTTTCTTGTTCTATAATCGCATTATATTGTATTCACTGAGAAAACCATATAGCAAAATTTCATATCGTAAAATTATGATATCGTAAATTTTTCGATTTATATATCGTACACTGTAAAAAATCATTTCGTTGATTTACTAGTCTGAGAGTTGGAAATACAAAGACCTAGTCGCAGTGTAGTAAATTTACAGTCCCGTTGTAAACTTGCTAGTTGCCATAACAGCTGTAAGATATGAGGTTATGACGATCACCCCTTATTGTATTAGCCAAAAACTACCGAAATATTGAGCCAAAATGCTTTTTTTCCAATCATCTAAATATTAGTATCAGTTCGATACTTTCACCAGATTTTAGTGATTTTACTAGATTTTTTGTGATCTTACTAGATTTTAGTAACTTCACAGCACATCACAAATTTACAAGTCTCTGTAAATTTACTACTCTGAGACTAGAACTTTATTTTTCAAGTCTCAAACTAGTAAATTTACAATTTTTCGATAAATTTACAATCGTGACGATAAGTTTGCTACATTCAATGACGGATATTTACAATGTAGCTGTTTATTTACCACACTCAGACTAGTAATAAATTTACAAGCATAGTTCTAAATCTATTTTAATTTTTTACAGTGTAGATCAAATTCCTTTCGATCCAATGTTGTACAATCATGAGCATGGGATTTGCACATAATATTTCGCCTGTTAAGAGAAATTGAACTATTTAAAATTGTATTTTTAATGTAAAAATTAAGATTTCATATTGCTAATTTTACGATATCATATCGCATCTAAGGCTGAATAATTACGATATCGATACGTAAATTTTTACGATATGATGTTGCGTGAGTTACGATATACGTGTATATTGCGTGAGTTACGATATAGTTTTCTCAGTGTAGCGAAATGATTTATGATTATTTAAATGATTAATAAAATATTTAGTAAGATTTGCTTTCCTTTACACCTATATACTACTTCCCAATCGATCATTTAGGTATATAGATTGGATTTTCGACTAACAAAAGGTAAGACAATAACGTTTTCTGAATCAATAAAATTGATGTTTCAAAACAACTTTTCTGATGATGTAATAACTGCTCTTTAAGAATTCAAGGTCAGATTTTTAATATTTCTTCATTGAAATTTAACATGGCCGTTTAAAATTGATAAAAAATGACGTAATTTAGAAAATTTTATTAATTTAGTATTTTTCTCTACTCAAGAAACCAATCGGTACCTAAATGTTCGATTGGGAAGTAATGAATATAAATGACTCATATGGGCGATTGTCAAAAAAGTCAGATGCATGGTGTCCTATATATTTAAATGCTTTTTAAGAAAATAAAATATGGCGAAAATATTTTAGAGTATTATAATATATTAAATAGAAAATATGTTTCTAAGTTATCTAAATAAATCATGTTTAATTACCAAAATTGCCTTTTTTGCATTTTCCTTTTTTTTTAATTTTTATTATAATAGACATCTAATTTACGAATTTATCAACGGTAACAGAATATTTAGACTTTCGGAATCAAAGATATATCTCCTATTTCATTATTTCTTAATAATATCACTCAAGAAATCTTATTGCGTGTTACATATGTAGTACAGATTCCAAATCTGTAATTCAAATGATACGAAAATTACAATGTCTGAAAGGATAATATAATTTTCGTGTCATTTGTATTACAGATTTTGCATTTGTACTACATATTATATAACATGCAATAACATTTTTAGAAAGATTAAATAAATAATGAAATAGAAGATATTTCTTTGGATCTGAAAGTCTAAATATTCTGTTATCGTTGATGAATTCGTAAATTAGATATGCCACGAAAATTACAAGAAAAATGCCAAAAAAAGGAAATTTTGACAATTAAACATGATTTATTTAGATTATCGAATCATTTAGACTTCCGAAACAAAAGACATACTTTCTATTTAATATATTATTATATTTTATCGCCCAAATATTCTTTTATAAAGATGTATTTATCATCAACACTGATAAGTAAATATCTATTAAGCTTCTTATGTATTAATATTTACGTTAACATCAATTATAAATTTTCTTATATTAATTAAACAACTTTTATATCAAGGCAAAAGTATGAAATAATTGTGAACTCGAACTAAAATACATATAAAAAAGACTATAATATTCCTACTTTAGATTTAAAAGCGTCTTGAAAGTGGCATATCCGGGGCCAAGATATTCTCAAATGAAAAACTTTATAACGTGAAATAGCGTCCCGAAGATTTATGATGTAATATGGTAATTTCGGCGGAAAGGCACTCGAAACGCGCGCGAGCATGTTCTGGTCTCGACCCCCTAACGTCGAATTCGCGCGCATATAAATATTCGTGAATTTGCATTTTTCCCCGCGACGATGTCTCGACTGTCGTCGGGGCCATTTCCCAAAGACG
Organism: Gastracanthus pulcherrimus; assembly: GCA_949152435.1. Classification (NCBI taxonomy): domain Eukaryota; kingdom Metazoa; phylum Arthropoda; class Insecta; order Hymenoptera; family Pteromalidae; genus Gastracanthus; species Gastracanthus pulcherrimus. Next base: position 27,770,203 of record OX424573.1, on the reverse strand, counting down.
GATACCGCCACTTTGGGAGATACATGCCGAAAGTTTTAGAGCTCTGTAAATTTCGGCTAGACGCAAGAGCGCGAGCGTACACACTCGTGTATATCCAAGACGAGAAATACGACACTTGTTGCTTCGCTCGTACGGAAAATCGCATACCAATGAACGTCGCCGAATCTATAGCTATTTTATTATAAACTACAAATTTATTTTCAAGGAATTCTTTCGGTAATATAGTGTGTCATTTTTATTTGAAGAAATAAATAGATAATGTGTTATTCTTTCCTATTGTGATGTGTTCCTTTTTTTGTAGAGAGAAAAAACTATTGTTTCAGAGGATGTGCAAACGCTATTGTTACCTACAACACTATTTTATTCAGCGAATAATAAATAAACGTATAATTATAAACATACTCATATTTAGATAAAATATAAATTCACTTGCCCTTCGCCTTGGAATGAGTTATTATTTTAAATCATATCATACACATATTTTTAAAGTTCCAATTAAAATAATATATGTTCGAACAAATCGTCGGGTGGGAGGTAGAAAATCTGTGATCCGGACTCCGTGAACTCCCCTTGTTAATAAAACAGTAATTAGATTTTTTTACTCTCTAACGTCAATTATTACTCGTTTAGGTTTAAACTGTATGTCATCTTGATTACAAATTTCAATTATTAATTACACAAAGAAATTATGTTTTAACAAGCGCACAGATCATTCAGGAGATTCTATCTGATTTAATCTAAATAGGTCTTTATGTACTCCTGAGTCTCTCAAACAATGGACAATACTAACAACGAAAAAGGAATCATATTTTTCAGTACTGTGTTGATCGATACGGCAAATATGATTTAGTTCGGTTAACGCAGCCGACGCAAACTTCTCCGTGAGCCTGCGAGCCATAAAAAATGTAGGTTATTTGTATATAATATTTGTTGATCCGTGATCCCCGTGTCATTAGGCAAGCATATATATATATATACAAATAACCTACATTTTTTATGGCTTGCGACCTCACGGAGAAGTCTGCGTCGGCTGCGTTAACCGAACTAAATCATATTTGCCGTATCGATCAACATAGTACTGAAAAATATGATTTCTTTTTCGTTGTTAGTATTGTTCATTGTTTCGTTGTTACTACTGAATTAATACTTTTAAAAGAGCAAATGAAGGGCTTTGCTCTCAATTGAAGTATAAATTTATAATTTACTACTTTATAAAAGTAAAAAATGTTACTACTATATTTTATAAGAGTAATTACAGCCCTTTACTCTTCAATAGAAAAAAACTCAAAGATTAATAATTAATTTTTCTTTAATAATACAAAATCATTTTAATACTATCATGTAAGTCAAGCAATCCAATCGTTTAAAAGAATTAAATTTTAATGTTATGAGCAAGAATTTAAAAAATCGCAATGGCCACTAAAATGTAGACGTTCGATAACGTTACTAAATTTCTTGACATGGTATAACTCTAGGTTTAAGCTAATATTGTAATCCACGTAAATTTTTTAGTAATACAACATTTTGCAAGAGACAAAAATATTAAAAAGAAAACCCATCCTAAAGTTTACTAGAAGCCTATTTTAATTCCACTCAGTGCTACCAACTTAAAATCAGAGAGAAAAAAATGTATTCGAGGTGTCTGGTTTTATATACAAACGGCGAGGTATCTGGTTCTTTACTCAAAAGGGGACGTGTCTGGTTCTTCACTCAAAAGGCGACGTGTCTGGTTCTTCATTAAAACGGCGACATATCTGGTTTCTCTTTTACTCAGCTAGGTGTCTGAGTCTACCTCCCACCCGACGAAATGCAATAAACTTAACTTTTTTACTAAAACTTTACAACAAAATTTGAAATTTAAAATTATAATATAATAATCAACTCCCTGATCAAAAAGGGCATCGGGGCGAATATGTGGACCTAATCAGTAGCCCTACAATAAGCGTTAGATTTAAGGTCCAGATGTGTCAACTATTTTTTTATTAATTTTTCTTTATTTCATTTACTTAAACAATCTGCGATGCATTAATACTATATTCGAGTCAGAATTACGCAAATTAACTTGTTTTATTGATGATATCAGATTTAATATTTATTGATTCCTATATACATTATCGGGAATAATTATAGTTGGAACAATCCTAATGTATGTCCGAATTTAAATAAAATAAAATATAATTTTCTTCTAAATTATTAATATACTAATTCGGCAATACTATTAAAGAAAAATATATATATTTCTTTTCGCTTCCAAACCAAATTATAAAAAAAATACATTCAATCTGCATGTCATACGTAATAACATATCCCCGACAATTAAAACGCCCTCAAATGCAGCTCGCGACACAAAAATCCCGATTGAATGCACGAAATCAATTCACACATAGGGCTCCACTGGCAAATTGATCGGGTGCGCGGACCTGCGTACCGTCACAATACCCATAATTTCGAAATTCCAAACTGCACGAGGCACCGTACGCACGCACAAAGACATTCCCTCGGTGCACATACACATACACACAGATGAAAGCCCGCGCGCGCGCGCGACTCGCTCCCCCGAATTGATAAAGAAATCCCGGGCGACGTAATCATTGTAATCGTCTGCAGCGACGCGGCGACTTTGCAGCAGCAACTGTATACACATACACACATACACACACACACACAATTGGATTGGCCTGCATTGTCAGCCTAATGCAGTTCCGCACTTGCTGCTGCCGCTGCCACGGACACAGACAGACTATATAGACGAACAAACGAGCTAAATGCAGTGCTCGCTGTATGTGTATGATTTAATCCTCTCGCGATCTCTCGCGCGATCGCTGCAATTATTCCATCGCGCGTTTCTACGTAGTCATTATAATTACTCGGGGGCACCGCGAGCCACGACGAGCCGCGAACGAGGACCAAATTGGCCTCTTGCGCGCTCCCCGCACCCAACCCCGTAATGGAGCGTCTTTTTCGGCGGTGGCTGCGTGTATAGCCGAGCTAATTGCAGCCCCCGCGTAGCTCGTTCGCGTTGTACAACGCTGTGTAGGCGCAATTTCGGGCCCGCGTGTATGATTGGCAGCGGCGGCGGCGACGGCATCGCCGTCAACCGTGCCGCGGCTCGGGGGTGTAATAAATTTAAACGAGCGAGCACCAATGCGGCGATGGACAGCTTAGGTCATTATTCGCGATAGGAGCGCTGTACGTGTAGTTTGGTGTAGTGCGGTGAACCGGTGGAGTAGGTTATACCGAATATGAGGCTTTGATTCGTTGCGCGCGCGTGGATCGACGAAGCGGTTTATTATCGACGGGAGACCAGCTCGCGAAATAGTTTTCCTCGTATGTGATTACGCGTTAAATGACGTTTGTGGGGGTAGAGCGATATTGACCGTTAAGTGGGTCTTTTGGCTGGTGTGTGGGCATGTGCGTTCTAAAATGAAGATGAAACTAGCCGTGAAATGAGGAGCCGAATGCATCTGAATGGGTTATTTGTGCATTAGAATAAGCGTAATGCGATAAAGGGTCTTCGATGTAGCTTTGAACATTCAAACGGTCCTCCATAAATGAGACAATAATGCAGAATACAGCAATGCAGTAGTTAATTATTAATTTCATTTGGTATATAGAGGTCGACCAGCGATAGTGACAGCAATAATATTTATATCATCACCGCAGACACCATCGCTAGTTATTATAGGAACTAGTTATTAGATTCGAGGCTACAAAAGCGTATAATACCAATAATAGTATTAATAAACATCTGCAATAATACTGCCATACAAAGTTTCATTTGAGTAACGATGAACATAATAATAAATTTCAATAATTGGAATCTTGCACTACTACACTAAAATAATTTTTAGCTTAAATTGAAACTTAACAAATTATTTGTTCTATACAAAATTTAATCTTAGTGATAGAATTAGCTATTTTCAGATTCTCTTCTCTCAAACTCAAATAAGAACTTTTGATTCAGTTTTCATGAACTGTATACTTTATAGAGGCACATTTCACTATACTTTTTTATACTTTTGTTGTGTGCGGGTCCTTTGAATTTTCACCATTGACGTCCTTTAAATTATGCATTATTTTAGAAGGAAAGCTAGTTTTAAAAACTCACGCAAGCACTTCAACCTTTGGCTTCTCAACGCCCACCACTCAGTTATACAGCTCCGCTCGCCACTTCCGCAAATTGTTTTGTTTAAACAGTAGCCATCTCCGGCGCACGGCGCACGCAGAGAACCAATCGACCCTTCACCCCTCCAGCCCCTAAAACACACAAAGCACCCGACGTCAACGCGTTGGGAAATTTTTCTCGCCGCTCTCTCTCTCTTTCTCTCTCCGCCACGCAATTCCCATCGGCCCAGCCTGAAAACACGCTTGCGCGCTTGCACACAATTACACCTGAGTAATAGCGTTCGGAAAGTAACTAGATCCAAAGGGCGAAAGAGGGAAATGCAGTTACAGCTGTACAGCGGCGCCCGCGGGGCATCTCGTCAACGTCAAGTTCGACAGCTCCTGCATATTGCGCCGACGCCCGCGCCGCCCTCAATTCCGCTCTCGCTATATATCCACCGTGCCGATCCATCTGTAAAGCGTCCGCACGACAATCGCAGCCGCATACGTGTATATACATATACGAGGTAACGAAACTCACTCTCGCTGGTCACGCGCATAGTGTGCGGGGTCCATTGTTACGTGGACGTGGGGATTTATCGGCGCGCCGGGCGCGAGAAAATAAAGATCGCGCGTTGATTGCGCCATTCGGCGAGCGCAGTGCGGGATTTTTTCATTTTGCCGCGGGCCAGGGCGCAATGCAGCGGCAAGGGCTTGAAAAGCTGCGAATAACAACGAGGCGGCATGGGATGCACTTGCGGCGCTTGATCGCCGGCCGACGTGTTTTTTGAGAGGCGGTGCGCGAAGGGCTGAAAGGCTTTTTTAGGAGGAGGAGGAGGAGAATCGAGCGTGATTCTTGCAAAGGAAGTCTATTTTTGCTGCCTTTTTTTGTTTGTTTGTTTGTTTGTTTGTTTATTTATTTATTGCGTGTGGATGATGGTTTGTGCGGAGTCGCGTTTGCAAATATGGTATTCGGGATTTACATATGGCGATTTACATTTTCATTTACGAGATGAAACGGTTATCGGTCAATGCGGAAGTATATGTAGATGGGAAGTTCATTAATGGAAAATTGTAATAATATTATTTTGCTTTTCATGCTTATATATGTACGTTACAGAATAGCAAATCGAGAAAATATATAAAGGCATTATTTAACCCTTTCATATCCATTGTCCATTATAGACTGGACATACTCGAAAAAGCTATAAGTAAAAATAAACATATAACAGTAAAAATTATTTCAAATGACGCTTTGATTGACCCTGATCAACATGCAAAACATTAATATTTCGTATTAATATAATTATCAAAAAATTTTCTACATTCGAATTTTATATTTCGACCAAAAGTGGTATAGCATTATTAAATTTAATACTGGCCTGAAAGAGTTAAACAAATCTTAACCTTATATTTAGTTTTAAAATGACTAATTAAATTAATAAGACTGAGGGTATATTTAATTGATGCGTAGGGCAAGAGAATCAATTATTGCACCTTCAATCGATTACTACACATATTAATATTTTTATTTAAAAAGTAAAAATTATACAGTATCTCGATACAAAAGTAATTTATATTAAAAGTTACAATTTCATCTAGTTACTAATAAATTTAGTATTTTTTTTATAAAAATATCAAGGAGCACAGTAATCAATGCAGAATCCAGTAATTGATTCTCTTACCCTATTTCTGAGAGAGTATTTGGATCATGGAAATAAATTTGATATCTATCAATATCTAGTTCAATCTTTTCTGACACGGTTGCATATATATGCAATGCCTAATTTCTCATAATTTATATTTCCGTACTTTATTGAAAAAATGTAACAAAGGGATTAATAACACCCATTTAAAAAGAAATCGAAAAATCAGGATCTGCGTTATCCATTTTGATTGCAGTAAAAATCAATTTAGATAAAAAATCATCGGTAACTATACAGGTCGCACGTTTCAATGAAGCACCGCTGCAAAAAAGACATCAGCAAAAAAAGGGTCACTCTCAAAGATTCCCATTACTCACCGCCCATCAACTAGAAACCCATCACACCTCTCCCCCTTCCGCATTCCCCGCTGCACAGCGTTTTCCGGCAAACAGACATGGCACGCGGGCACGGGCGCATACCGCGCAGCTCCGGCTCGAAATTGAACTCGCAGCGCCTCGTCCGCCCTTCCCACCGCAATACACCCCCGGTACCCATACTCGCACCCGCTACGCGTACACGCATATAATAGCCCAGGCTTCCGCTTGGCGCTCCGCGTGCAGTACTGCACGGTACTGCAGCAGTTGCCCCACGGGCGTCGCGACGCTAATCCCTTTCGCTGTCGCCTGATCGACACCCTCGCGCACCGGCTTTAATGGCCTGTCCGCGCGGCGCGCGACGTTTCTTCCTTGCATAGCAGCGCAAAGTAGGCTTCTAATGAATAGAGGGGCTCGCTGCAGGCGCAGCTCCGCCTGCTAACGTGTGGAATCACTCGCCATTCACTTTGATGTATAGGCGATGATGTGCTTTGTAGGATGTCGCGGAGTTTAGAGCGACGCGTCGATTGGAATTTCTAGGGGTTTTACTGATTCATTGGGTTGGCGATGATTTTTGGATTGGCGTAGAGGTGCAGCTTGGGAATTGGATAGTTGTTTTATCTTGAAATCCGTGTCGGTGCTGTGGGTAGGTGGCAGGTCTATGTTTTTAGTCAGGTAAGTATTCGACTGCCGATTAACCAAGTCAAGATTTCTGAGTCAGAAAATAGTACATTATGTAACAAGGGAATAAAGTCAAAGATGAGTCCCGAGGGTGGATTTCACCCGAGGCGATAATCGACTTTATTCCCGTGTTGCATATAGAACTTTATTCCCGACATAACGGTGGCCACTTTATTGACTTAAAAAGAGGGACTTCCGGTGATTTAAAGATGATGAATATATTTTATGTAAATAATACATTTTTACAAATTTAACAGTGGTAAGATAACTTTAAATGACCGCCGTGAAATAAAAATTAATTTTCTAAAGATTTATGGTTAATATATCTTTTATGATAGAGTTAGATAAGATGTAAATACAATTCTTATTTGCGAAAAAAACATTTTTTTCTTCTTATTTTTGTACGTTCTTTTTTTTATTTTAAGTACAAAACGTTCATAAATCTATAAATGTTATAACAAAATATGAAGACAGTTCAGCGTAAGCTTCCGCATCATACGTATAATAAATGCCGTAAATAGAAAAACTAATGCAACTTCCGCAAGAAGACCGATAACTCTGCTTGAGTCTACTGCAATTTTACTATAATTTTAAATAATACATTTTTACGTAAATAAACAGAAACATATATTTCCCCCTTCTCCAGTATCGATAAGCAATGAGAGCTAGAGGACACAATGCTGGTTTCGTGCTTATATATTTGAGTTCAGGTGGAACATATTGGGAGATTGGTGCCGAAGTTCTTATTGAACGGAAAGAGAGATAGATGTGAAAGAGAAGAGTAGAAAATGTTGAGGTTTGATAAAACGCATTTTTTTAAGAAAGCAAAGATAGTGTTATTTGCGAATTAAATTTTATAAATGGGGCAGTTGATGGCTCAAGTGGTAAACGCCTACCTCTTAAGGTCGTTCAGCGGATAATTGTATTTCTTTATAATCTCTTGAAACTTTCATAATAAGATAATTTAGGTGTGGTTTATACGCGGTTGAAATTTCTACCTCTCTTGTTCAGGTTTTAACATGGGAGCCCTATTTTGAGCTCTCACGAAACGGACGTTTTTATTTATTGTAAACCAGGTTTTCTTTATATCGTTTTGAAAAACTAGCATGTAATGCAAAATTAGGATAGAAAAAATACATAAAAAGTGGGGCATAGCAAGCGGTACTTTCTTTAAAGATATAGCTATATCTAAAGTTTTGCTCCATTGTTATTAGTATATCTATATCGTGGTACAGCATATGCAAAAGTTAATGCCGTACTTCCATAATTGGTGGTTTTCATAAATTTTATATTCTTTACTAATATATTAATACTTTATATTATAAACTGAAGGGTTTTCATTATAAATATTGTCATTTAATAATGATTATTTTGAACATTAACTTGCTAACCTTACTGTCAACCGGTGATCGTCCTTAAAACATCAGCCGCTCAAGGGGCGTCGCTTCGAATCTCAGTCAGTCCGAATTATTCGGGGACATTAGAAATAATTTTTTTCCGGATTTTTCGCTGGCGGAGATCGGACCTGCAACCCTATACTTGGTTGAGGGCAGTAACGCCCGTGTATACAATTAACAAAAATAGCACATATTTAGAGACGTCTGAATATATGCATATTCAGAGATTATATTTATATGCACCTATGCTTATATTCCCAGGCGTATTTTCGGAATAACTTTTATTTTTTTAAGAAAGATTAGTAGAATTATAGTAACAGTAGTACATCAGATATTGACTTTTTATAAAAAATTTTACGTAATACATACAAAATTATTTATCTCTATTTTTTAAAAAATAATATAGAATATCCCGGGAAAAAATCTTTAATATATAAATATATGGCCATATATGATCATACATGGAATTCATGCATGGGCATATATGATAATATATGGCCATATATCAATTTTGTCCCAATATGGCCATATATAGCTATATAAGATCATATATGATTATGTATGCTCATATATGACTATAGTATATGGTTATATATGAACATATATGATTATATACGCATTTTTTGTACCTTAACGTGAAAACCTTATTGTACGTATGATTCATATATACTCATATATGCACATATATGGTTATATACGGATGAAATAAATTTTTTTAGAGTAATGTTTATAGATCAAAATTTTAGTTCAGTTTTTCAAGCCTTATTACAAAAACTGCAATCAGAAATACATGTAAGTCATATATGATCATATATGGCCATATAAAGACAAAATTCATATAGGGCGATATATGGAACGTCATATATTGCCATATAAAGACAAAATTCATATAGGGAGATATATGGAACGTCATATATGGTGATATACGGACATTTTTCTCCCAGGATATTTCATTAAAATGTAATTAAGAAGAAAATGTAGAAAATTAAGAAAGTTCATTACAAAATTATTCCTTTCTCAGGTTGATAACGAAAATAAAAACATCTATTTTTCTGACACTGATTGTAATTGTTGCAATAGACTTCGTAATATGTTCACCTACCAAGGATAATGGTAAGGAAAATGTTTGCAGCACGACATGCAAAGAAATAGGTAAATTAATTTATTTTTTATATGAATATCGAATTAAATAAATTAAAAATCCAGTTTATTGTTACTATATAAGCCTTCAATTTCACAAAAATAAATTAATTATTAAGTTTAAGTGAAACAAAATATAATAAAAAATAAATTGCCTTTTATAATAGTGGCTGAATTTTATGCTTTATTCTAAACTTAAGTGAATTTTGCCCAGCTGCACTACAATACGCTTTAACAGTTTTTTACTTTATCACTAGATGTAGAAATGACATAATCTTTATTTAAAAAAAGGTACGTATAATATAACTTTAAATACGCTTCTAGCTTCTTCTATATTACAAAATATGGATCCAAACGTCAGTCCATGTGATAACTTTTATCAATTTGTGTGCGGAAATTTTACGAAGAACGCAGTCATTCCGGAAGATAACTCAGTAAACGACATATTCACTCGAATAAATGACCAAGTTCAAGAACAGCTGAAAATAATCATTGAAGATGGAATTACGGATAGTGATCCGCAAGCGTTTAAATTATTACAGTCGTATTTCAAAATGTGTATGAATGAAGGTAATTCTAAATTTATTTGCAAAATACGTGCGCAAAGTAGTTACTTTGTGCACTCTTGGAACAGTAATGGATTTAAGAGTACACATTTGCACATTTTCCAATCACTGTTTGCACTCTTATTTGAAAAAATAATATACGTAACTTGTTTCGATTGCGCGACGAATTTCACTTGTGCGGAAATCACTTAGTTTGCGCATCTGTTGCGTAATATACTATATGAAATACAGTGCACTTGCGGTATATTAACGCCCATTGTATTGTTTCCAAGACAATCTTCCTAGACACAGATTCTTACGTAAACAAACTCATTGTCCCACCTACTGCGTGGACTGGCCACTAAGAAGCAGTGAAAACATGCCATTTATCTATTCGATCTCGCTATACCATAAAAAAGTTGTATTTTGCTATGAAAATAACCATTCTTCAAAAATTTTATTTTAAAAAAAATTCCACTGATCTAAGTTAAAAAACTGAACTTGAACATCAATTTTTAGAAAATCAAATAAGAAACTTTTTCATGAATCTAATTTCATAAAAATATAGGTTCTGAATTGAAACAGTTAAAAAAACAATTTTAAATCTCCAGGAAATCATAACTTGCAAACGTTATTTCAAGCAACACAAATTTTAAACAACACAAATTGTAGCTCAGAATGCTGGCTATCGATTATGATTTTAATAATTTTTTTTAAAAGTATTTATGTGATAATAAATAAAAAACAGAAAAATAAAAAATCAATAAAATAAAATTAATATTGAAATAGCTATTTTGTTACATTGATTTATGTATCAAACAGTGTTTTTTAAACAGAATATAAAGTTTTCACAGTGTTTTTTAATATCGCCACATTCGCAACTCATCAGAAGCATAACAAATACATATATTTTAGATATTTCTACACTAGATATGGTACACGAAATAAAGAACATGACTCATTATAACACAAAGAAAGATTATAATATCAAGAATATATAAAAGAATATATGTAGAAATATATAAAATATATGTATTTGTTATACTTTTGAAATGTTGCAATATTAAAAGCACTGTGAAAAGTTTAAATTCCATTTAACCCTTTACTATCGAGGTGAGGTTTGTGTGACCCCACTCATAATTCAGTTACTTATAACTTTATCAATATTATATTTTCAGTCCTCAAACCTTTTTGTAAACTCATTAAATATAATTATACTTACTATGTAAAAGTTTGGAGCTATAAAATTAATTAGTTTAAAAAGTTATAAATAATTTAAGCTAAATGATTGCTCCTAACAGCAAATTGTAGACAACATTGGTAATTATTTAAATTTATCAAAGGTAGGCGTTAGAGTCATTTCAATAAAGAATGTTCGTATAAGCATCTTACAAACATTCCAATATTAAAAAATTATACTTAATTTACCAACAACTGTTTGTTTTGAAAGTTTTACACGTTGAATGAGTATTAGAAAAATTTCCATTAGATTTAGTAAAAGCTTTTTCGATTTTCTTTACTTTTTATGCAACTATCTTTTTGACGCGCTTAAAAATGTAGGACCATAACCTCTTTAAATAAATAATTTTATCTCATATATAAAATTACTTTTATAACGGAATGTATTTTTTATCTTTTAATTATTGGTGTCTCTTACTAATACAATTTTTTTATGAAGTAAATATTACGTATATAAATTGATATTAGGTAAATTTCGCCACGCGGTCTCACAGACGCCACGTCTAGGTTTACATTACTAAATTTCACCTCAGTACTAAAGGATTAATAAACATTTCTCGATACATAAATCTTTGGAACAAAATGCTATTTCAATATTAACTTAATATTAAAAATTATAAACGATCGCATGCCTTCTGATCTACAATTTGTGTTGTTTAAAATTAAAAAATGATTGATTTTAAGGTATAAAACTTAGCTTCAACGATTACAAGTTATGATTTTCTGGAGATTTTAAAATGTTATTAAACTTTTTTAATTTAATTGAGGACTTCATCTTTATAAAAATAGATTCATGAAAAAGTTTCTTAATTTGATTATCTACAGATTTATGCTCAATATATTTTTTCAATAACAACGTAAACCGTGATTATGCATGAAAAATTAAATAATTTTTCGCTTTTTAGTTTTTTAGCTTGAGGGAGAAAAAAATTTTAAAAAATCCTTGAAGGTTGGTTCATTTTCATGATAATCAAGGACAACTTTTGTATGGAATAGCGAGACAGAATTAAAAAATTAATGTTTTTCACTGCTCTCTACTGGCCACACTGCTACTACCTCGGGAGCTTATCCGAGACGCTGAAAACGGGGTTTCTACTACTTGCCGCCGCATGGAAGAAACGCCTACTATATTATCAGTTACCTTTCTTCCCCCTCCATTTGTAACAATATACCCAGAGTGTACTGTATATGCATATATTTCATATTTTCGTATCGCTAATATTTCAACATTTTAATTTTAAATACTTTTAGAACAAGTAGAAAAAAACAGCGATAATGAATTTTTGGAAATTTTGAAGAGACTTGGTGGTTGGCCTGTCTTGGTTGGTGAATCATGGAATGAATCCACCTTCGATTGGATAGAATCCATGTATAAATTTCGAGAAACCGGTTACTCGTTTAACTATATAATTGGTTTTGAAATTTTACCTGATATGAAAAATAATAGCAAAGCAGTCATATATGTAAGTAGCACTCGAATAACTAAAATATAATTTCTTGCAGTACCGCCCGCTATTTTGCGAGAGTTCGTGTTTATGAGTGTGCGTGTATGTGTGTATGGATGTGTGAGCGCGTGATGCGTCTGTGCATATTACGTTTGACTGGCCATGATAAAAATATAATCTAGTTTAACGTGAAAACAATGTCGAAAAATGTTATCAAAACAATGTTATTGGGCGTATTTATTTACATACTGAATACATTATCACTGTAACTTTGAATGGAGACAAGTAAAAGTTTTTTAGAATGTCGTTGCCCAACAAAATGTATTTTCTTAACATTTTATTTACGTTTTTTTCCGAAGAAGCAATGATTCTTGCGACTTGAAAATTATCAGAATTATAGTTCTATATAAAACGAATATGCAGTAAAAATTTCATTGAATTTCAATATTTAATTTGCTTTAGTTATAGAGGCTAAAAGAAATTGCTAAACACACGGTATAACAAATAAAAAACGGTATATTTCGAATCTGTACGCGTCTCAAATTGAGTACTTTATTGTGAAAAAAAATGGCTTCCCAAAAAATATTACTGCATAAAAAATTTTCAAATTTCGAACAATGGCCGCACAATTAATTTGAGTCGACACATACACACGCATGTTCACGCACGTACGCGCACACATACACACATAAACACACACACTCACATACACAACCACACATTTTCTTATACTAGTGTAATTAGAATCCCAATGCCTCAAAACATGTTTCTAACACGGTTTTAGCAAAACTTTTTTTCTTATTATCACAAAGCTTTCTCTTTGAGAAAGCAATACTTCACAAAGCTTACAAAAAATACGTTTTTCAAGGGTTCCGCAATCTTCTTGTTAAATGAATATATATTAGAATATGTCTTCCCTGGTAGAAAATTAATCTAGAACTATGTAGATCTATCTAGTTTGCCAAGGAAATAATCGAGGGCCTCGATAAAACTAGATAATTTTCTACCAGGGTTATTATTATATTATATTATATTAGTCTATTTCTTATATTGGTATATTTCTTCATCTAGATAAAAAATGTATTTCTTACAGTTGGATACATCCTTCGGTATAGATCAAGAATATTTAATCCGGGGTTTAGAACAGGTAATCGTGAAAGATTATTTTAAGTTCATGGTCGATTTTGCTGAAATATTCGGAGCTGATCGCAAACAGGCAGAGCAGGAACTGGTTGAATCTCTTAAGTTTGAAATTGAACTTGCTAAAGTGAGTGAGAATTTATGGACGTAATATAATAGTACCACAATCTATATTCATATGATTACAGATTTCCTTGTTTAATGCGGAACTCAATGCGACGAAACTCTATAATTCCTTCACTATTGAGCAACTACAAACCAAATACTCATTTATACCTTGGTCAAACTATTTAAACAAAATACTATTCCCGCATGTTCACATCGATGTCCATGAAGAGGTGATAGTTTATGTACCAGGCTTTCTCGAGAAATTGCCTGATCTGCTAGCCCGAACACCTAAACGCACCCTGGCTAATTACATCTTTTGGCGTCTAGCCCAGGAATCGGTTGATCAACTGAGTGAACGTGTGCATAAAGTTTACAGAAATTTTATGGGCAACAGTAGGAAGAGGCCGAGGTGGCAGGATTGCGTGGATAGCGTTACGGAAAATATTAATCTTGCTACGAGTGCGCTATTCGTCAGGAAGCATTTCCATCAGAAAATAAAGGAGAGCACGTTTGAAATGATTCAAAATATCCGTGAAAGCTTCCATCGTTTGCTTACCAATGTGAGATTATACGATGAACATGATATTTTTATACCTCTAGGTTATTTACCTAGTATCCTGATACTATATGAAAATAACAAAATATATTTTTCTTTATTTGTTATTTAAGGTACTTTGGCTGGATGAGAAAACCAAAGAGGCCGCATTGGAAAAACTAGAGCACATAATACCATTGGTCGCTTACCCACCTGAATATCTAGATGATGAGAAACTCAACGAATATTATACAGATATGAAAGTGTATCCTGAAAATTTTCTAAAGACTGTGCTAAGCTCTAATCTTTTTTATTATGAAAAGATGTTCCAGACGTTGAGAAGGCCGGTCATAAAAACTGACTGGACAAACTTCCTTACTGTTGTTGTCAACGCTTATTACGTCCGTTCGAAAAATACTATTAGTTAATCTTATTTTATATTTTAATGCTCTTTGCGCAGAAATTTTTTTTATACTATCTCAAACACATAATGCTGTTGACGTTTTACAGTATTACCAGCGGGAATTTTACAAGGAGAGTTCTTCAATGTGGACAATCCAAAATATATGAACTATGCCGGTATAGGCAGCGTTATAGGTCACGAATTAACTCACAGCTTCGACAATTATGGAAGTCAATTCGATAAAGAAGGAAATTTGATGGATTGGTGGAGTCCTAAGACTAAAAAAGAGTATTTAAGAAGAACACGATGTATAGTTGACCAGTATCGTAATTATACGGTTGGAGAAGTTGGTCTTCAGGTAATTTATACATAACGTATTATTGGAAAAACCATCTTTTCAAAAATATAATAGTATATTGTACAACAATATTTCTATTTGGTGATTTCTAGCGAGTGTAGGATGATTTTGCACAGACGAGTGCTAAAATGACCACCCGAGCTAGAAATTGCCAGTAAAAGCCCATTTGTTGTTATTTTTATGCTTATTTAATTTTGTTCGTGAATAGAAAGGTTCTACCTAATCAATAATATGTAGTTAATTTAATTACATATTACATTTTATGATAATCTGCAGTGATGCAGTGTACTTATCTTAGTATATATCCTTGCAGCTGAATGGCACACAAACCTTAAATGAAAACATCTCGGACAATGGCGGAATCAAAGTGGCTTACTTTGGCTACAATGCCATGGAGAGGAAAAATGGCGTGGAACCTCTACTACCTGGACTAGAATCCTACACGACAAAGCAAATGTTCTGGATAGCCTACGCGCATATTTGGTGCGCAAAGTACAAACCCGAGTATCTCAAGAATTTTATCGCCACAGATGCACATACGCCCAACGAGTACCGCGTTAATGGTCCCATCTCCAATATGCCCGAGTTCTCGCAAGATTTTCATTGTCCATTCGGGTCTGCCATGAACCCGATTAAGAAATGCACCGTTTTCTGAATGTTTCTATTTGACATGCATTAAATATTGATAAGCTTTGTATCATTGTGAAATTTACCAATAATTTTCTTATGGAACAAATTCAATACAATTGTATATTCTGCTAGATACTGATTTTATCGACTGTAATTTAAGCAAGTAACTAAATACATGAATCGTATATTGTTAAAATAGTGTACGTGACAAAATATTAGGTTAGAGAGATGTAACAAAACTCAACATGTTTTTCATGAATAGGGACTTTGTTGTTTGTTTCTCTAATAGAATTTTGATGTACCTAATTAAAGTGATTTTTATATAAATGTATGTAAAAATTTTTCCCTGGTTATCACAATGAAGGCGATACAAAAAAATTTCGTTGTTTAGGTGACGGTTTGTCGATTATCGATGAAGTACGTCATAGTCGAGTGCACGAAATATCGATATAAAAATGTACATCGATAAAATACAAAATAACTTTTTGTTATATATCTATGTCCATGTATGGAATATATTATTCCGGGTTGTCTATTTAAAATACAAAGCTCCTTTTATGAAAGAAAGATATTGTAAAAAGAAAGATTGAGATATAAATTATGAAGTAGTCCCGGAAAAGTCATTCATACATGGGCATATATATGCCTACGCACCCCCAGAACAAGGCTACGACAACTTAACATTATAGCTTTTCAACCTTATTTTTGAAGTGCATTATGGGTTTTTATTTTTGTATGAGCCGGTTTGTGTACAAAAATTAAGTTGAAAAAATTGGATTGCCATAGTCTTGTTCTGAGGGTGCGATATACGTATAATATACATATGTTCATATATTATATAGTCATGTATGTAGTAACTTTTTTAAGTGATATTTATTTTAAGAAAATGTTTTTAGAATAATAATATCGAAGGTTAGTCCCTCAGTTTAAGTGTTATCGTCGCATGATACAGCCAAAAAAGGGAATTAGACCTATTATGTGCACTTCAGCTCTTCAAGCCTTATTACAAGAAGGCAAATTGGAAACACATGTGAATCATATTCATTCCTTATATAGTCATAAATGATGATATACTGACCATATAGACTCAAAATCCATATATGACCATGTACTCTCTTAATTTGAAATAGTGAAACCTCGGAAATTTCACTGTAAAGCAACTAATTCATGCAGTGGCTGAGTTTTCACTGCGAAACAGTGAATTTTCACTATTTCAAATTAAGAGGGTATGGAACATTTTTTTCCACGTCAATGTCATTAAGTTTAATATAATTCGTTTTTCTACTTTATATAGTACAATAGTACTACACAACTGTGTTACATATACTGTTGTACAATATGATCATAAAATACGCATCAAAATTGCAGCAAAATTAGAAATAAATTCATTATTCTTCATACGTGCTGTTTCGCGTCAGAAATCAGAATCGTGAAAGAATTGCACACGTATTTGCCTATTTTATAATAGTTAACGAGGCTATATATAGAAGAAAATGATGAGGTACGGTGAGTCCCCTTCATGAGTAGTCAAGCAGTGTTGAGTATGCTATCCCTGATCAGCAAAGAGGAGCCGATTTACCGAGGCAAGAGCCATCGCAAATGTACATAATAATAAATTGAATAAGGAATATCTTGTTATTCATTCTAAGGAGGTACCCGAGTGTATGTAAAAATAAACTAATAAGTTCTACTTTTCATTAGTTAACATATCGAAGTAAGTTATTTCAGACAAGGTATTAGAACAAAATATCAATTATATCTTGTCTCTTATAAGGAGAATCCATTATCTTTGGAAAACGATTTTATAAGATTTAGGGAGATATTTTCTGGTATCTAAGAATAGATCCCACTAACCGCAAATTATAGCAATGGACTCTTACGTTCGAGATATATGCATAAAACATGTTACTTCTATTTCCGACCAGAATTTTGCAAATTTCCAGGCTAAAAAACTAAACTGCAAATATTTCTATATGAAACAAAACTCAAATTCAAGCTTTGTCATCTGCTTTATATAATATTATATTTTTCGGTCAGTTTTGAAGCATACATATTCACAAAGTTATTATCAGAAGAGTATATAACAACAGGCATTTTGGGGTACAATTGATTATATGTTAATCGTAGTACAATCTATGGATACTGAATTGCTTTCTCAAAGAGAAGCTTTGTGATAGTTAAATAAAATTTCGGAAAAATAAAAAAAGTTATTCGAAAATCATTATAAAAACATATTTTGTAACATTTGTAATCAAAATACACTATTTTTAGAAAATGTCCGTTGCTATGGAAATACATGTATTTTGATGTATTTCACATGGCAGAAGTTGCCACATTTGAGCTCGCTCTGTGTATGTATGAATGCGGATTAGCTTTACTCTGAATATACATGGTAAAAATTAATGTTTCAGGACACATTTTTTGTTTTTTTTTTAAGACAGACGGTTCAAAAATATTTTCTTTTATTTTTTGATGCACTTTTGTTTTTAAGCGGTTTTTCGATTTTTGAGTTTTAGTTTTTCGGGTCTTTTGACACCTTAGAAGTAATATCATCGATTCACTGATAATGCATTTGAAAGAACATATAATTACCTATCTTTTCCGAGTCGAAATTTTGAATGAGCTATTTCCCTTGTTTTGTTATACACGAAAACGTCATTTTTTCAAACGGTGATATCTGTGAAATATAAGAAGGACAATCTTTCTTTGTCGCACTATAACTCAAGTAAATCAGCAGCATTTTATCTAAAACTTTATAAAAAGGTAGATATTTACAATCTCACGACCTGTATGTTTTTCAGATCATGAGATTTTTTATTATCTGAGACATTGAGGTGATATTAATGTTGATATTTTATGTGTTTATTGAAGTTTTTTTATCGCCAATATCACGAAAATGACACGGTCATTTTTTACCAAACAGGGCTACTTTTTTCCTTTTTAACTGAAGATTCAAACTTCAAAAGAAATTTCAAGACTCAGCGACTTGATTTTGTTTTATAACGGTTTTCCGATATTCGAGTTTTTTGGTATGTTAGAAATATTATGATTAATCTAGTGTAGATGCATTAAAAAGAGCATAAAATATCCTATCTTTTACAACCACAAATTTTAAATAGGCTCTTTCCTTTTTTATAAATAATTTTAAGAATAAAAAAAACGTGCCTATAACAGTATCTTTAAGATGACGTGAAAAACTACAATTTAAACTAGTTTAATTTTAGTAAAAAAAATTTTTTAATAAGCACATCTTCTTTTCAATTAATCTGCAATTTGCAATTATTCTTACTGCTAAACTCATTTTCTACAGATACAGATGAAGTACACGCAGCCTATTAATTATCCAAAATCACTTATTAAGTATTAAGTGATTGTGAAAGTAATTTTTTTTCTTTTATTTTCCTTGAAACTTTCAGAATATCTTCATAATACGATCCTTCTTAAACTAACTACAGCATAATTGAGAAAAAGGAAAACTAATGAATTTATCATAAAAATATATATTAATAATAATTTTAAATATTGAAACGGTGTATACCAAATTAAATATTTTCGTTTATTTAAATCTGTTCAGATCTCACAATGGTAGTACAAGGAGCGCGGGTCACGGATTTTGATGAAACTTTGGGGATCGTTTTTAGTATCTAAAAATGAAGACCAATGCCTTTAGTTTTATGTAATGAGCTTTAAAACCTCCAATACAGCTAAAATCATTAGTATTGCTCATATACGTAATGCTAAAAAGAAAATATAATATACTATAGATATATTATCAATGGTAATAAAATAAGCCATATGTACTGTACAAAGGTCCATTTGATAAAACCATTTTCATTGGGCTTCATTTTAGGTACCGGAAGACGATCCCGATCATCAAATTTAAATAATTGCCTTGCCTAATTTATTTAACATTACGTAATTATTTTTAAACATATCAAAATTGCTATAAAATGTCCTCAAATTTTAATTGGCCTCCAGAGCGCGACCAGATAAAATAAATTTACATCGTTAAGCCTTTCCGCGGAAAAGGTAATACAAAAATCAAGAAATCCAATAATAACAAACCCGCAAAAAAACATCCGAAACCCAAATAATGTACACGCGCGCCAAAATCGCTCTCCGTCCGTCCCTTTGCCGCGTCGTTGCGCCTACGTACACCTACACACCCACGTGCGCGCGCACACGGCCCCGATTCAATTCAACACCACTCAATCAGTCGATGTAACGCGTATATATGCACGCGCCTCGCAATGAAACGCGCGCTATCCTACCGCTGTCACGGCATCAAGCGCATTCGGGATTGCATTACTCTGTCGCCATATATATCTAGAATAGGCCAGAGGGTGAGTATTACAGAGTAAGCGAGAGAGTAAGGGAGTGCGCCTGGAGCGCAAGGGGGAAATGCAGATAAAGGATCTGCTCTCGAAATTGAGAAATATTGAATGAGGCCGATCGCGTGTAGACGAGTGGACTTGGGCAATCGAGGCTGCGCTTGTAAAGTGCATTCTGCGCTGCAGGAGGAGGGACGAAATTTCAGAGAGATTGGGGATTGCAGATGAAGTATTGTTTCTTTGGAGATAGAGGAATGAGGATGTGGCTTTGAGGGTATAGAACCTCATATCGAATGATGATAGTTAAAAGTGAAGTGTGTGATGAAAATGAAAAGATTGAGTTTATTTGTAATATTTTTTTTTTTTTTTTTTTTATTATTATTTAACGTCGCCATGTTTGTGCTTCCATGTGGTGCTAATCGACGACGGGGGTCTGCGGTGTGTTTGTAAACAAAGCACATGTAATTTTTACAGAGGTGCTTGTATCAATCGGCAGAGACTAGGATTCGAACCCGGGTCACCGGCGTGGGAATCCGACACTCTACCGACTGAGCCGCCGCAGGCCCCTTTTGTAATATTGTATTGAACTTAGAACAGTAAAAATTAGACTAAAGAATAGAAAAAATAGATTTAGTATACGTATGTCGAATTCTAGATGAAATCAGCATTAGTAATAACAAGTAATTTGTTATATAATAATTAGTTTATCCCATAACAAAAATTAATTTAGCATATTTGGTCACGCTATTTTATCTATAAGAATTTTTAAGTATCGATTTCTGTATAATATTGTTTTGATTATATATAAATAATATTATATTTTATTCATAATTGTCATATAATTTTTCACCAGTGTAATCAAACACTAATGAGGCGTCGGTCTCAAGCCAGAGTCGTACTACTTTATCAATAGACTGAGAATTAATTGTCAAGACAAAGCCAGCAGTGCATACAATCGAAGTTTCGCCTATTATCATTTAGGAAATGAACTCATTAGCACATTAAAAGTTTAGAAAATTACCTAAATTTTAAACCTTGTCTTATATAACAATATAACAATATAACATAAAATTATATCTTACAGCAAGGCAGATAACAACCCAACATAAACATGATCTCATTTATATATTTTTCTTATTTAAAAAAAAGCCTGCCAATTTTAACACAAAAATTTACAACCAAATCAAGTGTTCAATAAAATCTACAAACCCATTATTCAAGGAAGCATTAAAACACGCACGCACTTGATTTCCCCCCGTAACGCAAGGAAGCTCCTCGATGTAAACCAGCAGTTTCGCGTCCCCTTAAAAGTTCTAAATCCCTTTTTTAAAGCGTGCACATACGCCGTGCGCTCCCTCTTCCACTCTCTCCCACTCCTCTACATCTCCCTTGTTCGCGCTTATTTTCCGTCTCTCCTCGGCTCCTTCCTCTCCATCTCTCTCCAATCCAAAGAAGCAGCAGCGGCGGCAGCAGCCAGTGGCTCTCCCATTTATCTCCATTGAAACGCGAACGCCATTCATTGCGGGCTCGCGCACTCCGAACAAACATCGCGAGTTCCGGCGCTGGCGCGCGTAAAAGCATCGCGCGAAACGTTTTAGAGCGAGTCCTAAGTCCTGAAACCGGATAACCCGCGCCGATCGTCGAGTGCCTTGCGCGGCTCGCGCAGTGTGTATAATTGATGTCGCCGCGGGGAACTCTTGCGGATGATGTTTGCTATCTTTGCTTTTAGCCGAGCGCGGGCCGGGGAGGAGAGAATTTTTCGAATACCATTCGTTAATCTCGCGTGATATCCGCTGTATTAATATTGAGTCAGCGTTAGCGCGCAGTACGGAAAAGCCATCATCTTTCTCGACGGCTCTTAAGAGCGCGTACTCTGTGTATATATGCACGAGCGCGGCATTAAGGAGATTAGGACAGTTGGAATGATCTTGAGGCGAAGAGCCGTAAGGCTGAAAGCGAGAGAGAGAGAGAGAGAGAAAGCACTCGCGGACGCACGCAAGAAAGCAGAGTGAATTTAGCAATCTGCAAACAAATTAAAAATTATCGCCGTAATAGGGGTCGCGTAAGGAGAATTGTTATTTTTGTGCTAATTAAGAGGCTCTCTGTGCGAACTTCTACTCTCTTTGACAAAAAGCTTTTTAGCGTGTGTGCATAGATTTAAGAAAGAGATTGCAGAGAAACTCTTAACAGGCAACTAGAATAAAATATTACAGTGTTCTTCTAACCATAATTTAATGGCTAATCTTACGCAAAAATTTAAAGATTAAATAAATTATGAACAGCATATGATAGTTCATGACATACGGTATTCATATACCGACTGGCTGTTAAACTGTATTCTTATAAACTTCAACAAAAGCCGAGTAAGTGTAGTTGTTACAAAACTCATTGACTATTTTTGATATTACTCTTAATTTATTTGAAAATTAAGTATCCAAAAGCTTTCAAAGTACATGATAGTAATATTTAAGCCATGTTTTCAAAATCTTTTTCGAGTTTGCTAATATACTAGATACCTAATACTCTATGGAGAATATTAAATCTATGACATACTTTCTGTCCTATATATAATCGGTAAGTTTCTTATTTAAGCTTAGGAGAGTGTCAGAGGTTTGGAATATTTGCTGAAACTTTGGGAGGTGTTTTCTGACACCTGAAAATGAAGTGTGATATTTCTAGTTTTTTTCAATGGGCCCTTATTCTCGACATATCAACCAATTGATCTCAATTGTGCGCTATTTTAGTAAAAAATGGTGCCTCTACTGCTGATCATAGCTCTGTAAGTTTTTATGCTAGAAAAAAATACTCAAACGTAATTAAAAGCGTGATGAAAAATGCACCGAAATTCACGGATTTTAACTCGTTTACATACAGTAATTTTCAGTATAATTTTCATTGCTTTCTTTGAAAGTTAATAACCTTGGCCCTGATTAATATTTTTTTTCGACACAAAGATGAAATTAAAGCTCTTTTTGTCTACTTTTAGCTAATTTTTTCTAGCATAAAAACTTAAAGAGCTATGATCAGAAGTAGAGACACCAGTTTTTACTAAATTAGCGCATAGTTGAAATCACGTACTTGGTTCATATCTCGAGAATAAGGGCCCATTGGAATAAACTAAAGGTGCTACACTTCATTTTTAGGTGTCAGAGAGCACCTGTCAAAGTTTTAGCAAATATCGTTTTCCAAACCTCCGATACTCTTCTAGTTAGTTACCCCACTTGGTGATTTGTACAGCTCTATATGAGTAATAAGTTATAGGATAAAACGGGGTCAAACGAGGTTATCGTTTCAAGAGTTTTTAACTGACAAAAATACATAAACCTCGTACCTTTTTATTGAAATGAATAAAATTGTCTTTTCAACGTTAATCGTACAAGGCGGATCAATTCCCATCAGTTATACAACAAATAAATAAAGTTAAATTTCCCTTAAATGTATATTTCTAATACTCGTAATGTTACATTTTAATGTGCAAGACACTATTCTGCACTAACAAAGTAAAAAAAGAGCATTTATAAACGTTTTATCAACTCATGAAAATATACTGTAATCCTAACCTCTTTTTGCCCTTCTCCCATTTAAATATACACTGATCAAAATGACCCCATTTCGCTACAGAATTCCAAAATTCATTTAAAAAATAATAAATATCACTAGACAAATACAAATTTTTGAATTTGAAAGTTTAAATGCTATATTTTTCTTGTTTCGCACTTAAAACCTCCAATAATTAAATTAAATAATTGTAAAAATGGTTTTAACGCAAACTTTTCTTATAAGAAAAGTAGCTAAAACCTAACGATATGAATATCTTTATATAAATCTTTCATATGTTTGGTTTTTAGCATCTATTAAGTTGAAAGATACATTCTAAAGAACATAGAAATATTTTCACCATTCAATAAACTTAATATTTCTCATAATTAAGTGATCGGTTTGACCCACCTGATCGGTTTGACCCCGTTCTCCCCTACTTGTATACTACATAGTTTGAACAAAAGCGTTCATTAAAATTTATAAATAACATTTTTTATGGAATGAACAAACGATATTCTAATGATCTCAGCGAGGAAAAATTTTTTGCTAAGGAGGTTAATTTTGATATTTTTTAATGTTTCGTTTAGTATAAATATATAATCCGTGCATAATGAATAGATCCAAGCTTCCCATCTATATCTTCTTTATTTATTTTCAAGGCTCAAAGCAGGTTAACAGCAAGCAATACAATGATTTGCAAAATTAAAATGATAAAAATAAAAATGTGAATATTCTACTTAGTGGAAATTCTGAGTGGAAAATAAACAGAAAAGAACTGCGGGATCGATCTTTTATATTCATGAATAAACGTGTATGAATTATATCAATATAAAAGATACAAAAACTACTGAAAAGTAGAACTTCAGCTGAAAAATTCATAGTTTAAAGATTTTTTAACAAGAATATCGCGGATAACCTCTGAAAAATATTGAAAAATCGAGTTTATTCTGGATTCCTCCACGCGACGATTTTTATTTTGATCGCAACATACTCGAAAGAGTTCATAGAAATAATATATGCAAAGATCCGATACGGGCCGACCGTTTTGGGTTCAAGTTCATCCAAGACCACTGTGTATCGCCGACGCGCGATTTTCATTTCTTTTTTAAATCAGCAACTACATTATCCGGCTCTTTGCCGTACAAAAAAATAAGATGACTAAAAAATTTGACAGAATAATCTTCTCCATTCTCCTAATCACCTCATTTTTTTTAGAAATTTTCCATTATAAATTTCAGAGAAATCACCGTTTAAATAAAAAATGACGTTTCCGTGTATAACGAAAGAAAGGAAACACCTTATCCAATATTTCGGGTCGTAAAAGATAGGTAATTTTATGCGCTTTCAAATGCATTTTCACCGAATCAATTACATTATTTCTAATATACCAAAAAATCCAATAAACTGAAACTCATAAATCAAAAAACCGTTAAAGACAAAAATGATCCGAAAAAACAAAAAATTATTTTTGAGCCATATCGGGGAAAAAACAGAAAATGATCCCATAAACATTAATTTTTACCGTGTATATCTCGAAAAACAAAGGTATACATACACACATACGCGCGCATACACACACACGCGCGCTCTGTCATATACACGCACACACACACATCCATATGGACATTTTCCATGAATAGTGTATTTTGATCTCAAATGTTCCAAAACATGTTCCTAACATGTATTTTCGAAATTTTTTTTACTATCACAAAGCCTTGCACAAAGATTCCTCTTTGAGAAAGCAAAAGTAGTTATGGTTACTAATTAAAGTTAGGAATAATTACCTTGCCGGTTAGGTAAATTGGAGCCAATGGAAAAAATCCGTACCAATTACCTATGCGATTAGGATTGAGTACCAATACCCAAATTAAAATACTCTGAATATTTACTAAATATTTCGCTTTATATACATACAATTAGTACACATACAATACAAAATACTTTGGTTTTTTGTATACATTTGTCAAAACCTTTATCTACATACATTTGTTAAGACTAAACGTATAATGAACAACATTTTAAAGTTATATGAGGAACAACAACTTTTACCCGAGTTTAGTACTCAGCCCTTAACCGGATACGTAATGGGTGCGGATTTTTCAAATTGACTCCTATTTACCTAATCGGTTAGTTTTCAAAATCTAATCATCCAATCGATTATGTAATCATTACTAATCCTTTCTTTCTGTGTACAAGTGAATAGAAGAGTTAATAATCAAAACTAGAACACATTCTGATCAAAGTTTGATTTTACAAGATTTCACGTAATCAATATACAAAAATATTTATACAATTATTATTATTAATCAAGGTGATTAACTTATTTAAAAAATGTATATTACATCTGACCGTAACAAAACATGAAAAGTCATTCATTTTCTAGCACTTGAATGTTCACATGAATTTCAGTAACCGTTATACCTCAAAGTAAAATCAATTTAAAAAAACTTATATTCTAAAAGGTTTAAGTTCCTCCGATCGCCCTAATCCTCTCTGCTCAGCTCGCTCACCCTCGAAATCAAACAAAAAAGAAAGCAGCGAACACCGCGCGTCTCGAACGCCTGCACCGACGGAACTCTCCCAGGCTTCTTATAAACGCACGCGTGCGTAAGACGGCGGCAGCCGCGTACATAGCCCTCGGTAAACACGATTTTCTCCAGACCTTCTCTCACCCGTGTCACAATGCCCACAGGACAGTTAAAAAGGCCGTGCCGGATAAATATATAAGAGAAAGAGAGCTCTAGTCGAGCCCTTTGTTTCTCTCCTTTACATATACATGCGCACAGGCGAAACGTAGACGGAGAACAGCAACCGTGACGGATTCATAATCCCCGCGAATGACTTAACTGAGCGCGTGCGCGAGCGAGGAGACCAGAAACGGGCCGTGGTGAATCGACCCCTTCTCTCGCTTTCCCGTCTGTATATAGTATTCTGACGGCTGCGTGTAGGTATATATGCCAGAGTCGTAAAACAGCCGGCGACTTGCGGCTCCTGTAGCTCGAGTAGAGGTCTGATATCGGAGTCGTTGCGTTAGGGGTGGTGGGTGGACGGACAACCGCTGGACTCTATTTGAGACGGGTCCGTCTCTCTATGGCAAGGATGTGGATCCGTTTCTACGGCTCTCGATTGTCAGCTTTGATTGGGTACAGTCTTGATGGAAAGTGAGGATTATCGACAAGAAGTATTAGGAAAGTCTGTTATACATTATACATTAGCGCGTTTGGAGAGTAGGAGGTACTGTAGTTGCATGAAAATCTTTCATTTATTACACGTGTTGAAATTAAAGCTCAACGGTATGGTCCAAATTATCTTTTTATACGTCTTGTTTCTTTTCAGCCAAGCGAGTGGCTAAATAGGCTGAAATCGCTCTGAACTATCTTCTTATGATAAGAATATGTGTTTAAAAACTTAAAATATTCTTCTTATGATAATAATGTGTGGTTAAAAATTTATAATATTCTACATGCTATACTTCTAAAAATCAAAATTTTGAAATCGACACTTATGACCGTAGCAATTTTTTGATAGAGCCAAAGTTTCAAAATAATTATATTTTGTTCTGACAAAATTACTTGTAGTTAAACAATCGATAAGTTATCTTCAGCTGTCAAATGACACATTAAACTGTTATAGAGAAAGAAAGTCAATTCCCAAAGATGAAACACATTTAAAGGCAATTTAGCGATTGAAATGCATTATTTTATCCAATGTAGTAATTTTAAATAACATAGTAGCAGAAAACAATGACAAAAAAATAAATATTATATGGTACTGCCTACCATACTAATTTGAAACGTCCAACTTAGTAAATAGAAGAATTGTCGGGATTAAATTTAAAAATATATATCAAATTTGCATGTTGAATTAAAGACTTCCTCTATCCCTATGGAAATGCTGCAAACTATAACCAATCTTACTCTATTCCTCGCAGTAGCCATTTCTTAGATTTTACACGGTCTTAGCAGGAATATGTAAGTACTTCAAGAACCACCAACCGAGAAATATTTAAAATATTTTATTTACTCATTCTGCAATATAAAACTCTTAAACCAAAATTAAAGTAATACACGTAGCATAAAAAACTTCAAATAATATTAAAAATAATTTGATTATCACTAAAATAGACATCCTTGGTTTTAATCAAATTCTCATAAAAATATTAAGCCTTAACTTCTATTCTTTAGTATAAGTACTTACTGTCAGCACAGTTTTCCCTGAAAACAAAAAGCAACTTCATACCGATCATCAACTACAGACCTCCGAATCCTCCACTCGCAGACACAAATTTATTTAAAATTATTCACGACAAAGGGTCTAAAAAACAATCCCTTCTAGCATCTCCCCCTCAAAAAAGCACATTGCATCCAAATGATCTACAAACCAATTTTTTGCCCCACACTCACACGCACACACACCAGAACATTCCGCAGCACTTCTGCAGAAGACTGTCCAGCTAGCCATACAGCTCCCTAAACAACATCTCTCCGTCCTCTTTGCGCAGGGCCGTCCATTATATCGCGCTCTGCTCTCGATATACACCGAGAGCTGCGCGCCGCTGCACATAAGTCGCAGGCACGAGAGGGGTCAGAGACTGCGAAGGAGAACGACTCGGCGAAGTTTACATAGGAATGTCTGATTTGCGGCATAGTGCGCCCGCGGCGCGGCGACTGTATATATATAGGGGTTCGGTCCTTTCTTGGCCGAGGAGCCCGCCGCCACCGCTGAAAGTGACGCCAAATCCGCGCTAATTATCCCCCTCCTGCCAATTAGGCAAATCGGAGGAGCCGGAGCTGAAGCTGTGGGGAGGTGGATCTCTTCCCGGCTCTCCCTCCCCTGGAGCTGCGACGTCGACGTCGCGGATCACGAGGACAATTACTTAACCCGACGACTGACAATTCCATCTGAGGGGTACCTATATGTAGATTGGAGGTGGCGCTTGTGCAACCGTCTTTGCGAGTGTATTTGGATGAGCTTCGACGTGCACGGACAGTCTATGATGAGCTGTTTGTTGTGTAATGCATGCACGTAAGCCATTATTGTGCATAACAATTAGCTGGGTACTCGGGTGAAGCATTTAATGGTGATGGCGATTTTAAACATTTGAATGGCTTTGCTTTATTATTTCAAGTTGAAACAAAACTAAAATATTTGTGTAAGCTTGTATTATATAGTGACGAAGATATTTAATCTTTGAGAGTTATGTTGTCGACGTGGCTGATCACGAGGACGAATTACCTGACACGAATTCTGTCAATTACATCTAAGGGGTATATGTATATTGGAGATGCTTGTGTAGCCGGATTTTAGCGTCTGCTCAGATGAGCTGCGACATGCGTGGATATTCCATAAGCTGTTCGTCGTGTAATGCATGTGTAAGCTGTTACTGTGGATAACAATTAGCTAATTATCTGGGTTCATAGGAAAACGAATTAATAACGATAACGATTTTATGATTTCGTGAGGTTATAAATCATTTCAACATAACTTAATGGCATTTTTTTAAAATACAATGTAGTGTAAGAAATACTGCAAACTAAGAAATATTACTATAGTTACAAGAGCATTAGAGCCTTAATTTAGCTCCGCAGCTTGTGGATGCTACTCACACAATTAGGAGTTAATTGTAACTCTAGTTCATTAGTTACATCAATCCTTACGTAATTATTATCTCTATTTTAATCAGGAATCTTTCAAGTAAATATGGTATACAATTTTATTAATTGAATGCTATGACAACTATGAACAGATGTTTACATACATTTTTTTATGAAATTTGTTATTTAATCTTATAATTATATTCCATCAGTTTATGCATATTAGCCAGCAGCATATTTTAACAGATTATGGAACATTGTTGGTCTTTGTAAACTTTTAGAAATTTTATATCTTTTAAATTAACAAAGATGCAATCTAAAATTTTTGTAATGCCATTATGGTATCCTTAGAAGTTAGAATTAAGTCCCGTTACTTAAAAGAACCTCAACAAGTTATAACCTCTACAAAAATAATTTATGTAGTTTACAAAATTCTGACAATATTACATTTAAAAATAATTAATTTACAAGACATTCACAAATTTGTATTAAATACAATATTTGTGTTGTAATTTCTTAACAATTGTTCCACACGATTTATTGTATAGAAAACCTATACCTACAAAATTAAACAATGACAATATATCACAGTACACGTAACTACACTTTTTCCCGTATTTTCTCATCGCTCGCACGTAGCAAATAAAGCGCACACAATTCAGAGCCGAGATAACTTGTTAACTTGTTTGAAAGAAGCAGGTAAACAGAAGAAAACTGACGTTCGTGCGCGCAATCTCGTAGGAGACAAGTCGCATGTGCGAGACGCCACGGATCGAGATAATGAAGGAACAAGACGAATTGGGTCGATGCTTTTCCTGCGTCGCGCAGCCAGCTCGGAGAGCGCGATATTGGCGATATGTGTATGTGTGTGTGTGTGTGTACAGACTCGCGTGAGGATATCGGCCGGCCACCCTTTGTGTACCCGCAGCCACTAAACAAACGTCCGAGTTGCTCGACATGTTGTGCAACGCGCATGTAACCGGAGGTCAGCGTTATATTGGACTATTAGACAACATGCGAATGTTTTCACGCAGCTTGATAAAGCTCGAAAGCTGCAAAGCCCGCAAGTCATCTTTTTGTTCTTTTTTGTTTTTCGTTTTGTTACGTGGTTGCTCGTTTCATTAGTGAGTTTGTTTATTCTTCGCACGCAGAGAACTATTTTCTGTAAATCCGATTAATATATCTGTAAGGTAAATGTCCTGATTTGTACTTATTTTATAAAAATGTATTTTAGTCTAGTATGAAATGTTATTCTGACAACTATTTAGAAAAGAAATGGATCATCTCTTTAGTAATTTCAGAATATTGATAAATATGTTAATCAAACAGTTTGTCAAACAGAGGGCACCAAACGTCCACAACTTTATACTCTTGAAAAATAGTGCTGTACCTTTCTTTTTACTATCTATTATGTTTCAGTTAACCCTCATTTTACAAAGTGTGATAAATTAATCACCCCAACGAAAACATGTGATAAGTAAAAATTTTGAAATTAAAAATGGCGGACCTAATCAGTTATATACAACAAATATATATCGAACAAATATCAAACATACTAAAATTGTCTGTTTTATAATAGTATATTATGAGACTGTTGTGGGAGATGGTTTTCTACCTTGCTCGCGGGTTTTCGCACGAGCAAAGCGAGTGAGAAAATCGAGCAAGGTAGAAAAACACCTCCCACAACAGTCTCATACGATATTTTATAGCACAACAACCTCAAAATCGACAATAAAGTTGGCATTTTGAGGTTAGTGTGCTATAAATATACTTACTTTGGCTTGACCATATTAAAGCTGGCATTTTGAATTTTGTAATTTGGACTGCAGATTCGCAATTGGCGACCCCAAAAACCCATGTTAATAAATTTACGATCAAAGTAAACGATCGTAAACTATTTGGTAAACGATGTAACCAAATGAAATGAAAAAGTAATAATTAAGAAAGTGGTATTTTCTTTACACAGAGAAAAAATACAATTACAGTGCTATTTTTCGTAAGTACAATAACGGAAATTTAATGTGCCTACGATATGTGCCATTTTACTACGCTAATTGAGGCGATATTAAAATTTTAGTTTTAATACAATTACTTGTGTCTCAATTAAGAAGTAACAAAATTTATAAATACTTTATTTTATTATGAAATAGAACAACAAAGTTTTTCGTTGATTCAAACTATTTAATAGATAACGTACAATTTTCATTAAATATAATTAAAATTCTATATTACAAAGTTTTTAACGGTTATGATTTTCGGTGAGAAATTAACAAGTTAAAATGGATGTTGCGGAAAACGCGTGCTTTATTACATAATACTATTACGAAAAACAATGTTTGCTAATTTGGAAATAACATAATATAAATAAAATTATGATTCTTTTGTCTATTATTAAATTATGCAACAAAGTTTTCATGCAATTAAAATTATTTAATAGGTAGCGTAAACTTTTCATTAACTAAAATTAAAATTTCATTATATCGTAATGTTTTTGATGGTTATATGTTTTGGTTCGACACATGACAAAGTTAGATTGAGGTTTCAGAAATCGCATGTGAATCAAATTATGTTTCTTTTTTTCTATTATCAAATTCAACAAAGTTGTTTGTGCGATTTAAACTTTTTAATAGGTAACATACAATTTTCATTAAATAAAATTAAAATTTTATAATATATCGTAATGTTTGTAACGGTTATGTTTTCTAGTTTGTGACATGAGAAAGTTAGATTAACGTTTCAGAAATTACATAATTATGAATTAAATTATGATTCTTTTTTCTACTATCAAATTCAACATAGTTTCTCGTGCAACTTAAACTATGTAATAGGTAGCGTACAATTATCTTTAAATAAAATTAAAATTTTATAATATCGTTTTAATGTTTTTGACGCTTACGCAAAATATATTGAACGGCATTTTTAAATAAACTCAACATTCAAAAGTGTAAATAAATTAAATTCATTCCCAACACTACCGGTCATAAGCCATAAAATTTTTTACGTCCAGCCCGAAAGCGATTCACGCGGATTATGCAAATTCCGCAAGAAGACAACTCTCGTCAAACTCATAAACAGAAAAAAAACCATAGGCACCAAGCGAGAAAAGACTAGACATTTACAACCTGAGCAAACACGCATAAAGTGTCGCGCACCTCGCCCTCGGAGACATTTTCATCTTCGGCTCCGCGAAATCCGCGTAGCGAATGCGCGACGCTTTTAGAGAACATCACGGAGACCTTACCGCGCTTGCAAAAAAATAAAAAAATCCAGACACACACACACCTAAAATGAAACAACGTCCCAACCGAAAGAGCTACCCTTCGGGTAATTGCGGTCGACGTTGCCTGCAGACTATAATGCGACACCGTACAATGCATATTATATGTATATAGTCGTGCGTGTACAATATTATCTACAACGTATATATCCCTCTATTTGGGATTTTTGCACCCCTTTCTCGTCTGCCACGACTGCAGCACAAGGCGAGAGAGAGAGAGAGAGAGAGAGAATAGACGGGACATCAGCAGCAGCAGCGAAATGTCGATGCTTCCTATGCTAATTGACGCGCGCAATTAGCATAGCTCGCGCATAACACGGCCGCTTAACAGCACACATCGACGCACACGTTATACAATGTAGGAGAAAACTCTTTCTCTCTCTCAGTCTCGGTTATTACACTATTATCATTATTACCACTGCTAGGACGCGGTGGCAAGGTCCGTTTCCTCGTAAATTCGTCGATATGCACAGGCCGCATATTACCGCATCAGTTCGCGTGTACATCGTGCACAGTCCCGACGGCGAGGGGTATACAAAAAGGAAAAGAAGAAGAGGAGCGGAGTCGATTACATACGTCACGTTGGGGGCTATACACGCACAATGGGCGCACTTTTCGGACAGCGAGATTAACATAAAGGAGGAAGAGTCAATATCGTAAACATTCTCCGCGTGTGCAGTGTGCGACAATGGCGAGAGCTAGCGCGACTGTACGACGAGTGGCTATGAATCCCGGCGATAAATTCGTCGATATGCGCGCGGAGCGGTGCGGAGAATTAGAAAGGGGAGCAAGGCGTATAGTCGTTCGCAAAAATGATGTTTCGACCCCCCGATGTATAAGCTGTCTGGCTGCCTCTGCGTCCTTTGACTGCGTGGATCTTCTTCGCATAATACGTGTGTCGGTTTTTTCGCGTTTTTATTAAGTTTTTTTTTCTGCATGTTCGAAAATGTGCGTGGCATGCGAGATGTTCTGTTAATGGTAGGGGACACGGAAAGCATTAATTCTTTGACGTGCAGAATAATATGTCTACGAGACAAAGTTTGCTTATTTATGAAAAAATTATCAACATGCGAAGAAGCTCCTGCCTCAACTGGGAAATTTTTACTGGTTTTCGACTTTAAGATTTTGTTTGCTCTGCCGATCGTTCTTTCTAGATGATAATTTCATTAGTTATATAATGTACAATAAGTTCACTGTTGCAGTATTAAACAATAATTAATCACCGAAGAACAACGCGACTTGGTGTATAGGATGTGATACGCAAATTCATGTTGCGGTTCAGTAATTCAGTATTTTGTAAAATCGCAGCTATTGAATTGTTGGAAATTCTATAGCGAATCAAAATAGCATCTATCAGATAAATTAACTCAAAAATACAATTTTGTGATTAAAAAACATTGGCAAATTCATCATTTATACATGAGCACATTGTTGAGATTTTATGCCGAACTAAAATTTATTTAAGGAAGTTGGTTTTGTCTAATAGATGTAATAAATATATTATATTGCACGGAAAATATTGTACGACAATGAAATAATTTTTTGTTTCCTCTTGCAATGGGCAGAATTTATACATTAATAATAAATAATAGTACGTAATTGTTTATATAAGCTTTCTATAAGTTTATATAAATAGATAAGCTTATATAACCTATAAGTTTCTACAAATCAGGCAGGGTCAAAATGTATTGTCAACCAAAAAAAGATGGTCATATCCTCATACATAATATACGAACAACTTTTAAGTTACGACCGTATATTGTAATGATTGCCTAATCAATATTTTAAATTAGCTTAGAATATGATTAAGTATATGGTGCATACGTTAAACTTTTTGTGTGTCGTATGATCTAACAAATATAAAATAAATATCCTGTGCAGCTAATAGGTATACATTTCGAAGTAGATATAATCATATAAGGGCACTCGTTCAGTTGTAGATGGCACCACTTACTAGGCGCTCACTTGCGTTTTACACTTCTTACGATAACTGTAGTCGACCGATATACTAATACTAGAGCTAATGCATCTAGAGTAATCATGAAACTTCATTATAAAACGTATGCAGGAAACCTTGTTATAAACAAATATTGCATAAGTTATAAAATAATTACAAGATGTTATTCAATTATTTAATTAATATAATGATTGAAATTTATGTAATTGAGCTATATAACAATGAGATATGGATGATTCTTAAATAACTGCTATTTGTTTATGTCCTTAACATTTTACAACTGTAGATGCTTACTGTCTGAGTATAGATTCAATTGTTAAGAATTGTTATTGCTCCTTAATACATAAGTAAAAATACTGTATATATTTGCTTGATATCGCCATTTATATTGAAATATTCAAAGAAATAGCAACTTTTATGTTAGTTCCGTGGTTATATTTCTGAGGACAGTCGGTCAGTTCCATGCTATGTAATATTTTGTACAAAGCAATTGTATTTAGACTTGAGTTATTCTCAGTTAAATACATAACATAAATTCTACATTTATTTAACAAACAATTTGTAAACCTTTTATTAGCTTTAGACAATAAAATAAATTTTAATCTATTGCGAACCATAAGTTTAAATATTCTATTGGATAAATCTTATTTTGCTACAACTTACTAACAACATTTATAATTACAGACTAATTACTTACAAAGCGGAAAAAATCATTATAATTCGTGTATTATATAAACTAAGGTAAACCCAGAAATCCGAAGATTAATCACACTAAAATAATCTCTTTCACTTCAAAAATCTTCCAAAATCACTTCCACGCAAATATCATCCGCATACCCATTTATAGACCAGCGGGAAAGCAACCCCTTAGCCATAACAGTAACTTCTCGTTCCTAGCGTGAAAATCTCCCCACACTCACGCGTATACACACGTATCCTCTTGTTGCTCGATTCTCTCCTTGCTTTCTCTCTTTGTGCTCCTCTCTCCATTCGCGCAGAATTTCTCCGCGGGCGTCTGCACGTAACGACCCGACACCGCGCCGAGCTTCTCGTCGATATCATAAAGTGTATATAATGCAGTCGGGGGATTATGTCTGTCCCAAAACTGCCTCCGCGCTCAAAACTGGAACGGCCAGCAGCCTCGTAAATTCGTCGATATATGCAAAGCAACGACGACGCCTCTTCTGTCTTTATTGCGCGCGCGCGCGCGTCTTCTCTTTGACCCTTTTTTTTGTTGCTCGCTCTCCTTCGCCGCAGTTCCTTTGTTCTCTCGTTGCACGTCGCGTCTCATTTACTCCCTTATTCTCGCGCTCGCGCATTGTCCTCTCATAGACACGGTCTTTATACCCTTGTTTATTTTTACACCGCTTTTTTGTACTTCCGCTCATTACGCATCGCGCATTATACCTACATTTGTATCGCGCGTACAGTCATTTGTAACTCCTCGCGCACGTATATGCTTTTCGCCATGCCGTTGCGGATATTTCATTCTCGCTCGCCGTAGTTGCAGCTTTTCTCCATAGCTCTCTTTCTTTCTTTTGTTGCCGTTGCGCGAACAGGCTTGTATTTGCACAGCGGTGACGATAAATTCGTCGATATACATCGTGGATGCAGCGGCCTCGGGACACCTCCAAAAAATTTGCGAATGCTGTCATGCGTGATGGCGCTGTGCGTAAGCCGCGCATTGTGTAACGCGATCGTGGACAAATTTACATCGTTGCGCGGTACACCTGAAATCCACGGACAGGTTTTTGTTTTTTTTTGTTGTCTTGCGCGCATCCTTCGGGCAGATATGACATACGTGTGCGTGTGTACGCGTGCGTGCAGCACAATCGAATTCATTTGCATTGTAATTGTGAGAATTGCAGAATATGCAGCGCTTTTTTCGTTTGGCACGAATGCGGACGCGCGGTTACATTTTTATCGGATCCTCGTATCGACGAGATGGATGAGATTAATCTTTTGTTCGCGCGGACGCTTTTTTTGCGGGTTTGACGAGTGCACGTCAGCAAGTACGTGTAACCTGCGCTAGTCGAGCGGCGAACGACTTTTTTTGAGTCTGGTTTCGTTTTGTCTCATGCATAATTTAGCTGGGATTGTGTATGCAAAGGTATAAAGCTTCTGGCGAATATTGCTGAAACGAGATTTGCCAATGTTTATTCACTGGATAAATATAAAACCGAGTCCGTGCAGATAAAAGTAAATAATCTGGTAACATTACCAGTTTATTCGCCTCGAAACTTGTTCAATGAACTATATCAATACCAATTTAAAACTGAATAAATAAGAATTAACATAAGTTGATTCAGCAATTAAATATAAATAATATGCCATATTTTAATTTACATAAATAATAATTGTACAATGTACATACACTCAGGCATATATAGAACCATACGTACATAAAAAGCTGACATAGATTTGATTATAAAGAAAGTTTGTTCACCTTAGAAGTTTTCCAAATATATAAAACATGAAGAATATCTTTCCAAAGTAAAAATGTATACCAAGTAGAATTCAATAAACTAAATAAATAAAAATAAACTCGGTCACGAAAACTTCAAGGAAGAAAAATATAAGATAAATATGACCGCGGTATTTTTAATCTTTATTCTCTGTAATATTTGTAACGATGTAAATTAATTGAAAGTCATAGATTGGTATCAAATCCTTCTCCAATCGTTTCAAGTTTTTATAGTCAGGTTTTATTTATTTATTTATTAATTTATGTATTTATTGATAATTAATGTATTAATACACAGAGAGAATTTTCTGATAAAAATTACCGTAAAAATCATTGTAAACGTGGGATATTCTGACTTCATGGGAAAAAATACCTTACTGAACGGTAAAATTTATCGTGCTGAATGGTAAAATTTATAATGAATAACGTTAATTTTTACCGTTCAGTAGGGTAATTTCCCACTGAAGACAGAATATCCCACGTTTACAATGATTTTCACGGTAATTTTTATCAGAAAATTCTCTCTGTGTATATTCTTTTAAATAATATTTATCATTAAAATCCTTATTTTATTTTATCGACAAAATTGAACGCATTCTAACTCAAAATGAAAATAAATCAGATAGGGAACTTGCGAAAGTCTAAAAATTGGATTCATATGTCAATCGCTAGAGTATCATTATTGCTATAAATTGTTTATATTAGCAAATCTCGTGACGTGACGTAGATAACTGAACATCGCACGCACATACATATGATAAAAGCACTCGTTCGTCGATACGTAGCATAATAGCATATGTTAATCAACTACCGGTTATTTTTGTGATGTACCTTTTACTAATTATTATTCATATTAATAACTTAATGCAGTTTTACTTTTTTTACATGTAAAGAAAATTAAAAAATCTATTAGTCTTTTTTTAATACTGATATTCTATTTACTTTTTCAAAAGCAAACTGACCGTCAATCACATTACGTTGATTCAAATAATGAGCTTAACCCTCGCTTTACCAAGAGGGTAAACTCAGGGACCTCGAGAATAAACCTTTATAATTTTTACAATTTTTTAGGTTTTACAATAAAATATGCTATACAAAGCTTATGAAGTTAACTGAATATTAATATGCTGTCCAAATTACAAAATATCAAAATGGCGGATCCAAAATGGCGAATTGAAAATACGTTTATGGATATACGGCTTTTCTAAAACTTATATTAGCAAACTTAAAATCTGACACATATCTCTAAAAAGAAAACCAAAACCAAACACCTCATGACTCTCCACACTCCTATCACACCTAAGGTCAAAGCCTCCCCATAACCAAGTCGAGCATGACGAACTTGTAGAAACATTTCTCATTAAACTTCGCGCAGTACCCTTTTATCACGTGTTAAACGTCGCCTCTTTCGCGCTCGCCATCGTATAATATACCATCCACTCCTCACCTATATAAAGAAGCGAGAGCAAAAACGAGCGCGGCACACACACACGAGTACACACGAGCCTCTGCATATCTCCGTCCGCGCATAAACAGACGCCAATATAACCGCATCTCGTGAACGACGTCTCGTCGTAAAATCGCGCGGTGGCTCATTCCGCACACACACACACACTCAGACGCAAGCACATAAGTCGAAGCCGGGCTTTAAGCCCCCAGGGGGGGAGGGATATAAAGAGCGCATTTGTAGTTTACCTTTACGCCGTGATTATCGTTAAGCCCCACGCGCGTGCACACAAGAGAAAGAGAGTGGCGCGCAGAGAGTTTGAACCGACGGTCGCGCGGCATCGATTGCGCCCGGGAGATAAGTGAAGTTTAAACTGGAGTATCGTTTCGGGGATAATGCCGCGGATAAAATGGCCGCGAATGCTCTCCCGCTCTCTTTTCTCTCCGCGCGACGACGGTTACTGGACGATCTTGTTAAAGAGGCCGCGCGCCGATATTGCGGATTTTACGAGCGAGAGCTCCGTTTGCATATCGATATACCTACGTCACTCGCGCTCTCTCGCGGGCCTCCTTTCTTTCTTTCTTTCTGCCTTTCTTCCTTCGCCGCGATTTTTCTTTTTTTATCGTCGGTACTTCCACGAGCTCTTTGCGGCCTGGTATAGTGTGCGTGTACGCGGTAAGGAATCCGCAGCCGGGACAATATGTGTAGGTATACGGATAGGGAGATAAGTCTGAACGGCTTGAGTTTGATCCTGGTGCGACGTACTCGGGTGTATCCTATCGCTTGTTAACATTTGGTTCCGAATCTCGCTTCCTTTCGTGTAATTCTTTTGTAACGCAATTTATGGGGTAAGGAAGCGTAAAACCACTCGGGCACCTTCTGCATTATTGTGTGCTGTAATTATACGCAGAAGACTGTTGATTGTTGGTCGTTACATAGTTATAGAGTTATATAGCTATAGTAGTTATATAGAGAATTTCATGGTTTTGTGAAAAAACGGTGTTCAAGGGAACACTTTAAGGGAAAAAATCCATAAAAAACTGTACATAAATTACTTATAATATTACACTGACATTACTTATATTATTATTGTATAGATAGATAATTAAAGAAACATGTTTCTTCAAGGAACTATCAACTATCCTACAGTTCTTCAGTAAGTGCTAGAGACCGATTTAAAAAAAATAATCTGCATAGGATATTTTTGAATTGAGTTCAAACTGATAAACATATGTTTAAAATAAGTATAAAAAACAACGGAGGATGCCCACAGATTTATAATATTTGAACCGTTAAATGGGAACGTATAAAACTAATACCATTGTTTAGAGCTCGCCCAAATGAATGAATTTTAACATGAATTTTAAAAAAAAATTGACCCCCTAAGTGTAATAAAAGTTGAGGAAAACGCCCGAGTACGATTAGACTTTTTACATCGATTTAAATGGGACAAATCAATAGATATTATTTTTTCAGCTTTCCCCGCACTTAACGGTATTAATTCTTTTTATAAAATTCATTTCTAAACGAGCTTTAAACATTGTATTAGTCTCATACGTTCCCTCGACGGGGCCGCTATGGCATCCTCATTTACAGTTTTTTTTTTCTTTTTGTCGTTTTGATGTAAATGTCTTCAAATATAATTTTTGTTACGAAAATAGTTCTATTTTTTATTTTACAATAATTTTATATAGGACATATCAATTAATAATTACCTATATCATTGAAGAAAACTTTATAGTGCACATACTAAATTTTCGGTTCAAATACCAGGGTATCATTCATCAAAGGCATGCTATATTAAAGTAAGTCG
This sequence comes from Gastracanthus pulcherrimus, assembly GCA_949152435.1. NCBI lineage: Eukaryota > Metazoa > Arthropoda > Insecta > Hymenoptera > Pteromalidae > Gastracanthus > Gastracanthus pulcherrimus. The sequence goes on along the minus strand of OX424573.1, from coordinate 27,730,035 downwards.
AATATTACTTGATCGAATAAATTGAAAATGATAAATTTACATTATTACTTTGTAAATATAATTTATATAAACATTTTTTTATAAAGAAAAAAAGTATTAAATTTTTATGTTAACTTTTCGTTTTACCAAATAGCATGACAAATCGGTATTTTCCTTCAAAAATAACTTGGCCCAATAAATTATAAGATTACAGGGAAGGTTATTAAAAAAAAACAACTAATCAAATTGATATTAATATTAATTAGCAATATTGTTTTGTGGATACCACGTAATGATATCAATGTTCATGTCAAACTCTTTTACTTTAAAATAAAACAGAGAATAAACACGAATAATTAATATTGAATTTCAGCATCAGCTTTGTATAATAAAATTCGAGCATAAACGCATTATCGACGTGAATGCGTATACGGCAAAAAATAACGATGAAAGTCAATTACGCGAAAGAACTTCCGAGTTGAAAAAGAAAATAAATACACTATACGCGGCGCGTGCGGTAATATTGATGGACAGTGACTCGGCTCTTATCGGACGGCCGCGGGTGCTCCGTCATTCCCCCGGGCTAACGAGGGCATTATGCCTCGATTAATCTTCGATATTTATATTAGGACTTCATTGGATATAAAATATGCCTTCTTACGTCGTCGTTTGGGCGAGAGAAGCGCGAGTATCTGCGGCCAAGAAATCGCTGAGCAAACTCGAGTTCAAGATGCCAGGGGGGTCGAGGCAAAACTTTATCATCGTGCGGGAGCTGTACAGCGTGAACTTGTCCGCCGAAGGAGATTAATTAGCCTTTGTTTATACTAAATTAGCGGCGAATCTGATCTTTGTGTATGCTATAGTTAATTAGCGAAATGGATAGGCATAAGGACAAAATAGCTACTTAAGAAAATCAAATATAAATATGTAGCTGATATAATACATAATAGAATATAATAATTACCGTGAAAATTATTATAAGCGTGGAATATTCTATTATTCTGACTTCACGGAAAAACTACTCTGATTTAACGTAAAATATGCATTAATTACTCAGCGGTAAAAATTGCTCTGATTTACGATGAAATTTACCATATTGAACGATAAAAATTATAATGAATAATGTTAATTTTTACTGTGTATCAGGGTAATTTTTCCACTGAAGTCAAAATGTCCCAGGTTTATAATAATGTTCACGGTAATTTTTATCAGAAAATTATCTCTGTATATTAGTGTACAAAGAAATTTTGTTTATACCGCAATGAAAGTGAGATGAAAATAATATTTCCTTAGCTATCCCTGGTAGAAAATTATCTAGTTTTATCGAGGCCCTCGATTATTCTCATGTCAAACTAGATAGATCTATATAGTTCTAGATTAATTTTCCACGGGGTAGTTTTCACTAATATTATATTATTATCTAATTGTTGAGTTTTCTCGGCTACATTGCGACCAAACATTATACTTTTTCCTCTATAATTGTTTATGAACCCAAAAACTGAAGCGTCTTATGCGGCCATATTCTCTAGTTCAGTTGTAAATTAAAAAGATCTCTTTTCGTCTATTGTAATCACTAAAGATACAAAAATTGTATTTTATACTTTTGGCGAAGAAGGTAATTTAAAGATAAAAACATTATAAATCGCGATTTAAGAAAATCTGATGGTTGTAATCGATAATTATGTTACAATTTCATGGAAAGTCACATTCTGCGCAAATGTAGTAATTATGAGAATAAGATGAACATTTTAATCGTAACGCTCATATAAATCAAATGGCAATCGAACAATTGGGCAAAAGAAGCATTTTGTAAGACAGGTGAAGCATTCATTTTTATTCAATGATGGTATAATGACTTTTTCTTTTCTTTCTGATATATAGTGCCATGTATTATATTTGTATGCAACACACTCATTATAATAATTCAAATGCTTCTTTCGGCTGTTTCTCTCCTATTTATTATCAAAGTTTTAACACCCAAACTACCAATGCTATCCAACTTGCAACATAAAGCTAAAGATTTGGATATATTAGAAAAGTGAACAAAAATCATTTAGTAAATGTCGATATTACTAAATAATATATAAATACTGCGCACACGAATAAGCAAATGAAACAATATCTTCCTTTCGTCACACTTTTACAGCGAATTCCCAATAAACTACACGTCGACTCATTGCGCGCCAAATTCAATATCGCTTCACCGTTCGCAACGCGCGCGCAATAATCATTCCTCGCCTCTCGCAATAAAGCGTCCAATATAAAGACGAATCACACGCGGTACGCGAAAAAAGGGCCGGGAAAAATTCAGCCTACGCTCCACTTTCTCACCCACGCACACACACACACATATACACACACATACGGATCCGGCTACAGAAGCATCAGATCGCACGACCCCGCGCGCACGTCGCAGACGAGAAAATGACGCGCGCCAGAGTTTATTGGCGAGCTCGCTTCGCGTCGGGGCTCGTAATCATAAACAATTGCATATGCTCGAGGCGCGGAACGAGAGACAGACGCAGAAACTCTCGCGCGTCTTAGCAGTGCTATATACGCGGCAGCGTCTTATCCGGCCCCTTGCGCGCATTCGATTTGTACCATATATATAGCTCTCTCCCTCTCTGCTCCATTTCCGGGAGCGCGCCTTTATGTCCTCTCTCTCTCTCTATCTCACTCTCGACTTCTTGCGCTCGGTTGGGTGATTATAGATCCTGTATATCCCCCGCGCAATACGCGCCTCGGAGACGAATCCCATAACCGTAACGGCGGAACGCAGCGCGCAATGCAACGGCAGAAGGTCGTGCTTTAGCTCGGACGCGCACAAATCTTCCGTAATGACAGATAGATGTCGAGTCACCCCTCGACGAGAGCTGCGCAATTCTGCGTATGGGTGTGTATAAGATGTAGGTTCGCGCTGCTATCTCTCGGTACGCGCATATTATATTGGATATATATATACGTGGCTAAATATCAAGGGGTTGCTAGACCTCATCGACCGCGATGATTGTCAAAGCAAAGCGCGTCAGTCTGTATTAACTGGTTTCTCTTTGTTTTTCGCGTGTTATTTGTCTCGTTGCTTTTGTTTACACATTTCTGTAAATAAAATGCGAATTTTAAATAACCGTATAAAATATTTATCTTTAGAAAGATATGGAAAGGGTAAAATATACAATATTATATTTCTTTTATCTTCAAAATATTATATTATACATTTTCGCACGGTTTGGCATACCTTGGCACATTCTAGCATAATTTAAAATTTAGCACAGTAGATCAAAACTTATTTTTGGTCATTGAAGACAAATCATTTTCAGTGGTTGAAAATATATTTTATCTGCTGTTTGACACATTCTTGCACTGCAGATATCGATTTGGCATTGTTTGTACTGTTTTGTACACATTTGACATACTTTGGAACTGTTTAGTACACTTTTGACAGCCTTCGGTATATTACGGCATACTTTTGACATTTCGGCATAATTTAGCATAATTTCGGAACAATGTACGACTTTTTAATACGTTGTAGCACATTTTGACACTATTTAGTACACTTTTTTGGACACATTACGGTACACTTTGGCACTAATTAGCAAACTTGTGACACACTTCAGTACGTTTCGGTACATTTTGGCAAACTTTGGCACACTTTGGTATAGTTAACGACGGGTACGCAACACATTTTCAATCATTCAAGATAATTTTAACCTAATGTTTTACACTCTGTGGTACACTTTGCAGCATTTGGTACATTTTGACACTTTGTGGCACTACTGGACAGGTTTTAGCAAACTTTTGGCGCTCTTTGACATATTTTGGCTCATCGCGGCACTCTTTCGCAGTCTTGGGCATAGTTTAGCATAAATAATTTTCAGTCATTAAAGATAAATAGTACCTAATGTTTGACACATTTTGGCACTGGTTGTGTCCAACTACCCTAAACTATACCGAAATGTGCTAAAGCGACACTTTTGGTCCATTTCGAAACACTTGCCTATTTCGACATGTTTCTGCACACTTTGGAACTTTTTGGCACATTTGACACGTTTCGACACACTGGTATGTTTTGACAAAGTAAATAACAGTTAACACAAATCATTTTTAGTCATTCTAAAAAAATTTTATAGCACACTAACCTCAAAATGCCAACTTTATTGTCGATTTTGAGGTTGTTGTGCTATAAAATATCGTATGAGACTGTTGTGGGAGGTGTTTTTCTACCTTGCTCGATTTTCTCACTCGCTTCGCTCGTGCGAAAACCCTCGATCAAGGTAGAAATCCATCTCCCACAACAGTGTCATAATATACTATTATCTAATTGTTTGATACATTTTGTCACTATTTTGCGCATTTTGGTACATTAGTGGACTTTGGCATATTTCATTTTACGCACACTTTTGCACATTTTGCCATAATTTAGCACGGTTTGGCACAAATCATTCTCAGTCATTGCAGATTCATTTTATATGATATTTGACACATTTTTACACTGTTGATGGCGACATTTTGGCACTATTTGACACACTGCAGTACACTTCGAAAACTTTCGTAACTGTTTACCACGTTTTTGCACTGTATAATACATTTTGTACCATTTGCATAGAATATAAATTTTATATGATATTTACCACATTTTGGCAGACTTTTGGCACTATTTGGCACACTTCTTTGATAGATAAAATTATATATATATATATATATATATATATATATATATATATATATATATATATATATATATATATATATATATATATATATATATATATATATATATAACACGTTATTTTCTTTACTTTGGCAACATAAACATCGACGCATGGTAGCACTCAAATCAAACTAATATTTTGGAACTTCAACACACTTTCGTTATTTATTTGGTATATTAGATTATATATTTAATTTTAATTGAAGTGAAGGTTAAGTTTTTTTAGAAAAGCATATTTTAGTAAATTATAAGATTTAAGTAAATATATTTGATAGTGAAATACATTTAAAAAATTAGAAGTATTGTATCTTGTTGCATATAACGCAGATGTAAGATCGTACTTGGATATGGTGATCAGGTAAAAATTAATCAAAATAAGTGATTTTCTATCATTATCTTACTGAAATTATAACTGGTAAATCTACAAAACGTAAACTTTAAAATATTATTTTAAGCCGCATAAAAAATAGCCCATCAAATACTTCCTCTACCAGTAAAATAGAGATAAAAGAGTGGACTGAATATGTAAAGAGAAACTCGCCTAATTTAATAAGTTCAAAAGAACAGATTTAAAAAATTTTAAAAATATATTTCTGAGTTTTTTGCATTACTATTTACTAATCCGTCGTCAGATTTTAAAAATTCTAAATGGCTGATTCAATACGGACAATAGCATACCGAATATTTTATTTATTTTTTATACAGATTGATTATATTAGTGTGGATACATTTTACATTAATTATTGTAAATTTAACAAGAGATCTCTATTAAAAATACGAATATGATGATGTATTTTTTACGACTGATAAATATTAATATACTCAAAGCAGAAGTTTCCATACACATAGTAAAAAATGCCATGCCAAATAATTATATGAAAAATCCTTAGATATATTGTAAAGAATACTATAAGTATTGCACTTTTTATAAAAATAATACTCTTAGTATAGGTAAAGGAAATAAATAACATTTTATTTATCTCGATTTTTGACTGATTTCAAAAATCATTATTCAATACATATAAACATCAGCTTAATTTACCCAGCACCAATTTCTAACGATATTTACCTACCATTTCAACGTGTAATCTTAAATCCAAAAATTCAATCCACCTCAACCCCTGCGCAAACTCAAGCGATCATTAATGACTGAGCGGCTCGAAAACTTTCTTCAGACACTATAACGACCAACCGATCGAAAGAAAACAAAGCCACCGCCTCGCGCCCGGATAAAACATGTATACACGCGACAGCGCGAAACTTCGTGGCGCGGCTTGTCTTGCGTATATACGAGCTTCTCGTGTTGGCTTAAGATCAGAGGAGTGTGTTTTAATAGCGCGAGGAAGGCGTCAAAGTGCGCGCCGGAAGGAGTAAGCAAGCCTGGGGATTAGATCCGCGGCTTTATAGGGTCGACGAGGCTGTAATCTCTTTGCCGGTACTTTCCGAAGGGATTACGGGCTACCCGACGACGACGACGACGACGACGACGCAGACGACAACGACGACGTCGACGCGCGTTCTAATTAATATGCGATCGTTCGTTAATATCGATTACGCCGCGTCGATTATTGCCGCTTCGACGTTGATTTAGAGCATAGCCGTATGTGTGAATGTTCGATGCACTAATTTAGTGCAATTATTTATTGTTTCATAGCTTTTTGGCAAATATATATCTGAGAAATAATTATTACGTCTTTCAGAAAGTAAAAAATTTGAGATTGCTTTATTACTTATGTATATCATTAATTGAAAAAGAAAACGTATTTTAATCTAATACCGTATTTTGTACTCACATTCCTGCGAATCTAATTTTTTATTCATAATTATTGATAATACATTTACAACTTATCAATATCTAACATATGAGCCTTCTAAGTTCAATTTATGGACTATATGTGAATACGGCCACCGAATAACGACGTCTAATATATAGATAAACTGTTTTCAATATATGGACTACGTGTGATATTTAAAATCACAATAGTTCATACTACTCGAAACAATATTAAGTATGGCTAATATTATTGCTGAATATGCAGGTTATGTATTGAAAAGGGCATCTTTATAATCAAAGAAGGTACAGCACTTTAAACTTGTGACGTCACAATCACACCGCTAGTATTCTTCGAAGTTTCAGTATGGAGAGAGCATACAAAGGAATTTTCATAAGCTATAACTTGTGTAAATTTTAATTTTTATTTTCAATTCAACTTGATCCAAGAATTGGTTTAAGCTCTCAAGTAATTTTGCAGTGATGTATAGTATTGAATTGAGTGAGACGATAAAAACGTAGTATAACATTTATCATTAATGAGAATATATATAGTTTATGTTAAGTAGAAAAGGTCAATATGTGTAAGCCGCGTCTATTAATACCTAATTTAAAATAACTATGGCCATGTTAACTAATATATATGGGTCGATCCAGCGGATTTAAAAAAAAAAGCAATTTTTTATATAAAAGTACATGTTGATAGAAGTCCCCAAAATAATTTTTCGGCCCTCTTTATTCACTATGGTATTCCCTATGATTTTTTCAATTTTTCAAATTGGCCAAAATGTCGATTGACAGTGTCTAGAGTATCAAATATTCCCAAAAGTCGATAAAGAGTGAAATATGTACTTTCATATAGAAAATTGGCGAAAGTTTTCGAGAACCCCTGAGCAACTTTTTTTAAAAATCCACTGGATTAACCTATATAGATACTTAGATATTAAATTTAACGACATACGGAACACAGCATACATAATCCTTTACTACAATAAATCTTTCTCACAAATGAATCTTTAAAATTAACGCATCCCATGAATTCCATCCTAAAATTAGCCCATAAACCAATAGCTCCATATTTAATCCTCGCAAACACCTTCCACCCCGTAAAAACTCTTACCCCCGGGGAGCTCTTCAACCCCTCCTCCAAAAAACAAACACGTTCCGAACGACCAGCACCACATAAGACCGACTCTCGCGTGAACCCCGTATATTTCATCAGTAAAAAAAACGGCATTCCTATATACGACCAATCCGTATACACTACGCAGGGCGGACTTTAATACTCTCGAGCGCCGGGCGAAAAAAAACGTCGCGTCGTTCGCCGCTTAATTAATTCATCGGAGCGCGACGGCGCGGCAACTCGTCCCGGCGAAATGAGTTGTGAAACGTGATTGAGGAGCGTAATCGAAAAGTAAAGTCGTCGTCGCGAGTGGCCGAGAGCCAACCGTGAGCGCGAAAAAGCCACCAAGTTCCTTCCTCCACCCTTTCTCTCTCTCTCTCTCTCTCTATTTCGCCGTAATGGAAGAACGCGCGGGAGTGCGAACGATTTTCCCGCGCGCGCGCGCGCGCGTATATGAAAAAGGGGCACGGTCTGGCCTACAAGTGCGTCGCGTAAATCGGGGCCGGACTTTACAGCGCGCACTTTCCGAGGGTTCGTCTCTCTCCTTCGATTCTCTCTACGTGTTTTTTTTTTAGATTCCTTGTGTTTTTTTTCGTAGCCGCTGGCCAGATTGACCATTTGACCATATTAATTCCAATCACACGAGCCGCTGGCTTTTAATTACCAATAAAAATGTCCAGTGGGCGGCCGCCGGATGCTGCGGGGAAAAATGTAATCGTCTCGATCGCGACTGAACGCGGGGGCGCGGGTGAGGGGGGGGGAGGGGGGAGAGCGTATGCCAACTCATTTTACGGATCGGTTCGTAAATTTTCTTTCGCTCGCTTTCGGCACGCCTGCTTTATTTCGTCGGACAATTTTAAAAACACACTCGAGCGTTGGATTAAAAATTATTTTCAGGATGTTGAGCTGTACATTGAGTGGATCATTTTTAATTTTTGTACGCGATATCTATTTTGTAATATCAAATATTTTGAATAAAATAAAGTATAAAATTAAGTAACAAACAAATTGTTTTTTTTTTTCACATTGTATACGATAAAATTTAAAACTACATAAACAATTTTTAAAATGTTTTAATAGATAAATAGCAGAAAAAGACATAACTTTAACAAGAAAAACAAAAAAAAACTCTTTTCTGATCGACCCCAATGTACACAAGTGTGTGCGTGCATATTTGCGAATATTCCAATCGAACTATAAAGCGCTGGCGAGACCCATGCATCATACGCTGGCAGTTTTTCCCCCAGAGACTCGACCAATTTTCAGAGATAAATATATAAAAATTGAAAGGAAAAACTCCTTAGCCGACGAACAATAACGTTGAAATAAACCGAATATTGCTGGATTTCCATTGTTAAAATTTTTTTCTATGAACAGTGTATAATCAATATAATTAAGAAATAAATTGTAAGACGATTACTCATAGGCTTTTATTTTCAGTAGGGATCTTTTATATAAATGCACAAATAAGGAATAATACAAAATTTATTTTTTGATCGGCACTTGTGCAAATGGTAGAGAATCTAAGCCGACGTGTAATGCTGTTTGAAATTAAAAAAGAAAACTCAATATGCGAAAGTTATAGCTTATTAAAGGTCCTTTGAATGACGTCACACCATTAAAATGTGAAAAGGTACCGGTCGGAGGACGTCACACTGATTTTAGAGATTTAACTATAACTTCTTCAATTTTCATGATATCGTAAAAAGTTTACAAAGACACTACATACCACGATTTACAAGAATACACTGTTAACAAAAAATCGGTATTCTTCCCTATTTAGCCAAAAACTTTATTTATATAAAAAAATTGATATGATCGATAAATTCTGATGTCAGATTTAGATTTAGTACGCAACATTTCGTAGGAAAGAACCTTTCTTAAACCACACAACCATATAGGATTGTGTTTTTCGTTTAAAGCTTATCTCCCAATTCTGTTCCAAAAATATTAGATCGAATTTTTTTCGAACTTTTTTCTCTTAAAAGACAAAAATATCGCAAATCAGTCGTGTACCGAAAGAAAGGTCTTGAGGTCAGCTATCCTCCAAAAGATTTCAGTAAAAAAATGGTCTTTTTAAGAAAATCGCATTTTTTTAAATGGAATGTCATCCACGTTTCTTAACTTTTTTTTTAATTTTAGCGGATAATGAAAGAGTACCCATATTAAGTGCATCGAATAAACATCAAACTTTTTCAAAATGTTGAAAAATAGCAAAATGACAGCATTAAAAAAAAAATTATTTTTCAGAATATGGATTTTGGACGTAATTTTTAAAATGTGCATAAAAACTGTAATTTTGGTGCAATGGCAAAAATAAAAAATTCGTGTCTGCTTATTTTCGGAGTAGAATAACATATTAAATATTGAAGTGATTTGGTGACATTCGGCGGGCATGATTTGAAATTTAATCAGCCTATTAGTATTCATTATTACTTTCCCATATTTGTCAAACCATTATACATCGTATTCAATTTTTATTTCAACTCTAATTATCATCCACATATAAAATCACAATACTAAAGTAGGACATAGCTATATGCCCCGTGGATTGCCCAGAAGGGTCGTGAACATATCGCATAATACCGTTGAAAAGTGCGATTCTGCCAATGGCTCTCTTAACGCGCTCTTGACGCCATATCCGACTGCCGTCACTTATATCGACGCCTCTCGACTCCCATTCAATTGATAGATCAACAGAAGGAGCGACACTCGCCTGGGTGCGCGTCGTACTGTTGCTTTAGACACGTTTTTTCGCTTTGCTCATTTCCGGCGCCGCCTCTCTCGCTCTCGCACTCTCATCTTTAGTGAGCTTCGCTCCGGTTCGTTTCACCCCGAATGCACGCCTCGTCGAAGCTCATTGTTTTCCTATCTTTATGCGAGCTTATTCTTCCTCTTTTAGCTCTTTGCCCGTTGTCTCGTCTTCTTTACTGCATTCGAGTGAAAGCCGTCGCATAGCATTGATACGTAAAAACATAACGCATTTTTGGGCGTAAAAAATTTATTTTATAAAATACTCGGTCGCTATTTTTGGGCTAATGCTTTTCATAATCGGTGTTTCCGCAAACTTTTGTCATAATTTTGCGATCTTCGTCGAATTATATAGATTCTATCTACACGGAAGAAAATAATAACCATTACTAGTCAAGTTTATAATTATTCAAAATTTGTTTATGCAATAAGAAATAATAGTTATTCACTACCTACCTGATGGACAAGTATCTAGGATTTATTACAAGAAAGTGGGTAACTGGGTAAAGACTCTTAGATGGATGGACAATCAATGATATCTTACGTATACCTTTGTTTCGTAAATACAAGTGCAATTATCATTCTTATTTGTGGTGATCAATTTTACACATTTATGTGCTAGAAGGTTATTACAATTAGTCACGTTTCACTCGCTATTCGTCAATTCGTTTTGTCACCTAGGCAAAATAAATCCGAAAATCATCCTTATCTCGATAAGCAGTTTCGTAAGTTATCTTAAATTAACTCGACACCTCGCAGCTTCATCACATTTTCCAATAACCGCGGTAGTATATATATATATATATATATATATATATATATATATATATATATATATATATATATATATATATATATATATATATATATATATATATATATATATATATATCTGATTCCGCTTCTATGTATGACAGAAGAAGTAGCGCGAACGAAAGAGAGAGAGAGAGAGAGAGAGAGAGAGAGAGAGAGAGAGAGAGAGAGAGAGAGAGAGAGAGTTCGAATAATTCCGGAAAAAGAAGAAGAAAAAAAGTAGGCAGCAGTCAGCCGCGCGGCAATCTCGATTTACGAACCGAGGAAAATTCGGCGCGCTCGCACGCAAAGGGGGCGCCAACGCACGATGCCGATTTCTCGGCGACAGCGATGTACAGGGTGGTCGGAAATTCTATACCACCCTTGTGAGTCGCTATCAGCTGGCGGAAAATTCTGTACAGAATGCATGAATTTCTTGTTTCTAATTAAACATTAGAAGATATTTCTATTGTATACAGGAAGTTTTCAAAAGAACAACCATTCACACTTAAATTAAAAATCTTTTTTAATAATTTTAATGAGTCATTTCACTACATTTAGTACAATTTAAGTTTTCCGCTATATTTTAAAGAATGATCCGATTAAAGTATTAGAAAAACAAATGTTAACCTATCAAGACTTATCGAGTTATTATCGAAATTTAATTTATAGAAGGTTTGAAAAAATTATTTGATCGTTAAACCAAAATTTAATTACCAAATCACGCGAGTAACAAAAATGTCCTGTATAAATTGAAGAATATAAAAAATAATTAATTAACTTAATTTTTACTAGTTAATAACTGATAAAATCTTGATAGTTTTACTTTGGAGTAAATTTATACTTCGCTCTTTTTAAGCATTTTTACCCCCCCCCCCCCCCCCCCCACTACACACACACACCCACGTAACGCAATTTGACTTATTTTCCTACGTCTTTAGTACACGCCGTCACGCTAATAAACACCCCCGCCTCACCTCCTCCAAGTGTAACGTAATTTGTGAATGACCGTTATTTTCTGGGATTTAACACTCCTTTCTTTAAAGTTTCTTCAATTCCCTAGATTAAAGTTTTTTTTTATGTTCATATTTTGACAAACGCTAAACAATAGGTTAGTAATAGAATAAGTCTAACAATGATTCATCTAAAATTAATTTTATATATCCTCCCGCGTTCCCTGACTAAGAATCCGTGGTCACTGTCTTTTCTGATGATTGATACCATAATATGTGCTTATAGATTTTTCTTAAATTCCCTTGGACAGCAATATATGTATTATTCAAATGACTCCGATTTTCGAAGTTAATTATATTCCATATTTGATCAATGACTTAATGTAAAATTTTTCAGAGTCATAACTATTAATATTATCAATAATATATCTTAATTGAACATGATTCTCTTGATTTTCACTCTCGCGCAATAAACTAGCTCAATCTGCACAATTTCAAGTGATTTTCAATGCTAAATTTAGTAAATTTCACATGTGGTATACTTTCCGCACACCGCGTACACGTGCATAATACTCGCAACTCGTATCGATCGCGAAATAACGGAAAAGACGTCGCTCGGCGCGACAAAGATCTTTCCGCTCTCGCCTCCTTCTGCTCATCTTGCAGCAGCGGCGGCGTATATAGACGCCGCGACGAAGCGGCAAAATGCGAAAGGGGGAAACTGCCGGAGCGAGGCGCGCGAGCGAAAGGATGGATATATGTTTTTCCGCGGCAGATTTTGACTAGAGTGGAAAGCATTTGAATAATTTTAAGAAATGAAGAAATTTCGGAAGTGAATCGTGTCCTACGAGTATTTGACTGAATGGAGTAGAATATATAGATATTATAGATAACGAAAGTAATTTTGGAGAAGAAAGGGTTTGGCGAAGGGTTCACCTGCTGTCAAATTCTTTTTAAACGGAAAGAATATGTTATGTTTCTCGCTCTGATTTTCATTACATTTATATCGTGAATAAAGAACAAAGTATTATTAAAAATTTTGTATAAATCTATTCTAGGCTACCCTTCGAAAACCTTTAATGCCAAAATTCAAGGTGTATAAAAGAACTAAATGAAATTATCTATTTATTGTTGAATATTCTTGTAGTTCTATTGCTTGATTTCATTTGAAAACTTTGGTCAAGAGCAGCGCTACCATGTAAAAAAATATTAATAATTTTGACAAAGTATTATAATATTTTTTATAATAATGTAGATTCATCTTTATTAATACGTTACATATTATTGTGTCAATTTTGTTAGCTCTTACGATAAATATAATTCTATCACTAAAAAATGTTTTAGATCAATTGTATAGAGAATGAAATATTTTTATTTAGGGCTGCAGTATTTCTGATAGACTCACTCATAATAATAGATCGATAATCATTTTTCAATTTCAGATTATTAATTCCCGTACATCCTTCAATTTTTTAAAGCATCTTTGGTTGCATTCCAATCTTAACTATGTTTGCATTCAAAACACTTTTTCAATCTTGTAGATCCATTTATAAAATATTATTTCTAAATTAGGTTAAAGTTAAGGCTTATCAAGTCGCTTCATTGCACAATATTGTATGTAGAGTATCTACACATACAATGTTGATAAACTATCATACAATACAAAAAGGAATTAGTAGATCATTTGTTTAAAACTCAGCTCACTAAATAGTAAATGTTTAATAGAAAATAAATTCCGCATAGAGCAGTTCATTAGCAAAGCAACTTTTGTCTTATTTCAACGCTATTCACAATACAAGATTTCTGCAGAATTGTATTTATATAAATATGAAAAATTGTTTGTAAAAAAAATTCCAGAAAGGAGGATGCCTATGGAGGAATGGCCCTATGCCGGCCCCAACATAGGCATTAATAGGGGTCCTATCAAACTAATATGAGCATGAAGGATTTGTGAAAACTTAAGCATTTAAACAAATACTTCCAGCTGTATAAAGTGAAATCATAACAAAAATTAATATTCTTAATTTTTACTACCGAACGCCTGATAAAAACTTGATTTTTTCACTTATTGTTTTGGATTTGACCCTTTTTTAACGTTTCCCTTCACTTACCCGGATTACATTTTTTTCTAATATGCATATTTTAATTAACTCTAAACAATAGAGTCAGTTGTGTATGTCCCCCCGCATCTATTTCCTCACTAGGCATCCGCGGGCATCCGCCTTTCAAGACATTCCTATAAAATTTGTAGGCTTTTCTAAAGTACATTTCATTTTCTGAAATTTCCAGTTCTTTTAAGTTTCAGGTGCCCTATACAAAATAAATTATGCGAAAGAAAAAGGACTACATTTATTATTTACCAGTATCTCATTTTTCCTGTCGATTTCTTTCAGTATGATATAAATAGATTGGCAGAAAATGTGCAATGCGTCCTAACTCTACTCTACTCTAATGACTTCCACGATAATATTTAGCCGAAAGTTCACTTCACCGAGCGCAGCGCCTACACATTACACAAAGAAACCGACACACGGATAAAAGTGAGTATACCTACGCAGAGACGGTGCTGGAGTCGCGCTTCGAGCGCCGAGGCCGCGCGGGGAGTTATTTCAATAAAAGCGAATGAAAGGGGTGCCCCGGCAGGCGGACTACTACGCTCCAAAATCGAGGGAGGTCGCACCCAAGCGCGTCACTCTTTCGCCTCTTTTCCTGCCAAAAATAAAAAGGAGGACCTCCATCTGCCGCTGCACACACACGCGCGCACGTAACGTATATACCATATATCTACGCGTCGTGATCCACGCATCATCGACATTGACGACCTCCGTCCGCCTTTTTCGGTCTCCAGCTTGCGTCGCTCGCTCTACGCGTGTATTGTATATATACATATTGCTATACGTATGTATGAGTCGACCCCTCGGCCATTGCGCGCGCGATTTTACGAGCGCACCGAGGGTAGAGAGAGAGAGAGAATCCTTCGCTCTTCGCCGCCGCTTCTCGCGGAAGCCGCTGGGAAAATGAGGATGTATACGAAAGAGAATGAGCTATGCAGAGGGTGAGAGGGGAAGGAGATGAGAGAGAGAGGGTTGGAATATATAACGGGAAGGAGAGTAAAAAAGGAGAGTGATTGATCGAGTGTTTATGGTAAAGTGACCTGCTTGCTGCAGGGAATTATGTGTAAAGGTGAGAGCGTTATGATTTCTTTATTAGCTTATTTAAGGGGAGTACACTGCAATTTAAAACTGATTTTTTGTATTATTAATAGTAGCCTAATCATAGTTGTGTACTTTTGGTATGACTTGAATTTTCTGATATTTTCATTTACTTTAGTTGGTCAATGTTATAGATGCAAGCGATGTCGTGAAAAGAAGACAGGATATTTCAGAAAATTGCTTGGGTAACAATTCGTATCTAATATTGAGCTACGACTACTAAAATGATTATCATGATTATATGACAAAATCTAACCAAATGCACTTTTTCGGGTCCAGAAATCGCAAAAAAATTTGAATGCTCGGGTTTCCAAAGCTATTCTATCTTGTTTTATGGATGAAATTCTGAAGAAAAACGCATTTGAACAATGAAAATTAAGCATGTGACTATGTTTTTCAGGCAAATTAGGTATTTTTTACGGTTTTTTAAATATCTCAAGAAAAAGGGTTTTACTACTCAGTTAATAACTGTACACATATAGGTGAACAATTTCGCCCCCAAACTGTATATAAAAGTAGAAGAAAAGACCTTTAATTTGAGATGTTGTTCGTTCAAAATGGATATCCCGGTACAAACTTATGACCAATTAAAAATGAGGTAATAATTCGTCGAAAATCTCAGATTCGACAAAAAAATGGAAATTCCGTCCGTTTTACCTTATTTTCAACGAATTATTACCCTATTTTCAATTGGTCATAACTTTGCACCGGAATATCCATTTTCAAAGAAAAAAAACTCAAATTAAAGGTGTTTTCTTGTACTTTTATATACTATTTGGGGAAAAAATTATTTACCTTTGTGTGCACAGTTATTAACATTATTAAAACCCTTTATTTTTTCTATATTTAAAAACCGTAAAAAATACGAAATTTGCCTGAAAAATACAGTCACATGCCTAATTTTCATTGTTCAAACGCGTTTTTATTCAAAATTTGATCCTTAAAACAAGATAGAAAAGGTTTGGAAACTCAAGAATTCAAATTTTTTTGCGATTTCTGGACCCTAAAAAGTTAATTTTTTATAGATTTTGTCATATGCGGAAACATCGTGGAAAAACGAAAAAACCTCAATGAATTTAAAAATTTAGAAAAAAATTTTTTTAGCAATTTTCATAAAATTTTCTGTTTTCTCTATCCTTAAAAAGATAGTCATAAGTATTACGATTTAATTTGCAATTCTTTTTGTAATTTAAACAATTTATCTAATTTCGTGCAAATGAATGTAGAAGTTAAAGTTTTTTACGATTTGCATTAATATAGAATTTTCAATAGCAACTTCTAAAAAATACGTATGTTTGATACAAGCAAATAATATTTATTATCATAAAAGATAAACCGCTCAAATAAAATATTCTTAAAAAATCAGTGACTCCTTGACATAAAACATTTTGAACCAAGACAAAGGACATGAGATAATGTAAGAAAATGATAATAAAAATGAAAGAGACAGAGGGTGAATCGAGTGACGTCATCGCCTAATTTCCTTCACGCCTTACTACCCTTGCCAATGTACCGTTTTACGACGGATCGCACTATACTGCTCGCCGCGTCCGCACGGGAGATGCCAATTGACAATTAGCATTTTCCACGCCAAAATGACCGAGCTCTTTGTAGTATTCTATACGACAATCCAGAATGACAAAGATCTTTGATTACTTAACATCACGTAATAAATACATCTACATTTGTTATTGTTGGATGGGCTATCAAGTTATTATTTATTTATCGTCATTCATTTATTTATTTATTTTATTAGAAATTACAGACTTCGTATCCTAAAATGCATTATTATCAAAATACATAATTATATAAATATTTAGTGATAAGAAAATATAAAGTAAATATACAAAAGCACTAAAAGCAACGTATTTACATGAAATCGCTACAAGCAACTATATATAAATTTTGAAATAAACAATTATATATAGAAATTAATTATTAATATTGCAACAATTTTAACAATGACTAGTGTTGTAGAAAGTATTTTTAAGTTAACTATATATACTTTTAAGGGGAAAAAATATTAGAGTTTATACAAAATTACTTGAGAATGCATTCAATGCACAGGTTCAAGGTACAGTGGAATTAGATCAATAAGTAGATTTATTTGATAATGTTGACGAATGTTATATAATAATCATTATTAGCAATTATTTTTTTTCCAATATAATGAATATTCGTATTTATCATTAAAGTATTAAATTATACAGTAAATACGTAACCATGCAGAGATTTCTCAATAGATAAATTATAAAACATAAAAAAGTTATGGACCCAAAAATTAAATAGTAGGTAAAATGTGCCTATAGCCGGACACCTCCTAATACCGGAAAGTTGGCGTTTAAGTATTTTCCGATAGTTGAGTAACACTATACTAACGCATAAGTATTCGAAATTTTATTGAAAAAGATGCATATACACGCAGTTTCGGTATTTTTATTTTTACTATAAATGAGCATAAGACCTTTCTCATTTAAATTTATAATTCAACCTTGGGCCTGCACCGGACGCCTGAGCCATCGTATGGGTAAATACTTTGTTTATAAGAAATACTTGCTTTTATTACTTATTTAATTCAATTTTAAATACATTTTACTACTAATGCAATTAAATGTAGATAACACCTGTCCGATATTAGCCAAACATTTTTGAAACTATCAAAATATTAGTACTTTTTCTAAATTCGATTATTTTGACTGCGATCAGTGAAATGAATTAAGCCTTTACATACCTTGGTAGAAACCTTAAGCATTTATTAGCCAATTATTGGCTAAATCGTCATGAATTGTCCACTTTTACCGATTTTTTTACCAAAAATTCCGCTTATTTCGTCACAAGTTTTTCCTCGAGAATGGCCAATAAATGATCAATTTTGAAAATCACGAAAAAATAAATTTATTATTATTTACTATTTAAATAGGATATTTAATAGTATATTATGACACTGTTGTGGGAGATGGTTTTCTACCTTGTTCGAGGGTTTTCGCACGAGCGAAGCGAGTGAGAAAATCGAGCAAGGTAGAAAAACACCTCCCACAACAGTCTCATACGATATTTTATAGCACAACAATCTCAAAATCGACAATAAAGTTGGCATTTTGAGGTTAGTGTGCTATAAAATATGTAATTAATAAAAAGACGATAAATCAAGCAAATGATATAACAGCATACATTTACAAGTCTATTCTAGTATGATAAATATTTGTATGACTTTTATTATTTTTGAAAAATATCATTGATAAGGGTGGAGCACAACGATTCACCTTGAGTTTGAAATAATATACTTTATATAAATATTCTTTTAGCAATTTGTAAATATAAATTAACGCTTTAAACATTTACATGGAGAAAGTAGAATATTTTATTGTATTTAATTGAAAAGTATTATCGTTTTAAAGTGAATAGATGCTATAAATTAAAGAACAATAACATTTTTTGTTCACTTTTATAAGTTTATAAAAAGTAAGCTTAGAAGTAACTACGTAGTAATTTCATAAATTTTATTTACATTTTTTATACGATATCATATCACTCAATGCATTTCTATTCTTTACTTGAAATGTTTTTTGGGCAAAGTGAGCCTGAAAAAGTTTGTTGATCGAAGTAAAGAACATTTATGAATTGAAGACATTGCAATTAGTTTCAAACGATATTTTGGACTTTCATCAACGATACCTAAAAGTTTTAACCTCTTAAATTAAATAGAACCACTTTTAATTTTGAATATAGTAAAAAAAATCATTTGGGCTCACTTTGCCCCGTACTCGGGGTAAAGTCAACTTTTAGTTATTAAGTAGTAAAAATAATATATACTTAATTATCTTTTAAATATATGTTTAAAAATAAGGTTTTTAACACATTTGTATATGCTAAATATATTTTTAAAACAAAATTAACGAAAATTTGATAGAAATTAAAAAATACGGTATTTATTTAATTCTGACTAATTAATTCATGAAATTAGGAAAGTCAAAATGATAACATAATTAAAACTTACTTATTAACAAAAAAAATTCTTATTTTTATTTAACTGCATGCTTTAATATGTTATATCGTCCAAGGTTCACTTTGCCCCGAGTACGTATCATTTACAGAGTACCATGCTATTAAGAAATGGTTTGAATAAATTGCAAATTGCAGTTACTGGGTTTCCCCTTAAATATTCTAGAATTCAGTACATGTCTTAGCAAAATTGAGTATGAACAATATTTATAGATATTACGAAATGTTTAAAAAATACCAAAATCATCTCAAGTACTTCGAAAGTGTTATTATTTTTTAATTTTAAAACAAAGAACACAAATGCAAGTTTACTTTATCATATAGCTGCACACTTTTAAAATGCATGTTCTTAAATTTTTCTGAACACTAAAGTTCCAAACAGTGAGAAAATCAAAAAGCTCTCTTTACCCCAAGGCTTACTTTACCCCTAGTTCATATTGTCCGTATCCATGTATGTATAATAAGTAATGGGATACAAATCACATTACTTTTCTAGATGTATGTATATGTACGTATATTTATTATTTATTACTTTATATATCAAAGCATTTACAAATATATCTATTAGTATACAAATTATAAATATGTATATGTATCGTTGACTAATCATTAGCCATCCGTTGGCCAATTTTTAGCTAATCTATTAGCCAATGAAATTGGCCAATTATTAGTCAAGCAACCATTTTAGTTGGCCAATTTCCAAAAAAACTGGCTAAAAGAATGTCTACATACGCAAAATCTTAGGTGTCCAATATAGGCACATTTCTCCTAATCTTTCTTCATAAGTCCAAAATCTTAGAATTTATGATTCACATGTTCAAGAAACTGATTTAAATATTTAGCAAATAACAAATGGGAAAACAAAAATTTAACATTGACCTTACTAAAATAAAATACAAGTATCTAATTGGATATATTAACGTTAAATATATTCTTAATTTATAATCAATTCAATAGTTAAAAACCATTTTTTAATTGCTAAATATTTATTGTTATAAGAGATAGCCTGTAACAGTGAAAGAAACTTTTAAAATTCATAAAATCTGATTATCATAAGTACCCTTTAAACATGCATTCAACGTATAAATAAAGCGCACTCAAGCAATATTCTACGAAGATTACCGGTCGCTCCTAACACACCGAAGTCCGGAACGTCGGTCGTAAGCGCGCGCGCGGTTTATTAATCGTTCAATGAGAAATGCACCGCGACGTGCGCCACCGCACAGTTGGCAGGTGGTGAGAATAAAACGCGCTGCAGCGGCGGCATATGTTCGTCCGGTGAATCATAGTGGAAATTAGCATAACTAACGCACCGTACGCCTGCGCGAGTTATTAGCATATTTTAGCGTGGCGCTGGTGTGCTGCGGGGCCCCATCATCACGCGCGATACACCATATAATATAATGCGGGGGAGCTGTCACGCGCGTATCGCGAAACTCGCGCGTCGTTTTCTCTGATATTCCCAAAGTATAGATATCCGATAATACGCCCTATGCAGACATATTGTGTGCTATAGGTGGCTTTGTTGCAACGTGCAGCGGCAAAGTAGACCCTGTTGCACCACACGCCGCCCTCACGTATAGACGTGCTTCTGATACTCCAACTATTATGCTTATTATACTAATAACTGTTAAACTCGGACTGAATAAATCATGTTAAATGACGTTGCGATGAAATGCATTAGACTGTCATTTTGAGACAAGTTTATTTTAGGTTTACTCTGGAGTCTTCATTTTTCTCTTTAATAAAACACGCATTCTGTAAAACAGATCCGATGAAATGGGGGTGGCGTATCACGGTCGCCGTTGCGCCAAAACGTCAAAGTAAATCGATAAAATAATAACACTACAGGTATACTCGTTATAAAGCAGTAATGAAGACTTGAACAATTGAAAGTGATACGTGAAGAAAAGTGATGGGACCAGCTTGTCAACGCGATATTCCTCGATTTGATTGCTTGAGAAATATAATGAAAGATTCTAATTTATTACGTAAGTATATAAGTAAAAATTAACTCCTAGTAAAAGAAATATATAAAAATAGAAATCATTAGAGGAAATCTACCCACTTTTGGACGCTTAATAAATTTTATGCACAAAATATTTTCTTAAGTAATAATGAAACTTATAATTCATTAATTTTTATAAGTAGGGTAGATTAGTGTAAAATGAGACACGGGGTATAATGAGATCAGTTGCAATAACTAGTATCTGAAGTGGCACCACCTTTCTGGTTGCTATTTCATTTATTCTTATATGCATTACGAAGTAATTTACGCCTTATGCATAACGTATAGCTTGAAACTCGCGTAAAAAATGAATAAGGAAGATAATGAAGCGATTTTTTTTTAAGATATGAAATTCAAAAAATCATCTTTCTTTAAATCTGTTAGCAATTATATATGTCTCATTTATTGTCGAAATCAGAATAGGTTATCTTTTTAGCTTTATTGTGTCACTTTATTTTCCATTTTGCAAAATTTAATTTGATCGAGTTTAAACGAAGTTATAATAGAAACAGTACGTATATGTCTCATTATACCCCAAAGATTTTAAAAACCGCTATTTTCAGAGTAAAAAGTAAATTACAGATTTTTATTACAATACAGCATTTAACCCCAAAATAAATGCATGGTAGTATTCTGTTAACTAGCGCGCCACACGCTTGATTGAATTAATGTTCACTTGATTGCCTGACACTTGCTCGGAGCGCTAAACTAAAGCTTACATTTAATGCTGACACTATTATCTGTTTGTATTTAGTAAAAAAAAATACTATCGTGTTTAATTGGTCGTACTTTGGATATAAAACTTTTATTGAAAAGGGCATATCAAGCATTTTTTAAAAAATATTTGCTACCATAAAAAGTTGTGTTTCTTTTTGAGATCTACAACTTTTTCATTAAATTTTTTTACGTAGAATGCATACCTGCAAAGTTTTATAGTAAAAAACTGCATTTTTCGATGTCAAAAATCGTTTTTGGAGTATTAACTTGATTTAAAAGCATTTTCGTGTCTTAGTGTCAAGAAAAAAAAGTTGTATTTTTTAAAGCTCTACAACTTTTCCCTGTAACTTTTTCATGTAAAATGCATAGCTGTAAAGTTATATGGTAAAATGCTGTTTTTTCGATGTTGAAATTCGTTTTTGGCTTGTTAACTCGAGTTAAAAGTATTTTCATAAATATATGTCAACGGAAAAAAGTTGTATTTTTCAAAGATCTACAACTTTTCTATTTAACTTTTTTACGCAGAATGCTTAGTTTTCAAGTTATAGCCCAAAAACCGTTTCTAGCGATTTTTTATAGTCGCCGCATTCAGCATATATTTGCAGGATTAATCCCAAAATAGGACCATCAGGTTATTATACTTAGGAGAGTTCACAAAAATAATTTTGAGCCTGATCCGCTAAGATTTCGTGGAGATAATCGTGTAACATGAATTTAAAAAAAAACACGTAAAAATAAGCAAAAAGTGCTCGCAATTTAAAAACTACGTACAGGATCGGGATAAAAAAATAGAATTTCATATTGTGTGGAGGAGATCTCTCCTAAAATTTCAGCCCGATTGGTCAAAAATTGCGTGAGATATCCTATCTCACACATTTTTCGCTAATTAAAATATAAGGCACTTCCGTGTCGCGGTCGTGCCTAAAAAGTAATGCTATATTGATCTTTTTTAATAATGCTCTTATAAAAATACTGGAGTCCATGTCATTTTAATGTCTTATTATATCCCAGTCTACCCTAGTTTCTTTGAGAAGGACGAGGAACTAAAAACAGACGATAGAAAATACTTTTATATATTTTGCTCAGAAAAATACGGAGGGTCTTTGCATAAAGACATTTTGATTATTAAAAATATATATGTTAATGCAAAAAAAAAATTATAATGTAGAATTTTATACAGTATTGCATAAGACAAGTTAAAATATATTAAACGTTGTTTAATACCCTACTAATTAATATACTTTTAAAGTTTTTTCATTCACCGTTCAACTTTGCTTAGGCTTTTCCTTAAATTTTGTTTTTCCACGAGTTCACAAATTTAGTACCAAACAACGTCTTTTTTTAACTGCATTCAAGAAGTAGATTAATTTACTGTACTAACTACTTGTAAGACTAAAGTATTGTAAATATTCTTCTTTCATAATGAAGTCCAAATACTCAAACCTCCACTTCTCCCTATTCTAGCTAACTATCGAAATCTGTTAATGTCCTAAGGTGGATGGGCGTCCCAAAGTTGGCGATTCTCGCCTACTAATTTGCTATATTCGAAAATTCACCAAAGTTTATTCCTAGGAAAATCTTCTTTTACCGAAAAAAAAAAACAAAAAAGAGATAAGTTAAAACACCTATACCGCTGCATTATCAAGCTATATAACTTTCATCATCCCGCGAATCAAGTTAACAAGAAGGGACGCGCGAGATACGGATGGACGTTAAAAACAATTACGACTCCATTTATTTTTAACTAAGACTCGCGATTTTTTCTCCTCCCGTGTACAGTCGCATGCAGCAATTTTATGATTGTTCGACAATAAA
Source organism: Gastracanthus pulcherrimus (assembly GCA_949152435.1). Classification (NCBI taxonomy): domain Eukaryota; kingdom Metazoa; phylum Arthropoda; class Insecta; order Hymenoptera; family Pteromalidae; genus Gastracanthus; species Gastracanthus pulcherrimus. Next base: position 27,706,204 of record OX424573.1, on the reverse strand, counting down.
ACGAGCCCGCGCTGCGCTCGTTCGAGCCTGATAAGCAAGTCGTTACCGCGCGGGATTTACGATGCTCCTACCGGTTTTTGCGCTGTCGAGATTTACGGCTGGCTACAGTCGCAAATTAGTATAACTCGCGCGCATATACGCACACACACACACAGACACATACACATAATATATATATAATACATCATGCACGCGATGCGTCGCAGACAATCATCTTTTGTATAGAGACAAGCTTGTGGGATAGACGTGTGCTGATGGCAACGAGACGTTTGCCGTCGCTTAGGTATCAGGTAAAAACATTGCTACTTGGTCGCTATCTTTGCGCGCATTCGCGCACTACGTCGGGCATTTTCGTGAATGGCGGAAGAGAGATTTAGTTACCCTGTGTCGGTTATAGATTTTCTTTCTAGAATTGTGCGGATTTTGAAATCTGAGTTATTGGTCTATTTTGTACCGTTTGCTTTGTAGGTATACTTATAAATAGGGAAGTTTTACAGTATTAAATGGATTTTATTGCGAGTGTCTATGTGTGTTAATTGAATATTTATAATATTGATTTTTCTATAAATATACATACGCTGTGCATGTTATTTCATACTATAAGCAATTATTTGTGCTATAAGTGCAAAAAAAGATTGTAGAATAAATCCTTTTGTCTCTGACATGTAATTTATTTTCGTAAAGTGTCCTTTGATATTTTAATAAATATTTTAGCCTTCTATAATAATGATGAAAAAGTTAGATTGTACTATAAAAAAGAAGATGTTTGTTTTTGGAAATAATAAACATTGAGTATCTCCTCCAGACTTAGGACCTTAGACCGGACTCCTCCATGAGTTAGTTAACAAGAAGGACATTTTCACAAAAAGGCCATGGACATTATTTCAGTAACATGCATTTTAAACTTTTAAGGTACTCGAAAGAAATTTGAATAAAGACTTGGTGATTTTGATATATTATGATAAATCAAATATAATGTATTTTATTAAGATGGTTAATAAATAGTAAAACGAAGAATAACAGCTTTCTTCATAGCATTATTTAAATCTGTACATATGTAAAATCTTATGAATGTTTTTACGTTACACTGCTTTAAAATTTACATCAAGGATATAATAATTATGTAAATTACAAACTCTTCTTGTACTTCAAAATATTATTTTTTTGTCATTATATAACGTGTATGTATTATTTTACAAAAGTCTATCATAACTGACATGTAATGCCAACTTGGTGTATATATAGACATTTATTTACATAAAGATGTAAATCCAGATTCTTTTAAAGTAAAATGATACAAAATAAATAACAGATATATTTTATAGGAAAACACAAAGTAATATAATTGTGACGTAAGTGATGAAACAGGGAATCCAAGTTTTCATAATTCCTGCAGAACTAAAAAAAAAGAAGATAGTTTAAAAAAATATTCTTTAAGTATTAATGGAGGAGGATACAAAGAAACCCGGATAATTCCACTTTTAGCAAAAATTCAGTTTATGTGGTTACTTAATATAACACATTGTTATCTTCACATGTATAGTTAATCCAATCGACAGACCCGCGAACAGGGGCCTTTTAGAAAAATCCATTTGGAATTTTGCTAAAACTTTGAATATAGTTTTCTGGTACCTCAAAATAAAACCCAGCATCCGTAGATTGACCCTAAAACCTGAGATACAGCTAAAAACGTTAGCATTGTCCATATGCTCAGTTTAAAAGCTTGTTAATATAGATATACTAATAATGTTAATAAAACATGCTGTATATTCTATATAGAGGCCCATTCGATAAAACTAAAATGGGTACTGGGCTTCATTTTAGGGTACAAGAAAACGATCCCCAAAGTTTCATAAAAAACCGTGACCCGAAGGTCTGACACTCTCCTTGCAAAATTACTTTTAAGTGGTTTCTATGTAAAATTTCCCATAGAATCCGAATATGACATTGCAAAGTCCTCAAAAATAGTGTAAAAAAAGTTATAAGCAAATTAAGCTAAAAAAATTACGCTTTTTCAGTTTTCTTTAAATAACTTAGCCTGATGAAATTGTAGAGAAAATGTAAAATACAAAAGTTGTGCTATATGGTGATATATGTTTGGTGCAATAGTTTAACCACAAATCAACTTGAAAGATAAAAAAGGTTCTCTATATTTATGTGAATAATTGACCAAAATATATGTAATTCTGGGCAAAAATTCCTTTTGTATACTAGAAAAAGTACCCGTGACCCAATCACCGTCAGTACATTATTTCAAAAGTTATGCGAGTTTTAGGCACCGATCTTGTCGCTGTGGCCCATGGCCAGAGGGTTGAGTGCAAAATAACTGCAAAATTGTTACATATACCTAATTAAAGTGTCTAATTATCATATGTACCAAGAAAAAATTGATTTTTTTTTCAAATTTGAGCATTTTTCGGCATGTTTTGAAATTCTTTACTATTAATTGTTCAATACATGGTTCTATTTTGACGGCTTTTTGACTTTACGAAATTTCGATTTCGTGTATCAAAAGTACTTGACGAAACCTTTGATTTGAGCACTGGCAGGCTTTTGTATAATGAATAGATCCTGAGATATTAAGGTTGTATGCGTAGATATATGTTATAAAAAACAAATATTTTTTACTACAATTCAATCTCACATAATGATATAAAAGTCAATCTATTATGAAATAAGGGGGTTTTGTCAAAATAAAAAGTCTTCTATAGGCTGTAACTTTACAGGTTTTATTCAAATAAAATAGTCTCCACTGTTCTGTCAACCTTTTCTCTTTTAAAGTCTAAAGTTCACAATAATTGTACAATAACGGAATTTCGGTAAAAAGAAATTTTTAGTTTGACAAAATCCCTTATTTCGTAATATATAGACTTTCATATCATTATATGAAATTAAATTGTAGTAAAAAAATGTTGATTCTTTATGACAGATATATACGCATACAACCTCGTTCATGAGAATTGACTTAAAAAACAAAAATTTATACAATAATTTCTTTACATGTTACAATATCAGAAACGTTATATTATGATAGAAGGGTACTTAGGTGACAAAAAGAATTTTAGTATGAAAATTTCGATATTGCAAAATTAAATATCGCGTAAATTAGAAAATCTTTTGACAAATGATCCGAATATTTGTTATTCTTCATCCGATTTTAATTTGGTAGGTCCTATTTTGTTCCTTGAAAGATTTCAGGGGGACTTGCCCATATAAAAATTCAAAAACATCGAATAACCTGCAACGTTACTGCCAATAGTTTATACTTGAACACGCACGAACTTACAAAACTATGTGTATCGACTTACAAACAATAGGTTTTAACTTTGCAGGTTATTCTATGTCTTTTACTTTTTATATGGGCAAGTCCCCTTGAAATCTATCAAGGAACAAAATGGGACCTACCATATTAATATCGGATGAAAAAGAAAACAGATTCGGATCATTTGTCAAATTATTCTCTAATTTACGCGATATCTAATTTTACAATATCGAAATTTTCATACAAAAATTATTTTATGCCCATCCGAATGAAAATGGCAACTTTTTTCCCTGAAAATCGAGACCAAAATTACACTTTTTGCCCTCAAAAATGATTATCGGGAAAAAAGTGACTTCACTAGAAATTAGTCCAAATTTCTTTATTTCATCAAGTTCTACCAATAACCCTGATTTTCGATTGTCTTTTAACAACATTGTCTTTAAACAGTCCATTAGTCCCGCTTTCCAAGTCAAAAAGTGACCACAGTTTCCCGCATTTGCGGGAAAAAAATTACTTCATTAAAAACTAGTCCAAATTTCTATTATTTCATCAAGTTCTACCAATTACCCTGATTTACGATTGTCATTTAACAGTCCATTAGTCCCACATTCCAAATAAAAAAGTGGCCACAGTTGAGATGGACATAAAGTACTATATGCAACTCGAGAAAAAAGTCGATTTTTCCCTCTGGTGATACTGTACAGTTGTCACTTTAATTACCCTTCATTCATATTAAAACGTTTCTGATATTGTAACACACAAACAAATTATTGTACATATTTTTGTTTTTATGTCGATTCTCATGAAAGAACTACCTAAAGCTTAGAGTTGATACGATTTTGAAGTCGTCTAGTAAATAATGTCTGCGTGCAATTGTCGCGCCGCTGTCGTGTAGTTGTTCGCTCATACTCACCCTCCTGCGCACGGGATCTATTTATCGTACAAAGACCTACCATGGTTCAAATTAAATAATGCAAAAAATGGTCAAAATTGAAAAAAATTAATACTTTCTTGTCGTATATGATAACAAGACATGTAAAAATATGTACTAATTTTGCAGTTATTTTGCACTCAACCCACTGCTTTGGGAGCAATAAAGATAGGTGTCTAAAACTCGTATAACTTTTGAAATAATATACCGACAGTAATGGGTCACCGGTACTTTTTCTAGTATATAGAGAATCTTTTTTATTCACGTATTAACTATAATGGACACTTTATTGAACTGAAAAGCGGGTCGATAATAGCACATCATTCCCGCAAATTTACTTTATTCCCGCAAATGCATACATTCCGGTCAACAATTAGAAAAAGAATTCATCTTAATTTTGTCACAATAAAGAAAATTGGAATATCTAGTTTTGTTCGCCAACTCCTCAATTAATGTAAACTCTTTAATTTCTATAAACTATCTTACTTAACATATTGTCCATGTATTCCCATACAAAATGCTACTTGAAACATGTTCCATTTGCTTGAATTGTCGTAAGACATTGTATTTAAAGCTTTTGCTACCATCGAATGGCAATTATCACATACCACTTTGGGCTGAAAAAGTATAGAAAGATAATGATTATTATTTAATCATTTGCGAAATAATTAACTAGTTGCATTATACGATACCATTTTCCCTCTAAAACATTCAGATGCTTTGTCCACTGAAGAATCCCATCCGTGCACTCCTCCTTTAGCTTTCGTATAATCTAGTTGCCAATATTTAGTTGGCCAGCCAAAAGTCATGTTATCTTCACGAACAGAATATGGCCCACCGAAATCTCGAATGACTCCTCTTGAAGTTGCTATCCCCATGTGACCTATGAAAGGTAATAAATACCTGGAAAAAGATTATAACCTTGAAATACCATAACACAATAGTAATATACCAAATTTAAGAGATAAAGTTTATAATTACGATAATAAAGGAATTGGTACCCAAACTATACAAAATGGATATCTATGTTTTGATGGATCAACACTGATATCAAAAATTGGAGTGGTCGGCATGCTGTTATCGTCGTGCATCATTTTGATTACAATATAAAATTAATTATTTTTTTGAAGTGGCAAAGATACTATATAGTATAAATTATACAACCTTTTCACTGTCTTATTACAAAAATAAGTATGTAGATAGACTCTTTTAATAGGTTATTTAAATTTTTACAAATGTTATGTACAGCCGCGATTTGTTTTCATTCATTCAACAATGATATACAATACAACAAGTAATTATATATTTACTATTATAACTCAATACTTTTAAATTTTGTAAAAATAAGCTATCAATGAAACAAGTTGTTAAAGATATTATTTCCTAGTTTAGATTAATGTAACAGCAAGTAGTTACTTACGTAACGTTACTTAGGTATTTAAATAGTATTCTCATTTCAAATTCTCGCAGGGGTTGATAAGTTTCCACATCATTTCCTTTAACAATAAAAAGAATCACATAAAACTGATGTCAACTATGCAGCAACAAACGTCCTCGTCACTTTATTTCGAATCCCGTCGTTATAAATATAAACAATGTTTCGATGTTAATTGTTATCTTCCTGCTCCAACCTATTCTTACAAGGTGAGTATCAGTCATTTGGATCATTGATTTAGATAAAACTTTGGAAGCTACCATTTTTGTACCAAATAATAAAGAAATTCGACAGTTATTCACGCTTTCTAAGATACTCACTTTTAGATATTTATACTAAAAAATCGACAAAGATGGGCAGATATATAAGAACCAAGGCGTATTAGGATGAATAACTAATGTATTGCTTAACTATTTGGTATCAGAAAACAATACCTGGAGTTTAATTTAAATCCATAATCCAAAGGTCTCCTTATTAGTTCATAAATACGTTGCGTTCTCAAAAACTTATAATTACAGTATTTATTCGAACACCGTTTCGTCGTTCCCGCTCTGTGTCTTACCGACGACGACTGCGTCCACGGCAATACTATTATTACCGGCATTAAGTGGATTATCCCCGAGTGTGTAAGTCCGCTCCCACACGCAGACCAGCTATATATATCTACATATAATCACACCTCGATGAAAACAGGGATCGAGCGCGTATAAACCTTGTGAAAACCTCGAGTGGTGTCACTTGAAACTTAGAACTCAGGTGAACTTATAGTAAGAAATATACAGTCTAAAGATGAATGACGACAGCTTTTTTATGAACTCTTGCAATATTTTGCATATTATTGGTGCAACATAATCTTGGTGCAGAATTACTACCGTACCAATAAGATAATAGAGTATTAGATTCAAAACATATTATTTTCTTCATCCACTGATACATTTGTAGCGTTTTTCTGGACAATAGGGAAGAATACATACATAACATAGAAAAGTTTTTCCTTGTCGGTTACTGCGATATCGATAGAGACCCTGAGCCGACTTTCAAGTCCGTCTGAATTTTTCAAAAAAGTTAAAATTTAAAAATGTTATAGCTTCTTTAAGTTTCTTCGTGACCTCACACTATTGTAAAGTTCAAAGGAGCCGACACAGAAATTTGACGTCACGACCATACCGCTGTATCTTCTTTAGTTTTTGATGTATTGCAAAAATTTAAAAAGTTCAGAAAGGAAATGTACTATGATCTATCAGAATATGATATAAAATAATTTCAAGAAAATTCCCTATTTCTATCTTATAGTATTATGCAAAGATAATTAAATTTACAAAAGTTATAGTTTATTAAAGGCCTTTTGATTGGCGTCACTTCGTTTTTAAAGTATTACTTATACCTTCTTCAAATTTGAGGATATCGTAAAAATTCTGTAAGTTTACAAAGAAGCTATGCCATGGTCTACAAAAATACACTGTTATGTGAATATCGGTATTATTCACTATTTAAAGAGCAACGCTGAGGAAAAAGGCAAAATACAGGAGTACAGGAATGTTTCACTGCAAACAGACCACTTAGCATCAGGACCTTGCTTCCCGGTTGTCTTTTTTCCTAATGCTACACATCTTCGTTTGTATTAAAAACAAATAACGAATTACATGTTTCTGTGAATAAATTTCATTAAATTTTACTATTTTCACGAAAATAGTAATATTCTTTGCTTATAATTGAAGTTAAAACATCCAGAAAATATACGTAGAAAATGAAAAGATGCACAATTTTGTCACATAATACTTTCTTAGGTTTAATTTGTATAAGTTAATGTAAGAACAGTTTTTTAATCTGCATGTAAACGAAAAATCTATTGTCTAAAAGTGAGAATAAAGTAATAAATGTATCTCAATGTTGGCTGCTACAATCAAAAATTGTTTCAATAAAGGAGGATGCCCATAGCGGCTCCTCAAGGGAACGTATGAGACCAACAACATCGTTTAAAGCTCGTTTAGAAATTAATTTTATAAAAAAATTAATACCCTTAAGTGCATGGAAAGCTGAAAAAAATAATAACTACGGATTTGTCCCATTTAAAGCAATGTAAAAACTCTAACCATATTTGGGAATTTCTACTTATATTTACGAATTTTCGACGCGTTTTTTTCTACCTACTTTTCCGCCACTACGGGGGTCAATTCTTTTTCTAAAATTCATGATTAACGAGCTCTAAATAATGATATTAGTTTTATACTTTCCCCTTCAACGGCTCAATTATTATAAATATGTGGGCATCCTCTTTTAATGTTTTCGTTAAATAAAATTATTATGAATACAATAATAATAAATATTAATTTAAAAGATTGCTTTCTAATAAACGTATTATTATCCTTATTGTTTCACGTAGATTAATTATTTATCTTTATTGAACATTCGTATTCTTACTTTTACAAAGCAATTATTTTGAAAATTTTTTGACAATAAATACTTGGTAATAAATTTATATTTACCGATATAAAATCTCAAAATCTTGAGCCGACGCGTTGCAATAAATTATCTTTGTCAATACGTATCATATTTATTTGAGGAACTTTATGGCGTGCACGACTTCACGTCATACGATGGAGGACAGTTATTTGATAATCATAGACATTTAGAACAAAAATTGATCATTGTCTGGAATTTTTTTTTTAATCACAGTTTTCGTACGACGTGAACTCTTGTTAACTTTCAAATTGTACTACTTCAAATAAAACTAGGAAATAAAATAATGCACATTAAATACTTAAAAATCAATCTCGAATCGAAATTCTACGTTAATTCTAAAAAATACTGCTTCGCGACAATCACGCACTTGACCCCCCCCCCAACGATTCGCGCGTGAGAATTCAATTAAAATATTTTGGCCGGGCGCGAAAGCAATTTCCCCGCAAGGTCTATATATGTGCTATCGCCGGTCAGCGAGGCGAAGACAACGGGGGTGGAAAAAAAATCAGACGTGGCGCGCGGGCGTTCGGCAAACGCTTTAATTGCCAAATTCTACGTATTGGCACGTTAACGCGCTGGGCTACCGTCGGGTCTCTCGCTCCCGCATACATCCCGCGGGGCATTTTCCAATGAATAGACGAGCTCTCTCGGGTCGGGTCCTCGCTACATACCTCTTTCTATCGCGCCTCCTTCCACGCATTGCCGTTTCCTCGCTCTCTATACGCGTATATGTGCGCCGGTTATACGCTCCTCTTGTGTGCCTCTGATTTTCTCTATCGGCGATTAATATTTAAGTGCAGAGCGTAAATATTAGTTTCTTAAATAAGCGAATAAACGTAATTTTTTAAATAATATTAATAGTAATGATATAAGTAGTCATTTTAAAATTTAAAGCTTTAATGAGATGCATTTGAAGAAAAAGTTATCTAAAAAAATTTCTTATACTTCTGCATTTAATCCTAATTGTAAGAATTAGGATAAAGTTAATCTAATGTAGCTTTGAAATACTACTTCATAATCCCAATTTAAAGAGACTTGTAAAGTGAAAATTAATTAATGATATGTACTGTGACTTTAAAATTCAATGTTCAGTAATGTTCGTATCATAATTATAATGCTACCTTGAGTATATACAATCAAAAGAGTATATTTAAGTTAAACTATAAAAGTTAAATAGAGCCATTATAGATTAATTTATTATAAAGACATAGCTATACTAATTGCTTATTAAAATTGGACTACTTTAAGGTGACCAGGATGTTAATAAAGACATACGATGATCTATACGTAGATACCCTCAGCAAAAATAAAGCAGGGGTGGAGGAACGGCTCATCGATCGCCAGACAAGGCAGCTACGAGCGCCTACTCTGTATGCATCTGTACACTAACTTGCTCAGGAGTATGGCCGGTTGCTTGTGCATAGGCGCCCTCCATTGCAGAGAAGAGCAGTCTAAAATCTTTATCACGATCGAAAACTATTTGCACGACGTCTAAGATCAGCGAAGACCTTATTATCTTAAAATCAGTTTTAGCACTGAAAACAAAGATAAAGTTGTTATGAACGATGTTAAGCGTCATGGGAATAAACTGATTGACCAGAATTCTTCCTGCTATAGGAGTTTGAGATCAGTCAGACCTTAATTATTAGAGAATAAAGGCATAGAGTTAACTAAAAATTCTAAATTTCAGCTGGTTTCTGAAATAAAGTTAAAAAATCGAATCCTCAAAACTAAAAGTTATAAACTCGCCAGATCTTGAAATTCGTGAGGAATTTCTCTTCGCCGAGACTGAAACACGAGTCCATCCGTACTGAAAATCCGACTCTTGCTATAACAATGAGAAAGCTGTGTTAGCCGTAAAATAAGGGATGGCGGAAGTGCCGACATAACAAAGATGAGTTTAGCTTGACTACTCATGGTTACGGAAATAGTTGACTAGAGCTAAAACTAACCCCACAGACGTAGCTTATGTGGTTTTTAGCTAGCACTGTTCTGCCGACCTTCCAAAGAAATTATAGTCAATGTTAGACTTCTCGCTTTCCCTAATGATTAGGGGTTTCACCACTCTTTCATAGAAGGCTCAAACAGAAAACAATATTGTAGCTCCATAATACCCCTTCTCCAATGGGACTTGGAGTGAGTCGCTTTAACTCTCAATGTTAAATATTATTGATGCTATAACAATCAGGCTATTTCAAAGGAGTACAATCGGTAGAGTATACTTTTCTTTAATTTTACAACTTAACAGATGTTGTTTACATATGAATATAATAAATATTATTCAACATTAAAAGTTAAAGCGAGACGCACTCAAAATCCAAGTGGAGAAGGATCATAAGTCGCAAGTTGCATTAAGTTCAGTCTGTGGCTCCTATAACTGCAATTACCGATGCTAAGCCCAACTGTAAATTTCTCATAGGATATTTTGAAAATACAACATCCACCTGCGACAAATCATCTTGGTTATCTACCAATATCGTCTAACTAAAAACTATCACTTTTTCAAAGATTAAAAAAAAACTACACTTTATCATAGAATTTAACAAAAAGAAGAGCTTAAAAGAGGCCTTCGAAAAAAACTAGTAATATCCAAAAAATCTGAAGCACGCAGGTCCTCGCGAGAAGCATCGATAAATACACATAAAAATCACGTCTCCGTACGCGTCCGTCTGTTCCGCGCGGCCAGTGGCACATAGGCATTGTCGCGTCGCGATCAAGTTTATACGCCGCCACACATGCGCTCGCGCGAAAGTATAGAGTATAGGAAAGCCGGCGCTGCCGTGCCGTTGCCGCAGAGCCGACTGGTATATACGTGCATGCGTAATTAATGAAACCAATAAAGCCGAGGCCAGTGCGCCGCTGTATGTGCCGCTGAGCTGACGCCCTTGCCCGTGTATATACACAGCTCGCTCGAAATTCGTTAAATTTAATTGGACGCGAGTAATCCTCTGGACGCTGCGCACCCGCCAGCTTTCTCCGCGTACCTAGGTATTTACGTACATGTATGCTTGCGTGTGGACGCGGAGAGATCCGAGCGCATTAACTCTTCCGGCTCTCCAAATCCCCTTTTTCGGCCTCGTCAAAACTGCCGCGCGATGTTTTAATCGAGATACGTATTGATGAGCGCGGAGCGAGAGGAGGCACACCACGCGATAAGCGCCCTCGAGGTATCAAACGCTTAGGGCTTTTGATTTTGCTCGCGTTCCTGTTTTTCTCTTTGTTCGTTTGTTTTGTTTTCTTTTGTTATGTTATTCGATAAGCGGAACGATGGATTTTCCGCGGACAAAGAATTGGAGAGTGTCAGGAGGCTATAGAGCGGCCGATGACGACTGGACCAAAGCCGATGACGCAACATTTATATGGGTTATTTGCGAGTGAACGATAGGTTTTACCATTTTCTTCTATCTCTGTAGATTGTAGGGTAAAAGTATCTGGATTATAAAATAAATAAAATTATTGATAAAAGATGCTTATTTATTCATGCAAAATAATACAAATACTAGTGCTCTATGCGCATTCATTTTTGTCGTAAACATCGAAAAATATTTTTTCTTTTAAATTAATTAAAAGAATTCTTGTTTATTAAGAGGTACAATCTTTAATACGACGAACGCTTAAGCATTTGTTCAATCAGTCATAATCAGACAGCTTTACACTTACAAAATTCCTTTTTTGCAATTAAATATTTTCGTTACCTATACAGATACTACGAATAAAAAATTCTAAATACACAAATTTTATACGTAATCCGTTTTTTTTCGTATCGTAATCATCGTCCAAAAGCTACATCATATTACGGAACAAAAGCGATATATCTCTCGCGTACGCGGAAAGCCACCGAGGATATATCCTGCCAAGCGTTTAATCTCGCGCGTGAGACGCGTTGAAAACGCGGCCGCAAATTTACCGCGGTGTAACCCGCACTCTCGCGGTACGCGAGCGCGCCAAAGTGTCGTCGTCCCCGCGTCCTGGCTGCGGCAAATTCGACTACTCTACCCTGATGACTACCACGGCCACTAGGCACTACACTGGAACCTCTCTAATTCGAATCCCTCTAATTCGAAAACCTCTATAATTCGTAATCTAGCCTGCATCCATTGAGAGAAACTGTTATTCAAAAATAAAAAAAAAACAATAAAATGTAATATTCTAAATTTAAGGGGATAAGATGCCTTTAGGCCCTAAACAATCATTTTTTTTTATAAATTCATACACATTTTTTCTTTTAAAAACAATCATTCTTAAATTTTTGCTACTATAAATACTTGCAGGTAGTACCTTTGTTTACCGATATAAACCCACAAAATCTTTACTCTACACGTCACAATAAATTACCATTGTCAATACCATAATTATTGGAAAAACTTTGCGTCGTACACAATGTTATAGGTGGTACGATAAACGAATTCTTTTTAATGGTTTCGACTCCCTTTGAAATACTAAAACTTAAGTGAAGCACTGTTTCATTAAAAATTCGAATCCGCTCCAGTCCAAAGTTTTCGGAGATCAGGGCTGCATGTCGCTGTATCATGGGTAAGGGCAATAATGCCAGTATATGTAATTGAAAATAAAAATTAATTAATTAAAATAATAGTATAAATGGTTGAACATTTTGTTGATCGACCTTTAGAATTCTAAAAACTCTATAAATCAAACTTTCAGACTAGATACAAACAAGTCATTATTGTAAAAGTCGATGATAAAAGGTATGTTATACTAGTCTAAAAATCGTTTCATCCCAGCCTCGAATCAGAAAGGTTCCACTGTCGCACACATGCCTTATACATGTGCGTACCTGTACGCGCACACTCCCACGTTCTGTTCTCTCCACTCGAAATCGAACGTAATTTCGTCGGTGCGCCTCTGGGCACAGCCATATACACACGCGCGCGGGCTACGCCGCACTGCTTAGCGGATTAATGCACTCTGGCGCTAGTGGAGCGCACGAGACTCTCTCTCTCTCTATATGTATTTGCATGGCATTAGCCCCGGAGCTGCGGAGGTCCTTCGTATAATGCCACTTTATCCCTTTGATTGTATGAGCTAGCGACAATTGCATTATTGGCCTGCACTGCACTGCGCCGCGCGACGAGTCGCCTGTATATACAGACTCGGATGGACAGCAGCGGCAGCGGCAGCTCAGCTGCTGCACCGGAGATGTGCTCCGACTGTATATAGGTATGCACTTTGGGGTCAAGTTCCTTGGGTATGCCGTGCATAGAGAGAGAGAGAGAGAGAGTGCAGCGCGTACCCGCGAGGCTTTCTCTCTATTATGGGGATAGAGGTGGCGGAATTTTGCAGAGCTGCAGGCTTGATGGATTCGATTAAGCCTATTGTTGCAGTTGCGAATTAATTCGACTGGATGGGGTTGGGACTTTGGATGTATAATGATTGAGGGTATAATGGGTTTTTGGGTTGGGTTGTTGTTGATAGAATTGTTTTATGGAAATTTTTATGTTTCTGCGACGCATTTTTGAAATATATGTCCCACTCTGATGAGGAGTGTTAGGTTTGAATTTTGGTGGTGCAATCAAAAAGTAATTTTTTTGAAGATCGAGTGAGGGAGTAAGTATAACGAGGGTATAGTATATACGTAAGTAAAAAGATATATTATATTACAAATTACAATCTTTCGGTAAATAAATTGCCACTCGAAAAAAATTGGTTGCATTTACACATGTCAAAAGAATGAATAAATGACTCTCACCTTAGTCAATTTCACTCTCAATTGATGAGATCGTACGATTTCCGAGTAAATACAAAATAAAATATAAAGCTTTCACTGTTAGAAAAGAGAATATTTCTTTAATTTTTAGAAGGCCTTCATTTGAAGTACCAGATTCCTCGAAGAAAATCAATAATAAATGAACCTCTTATCATATACCTAATAATCGTATATAAGTACCGACCACGGAAACCATCACTTAAGCGGTGATTCGGCCCTGCGGGGTAAAAACTATGTTAAAAATTGTCAAGTTTAATAAAAAGGTTTCTAGGAGTTTTTGAGGTCGCTCAATAATATGAGAATGTTAGATTTTGTAAACTTTAGAATTTGTAGTTATAACGCAAAAAAATTCCAAGAAATTTTCTCTTATATAATAAAAACGGTGAGCATAGAGGGCAGGTGGAGAGGGGGTATACAAACTTATGTATGAATATAAATATACCTATACATACACAAGTATAATGAGTATAGAACACAGGGATAACTAAGTTCTGTCCACTAGCGGTATAGTGGTTTACCGGTCCTCTAAATAAGAAACATTCACTCAATAATGTGTTAAATTCACTTATTTAATTGGTAAATTTTAACTTGAAAATTGCATTTTCTTGTATTAAGATGAAAATCACTCGGAATTAATACGTTTTTACTAGCAGAGGTTTATCGTGTGTATTCAGAAACTTTATAGGATTTAGAATTTCAATGTACTTTTTAGGCACGATCGCGACACGGAAGTGCCTTATATTTTCGTTAGCGAAAAATGTGTGAGATAGAATATCTTACGCAATTTTTTACCAATCGGACTGAAATTTTAGGAGAGATCTCCTCCACACAATATGAAATTCTATTTTTTTTATCCCGATCCTGTACGTAGTTTTTAAATTGCGAGCACTTTTTGCTTATTTTTTACGTGTTTTTACGTGTTTTCTTTTTTATAAGTAAGTTTTCTCCTAAGTATAACAACCTGATGGTCCTATTTTGGGATTGATCCTGCAAATATACACTGAATGCGGCGACTATCGCTTCGAGCGAGCAGGTGGTTCCGCACCCGTGTCGAAATGTACACTATTATGAACATACATGTATGAACATATATGACTAATCTTTAGCCGGGTTACAACACATTTCTGCAATCATATTTAAATTTGTTAGTGTCTAAAACAAGATGAATAGAAGTTAGATTTTGTAAATAATTTTTATAAATTTTGGCTTTTTATTATAAACAACTATACATTGATGGTCTTTACGAAGACTAGAACATATCAAATTCCCACGAAGACTAACACTATTGAGCGCTTACCACGAAGATTAACATTTCTCATAATTTCCCACGAAGACTAGCACTTTTCGTACAGAATATATTATAAATTAGTGGTGTACCGATAAACTCTCGGAGAGTTGGGTCGATTCTTCTTTTCATAAGGTTCGGATCGGGTACTAGACTTTTTGTACACAAGTCTCTGATATGATCTCAAAAAATCCTGCAAAAAAAGAAAAATGTCTAAAACAGCAATTCTAGTCAGTCCTGTCCCTCAAAAGATAATGCAAAAAATCTTTCTTATACTTTTATCTAAGATCTTGAGAAGTAGACCAACTTTTCATAAATTCATGGCTTACAAAGTTGTGCAGATAGACGTAAGCAAAAATTTGCTAATGGTTACCCGTTTCATATATAAACGAGCAACTTGCGTATGGGTATTCCATTCGAGTGGAAATGTCTACTGTGATAGTACAATATAGCTCTTTGGATATTATTTGAATTTTGCTGTGGCTATTACAATTATAGTTAAGCTAACCTCATCTAATACATAATCAATCTACCTACAAGCGACAGCTGATCTCGTTTCTACTAAATTCTCGACGCTCCCTAAGTTTTTGTTATGGACGTTATGGTAAAGGAATTAATCGCCTCAATGACGCTTGTTTTCTTAGTATCCGCACTACTCAAGTTATGGTATTAACAAATTAATTTTCTCAGTGTATTATTTAAAATGTTTCAGGACAGTTTCACATCCTCTAAAACAAAATCTACTGTATATTTAAATCAATTATACATCGCTGTGCAACACCCGGAATAGACTATTATTATTAAACACAAATTCTTACAATAAACATTAGCTACCCATTACCTATCCCCTCAAACTGATAAATCCTTTCTCCACCATCATCCTCCTCTACAAACTTATAGTTTCTCAGGTCAGCCGCATCTTCCTCCCATTTCTCGTCCAATCTCCAAATTCCTCCAAACTGCGCCGGATGGTCTTGCAGCTCTTATATACATCCCCTTTCCAACTGCTTCTACACCCACACACCCGCACAGCATCCTCTCTCGTATATACACCACCAAGCCACAGTCCTGCTGAATATCGATCCGCGGGAGGGGCTACGTAACGCCGCTGTCACCTGCGGGCGCTTCCGCGCCGCTGATTAATCCAGAGGCGCCGCGACGCGCCGGCGCCGGGACGCGAAATTTCTCCGCGCGGCATCGAAATTATATATATATACAACCCTCTTTGACGCCGCATAGCTGCTGCTGCTGCTTCTTCTTCGAGAAGCCGAGGCGCTTTGATTAGACGATGATGAATTTAATCAAAGGAAGGAAGGAAGCCGCAGGGAAGCGGAAGAGATGCTTTCAGCGATGAACGCGAGGAACGTGCAATAGAGCGGCTTTTATGCGTGCATGCTAGAGAGTTAGTTTGGGATTTTGGGAAAAATGGTGATTCCGGGGACCGAGATTTGAGGGTTCAATGGTTTTATCGATGGAGGTGAATTTTGCGAGAATGAAGTCGATTAAACAGACAGAACTTGTTCTGACGAATGACATTGATTATATTATAAGGCTTTATTTTTGGTTTATCGAAAGTTGAAAAGTTCAATTTAAGCTGTGAAAAATGTAAAAAAGCCATAAAATAAAGACTAATAAATGAAATGTCACAAAGAGAGTAAAAATAGTGATTATTTTGTTTCTAACAAATGCTAAAGTACATATTCTTAATAAAAATACTATTTTCCAATATGTAAATGTGTTTGTAATATGATTATTAAGCATTTAGACAAGAAATTTCATTAAAAACTGACAGTTGGCGGCAATAGGCACAACTTATTTAAAATCTCAAAAATGTGATTTTTGTATTTCTATTGATAATTCATTGAAATCATTGAATATGAAAAAAACTATTGATGTACTCAAATAAAGTCCATTTAAGGCTCGATTTAAGGAATACATTTCCTGTTTCAATTTTAATTTTCCGTCACATAGTAAAATGTTACAGCCAAAACAGCTATGGGGGCGCTACTGTTTAAATAATTATAATTCATAAGAACTATCTTAAATAAAGACTAAGAATTTAGAAAATGCATGCGTCGTTACGCAAATAATAGAATATACAATTGAAACAAATCAAATCTTTAGATAATCTTTAAAACTAAAAAGCAATAACTCATCTCGCACCTACCCACATTACCCAAGGCACCGCACAAAAACCAAACCCGAATACACGCGAACGCTTTCAGTAAAGCGCGTATAATGAGCCCTTATCACCTCGTATACGCGATATCGGCTAAAAGGTGGTGCATTCGCCGCTAATTACATTGCCGCTGACGGCATCGCGCGCGCGCTAGCCCCTCAAAAGAAAAGGGGGAACAGGAAAAAACGCAACAACAAGCAAAAACAAAAAGCGACAAACGGGAGAGCGCATTGTCGACTGGTTCGCGAGTGCACGCGATATGCAAATCCGCGCGAGGCGACGCGACGCGATAAGTGCACGCGCAGGCCGAATATATGTATATATATATATATATAAGCAAAAGCGGTGCGCCCTCGTAAATCACACGCGTCGCGGGGCAGCTTTGCAAAACAGCGCCGTTGTCGGCGCCAATCGCGTGCCCGTTTCTTCTCGCGTTGCGCGCACGTAGGTATATAATTAAAGAGACATCGGCGAACCAGGAGGCGACAACGATGCGCGCGGCTGCTAATAAGATTGCTCGTCACGAAACTATCAATCAACGTATAACGGTTTTTAAGATTGTTTACGATGTAAGGGAATTTTTGATACTGATTTGATTTGTTTTTGAGATTTTCGAACAAGATTATTATGGAAAATAATGAGAACGCTACTATTCACTTGAAAATAGTAATCATTTGTTCAGTCCTATTGTTTATTCAAGCTTAACGATTAGGTATTACAATGGTCTACAGGATGCGATTACCCGTTACAGTGATCGTTAAAATCCCAAAGACAAACAAAAGCATTATTTTTCTTTAATTTATAAATTATTTATATCACTTTTATACAGAAGTTGTCTGGTCGCACCGGTGTACCCGTGCCAAGGGGTTAATAACAATTATTTGTGTAATAGGGAGCTTGCATATAAATTTTTTCCTTGTCACTGTCTGCAATATCGATAGAGACCTTAAGCTGACTTTCAAATCCGTTTCAATTGTTCAAAGAAATTAAAATTTAATAAAGTTATAGCTTCTTTTTCTTTGTGATGTCACACTTTTGTAAAGTACAAAGGAGCCGACACAGTCATGTGACGTCACGATCATTTTCACACCGCTGTATCTTCTTTAATTTTGAATGTATTGCAAAAATTTAGAAAGTTCACAATGGAAATGTACTATTATGATCTATCAGAATATGATATAAAAATATTTCATGCAAATTCCCTATTGCAATAGTAGGTCTCATTGTATGTGAAAAGTAAGAGAAAAAGAAACACAGATTATTCAGTGATTTTTTCTTAGCAAATTTTATAAGCCTACCGTTTTGAAAATAATAATAAAAATAATAAATGTTTGAAAAAATAAGTCATACTGTAGAAACTCAGAAATATAGGGACGCAAATGTGTTTCAAACATATTTAAAAATTTATGTAAACTGTTAAAACAACCACACAAACTCTAACGCAGCAATAAAAAGTTGCAGAAGTTGGAAGAGGCTTAAAAGATTGTAAAACATTCAAGTAATTTTTTAATACGCGAATAATTTAAATAATAGTACATTTTAATAATAAAGAAGAAGTTCAAAGTTTATATGTTCATAACTTGTCTTTATACTAAAATTCATTCATAGATTCTATTATACCAGCACTTTCAAGTTTCACCAACGCCAAGTTCATCTATTGAAAATTGTTAGATATATTAAACTTTTACAATGAGCTACTTAAACATATAAATTCTAAAATGTTAGCTATAATTAAAATAATAAACTAAATTATGAAAAGCTAACAGGTCATCGCCCCTCGCTTTGTAATTATCTACCACTGTGCAAAGTTTCAAGTAAAAATTTTGCGGCTTACATCAATGGCATTGGATCGAAATTTCGTGATAAAACAGAGATCTACGAAAGGTGATCCGAAATTTCATTCCAATGCCATTTATATATGCAATGATATTATTACCTGAAACTTAACAGTGGTAGAATGCTAAAAATGCTTAATATGTAATCAATTGTTCATACCTCGGTCAAAGGCACGAGCTCTTTATTCTTTGTTTTTCTCTCTGTTTTGATGACGACGCCTTATAAGCTGATGGCTCTCGTGTATATACGCTAAGGTTACTCGCCAGGGAACGGTTGAGGCAAATACGGGGAACCACTTTTGTTATTTAGTTTTAAATTTTGTTATTTTGAAATTTGTTGTTTTTGATTAGGATAACATTTCAGAAAGATATTTACTCAAAATTAAAAATTAAATGAAAAAAGTGGATCCTCATAATTGTCCTTGACAAGTGGATTTATCACCACCTTAACATCTGTGCCCGGAAAATGACTTAGAATATAGCTGATAATTTTCTATTTTTGTTTTTTTTTTATACTTACATTTTTTTTGTAATTGTAAACGTAATATTGGTTTGTAGACAATTTAATGTTTCTTAAATATTTGTTCTTTTTGGTATGCAACATACCTATACCATTTTCATAAAAATGCAAAATACAAAAGAAGTTTAAACATGTTCAATGAAAATAATATGTAATTTATGTAAATAGTGGCAGCTTTCACCTCAGTCGAAAAATACAATTTTTATACTTACTCTGTTGTTAGATGTATTTGTTTGTATTAATTATGAGGCATGAGAATATGTGACATTAAATTAATGATTTTATATTAAAAATTAAATGATTCTTTTGGGAGATCTGCGATTTAATTAAATTATGATTTCCGATTTGTATGACATATTTCTAATAAAAATGATGTAGAAAAAAATATAATGTTATAAAATAGGAATATGATTAATATTGTAACTTCTTACAATAAAAAAAAACTTTTCAATTAAATAATAAATGTTTCAGAATTACATCCAGCAATTAATTTATAAAATTATTTTAAAATGCATGATGTTAGAACGATAATTAAAAAAAGGGTAATCAGAGAACAGGGCTGAAGGTGAAATCTCATGTATAGCGCCTAGTACGATCTGTTTGGCAAATCCACGGTTACATTTGGATGTTAATTGACTCGAACATAAATCTTTTCCGAGCGACGGCCGCTCTAATTCATCGTGGTATCGGCGTAGCGACGAATTAAGCGAGAAAGCCGTGAGAGTACGAGAAGCCTAAGCGCCGAACGCTGTTTCTAATGTAATCGAATTATAGCCACAATCCTTTACCTGTGAGTTATCTGCGAATGGTGCTTAAAATTTTTTACGAATGAAAAGTTACATGGATAGAAGGGACAGTTGTACATGAAAATATAAAGAAGATTAAAATTGAAAACTAAAAAATAATAGTAAAAACATATTTGGTGAACGCCATCTGTATAGGAGGGAAGGAAGCTTGTCGAATGGACTTGGGAGGGTTGAAATTACCGACTGGGCAACGTCGTCTGAATAAAATTGAAAAAACTAAATCTTCTGGATTTAGTTTTAATACATTTTATAAACAGTGTCATAAAAATATAATTAATTACAATCACATGTTTTGCGAATTATTTAAAAGTCTAATACCTTAACATAGCCTACAGGAAGAACTTTCTCCTACTAGTTTCCATTTGGTGCCGTCTACCTTGGATTATCCATTCATAATTTCCATATTTGCTATCAAATGTTCCATGTTGCAATGATCTCAACTTTAAGGTAAATCTTGGACCTAACTCTCTTAATCTTGGTTTTCCTGTTTTCTGATTAAATTCATATCTGAAAAAAAAATTATTAATTTTTTATTATGATTCTTGATTTGTTTATTTTCTAAAATAATTGAGACATTGGGGTGCAATACCTAGCAAGTCAATTTTCTAAATGAGAAATATAATGGAACGACTGGCAATTCGATTAACTCTTATTAAAAAATAGACTTGGCAGGTATTGAACTGCAATGCTTCAATTAAATATATTAAATATTCCTTTTACCTGTGATGTCTAAAGAAAATGTAGTCACGTTGATTGTGAAATGTTACAACCCTCCTTCCCTTGAACTCTGGCTGGTGGTGGAATAGAGCTCCAAATATTCTTGCTACCGAATGACCAAGACGTGTTGTGAAATTATTTAGTACAACTTCTGGACGATGTTCAGTAATTTCTTTGTGACTTCGTCGTAACTCTGGTGTAATTTTTACATTACTCAATTTGCAATGCAATGTAGGACCATCAGGTAAGTGAACAATTAACATACCATCTTAAAATATATTAAGGAAAACGTCTTATATAATATTCAACATACATTAAATATTGTATTAAAAATAAATAAAACTCACAAAACGTCAATTTACAAGTTATAATTTAAAAAAAGGTATTTAGAAAGTGTCAATTAATCTGATAATCGTACTAAAATAAATTTTCAGCACGTATCAATAACAACTTTAAAAATACATTTAAAAAAATTAAAGTAAATTATTAAAAATATAGGATTCATGATTTAACTTATAAAATAAAACTAATTTAAAAAAGGATACTTGGTTTGCATTGATCTTCATTTATAACAACTATATCCGTGTAACCATTCTCAATGCAACTTTTAACTATTTTCTTTACTCCAGACCGATTCCTATACAACGATGTGGAATTTGGTATGATCCTAGTCAATTCTCTACCAAATATTCTTGTTTTTGTGTGAGGGTTGTCTGCATATGTGATTAATACTTTGGGCTCATACTCTTGCCTGTAATACGCAGCAAACTCATCGTGTTCCATATCGATCTTAATTTCTTCATTCTCTTCGTCATCAATCTCACCATAGATCATAGTCTCATCTTTCTCTCTGAGGCTTTCTATTGTGTGTGGCACTTGCTTTGGCTCATTTGCCTGTATCCTTGCTTTCCTTCTTTCCTTCTTGTCTTTTTTCTTTTGTCTTTGTAGTTCTTCATTTTTCTTCTGCCTGATGACTTTACATTTGATATGATTGATACCAGTTTCACGAGGCATGATAACCTCTTCTTTGGCAGTTCCTTCGCCGCTTGCATTTTGAGCTTTCTGTTTGGAGCGGCTCAAGGGATTTACCACCAAATCCTTTTTTCCCTTCATTGTTTCTGGATATCAAAGATGCAGCTTTATCAACTTCCTAGATGAATGACAACAAAAATCTTGTTAATGTTTTGGTAAGAATGTATAGAGGCAGCAGTCAACGAATGTAAACACGTGAAATCGTAGCACGTGTAGAGACGTATCGAAACAAATGACAAGAACGCCAAAACGGCTTACAACTTTAATGTGATAACAAAATATTTACCAAGATAATTTTAGGTTTAACGTATTCGCTACTAAATACTTTATACCTTTAAATATATGATTTATTTAATTATAATAAGAAAATGACCGTAATTACCACAAAAGAATCCTCTGTTTGCAAAGGTACTTCGTGAAAACGTCAACTGAACTCTCTCCGCGGAACATATTGGAACTTCCAAATTAGAAACTGGAATAATGGAATACAAGATGTCCGAGCAGATTTGGTTCAAACGTTCGCGCGCTTATTTACAATAAGTAAATCGATAGACTTCAGATAACTAAGCTTTATAAATAGTATAATAAAATAATAAAAATAGCTAAACAATTATGCACAGATATTTTTTTTTATGAGTTTTCAAAAAATTATTATTTTGTAAAAATAGTTAAAGGTTTTTATTTTGTATTTTATAGTAAACTGACAATTTTTATAAAATAAAGAAAAACATTCAACATATCTTAGAAATTAATTACTGTGCTTAAATATGGCGAACATCAATACACTGTATACATAATAAAGTATTTTATATATTATTTTTTATTATTTAATTAATAATAGGTTTATTTCAAAAAGATTATTATAATCCAAATTAAATACGGGAAATCCACTTTCTTTGTTTACATAGGATAGAGGGCTCAATTAATTATTAATGAATTTTCCTACTTCCAGTTATCGGACAGTATACAGACATTAGATTTTCGATTTTCTATTTAAAAAATGTTTCATATAAAAAGATATGTCCTGACTGAATGTTTGACTGACTCATCAACGCCCAGTCAAAATTCTTGAACTTGTCGACTTGAAATTTGGATGGTAATATGGTATATTCTTTTTATGTTTTATAAAATATTTTAACCTTTGAAATACCAAGTGAAATAGTACATTGTGCAACAAGGGGAGAAAAATAGGCTTCGACGCCCGCCTCGACTTCCACTCGTGCTCAATCATCATCCTCGCATAGGAAAACCCTTTCTCTCCCTATTACACACCGTATTTTTTTAACAAGTGCATGCGAAATCAATGGAGAATGGAGAATTCCGAGAGTATATGCACAGCGGGCAGAATAGTAGGTATGTACATTGTGCAACGAGGGGGGGAAATTGACTTTTATCAACATGTGCATGAAAAAGACCCTTTTTCATGCTTGCAATGTGAATGGAAAATTGGGCATTCCGAGTATTGGGCATTCCATTAATGTTGATTATGTCCCGCTCCTGAATTTCTTAGGGGACGACTCGTAATGCGCTTTTCCCCATTCCCTTTGCATCCATGAAAAAGGCCCTATTCACACACTTATTTAAAAAATATGATGTATAACACGGGTGGAAAAGGCTTCTTCAACTAAGACATGAAATGGCCCTTATTTCATGCCTGTAAACCAGTTGGAAAATTACGAATTATTTCAAACGTGTTTATCAATGTGTTGAGAAATATCCATTTCTCCCCTGAAAGGAGGTGAGAAATGTAAAACAGGTTAGAAATATCCATTTCTTACCCGGCAAGAGGTGAGAAATGGAAATTTCTTACCTTTTTCAGGAAAGAATGGATATTGTTCAAAATCCCGTAAAAGGGTCAAATCATGCTTTTCATTGTTAAAAAAAACGATGCGTAACACGGGAAGAAAAGCTATTTATAGCGAGGGTGAGGTGTGTGCAAACTTGTTGAGTTAAAATTTTGGCATTATTTTCAGAGATTTTCAGGAGCGAGAGGTAATATACATTACATTTTTCCATTCGTTTTGCCAGCGTGGAAAAGGGCCTTTTTCACGCACGTGTTGAGAAAAAGCTTTTCTTCCCGTGTTACACACCGTTTCTCTCATTGATACACAATGTATTATTTCAGTCTCTGATAATGATATAAGCATTTATTCCCGTGTTACACATCGTTTCTCCCCTTGCATGATGCACAATGTACTATTTCAGATTCGGATGATGACATGAGCACTCGTGTTCGTCCCGAGTGCCTTGGGCGCCCTCAACTTCCACTCGTGCTCAATCATCATTCTCGCTTAAAAAAAAACAATTTCCCCGCCTAGTTGCACAATGTACTATTTATTATCCCCACTTGCAGCGGGAAGAATAGTACATTGTGCAACAAAGGGAGAAAATGAGCTATTACTAGCAAGGGTGAGGTATTCAGCACGAGTCTGAAATAGCTTTTTTCACCGTGTTATACACCGTATTTTTTTCAACAAAGGCATAATAGGACCTTTTTTTAAGCATGAAAGTTGGGTGGGTGATCGCGCATTTCGAGACATGCACAACGCAATTAAAAATTTTTGTATTATCGATTTTTGGAAACGGGGAAAAATGAAATTTTTTACTTTTTTTTCTATAAGCACGCTCGAAATGATCGATTTTCAACTCTACTTTTCGGCATGAGAAAAGGCCTATTTCATGTCTGCGTTGACAAAAATATTTACTCCTCTCTCTCGGACAGGGGAGAATAGTACATTGAGCAACTAGGGGGGAAATTGTTTATTTCTAAGCGAGAGTGATAATTGAGCACGAATGGAAGTCGAGAGCGTCGAAAGCGCCAGAGATGAACACGAGTGCTCAAATCATCATCCGAGTCTGAAAAAGTCCTTTCACCCGTGTTACACATAGTATTTTTATTCCTGACTCAACCATAATAGCCACTTTATTGACCTCAAAAGCGGGACAAAAGTAACATATGATTCCTGCAAATCTACTTTTTTCCGCAAATTTACTTTTTTCCTGCATGCAAATGCATTTTCTTTAATTATTTTTCTCTATCTTAATATACATTTTCAATAAATTTTAGTTTTTACCGGGAGTCCTTCTTTTTAAGTTAATAAAGTGGCCACAGTTAAGTCAGGAATAAAGTTCTATATGCAAGACGGGAATTAAGCCGAGTATTCTCTCGGGTGATTACTGCCCGAGCTTCGCTCGGGAAGTAAACCCACCCTCGGGAATCATTTTCGACTTTATTTCCTTGTTACATAATGTACTATTTTTAATAAATGTGTGAATAAGGCCTTTATCATGCATGCAAAAGGAAATCCAGGTGCGGGAGATAGTGACCATCACCGAGGCAGGGAATATTACCTTCCGCTCAATTTTCCATTCGCTTTGCAAGCATGGAAAAGAGTAAATTTATTAAATTACTGTAAGTCAAAATTTCAAAATGGTTTAGAAAAAAGAGTTTTTAAGCTTTGACATCAACTTTTATTTACATTTGTACACCCTCCGCACAATTCTACTTGCGGAACACGTTTTAAATTTTTTAATATCTTTTAGTGTACTCGAAAAAAAACAAAAGAATAAACATAATAAATCAACACGCTATTTCTTCTCAAATAAGAAGGGTGCAGGTAATGTGGACAACTTAAGGAACTTTTGATTCCCTGTAGATATATATCGAGTTTTGGCGGCCTTGAAAACTATTTAGGCGTGTTATTTCAGCCTTTAACGCTAATACCTAATGAGATCTTTTGAAAAAAAATTCTCTGAATTTTAATTAAAGAAGTTCTAAGTAGTTAAAAATTGGCGACTTTACCATCAGTGTTGGTTAAAGTACGTAAAAAGAGCTACGATTTTTTTTCATTCATATCCCACTAACAAAAGTAGTTTTTTTAAATGCATGTACTGCTAAGAAATCAGAGTTTTGATGCTTTCGCGTGTAAACATGGCACTATCTTATAATTAGAGTGGCCACATTACCTACGCCCACCTTATTTTGAATTCGCGTTAGGCAAATCGAATTGTACGGAGCGTATATGTATGTATGTACAAAATTTTTTCCGTTAAGTTGTAAAATTTTTAAAATTATGTTTTTCAAAAAATTATAGTAAAGCCTTCGAATAGTATCTCATATTAATTATATGCACAAACACTCAAACAAGACTTTAGTAATGTAGGAAAAATAAAAAAGAAATAATAAATTATTGGATTGAAAAACAGTGAAAAGTGGGTGTGGCGTGGGGCCCCTAGACAGATTCCCCACATTAACATCGAAGGGTTAATGCTGCGTAATTAAAATCAATTTGGTGAACTGGTCTATTTAGGTGTGAGTCTCTCAGTACAGACCCCCTCCTAGTATGGACACCTACGTATATTGGGCCCCTATCGCTATGATGGCAGTGCTTTAGTTGCTGGGTTAGATAGATGTGAAAGTTATATTAAATATGATCAGAGTTTTTTTTCTTTTATTGGCCCTTACAAAAGTTATAGTGAAAATAATGGTATGTTGTTACACTCCATATTAAGAGTTAATTTCTGAATCACACCCCTGTTTCCATAAATAAGTTTTTTTCTAAATAGCAAAGAATACATACATAACTTTTAGTACTTCATGAATGAGTAAAAGTGCCGCTAAATAAACGTATATACGCTGATATTATATATTTTTCTGGTGGGATATGGGATAATCTCCAGAACTGTTAACTTTCAAATGTTGAAAATGAGGTCAACTTAACTTAGGAGGAGCACAGCTCTAGTTTTTTTAAGTGTCTACCGAATCTAAAATGACTTGTCAAATACGGCAGATTAGAATTTCCATGTATATATTTTTTCTTGAAAACGGTTCTAAAATATTTTTGCAGCTATTTCTATTTTTATTTTTGATACTTAAATCAAACATTTGTACTGCATTAATGTTATTTTACAAATTACGTTTATCTTAATGATTCACTTAAAGTGATTGGTAATGGTTCGGTAGAAGGTACAACGAAAGACAAGGATACGTGACTATTCACTTCAAAGAAATACATTCCCTAAAAAACAACAAAAATTGTATGCTTTAATTGAGGGATTTTATTATACGAGTAGTTCGTTTATAGAATAAAAAGATCGGAAATGTAATATTATTTTAAAACAAATGCAACTTTTTATGCATTGATTAAATTTAAATTCTAAATTTGGCTTATTGAAATTAACAATTTAAACCTTTAAATTGACTAATTTTACCTCTTAGACTACGAAGACACTTTATTTTCATTATATTTCTTTCTCTAGTTCATTCCTCTTTTTCCGTTTCATTCTCACTTTTACTTCACTCAAAACAGGTCTCATGATTGTAAAATGCAAAGAAACTTCTTCTCGTATTTGTATTCTTCAGTTTTGCTAGTTGCAATAAGAGGTTATGATGTTTAAACAAACACGCGTTGCGGACGGCGCGTTGCGGACGGCGCGTTGTGGATGCGACAAATCGATGTAAATTTGCTATTTAATTAATACATATTAGTTTTTTAAGTATAATGCAAAGCTATTTCTCAAAAGTTTATCAAATACTATATTTTGGTCATTTATTTCATCGGTTTTAATTAATATTTACAGCACAATCGTGCGTTGTGGATGCGACATTTTTTGTTCGTTTTTTAATCGACTTACTTAGGTGTTATTTAAATTTTGGGCATTATGTTTACTAAAATGTCAAAAAGGGATTATAATCCAACATAATACTGTTGATGTATTTCTCCCATATTAAATACTTTTTAAGGTAATTCAATTACTATTTTTTGAGTTATTCTTCGTGTTTGGATGCGACATCAAAAACCTACGACAATTTTCAAATGTATTTAACTCCGATTTTATGCATAAAATGAAAATATTATCAATATTATCTTTTTCTTTGATTATTTCTTAGTAACAAATAATTTTTTTTATATTTTTATCAGGTCAATTTTAAACACTATTAGAGAAACTATAACGGAATTCGGGAATACGACATACGAGAAATGTGACAGTTTAGACATTTGATTGATATATTTAATTAATTTATGACAGAAAGTAAACATAAAATTGTAATAAACAAAAAAGTCTTTACTGCAATTAGCAACATAGTACTTTACAAGAATTGCAAAACAAATATAAAATTCGAAGAAGCGAGTCCAGTAGGATTAGGTTTTAAAATTGCTGTCTCGTGTCAGTGTGGCGTTTCTTACATCGAATCTGGTCCGAAGAGTGGAAAAGCCTATGATATTAATCGACGTGCAGTGCTTGTGATGCGGCTTTTAGGGATTGGAAGAGAAGGTCTGAGTCTTTTTTGTGGTTTGATGGATATAGCAAAAACATTTCATATTAATACCTTCGAAGGCTGCTTTAAAAATATTTGGATAGCTGCAGAGGCGGTGTATAAATCTTGCACTAAAAATGCTGTGAAAGAAGAAAAAAAAAACGCTTGAAGAAGAAGGTTCCGATACGAATTTAACAGTTTCCGGAGATGGTACGTGGAACAAACGGGGACATACTTCACGATATGGCGTGACGACTCTCGCAGGAAAATATAGCAAGAAAATCAGCAATATATCAGTGAAATCGAGTTATTGTAAAGCGTGTGAGTACTGGACAAAAAAATAAGAGGAAGATCCAGAAGCATATGAAGAATGGCTCTCAAGCGATCATGATTGCCTATCTAATCACGCCGGATCGGCTGCGAAAATGGAAGTCGACGGCATAAAAGAAATGTTCGGCCGCTCGCTCGAAATGTATAATGTGAAGTATACACGCTACATCGGTGACGGAGATAGTGCTACTTTTAATGGGCTAGTCTAGTTTCTCGGGCGGGAAATAGAGCTGATTTTTCGGGACTCATAAAAAAAACCATGCAGTCAAATATTTTAAAATTTTGAGGATATATTCAGATACTATTGACAAATTTATATACACAAAATTTCATGAAAAAATATCGACTGTAAGCCGAGTTATACGCTCCGACGTCGAGTCATCCAAAAATGAAGTTGTAACTCGGCTGCAGTTGTAGAGGTCCTCAGAATGCCAGTATCTGAAATTTTTGTTTCACGTTAAACTAGATGACTTTCCCCGTACCATGAACTAGAATCTTTTGAAAATATTGAAAATTAAAAAAATGGCAGTGTTTTGAAAATAAAAATTCAATTTTTCACAAAAAAACGCTCGTTTTTTGCTCGGAAAATTTGTATTTTTTGAAATATCAAAAAGATCCTAGTTAATGGTATGTAAAAACATGTTACGAATATTCGTGCAAAATTTCAAATCGATTCGTTAATTTTTCTTCGAGCTAGAGCTGCAGCCTTTTTTAAAAATGCAGTTTTGAGAAAAACGCGTTTAAAGTTTTGACAACTGATTTTTCGGTTATAAAATTTAATTTTTCATACTTATAGTTATTCTGTGATTCCAGGGCCATACAATTCGCCTTCCTCTTGCTCGAAAAAGTGCTGTTCATCAGCTGCAGCTTTCCTACGAGCTGTCCGAACCTCCTTTGAAGTCTTTTCGTGCCTTTTCTCGGCCAGCTGTATACGTGCCATGTCGCGACTGTTGGCGTATTCTAGTGCATAGCGGCCAACAGTTATGCCCATAGTGCGAAATATTCTTAATATGGACTTTATGCCATCATTAAAGATCCTCGTTGCAAAAAGATTGGCCAATTGTATGGTTTTTAGGCCGCTGTGAAGATGTTTCGGAGCAAAGTGCCATAGCAAGCCGTTATAACTTTAATTATTATTTTGTGTGTTGCTCCCTTTGCATCTGTTTAGCAATTCCATTCTTGACAAATCCGTATAAATTGGATGCAAAACTTTTAAAACTTGTGGATCTAATGGCAGATAATATGTGAAACAGTTTAATACAGTTAAAATATAAGAAAAAACTGATTCAAATCTCAAGTCATATAGGTTAAAGGTTTGGGTGATTTTCCTGTATACAACCTGAAATGGTAGAATGTACTAGTTGCCCAGTATGGACACTGCAACTGTGGATCTATATAAACACACAGTTTTATACTTGTTTTTCGTAATTTTAATTTTTAATATGTTAAAAACTATCAAAGTTAGTTATATCTCTAGTGCAAAAGACAATTCAATACTAAATATTTGAGAACTTTTCTTTTTTAGAAAATAATCATTTTTTTTATTTGCGATATTTGTAAAATTATAGTTAAAACATCGTAAAATCATGGTTAAACTTTAAATTAGCTTTAGATCAATAGCATCTTTAATTTATTATAAAACTTTAAATTATAAATACGTTTTAAGATATTATAATTAAATTAATCACGTATTAAGTTAATTATTTTTAAGGAGGTTGATGTATGCGTAGATATAGGTATGTCACATAATGATGTGAAAGTAAATATAATATAAAATAAGGAGTTTTTGTCAATCGAACAAATTTTCTTTTATCAAAATTCCGTTATAGTAAAATTAAATATTGTCAGCTTTAGACTTTAAAAGATAAAAAGTTGACTAAACAGTGGTGACATTTTTATTTGTTATCTGATTTGAATTTGGAAGGTCTCATTTTATTCCTTGAAAGATTTTAGAGGGACTTGTCCATATAAAAATTAAAAAACATCGAAAATCCTGCAAGGTTATAGTCAATTGTTTATAAGTCCCTACACGTGTTTTTATAAGTTTGACCTTGTACAAGTATGAACTATAGGCTGTAACTTTGCAGGTTTTTCAAGGGTTATTTATTTTTATATCGGCAAGTCCCCTTCAAATTATACAAGGAACAAAATGACACCATAATTCAAATCGGACAACAAATAAAAAAGTCTCCATTGTTTTGTCAACTTTTTCTCTTTTAAAGTCTAAATTTGCCCATATCTAATTTTACAATAACGGAATTTCGATTAAAAATATTTTTTTAGTTTGACAAAAACCTCTTATTTTATAATATATTGACTTTCATATTAATATGTGAGATTAAATTGTAATAAAAATGTTTTTTTTAATGACATACATCTACACATATAACCTCTTTAATAAATAACTGTTTTATAACTTTTACATATGTTTTATTACTTCAAAGAGGTCCATTCATACGACAAATTTAATAATATTATTTAATATATTAAGACAATCATTTATTCTTGATAGTTTTTAGATGTTAGTTTTTAATTTTTAGTTTTAGTTTGCAATTTAAAATGATATTAACTTATAATATTATTCTTAATTGCAATTAATTATTAAGGTTTAGTTATTTTTATTGTTTCGGATTTTAAACACGTATTTTAAAATCTATAAGCAAATATATAATATAATATTAAGATTAACTAGGATTGTGTACAGGTAGTTAAACTACCTCCTGCGATCCTTGATGCTTGTCGCAATGTAATTCATCAAGGTACTCTGTATCTGGTTGAATAATAATAATAATAATAATTAAAGGTCTGCATTAGGTTATTGATCTACTACAAGGTTTTGGGAGCCAATAAGAATTTAAGGGTATATCTGTCCGCTTAATATCTTAAAAACATAAAGTATGGACTTATCTCGTTATGTCTTTAACCCATATGAATTTATATCTATTGGTTTATATTTAAGATAAAACGAGGTAGTCAACTTTTTATCTTTTTAAGATATTAAGGGTTTAAAGTTTTTATTTTACATTTAAACTATTGTTTAAAAAAAATCATATAAATAGTAGATATTGACGGTTCTTACGAAAACTAGCACATTTCGTGATTTTCCGCAGCCTCACTTTTTCGGGCCTTTTTTATTTGTTTGGGTAAACCGATCATTTTTTGGGTACACCAAAAGAGTTTAGTACCCGAGCCGAACTTGATCAAAAAAAGAATCGACCCGACTCTTCGAGAGAATCAGCACAACCATAATTTATATATTCTATGCGAATAATGCTAGTCTTCATGGAAAATTATGAAAAGTGTTAGTCAGTTTTCGTAGAAAGTGCTAAAAAGTGTTAGTCTTCGTGAGAATTTGAAATGTGCTAGTCTTCGTAAGGCATCATCTATCTTTTCTGATTGTGTGCATTGTTATCTGAAAATATACTATGTAAGGATACCATAATCCATAAAAACTAAATTTAATAAAAAGTGAGCTTATATATTTTATTATATATTTCTTATATAATTAAATAATATGCTTAACTTATTTTGAAACCTATTTTAAAATCTCGGAGATCACAGCTATATAAATATATATAAATATCCAATAACTAGGTATTCTATACTTTCTTTGATAGACACAGAACCTCCTAAAAACAAACATATATTACACAGTTATTATAACTCTGTGGATTCCCGGTACAACGACAAAATTTCACTTTTTTTAATATTGATTTTTAAGTGTGGTATTTTTACATAGTATATTTACAGATAAATATGCACATAAAAAATCAGGAAAGTGGACAAATAGGTGACTATATCTAGTATTTTTAAATTATTTAAACATTATTTTAAATGTAAAATGCGAACTTTAAATCTTAATATCAAAAAGCATAAAATGTGCACTATCTCATCATGTCTTTAAACCGATTGGCATCGAAGAGCTGAGTACGACTCATAACGAAAGGCGGAAATTCCGTTTAAACACCGAACGCGTAATTTATTAATCCCAAAAGGTAATGTTAATTGCGATAATTAAATGAGATTTTTTGCAATTTCTACATTTAAAATGGTGGTTAATTTAAATAGTTTAATTAAAATTGTTTTCTGACGCTTCTTTATATGCAATCCTGAAAATCTCAAAGAATAAGCATGCTATACTATTGCCATCGTCGAACAGCTGAAAAACATACACGAGTCACAAACGAAAGGGGGAATTTCAGTAGAGGTCGCGAACGCAAAAAAAGGAGTTGCAGTAGCAGCCGAGGTAGCAGCTGCTGAGCGAACAACGCGAATCCCGTCCCCATATAACCGTGCAGCGATCAAAGACGGCTGATCGCCTTCGATGGAACATCAGCTTCTTACTTCCGCATCAGTATTTCGTGCGAATTTTCGTGTATGCAGGATACGTATAGTGGAGTATCCTATACACGCAAACATTCTTCTTCTAAAATATAGCCTAAGCTTTCGGCATAAACCAAATGTGACAAGTCATAATCATTAAATAATTACATCTGCAGCTCATTGTTTGCATTTAAAGAAACGAAATTTATTGAACATTGTACTATTTCTTTCATTGGATTCTGCTAGTATTATGAGTAAACTTCGGTTTACTGTTTGACTAGAAATCTAGGACTTATACCTAATAAGAATTAGAAAACAGAACAAAATTTTAGAGTGAAAAAAAGTTAAAAGTTTAGAGATTTCATTTTTCACATTCCTTGCCAGTTGTGTTTTTCATTTATTGCGAGAATTACATAGCAATTAATCTACTATTTTAAAGAATATGACTAATAAGCTATATATTATTTGTAAAAAAAATTTGAGAAATTGTGTAAAACTATGAAAAAAGTGTAAAAATGTGCACATTCTTTTGTAACAGATGTTCAAAAAGTATATGTATCTTCACATTTTTTCACAGTTTTCCACAGTTATCATTTCCACTTAGGTAGTTTACTACTTCTTAACGGTTTCCTTTTGCGTTAGAAAGAATAAATAAATCATGCACGAAAAATTTTAATAATTTAAATAATTTTACTGCTCCTGTATTTGTACCAAATGGTTGCAGAAAAAATTAAAATTTAATGATAAAATTATACAGTTTAATTAACTGGGCTTTTTAGGAAAACCAGAAATTGATTTTCAGGTCGCAGTAATTACGAAGGGCTTGGCAATTGGGTTCTCTACCATTATATACGATATATAGTAAATAGATGTAATTTTGTTTTGATCCAAACGGTTGCTTCACAACACATATCCTTCCCTGAAAATTATTATCGATCCAGATTTAATAAATTGATGAAAAACTGCGAGCTTTTGTATCACAGAGGGAAAGTAAGTATATAATATCGCTATTATTTTAGTATATTATTTATGTGGTAAAATTGCATTTATTATTGCAAACATTTCCGCTCCACAATATTGAATCATTACATTTCATTCCCCTGCGGATATATACATACACGTAAGATGCAAAAGTGTAAAATTTCTATAAAAAAAATACAGATAAACCCCGAGGATATTAAATTACATCCCCTCATAGAGCAAAGACAATCATAACTTTTTCAACATCCTCGTTGTCCATCCCCTCGCAGGGTGTCCTCGTCCGTCGGTCGTCCTCCTCGCACGTGCGCAGACGTATTACACAGGACATCCCACACATCCACATCCTCTGACCCGCGACCACATCGTCGTCCTCGCGCGGGGATATATAGTAAAAACCGGCGCGGCGCGTGTCCTCTGCACGCTCTCCTCCCTCTCCTCCGCCCCCTCGAAGCCACGAAGAGAGTGAAGACGACGACGGCCGACGCGCATGCTGCCTGGCAAAATACACACACACACACACACACACACACACACACACACACACACACAGTACACACCCACACGCAGAATCAAACTCAAGAGCTGCGCGTATATATATACATGTGCCATTATACAAACACACACACACACAAACAAACACGGAGCGAGGCGAGCGAGCGAGCGCGTTTTCACAACTAGTCAACTGCCGTGGTGCCAGTGTTGTACCCTGGCAGTATAATACACGCGCCCCGCGCAGCAGGCAGCAGCAGCAGAGCGGTATAACCGAAGTGTTGTGCTTTTGGTGCTGCTGCAGAAAGCAATACATACGAGAGTAGAGAGATTATACTGTCGTCGTTGTCGTCGTTGCGCGCGCGCGTGTGTGTGTGTGTTATACACTTGGCGATAAGGCGAGGAGAGCGAGGTCGCGGACGCTATAACACACCGCCGCGTTTATTATATACCTATGAGAAGAAAAGTCATGTCGGGAAGCGACAGCCCAACCTTCTTTCACGGCCAGCCCTGGTCCAGCTGGATCGAGAAGATCGGCCGCGACAAGCCGCTCAGTAAGTTCCCAAGTCTTCCCCCCGCGCGCCTGTCTATAATTGTGTATTATACAGCTACAAAGGAGAGAGAGACAGAGAGAGAGAGAGAGAGAGAGAGGGGCAGGCTCCGCTGCGCCGAGCGCATCGACTCCTAGGGCACACGCACAAGGCTCTCCCCCGCCGATGCGAACATAACCTGCAAGCCGTGCGTGCGCGCGCGCTCGCTGTGTGTGTAAATAATGCACCGTCTCCACGATTGCGGCGTCGCGCGTACTTGTGTACGTGTTTTTGCAATTCTCGCCGCGGCGAGTTTGACGTTCCGAGTGATGATGATGTTTTGTGTAAACAGAGGCGCGATTGTAACGCGGCGCGAATCGGAGCTCGAGACGTATAGGACGCTCGAGGTGGGCTTGTTATTGTCGCTCGGGTGTTTTTCTTCGACGCTGAAGGTTGAAGCGAGAAGCTGTCTAGACGTATCCTATACGCTTTAATAGAGTCTCCGCTTAGCTTTCGGGGTGGAATTACATTGGTACAGGCGAGGGTCGGATGATTTTCGATGAGTCCAATCGATAGGGAAGACTCTTCCGCACGTTTGCGTATCAAGCGGTATTTGTTTACATAAGCGGGGCCGATGTTGTTTGACGACAAAAGTTCGAGCGAGACGCTCCGCGGCTCTGTCAAAGACACACGGTGGAGACAGGCCATTATTGGGGCTCTCCGCTGCCTCTTTCTTTCGCTTTCTCCTCGCGGATTGTACGATGTATACGTGTGTGCGTAAACGATGATGGGAGGGCACCCCTTGTGCTCGAGATGTACGATGTCGTACGTAGATGTACATATATACCCAAGCGTGAGCGGAGATTTTCCCTTCGTCGAAAAATGACCATGACAGCCAGATGTATTTTTGGAGCTGCTCTGGCTCCTTTGTTTACGCTTTGTTTATGTACCCGCGGGCATGGCCTGCATTTTCCGATTTTCTCGCGTATGCGGCCAACCTGCCGGAATTCGCCTGTCTCGAGGGGGAGGGGCAGAGGGGAGAGTTTCCTCGCGGGGTGTGTGCGTATAG
Source organism: Gastracanthus pulcherrimus (assembly GCA_949152435.1). Lineage (NCBI taxonomy): Eukaryota > Metazoa > Arthropoda > Insecta > Hymenoptera > Pteromalidae > Gastracanthus > Gastracanthus pulcherrimus. The sequence continues at coordinate 27,670,033 of OX424573.1, read as the reverse complement.
AGAGATGCTGAATAAGCCGATCGACGAGAGGCCCGTGAGCTTTCCCTCTTTTCTTTTCCCGAGAAAATGGTTCTTATTTCAGCGGGCGCAGAAATTATGTAATGAGACGAGCGGTTCGATGATTTTTTCATTTTTAGGAAGATACGTTTGCGAGGCGTTAAAAAATTTAACGGAAATTCCACTTTTGAATCTGCGCCGACGGTCATTGATTTTTTCATTTTGGAGTCAGCTTTTTTGATTTCGTTCTTTTTGCCTAACTTGTTCAAATTGTCAAGTAGATTTGTAGGTTCTTACATGTATTTTATCTATAAACTGTTTACACTTTACGAGGTGTATTTATAAATAGTTAATCACATGTTTATCCTTGAAATATAAATCAATACTTAGTACATGTGGACTATCAAATCTATATTAAACACTATTTATCTTTCTTTAATTAAATTCCGTTTATAATAGTTCACAAGGCTTTTAACAAAATTATTCTACAGTAATATTAATTTGTAAATATCTGCTTTTAGGCGATGAGGAACCAGATACAGAACCTGCCAGTTCAGTCATGCGCCTCTCTGTGGATGGTAAATTTATTTTTAAATGAACAATTACTCAGATTATTAATTTTTCAATTCAATCAACCAAATGTAATATAAACTCTTTATTAAAATGCTATTTATTGAATTTTTCAGACATCGACTTATATGGATTTTGTCCAGAAAGGGACACATTTTATGGAGTTGTATGCGAAATATGCAACTCCATTATCAAACCACAAGCTTTTATACGGCATATGGGTAAGACAATTGATTATCTCATAAGGTTTTAAAAATACTTATATTTTCACTGTCTTAGTAAAAGTTATCATTATCAATGTGCAGTGAGTAATCTACGCAAGTATGCAGAGTATTTGCTGACTTGGCATAAAAGATACATGCTTCGTAGTTAGTTTTAGATGTGAATGTCACTGGAAACTTGTTTCATAGCCCAGGAAACATTCATCTATATTAAAGATAATATTGAAACATAAATCTTTGAGATAAATCAGTAACTTTAATTTTATAATTTTAAATGTTTAATAAAATTACTGTGAGCTTCTAAATAAGTTAAAAAAATAACAATAAATACACATTCTGTATAATTATTAATTATTCTCTTGGTGAAAATAATTTGTCAGAAGTATGAATTCTGACTTTTGTCTCAACATAGACAAGTAACTTCATAATTATAAAAAATTTCGATCAATTCAAGAAAATTGCGACAAATCCGCCCAATCCTTGGAAACTGTTTCACCAGAAATTCTCTCAGAACTTGTAGAACAAAAATTAGAAAACACACTTCTGACAAATCTTCATCGGCAAGTTCAAAAGCAGCTTGTCCATCTCCGACAAGCGAGCAAATACTTCCGATCCCGAGTAAAAAAAAAATACCCCACCCCTGTCGCTCTCGCAGAAAGTCGACATCCCTCGGGCACGGCGAATCTGCCGCCGCCTTCGAACTCGGCGACGAAGCCCGCCATGAAGACGCCCTACTGCAAGCTGTCAAAGCTGAAGAAAAGCCAGTCGGCCGGCCAGTCGCTCGCCGTCACGGGCAACAGCACCGGCAACAACACCAACAACAACAACGGCAATAACAACGGCACCAGCAGCAGCAGCAGCAGCAGCAAAAGCAGCAACAGCCATCACACGCCGGTCAAGCAGCAGCGGGGCGCCGCCGAGCAGCAGTCCAGCGGTCTCATCTCGAACTCCTCGCCGCGCTCCCCCCACGAGTCCTCGGCCTCCGCCGCGGCCGGCCTCAACTGCGTTCAACCGAGCAACGCCTGTGCGCCCGGTGTCGTCGCGAACGCGCTCGGCGGCAGCGGCGGAGGCGGAGGCGCAAGCCCGGTCAAGAGCCCCTCGTCGGGGAGCCAGCCGAAGCGGAAAAGGCTCAAAGCGGAGCGCTCCCTCCTCAAGGTATATCACTCGTCCGCGAAATTCCTATTTCTTGGGGGTCTATGTACTTGCGGGATTTTTCCTTGCTGGGAAATACGCTTGAAGTTTGAAAGGGATGTGCCTGAAAGGTAAATTGAGGCATTCGTCTTTGAAATTGAAAAATTTTACGTGTAAATCTTATGTACCAAAATGGAATGAACGATGCATATTCGTGTAAGGTACAAGACCCAATGATTGGACAATGCTCGGGACTCTTAGCAAGAAATCATTAATAATAATCGTATAAAACTGCTTAACGGGGAACCTTCATTATAATTCCTAACAAAGTTTATTGTTAATGATTTTTCCTGAGTCAAAATATCTTTTATTTATTTCCAAAGTTATGGGATATTTTAATATAGCATTTAAAGGACACATACTCATTTTATCAATAAAATATATTTTTAGTTAATAATGAAGCTCTCAATTCCGCGTACCGTGATGCTGCTTATGCCACTGCGTACATTCTAGCGTCCTTAATTCTTACCTAAAACAAAATACCCAAATTATATTTTTCATGTGATTTTTTCCTAAATAGACCTCTAAATATTAATTAAAAGTATAAAAATTGAAATTCTGTTCAATTTTTAAAAATTATTTACGATTTTTACGAGGTACGTCTATTTGTTTATGTAAAAAATAAATTTTATAGTGAATCTTTTATTAACTTTTTAGGTCCATCGAGGACGGTTGATCAATATCTAATTAATAAGTTTTGAAAGAAAGAACATGGTCCTTTTTTTAATCGTGTACGCAAAACATGTCAAAATGTAAAAAAAACATTAGAGAAAAATGCAGTTAATTTTTCGGTCGCCGTTTACCTGCACGCGCGTGAAAACGCGCGTACTCCAGTAGCTATATCTAGTAGAATATATAGAATTTCTCTTTGAAACTCTGACTATATTCTTGAATAGTATTACTGTCGATAGTGACAATAAAAAAATCGATTTTTTGAACTCTCTAATTAAGCTTCCCCCTTAAACATAACCGGTTTTGCAACTATCTAATAAAACATTTAATTTACTGTCAATATCGATTTCAAAAAATGTTGGTTGTTATTCTAATGTAATTAGAATAGTGAGATTATCAAAGGTCCGCGCTCTTAATCGAGGGATTAACCACTCAAAAGAAAAGTGCTTGAGTTATTGCAGAATTCAAGCGATTTCACTGTAATTTCATTATGATTCTTAGAGAAAAATTTCTAACGATCTCCATAAATTTTACCAACCTTAATAATATTAGTTTTATGTTCTAATCTCGTGCAGCATAATTTCCATTTAGATATATTTATTCTTTATTTTTTTTATTTTCGTTTACATTCGTGTTTAACTTTTGTTTAGTTAAACGAGAATAGATATTGTAATTATATACCTAGGATAATGTCAAAGATTAATTTCCTACTTAATATTAAAGATAATATGAAAATTCGTGTATTTTTCTTCAAGTGGTTTTTTTTACCTTACAATGTACATTTGTAGTATGATATACAGTTTGAAGCAATTAATAATGGCATAGGAAAAAAAGGATTATAAGCATTTGTCAATGGTCGGCGTCAATTTTTATGTACATATCGGAAAACTCTTGACACTTTTTTCTAAATACTTACGGGGAAAGAAGTTCATATACTATTCGAATAAAACTTCAGTCTCTTTACTTATAGTTTTGAATTCGAGTGCTTAGAGCTTAGAGCTTCTTTACTCACAGTATTTATAGTGAATGAAAAAATGTATCTGTATAAAGCACGAATTGTTGACTATCAAGTCCTCAGACATTTAGTACAAATAATTTGTTAAAGACCGCGCCTTTAACCGCCCTCAAAGTCGTGCATCCTCCTCGTTAACAATCCATTCTCCCCGCGATACTACCCCAGCCACTGACATCCAATAATAACCCTCGAACCTCGTCTTTCAGGACCGAGAGTACGACCCGGACCGCCACTGCGGCGTCTGGAACGAGGAGACGGGCAAGCCCTGCACGCGCAGCCTCACCTGCAAGGCGCACACGGTCTCGCTCAGGCGCACCGTCGCCGGCCGCAGCAAGACCTTCGACAAGCTCCTCGCGGATCACCGCGCCGCCAAGGATCTCCCGAACAACAACAGCAGCGGCAACAGCACCTCCACCACGACCACTGGCAGCAGCACGCGGACGACGGCCAAGGTAACGAGTTCCTCCGCCTCCGCCGCAGCAGCAGCAGCAGCAGCAGCCGCAGCCGCAGCCGCCGCGACGATCAGCATTGCCCCGACCGAGGTCAACAGCAACAACAACGGCACAGCCGCGAGCGTCGCGATAGTAGCCCCGATCAGCGCGCCTTTGGTGCTGCCGGTGCCGGTGCAGGTGCAGGCGGCCGGTGGCGGCGCAGCGGGGCCCGGGCCAGACGCGGAGGCGCCCAGCTCACCCCCGGTACTCTCGCTGCCCGACACTTACCCACTGCCACAGGTAATGACCGGATGCGCGAGCAGCCTCGGACGACGGATCGTTCAGTTTGCGTGGTGGCCACTCTCGCTATGGTAGTTACACTACTCTCTTTCAGTCTCTCTCTCTCTCTCTCTCTCTCTCTGTCTGTCTCGCTCTGATATGTATATCGTGTGTGTTCTCTCCTCTCTCTCTCTCTGTCTTTCTTTCTCTTTCTCGCTGTCGTCGACGAGGAACACCTTGATAGCTGTTCGCGCGCTTTGTTATTCATACTATGGTATTCAGTGGCGTTTGGTAGATTATGTGATTGGACTCGAGATGAGTCGATATTGTGTTTTTTTTTGTTTTTTTTTTTTATTATTTTTTATTTGCCAGGTTGATCGTGAAAGTAGCGTTGGAGTTCTGGGTCGTTGGGTGGTATCTTCGGGAAACGGATCTTGATGAGACTTATGAAGCCAAGCACTCGTATTTTATAAAGTTATTTAAAGTAAACAAAAGGAGCTTTGAGCTTTATTTCGTGTATAAAAATATTGATTTATTTGAATAATTTATAAACAGTAGAAGATGCTAATGAAAAATGCATGTAAAGTCACCGAATTTAATAGAGTTGCAAATCTTCAGTTTACCGTGCATAAATTAATATTCTTTTACGAAACAACTCATATTATAGCTCTTGCTGTCTATTTTTTTTCTTTTTGAATAAATTTCCTAACAACAATATTGACTAAGCTATAATTAAAATAAAAGTACATTTTTTCACTTCTATAATGCATATTTGCAGCAAAATAACTTATCTCTTACAATACACGGGCTTATTAGAAAAAAATACGCGAGCTGGACTTCATTTATAGGTAACAAAAGAAAGCTCCCAAAACCTAGTCAAAATTCGTTTCTCAGAGGTATGATACTAATCTCATATAGTTCAAAGAGCTTTCTTGTTGTTTAATCAGAGAAAATGTTGCTCATTGGAACTTTGAATTTGTTTATTTTAATACTACTTTCTAGATCTGTGTAGAATGTACGATAACAAATTTAGAATCATTTACCATAAAGTCTATCATTTTCACAAAACTCTATTCTACTCAATGCGTTTTATTACTTCAATGAAAACTCTGGTATGCATATTAAATATTTCATTATCAAAATTCATCAGAGTAACTTTGAAGAAATGAATAATTTAGTGGCCACCATAATTTAATGATATATTAATAATTATCGCATAATTCTTCATATCATAAAAAATAACGATAAAATATATGATAAAAACTTGGAAGTTAAATATTATATTTTAAAGCCAATCTGTATGTAGGAGTCTTGACTTATTATCTTTCTATCTAGCTTTGTCCATTTGAAGAAGCCATGAATTCAATTGTACATATTGAAGCAGTAAGAAAAGTGTTTATATCGTACGTTGTCTTATTTATTTTTAGTAATGCTTATATTTCTTAATTGACATTTTATTTCTATATGATTCGCATGATTATTTAAAACAATATAGACTATATATTCTATTGTTTGCTTTTTTTATTTATTATTTTGTTATATTAATTGGAAATGTAATTAGTGTTGTTTTGTGATAGTAAAGTATCGTCAAAAGCTTATGGAGTAAAATTTATAAAAAATCTAATAAATTTCTCAATCATAGCAAATTCAAATATAAAATAAAATGTAACTTCAAAGATTTATGTAAAGCTTTTTTCATTAAATTACACAAATAGTTGTAACAGTTTTTCAGAAGTTTAGCCATGTTTCATATATTTATCATCATCATCTTGTATTCATTAATTTGATAATTGCCCAAAACAAGAATGAGCTCAAATTTTGATATCAACTACAAACTTATTTTTTTAATTATAAAAAGAGGTAGTTAACTAAATGTTTTAACAATCCTTTCTTTTTTGAATGTTGAAGTATTTATTTCAAAATCTTTAATAAACAAATTGTTAATTCTTGTAAATTAGTAAATTAAAGAACCTTAGACAAACATAGATGACATACCTAGTTATGCTCGCCCGAGAGATACCTTTATAATTATTATTTTTCGTTTATCATCAAAGTTTGAGCCAGTCTCAAGTTGACTGGGACGACAAATCATCCTCGACTCATCCATCCCGAAAGGATCCGAATTTAACCGGTGTACACAAATAAAGAAATGAAGGCTTTTGGTTGATACGTGTTTTTTCTTTTTTATTATTACAGGCTGTTGATTTGCTTTATCGATGTCTGGCCCCGCATGGCTCCAATAAACCTGTAAGGCATGGTTTCTTTGAGTTCTCGCAATTCGTTATCAAGCCGGCTGACGCTTTAAGCCTCCTTCACCAAAACCGCCCTTGTATTTTTTAGACGAAGCTGGAAGAGGACTTTGCCAACGAGCTGGAGTCAAATCGAAGAATCGAGTCGTCGGTGGTGAACAGCACCGGCAACAACAACAACAGCATCAGCAGCAACGTTACCATCGCCGCAGCCAGCGGCTCGGTCGCCAGCACCACCGCCAGCAGCGGCATCACCGCGACGATCAGCAACAGCCCCAGCATCAACAGCAGCTCGGCGATGGCGCCGCTCTCGGTGGTTCTTCCCTCGCTGTCGCCCATACCGACGGGCGGCGGCAGCAACAGCAGTATGTCCCCTCAGGCCTCGCTCCTGCAGTACGGTACCCGCAACGTCAGCTCGAACTCGCCCATCGGCCTCGTCGAGCAGGTCATCAGCAGCAGCAAGCAGTCACCAGCCTCGGCCCCAGTAGTTCCTATCAGCGTACTGCCAATCAGCGGCAATCAGCCTACAGCAGCGGCAGCAGCAGCGGCAGCAGCAGCCTCGAGCACTGCTGCTGCTGTCGCCGCCGCCGCCGCCGCCCTCGAGCCCAAGACTGACCCGATGGACATCGACACCAGCTGCCAGAACATCACCATGTACACGTCGCCCGTGTACAAGGACAGCGCGGGCAAGTCCCAGGTCACCGTCCAGATCTCCCGCTCCAACGTCATGGGCCACGGCTCGCAGTCGCCCTTGTCCCGAGGCGCCACCACCTACTCCAACCTCTTCGACTCGAGCCTCGATCACCAGCCGCCCCAGCATCACTCGGGCTTGGAGCAGCTGCGCGCTCCGGCGATCGCCAGCATCAGCCACCCCATGACCAATGGCAAACGCATCGGCAATCATCATCATCATCACCATCATCAGCATCATCATCAGCAGCATCAGCCTCAGCAGCATCAGCATCAGCATCAGCAGCATCAGCCTCAGCAGCATCAGCATCATCAGCACCACGTGAGTCTTCATCAGGGCCAAGTTGGCAGGGCGAAGCACGAATTTACCCAGGAGTACTCGACCGCGATACAGCTCGAGGCCACGGCCGCCTCGACGCCCTACACGAGCTTCAACGACATATCCTGGTCCAGCTGTCATCCCGAGCCGCTGGCCGTCAGCCGCTGGCTGCGTATCAACTCCAGCCGTAAGCAATACAACTTCAATATTCACTGACATAACGCTCTGCCCACTCCAGGCTGAGGACACCAACGCGTGCCACCTTTCCTACCCGGGAAAACGAGATTCTTCGCCACTGTCTTTGATTATATATGATGGTTTGCGTAGTTTACAAATGTACTTCTTTGCTTTCGATTTGTCGAGGCCTGCGAGCAGAATTTACTAAAGGTAATGTTTTTTCTAGGTTTTTTTTCTTTCTTTCTGGTTTTTCGCGAGCTTAGCTTGATCGAGCGACTTTCTGAGATGATATATAGATCGATACTTACAAAATGACATGATGTATACGTCCTAACCAGCTATACTTGTACAAAATTATATCTGCTCAGCTTTGATTGAACGCAACTTTTTAGACACGAAATGCGTAAATTATCAGTATAGACCGTAATGCTTTGAATTGAACGTAATCCATATATAATCATGAAAAATTTTATTTTCTCGGGCATTTATCTACCTCTTATTTTATTTGTTATAACAATTCTGCGTCTATAGCCTGTCGAGAAGGGAATAATGAAACTAGAGCAAGTGCGTTATACGTATGTATAAATATATATTTGTGAATACATAGCAATGCTACTCGCAAAGATTTTCCAACAAAGAATTGGTGCCTAGCGTGCATATACCTTCAATCGGGTAAAAAAAATGAAAAATGAAAAATGGAAAATTTGCGACGATTGAGGCACCACACCTGATACCTGAGATTTTTTTTTAACTCTCCAAAGTGTCCAATACTTAATTAGATAGAACGTAAAACTATTTATTTTTTTATCATTTCTCCTTGTAGAAAATTCTATAAGTTTTTTTTTATGTCCGCATCAAATATGAATTTTTTACAAGAATACATGGCAAATAATCGAACATGTATATTCAAGAACTGAAAAAGTTAAGTCTGAACACTATATACTGTGCTAGTTTGTTTTAAATTGGCTTGAAGGATCTATAACACATTCAACAAATAATAAAAGTTCTTTAGGCTTTTTTAATTTATATTGATTAAAATGCATATTTGAATCAACATTAGCCTTCAGGCTGGCTGATCTCACGTTTTCCAAGTTAAATAATGCATTTAGTCGTTGAGTTTGCATATTTATCAAATTGTACATTTGTAACTGTATATATAATTTCTAGTAATATAATGAACTGATTTTCTTAGTCTTTCTGTTAATTAAATTATCTGCAGTAGTCTTAAAACTGACTTTTTTAATTAATCTGCCGTTTAATTATCAGTTCAATTTGCATATTTCTATACTATAGTAGCTTAAAGTATTTACATGTATTTTTTTTTTAATTTGTGTAGTAGCGAAAAAACGTTAAATCTTGTTAAGAAAAAATAAATAAATTTGCATATTCTCAATATCGTTAAAATTATTTAAGAAAACGCTATTTTACTTATATAAAATCACAAAACTGTATCTTCCTATGACAAGATAAAATTTATAAATAAATAAATTATTATTGAGTGAAAGTATAAACTTTAAAAACGAGAGGTCCCAAATAACCAAATTTTAGCAATTTTGAATTAACAAACATACAAGTAATATGAAAGCATAACCCATCATCTAAGGAAATCAATACTTATCCTACAATTCAGTAGCAAAATTTTGCCAAAATATTTGGTTATCTGGGACCTTCAGTTTCGTGTTGCATATAATAAAGGTTCGCATTTTGTACAATACAAAACAACAGAACATATATAGTCATATGCTGTAAGTAAATTCGAAAATATACTACTGATTTTTTTACAAAAATTAAAGGGTTCTCTGATATAAAGCATCTTTCACTCTAGGCGGCATTCAAAATATGTATTCAACACTTGACTAAATTTTCATCATTCATGAAAATAATGCATTATTTAAACAAATTAATCAGCTTTGCTCTTATAAACTGTTATAAATAATTAATTACTCAATAACATCATATATATGTTTAATTTCAAATAAATTATCAAAATTGTTGAAAAAAATGCCTAAAAGTATTAAAAGAAAAAATTAAAAAAAAAGTTATACAAACATTTGCTAGTGTAAATCATATATAATCTAATCTATAAAGGTAAACAAGTGAAAAAAAAACGAAAAAACCGAAACCAAAAAAAGACTATTGTCCAAGTGAATAACTTTCTAAGATATAACACGGTGTGATTAAAAAGTAATAGGAATGGATCGTGAAAAATTACTCCTGACCACTAGGCATTTACTTTTGATTCATGCAAATTATGCCCGTGAATACGCAAAAACGTGGTTTGATTTTCATGAAAATGGAAATACGGTTGTGCTTACATTTATTTTGTCTTTTACATCTTAGGCATATTTAATTCTACGTCGTAAAATCAACTCTGTTACTTTTTATACAGACCGTGTACGTATTAACGCATGTTAATGACAATATTGACAGTTTAGGGAACCTAATTACCTACACATGTTTGTGTAATCAATAATTAATCATGTAATCATAAATAACCTGTTCCTTATCAAGAAAAGAACAAACGCAACATGAAGAATGATCGAGAATTATTATTATTTGAAATAATTGAAACGTTGAAGGTTATATGAATTTTCTACAAAATTTAATTTTTATAATTGTTAAAAGTGTCTTTTTATCTTAGTCTAACAATTGACATTCATAATTGTTCGTGTCACGCAGAACACAATTTTTAAATAAAGAAAAAATACTGTGAGATATTTATGAATCAGTATTAATGCCCTGCTATTTATAGTAAACATTCGTAATTTTTGCAACGATCATCTCAAATATAAATCTTTGATATAGGTTACTACTTGAGTACGTGTGTGTGTGTATTTGTGCGTGTGTCGGAATGTCGCGTCGAGTAATACAAAAAAAATTATGACTTCTCATCATAGATTGTGATATTTAATATGTAAATGTACATTGTATGTATACGTAGGTTTACGAAGAGTGGTGTCGTGTAGCCACTGTTTTAAACGATGTCGCAGCCTGAATGCCGCGACAATATTACGGATTTTTGTTCCGTTAAAAAACGCTTATACATTACCTATAGTAAGAAAAATCATATATTGCTGTTCGATTCGTTTTCGATGTGTAAAAATAACAACAAAATTCCCTGCATTTCTTTGTGGCAATGCAGCTTGAGAATCGAACACGCATCTGTATACGTTTTCTTTAAAGTTAAATTCTGAACGAATACACTTCCTCATAATTGTAATTATAAAGATAAGTGTAGGGAAATTATTGCATCTTATAGATTGTGTATGTATTCTCATAATTTATATTGTACTTAGATTTTTGGTAAATAAAAGACTATTGTTTTAAAGGAAATAACGATTTTCACACGCCTGTTTGATAATTTATACAACATTTTTTTCAGGAAAAACATTTTTATATGCTTTATAAAGCTTGTGCTATAGCATTTATCCAAGTAGCCACAGCAAAAGCTCCTGCATCAACTCCTTTCAAATATTCCTCTTGTTTTACGTAACTCGCCCGTCCCGCTCTGTAACACATGTAAAAGATTAAAAGTTTCTCCGTTTTTTTAATTTTAAATAAAAACTTAACGATATAATCTTATGATTACCTCGGAACCATTGTTTTTGTCGCTTCAGAGCATTCTATGGCACAGGTAGCTGCTTTCTTAACTGCTTCTTTGTACGGAAGAGATAAGTTTTTATCAAGCTCATTTAACGACGGCTCCAAAACATCAATCTGCAATCATTTTAATATTGCTAATAATTAAGATAGAACAATTATAATTTCAAAATTATTACTTTGTAGTTTACCGTTCAGAAAATAGTTCATCTGATTTCGTTACAAACCGGTATATTTTCTTATACGAGAACATTCCTCACCATTGTTTTGTCTCCTAATCTAGCTTTACTGTATTTCATAATTCCATTGATTCCTGCGCGCCAAGCTTGAGCCCAAACTTGAAGCCAACTTTTGACAATGTCAATATTAGATACTTCAATTGCTGCAGTTGTGAACATCAAGCTATATATAGCGCCTGAGGTACCCCCCATATAATCTTCTGCGATATTTGCCAGCTCAGATAGCAGAGATGAAGGGTGCGATAAAGGTAGCTTATCGATGACCGAAAGTATCCCTAAATATACAAAAAAATTCTTTTAAGTTGAGTTTTTTTTTTTCAATAATAAACACATTATTTTGTTATTTGTAATCCTTTCATCTCCTTTTATTTTTTTTTAATTATATATACGGGCATTACTGCCCTTAGCCAGGTAGCTACTTTTGACTTTTTACTTTACGCATTCCTTTTAAATTAACCAATCAATTCTTTTAGGTAAAAATCGTGTTAATAGAGGCACTTGATTGCAATTTTTTCTTCGGCGGTATCCATAATTTGAATGAAGGTACAGGCTCTTATTAAAGTTTTTATTTATATAACGTCACACCTATATAACATCAAAACGTGCCACTATACAGATTGACATTACCAGAATATAAAATCGGGTGCATTCTATAAGACTTTATGACGTTTATACGCCGTTTTGCTGATTTAGTAGACAATCATTTAACTGTGACACTCATAAACGAAATTTTAATTCAAGGAAAATAATTTACAGGATATGAAATCAATTATTTAGATACGTTACAAAAAGAGAATTATTTTTTTGATAAAAATCTGCACGTATACCTACTATAAATACAATGAAAAGTTTTCTAAAATAAAAGCCAATACGATACTTACCTTCACCCAGATGCTTAAGCGTCGTGCCACAATCTCCATCTCCACAACCTCGATCTAAATCATTAATAGCCTTTTCTCTATCGATTATCGCCCGACAAGCTTGCTGCAAACAAATTTTTAGCAATTTTTCTTGATCACTATTTAAAGCTGGTCCGACCACTACTTTATCTAATTTTTCTTCTTTAGCTGGTATTTTATAATATTTCGAAGGTAGACTATAGGAACAGCCTGGCCATCTGGGTGCTTCAGTTTTTTCGTCAAGTGCACTGATAATTGATGTTTTAACATTTTCTGGAAGTTTGAGAACAGTCACGTGTACACCTACGCTGTCTAAAGACGTCATGACAAGTCCACAATAAACACGAAGAGGTATGATTTCCATGTTTTCTATAATCAAATATAAGTATTATTTATATAATTGAAATTGCTTTAATTTTAGAAAAATAAAATGAAAAATTTTTAGTACACTATTGCAAATACTTTTCAAATTTAAAAAAATAGGACTTAAACATTTTAAATAATTATTATAAACTGTGTTTCCCGTTGGAAAAAGATTTAGTCGCTACAATTACTTTTTTAATAGTTTTCACTGATTCATTTCATAAGAATCGTTGGTTTATTTCAAGGAAAAATACTGCTTTTTTCAGTATAATCATGATGGTTTTACTAATAAACAAATAAACTGTACTATAAATTTAGTTTGATTTTAAAATTTGTATTGAAATATTGTCACAGAAAAAGTTTACTTACGAAGTTGCGTCACAACTTCTTTTACAACAATGCCTTGCTCCAATTGGCTTAAACCTCCAAAATTATTTACTAATACAACAACCGAATTTCCTTTGATAAGTTTAAGAGCCTTTACGATAGTGTCAATCATGAGAGACACCGTTTTATTTGCAGTTTGTAGTTTAATTCTTTTGTAGCCTGCTTCTCCGTGCAATCCTCGTCCAAATTCCATTTCATCATCTGGAAGGTCGAACATACGTTTCTGCCCTGCACGGTAAAATTTATAAACAACAATTGTAAACTTCAAATTGTTAATTGAGAAACTTAATAAGAATACAAAGTATTGCGTATAATTATTTTTGTCTAGATTTATCAACGATTTTTTAAAAATGTACCTATAAATGGGTTAACCCTTGAAAATGAAAGCATGTAAATGTTTAAAGTTTCACTAAAATGTTTCTTCTGGGCCTGTCCATAAATTACGTAAGGCTTTCTTTGAGAATTTTAGACTCCCCTCGTAAGACATTTTCACTGATTTTCCCTCGAATTTTCCTGTATATTTACAATACACCGTAAGAATAAATTTGAAGACCTTCCTTTCTCCTTAAAGTCTTAGGTAATTTATGAACGGTCCCTTTAGAGTTGATTTTAGTAATTTACAGAAAATAATGATCTAAGTGATAATTGACCTCCATAAATTTTACAATACTCATTATGTGTTAAATTGTGACTAAAAAAATTATTAAGGGCCTAATTTGAAAGGGAAAATTCTAGTCAGCGTTTGTAAACATTTTTTGTTTGTTTTAAAATTATGTACCAGGAATTGTACAAGCTGTTAATCCAACTGAACAAGACGCCATGTTATCCGCTACCAATTGAGCAAATTCCGTGACCTCCTCGAGACTGTGCCCATTTTCCGCCATAGCCCCAGCTACCTTTATCACCAGTACAATACCGGGTAATGCCCGTTTTCCTGCTCTGCCTAACTCATTGTCTGGAATACCGCAGTCCTCTCCAACTATAACTTGTGAGACCTGTACAAATATTGAAATTTTTAAAATTGTACGTAAATTTCTTAAAGTAAAAGTTTAGAAAGAATAGTTAGCGGAGACGGGTATAATGGGACGCGAAATATGTCACGGCCTTACGGGACACTGGTCATAATTGTTTTTAACTAGACCTACGTCTGATAAAAGTTTGACAAACATAATAAAATTTTAGAGTTAACAGAAATGCTAAAAATTCAGATACTTTATTTTTTTTATACAATTATTATTAATTATTGAGAGATACGAAATTACACTTTTTTGAAGCTATAGCTTTTCTTTTTGTAAAGTTTTAAACAGTTTACAAATGTCATTTATTCGGTCTTTTTCAAGTCATTTAAATGATTACAATTTACTGTCTAAAAATAGTATTTTACTAACGTTAGTAAAATAAATGCCCTTATACTTTATTACAAACGGTGCTTCACGACGAATTGTAGCAAACATAAAATTTGAATAGGTATCGAGTATCCCCGACTCCAGTCTCTCCAAATAAATTGTGACTAGGTCTCGCGTTTTTCCAGCATCGTTCTTTTGTTGTTTTATTTACAACAAAAAATAATGAATTCATTGTCAGTAGTATATTTAAATATGTTATTAATAAATTTCTTTACTTTCAAACCTAATTGCCTTGCTTTTTCAATGGCTAATCCAAAATTCAAGCAGTCCCCTGTATAATTAGGAATAATCACAAAACATCCAGCTAGAAAAACCAAATTATACATTAAATCCGAAACTGTATTATGTGGAATTGACTAATGTTATTAGTATTATTAGTACCATTATTATTTGTTGAAACAGATTGGATTGCATGTAGTATAGGACCTGAAGGTGGTGCAGCATAGATAGATCCAGAAACGGCGGCTGTTAACATGCCATCGCCAACAAAACCTATAATTAACGTAATTTAGAAATATTTACATGGTAAATCATACAAAGAGAAGTTTAAACTGAATATTATGCACCTGCTGCAAAAGGTTCGTGTCCAGCTCCTCCTCCAGTTATCACTGACACTTTATTACTTAGTTCATTCCACTAAAACATTATTTAAAGCCATTTTATACAAAACAGTAGTTATAATTTTTTTAATTTCTAATCAAAAACGGATATATTTCAATACTGCTTATTTATATCCTTTTTTCATTCCTATGCGTTATAATAGAGTTTTGAAAAATAAAAATTTTAATTTTAATAAATTAATTAAGTAATTAATTTAATTAAATTAAATTAATAAAAAAGTATCCAATATTTGCTGTGGGTTTCCGAAAAAAATAATTAAATCCCCTTTTTATGTTTTTGAGTTAGTAAGGTTTAAAGTTGTCATGTTCCATTTAAACTAATGTTAAAAAAATATTTTTCGTTTTCTTGATTTTTTGCATTTTTATCTGAAAACTCAATATTCAAAAAAAACAGTAGACAAGTCGTTTTTCTAGTAAATCACATATATAATCTATTAACTGTTTGAATAAATCGTATAATTTTGTAACGAGGAAAAGAAAATTTGAAAAGAGGCATTAATTAACAAAACTAAAATTAATAATGAACTTACTGTAGGTTTCAAAACAACTCTTTTTGACGTATGTAGTTCAAGATGTGGATAAGTTAAAATGCAACCAATTAAAGATTCGTTTACTGCATCATCAACAGAGTTAATCAAACTTTTTCCTGCCATACTTGGATTTATAGCGAAATTAAGCCAATAAGCACTAAAATTTATCACAAACACTAAGAGAAGATGAAGCTGACACAACTAACTGATAATGTAGGATTAGACTTCTCTTCGCGGTATGAAAGTTGATAAGTTTACAAAAAACATTATCGTCCGTCATTGCAAGAGTAAATGTGTTTGGTTTCATAATGTACTCCTGTTGTGGAAAATGTACGTAGTTAGTGAACACATAGGCAAACTTATGTAACCTTAAATAACAGCGACCTTGTCACGACTTTAGTGAAGCATAATAAAATTACCGTTTTATGATATAAATATAGAGAAATCACATAAAATACCATTTGTATTGCAACTTCCAAGTAATTGCTTAAATCCATTAACATTTTTATAACAAAAATTTATAATTCATAGAATATAAAGTAATACATAAAACTTAGAAAAAAAATGTATGATTATTCTCTTGATACTGCTAGTCTAATTAAATTATAAAATAATATTAATAGAAAAAATGTATTTATACATATTTATATTATAAAAATATAATACTATGTAAATCTTAAAATTAATAATATAATTTTTTTAATTAATGGACGGATTTTTAATATCAAATAATTACACAGATTTTTGAAAATAATATTTCATGTATAATTAAAAACTATAATACGTTATAAACGGTTAAGATATATTCAAATATACAATTTTATTTTAAAGCCATTCTCATATTATTCTTGCAACTTATGAATCCTGAACCTTGTCTATCTTTAATTGCTTCTTATATTCATTAGCAATTTTTTTAATTTCTTGTAGACCATCTTCTAATTGCTTATGCAGTTCTTCTTTCACAGCCACATCAGAGGAACTCAAAAACTGCAAAACTAAGTCTAAAACGAATATAAATATTAATAATTTTCTAAGTAGCAAAGTAGAATTCATAAGTGATTTATTATTTATTATTTATTATTTACCATGATACTTTGAAAGTGCAGAAACAGTCGATTGTTCTAAATACGGATGTAGAAAAGAAAGAATAGTTGAAACATGTCTTCCAGACATATGAAGTGCATTCTGTGTAGCAGCTGTAAAAAGTATTGTGGTTGTCAAGTGTAAAGTTAGTGCAGGATCCTGTGTATTGTTTAATTGTTCAAGCAATGCTTCCCTATGACCAACGATAACTGGCCTGTCCTTCTTTTTGTCATATTTCTTTAAAACTAAACAACAAGCTGACATAGCTGGTTCAACAGTATTGAAAAAATCTTCAAGAGAATTTCCTGCAACAGCTTTATGCAAGTTTGTCAGCGGTTCCTTTACTTCTTTAGGTAAATCCTGAAGCATTTTTTGTCTTGCTTCAGTTGTTATATTAGGAGAACATTGCATAACATTTTGATGAGCTGATAATTTGAAAATCTCTGTCACAAAATCTACCCCTAATGTTTTTAACAGATATTTGACCATAGGTCCTTGATCAGTTTTCTCTAGACATTTTATTCCTTTGTCAAATACTCTCATGTTCATTATTATTGCGTTCAGACGATCATCCACCTCATTCAAATTCGTGCTCTTATTTTTCTGTAATAACTGTTCAGCTACAACTGCAACATGCTTATTAAGTAATAATTGGAAGTGAACTCCCAATTCTTCAATAAACTCGTCCATATCGGCCAAATTTTCGTCTTTGTTTAGTTCTTTTTTAATGTCATTTGTATTTACTAGTTCCAGCTCAACTTTTCCATGTGCAGGTCCAGTCTGTTCGTCATCAGAATCAAATTCTTGATTCTTACCTTGTTGATACTTCTTCTTTGTCGATTTCGTTTTTGTTTCTCTACCTTGGCTACCGCCGCCAGCCTTGCCGCTAGATGCCTTTTTTCTCCTCTCAGCCTTTCTATCAACTTTAGCATCCATAACTTCTGTTGTTCTTGACTTCAATTTATTTTCAACAACTGACTGAAGCCACTTTCCACTTTCAACAGCCTCTTTGGCTTTCTTTTCAGCCAAAGGCTCCAACTGCTTGTTCAGAGCTTGCAAATAAGCATCTGACACAATTACTGTTGTCGCAAAAATATGAATGGAAGATTTCATCCTTGAAGAAGATTCTTTCAGCAATCTTTCGACATCTTCAGGACTAAAAACTGATGGTAAAAGAGGATAAATGTCGGTGAAGGATCCAGTTGCAACAACTTCTTCAATGTTGGCATCTACTTGATCTATAAGAACAGGACCAACAGCTACTGTGTCAAGATATACTAAGTTTTCATTTGAAAAATGACGTTTGACGAAACCTTTTGGATCCGAAATGCCCAGCCTTAATAGCGCATCGTATTCTAAAACATACAATTATAAAAATCAATAAAAAAGATAATATTAAATGAATGCAATTAAAAGATATTGCATTTGATATCAAGCCTTATTTGTGTATTCACTAAAATTATATTTAGTAAAAACTAACCAAGGTATCCATTCTGTCTATAGAAATTGTCCACCCATTCACTTTGAGTTTTAGAGTAAATTGTAGGAACATAGATACTATTGCTGCTTTGCTTGCCAGTTACTACACCTGGTACTTGCTGCTTTTCTTGAAGATTTTCCAAAATAGCTGAAATAAAAAGAATAATTTTAACGATTGACAAATTTAATTAAATTATATCTTTATTAGAAGTTTACTATTTAACTTACAAAAGAATATTCTTTCTGGAACAGAACATTGACCTAAAACTGCTGAAATTGGGGTTGGCTTAGTAATAGCCGATAGTGCACCCCTTATTTTTGATTCATTTCTTGCTATATAACCCTGATTATAAAAAATGCGTGGGTCTTGGATATCTTGTTTGCCTAATATAGTTTTGCCTAACTCCTTCTCAATTAATGATTGCAAAAATTCAGCTGGTAAATCATAATAGAGTGTTAAATCAGCAATACTAATAAAACCATTTTGATTAAGCTTATCATTTATTTCCTCTGCAATTTTAGTGATGTAACTTCTGTCAATTAGCTGTCCCAATATTATTTTCACTCCTTTATCATGCTTTTCAATATCTCCCGCAATTTTAGAAATTTGCGATAAATCCACATTCAAAATATTAGCTAACTCAGCTAAATTTACACGTCCTCCGTGAATGTAGAGTTCATCTTTAATTTCTTTGGCGAGGTGTTGTGGTGTTACATATTCTTTTCCATCATTTGTAAAAATAACATCCAAAAGCTTGTTTTCAGTAAGTTTCATAATAATCTCTACACAATTGCGCTCCGATAGCCTGAAAAGTGTTGTTTAATATAGTGATACAGAAACACATAAATTTTAATTATTTAAATGATGAAATTGTTTTCAATAAGTATAAGCTTAATAATCAAAAAGAAATTTTAAACATTAAGCATAAAATCGTAAATTAACAACTAGATTTGATTTCTCATAATAAAGAAAAAAGTAATTTTAAAAGCAAAAATTATAAATTTTCTTGATAGACTGTAAATTAGGAATTGATTTTGAATTATAAATAAATTTTGTAATCAAGTATGAATAAAAATAAAACTTAATATTTTACTGTTTAAAATAAAGTACATTATATTCAAGAATAAGAGAAAAAAATATTGTTGTGTTTACTATTGTTTACACAGTGCTTTTAACCAAAATAAAATATGGATTTTTTCTTTTCAAAGTTCGACTACATAATTGAAATACAAATTTTACTTTAATTAAATAGTCAAAATTCATTATTACTTTTGCAATGTGTAACTCAGTTGTGCTTTTTGAAAATCAGCAGCTAGCCTCTTTACTTCATCCCAATCTGCAGTTGTCATCTTGGCTGTTATTGTCACTCGCGTAAACCAAAAATATTTTTAATTCAATCAAGTATAACTAAGATTTGCGTAATAATATTATACAGTTTAACCTCATTCAACAATAAATATCATTTTACATTATAAACATACAATATGTTCACCATAACATAACCGTGATTATTTGTTCCACGTCAGGTTGCGGTTTGCGGAATCGTCGTTTTGTGTTCTTTAAATTACGGTCTTGTTTACAATGCAACATTTAAAATTTAAATGACCTCAAAAAACACTGATTTAGTTTCAGACGTCACAACCAATGACGTGTTAGAGATACTTAACCTTATTACTTCACTCATTCTCATTACCATCGCTTACATGAAAATGTGATATTATGTTAATATACTTTTTAAAATTTTAATGATTTCTGTGTGATTTTTATGCAGGTGATAAAATAAAACGTGATTTTTAAAAATGTCGAAATAATGTTTGGATTTTCAAATTACTATACTTATGCAAAAGAAATGCATAGATTTTGTGAAAATAGGAAAGTAATAAATGATGAACGTTTGTAACTTTTGACATTTTTATATGATAATAATAGTAATTTAGATATTTTACCTAATTATAAAATAAAATAATTCTATTTTCTTTTTTTAATAAGAAGTATATTTAAAAATTTACAATATTTAATAATAACAAAAATGTATGTAATCTAAACCCATCGGAAATGAGCATAAGATCTGTTTGCTTCACACTGTCTATACAATTCTTGTTTTTTCCGTATAACTCGTCCCTAAAAAAGGATATTAATTATTTCTTTAATACAAAAGCTATTGGAAAGTTGAACATACCTGATTGTTATGTGCGTCAATTAATTCGTATGCTAGTCTTTCAGGTAGATGAACTGCTTTTTCTTTCTCTTTCCCTGCACGAATTAGCCAATTCATAGCTAAGAAGCTTGCTCTTTTATCAGTGAGTGGTACTGGAACCTAAATCAAAATACCATATCATAATTTTAGATGCAACTGAATATTAATAAATTAATTTTAAAATATTTTAACATCAATTTTTGTTAATTATTCGCCGTGTCTACGTGTCGTTCTTTGGTGGATAATTATTGCTATAAAATTTTAAAACCAGTTTTAATATAGTAAAAATCTTTCTTTTTTAAAAAGTATATATTTACCTGATAGGTCTGTCCTCCTCGCTTCATTTTTAGAAGCTCTAACACAGGAGTACTATTCTCAATAGCTTTGTGTAAAATTACTTTTGGATCTAATTCAATTTCAGCTTGATCTTTTGGATCAGCTTTATTATAACGTTCTAATTGAATTCGTTTTAGATTTTCAAATGTCCTTTCAAGTAAATCTCGAGCACGTACTTTATTGCCTTCTCTTGTTAAATAATTTATAAATTTACTAAAACAAATTATTTGCATTAACAAAGAAATTCAGCCTGGAAGTTAAAATTCAAGGAAGTTAGAGATTAATAATATACAAACTTGACAACAGGGTCGTGAAATTCTGAAGAGGTTTCATTGCTAAATGCTGGTTTGATAGGTAAATGTGATATTACTTTTATTTCTCCAGCAGCATTCATATCATTCTGAACATCTTTATTGTATATAGGTTTAATGTAAGTTGTCGGAAAAACACTGTAAAATCTTTCACTCTCAACTATTTTCGACCTATAATTAAAATCGCACGTTAAATTAAGCATTAAAACAATTATAAATATTATACTGTACGGGATAGGTTATGTTTTCATATTAGCAACAAAAAGTCAGATAAATAAATAAAAGATTGGTTGACATCATGCTGAAAAGTTATTATCGATAGTAAAATAATACTTAATCACTAAGTATATACTTATTATTAGCTACCTGCAAATAGGTTTACTATTTACAACGCTGGAAAACCGAATCACAAGCGTTCGTAACGACGCCATGATGGACACTAATAACGTGTTTTGACTTTTGGATGATTTTCCAATTATATAAACTCTATAAACTAAACAATCAGATACCTTATTAATAGATCAAATTTTAAAGGCAAATGTTTAATTGAAATATAAATTAAAAAATAATCATTTTTATTAAATAAAAATTTAAAGCAAAGAAGAATACGTAAATTATTCCAACGCATATTAGGATATTATACAAAATTCCCTTTTTAAAATTATTTAATAACATAGATACAATTGAGAAATATAATGTTAACTTATATAATACAGATCCTTACAATATACGTACAAATAATATTGATTACCACGAAATTTTAAAGATACCTATGACGTTTTATTTTTCTAACATTTCGCACAAGTTTCAATTTTTAATCGTAAAGTTTGCCAAAATTGCAAAAAAAGAGAGTGTACGAGAGTGAAAAGTGAATGCAAAATAGTTCGAAAAAAAAGTAAAAATAAAAGAACAGAATATAAAGTTTTCGAGCTTTCGCCAACAAACGGCTTCATTTCCAGCGAGCTTTTACAAAGGGTAAACTCTAAACGAGCCAGTACAAAAGAATGAAGAGAGCGCACTACATTCTTTTGTGTCCAAGACGCAAAAGAAATGGGAGAGGCCAGCGGCAATTATGCAGTAGCTGTAGGTATTCTTTGCGAATCAAAAGCTGCACGTGAGATCTCGTTTTATATATATATATATATGTACGTATATGTTTAAAACTAAGACTGGATTAGTGCATTGTACGAAAATGGTCTATTGATGCCTTATAACTTGCCATTGAGACACTATCACGTATGTGTGTGTTGTCTTTTAGATTTTCACAAGGATTATCATATGTATATTACTGTAGAAGACAGGTGCACATTTGCACAAATACATACCAGCAGCCAGCGCATAATAGTTTCAATTTGCGCGCTTAAAAAATGACAGCAATTACACATGAATAGTGACAGTCACATGCAAAGCAATTAGGTTTTGGAACGTATTGTGACAGTCAATAATAATGTCTACCTTATCGACATTTCTAATATAAAATTTAAAAGTTATTTTTGTATCTAAGAATTATAATTTAAATTACTCACATTGACTAAATTTATTTCAATAACGTTATAGGGTAGGTACCGTTGATTTTAAAGTCTGAAACTTCGTACAGAGGATGTGAGGAAAGTGAGAAGTAATTATTTACTTCTCGGTCAGTAAATATGAAGGCGGGAAATTTAAAATTTTAATTCACTTTTGAATGCAAATGCAAATGTAATAGTTCAATGGTTGTGTTATTTTATTGAAAACGGAAGTAGATTAAATTTTTTAATACAAATATATAAATTTATTTCAATTTATCAACATGCATGTATTCTTTTAAGTACTGTATTTGCCGCTATAAATGTTATTATTTATTGAGATAACTGCTAACGTAATTATTTTCAAATTTAAACAAAATCTAAAATTCTATTCTGTATTCTATTCCATTCTATTCTAAAATTACGTGCAACCTCCAGCTGGATTTTGCTAGAATTCCAGACTGAAATTCATCTGAATTTTTTCAGATCGATTATCTAAAAGTTCACTTTTTTATATGCCAAGTCCAACCAGAAAATACTTACTTTGCCAATTTGATTCCCTATAAAAAGAAATTGCTATTTTACACGCAAAATCCTGCTAGAAAAAAGATAAAAATTTTCAGCCGAGAATTGACCTGGATATCCTTCAAAATTCAGCCGGTTATCCCATTGGAGTTCTTCACCAGGAAGCTAACATGAACCGTTCGAAACAGCATTTTCTCATCAGTCAATTTCAGACGCGTTTCATCAGCCGTTACTCCCGTCGGCTACCCTGCACACACCCCACGAAAACACGACGACGTCGACGACGATCGCTGGGAAATGCAATATCATACTTATAGCAGAAAGAGCCGCATAGCTACATGTGCGCGTGCGCCGCATAAAAGCACGTCGTTTTCCAGCCAGTGCTGCCGAGCCGCGAGCGGCGAGAGTGCGGGAAATCGCTTGCATACATCGATACAATACATACATCCACGATCCACAATCCACCCATACATCGTCTACGTATAAAAGCGCGATCGTCCGCGCGCGCGCCCGTTCCTCCCGTCGATTTTGCGCGGGGAAGCCCATCACTTTTCCTCCGGTCTACCGACAAACAAAATCAACAAAAGGAGAAACCTCTCTCCGCGATATATCATCCTGCGACACAGTGCTGGGGCATCGCGTATCGCTCCGTTCCAGCGTTATAACACCAGCCAGTCAGCCACCCACACGCGGAGCTGGAGCTCGAGAAAAACAGCAGGCGCCGCGTAGTCCCACACGCACACACACACACATAGAGAGAAATAGAGATAGAGAGAGAGAGAGAGAGAGAGAGAGAGAGAGAGA
Organism: Gastracanthus pulcherrimus; assembly: GCA_949152435.1. NCBI lineage: Eukaryota > Metazoa > Arthropoda > Insecta > Hymenoptera > Pteromalidae > Gastracanthus > Gastracanthus pulcherrimus. The sequence goes on along the minus strand of OX424573.1, from coordinate 27,645,937 downwards.
AATAGAGAGAGAGGAGAGACAATATCGACGACGACGAGGAGGAGGAAAGTAAGAGCGGGGCCAGCAGAAGCATGTCCCCGACGCAGCATGGCCATCATCACGCTGGGCTGACCAGCGGCAGCAGCAGCAGTAGCAGCAGTGCGTCGACGAGCCGCCGCGGCAAGGGATCCTAAGCGGCGGCGCCCGCCCGAAACACCTCCTCCAGCCGAGAGCTGCTCTCCAGGGGCTTTCTCCTAACTCTCGTCCTCGTCGTCCTCGTCGTCGTCAACATGGCCGAGAACCAGGGCAACTCGTCCTCCAACTCCTCGGGCCAGCACAACCAAGGTACGAATGCGGAGATGAGCGTTCGGTGGAGCTTTTTTTTCTCTTTCTTTCTTTCTTGGGAGGGGAGTAACGTTGCGGGAACGTGCGAGTATGAAATGTCGAGGAAACAGTGTGTCAATGGTTGAAAAGGATTGGGAGTTGTTTTTTTTCTTTCTTAGAACTCGTTGGAGGCAAAGTAAGGTTGTTTTGAGGGTGTTTTCAGAGGTGTACGGGTAGTTTGTCTGGGTTTGATGGTTCGTAATACTTGGAAGACGTTGAAATGAAAATTGTACGCTGCGCAGGATTGTAGAAGTACAATTTTCAACGGATTGACCAGCGTTGGTCAGGAAATCTTCAGATCATTGTTATGTTAAAACTGAATGCAATAGAGTTTATTTATTTATCTACTTATTTATTTATTTATTTATTTATTTATTTATTTAGAAAATTTTTAAAGGATAATGTTAAGTTTAGGTAAAAACTGTATTTGTTTAGTATGATTTCTGAGTACATGAACAGGTTTTGACCAATTTTAACAAGTTTTATAATACACCTTATACTTACGTACCATAAATTGGTTGCCTGAGATCTGGAATGGAAGAAGTATGTACTGTGAATCTTTTTAAATAGAAATTTCAATACAGAATTGAAAACTGAGTTTTTAGTGATTTTGCATAAGTTGCAAAGTTCATTTATTACTTTTCTTTTTGCATAGTTTATGCTTTTCTTATACATAGACATAGGTTTAAATGGCAATTTAAAAATTCAAACCTTAATATCTTGACATTTCAAAAAATTTCTATTATTTGTAAAAAAATTTCAATTGGCCATCAGGATAGAAGTAAACAAATGCTTATACCTACATTGTTAGTACTGAACCTGTTAATGAATGCTGCTACTACAACGTACAGTTATTTAATTTTCCAAATTTTTACGCTCATTTGCAAGTGTATCCATTCCAAATTGTTTCTACAATTGTGCACCGCGTAAAGAATGATGCTACCATTTTCATTTGATCATCTCCAAGTATTATGGACCATTAAGAAGACTTAAATGATCTTTACACCTCTTAAAATATCCTAAAAGAATTTTAATTTATATAAAAGAAATTGTGACAGTATAAGTCAAAGGGAAAAATTCATTCTCCTAAATCATTATTATGAAAATATTGCATTAATTTATTATTTATTTTTAAAGTAGATAATATGTTCGCAAGGTACCCTTGAGTTCAAAAACAATAAGATTGTTGACATAAATACATAATCCATAATGGCTCCAGATTGCTTACAAGCATATTTTTCTAGTCTTTTGCAAGGGATACAGGAAGTTTTATCTAGATGCTTTTAACCTAGCTTACACCTACACACAAATAGTTGGTGACCAAATCAATGGAAACCATTCTAAATTATAAAACATATTAAAGGAACATTTTAATTGTTTTTATGCCAAAGTCCCTTGGATTTTTAAAAAAGAGCAATCTTAATACCTATTTTCTTCACCAATGTACTTCTGTACACCGTACTTTAAAAGTATATTCAATCATTAATCATGAAGGCTAATTCCACTTTTGTTTTGAATTATATCGATGTCAATATTTATATGAAAAGCATGTACTACAGTAAGACATTCCAAAGTGTCTTGATTCAGATCATCATTTGTCAAGAATGATGTTTGACAACAAACAGAGCTTTGTAATTTTTACTTTTATTTGTTTATTGTTATTATTAAAGAAAATTTATATTAAATGTAATATTTAAATTGTATCTCATATTCCTTTTAATAATTGTGATTCAAATATTGATTTTTTATTTTCAACTGTAAACTTTTTATAGAATATGGAATTGTACATATTATTTTCTATAAAATAACCTAATGTTATTACATTTTACTTCGTTATCCAATTATTTTTATTTTATATAGACACATTATTCAGCAAGAACGTTAGTACATGTTGGCTTTTTATACTGTTTGCTAATTTGCTAATATGTATGTATAATTATTCCTTATTCTTGAATACACAAATATTGCACATGTATAAATATTAAAATTAAATTTTTGTTTTGGAGAATATTCAAGCAGTGACTTTAAACATTTTGTATTATTATAATCTTTACATATATTTGTTATAAAGTAATATCTATTCTATTATAGCATTTACCTATCCATTCCATATTATTTTAATTTTTGAAAATCTTTCTTTCATCATTCAATTTTAACTGTAACTTTTATCACATTTTCTAATATTGATTTTGTGTTGTACATATAAGGGAAAATAAATTGTACATAGGTGATTTTTACAAAACTGTCATATTTTGGTCAGTACCAAGAGTTAAAACAAAGTGTAAACATACTTCTTTATTTATAGATATGTATGTGCATTAAAAGATTTGGCATGCATATGCAGGTATACTACGTTGTATTCATATACAAAAAGACTGATTTATAGACAGGTGTAGATGAATACTTGATGCCATGGCACTGATCATTTTTACATGGAACACATTTTTAGTGACGTGTTGAAAGATTAAATCAAATATTTAATAATTCTGATTAAGTACAAATATTCACATTTACATATCTTTTGAAAAGTGCAACCTTCAAATTACTTGAATCTTTCATAGTACTGACATTATGGGTATATTTGACCTGCATATTATACGAAGGATGCTGATTTTTATATCTAATATTATACGTAGTACATTCTGTATATAACTTCAATATAACTTCTATCTTCTCCAAATTCAATCCATTATTATCTTTACTGATTGAATTTGTATCAATAATAACAAATATGCATAGATTTTATCATATTTCATAAATGTGCCTTTAGCTATTTCCATTATTTTTTTATTTATATATATATTTATTTGATATATATTTATTTGATGTATTAATGCACCAAGGTCCTTTACAAAAGTACAATTAACAATAATTTTGGTATTGCGAAAGATATTATGCTTTTTATCAATATTTATTTTTTTATCATTTTATTTTAAAATCTATGTAATGTTTGAATTCAAATTATCAAGCACTTATAATAAATGTCAATGTACATTTTGATATTACATTGCTTGCTTTGGTTAGAACTGATACAATAAAAACTATACATTACTTCTTAAATTCAGGTGCCAGCAGTAGGCCGTTTAACTTTCCTTGCATGGACTTTAGATCCAGCACGGAGGTTCAAAATGATATGTCTGGTATGTTAAATATTGATACAGAAATAAAATTAAAAGTCATAAAATACTCATTATCTTATGTTCTATTTCAGCGGAAAAACGAAGACAACTAAAGCTTAGCTTTCAAGCTCAGAGTGGCAACTTACCACTGTCAAATTCAACAAGCTCCACTGTTTCTAACTCGACAATGGCATCAGCATGTCAACAAATGTCGTAAGTCAGAATTAATTTGGACAAATTTGAGTCTTGAATAAATCCTAATTAAGTTTAGAAATATTAAGCTGATGTTACTGGAAAATACAAAAACCACCTTTTTCATTTAATTTAAAATTTTTTAGAAAATATCTTTGAACGTGGTTGTTTTTAATGATGATAACAACGTTCCAGAGAGATATTTATTAAAAATTAAAAATGACATGAAAAAAGTTAGTCCATGTAATTGTCAATGACGGGTGGGTTTAGCATCCCCTTAATTGCTAGGGTGCTTTAAAGTACTAAATAATGACATTCATGCAATTAAAATTTACATATTTTTTTTTAATTAAAAATTTCTTCAACATTTAGAAGACTTGATTAGAAAGTTGTAAGCTATAAAGGCTAGATTACCATGTCAAAAGTGCCCCTCACGATAAATATTAAAAGGAAATATGACTCCTGACAGTTTTTATCAGCTTGAAAATATATATTTCCAGATGATAAAAATTCTCAACCGTTCATATTTTGTAACAATACTTATTGTGGCCCAACCAAAGGTTCAAATAGCTGGGGCACTTTTGACATGCTTATCCGGCAGAGCCTTTAATTAAAAAGAAACATTATTAAAAAACCTCTTACATGAATTACTGCAGACTTGTATTGTTGTGTGTATTAATGTAGATTGCCTGTATAGACAATGTTATCTTTTCTTTCATTAAGTATTATTTTTTGTTAGAAATGTAAGTTTATTTACATACTTTATTAATCAGAATGTTACCTATGCATCTATATCAGTAAGTACCAAATATGTACTGCAAATGTACATATAATAACTAAACATATATGTATATAAACATTGCATTTTCTACAGTACAAAACCTACATTTATAATAACTAATGCTTAAATAAAAATATTATGCAGGATTATGTATTATAAAGTTAAATTTTTAAGTATTCGCAGTTATTAGAATACTTTTTTTGTCTGCAGGATTACACGTCCAAGCTTGCCTTTAGCCTTACCAAAACTTCCTGCGAGACCTCGTCCAGTGGCACAACAAGAATTCTTACCTGATAAAGCAAGGTATATAAAAATAAATATAAATTATCCTTTTAAACTTCAGTCGATATAATTTTTTTTAAAATTCAAATAAAAATATTTAAATAAATTTGTCAGGGAAAAATTTAAGATGTGCCAGTCGATGCAGAGCACAGGAAAGTTACAGCTTACTCCGGATACAGTGTATGACTTTACAAGTGAAGATCTTCAGGATTTAGGGGAGATTGGTAGGGGAGGTTTTGGAACTGTAAATAAAATGATACATAGGATAAGCAATACCGTCATGGCTGTGAAGGTAATGTATACTTTAAAAATTGAGTGTTCAAGCAATATATTTCTTAAAAGATTTACAATAATTTTTCGAAATATAATTTAAACAAAGTGCTTCATATTTTAGAGAATTCGTTCGACGGTCGACGAAAAAGAGCAGAAGCAATTATTAATGGACTTAGAAGTTGTCATGAAATCCAATGAGTGTCCTTGCATTGTGCAATTTTATGGGGCTTTATTTAAAGAGGTAAGTTTTTGAAAGGTCTTAAATATTTAGTTTTAAAAGTACAATTATATTCTACATTATATTTTAAAATTGTGATACTTTTAAAGGGAGACTGTTGGATATGCATGGAATTAATGGATACATCATTAGACAAGTTTTACAAGTTTATTTATGAGAGATTAAATGAAAGGATACCTGAGTGTATCTTGGGGAAAATCACTGTTGCCACAGTAAAAGCGTTGAATTATCTGAAAGAGAAACTGCGAATCATTCATCGAGATGTCAAACCCAGTAATATACTTCTGGATAGACGTGGCAATATAAAACTTTGTGATTTTGGTATATCAGGACAATTAGTAGATTCTATAGCCCGAACTCGTGATGCAGGCTGCAGACCATACATGGCTGTTAGTGTTTTCTGAATAATTTTTATCTTATACAGCATTACAGACAAAAAAAAGTTTATTAATATTCAAAACATTCTTCTAGCCTGAAAGAATAGATCCTCAACGCGCAAGAGGTTATGATGTAAGAAGTGATGTATGGTCCCTTGGTATAACTTTGATGGAAGTTGCAACAGGATACTTTCCTTATCCAAAATGGAATTCTGTTTTTGAGCAACTTTACCAAGTAGTGCAAGGCGATCCTCCAAGATTGTCTCCCAATGAGAATGGAAATCATTTTACAATGGATTTTGTCAACTTCGTAAATACATGGTAAATATTTCATATAATTCATATCTTACAAATGATTGTCATAATGCATTTTTCACCGTACCCTGGCCGAAAGTACCACATTTCATCCCGGCTCCGAAACTGAAATGTGTCATTTTCGGCCCGGGTATGGTGAAAAATAGTATACGCACGACGGGAGGAAAAATGGCTACATTTACATTTACATTTACACACCAGCAATTTACATGTGTTATGGACCAGCCAATACTTTTCCTCCCTAGATGCGTCATATACTATTATTTTATTTAAAATTATATTGTTTTCAGTTTAATCAAGGAGGAAACTCAACGTCCAAAGTACAATAAACTTTTAGAGCATCCATTTATAAGGAAATCTGAGGAGGCAACGATAGACGTAGCCGCTTACATTGGCGGCGTTTTGGACAATATGGCTAATAATGGTGTCACTCCTTTCACCACAAATCAGCCTTAAAATTAATAAAAATAAAAAAGAAGAAAGATACCAATAAAAAGTTATTATGAAAGAAAAATTGAGAGAAAGAGCGAGAGCGAGAGAAAGAGAAACAGACCGTTCCTTCGTTATGCAATCCTGCGTTTCCCACCCTTATTGCCGATGTATTGTGTAGGGGGCGAGAAAATGCTCCAAACTAGTGTAATTATAATTAACCGACGCGAGGTGATTGTAGAGCTCTAACTTCGTGTCGTCCAATACTCGTATGCATAGAGCGAGTGTGTTAGGGGGTCTTATTCACGATGTTTCAAGTAGACGAGAGACAGACGAAAATGAAAAAAAAATAAAATAAAAATAATTAAGAAGAAAAATAAGCAAGAAATTGAATCAAATGTTCACCTCCTTCGAAGTAAAAAACGAATTTAGCTCATGATGAACAAAATTTATTGAATTCAAATAAATATTTATCCCTATACTTATCTTAAGCGCATATTTATTTAAAATTACGTATTGATTTTTATTAAATACAGAAGTAATTGCTTGATTAAAAAAGTTATTTTAAATCTATCGTATAATTAGTAGTTAGAAATAAATATACGTTTAAGGTTATTGGGATAAATAGTTAGTCAGATTCAACCTCTATCACTTTTTCAGTGCAATATTCCCTGCAAAACGAGCACACTCGACCCCAAATCACACACCGTGGTTTTTCTTCTTCCTCCTCTCGAGTCCTTGGTTCACAGAAGCCGGAGAGAGGACCGGACCATGGGTCATTGCGCGTAATAATAATCGCGAATTGAGCGCTTCTTTTTTCAGAGATTCTATCGAAAATTTTCTTTCCGTGATTCAAGTTGTAATGGGTAAAGTATATTAAGGGTAAAGCGTGTCTGCCTTTTTCCGACTTCTCGAAAACCGTGGGTTCTCCCGCGCGAGTATGAACATTATATTGATTATATTGTCGTCTCCAGAACGAGATAAGTGTCGTCGTTCAGTTCCAAAGCAATTGAGAGAGAAAGATCGTCCCGTAGACGATGGCGTCATTCGTACTTGCATTGTTATACACACCTTTCATGTTTTTTCTAAGGAGCACACTCACACGAAAAAAAAGAAACACTCACACCGACACATTCGGAGACGTAGTTTCGCCAAAGCAGTACAAAGTATCCTGTTTGTTCGCTCTGGCGATTTTGTTAGATTCAAAGCTTATTGCGACGTAAAGAGCAAAAAATAAAATCGAGTACTGTAATTTAAGGTAAATAAATGACTACAGATCGAGCACTTGTGATAGCATTTCTTTGTAAACTTTTTTGTTTGTCACTATTTTATTTTGGCCCTTTTAGTTTGCTTGTTTTACGTTGAGTTACCAGCCTCAAAATTGAATTGCAAATTTTTGTCGTTTACTTATAACCCAGCTAAACCTATAATACATATTTGCAAACTTCCGTTATCAGAACATTGGTGCGTCAACCGCAGCGTAGAATCTGCGGGTGCAGCTGCATAGAGACAAAAGAACGAAATGTATAAGAAGTTATCTACTGTGCATAATTTCGGAAGAAAATGAACGATATAAATACGCCGTTTTTTACTTCTAATATAACATTTTGCATCATTCAGCTTAACAAATAACATTTTAAGAATTGATGATGGAATAACGGTATAACTCGAGAAATGTCGGTTAAAGTTAATTTATATTTTTGAAATTTAACATTGTCTTTTAGAACATAATTTTACATTGATTTCGCAAAAGATAAATACTAAAACTAAACATATAAGCTGAGAAATAGAAAATTCATTTTTCGAGTTATACCGTTCTTCCATATAGGTATTAAGTATGTTTTATGAGTTTTTGATGATTTCATTCATATAAAATCTGTATTAATGAAGAGTACTAACTTTATGATATAATGACAAAAACATTCAATGATTTTATAGAATTTTTTTCTGTTAATTTTACATTTATTGTATAATTGTTTAATACTTTGTTTTTTAGTAGATTTAACATTTCAACTCCTGACTCAAAATTTTTAGCATTTTTTTAACATTAGTTTGACTTTTTCTTTGTAGTACTTCGTTTAGTGGTAGTTTTTACTGAATTTCCGAAACTCCAGCTTTAATATTCTTTGTATTCTTTCGAACACTTGTTCGTTTAGTTTCTTTGTTAAAACTGTACTCAAAGGTAAATTTTGTAGTATTTATAGCGGTTTTTAATTCGATATTTTTAGCATTTTTTTGTTTTTAAAGTTTTTGTCAAACTTCTTACAGGAATTGAAAATATTTCCTATTTAAACATATGTTCGTACCATAGCTACGTTTCAGCATTAACGTATTTTATTAACGACACTAACTCTTTAACTTAATCTGCTGTTAAAAGAGTTGGTGCAATTATTGCAAGGCTTTTAATAATCAATAATTAATTTTTCATTTTTTGAATTATGCCGTTTTTCCGAATATCCTATTTAGCTTTTGCGTAAATAATATCCCTTTTTAATAAAATTAAAGTATTATGTGTATATTCATCTGCTGATTTATTTTATGTAATCTCCGAAAAAATGGTATAACTCAACTTACATCGTTATTCCAACCATTCCCTCATCAATTATAATGAATTTTTCATTAAGGTAGAGGGTCAAAAGACGTAATTTTACCTTTTTTTCATAAACCAATATGTAGTACATATAAAACATGTATAGAACATGTATACAATGTTATACTTAAAAATTCAAAATTTTAATGTAATTCTTCCAAGATAATCGACCTTGAATATAAAAATGTATACAATAATTTGTTTATATATTATATTGAAATATGAGAAACGTTAAAAATATAAAAAAATTGAACTTCACTTCATTGAGCATACATAAATAGTTTACTACTTTTGTTAGTCGATGAAACTCGAAAATGGGAAAAAATATTAATTTAAATAATTTTTCCGTCATACATGCACGATTTTCGCGTTTTTCATGCCTCCTAAGCGGGTGCAAAGCAGCTGTTTGCCGGCTGGCGGGCGAAAAGTAGGTACTTTTGGACCGCTACTGAGAAAATTTTAGAAAATTTTGTAAATTTTGTAAAATTTTGGGAAAATTTGTAAAGTTTTGAAAATTTTTTTTAAATTTTGGATAATTTTGAAATTTTTTACGAATTATTACTCTATTTTCAATTGGTCATAACTTTGCACCAGAATATTCATTTCCACCGAACAAAATCTTAAATTAAAGGTCTTTTCTTCTATTTTTATATACTTCATGGGGAAAAAAATTCCACCTTTGTGTGTAGTTATTAACTGCACAGTAAAACCCTTTTTTCTTTGCTATATATAAAAAAACCGTAAAAAACACCTAATTTGCCAGAAAAACATAGTTGCATGGCCAATTTTCATTGTTCAAATGCGTTTTTCTTCATAATTTGACCCCGAAAATAAGATAGAAAAGGTTTGGAAACCCGAGCATTCAACATTTTTTTTGCGATCCTGGACCCAACAAGTGCATTTTTTGGGGGAATTTTGTCATATATGTAAGTATAACATTGAAACATTTTAATTCTTAAAGCTCCAAGCTCCTTTTTATAGATTTTGCTGGTGATTTCCATACATAAATCCATTCGGTGTAATAAAAGAACTGTATTTTAATAATAATATGGTTATACATGATGGTAATTTGTTAGTTTGAATGTTTTTATGTTAGTCAAGTTTGTATGTCACACAAGTTACTATACGGTGCAGATCCGGTCCTGATGAAATATTAACTCTTTATGAGGTACTAAACATGCATGACCTATACCTATTACTTATAGATCGCCTGGGCCTAAACAGGTTAAAACTGACAAGGAGAGTGTCACACCCTCGGGTCACGAATTTTGAAGAAACTTTGGAATTTGTTTTCTGGTACATAAAAATGAAGTCTAGCACCCGTAGTTTTTTCCAATGGGCCCTATTTCTCGAGATATAAGTCAGTATACTCCAAACGCGTATGATTTTAGTAAAAGGAAACACCTCTTCTTCTCAATGCAAACTCTGCATGTATTTACATGAATAGAAATGACCCAATCAAACACCGAAACTAGGCAAGAAGAACTTTAATTTAAGTTTTATTGCGTATAAAAATATTAATCTGACTAAATGTTATTAACAATCGAAGATGGTGACCGAAAATCAGTATTAGAGAAAATTTATTTGTTATAAATTGGTCGATTTTTCACTTTTTCAGTTACCATCTTAAATTGTTAATAATTTTTACTCAGAAAAATATTTTTATATGTAACAAAGCTTAAATTAAAGTTCTAGTTGCCTAGTTTTGCACACACGCACATGGACACACAAACATTTTTTAAGTCTAGTGCATTCGGACTACCCAAGGCAAAAACTGCGGCTGTTCTTTGAATCGGTGTAAACATGAACAAATCTTTACAAATTTTCCCAAAATTTTACAAATTTTCCCAAAATTTTACAAATTTTCCCAAAATTTTACAAATTTTCCCAAAATTTTACAAATTTTCCCAAAATTTTACAAATTATCCCAAAATTTTACAAATTTTCCCAAAAATTTATAAATTTTCCCAAAATTTATTAATGTTCCCAAAATTTTACAAATTTTCCCAAAATTTTACAAATGTTCCCAAAATTTTACAAATGTTCCCAAAATTTTACAGATGTTCCCAAAATTTTACAAATTTTCCCAAAATTTTACAAATTTTCCCAAAATTTTACAAATTTTCCCAAAATTTTACAAATTTTCCCAAAATTTTACAAATTTTCCCAAAATTTTACAAATTTTCCCAAAATTTTACAAATTTTCCCAAAATTTTACAAATGTTCCCAAAATTTTACAAATTTCCCAATATTATACAAATTTTTACAAATTTTCCCAAAATTTTACAAATTTTCCCAAAATTATACATAATTCACAAAATTTACAAAATTCATAAAATTTTACAAAATGCACAAAATTTTCTAAATTTTTCTCAGTAGCGGGCCAAACGTACTTTTCTCCCGCCGGCCGGCAAACAGCTGCTTTGCGCCCGCTTAGGAGGCATGAAAAAACGCAACAATCGTGCATGTATGATAAAAAATTATTTAAATTAATATTTTTTCCCATTTTCGAGTTTCATCGACTAACAAAAGTAGTAAACTATTTATGTATACTCAATGAAGTGAAATTCAATTCTCGTGACGTCAGACCGTAGATGCGACACCTTTGAATTAACTAATATGGTCTGACATCATTCAAAGGAACGTAAATAAGTTATATCTTTCTTGAATTCAGCTTTTTTGAAAAAATTCAAACAGAATTGCAAATCGGCTTCGATTTTTTACCCGTATTGTAACTTTGCACCGAAACATACATTTTTAACGAACAACAATTCAAATTAAAGGTATTTTCTTCTACTTTTATATACTTTATGGGAAAACAAATTTTCACCCCTGTATGCACAGTTATTAACTGCGCAGTAAAACTCTTTTCTTGCTATATATATTAAAAACCGTAAAAAGCAAATAATTTACCAGAAAAACATAGTCACATGGCCAATTGTCATTGTTCAATCGCGTTTTTCTTCATAATTTGGTCCCTAAAACAAGATAGAAAAGGTTTGGAAACCCGAGCATTCAAACTTTTTTTTGCGATTTCTGGACCCAATAAAGTTCATCAAAGTGATAGAACTACAGGCTACACGTATGTACATATATTATACACTAAGCTGCCCTAAACTACAAATCATTTCGGGTAAGTCCCTGCCTTCCTGCAGTAAACAAGTAGAAAAACACAGGCTGTAGTCAGGCGTGTTAGATGCAATTGTAGATACACATGGACCATGTTCATGAATTATATTTTCTACGTTCTTAAACTTTTTCAGTATAAATAAGCTGAAAATGTAAGATAATTACTGCGCAATTCATTGATAGGCACTATATGTTTAATTCTGTACCTTCAGGATAGAACGATATAAGTCCATATTTCATGTTTTCGAGACATGGAAATTTTATAGTATTCAAACGGATTACGCTAAATCGAAACATATAAGATTGCAATTACAATTTTTATCTAACATAAGATATTCGATTGTATTCGAAACAACATTCAAAAATCTTGTGTTAAGAAGACTTATGTCGTTTTAATAGAAACAGATATGTTCTTACCATACCACAAGGGAATTTTAGATTGAATCTTCTATCGAACATACACTTACTATTTAAATGATGCTACAGATGCGCTCTCTAAGATTTTTAAAAGCTTTCTATAAATTTAAATATGAACTTACAACATTACGGAATAAATTTTAATTTCTACTGCATACTTATTGTGATTTAAAAAAAACAATTATTTATGAAAAAAAGAATAATTTCTAAAACTATATTAAGTATGGTCTGAATTAATACTCAGAAAATTTTTTTTTAATTAATTCTGTGGTAAAAAGGCATAACGACTTAAGTCCAGTTTTTCAAAAGCCGATATATTCAGGTTTGAATTTTTCAATTATTGTCATTTAAATCTATTTATAAGAAACGCATAAATTATGAAAAATGGAAAGTAATAAATAAACTTTTGCAACTTTAAACTTCTTTAAATGAAAATATACGATGCATAGATACCAAAAACATTAAAAACTATATTTTCAAAAGTGGACTTAAGTTGTCATTATGCCTTGAAGCTACATAATTAAATTAAATCAATTATGTGGCTTAGAGGCATAACAACGTAAGTCCACTTTGAGAAAGAATACTTTTAGGAAAATCGATATGTGATATTTCTAAATGTAAGTAGACTAATTATGTCTGTATGCTCTGTGTTACTTTCAAATAAGGGCGATGTTTCGACCATCCCTGTCTTATTTATATCATTGTTCAATTAAAACTTATAGAAAACAAATACGTGTAAATTTAATATTTAAAGAAAATGGAATTATGTTGATTTTCGGGCAGCCAGATAATTCTTAATTCCTTTAGTTATAAATAAGCATTATTTTAATAATTTTTTAAAATAATAAATTTAGTATAATTTACTCTTTAGTTTCCAAGTAATTATGCATCTGAAAATCATGAATGAAAGCGTACAACCAATGCGTATACATATCAAGTGAACGGATAGAAAATGGCGTCAGTCAGTACGTCACACCCCAGAATCTTTTCATTCAATCATTGTTGAACAATACCCTAAAAATATATATCTTTAAAAAACAAGTATATCTAATGATATCCTTATAAATGTAAAAAATAATAAATAAGAATTTCACGTAAAAAAAGGAAATTAACACCTTTGCAAGCTCCATTATACTATATATACCCCATCGAAAAGCTTCACCCGACACCTATGTATGAAGTCCCCGCAAGCTTCCAAGTATTCGCGCAGACTTCATCTATTACGCAAAAGCCGAATACACCGAAGACCAGAAAAGAAGAGAACCTGCCTACAAAGATAAACATCGCGAATGGCGTACAGAACCCTCCTCCCCGCTTTCGAGAGCACGGGGGTCGCGCGGAGCTCGCTCTCTCCTTGTCTCCTACTCTGAACAGGTAGTAGTTCACGGACGGGGAATCGCCCAGTCGCGTCGGTCAGTTATATACCGGGTGGGTTTCGAAAATTCGGTTGTTATCTTTATTCAGAAATTCAAATTCAGAACAGACGCGAGCTAGTATTATTCTGATAGGTAGTTTATAATTCAGAATAGAACAAATCAGAATTTTCATAATTACGAAAGCCGTGTAATAAAATATTAAAAAATTCAAAATTGTGTATAAAAATTGAAGGATAATAGAGTAAAAGTACAACATTTCTTCTGATTTTTGGATATTCTTTTAAGTATTATTAATATAAATTTCGAAATTATAATTTCTCTGAATTTTAATTTTCGTAATTCAAGTGTGGCTTTACCGTCAAAATGATTGTAAAATAATTATACTACACATATTAACTAAAGTGATTATTGAAGTATTATTGAACATGGCAGGAACTGTTACAAAATGAGATTAAATTAAGTCATAGTTTTGTTTAAGTGTTGTATTCTGCGAATACTGTTTTTCAATATTCATAATGCTCTATGCGCATCTGATTAATTATTAATCTTATTGTGAAATGAATATATTATTATCAGATTTAAAAAATATAATAGAAATGACTTGTTCAAGTAAATTAAATAAAGGCTTGTTCTAACCTAATCAAAAAAATGTTGAGAAAGCTTGAAGGTGTGTGAGTCATTTTATATAAACCTAATGTTTTAAGTAAAATTTAAATAATTAATGAATTATAATCTATAATAATAATTTTTTAAATAAAATTTATTTAAATAGTTAAATTCAAATTTTCTACTTTGCTGTAGAAATATATTCGATCTATGTTGTTTTATCAATTTTCAATAATATTTTTTTAGCGTTTATTATAAATCGTTTATAATGAAAAGATGAAATATTATTACTGTCACCACAAGCACAGGATACAAATTTCCTAATGTCCAATACTTCTCCTGACATTCTAATTTTCTCTCCATATACCTTGTTCTCCAAACTCTAATCAAAAATTTCAACGATAACTTAAAAAAAATTAACTCTATATATCCGGCATCTAAAATTCCGAATAGAGTTACCCGGCGAACCTCGACTGTCCCGACAAAATCGAACACAAAACCCACCCCATATGTGGTACCTGCCCCTACGCGGCGGGCGGGAATCGATATTTTCCAGCGGCGGCTAGTTCACCTGTTAGGCCGTGCCCGCGCACGGGAGGCCGGCTCTACATAACGTACATATATATACACGGCCGTACAATATTAACGGCAACTGTATAGGATAGCCAACCACAGGCCACCGCCGCCGCCGCGGCGAGCGAGTACTTATATATATAAGCTCTGGTCATTGTCGACTGTCCCCCCGGCGGCGGCGAACGCGTTCGCCAAACCTGCTGCGCGCGACGCAACCCTTGCGTACACATACACTTGCTCTCTCTCTCTCTCTCTATTTTATTATATTTAGTTCGTTTGTTTGTATAGAATCGTTATAGACACAGGGATTGTAGCTGCATGCATTATACTTGATTGTATATTTACTTTTAATTTTTATAGTTACAAGTAGTTGGTTCACGCGACGGAAACTAGCGTGCGATGCGTCACTCGCGCTTCTGAGAAAAGTTTGCGGTATCGACGTGTGTATACGGTGAATTTTTTTCCCTGAGTCATTGTCGCTCAGATCCGAGTTGTCGCGTATTCGCTGCGATTCGGTACGCGCGAACTTTCCTCTGCGATAGTTTGAGGTTTCATTAAATTGATGGTTTCTCCGCAACCTGGACTGTCTCCTGCGCGGCGTGCGCCGTAGTTCGCGTGTATATGTGGTTGCAATGAAGAGGGACTGTCATCAGTGACGTACGAGCGATCGTCGAAGGTGAGTTTCACGTCTGTTTCGATTACTTTTTAGTATGTAGTTTTCAATGAATTGCGCAGTTGGTTTTATTTTTGACGTAAAAGAAAGATGAAAAGTAATAGGAAAAATATTATTCTTAGTTTTCTTAAGTAAAATGAGGGTATTTCACCATTCGAACTAACGTTGAACCACGCATAATATATTGAATCTGTTTAAAAGAAAATTCTTCTTATGGTCAGATTTTTGTTTTTTTATTTGAAAATCATTCATTTGAATACATTAATTATCAATTTAAATAATTATCTGAATTACTCAAATTATTCTTAGTATAAATTATATATATTGAAATCGTCAATCACTAAATTTAATTAAACCAAATAAATTTCAATCAAAAATTTTGAATATTTTTTATAAGAAGCTAAGCGAGGCCTTATACCGTTTGAACATTTGTATTTTAAGCAATTTTCACGATTTTATTGTAACCATTAACAAGCTTATTATAACTCGCATATACTTACACTCATTCCAATTGATATTCATATTTCTTTGCGTTATTTTATTGTAAATAAACAAAGATACAAGTTATTGCAGCATGCGTTCTTGAGAAAAGATGGGCGTAGCTCTCAGGCCGTCCCTACGGTCTAAAATCAAATATAGCTCTTAATTGGAATGGTCGCTCTTAAAAACCTACTTTTTATTTTCTTTGTTCTGAGTGTGAACGCTATGGTCCAAATCTAAATTAACAAAAAAGTAAAAACTGTCGAGATGAGTTAAGATGATAAAGAATGACAGCATTTTAAAGAAATATAAATTAACTACAGAAAAAACTGATTTTGTTCATTAAAATACCGACATTTTGCCAACTTTTATTTAATATTCTTTTTTTAATTCAGAATCGGATCATAATCACACTCAGAACGGAAAAGATAAAATTAGATTATTTTATTTTAGACCACTGGAACGATCTGTAGAGTCTGTAGGTGATGCACCTATCGTTTTTATGAGCGCGTACTGCAATTACTTGTATGTATCTTTGTTTACCGATAAAGAAAAATCGCAACAAATTTTAGGTAACGATCTATATATGTATTCATAATGCCTTGTCTAACACAATCTTACAAATTGTTGCAAAATATCGTGTAAACTGCTTAAACAACGAGGATTCAAAAAATAACACCTCTTACATTTTTGAGTTGCGTAATACCGATCTTACTCACATCCGTCTCAAACACCTGCAAAGATAGTTTCCCCGTAAAATTGAAAAACGCAAAAAAATAAAGAAAAGAAAATAGAAGAATCGTGATGGTACACAGGGCGAGCCGTGCCGCTGGTCCGCGTAGCGGGCGCTGCTGCAGTCCCCGCTCGCTCGAGGATCAATTCTCTTGAATATTTTATGTCGGCTGCCAGACGCGTGCTGCTACTACTGCTCAGCTCCCAGAAGCTATATACCTGTGCCCGGCCGCGCAGCTCTCGACGCGACTTTCGATAGTGGTTTAGCGGCCACTTGACTACGTCCACATCAGTACCTTATACATAATGCTTTCTTTTTGCGCGTTGACCTAATGTGCTTTTCTTAGTCCTCGATATTTGCTTATCTTGAGGGATTGGATTGAAGGATATGAGTATTTGTTACGTTGCGGTGGGCATGCGTAGTTTGACCTTGCAATGTTCAGGCTTATTAGGCTTCTGAAGATGAATAGTTCGTTGGTCGTTGGGTTTTTGAGTAGAAGCTGGGATTCAAAAATATAAATGTATAATCAAAAATAAAAAAAGTCTTATGTTTACAATAAATCGACGATTTTTACGAAGAATAGAATATTTTCAGATTTTTCGAACAATACCATTTTTACTGGAGGTTCCTACAAAAACTAACAATTTTCAGATTCTAGGAGATTCTAAAAAAACGATAGACTTCATTAGGGAAATTAGAAAGTGCTGTTTTTGTAAGAGTCCTAAAAAAGTAGCTGTTTTCAGAAAGCTGAAATGAGTAGCTAGTCTTCGTAAGAAACTTCGAAATTACAGCGGCTTTCGTAATTCGAACAGTAAAAAGTAATAATTGAAAAATATGCTTATTTTAATAAAATTAAAATATTAGATGAACTAGTTTTGATCTACGTACTTTGTGTTAAATGGTTTTCTAATTAGTTTATTATTTTAACTAATTCTTAAATAAATATTTTTACACACAAGCTTACACATGCTTTTTTAAATATTTATATGATTATCTCATGAATTCTAAACATAAATTGATATACATTTACATTGATTAATTGATTTATCACGTATATGCTAGCAAATATAACTTATTTTTCAAATGAAATATTAAAAGAAAAAAATGTATGTCACGCACGACATATTGGATATTGATAAATATTGCCAATAGCATATTTTTTTAATAAATTAAATAATACAATTGCTTAAATTCACTTAGTTCCGTCTTTTTGGTTACAATTATAATGAATAATGTTAATTTTCACAGTATATTAGGATATCTTACTTTTACTATGATTTTTATGGTAATTTTTATCTCAGAACATTCTCTCTGCATATAATATTACAATAACTATTTGATGATTCTATTATCAAGCTTATATTAATTAATTATAGATTAGAGTGAGTTTTCTGGAAAGAAGCCGGTTGTTTTTTTTTTATATGGGATACTTCATATACCTAATAAATATTTCAATATTATGCTTAACTTTTTCTTGATGGCAATTTTCCGATATCCATATATTCCAACAAAAACAAAGCTACTGTCAAACGTCTCAATAAACGATCTTATAGTTCTATATGCTGCATAACATAAATATACTAATTTTATTTCTTTATTTTTGTATATTAAGTATTCCCATCATTTTTGTATTTCTTTTCCAATATCGCTATCAATGCAAAATGCACAAGATTTACCATATACGTTTGAATATTGCACTGTCGCCGATTATATTAACAATAACTATAGGTAATCGTCCAAAGCATCGGTAATAAAATTTTCACGCGCATATCATGATTCAAAGAGAAGATCTTGGAACTACGATGGGCGGTGCTGTTATTTAATACCCCCACTACCTGCAAATTTTCCGTCATTAAGATGTTCGTATAAAATATATGCGTGCACGTGCCCTTCTATACTCCCATAAATATACGTGTGCTTAATCGATGTACGCGCGATAAAACAAGCAGGCAAGCAAGTGTTCCTCATGATTGTCTATCGCTCATTAAGGGGTTACGTCACCCTCATATATACAAATGACTAATATCCTATTAGATTTATTTTTTACCCCATATTCATAGGTTACCTCATTTATTCAGCAATATAATTATGGTAACTCCACTAGTGAATGACTACTAAAGGCCAATGCATATTGAAATAGTCCAACTGGAAATCCTGGTGGATATCTAGGTAGATTCAACTGTAGATTCCAGCTGGATTAGGCTGGATATCCAGTTAAATTTTTTTACTAGATTACATGTAAAAATTACATTATTTTAAAATATGATCCTCCATACAGGCGTTACCATCCGGATAGTAACATTTACACATATTTATCATCATTTTACGTAAAAAGCGATTTTTAAAAAAAGTCCTGGATTTCCAAGCTAGATATCTGGTTAAATCCAGCTGGAATCCAATCCATTGACAGAATGCCCAGCTAGGTCTAGACATTTTTGTTTGTTAAAAAATAAATTTAATCATGTAATCATTTCAATGGTCGTATTTTGTGTCTGCGTTATTTATAATTATAGATTATAAGTTTGTTTATTACTCTTTTAAATATTGTGGTTATTCACTGATGAAATTACCCTACATTCAATAATAAATTGTTGTTTTATAATTAAAAGAATAATGGGTTTCCATAATTGTCCGTAACTAGACGTCGGGGTGAGAAGGAGAGAGGGTTAACATAAGTTAAAGTACCAATGACATTATTGTAAAATAAGAACCTGATGATTATCCTCAGATGGCGGTTGAAAAATGAACGCCTAATTGGTGAGCAGGAATCAATAAGTTTACTAAAAATTACGTAGCTATTTTAATATAAATATATGCATGCATTTTTAAAACAGAGATATACGAAAGGTGATCCGAAATTTCGTTTCAATGTCATTTATATATCCTATGATATTATTACCTGAAATTTAACAGAGTGGTAAAATGCTAAAAAAGGAAGAGCAATGATGTCTTGGTTTTTTATAAATCAGTTTATTTATTAATTGTAATCAATTGTTCATACCTCAGTCAAAGATTTGAGGTTAGGAATTTCGGCGGGAAATTTGAAAGACATAATGAATCAAATTATAGCTGTATCTTGAATAAATTTAATTTTTTAACAAATTCTTACAATATAAATTTTTATCGTAAAAACTAATAACTTATACCTTAAATAATTATCTTATACTATGAATATTTTTTTTTATTTTTTAATGTCTAACTAACAGAGATTAATAAATATGATAGTCGAGCGCAAAGCACGAGCGTCCGCGGTCGTGTCTTATATACAAAAACCGGAGCTTGATCGTACTGAAGCGCCGGAGCGGCTAGCCTCACGGCCTGACGCTCGTGGCTTATATACAAAAACCGGAGCTTGATCGTACTGCAGCCGTGGCGAGCTAGCTGTTAATCAAACGAACATTAGAAAAAGTGATTTCATTATAAAAATGGAAGTTGCGAAGGAAGATAAATTCCTATATATTTCTTTACATTCCAGTAAAGTTTAAGTTCCTTTATATGTCCCGATTACATGATGTTGGTAATTAGTACATATCCATGATGTCAGTAATTAGGACATATCCATAATGTCAGTAATTAGAACATTATCAGATGTCGGTAATTGATACACGTACAAGGTATTGGTAATTGGTACACATACAAGGTGTCGGTAATTAGGACATATACACGATGTCAGTAATTAGGACATTATTGGATGTCGGTAATTAGTACATATGCATCTGTACCCTAGAGCTAGGATCCATGGTCATGAAAACGTGCTTTCATCCCTCGTAAGGAGATCTGACTCGATTCTGACCAGTAATCTGTGTGCGATTCCTTCATACGGATTTGACACGGATACCATGTCTGGTATCCGTATCAGATTCAGACCAGTAACACGGAGATCTGGTCAGAACGGGTCATATTTGGGGCTCAATTTCTACACGGGTTATGTCAAAATTGCAAGTCGATTCAATAAAAAGATACGAAACTAGAATATCCACCGTTTAGAATAAAGCGAAAACAGGGCAGCTTTGAAAATTTAATCTCATTTTCATTTTCAATTTTTAAGTCAGACTAATTGCATATATTATTAAAATTGTTATACCTATATACAGAGATAGTTTTCTGATAAAAGTTATTCTGAAGATCATAGTGAACAAGTCTGATGTCACGGTTAAACTTACTCTACTTCTCAGTCAAATTTATGACGAATAAAATCAATTTTTCCCGTGAAGTCAAGATGTCCCACATTCGCTATATAATTATCACGATAATTTTTATCATAAAATTGTCTATGTATGTATAAATAATCAATTAAAAAAAGACGTATTTTCACAAAGATTTAAGGTAACGCCTTGGTTACCTTCAAGAGCTCGATTAAAAGAAACCCATAAACGTCTTCCTATTCTAAGTATGCACACTTAACAAAATACATACATCACAATCCAATTACGCGTAATAATTCATCAAGTTCCCAATTAAACCAACAACCTTTCAAATGCCCGTCAATCGAAAATATCCATTAGAGCCATATCGCACTTGACTTCATCCCGCATCGACCAATACTCCACCGGCTCGTCCAATACTTCCCGTTCAGCCTATATATATGTATATCCATAGGTATACATCCTCGTAAAGAGAGCCACCTGCAGCCGAGTCCACGATAGGAAAACAAATGGAGGCTCGGGTGCGTGCGCGCGGGCACCGGTTGAGTCACCGCACTCGCAGCCTGACGGGGGCGCGCAGGTGGCAGGTGCTGCGCGCACCGGTGTACGCGCGCGTGTGGCCTACGTTCCCTCTCCGATCGGCCTTTCTCGGGCTGCTGGTGCCGCGTGTGTTACGTGCGCTAATAGGCCCCCCTGA
The DNA here is from genome assembly GCA_949152435.1 of Gastracanthus pulcherrimus. Classification (NCBI taxonomy): domain Eukaryota; kingdom Metazoa; phylum Arthropoda; class Insecta; order Hymenoptera; family Pteromalidae; genus Gastracanthus; species Gastracanthus pulcherrimus. The sequence continues at coordinate 27,624,149 of OX424573.1, read as the reverse complement.
TGTTCTTTCTTTCCTTCTTTTCCTGCGCGCAACGAGCGACGCGAAAAACGTCCTTTTTCAGCTGGCTCGTTTTCTTTTCTATAGCAGTTGACCTGTGTGCTTGATTTGCTTTATTATAAGCGATTTTTGTGCTTTTTATTCTATTCCGATTGATTTATATTTAAATGAGAGATCCTCGTTTATGATGATACACCTGCTCACCCGGAACAATAAAAAGTATCGGTTATACCCATAAAGTACTAGATTTCATAGTACAAAATCGGTAGAGCTAAATTCTTGTAGTAACACTTACTAAGAAAATTTAATAAACGTATTTAAGATCCTAAAATAAAAGGTATTCTTTATTCATATAACTAAATATAACAAGTTAAGTATTAAGATGGGTTATTAATGTTAATCGGTAGAGCAGAAACAGATAGTCGAAGATTTTTTGCGAAGAAATGGCTTGATAAAACTTTTTAACACTTTTAATTTATTTTTAATTACATTTCAAAATGTAAAATAAAATTTTGACCCAAATATGCTCCTTTTTGTTTAAGTTATCATGGTTATTTTTCGTAACCTGATGTTAATCAGCGGGCAGTCCAGTAGTTTTTAATCTTGTCCTGGAACAGAAGAAACTAAATGTTTGTCTTTTGAATAAAATTACTCACCGGAAGATCCGAAATTCGATAGAAAATGTGTAAAATTAGAAATAATACGGAATTTTGGGAAAAAAAATCACGACATATCATTAAAGCTTCGTTGGAGTCAAAACTGCAATAAAAATAGAAAGTGCAGCAATTGTCGCATACTAAAAATAAATTATTAATTATAATCATATATCTACTCTTAAATTAAATAAATTTTTAATTGAATTTGTCGCACAATCAAAAATAAAATAAAAATGCGGCATAAGGAGGTTGTTTAATCTCAGATGTAATAAAGTACGAATACCAAGCCGAATTCTCACCCTCTAAATAACGCTATAGAAAGTACCTATATACTTCTAACAGACGCGCTGCATCATTTTTCTAAAAAAGAATATTCTCACAACGCCCGGAGAAACGTCGGCAAGTCATTATCCCCCGGCCGTGGCGCGCCGGCTCCCGGCGGAAGCGCAGATGGCTAAAGTGCATTATGGTGGCACACACCGGCGCGCGACTCCTCCGTCCTTATATATATGTGTATATACGTTGGACATATATCACGCTCGACTGCACAGCGTAAAGACTGGCGCGCGACACGAGGAGCGCGTGGCCGGCATGACACGAGCTGCCGCGCGCGCGCGCGCACACGTGAATATAATGCACTCGGTTCCGTGTGTATAAGCTGTAGCTGTGTAGGTGCATTATACCTGTATATGCGTGTTATTTTCCCGCGTAAACTGCAGGTATATAAGGCACGAAAGCGTGCGCCGAGAGACACGGATTATATACGTGTAGACGTGAGGGTGTGCGATTTCGTGGAGATGAATATTATAGGGTTATATGGCCTATGGTTTTGGGGTATTTTTGTGAGCAAGGTGCGTAGTTGGTGAAGTTAGCAGTAATTTCTGGAGTTAAATTTAGTATAAGCATATGTAGTACGCAAGTTTGATTTTTTTAATGAAAATTTTACTTATGTATTTTCTGATTTATAAAATTACTGTAATTTTTGTGGCCAGTTTACTATGAAAAGCTCTTACGACATGTTATTAATTAAGACTTTACTCAGGCAGATACGGATTTGTAACACAGCTACATTTTGACCGACAGTTATAATATATTACCCCGCGTATATTGTAAATTACTGCGTTAGACTTTTTAAGTTTGTATTTCTAGTAATAATAGGTCAAATTGAATAATTACAATCAATTTTTAAGAAATTATGCGATTTATGAAAACAATTTTTTATTAGTACTTTTTCCCAAAATGATATGAAATTTAGCAACCTTTTATATTCTTAGACAAGAAACAAGGAATTTTTACAACATTAGTAAGAAATTGCCAATTACTAATAGTCTAAAGATCATTTCATCATTACCCCACATGGGCACATTCTATCAAGGAACATAACTTAGTAATATATATCTCAAAATACAAAAGTTTTATTCTTTTTTATCTAAAATAATGACCCCTTTCAGTTTACTGTGGCACTGGCAGGCAATATTTTTATTAATTGAAAGTCAACCATTTATTGACTTTGTAATATTATCATTCGGTCGTTTACAGGATATTATGGTTGATACGCGATGGGATGCAAATTACGGTCTTTTATAGAGTTACATTCACAGCTTGTAAGAAGCATATATGGTCCGAACCTCACCTTTTTCCTCGTACAGGAATGGCGAGAGATTCTCAAATATATTCCTTTCTGGCCCCCAACCCCCCCCCCCCCCCAGTTTTTCTGAATATTTTTGCACATAAATATACATAAACATAGGTACTTAGATTTTATTTTATGAACTAAAAATTAAATATAAATTGGACTTGCAAACAATTTAAGAGACAGATAAAAGAGGATCTTTGACATCAAAGTAATAACAAAAGTATAAACAAATCGTTTAGATCTATTTATTTATTTTCGGTATTAAAAATATTTAACTATCTTTTTGAGATGACGTGAAAAAATAAAAATACAATCATCTGCAATAAAACTAGCATTCATTTTCTATTTAACAACAAGGAGAGTGCATGAGTTTTGGATCAAAATATCAGCTGAAACTGTAGAATTTGATTTCTTGTACCTATAAAGATTATGACTACTACTCTATATTAGTCATTTTACGTAGTGTATCTTTAATTTAAAGTTATAACTTACCAACCATTATATTATTTATATACTGCTGTCAAAGAATTTTTCTTTTACCAATAGGAGCCAAGTTCTTAACAACTCAATAAGAACTTTTATTAAACACAAATTGCTTAATGGTAATGTGGCCGTAGATCAAACTTGGCACTAGAAAGAGTATTGTTCACTAATTTTTCCTTATTTAGAATGTCAAAAGCATTCGGAAAAACTGGGTCTGATAAGATGTGCGATCAAAAAAAAAATTTTTTTTTTTGTGAGTTGTTTCCGATTTTCTGTAGAATTGCTCATATGTAATATTGTAAAAAAGGTATTCAAATGTTTATTTATGATACACGAATTCAGCGCTTTAGAATGATATTGCAGTTAAACAAGTAAGTTTATTTGTAAAAAATGTGAACGATATGTATTTACATCAGTATATAGACAATACGATGGCGCTAAAAAAGCTATGACTTTAAAAAAAAGTCCATTAGGCAAAATGATTTAGTAGTATTCTACATCTTTAGGTACAAGAAATCATATCCTATTCAGTTTCATCTGAAATCTTACCCCTAACGCAATGCACTATCCTTATTGTAAGCTAAAGTTTACTGTTACGTTTCAAATGTATATCAATTCCGTTTCGCTATTATACTCAAGAGATTGTAGATAACACGAAAAACTAGCAAAAGACTAGACTCTGACTAGCAAAAGTTATGTCACATAAAAAATCTAAAAACGAACAAAAAAGAAAATACCACCCCACATCATCATTCCACACATAACAATTCGCAAAAAAGTCGCGAAAAAGCACATCGCGTGCAGCTCCAGCTCCGTCCAACGTGCAATAAACTCCCGCTCCTCTAAACGCAGCAGGTAGACGATATAAACGCGCCGACGATAAAAAAAAAGAAGGAACAATTTACAAGCGAGCGAGGGAGAAATATATATACATAGAAAGAAGAGGGACGCTCCAGTCGATCTGTCGCGTTCTCGCCCTTATCTCTATCTCTCTCTCTCTCTCTCTCTCTCGCCTGGGACACCAATCGAAAACTGCCAATTGGAGCAAGTGCACGACCAATGGGAGCAACGCTACTGCTACCACGCAGGAACTGCGGGCGCGAGGGAGGAAGCGGGAGAGCGAGAGGCTCGGATGTTCCCTGATGGAGATTATTGATCGCGAGGGCAGATACGAGGCTCCGCTATATATACACCTTCCGTACTTATATATTTGACGATGGTCGGCGACGCCAATGACACGCGGCCGAGGAGAGACGCGAGAGAAAAAGAGTCCAACCCCCCGCGTGCAGGCGACGAGCAGAATGGACTCACGCGCGTCGCGAGCGAGACCTGCCAATGGCGCAATTTTGTGCATGCGTGTGCGTGTCGCTTATCATGGCCGTGAAAAAGTTACGGCGACGCAACCGATTTTGAGCCCGGAATGGCTATTAAGAAGTGGTCAAATTATGTAAGGTAGATTTTCATTGATAGGATAGGTTGGAACAATTCATGAAATCAATTAATAGTTTCAATAAGTTATTATAATTATTGTTTTTTTGTCGGTTCTTTTGTATTTTGCATTCAGCAAATATTACGTTCACTGAACTAAATTGTATAATATAAATTACTCGATTTTTTTTTATAAATATAAGCTATTATATGTATTTATATGGAAAATTATCATATTCGTAGTTAAATTAAATATTCGTTAGCATGAATTGGTACTAGAAATATGGTAATTTTTATAGAAAATCCTGCGTACATCTTCAATGCACAGATATAAATATTTCAATAATTTTTCGAAGTGTATAAAGCAAAGCTATATAAAGCTATATAAACGATAAGATTTGTTGAAATTCACCTCAAAATAGTATCATGTAATAATTTTCAATAAAACAATACATCTACATTTCAAAATAATATAAAGTTCCACATCTTTTAGTGCTACATCATGTTGGAGTCTATGAACTGAACTAATTCAATTAAAAAATTTCTTGTTAAATTTTTAGTTTCATAAAACTAGTGATGTAAACTAGGGTACTATAAATCACATTAAAAGTATAGAGACAGATATATTTTCCAGTTATATCTATAATATCGAATAAGATGCTCACATAGCCTATTTTGATGTCAAACTTATAATACATTACGTTTCATAACTAATAGCACCGCCGAATGTTTTCACATGTATGCATAACGCTATTAAACGCTAATAAATATTTTTCATATGACGGGATAGAAATATTTTGATCGCGATTTAAAGACAATACACTTTTCTTTCAATTATTTATTTGTTAAAATTATTTTATAATTTTTGCTTTTTAAGCTACGTTGCTTTTTAAATCGTAAATTACAGTGTCTATATATAACACTATAAAACTTTTTCTAGCGTAGATACAAATAAAAGTTTGTATGACAATGAATTACTTTACGTGATATAATATTATAAGAAGATTAGCAGTAGTTGTAGCATAAGCATAGAATAATACAGCATGTATCTAGTTGTACATGGTGATGTTGATGATGCTAGGCCTTGTCGGCCTTTTCCAATATTACTTCATAGGCACTGTCAAGGTTTATTTGAACACAGTATTTTTAACTTCTTTCAAACTTTTCAATAATCAATTTCGCTCGAGCATTGCAGTAAATTTTGAAAAAAGCTGCAGTTTTAAAAAAAAATTATTTTAAATGAAAGGAGGATGCCCACAGACGCGTCGTTCGATTTTGTCAAAAATATCAACATTACAAAAAAATTTAATACAAGGAAGTGAAGGGAAACTTTATAAAAAGAGGACCAAATTAGATAAAATAAGTGAAAAAATCAAGATTTTTATCAGACATTAGGCACTAAAAAATTAAGAGAATTAATGACTTTTTATGGTTTTCACTTTATAAAGGCGAAAATTTTAGTTTAAGTGCTTAAGATTTTAAAAATCCTTCACGTTCATATCGGTTTCATAGGTCCCTCATCAATGTTTTACGTTTTACGCGCCAGCAAAGGTACACCCTCCCAATAATTCCACTAATAGAATGCGTTTCAATTTTTTTAAATGACGGAGCGTTATTGATTATGGTTTACTCTTTCGCTATTTTTCGAGCACTTATACTCGCAAACATGTCGCATCAAATACAGTAAAAGTTGCCGGAATTCCCATATACGTCAGCGTCGAAATAAGAAGAAGAAGAAGAAGAAGAAAAAATGGCCTGCGGTGAGTATCGAGCGCCAGGCGCCGGCGCGGCATTATCGAAAATCTCCATAGGCGAGAAAAAGTCCAGCCGCGAGAGATATACAGAGATAGAAATCGCGAGCTCCCGCCCACGCGCGCGCGCAAGTAGAAAAGGACCGCGCAACGTCCGGCCTATAGTCCAGCCCCTCTCGTTTGGTGCGCGGACAGCTCCTGTGGCGATACGTATAGGTATAGATACGCCTTTGCTCGCCCGAATCGCGTTGATGTTACTATTTAGCTTTGGATAATTTTCGCTGGCTCGTAAATTTGTATGTCTCTAGGTTTATACTAAGGTATAGGTAAAAGGTTTTTTCATTTAGTGAAGTATAGCTCATTAAAGTATCGAGATGTAGCGAAGGCTGTGTACAGAAAGTTACACAGAACTAGATTCTTTAATCTTATGCTTCTTTTGACTTTTCTTGCACAATTTTGTGAAAGTCTCAAAATAATTTTGCTTGTTTACTATGTTACGTAATAACAAAGCTGAAAAAAACTCGTCCTGCCTATTTCTAATTTAGTTGCAAATTGTAATCTCCGTGGATGTTCTCAAATAATTTGTATCTCTTGGTAAGTCTTATTTTCTAAGATATACAGAATGGCGTAAAAGTACCTCTCTTTTTATAGTGAAATCCGTGTCAATAAATATTTGTCTAATATAGATATGTCTTGAAAGCTTTAGTAAGACAATTTAAAAGTCTATTATATTATATAGTAAGTATAATTTTCATTATTCCAATGAAAAATTAGATTTTTAAAATTTCAGATTGATTGATTTAGATTGAATGATTGAACGTAGTATTGACAAGCTGGTGTTTTAATATTCTTAGCATACGTAGTTTCTAGCGAAAATTAAGTATTGCTTTATATATATACGACGCAAAAGCCGTCTCTAAAAATATAGCTTGTTTTTAACGAGCGACAACGTTTGAATATTGTAGTTCTGGTGTGCGGGCCGTATAAACATAATGAGACTAATTTGTAGATAAATGTCTTTTTACAGTGAGTGAATGCGTCGCAAATTTATGGTATAATTTTTCTACCAAAGTATAGAATACTAATGTTCTCTATGAACGATTTTCATCAAAATTACAGTAATTTCTTTGTGTACAATATTCAAGTCTAAACAGTATATATAGACATTATTATAACTTAAATGTTGCTTTACTCATCAATTATAGTTCATAGCACCCTCAGAGCAAGACTATGACCACGTGAAATATTGTTAACTGGAATTGATTACAATAAATAATTCATACGAAAATAAATATTACACGTACCTATTACACGCACCTTCAAAAGCAGAAAAAATAGGTTATTGAAGACTGATCGTATCTAATGTAATAATAACGCCATTCGAGCAGAAGCATTTTAGGACATAAAAAAATTGTTTCTTAAATTTGTCGTTTGTATTGTGGTATTTCGTATTATTTGGATATTGGAATATTTATAATGTTAGTATAAATCTAATTCCAAAGCATTTTCATCCTACTATTATTAGAAAATCTCTTTAAATTTTGGGTTGGATGTTAGTTTGTTTGTTTGTAACCTTGTCCCGGTAATATCCCAAACTAAAATTTCGTCAATAGCTTTTACTAGTCTTAACGATAATAGCTACACTGAGAAAACCGTATCATAAATTTCATATCGAAAATTATGATATCGTAAATTTTTCGATTCATATATCGTAGATCAAATTCCTTTCGATCCAATGTCGTAAAATCGTGAGCATATATGGGATCTGCACATAATATTTCGCCTATTAAGAGAAATTAAACTATTTAAAATTGTATTTTTAATATAGAAATTAAGATTTCAAATTGCTAATTTTACGATATGATGTTGCGTGAGTTACGATATAGTTTTCTCAGTGTAGCCCAGTTTTGTGACCTCTGGCCTCATCCTCAAGGTCATTTCAGAGATAAATCTGATTTTTCAAAGGAAAAAACCTATTCTTTCCCTCGACAATCAAAATAGGAGGGAATTTGATATTACAACATAATAAGATCATGACCCTGAATCAAATTGACCTGGATGGTCATCGACGACATGCACAAGCGTAAATTACATACCTATATCGATTTCTGCTGCCTGGCATTTTTCTTATTTTACTGGTAAAGTATGAATTGAACTTGATTTGATCCTGGGTCGTGACCACATATTCTAACGTAAAATTTGTTCTTCTGATTATCGTGATAGAAATTGAGGGTCAAAATAAATGGGACCAATGAATTTCTCCCTCGAAATCTTATAAAGTCTATAATATAGTATTAATTTATATAAAACAATTTATTCAGATTTATTTTTTAATTTTCAGTGGTATGTATGTTTCTTTGTAACCTTGTCTAAAATTCCATTAGTTTCAATGATGGTAAATAATTTGGTTTGTTTATCTCTTGACAGGGCGTTTAAGGTGGTTTGAAGGTCAAATCTGATTTTTCAAATAGACATACCCATTTTTAACCCCAACAATTTAAATAAGAGAAGTAATCTAAAAAATCTCGAGATTGTCACAATTTTACCATTTATTGCCAATTTTTATATTCCTCGTATCTATTCAGAAACAGGTCTTGCCGAATAGCAAGACGAAGCGTTTAGTCGTAAAAAAGGAATATTCTCTTCTTGCAAAGTTGCATTGGTATACAAAAGTTAACAAAATAAACTTATTTGCGATCGTCGGTAATAAGAGAGGGAAGGCGGAGATATGGAGTTAGTATCACCAAAAACTTATTGTCTAGTAGGAATGAGTGGCTCACAATGGGTAGTGACGTTATATACCAATAGTTATGCTATTGCAATTAATTCGGTAATGTCTGGCTGAAATTTCTCTAATATATGATTTTTCATAAGACTACATATTAAATATCTTAATAAAAGTATTTAATAGCTTGCAACCTAGGTAAACTCGGCTCACAAAAATTAATCTGAGTCATTTTAGGAATTAAATCAAGAGGTATGACAAAGGAGGATGCCCATGGATGGCCTATGTCGGCATCAGGTAAAATATTGATAGGAGATCTATCTATAAAACTGATATGAGCATGAAGGATCCATAAAATCTTAAACATTTAAGCAAAAAATTCCTTTTGTGTAAAGTGAAAAACAACAAAAGTTTAATTTTCTTAATTTTTGCTACTATAAATATCTGATAAAATCTTGATTTTTTTCACTTATTTTATCAGATTTAATCCTCTTTTTTTTAAAGTTTCCCTTCACTTCACCGGATTAATTTTTTTCTAATATTAAATTTTAACAAAGTCTAGAATCTGTTTTGTACGTCCCCCTGCGTCCCTTTACTTACTATAGTAGCGTATACGCATTCTCCTTTCATTAAAATCTTCCTTTAACTCCTTTACCAATAAAAGCTATACCTTAACACACAAAGAATTCTGTTTGCCATAAAATGATCTGGTTCAGTGAAAAATCTTTTTCAGACCAAAGGATTCTTTTAGAATAATCTGTTACAATAACCTGTTATATATAAATTTCCGGTCTTATCGAAATCAAAAGTTCATCGAACCCTGCTGTATTCGCTCTCCCCTTATTCATTCTCAGAAATTCAACCCCAAGTAAAAAAGCTTTGAATGATTCTTCACTATAATATTCTGTACAGTCTGTACACAAAACAGTCAAGTTCTAAACAGTAGGGTTGAGTTCCGCGTATTCGTGAAAGATGGAAAAATACCGCCCACCGGAGTATAAAACACTGAAAAGTGATTTTAATGAAATCGAAATACTTTTATTTTCACTAAATCACATTCGTATTGTTTGCAAAACGTAAAAGAAAAATTAATACAATATACAAATCATTAATGAAAATATTCATTTAAAATAAATATTTTTCCAAAACAAAATCTATCTTTCATTGAAAAATACCTATTATGTCGATACAAATTTTGAAAAGTTTATGTTAATTATGAAAATAGAACGTCATTAAAAAAATTATAATTTATTCACCTTTTTAGAACCTCCACTTAAGGTATAGGATTCTGGTGAAATTGGCTTTATAATTAATTTTAAATATAATTACAACACAGAAGGGATTCTAAGGAATAATAATAAAATTATTACAACGTATTAAGAAAAAATTATAATGATTATTTTAAAAATTTAAAAACGTTTTCTGAAAAGAATATTTGTTATGCGATTCAAGAAAACGCTGTTAAAAATTGCTGTTATTCCGTATAGAAAAGACTCTCTAGTTGAGTGTTATTTCGTACCCCCAACTAAAGTTTGGTGGGTTATTAGACATGTACAATATAAAAATTCAGTCGAGGGTACGAAATAACACTCAACTTTTCAAGTTTTTTCCATACGTGATGTAATCAATATCATTCATTCTATGTTTACTTCACTCAAAACTACGGGGTACTCTTCAGACTCAGAAAAACACATCTTGAGAAAACCCCGTTTAAAATTCCCCAACTTTCCCAATCTTAACATCCCGCGGATCTCAAAATACTCTTCAAACTACGAGACCAGCAACAAAGTTTCATCTATGAAAAAGAAATTTCCTTTTCCCATCGAAAACTCAGCAGAACCAGCCCTCGTTTCCTCCACGCTTCTAATTTTCGATGAAAAATCGAGCTATGCGCGCGCGCGCGCGGAGGCCTCCCCACGGAGCACCACAGGGAGTCTGCGCGGGTCGACCAATGGCCGAGGCCGCCGGCCCCATCCACGCCAGATACCTCTCGACGCCGCAGGGGGAGGCGGCGGCGGCGGCGACGCGGCCGCGAGCCATTCGCCCGCGACCGCGCCGCGCAAATGGCGACCACCCCCCGCCCGATCAATGGAGGCGACGCGCGCGACGAGCCCTCCATTCCTGCAATGTGTGTATGTACAGGGTGAGCGAGGAGTGTATAGGGAAAGCCTGGAAGATGCCGAAAAAGGGAGGTACTGGTGCAGGTGTAGAATTGGAAGTTTCGGGGGTCTTTGAGAGAAATTCATTTTTATGTTAAAGAGTAGACCTGATCGGGGCGTAGTAAGTAGGGATACGCAGGCAAATGTACAGAAGTAAGTCTATTGTTTAGAATTTGTCAGAGTATGGGGATTAGAAGAGAAATTTAATTCGAGGAAGTCAAGTTTGATGAAATAAGTGAATAAATCAAGATTTTATCAGGTAGTCGGTAGCAGAATTTAAGTAGATTAATTTTATATTATATGGTTTTCACATTGTACAGAAGGAAATTCTTGTTTAAATGATTTTATAGGTCCATCGTATTTTTATCAGCTTTATAAGTTCTACTTTCAAATCGCTGTATCACATTATAAATTTTGAGATAGGTTGATCCAAAATTCACTTGTTTCTAGTATTTTTTCAATACAGTATGGGGACGTTAAAGAAAAAACCACGAATATAAGTTCATTTAAGCTCTAATAATTGAGCGAATCTCGAGAAGGGTCTGAAAGCCTGGGAGAAATTAGATGAGATCTTGAGAAGGCATATATTTCTGTGGGTTCCCCAAAAAATGGCTTATGTCCACTTTTTATGTGTTTAAGATATTTCGATTTGAAGTTTCTATTTTGCATTTAAACTAATGCTAAAAAGATTCATAAATAGTAGATATGGTTACCTATTTTCGTACTTTCCTCATTGTTTGCATTTTAATCTGAAAAAATTCTTTGTAAGGATTCCAAAATCACTCGAAACTCAGTTTTGAAGAAAATGAACTTACGTCTTTATTTCGGGAACCCACAAATTTATATTCCCAGAAACTGAACCATTCAGCAATGAAATAATATTAATATACAGCTCGTAGATCTCACTTTTTTATATTTCATATTTTAATCATTTGATTGTATTAAAATAAAATTAAAATAAATCCTTTTTATATAGTCATATTATGCGGATAAAGAAACTCATGCTTGAAATATTTATCTTTCAGTTTTGTTTTTATCTTACATAGTTGAGAGATAACCACCTTAAGTGGAAAAGCTCTCCATTTAATGTTTTGATAGAAAAACATTATCCTTCGAGATATTCCAGGGTCTCCGTATTATTCGCTCACCCTGTATACTCACCTGTACCGGAGTTGAGCTGGGTCACGGTGTATAGGAGAAAAACACACCTGCCGAGCCGCGAACCCCTGCGACGACGACGAACCTACGGCGGCTCGGCATGTGGTGACGCGGTGCTGGCGGTGTGGATGGGAGAAGCAAAGGAGCCGCCGAGCTGACGGAGTTGTTAAGCAGATAAGGGATGGGAGAATGACGGCGGTTGTGGTTACGTGCCGATTGCAGGAAGGGCGGCTTGGACGCACGTTTTCTCTTTTCTTTCGCTTACGGAAAGAGAATTGGCGTTAATTGGAAGGGAAATTAGGATGGATGAAAAGGGGCTGACTCGTAAACTTCTTTTTTTTGTATTTATGAGTTTTTGGAACTTATCGATGAATAATATTATTAGTTGATGAATCGGGTCTAACTTATGATTAAAACTGTATGCTTTGTAAGTATGCATGAACAAGTCGAAAATAGCATTTGGGTTGAGGACATTCGCATTGTGTGCAAGAGTAAAACCTACCCCTCCCCTCCCCCTATTTTTAAAAAGTAATAATTGTACTACACGATAACATATATGGACAAGTCTGATATGCATGAAGATAAACTCTTAGAGCGAAAGCCACTCATTCTGGAGTGAAATCTCACTCTAGTAGATTATTATATATTGCCCAGAAAATGAATAATAAAAATATATATTTTCGGAGAGAAAGACTTGATTTTCCTGATTCTGAAGTCACATTTTGAACAAACTTCCAAAATCGGACCTCAGAATCGGAAAAATCAAATCTTTATCTTCCAGAAAGCACATTTTTTATCGTTATTTTAATCCACTGTGCACGTTTAATAGATGAGAAACCAATCGATACTTTCTAGACAAGAAACGAGTCGACATCCATATGGTTACTTTGAAAGAAATATGTTAATGTATTGTGATTCTAAAACATGTTAAATCATAAATAACCTGTCAAAGTGGGCTACTGCGATCATTAAATATAAAAAGATATAATATATGAGGTTTTGACGGCTTTGCGTAGCATATATAGTGCTTGTTATGTATTGATTTATTATTACCTAAACGTAAACAAGCGTACAAATAAAATTTGACACTTTCTAATTTGTAGATTCAGCTGTAAAGTGAATACCTACTATTTGTTTTTCTTCGTATATAAATATAGATTGATTATTTACTTGTCCGTCTTTGTGAAGTTATACCTATTTATTCTTTATCTATATTTATAGGATGATAATTATTCGATTCAACCTGTGTAGATATACCGTATTATTGTCTATGAGAGATTTCAAATTCAAAGGTATATATTGTAAAATATTATTCAACAATAAAGTATTAAAATATATGTCATAAATCTCACGATTTTCGTATATAGGCGTAACCTTCGTGGTACCTTTTTCACCGCATTTTACACCATAATGACAAACCCTTCACTCGTCTCAATGAACCTCAAAATCCGTTACAACCCTGCACCGCAACCTCAATTCAATGACGCGATATCTGCGTGTCCCGATCTATCCTTCGTCGTGGTGCACGGTCTAGACCACGTAAACAAGCACAATGAAAAAAAAAAACACCCGCGCTCTACAGTGCGCTGCCCCCGCTTCCGGTCGTCGCTCGCCGATTGAAACGCGCCCTCGCGTATATAATGCACCTGGATGCCGATCGCGAAGCGAATGTATAGGTGCATAATACTGCGATGGGGTGCGTGTTTCATTTATAATGATAATGATAATAATGATATAAAGTGAAAAAGCGAAGGTACAGCTTGGGTCTCGAATCTGTGGCTGATGATCCGTTGGACGACGCAGTTGCGCACTTCGAGGGGGTGAATTTGGTTCCACTGATAAGCTATAGGGAATGATCGCAGAGGTTTTTTTCTTTTGAAAATTTATAGACAGATTATAGAGTTGAGAGAGTTGAAATATATTATGCAGTTATACTTCAATTCTTTTAACGGATCGGTGCCAAATCTTTTATCTATTTTAACTTGTTAAATAATATTCGTTTTTGCTATTATTATGTACATATCATTTACAAAATCTACTAATTTTTTAGATATTTTAATTATTAATATTGCTCTCCCAGAATAAGACTATGGCAACTCAAAATTCTATATGATTTGAAGAACAAAATAAGTAATGTAAACTTTTCATGATAAAAAATGCATCCACTCGAATATTGAATTGCAGTTTTTCAAACTTTTTTAACCAACTTTCGACGTATATAAAAGGTTTTATTTTTGTATGAACTGTTTTATTTTCAAAAGACAAGTTAAAAAAATCTTGAGTTATAAGTCTTGTTCTGGGGATCGATATTAAGTACTATCAGATTGAGTAAGATGTTTAAAAAGGCTGTCTCTCGAGTAAATTTCTTTTTCTATTCAATTGCTTTTTAAATACAAAACGTCCTTATTTTTAAGGAAGTTACAATTACAGGGCGTATTCATATTTTAAGTGACGAATTTTTATAAAAAAAAACAGTAACATTAAGTGACAGAAAAATGTTAATAATTCCCCATATTTTTTATATTTACTGTGATGCATCAAAAACTATAAAAAAGTTATTAGTATTTTGTTGAATTAATAAATCCGAAAGAAATGATAAGGTGATGTAAATAATATTTTTTCAATCATTTTTCATGTTTAAAGTTTCTCAAAATTAAACATTTGTACCTACCACCTTCTACGTGATCTTATTATGATCTAATAATAATATACCTACATACTAATGTATTTTAATATCCTTATTTTCAAATAAGACTTCCTAATATTGTTCCCTCTCCCTCTATTATTATGTATGCATTGTACAATTTCTTTGCATGTCTTTTAAATTCATTGAACAGATAATGTCACAAAACTGCGTCTCTAAGTCATTTCTTTAATTTTGCTATTTTACTGGTAAAATTATCGCAAATGTACCGGTGCTCTGCATATTATTTATGCACTAGTGACGTATAAATGTGCAAGCTATAAGCGACGCCGTGTATACGTAGATGAGTTAGAGTGTAATTGATGTCAACTATAAAGTGAGACAATCGATTCGAGTTGATAGTTCGTCACGATGCTCTAGATCTCTAAAACAAACTGATTTTAATCTATGAAGCTATGACGTTTAATTTTTGCGTTTTAAAAAAGGCATGTACGTAATCGTGAATAATATTGTCTAAAGTTAGAAGCTGCGTCCTATTTTCAAGAATTTATAATTTTATCCTCTTAAATAATTACACCTAGATTCTATACAATTTAGTAAAAAAGCGCCATTTTTTAAATCGGATTAACTAATAATAAATTGTCTGTATTATACATAGGTTTAGAGAAAAAATAACCTTCACGGTTGAAAACCAAAGTAATAACCTTCTATTGTTCCCAATCAGTCGATTTAATCTGTGATTAACTAATTTTTGTTTCATAACGACTTTACAAAATCTTTTCCAGTAAGAATTTTTTAAATATCTTATGAGAACAACTAATTATTATTATCATTATTATTATTATCATTATTTGAAATATATTTACAATGAATTACAATTATATAATAACTAAAAGATTGAAAAGAAAATAATTAATAAATAAATAATTATATAATAGAGAAACAATTAAAAAGAGCATTCTTAGTGCAAATGTACCCGTATCACCTTACAAAAAAATATAACAAAATCCTCTTTATGTAAGTACAAATGACAATTATGCCGAGGCATAGTTCTAACTTGATTATACATCAGTGCACTTCGTACTTCAACAAATTTACTTCAATACAAAATCTCTAGCTCAAGAACACATTCGCAATCCTATATCTTCATTGAAATCTACCAGACATAAAATAACACGAAACCCACTCGTGAGAAAGGTGCGTCCTTCGAAAAGTAAAAGCGAAAGGTCAGCCGGAGAACGACATCTGCGCTCGCAGCCATCAGGCGGTCAGCTCGGAAAACGCGGGAGCCCTTGGGCGCCGCGCGCTTATACTATGCTTCGATTTCGCTCCAAAAAGAGAGAGAGAAAGCGAGAGAGAGAGAGAGAGAGAGAGAGAGAGAGAGAGAGACAAAGACAAGGAGGGAAGGAAAGGCCTTGTACCGCTGGTGCCGGCTCGAGCTTGTTGGAGGGTTGTGCCGAGGGCTCGAGCGTCGACGTCGGCGCGCAGGGGTGAACGAAGGAAGACGGGAGGAATTATCGCGAGGAGGAGGGCAGCGCCCGGCTGGCCTGCGGAAGGGAAATTATGCCGCACGTGGCGGGCGTAGTGTATAAGTAGTCCGGCGAAAGTGCGTACTAAAACGCGTTTTTTGTACATTTTTAGATGTTGGTATATTTAGAGAAAAAACGAGCAAAGCGTTGTTGTTTAGTTAGTTGTTAACTCCTATTGACACACGGGGTCACTCTGACCCCACCCTAAACATTCTCTATTCCATGCCAACTTTAGGCGTAGTTTTAACCTATTTATTATTTGTTTTTGCAAAATAAATTATATGAGTAAGTGATAACTCAACTTAAAAATTAAAAAAAGTATGTGCTTATTCTTAGAGATTCAAGTTTAAAAAGAGTTTAAATCTATTTGACCGTGTGCCAGCAACGTAATTATTTTATACGAATACCGTTCGTCCCTTTTCGACGTATACTGTTTTTATATAAGGTAATATAAGAAATGCGCTATAAAATAAAATAAACTACAGGACTTTCATAAAATAAAAGACCTTTACGTTGTAAAACTTCGAATCGCCTAAATTTTTGACAACATTTTTTTCATGCAATATAGGTACAATATTTCAAGTTTTTTGGCTACAATATATAATTGTTTAGGATATATCGAAAATGTTAAACGAAATTGTCGTTCTATAGATTAGTTAATTTCTAATTAGAAACCTGCAAAATATTTTCTTTTTACCTTGATTTTCTTAACAGAATTTCTTATTAGTTATTATCAAAAGTTGTAAGTAATGTCTGTTATCAATTCCCTAGTTTAAAATAAAAACAACCAATTTTAAGACGATTTCAAATTTTGCATAATGAAAGCAACGCTGTCCAACTAGCCTAAAAATTCTAGAAAGGCTCAATGTAATTCTGGGGCGAATTTAAAAAATCTTGACTCACATTCGAGTACTATATTTAGTATATACAATATTTTTAATGAAAAGTGAGTAATTTATTTAATAATATAGTGCTCGAATGTGTGTCAAGATTTTTTAAATTCGCTGCAGAATTACATTGAGAAAAACAGACAATGTTTTTCTCAAATCATGCGTATAGCTCCAGTTAAATATACCATTCAAGAATACACCTTAAAAATGTGATAGGCCTAAGATTTTAGGCTCGAAGATATTACTACTTTTGTAGCAATGGCTTTTATTAAAAATTCAACGAAAGTGCTCAAATGTGGGTTATGCGAAAACATCTCTATTATCAATTTCATGAATCTAATGGTTTCAGTCACTTTGACGATGTTTCGATGTTTTAGTTAAAAATGCATACATTCTCAAAATCGACGAAATTAGAGTTTTTTTTTGTTTCTGATAGAATTTGGGTATTGTTGATTTTTCATAGTTTCTTTTTAATAAAATCATATTTAATGTTTTTATTTTAAGAGATAATTCATTTATCCGAGTTTTTAGCTTCTTTCATAGTATCGTTATACATAAAAATCATTATTTGCAAACGATTTTATGTACTCAAATAAAAAAAATATTATCGATTCACATCTGAGCATTGACCAAAAATTGATCACCATAACTTAGTTCAAATTTTACAAACATCCCTTATTAAGGACGCAATGTTTAGTGGTGCGTCTGGTAAATACAGAACAACGGTAGTGAATTTTGAAACTTTCTTTGAAGACTTTATTTTATGAAAATTTCATACATAAAATAAATCTTCATTTCTTAGTTTCCTAACATTTATAAAACTACATAGTAACAAATTTCTACACGTTCAAAATGATGAAGAAAGTATTATAAATTTTTGCTTATACTTTATTAGCAATTAGCATAACTAAGTCGCAGTTTAAGATCAAGTTGACGTTTATAGTACATTTTGTTTTACGAAAATTGAAGATATTATTAAAAATAGCATAAGACTATTATATATATATATCTCGCGATGAAAGTTACCGATTATTTTAACTAACTTTTCTAAGTAAAGAAACGAACAGCTGAAAGGCAACGATTCCTTTTAAAAGGGAGGAAAATTCAAATAAGTTTTAAAATTTACAGTAAAATCTCAATACCTCTGTAAAGAAAAAAAATAGAAATCGACCTCTCTCGCAGTGAATATTCATATTATAGTTAAGTAATAGTCGGCAAGCGATCAATAGCAAATTTTCACTGGATATACCTAGTGGATTTCATCCAATATTTTCAGTATAAAAATATATACGTATTGGTTCTGCTTATGTGAATATCGACTCTAAAAGAGTCTGCTTCTATTTATTCGAAATTCGTAAGCGTGCCCACTTCTCAAACTCAAGAAAAGAAAAGAAACGAAAAGAATAAGCCCACAGCTACGTACGCGCACACAGAACACCGACAAACGAGCGGCACGCGTCCACCAAAGATAAAAAGACAGAGAGCAAAAACCGCTCCGTCAGGTCGCACGTACACACGCACCGCCACCTCCACTACATACGGCCCCTGGTCCACCTGCGAGCCACACAGCCAACAGCAGTAGCAGCGGCAGCAGCACCTGTCAGGACTAACTACACACACACACACACACATACAGGTACAGCGCCCTCGAGCAGTCGCTCCTGCTGCTGCTGCTGGTGCTGCTGCTGGCATGGTGCGCGGCGCAGTAAGCCCCGGAACATGCTGAGGCTCGTGTCGCTGCTCTGCGCCCTACCGAGCCGAGCTCTGCGGGCCGTCAGGTGTCTGTTCAACTGCCTCTTCAATCGGGGCCTCTCGCTGCGCCGCCGGGCCCAGCTCTGACAGCAGAAAATCGTCTATCGCAAGTTCCGGAGGAGGTACAGTGCTGCTGATGTATTATACAATAGTGCGACGAGGGGAATTTTCGCATCAAGTCGGGTGTTTCGCTGTAGAGTTGTAATTGTATCTATACGTGAGTGGGGTTCTTGAGGCTGTAAGATTGTATGGAATATAGAGTTGCGGGATTCGGATATAAAGTGGTGCGATGTGGTATTTCGTTGATGCAAAGAGTTCGGGAAGCATGGCGCGAGGATGTTTGGGGTGTTGGTGAATATTTGGCTACTAATTTTAGAGAAGAATAATTTGGAATGGTATGTAGATTTATGCGTGGTTATCCTTGGTAAATGTATATTGACGTATATAGGGGTTTGATTGTGTCACGTGTGACATTCTATATATTTTCGAAAAATGGTTATCCATTGTTAATTTGTTGTGTAGTGTTTGAAGAAGAATCAGTAGTAAGCGCGACGTATAGCGTACGCGTTATGATGTTATTCGTATTGGGGTGGTGAATCGAATCGCATTTCGAGGGGTGAATATACTGTGCGTCGGCGTACATTATGGAGAACATTTCCCTCCATTTTTGCACCTGGCGTGGAGCTACTTTTTTGTCTCTTCATTGCATCCTGTGATATGAGATATCTGTCGTTAGACTTGCAATTTAACATACTTTTTTCAATAATTATTTAGTTACCTGGAGTCGAAATATCCACAATAAATATATGTAATTCTTATGAGGAGGTATAATTACAGATGAACAATACTATTTATTTTGTTTAACGAAACGAGTAAAAAATCATTATTACGATAACCAACATAGAAAATTTTTAGTTAAACCGATTCACTAATTTTATGAACAAATAACAAATCGCCCATTGAGACAGCACGATCTACATTTTTAGTAAACATTGATGGCAATAATTTTTAATAGATAATTGAAGAATACATCTCTATAACCATACATATAAATCCGTAAAACAATTATTACGTTTCATATTGTTTTCTTTAAAAACTTCGAAAAACTAACATTGAAACATATAATAAGTACCAAAGTATGCTATTTCTTAGTTCCAAAACCAAGCCAAGGAGATGTTCAGGGGTTAGGTAACATTATAGACCACGTTGATTTAAATAAAATCAATGGAATATGCCTAATTCAAATGATTTACTTAATAATTTCATACAATACTATTTATCTTTAGAATTATATTTTGAGTATCTTACGTAAAAATACATAGATTTAAAATAAAAAAATTAGTTTTGTAAAAATTATGAACTTTTGGAAAAAAAATCAATTTTTAATTGATCATAATTTTAAAACGAAACAAGATATGTGCATGCCAATCTTTCAAGTTATAACTATTATTGGAGGGGCCATTTTACACAAATTAAACGCATATTTTAGACGTCATAGCCTGTATATCTTAACATTGGGACCACGTTAGTCGTTCTTACTAGTTAAAGCCGTTATTTCCGTAAGTACCCGAAAACATCTCGCAAAACGTTAATAAAATCCGTTTCTCAGAAGTATCATATTCTGCTTGTAAATGATAAGTCAAAGTGAACAAATGTTGGTGCGATAATAAGGCTACTTATTATAAAAATCAACTTAAAAACAAAGATACAAATAAATTTTTCAAAATGTCATCCTATGGCAATGCGCCAGACCTTCTTTTCCCGCCTATAAATATGTCAAAAAATTTAGTTTTTCTTAAAAAATACGCGTCAGAATGAAAGTAACTTTTCAAACTCGCTTTATTTATACAAAATGTATATAGCAGACAATTTGAACTGTTATCAGCATTATAAATTAGCATATTCGTATGCCCCTCAAATCCCAAAGAATAAGGATTGGCGCTCTATAGTAGAATCTTAGTAATTTCTTCTTTTTGAAAAGTAAACTACTAATCCTTTTACTTTATAAAAGTAGAAACTATTATTAAAAACCTTTAATAAAGTAAATTTAGCAGTTTATTCTTAAAAGAAAGAAAAATCGCTTCTAAATGTCTACTTTACAAAAGTGATTATTTAGGAGTTTATACTTCTCGAAAAGAACGAACTGCTTATAATTTACGTAGCGTATATATATTTATATATATTTTAAGTAGCGTTCATCCCCCATTCATCCAAATTCAATACTGACCACCCGCTAACAATCACCCAATCCCCCCCTCCAATTTTCAGATAATCAGCGTCCAGCTCGCTCGAGGTCCCCGGGTCACCGCGCGGCGTGTCATGAGAGATGGTGCGCACGCGGCACGGATCCGCCGCCGCGGCCGCCCTAATGGCAGCTGAAGAGGCGGCCGAGGCCTGCACGCGCAAAGACCAGCTGGAGCGCTCGGAGGCGGCGGCGATGGCGGCCGCGGCCGCGGCCGTTGCCGCCGACGCCCTCATGGAGCAGCAGCAGCAGGACGACTGCGACTACGGGGTCGAGGCCGAGCTGACCAGTCTCTCCTGGCTCCAGTCGCTCGACATCATGTCGGCCTCGGGCCTCCCCACGCCCCCGTGCTCGCCCGGACTGCCGCCCCTGCCCCCGCCGCGACCCGCGCCACCCCCGCCCCGACAGCAGCCCAAGAAGATGTCGCCCCTGCTCAAGGCTCAATTGGGTGGGTTGTGTGTCTCTTCTTATACATATATATTACCATTAGATACCTAGTGAAAATGACAGCTGCGAGAAACTGCGAAAAACTATGAACAAAATTTGAGAAAGTTGAAAAGGTGCGAAAAAATTTCACCGTTTATCACACTTATAAGAAACGCGTATTTTATATAATAAAACTTGAATAACTTTTCACATTTTTCCAGTTTGTCACAGTTTTTCACATTTTCTCATATTTTATTCGTTGCATTCTCTTATATAAAGGAAATTACAACTGTGAGAAATTGTGATAAAATGTGAGAAACTGAAAAACTGTGACAAAATTTATGAAATATTCTATAATATTTTTTAAAATCCAGTTCCAAATGTAAGCCTAATTTCACAGTTTTTCACGAAATTTCATGGTTTTTCACACTATTTACACATTTGTCAGAGATTTTCACAGTTTTTCATAGTTTGAAATTTCCACTAGGGTACAGAATGAATTTTAATTTAATTATTTGGGGGTAATTTAATTAGCAATACTTGTTAATTTTACGGGAAAAGACATTTTATTGATTGGACAGTCATCAATAAAAGCAAACATAATAAGCAATGCTATAATCTTACACATGAGAAAACCATATCGTAAAGAATTACGATACTGATATTATAAAATTTTCTTAATACATTTTTTTTCTAAAGTTAATGTTGTGCATTACGCAACGAAAAAAATATGACTTTTTACAAATTTTTAGTTTTACGATTTTTCATATCGTAAATTTTACGATATTTTTCTAGACAATTACGATATTCTTTTCTCAGTGTACGATATATTCTTAGACTTACTGCTTATGATTTAAAGCACTCAGATATACTCATGAAAGCGTTTTGTTTATTTTTAGATCTTGCTGAAAATGGGGAAAAGTATCTTACCGATGCCGACAAAAAACCGCCATACTCGTATGCAACGCTGATATGTCTAGCAATGCGTGCTAACAATAATAAAGTTACTTTATCTAATATATATGCATGGATAAGAGAGAATTTCATGTACTACCAGCAAGCAGATCCAGCTTGGCAGGTGTGAAAAAAAATAATTATATAATCATATTTTTAATGGCACATTACTGCAAAATTAAAATAAAAAGAATTACTTAACAAATTTCTAATGAAATCGTTGCGATACATTTTTTAAAGCCGCAACTAAATAAATGTATATTTATCGAAAAAGAACACTCGATAGAATGAATATCTGATTAAATTTTTTAAAATCTTTTTTAAATCTTTTAACGTTGTCAACAAAAGCGAGTATTTGAAGATAATTACAAAAAATTCAAACAAATTCCATGAAATATTTGTTCCATTCACTGTGCAGTTGAATTAATCAAATATCTATACCTGTTTAGTGTCTAAAGAGATTTCTAAGAACAAGTCTGTGTTAAAACTCGAAAAACAATATAAATAATTAAAGCTTAATTAATTTCACTCTTTTTAATGCACACTATTAACATTTTTTTCATATAAAGTAGGATTCTTTTAAGAAATTTTGATAGTCATAAATGGGGATAATTTATCTCTTTTGGTCCATAACATTGACGTTAATTAATAAGAAGTTTAGGATCAATGTTCGAGCTAGCTTGCATACAAATCATGATTTGTAGAAGCAACTTTTCAACTTGTCTTGAACCTTTGAGGAAATCTCGAGGACATCATTCTCTGGATAATAAATCTAAGAAAATTAAAACATAATTGTAATATACAGTAGTAACGGTCATTAAAATGAATGAAAAGCCGTATATTATTTTGACCTGAGTCAAGATTTTTTGAAAAATTTCGAAACAATCCACCATGTGGACGTTGATGTTAAAATTTGCATTAATTTGAACTAGCTCAGAAGAACCCTATTTTATGTTGAAATATCGTTGTCGGTATAATAATGAAGAAACATAAAGAAAATGACTATATATAAATTGTTTCTCAAGCTGTAACACTCGCTCTCCCGCTCGATTCAACCACCCACACCTACACCGCATCAGCAAACAACTGAATTCTCAAACAAACAAAAATCCCCCATTACTATCTAACAGCCACTAAACAAAGCTCACCCGTTCCCCTTCGCAGAACTCGATCCGGCACAACCTCTCGCTGAACAAGTGCTTCGTGAAGTTGCCGCGCACGAAGGAGGAGCCGGGCAAGGGCGGCTTCTGGAAGCTGGACCTCGAGCGCCTCGAGGAGGGTCGGCGCACCAGGCGACGCAGCGGCACCATCGTGCGCCACTCGCGCTTCCCCCCCAAGCGCGGCTCACCCGCGGCAAACGCAGCCGTCGCCGCCGTCACGACGACGAGGATGAACAACAGCAGCAGCACCAGCAGCAGCAACAGCAGCAGCAGCGAGACGGATCACGTGGCTAAAATCCTCGGGGTCAACGGGGCCGGAGTCTCGGGGCCGAGGTGCATCGTGCTGTACGAGACGCCGCCGAGCAGCGTGTCGCCGCCCATACCCGAGATGCTCGCCGAGGTGCCCGAGTCCACGCAGGTCGGTTCACGGGCTCTGCGTGCCTTTGTTAATTCTTGTGGCTTTTTGTTTTTGCACGCTGTGGAATTGCTCGGAGGTTATCGTGGGTGTAATTGCGCAGTCGTATTTCAGATTTGGCAAGGCGGAGATGTTGTACTTGACTTGAAGATGCAGTCGATTATAGCTGGATTTTTGGCATTATTACTTTTAACATTTTTAAGAGTGATATTTTCAGACGGAAGGCTTAGAGTGACTCACGTATGACTCGTTTCGAGGGAGATTTTATTTTAAGACGAAATCTAAAAAAAAATACACTTGATTGGGTCCGGAAATTAAAAAAAGAAATTGAATGCTGAAATTTCAAAACCTTTTCTATCTTGTTTTAGAGGCCAAATTATGAAGAAAAATGCGTTTGAACAATGGAAATTGCTCATGGGACTATGTTTTTTCTGGCAAATTAAGTGTTGTTTTTTACAGTTTTTAATATATAGCAAAAAAGGGGGTTTTACCGCGCAGTTAATAACGGTGCACACAAAGGTGGAAATTTTTTTGTCCAAAAATTATATAAAAGTAAAAGAAAAAACCTTTAATTTGAGTTTTTGTTCGTTGAAAATTGATGCTCTGGTACAAAGTTATGACCAATTGAAAATAGGGTAATAATTCATCGAAAATCTCATATTCTGCAAAAGGATGGAAAATTAGTCCGTTTTTACCCTATTTTCAACGAAGTATTACCATATTTTCAATTGATCATAACTTTGCACCGTAACATCCACTTTTAAAGAACAAAAACTCAAATTAAAGGTCTTTTCTTCTACTTTTATACATTTTTTGGAAAAAATGTTGTCACCTTTGTGTGCCCGGTTATTAACTGCGCACTAAAAACCCACAGCTAAACCCCCTGCTGCTAAACCCTTTTAAAAAAACATAGTCACATGGCCAATTTGCATTGTTCAAACGCGTTTTTCTTCATAATTTGGCCCCTAACACAAGATAGAAAAGGTTTGAAAACTCCAATATTCAAAAATTTTTTTTGCGATTGCTGGATCCAAAACAGTCTATTTTTCTTTAGATTTCGTCATTAGTGAGTCATGAATGATCCTCTTGAAACCTTTCGAATGAAAATATCAATCTTCGAAATTTAGAGTGTACATTACAAAGAAGTTACATTGAAAAGAAATTCATTGATAGAAACTCGTAGTAGTACGAAGTAAAAATTTGTACCATAATCTGGTCCGTTGAGTAAAAAATCAACGGTTGGAAGGAAGAAGGGGCTATCTCCGAAAATGCTTGACGATCATGCGAACTCAAAAATCGCACGAATAAGAACTATTTTGGCTAATAATTTCTCACGTATATTATTGTAATGGTAGAAATAAAAATAGGAAATAATGAAGTATTTTGCAACACGTGTATTATCTTACTCTTTTTATTATTGGAGACAAAATGAAACTGAGAAATTATTAGCTGAAATAGCCCCTCTTTGTGCGAATTCTGAGTTAGCCTGTTCCTAGCAAGAATTTTCTGAGATAGACTCTTCTTCCTCTCAACCGTCGAAATAAAATTCAATAAAAAGTATATTATTTATTTAAAAGTAATGCCTGATTGAATTAAAATTTGTATCACTTGTTTTTACCGGAAGCTAAGATATGAGTTTATTGAATTACATTCGAAATGCGGTACTGCATTAACTGCATCTCTGAAATACGCCTGTGTTAAATGAATTGGCTTATAGACACGACTGTATCAGTCATAAATCTGAAATACGACTTTGTCGATTGGAGGCGTCGTATGTCATTTGCACACTCGACTCACAATTCTACTAACCGAATATTTTTGTATTTGTTTGAAATACTGCAAATACATTGGATCGAACGCATATTTTCGCTAACCTCATTGGAGGATTCCCAAAAATTCAAATACATTCGATCAGAAGAATTATGCGGCAACTGTACAGATGTACACTGAAAAAATAGGATCACTAATAGTTAAAGAATTAATCACTAAACTTTAAGGATTCGTATATTTAAAATTTATTCTTATCGTTCTATTTATGGTTAAATTTTAGTAACGAAAAAAGTGAATGAAATCCGTAAGGACGATTTCTGGGCCCAGTTCAACTGTGCAAATCGGTTAATTTTTACTGAAATGGTAACTTCATAGGTGACATTTTAGTAAAGATTGGCTGATTTGCGATGCGGCCGAAACCACCCTTATGTAACATCTCATGTGACATCTCACGCAAGATTATGAAACGAAAAAATCACATGTAAAAATTTACGCGAAAATCCATTTGACACCTTATAGAAACATTCAAAAATTTTATCTGAAACATCACGTTACATTTCATGTGAAACTCTCACGTGAAATCTTCACTTAACTTTTTCATAAGTTATCAATAATCTCACGTGATTATTTTAACATAATACTTAAACAAAATATTTACTCGCACTACAATCTACATATTTGTTATTTCTACTGTCTGTCAAATTATTAAGTAGTGTGAGTCGAACTTGGTAAGACGACCGAATACGAAAAACATCTCAAATATTTTATTACACGTAACAGATTTACTTATCACGTACAGATTCACGATCTTGTAAAATATCTCACTCCATCTACTTTACATTACGAAAGCAACTAAAAAAAATCTTTCCATCCAGGTAAATATAAGCGAGGAGGACTTCACGGATCTGCTGATCGAGAGCGCGGCCTGGGACGACGGTGTGGAGAATCAGCTTGCGCTATTGGATTCCGTTCTCGACATGCTATAAAGTTCCCGCGCGGCGTGCCGATTTTTTTACTCCATTGTCAAGCGTGGCGATCGTGGTTTGTACATTCTGACATGACTCTTTCCGAATGCTAAAATTCCACTATAAGTTTGGATCCAATCCGCTGAATGAAAACAAATCGAGATTCTTATAAAACGTATAAAGTTTAAAGCGAAGCAAAATGCGTACAGGAAAAATATTATTGGCTCTAATATTTGATTCGCTCAGAGACTTATATTAATGAAACGTAAATAAACATTAGCAAAGAAGTTTCTATAAGTTTGTAATTAATAAAAGAAGATAACGTTAAATTTTAGTTTTCATATAATCAGTGCCAATGAGATTATTTTTAAAATATTGATTTGTTTTCATTTATTGGAGAAGCTACACGATGAAACAAATATTTTCACTGATGCCTTTCGTATTTGCAATCCGCGTAATAATGATTTGATTGATAAACACCCAATGGGTATTGCAATTGTAAATTCACGATTTTTATGACCCTTTAGTAGAATTGTTTTGTTGTACAGACTCTTACAAATAGTTCGAATAAATATAAGAATAATAACATATTCATAAAAATGTTAATCATAAGTAGTCAGTAATCAACATCATCACATGTATCTTGAACTTTGTTCCCGGAAAAACGACTTGAGTACATTTTTTTGAAAATTGAGTTTCGAGCGATTATAGCATGCTTACATAGTATTTTTTCAGATAAAAATGCAAAAAATCAGAAAAGTGTAAAAATAAATGACCAGATCTACTATTTATGAATTTTTTAACATTAGTTTAAATGGAAGTATTTCAAAAACATAAAAAGTGGACTTCAGTCGTTTTCCAGGAACCCGAAGATTTATTTATATTTATTTATATCTAAAGTCAGTAGTTTACTATATATTTTCCATAACTTTCTCTATATTAAACAAATCTTGAAAATGTTTTATCAAATAATAAAAAATAAATCGATGACCTGTACTATACATGTTCCGTTATATGTTATTTGTGAAAAATGTTTTATTAGTTTCTAATTATCATACGAAAAATATGTTTCTTAACATCGAAATATGTATTTACATAGTTAGACATGTCATCAATAGAATGTTTGAACTGCAGTTTGTATTACCGAAGCTAAAAATATTTATATAATTACTGCAATATACATTATAGCGTATAGCTGTTGATTGTGACAAATTTTATAAATAGGTATTTTAAAAGCAATCGGTAAACTTTTATGAGATTACGCATTTAATTTTTTTTGTATATTTATGGTTCATTGGCAAATAATATTTGTTAATAAAAATCGTGCAACTTTTGGCGCATTTTAAAGTATTAAAAATTTGTAACATATAGAATGGTCTTCATATAAAATGGAGACCATTTTTTAAACTAAAAAATGCAAAACTTAAATTTAACATAATTACGCATGCCTTACAACAGTTACAACCAATGCCACTTATTAGTTAAAGATGCATAATGTATATCTAGAAGTCGATTATTTTGTGTCATCGAATCAACTAGCTATTGATAATATATATATTCTTGTAAATATAGCGAAGGAGGTGTCCGATATTTATACTTGTAAAATACATAGATTTAACAGTAATATATAATATGCGTAAACATAATGTATAATGAAAGCAAAGAGAGTCAAACAGTGCCGTAACGCTGACGCGTATGACTATAATTATTATAAGTCATTTGGCGCTGAAAATGACTTTACAATGCCTTACAAGAATCCGTCCAAAGATTAGAATTAGTATGCAATTCTCGATGAATTCATACCTATATTGAATTCGCGAGATTAAGCGTGTGTGTAAGAAGTGAAAAAAATAACATATAGTGCTATAGAAACGCGTGCACGTTCATAATTCTTCACTAACTATATATATATATTATTTAAATAATGCATGCAAAATTGCTGTTTTATCTATTCGACATACATAAGATGTTTGATTATATCATGCCCCTGTGCAACAAAACATTTAGCGCCGTAGATTTAATATACCTAATTATCTACAACGAACTTATATTTAACATTATAATAGAAGTAAAAATTGAAAGAAAATGTAATTTACCGGTACATAGAAGTAAAATATTTGATTTAAATAATTTTGTGCACAGGACCGCAACTAAATAATACTCAAAATTTGTATTACATTTATTTTAGGAAAATTTGATATTTTACGATGATATTGTTTAATACACATTTACGCTGGAAATGCATAACTTCCAAAGTTATTGATACATGCTTAATTATAATAAATATCTTACTCATATCTACGAGCGATGTATGCTAAATTGTAAAATATAAGTTCCTTTAATTTTGAATTTATTTGCGAATAATTTTTATCATGTAAGTACTTAAATAGTTTCACAGTGTTGACTTTCGAAAGTGAATCGATCATTTAAAGTAGAACAGTTTTATTGAGTAATTTAATAAATTGTAAGGTAGTGTACGTATTGATAATATTGTGTAAAAGCTCGATTTGGTAAAAAAATAAATAAAAACCATCGGGTGGGTGCCATTTACGAATAAAAAAAGTGTTATGACATACGTATAATATGATTGGCTCACGCTTTCATAAAAATATAAGATTATGTGCCTTATATAACTAAAATTTATTGAAAAGAGCGTTTATTTCTGGTCCCTTTCGCATTTAATGATAATACTACATGGTTGAAACAATTTTCGATTGCAAAAACATTTAAATAACGCTAAAAATGACGTGTGTTAATTATTTATTATTCATTTGTATTGATAGTTCGAGGTGAATGGAATAGTGTAATAAGAATAAGAAATATACACACACAAAAAAACAAATATTACATTGTTATAATTTTTATAAGAACCTTTTTATTATTCTTATCTATGTGAATTCTAACATTAATTTAATTATTAGAAATAAGTAAAACATTTAGCGTAGAAAGGCACAGAATGCTGCAGTCACCATAAGCGGATATCTTATACCTGTGTACTTTCTGCATTCAATTAATTATCCAAGGGAATAAGGGCATTGCATTGTATCTTAAAGCTAAATTAATACCTTAAACGAATTAATGTGCGTTGGGGTACATACAGATTAAAAAAAATGAATTGCTGATCCTTTTCATTCAACACATAAATTTATTTCCAACAGATGATAACATATTAAAATACATTTTTTATGTATCTACATTTAAAGTAGGTATAGTATGAATTATTCGAATAAATAAAAATAATGACTTAAAAACAATTTAGGTCATAGCATGAAAATGTTTTCTATGTTTGTATTATGCAAAACGCAATGAATTTTCAATATTTTTTCTTGCCAATTTTTATACATAATACAAACTCATAAAATCCCTAATTCGAAGTTAAAAATAAAATTTCTATTTCACAGATAGTGATAACTATTTTTACGCATTTTTACAATTATTCAATAGTTGTACATTAAATTCCATTTGAAAATATATTTGTATACCTATTGGCTATGTAAGACAAAATATAAATCTCGTATTGTATCAAACAATTTATCTTCAAGACTAAAAGCGTTTATGTAGTAAGTTACATTATTGTACAATATTGTACAATTATTAATTTGTACATGGAGGATATTGTTTCATATTTCCAAAAACAACTATAAAAATATATGTATTAGCATTTGTAACAAAATATAATGGAATGTATTAGTCAATGGCTATACGACAAATAACTTGTAAGCGTCATATAATACAAAAGAAGAACTTAAATGGCATTTTGTACGTCTGCAGTTAACTTTGTACAAAGAATGTATAAACAGCCTATACATAAAAAGCATAAGAAACATTTCTGCTGGCAACAATCAGAGCAAAATTCAGTCATAAGGTGACATCGTTACCGTCACCACTTAACTATAGGAGTTTGCGCGAAGTCTTTGTGCTACATATTGAAGCTCAGATTTGTGTAAAAATAAGATTATGGCGATGGTTTCGGTGGTGGATAAAATCCAAAGTTTAATCGCAAATTCTCAAGAAACAGGAACGTCAAAATTGTTTGTGGAGCAAGTCGGACAAATGCTGGAACATATCCCTGTAAAAAATATTTAAGTAGGCTAATGAACAATATGAACAATAAATGCAGATAGTTACAAATTAAAGATAATGAGGTAAAACAACCTAGTTTTCATCATTAGTACTATTTTTGTAATAGTTACTTTAAACCATACGTTAAAAGATGATTGTTCTTTATTTATAAAATATTTTATGAGTATTATAAATAGGACAGTTTTAGAATTTTTAATATGTGTTCATAATTTGATAAATTTAATATAATATAAAATTATTTAATACTTTTTTCATTTTTAGATTATTCTACTTATAAAAATAAAGATAACTGTGAAATGTTAAGTTATTAAATTAAAATGTGTGTGTTTAAAATTAATATAATCCAACATATAATAAGATCGCGATTAAGATTGTTTTATGTAATTACTTTTATACAACCTTAATAATTTTAATTACCTTGAAAAATCCTAAAGGTCCCATTTTAGCTGTGTATAAAACAAGATGCATCATACTCTAAATAATAAAAAATAAAAAATTAATTAAATTTGTTATTTTAAAAATCAATCAAATACAGATTATGAATGTTATAAAATCACCTTATATTCTCCTGGTTTTGCATTCATGGCACGGGTTTTCAATACATCTAATGGCTGCGTCATAGTTGTGGCAATAGCACCCTGGTATTAAAAAAAAAGTTACATAAAATAAATAATATTTTCATAAGACAATATCCTTTCTTTACTGATACATACCGCTAGTAAACTGGACAGAAAATGCGTAGTGGTATTGTCATCGAAGTAATCAGTTTGGAGTAGGTTTAATTTTATTTGATCATAAAAACTCAACTGCCCCATTGTCATAAGAACTGCTCGGGCTGTAGCTGTAGAACAGCCATTAAACAGTGTCTTGAATCCATTTTCTTTATAAATGCGTAATAGACCATTCCCAGCCCATGTATAACTAGTTTATAAACATAAAATTATTTTTGTTTATCAAGGTTCACTTTCCTATGAATAGAATTTCAAAAAGTTTGAATTTTATAAGCAAGATTTTATACTCTAAATTTAGATTTCACTGTAACTGTAAGTTTCAATCTCATCTACTAAAATATGGAAATCTAAATATAAATAAATCCACTGATTTATTGATGTCTTACTCTGTGAGTCAAAAACATAATTCAGTAATGTTATGGTTTTTAATACTTTTCAGTACAACAATAATAATAATAATAATAATATAAGAATAATAATAGTGTCATAAAACTATTAAAATTTATTTTATTTTATTTATTTATTCAATAAAATGTAAAACACATTACTGCACATTTTACGTCATACACTTATGTTAAAATAGTATTTAAAATTTAGTTTTATGTAATTACTTTCTATTGTTTCTTTTTGTAATCTCGTAATTGCGCTCTCTCGCAATACAAGATATATCGTTGATTGTACTTTTGTAAAGGACCTTGGTCCGTTAATATACCAAAATAAAAAAAAGTTACTGCAAAATAAAATCCAACCTTCTAATTTCATAAACTATTATTAACGATTTTTCACCAATACAATTGTTGTGTATCCAAATCTACATAATTTTATAGATTAAGATCTAAAAAATGGTTGATAGATAATGTTAAATATTTGAAAAATTCTAAATAACTTGATGTACTTTTCACGTATTTTTTTACATTAATTCAATTATGTTTTCTTTAGAGCATAATAAAACAGATATGCTTTTTGCCAAAAATTAAATTTAAATCAACTATGGTAATAATTTCTTTTTTCAGCAAATAGATTAATGGAATGGTTTGATATATTATATTTTTATTTACTTACTTTCTTCGTTTTTCTAATGGCAACTTGATGTCATTTTGCATTCTTACATTAATTAAGTCTCCAGGAGTGCCAATGACACCGCCAGCGGCGCCAGAAACTCCAGCTAACAAAAATTTCTGATAAAAAGGGGCTGGATTACCAGGTGATTCGATTGCTTGTTTTCCCAACTAAAGATTTACATAATATATTAATAGTTAATTATAGAAGTATCTATGAAAACACAAATTAAACAAATGTACCTCATAAACACCAAATCTAACAGTAGAATATGTAAGCTGACGTAGTAAGGAAGCTGAAAGTCCATTGTACAGTGCTGTGATACCCTGTTTCTTTACTATATTTATTGTTAGTTTAGTTATAGACAATTTTCCCTCCTGTTGTGTTTGTAGATGAACCTGCAACACACACATCGATATTATGGTAATTACAATTACAAATGGTTATAGCAATTTAGAATGATGCAATTGCTGGACGTATTATATAAGAGAATGTGAAAAAATACATAGTTAAATACCCTTCATAAATAGATGTTCTAGACATGCAAAATTAGAGCTAGTTGTTTAAACAGTAGTAATACTAAACCACAAAGCAATTTTAAATTTTCAAAAAGATGATATTAGAAATGAACTAAATAATTCTTCAGAAATCAAGAAGTAAAAGAATTTCTAAGAATTCTATTTATATGTAAAATGTATAAAATAATCTAATATATTAATCTTATATGTTAAACTCTACTGCGTTCACTACTTTCCATAGATACTTGAATGGGATTAAACAAAACTTAATCTAGTTTTTAGTAGATAATATATAAAGCATTCTGAACAATAAATTTGAAATTCAAATCTATATAAATACTTTTACATCAAATTTTAAATGTACCATTTATGCTCCATCAGGTGTCAAAGGGGTAATCAAAGTAAATATCTGTTTAATTATACTTTAAAATATCAATAATTTTCATAAATATCTGTTCACCTTAATGAAAGTTTATTATACCTTTATTAAATCCAGAGGATGAGTTACACAAGCAGCACCTGCAGATGCCAATCCGCCAAAGTACCATCGTGATAATTTTCTTGTTATATTCTGTTCCGTCATTTTTTATAAATAATTTTGTTAATCAATGGACCTAGATGACATCAGACAAATAGTTAATGCGATTTGCAATACAATGTAGAAGAAGAGTAGTTTCTTTTATAATGAAAGTGCACAACGTACTTTTACTTGAACAAACAATCACACCTCCACCAGCAAGAACTGTTGAGTCAGCATGTTCGGCTGGCTGAAGGCACCTTTGGTGGTGTCGAAGGTCTCTAAAAGAAAAAAAAGAAACATTACGCTTTGAATAAATGCATGCTGTATACCATTAACTACAGCTCCGAGCGTTAACGAAATATTCCGCACTACAGGGACATTATGCAAGTTCAGCGAGTTTAATGAATGAAACTGATTGCAAAAGCAATCGACTTTTATCTCATCGACAAGTACAATTTGTTTCCCGTCAACTCCGCTACTTTCTCAACAAAACTCTCGCGCGATCAATCAGAGTTCAATTGAGTATAGGTATTTCTCGATACTGCACGCACGTTTCGCGTCTGGACGGTTCCGAGATATTATACACTGCAAAATACTGTAACAGCACCCATCTATATTTCATCCCGACAATGTTTTCTCTATCGTTGGCGGATACTCAGTCGCGGCAAAAAAAATACCACCTAGGTGGATTTGCCTTCGGTTGTTATAAATAGCGGAATGGAAAAATGCGATACTTGTATTGTATACTCACGATACTTTTTTAGAGCGCACGGGTGTAAGGCCGCGGCGCGATGTGAAAGCGCGCGCTGGCTCGTCCGTATGCGCGACCTTCGCGGTGAACGCCTAGCCACTGACTGACTGATATCGGCTCGGAAGACTGCCTGAATTTCATGCGGCTCGCTCGTCACTCTGCGCGCGTGTTGGTGGAGTGGTGGTGTGCGCACGTCGATGTGTGTTGGTAGAGTGGAGGCTCCATTGTAATTATGTATTGGAATTTGGACATTCTCGCGTGTTTGTGCAACATACACGACTTGGTTTTTGAACATTCGGGTGGTTTTAATTGTAAATACATTTTTTTTAATGCAAGGATGGTATTTTTTTAGTTCAATAGAGTAAACAGGTAAAAACATTATTTGTAGAAGCAGAAGCTATTTTTATACACTTATAACAGGTTCTACCGTGACGTCAGTGACGTGTGAGATTTGGAAGGGGTGTGTAAACGATAACGTGTTATCTGCATTATCGACGAAGCGAAATTGATAAAAAAAACATAAAATTTTATTTTATGTAAGCGCATGATTTTGTAACAATTTATTTCGCGTATTATTATATTTGAAATAATAAAATGAACATTTTATTATGAGTGTTGCTTTGTTTTTGTTTAAAAAATAAGAAAAAACAATACTCGAAAACATAAAAATAACTCTCAAATAGAACATAATTGTCCATATCGGTGGAATTATTTCAACAACTTTTAATCATTTCATAAAAAAAACAACTATTCTTTTATATTCCAAATAAAAATTATTTTGTTTTTCATACTACTCGCTAAAACGTACTAGTCTCGACTAGTTAAGCCCACAATAGCCTTTATTTGCCCTAATCGAGTTAGTTTAAGCGATAAGCAAGCTCATGTAAAAACAAGGAGCTCCGAGCTAATATACACAGTTCTGCTATCTTGTATCTAGCAGACGCCAACGTATCGTATATCAGCTGAGTTCCACGTGCATCTCATTTCTACTGCTAGAGCCGAGAATCTCGAAATCGCGTGTTCCGAATTTTCTTCGCTCACGTCGGCCGCGGGCCGAGAGGTCGCGAGAATTCTTGAGTCGCTTCCAACACGTTTGGACACCAATCCCTTTTTTGTTTTCTTTGTATTTCCAAGTTCAATGAGGCGCTGAGCAAAATGTTCGCCAAGTTCAAGGTTCGGCCTTTCCAGCATCTGGTCGAGCTTATTATATCTCTTTTCTTTATTGTGAATCAATCGATTGTTACTTAGGATATGAGAATATGAGATGGACGTTATGCGCGATCGATTACTGAGTATAAATAAAATATAATACTGCTTTTCACATAACGATGATTAAAGAGCGTATTCTATTGCATTATTCTATATATTATTCTTAGTTTGGAGGAAAAATATCAATAAAGCATACCATATGGGAAATTGAAATATAGCCGTGTGTCGAGAATCTTACATTCTCGAACATTTATTATTCGCCTTGTTTGTCAATTAAAATGAAAAGACTTCGTGTTTCTTTTTTGTTTAATTTGAGAAGATAACGTTTATTGAATTCGCGCCGGTAAGAAAGCATCAGTTAAAAGTTCTCGATGAAACTTAATTTTAGACTAAAATAATAAATCGGTACGTGAAATTCGAAGGTAGTTTTTGCTAGCAGGTGATGCGTACCTATTATGCGAGTTCTTCAGTAGACCCCATAATGTTCTTTTACCGATTTTTAAATCTCAGAGAGTATAAATAGATAAGTGGAAACCTCATTTGTCAACTATCATACAAATTGTACAATGAAATTGAAATTCACGAACAATTTAAACACTTTATAAGGATGTTAAACTTATCATATCCACGTTTGTACGTCAATTTTCAACTTTAAAGTCAAATAACTTTAGCAAAACGAGAATGATTCACAATTTTTAAAATGGATTAAGGATTCTCATGATGATTACACTTGTATTTTTCTTGAAATTCCCTTGTGCAAAACTATATACTTATTAGTCAAAGTAATAAAGTAAAGAATAGTAATTTTCTGTAAATTTTTCCAAAAATACGATTTTCGAAGTTTATTATTTTGCATATTTGATGAATGACCCAATCTGAATTTTTGCAGAGTAATAACTATTGATATTATAAATAATATATTTTAATTCTGCATGATTTCCTTGAATTTGACTTTATAAACATTTATTAAGATAGTACTTTTAGATTTTATATTTATATTTCAGATGAATTTTCAGAAAATTTGTATAATAAAAATGTATTTAGTAAAGTTTTTCTCACGGTTATTTTAACGTTTAAAAAAATCTGTAAAATCTATTCAAGTATACAAACTGTACTAAACTTGTAAAAGTAAAAACAGATCTATGAAATCTGAAACTTTTTTAACAAAATGCAATTATGTTAAAGTAGGAATCTTGCGAAAATGGTTGAAGGGAGTGTAGGAATAATAATTAAGAACATATTGATGTATATTTAACAACATTCCACTTTATTGTGTAAAAAGTTTAACAGCATATTTCTTTTTTTTCTTTTAATAAACACCGAATTCCTTAGCAATGCATGAAAGAATGGTGAACTACACGCAAAAGAATCTTCATCATTTTGCATTTTAGTAATAACTTTAATGTAGCATAGATGAAAAAATTTCGTGATGAAGATATAGTATTATAATAATAGCTGCAGTGATTAAATATACAAATTTGTAGAAAAGATACAAAGATTATTTATGAAACGTACTGATCTTTCTTTGGTCTGCGAATAAACAGCAGTGCCGATCCTATTTCCAATGCTACATAGACTGAGTGTTGTTTCCCGTAAATAATAAAAAGTGCATTTTTAATATATTTGTTTCACATAATCACTGTTACAAAATTGGTACCCCATTTTATTAAGTCACGATTGAGATTGCAGAAATGCGCAAACTCCCCATTACTCAATAAAAAGATTCAATTATTTTTGTATTAAAACCTCATCATTCACTTAAAACTTAATTTGTGACACTATAAATAAAGTAGTAAAGTAAATATCTGTAATCTCAATTCATCCGCACAGACAAGCTTTTGAATTTGATCGAAAGATATCTATATCTAAGATGATAAAAATAAATTTCTAATTTAATTTCACATTAAAAATATTGAAAATTAGTTGAACTTGTTTTGCAAATAGTTTTATCAGATAAAAGCTGTTTACTTAAACACAAGATTTACAATGCATAAATGTAACAATTTTCATAATAAAATTGCATTGATTTTTTACTAAGCAATAAAAGAATACTATGTAAAAATTAAGTGGTGCATAAATTAGTCAACAAAAAAGTTAACAAAGTAAGCATAGAATCGTACTAGCCCTTATTAAATGATACAATATAATACAACGAATAATTTAAGCTCAAATTACCTAAATTTTGAATAAATTACTCAATTAACAGAAAGATTTTACTCACTTTAGCATAAAACACTCGGTTATTATAACGCTTATTATACTTTTTTCGAATATCTCGTATAAAAATGATTCCTATAGAAAATAATCAATATGTTTTGTATTGGCATTGGCAACATGGACCAATACAATTTTTTAATCTAAACCTTTTATTATAAGACAATGTTCTTTGTTTCAATGTTGCCTCTTGTGGATTGGAATATTCACAATATCTTCGACGGTGGGTTCTTAAATACTATAAATAAAACAGTATACCTATCCATTTCAAGATACTGAATCATTCTATAGTCTGCAAGAGCATGATTTGGCTCGTGGCAATCAATAAATCTATCTTCTCTAATTCAATAAAATTTAGGTTTACCTAAATGCTTCCAGTACATTACTAAAATATATTATTTCAAATACTGTTAAAGGTTAGTACTTATAGCATACCTAATACTTTCATTAACTGGAGAACATTGATGCAAAATTTAAGTAAATAAAAACATGTATCAATCATAAAAATTCTTATTAATTTGGAACAAAAGATTCTATTTAAATGTTGCCAATACCAATATTAAAATATTCGTCAAATGTCTCTTATAGGAATAATTTTTGTCAGAACTTTACTCTTAATTTTCATTCATAAAAATAAGAAAATTAAGTGCCTTTTTAAGGCATTTCATTTTGTATAATAAATTTTTAATAAAATTAAACTATTTTTCAAAATGCCATCATTTGAGATGGAACAGCACAATCACCAACACTCATTCTATGCATCGCCATTTCAGTTATTCCATGGTAATGTACAAAGGCTGCTGCGATAACCAGTACATGGAAGATTTGGTGACTTTGGAACTAAAATTGATAGTAAAAAAAAAAGAATTATAAATTATATCACTCTTAAGCAATTATTTTTTAGGCAGTCCTAACTCCTAACATTAGATATAAATATCAGTCATTAAACAAGAAATACATTATAAATGGAGTTAAAAAATATGCAATTCTCACACATATTTAATATTACAGTATTAAGTTATTTAAAACAGATTACATAGATTGTAGGTGGTCTACAAATTATGATAGTTTTTTTTTTCTTGTATGTGACCAAGTGAGTTAACGTATTATTGTATACAAATTTCTAATCAATTTTATGCAAAATTATTATTAACAATATGACATAAACAAACATTTTTAATTTTTAATGCTTTGACAGATATTTTTGGAATATAGACCTATAAACTTTATTAAACTTCAAAAAGTATTAAAAAAAAAGTTTGTAACATTTTTTGTTATCAAACAGAAATATCACGAATAACTTAATTTAAAATATCATCAATTTTCTTTATTTATTACGCAGTATAAATGTTTAAATTGCATATTCAAGTTCTGTTACTTATAAGTAAATCCACAAAACTTTTAACTTAATGGTTTTATTTCGTATGATAATGATAAGTAACTTATAAACAAAATATATGTATGATATAAAGTTTGTAAAAGTGCATACATAGAGTTCCTATGAACGATCGAAGACAGTATAATCTATGAATAGCATGTAAAATTTGTATACAGTTTTATAATGCTACATTTACAATATGTAGTTTACTGTTCTAATTTAAAGTACTAGTTAAAACCATATGTACATGCCTTAAGAAAAAGTTACTGTATGTTAAAAAAAATAATTTGTTTTTTAAATATGTCAAATCGATATTAATTTTGCTATCTGACTAATTCATGTTGATTTTTATTTTCTTAAAAACAATATAATTTCGAAAAAGAAGTTTTGTTCATGTGTTCCTCATTTAAAATAAAACAAGTTTATTGAAAATAAGATGTTAACAAAATTTATCCTTTACTATGGTACATCTTGAATAAAATTTGGTTTATAAATCTGTTCTACTTATGATCACATTATTTTATCATAAATTAAGAAGGCTCCAGCAACTTTCTATGCGCACTGAGAACTAAATAGATAAATGAATTAGCGTTTTTTTTACATATTAACATAATAATTATTTGATGTAGTACATCAATTCATTTTTTGTATTTTCAATTTTATAAAAGCAAACATGTCATTTTTACAATTTTCATCTGATTTCGTATGATAAAACAATGCTATTCATGTATAAAAAATGTTGCAAAATTTTTTTCATAAACACGGATAATATTAGTCTTGAAAGGTGTGTTATTATAAACGGGTAAACTATTTTGACCATGACCACATGAGTTTTCATTACCTATTCATGTAGCCGTGAACCTGGCAGACTTCAAAAAATCTCAATAAAAGTTTATATTGTAAAATAATAATTATTATTACTGTAATTTTATATTGGAATTAAGAAAAATGATCTTACAAGTTATTATATATATATACATAGTCCAATTAAATAAAAGAACATAGTATAGTATAAGAATACACTAATTCAAGTAGTTAAATGCTTGGTATTCCAAAAACTACTTGAATTAGTGTATTCTTATACTATACTATGTTATTTTATTTAATTGGACTGTACCAACCAGCGGTATCTTTATTTATCTTGCATTTTATTTTTGTAAAAGTTTTTATCTGTTTATCAAACAAATAAAACGAATAGAATATGTCAAAAGACAATAATGAGCTTCTAAATTATTTTCACTTATTTTGTAAAAAAAAAGTTTACAATTTTGTGGATTTTTCCTTATACCAGTTATTATGCAAATTTATTCTTGTAAATTCATTATGATAAAAAATTAAAATATTATTTAAAATAAATTTTCATACATTTTATAATATTTTCATGTATCTAACTAGACTTAATCGTTAACTGCTTTTAATCATTAATTTGATTATTTTACTTTACAAACATATTATGAACTGTAAAAAGTAATTAAGTAGTTATTTAATACATAAATAAAACAGCTTTTATGTTATAATAACCTTGTGTTAGGACCACTTACAAGTAAATTATTTTAAAAACATTACTTACCCAAATGTCGAATTTTCCAGGGAAAAATCTTTCAGGAACACGTAAAGCATAAAACATGGCTCCCAATATGTATAAACATCCCATCAATATTAACCATCCAAGGGAAGCTTGACTTATAGCTTTGAACCAACCTTCCGCAATAGCATAATGCACAGCTGGTATTACCTATAAAATTATTATTTTGTAAGATTAAACGAGAATTTTACTGACTGTATGATATTCATTAATTGTAAAAAGAAACTTACACCACTAAGGCCAAAACCCATAAAAACTCCAGCTCGAAGTGGTCTGTACTTTGGTTCACCAAATCTTTCCCATAAAGAAACTACAATACTAGTTATACCGAGTACCACAACGACCGACAAGTAGATCAGTTTGGGTTGATAATCACAGTAAAATCCATAGTAGAGCCATGGTACAAAACTACCCATTATAAGCATAGCTATTCCACAGTAGTCCAGCTTTGAAAATAGTTTTCCTACACATTCACTGTGACAGTGAACGGTATGGAATGCAAAAGACATGCCTAAACATATAATAGCTCCAGCAAAGAAAATGCCAATAACTAATTTCTCCTCCCATCTTATATCCATATGTGATTGTGTCAGGAAGTAAACTGCTATGCCTATGAATGCCACACATCCTGTAAAATAAGTTTTAATTTGATAACAATATTATTAATATATATGTCAGCATTGGTGTGCTGCCATGCTATATAACTTTTTTATATTTTATTGCAGCTAATACATTATTATTATAAACTATTCAATTTATTTCAATGGTGTCAACCAAATATAATTATTTGTTTAACCCTTCAAGTCCGAAGGTCCTTTTTTGATTAAAAAAAATATGGGGAGCGGTTTATTATTTATGAATGGTTTTTAAAAGAAAAAAATGCTCTTAGTATGATGTATCGAGATGGATATAAAAAACTATTATGTCGTGTTTATTTTAACAACTAGCATGGTAATTAGTTAGTTTGAGTATTATTAAGTAAGTATCTACCAAAAGGATTAAAAAAAATTTTTTTATCAAATTTTTAAGAGAAAATCTATTGTGTCATGTGCATTGCTTTCTACCATACACATTGGTTTTTTGTTATGGCATCACTATTTGGATTATCATTTTAAATAAATGCCCTCTTTTAGACTTTAAACACACATATATTTTCTTCTTGATTCCCTAGAAGTGACTATGCGGTCCCAGATATTTTTCTAATTAAATAACAACATTTAATGCTCATCAAAACCACGTGTGCCTGCAGGCACACTTGGGACCTTTTTTTTTTTTTTTTATTATTTAACGTCGCCATGTTTGTGCTTCCATGTGGTGCTAATCGACGACGGGGGTCTGCGGTGTGTTTGTAAACAAAGCA
Source organism: Gastracanthus pulcherrimus (assembly GCA_949152435.1). Classification (NCBI taxonomy): domain Eukaryota; kingdom Metazoa; phylum Arthropoda; class Insecta; order Hymenoptera; family Pteromalidae; genus Gastracanthus; species Gastracanthus pulcherrimus. Next base: position 27,582,001 of record OX424573.1, on the reverse strand, counting down.
CATGTAATTTTTACAGAGGTGCTTGTATCAATCGGCAGAGACTAGGATTCGAACCCGGGTTACCGGCGTGGGAATCCGACACTCTACCGACTGAGCCGCCGCAGGCCCCACACTTGGGACCTAAAGGATTAAAAAAGAAAGTTCTTCTAAAATAAAAATACATAAGTTTTAAAAAATTTACCTAGCAAATGAGTCCAAATATTTCCAGTTTCAGTATGAATGCGAAAAATGCTCTTGAAGCAAGCATAAAAAGATGGCAATGGTGGTCTGTGACCACCATGTAGAAAATCGTTGTCTTGCAACCATATAGGTAGGTGTCTGAAGTGGCATTGCTTCCATGATGCTTCCCAAACCTTGAAATAAATATCCTTCATTAGGAATCATCATAGAAATTATCTTTGCTTTTTATTTTTTATGTTTTTTATCAGTTGGTAAAATGTATATAAAAATTTTAAAATAAGTATTTCAAAATACATATTTTGTAAACAGAAAACTTTACAAGATAAATATATAAATTTCAATGTCTCATACCTTACGAACAAATTCTTCTGCTTGTTCAGCAGCGTTATGTGCTAAAGCACCAAGATCTATTTCATCACTCAACACTCCAGCTTTTAATACTTCAGTCATCTAAAATATATAGGATTTAATATATACTTGTATATGATTCAATAAACACTTAATTTAAGTGCTACCAAGTATTTATAATATTCTGTTTAAAAATACCTCACAATCCAAAAGACGATCATCTTCTGGAGTTGATGGCAATGGACAACCAACACCATCTTCTTCTTCAGCTAAGCAACTTGTATCATCATCTTCTAACAATTCCTTGACTTCATGAAAGCCTGGAATGTCACTGTTTAAGGAAACTCTGTCGCTCCATGGTATTCGATGGCGTAGAGTGCTTTCTCCCAGAATATTCGCTTCATACTCCTTTTCTTCAATAATCTCATTTTCGCGTTCCGCCATTTTGCAGATTGAGATTCTTTAACTTATCTTTTATTATGCGTTAATACCTAAATGATGTTTAAATTATTAATTAAAAATTCAACGAAATTTAATTAAATAAATCAATACATACTTATGTAAAATATTTATAAAAGACAAAAATACAGAATATAGGTGATTCTCACAGAGAGTAAATTTTTAGTGATTTTTGTAAATTCCTATGCAATTTCAGTTACATAATTTAAATCTGTGGTGAACTGGAAAAATGACTTCAGTATATCTTTTGGAATTTCTAAATATTTAAGTCTTTCTTATTTAGGTTTGTAATTTTGAAATTACCATTTAAACCTATTGCTCATGCAAAAGAAAAGCATAAATTACGAAGAAAGGGAACTAATAGATGAATTGTTGCAACTTTTGATTTTTTTATATGAAAATATACCATGCATGGATACCAAAATTTGTAAAAAATCAATTTTCCAAACAAATGGACTTACGTCGTTTTTCCGATTCATCAGGTATAATTAAGATGTTGCAAAAAATTAAAAACTTGAGTTTTACGTGAAATAGGTAGAATAGGAAAAATAATTAGGTAATATATTTTCTTTTGTCGTAAAATTGAAAAATTTGAAAGTTACAGACCATTCAAGTTTCCAAATGTTCGGTATGTATAGATGTACTCAAATGCTACGTGACGGCATGAATGTACACCAACATAATGTCACGCAAATTTCAAATGGCTGTAATTATTTCAATTTTTGTGAAATAGAAAAAATAAAAAATACATCCTAATTATTTTGCATAAACTATTAGAATATGAAATAAAAAAAACGTGCAACAACCCAATTAAAATAGTGAACATTCTTAAAATCAATGCTAATTGATTAATGTAATAAATATCATAATTTTTATTTATAAAATTGATGAACAAAAGTTTAATATAAAAATATGTAATATGTAGTAGATGCTGGGGAGTTTACAGAAAATTGTAGACAACATATTGACGTCCTTTGCAAAGCAAATTTCAAATTTTTTAAAAACACCTAGTTCTTTTCATTGGCCTCTAATAAAAAACTAGCACTTATAGATTTTATGATTTATACTAATAATTTTTTAGATCCTCTAAGAAAAATATAGTTTTTGTCTAAAATTTTGAAAATTGCTTATTTTCATAGGACCTTCATGACAAGAATGAATATTTTTTGAGATATAAAGAAGAATTAAAAAGTATTTTTGATACAAATTTTATACAAAGAGTTGTTTCATCAGATTAAAATTAAGTTACTTTTCTGTTATTATGCAAATAATAAAAATTGTAAGTCTTTTAAAATGATTTCCAAAAATTAAATTTGCCTTTTCTTGTTAAGAATCATACTAAGGTGTTTATATTTGTATACTCAATGTCATTTCTGAATTTAACTTTTAAAGGGATAGTATCCCTATAATATCAGTTTCTGCATTTTCATCTGTAAAAAAGAAAGAGGAACAATTGGTGTATTAGAAATTAATTATATAAAAAATGCCCTTCTGAGCTGAGATATTGATTATGGTCATGTATTGCCTGTAGCTTTCAGACTAACACAATGGATCAATTTAGATTTTACAGCAGTTCCATTATTCATTGTGGATCCTATTTTGACCCTCTGTTATTTAAATAACTTAATATTTTAAGTTAAAATTTGTGTATGGACCTTGATGTGACATATTTGTAATATTTACACATTTTTACACTTATCTAATGATAATCACATAATAATTTTATTAACAGCTAATTTAAATAGTATAGGGTCAAAATAGAATCTATGATGAACAATTAAACCAGTGTAAAACTTAAACCGATCCATTGTATCAGTCTGAAAGTTACATGCAAGCCATAAATTTTCATAATCAAATATCTCAATTTATAAGAGAGTTCGAGGTCTGACTACTTCTACACCAAGTACTTCTATTTCTTTTTTACAGATCAAAATGCAGAAATATTATAGGGATACTACCCCCTTAACTTTCAAGGTGAAAAATTTTTTAATGCACAGAGTAAAAGTTAAATATCTTATTTTTTTACTACAAAAAATTCAAGGGAGAAAAATTGACCTTTAAAATTGGTCTATCCTTGCAAAAACTTAATCTACAGTCAATAACAACAAGTGATAATTTATGTTAAAATAGTAGAACTGTTAGTTAGTTAGTTTAACATATTAAATGTTTTTATCAGTTGTATTTCAACCTCAACAAAGTATAATTTCTTTATACAAAATTAGAAGACATTTATAATATTCCTGTATTTATAAAACACAGCTTGGAAGCTATAATATTTAATTATATGCAAATAAAAATATTGTTTCAGTATACATTGGATATTGATTACATATTATTAACTAATATAATACAATTAATATTAACTAATATTATACACCCACTATATGCCAAATGTAATACGATAATTTATACAAACATAGTTGTACATAATAGAATTCTAAATGAGTATCAATGTTCTTTAAATCATCTTCATAAAAGGAATGATAATAATTTTATGATGTTTTGCAAAGTCTACAATTCTTTTCATGATAAAGTGCAACACTTGTCATCACGTAATATGAGTAATAATTTAATTAAATTCACATTTCTGAAAACGTATGACAAAAACATTTATCTTAATGAAGCTAAAATTATTAAATAATAAAAACCATTTAGAAAATTCAGCTTGTCAATCACTTAGGCGTACAGTTTCTAATAACTACTTAAACCAAACGGTCTGCAAAAGCTATATATTATCACAATGCACGTAATTCTGATGCTCGAAGAAACTACTGGAACTATAATGTTACCAAGAATGGGAATGAACTCTGTAGATAAAGTATCAAAGAGTGCAAAGCTTAGCAACACTGTCGTTATCTCATAAACTAGGTAACAAACGATAAACTATCGCTTTCCATTGGGCAGCCGAGTGTGCAGCCAAAAAAGCAGTGCTCAGCGAAAAAGAAAACAAAAAAAAATCCACGATGTCAGTGTCAAAGTTCAGCTACACTCAACACCTAACGCCGCGCAATGCCAATGTTATCTCAATGACGAGAATGTGCCGTAATACACAGCTCTATGCATCGTCGTGGAAAATAAAATATATATATATATACACGTATGGGCCACCAATGGAAGGTACACGACGTTGACGCAAGCTCGATTTAACGGAATTAACGGCGGATCAGACGCGACGTCGACGCAACTCAACCCACACACACCTATATATCTGCGATCGACGGCTTACCTGACCAGCTACGATCCACAATTGCAGCCGTTCATTTGTGACTGCACGATGTTCGTCTCGATATCGGCAATCACACACAATGGTCTCGCGACTCGTAACTTTATATTTTCTTGTGTCTCTCGGTTCTCGACGCTCTCTCGCGCACTCCGTGCGCGGCGGGGAAAGTTCCGCGAGATAGAGAGAGACGCAGAGACACGGGCAAACAGCTGGCGGCGGGGCGGACGGGTATAAGGTATAATACGGGAAACGCGAGACAGAACTCTACTCTCCTGCGGCCGCGCGACGCACTACTACTGCTGCTGCTGGACGTTGTTGTTTCCTCTCCTCCTGGACTCGAGCATCAGCGATAACGGGAACCGCGAGCTAATCCGATTCCACGTGGCAGCCATATTAACTTTGTCCTCCGCCGTGACGAGTAGGATATGTAGAGTTCGCTCTCTCTCTTTCTCGAGAGAGAGAGAGAGTCTCGATCGCCGCGTGCGGAGAACGATTGACGTCACGCGAGCAGTAGTAATTTAATTCGCACTTCAATTTGATGCACCTTTGGGGAGACCGATGGCGAATTTGAAGAACTTACGCAAGGGAGGGATTCGTCTTCAGCTCTGCATGCGTATAACTTTTCCTTTTGCGATGCACTCGCTTGAACTCACTGGCTGTCTGCTAGAGAGCTGAGAACAATGAATTTTTTTATTTAATTTTTCAAAATGAAGTGGCGCCCTCTCGTTTGTTTTGACACGATCACACGAATACACAATGATAATGGACATGATCATATGAGCGCCTGAGGTCCTATGGACTGGCAGAGTACGGAAGGGAAAGAAGGACGGAACGGAATTGATAAAAAAGATGTTTAAAAATAAATAGATGTAAAAACAAAATTATTTTGTATTATTACAATTTATTTAATAATGCTTATTCATGACGATTGCATGTACAAAATTTGATGTAATTTTGGTACTTATTTAATCAATAAAAGTGAGATTGTGCAGTGCAAGAACGGATCGATTTTCCAGCATCGATTCCGTATTTTTCGTTTCGGTTTTTTTATTACGATTTTAGCTATGGGTCTTTGACTCCATCAACATACATAAACACTATAAACAGTTAAACATCATGGAATTTATTCCAAGCACGTTTTCTTTTTCTAAAGTAACCTAAGCAACAAGTATGTAAGGATATTGTTTATTATTTTGGACTTTTTTAATGCAAGAAGGGAATAAACTGACCATCATGAATTACGTCCGACGTAAGTAACATCAAACTAAATAACTTTTAATATTGTTTTTTAATACAAAATTGAATTAATTTTATTATACGCATGTAATAGTTTATTAAGACATATCATATAATGAAATGTCAAATTTTAATCCAAATTGTTAAAATTTATAGAAACACCAACAGAAGAATGTCCATTAACGAAAGAAAAACAGAGTTGTTCTGTGAGCGACTGCTGTGGATTTCGATCCATAATATGTTCATTCATTGCCCTCACTGTTGTCATAACTGCTGCTTTGATTCTTCAATTGGTTTACGATGATAATGCATTTCAGGTAATTTTAAAGCAATATTTTTTAGTCTATACCAGTTCTATGACAGTAACAAAATATATTTCTTACAGGGAAGATTAAATGTTCATGGAGCAGTTGCAACTGATTATACTAATTGCTCTCAAATTGGAACAAAAATACTCAGAAAAGGTGGAAATGCTATAGATGCAGCTATAGCTGCGACACTATGCATGGCTGTTGTTGCTCCTCACAAAACTGGTCTTGGAAGGTTTACAATAATCTCGTCACTATTAATTAATTTTTTAAACTGTTATTCAGTACCAAATTATTTAGTTAATTGCTACTACATTTAATAAGAGCAATAAAAGCCATAGTTTTTAAACTTTTCGTTGAGTCTTAAAATTTGATCTTTTTTTAGCGGAGGCTATATGATTATTTATCGTCATAAGGATCAAGAAAAGCCAGAAATAATAGACTTCTTAAACAATACCATACCAGGTTTGTTTATTATAAAGACAACAGAGATAAATAAATATATGGTAATATAATAATAACTTTATGAATTAATTATATTTTAGATGAATTTGAAAAACTTCAAATAAGGATTCCTGCTATGCTTCGAGGTTTGGAATATGCCCATGGTATCTATGGAAAATTATCATGGCAGGATGTAGTTGAACCATCTGCTATATTAGCTCGCAAAGGATTTGAAGTATCTAGAGATTTTGCATATGAAGCTACAAAAAACACTAATTTAGGTATTTTAGGTCACATTAATGCTGGAGAAATTTTAACACTGCCTAAACTTGCAAGTACTTTAGAAGCTGTATCTAAATTTGGAACAAATGGTATAACTTTAATGTTTATTTCAAAATAAAATTTTGATTTATTATGTATATATTTTAAAACTTTTATTTAATTTTAGTTTTTTATAATGGTTCCATAACTAGTAAAATATTTTTAAATAAAACTACAAATGAGAAACTGTATAATCAAATGACAAACTATGAACCAAAGGTGATCACAGCACAAAAGTCTACACTTTCTCAATATGCAATCTTTTATCCATCAAGTTTTAATTTTGCACAACCGATTATTGAAGAATTAAATAAATTAAATATATCAAAAGAAAATGCATCATCAATTGAATCAGAAATTATTGTTGCTGAAGCTATAATTAAACTCATACATCAACTTAAAAGTCCATACATCAATTATAGTAAGTTAAAATTTAATTAGCCTAATTGTTTACTGTTTGCTTATTTTAAATTAACAAGTTTGTATTTATTTTTGCAGCAGAGACTAGAAGATACACAGGTGTATCCGCAGTGGATTGGCAAGATACATATGTATCAATAATAACGTTAGTATTTAATAAATTAATACAATTAGAATTAATACTTCTTTAATTTTGCTGTATTATATCTTACTTATATTTTACAGAGGATTAAGTTCACCATTAGATTTAAAATATAAGACTGAGGCAGGATTTGTTTTTGATAATAATGCAGACAATAAAAATTCACTTTTATCATTGACTCCAATAATTTTTTACGATGAAACTGCTATATGTGGATTACGCGGAGTATTTAGTACTGATGATTCCATCATTGCTGGAGAAGTACTGTACAATTTACTAATGCGCTCAATGAATGTCTCTACAGCTGTTGAATACCCAAGGTAATATTATATACTGAATTAGCAAAAAGATAAATCTAAACATAACTAAATTATAATATATATGAAAAGACTTTATCAATCTTCCCGAGGCAGGATCCTGCTTCGGGAAGATCGTTAAAGTTTTTTCATATATATTACCATATATACCGAGAGACAAAGCCAAGAAAAAAATTATATTTTTCTTCTCATCATAACTAAATTATATTTTTAGATAAAAATTATTACTAACAATATTCATTTTTAATAGATATTATGTACTCCCTGATGGAATAGCTATAGAAAACGATGACAGACATTCAGGAAATACACTTCTACGTGATAGTTTAATAGCTGTAGATGCAATATCTAAAGTCGATGCTAATATGATAATGAAAAGTGTTAATGTTATAATTAAACGAAAGAATTTAATCAGTGGTCATTCTGACAGTAGAGGAGATGGTTTAGCTTCAAGATTTTAACAATTCCTAATGGTACAAAATAATGGAATATTTTTATAAAAAAATATTTTTTATGCATAACTATTAACTTATGACAGTAATGTGATAATTTATATTTGTATTTACTATGTTCATAAATGCAACTATTGCATTTATTATTGTATCCGTCCAAGAAATTAATACTTATTTATATACATTAATCTTTTATATAATATAATATATATATATATTTTAAAATATATGTGTATTTATTTTTAAATAAAAAAATTTTATACTAAATTTTGTATAAAAACATTTTAATCATTTATTATATGTACAAAAGTATATTTTAGTAATAGATGAAGTCTTTTTTTAATTTATAAACACAACAATTTTAAAAAATATTTTTTACAAAAAAGTACACTGGTAATTTGACATTTCGTTTTGTCAATATTTTTATGACACATGTCACACTTTATTTGTAGAAATCTGTTTGGCATAAGCTTGTTTCATACTAAGTTGTTTTATTCTTGCGTATGCTGCACTAGCAAATAAAACAATAAAATTACTTGACCACCATAGAAATGGTTTACTTTCATTGTACCAATGAGTAGCAAGAACAGTTTGTACACATGCTTTTGCTGTACCACTAATATTGTGCGTAAGAGGTGATGTAACTTTGATTTGTAGCATTGTGACATATCCAATTGCAAAACCACATACACCACCAACAATCATAGCAGACCAAAAGTCAAAATCACTTATTTTATCATAGTTATATACAGATTGAAATTCTCCATTGAATAACATTAGTGGGAGAAACAGTACAATGCTGTACACATTATTGTAATAAGAGAGTAACCAAATTTCTTGATTGACAGCTGGAAGTACTTTTTTTGTATGAATTGAATACAATGAAAGAGTTAGTGATCCAAGTACACCGAAAAAAGTTCCAGCTACGGACAATGAACCAGCAATGTTTTCTTGATCAACACCCAACCAAAATCCAAAAATGATTACTGCACAGCATAGAACAGTTTTTGTTGAAGTTTTTTCTCCTATTAATGAGAAAAATAAACTATTTTTAATAATAATCATGAATGTATTATAACATAATCTAATTAAAGATACTAAATTTTTCTTGTTTATATTAATACTTTTTTATTTTTAATTATGTTTACTATTAAATGTTATATTTTTGAAATTGCAACATACCCAGTATTAAATATGTAAATATTACATTAAATACTGTTGTAAGTGATCTTCCAATATAATAAAATGCAACACCAACATATTTTAAGCATAAATTGTTACTTGCTATCATTCCAATAAATAATATTGATAATGGTAAAACCTGGAAAACATAATATAATCAACAAATTATATAAAGTTCACAAAAATTCATCAACTACCTCATATTAAATTTGACTAATACTTTTCTAATAACTTCATATGAGAATGGATTTCCTTTTGGAAAGTAGAAATATTCTGGAAATATTTTAGAAAACCCTTTTAAAAATATACAGATCCCAACACATGTTAAACATTGAAACCAGGTGATAAATAAAGGAGCATTGAGATGTACTTTATCACTGGATAATAAAGCTTTATTGACAAATACCATCAATATTGAAACTATCCTAAAAATTGAAACGAGTTTATAAAGAATAAATATTTAATAATTAATTTTTAGTATAAAATAAGTTTTTACATACCAATAAAGTGCCACTACAAATGCAATGTAAACATATTTATGAAGCATTTCTGTTCTTTGGTTCATTTTTATAAAAATAATTTTTTCTATTTATCACAATATAGTAAATACACACTTGCTAGTATTACTGCATTAATTAACAGTCAGTTAAGTCAGTCATTTCTGGAGCAAAATTTGTAAAACGTAGAGTACATTTTTAGGTTATGCAAAGATAAACAAGTTCTGATAACTTACCTTATCATTTACGGTAATATAGTCGTAGTACGTTAACAATAAGTAACATAGTTAAAAATGTGTAAAAAATGTTTTTATAAATATGTATTATTGAAATATAAACCATACGCCACTCAATTAATGAGTGTCAAATGTAGGTATACTTTTACATTATTTACCTATTGCCATGTTAAAAACTAGAAGATCTCTTGACTCTCTTCTGGTGTTCTCTGTGTTCTGCGCGGAGCGCAGTTGACATGATCAATAAATCCTATGAGCTATGAATGCTTTGATCGAGTTCGTAAGAACAACTATAATAGGTAAACATTAATCATCAGTGTTGGTATCAATAATTTTGTAAATAAAATACTAGCTCGAAAAATTTTCATTCATTTCTTGAGTGAAATAAATTTTTCAAGTTATTGTAGTAATATTTATATATATTTATTATGAAATTAAATTAAATTAGTTGATAAGTAATTGGTGCAATTATGGTGAGTTTATGATCGAGTAGAGAGGTCATGAATATGATGACTCACATATAATGAATGAAAATTTCTGCGAAATTGCAGATTAGGGTAAATCCCCAATAGGTTAAGTCGTGTATTTAACTGTGCAGCTATGCCCAGCCCAGCTGGTAGCTATCTCGTGTACATGTGCAGTTGTGTGCATGATATCCAAACGTTTCGGAACCTAAACGAAAAGTAACGCAACCTAATATAATAGGTCAGTCAAATTAGCCTCTGGACGCCCCGTTCTCTGCAAAAATTCCTGATAGCAATTTTATTGTTGGAAATGGTCAGGAACAGTATGTAGAACAATAATATTTGCAAGAAAGCCACCAATTTCGTACGCTAACTTTTTTATAAACAATTAAAGTTCGATTTCGACACTTTTTTTCACATTTCCCTCTGTGGTTTGAAAAGTATTGATTATTGCGGGAAAAGTTTCAAGTAAAAGTTGTTCATTATTCAATTATCTACATAAAAGTCGTGGAGAGCACCCCTCTAAGTCTATTAGTTCACTTGAAAATTGGAAAAAAAACACAAAATTCGTCAAAATCGAAAATTGTTAATAACTTTTGAAAAAATAAACAAACTTTTTATTCAATTCTGTACATGTGCGAATTATCATGGAACAATTTATGAAATTGTAGGAAGCTACATGCTAATCAATTGTCAGTGACTTTTTTTAACAAATAATTCAAATGTTAATTTATTAGAACAATAAATTAATTTTAAGTTTAAAATTCAAGATGTCCCCAATTTGGTATTTAAACTGTGAAAGTTTTCATGAATTAGAATAATTAACATTAATAAAAAATGGTACACTTTGAACTTTTTGCACTTATCGTCTACACAATGAATCATTACCTTAATCTACTATAAATAATACTTTTATAAAAGGTTCTCTCGGTTGATATTTAAGAAAGTAATATTAGGTATTAATTAGGTTAATCTCACTCCAAACGGAATTAATTTATCGTAAGCATAAACAAATTGTTTCATGCTATTCTCGACAAATCGTACAAATTACATGTGTAATATTGATTTATTTTATTTAAATTATTTAAATTATTACTTATAACTGTACCATTACTTTTTTATAATATACGTATTTTCTATGAAACCGCCTTTATTCAACTTGCCTCATATTGATCGTGAAAACTCATAAGCCCCATACAAGGCAATAGGAAAGAATACAAAATTTATTTTGTGATCGGCACTAATTGTGCATTTGATAAAAAAGAAAACTTAATTTGCAAAAGTTATAGTGTATTAAAAATCCTTTAAGTGACGTCACACCGTTAAAATATCAAAGGTGCCGACCGGAGTGACGTAACAACGTTTTTTAAAGATTTAACTATAACTTTTTCATTTTGAAGATATCTTGAAAATTCCAAAAGTTTACAAAGAAACTATACCTCGATCTACAAGAATACTCTGTCAACTAAAAATCGGTATTCTTCCCTATTAAAATCAATAGAAAAGAATTATATAGTTTTTTATGCTACATTTTAATTCTAAATTTTTCATAGCATTAAATAACAAATACAATCTATAGAATGCAATTATACAAAATAATTAGATATTAGATAAAATATTCGATCTATAGACATGAATAAAAAATAATTACATTTAATTAGTTAAATCTCTATTAAACTTAATTGACATGCATCAATTGACATGTATTATATTATAATGCTAAATCTTAATTCTATTTTGTTATATTAAATTCGATTAATACTATAAAATGATAAAAAATCAATTGATACCAATTACATTGAATTGACTAAATACCTATTCAAATCAATAGACAATCAAAGAAAATGTATTTCTTTCAATATATTTTTATAAACATAGATCTAATTGAATTGAATTCTAAAGATTATGTATATTTCTATTGCACTTTCCAGAATTAAGATTTAGCATCAAATGCAATAGATTTCTTTTTTATTGACATTGATCTCATTTTTTTAACAGGGTTGTGTTGCAACCCGTTGTACATTTGCATGAAATATATCGTAATAAATTTTGTGGAATAAGATCATCGGTTGGAATTTCATAGTCATTACGACGTTGACCCTATCATAAAAGTCCTGACAGGAGGCTGTCTATGGTCATTAAGGTGACTGTGTACACTTACTGTCGTGTGGGTGTGTAATGATGGTTGGCGCACCTCGTTGCCAATTTACATACCTTAAGTATACCACCAATAAGTAAACTGTACAAATAATATTTAGATAAGTAGATGATATCAACACGATTGAATTTTGATTATCTATTATCAAAATAATGCATATTTAAAAATTATAGAAGACTTTTTGATTATATTTATCAATTTTTAAAGACTAAAAATTATTATTTTGCGAATTTTGTATTACCTCATAACAACACTATTTTATATAATTTTCAGTGAATAACATAATAAAAATCTGTTACAACGCCGTTACCCTAAGCGAGTCCTGGGCGTAGTCGTCCAGAGCGGACGGGTGGGTGCCTATCACCACTACACAGCGCGTCCTCAGGTTGCGGATAGAGGAACGACCCCTGAGAAAGAGGTTAGCTGCGAATAAAGCGAAGAAGCAGTCGCGGACAGCCGATAGGCCCAGGCGTGGGTGCGATGAGCCCGCACTGGCGAACGCATTCATCTAGAAACACTACGCAAGCACCGCAACAACTACAAACACTATACAAAATCTCCTATCTTACTTTCTTCTTCTACCTTACTCTGTAATCTATCTCTTTTACCACACATTTCAAACAAAAAATGGGCCAAAAATCCTGCTGTCGTGGAGGATGCGGGAGCGATGACAACTGCCCTGAGAGGGGATGTGTAGAATGATTCGCCACCTGGTCTTACATGGCAACGAAACCAGCGAAGGCGCGCTGCCTTGCAGGGGGGCGTTAGGATATGAGAATGAAACCGAGTGTGTCTGACGACGAGTTGACTATGTCCTCGCCAAAGTCAGAAAGCTCTCATACTTAGTTCTAGGGAGGTATGAGGGTTATCACCCCTAGACGGATGGACTCACCTGCGATCGGAACAGGATCCAAAACGCGCGGGTTTAACTTACTATCATGGCTCAAAGAAAACAAAACCAAACCAAAACGAAAAGAAACTTAAGGGTGGGAACCTGGAATGTACGCAGTCTACACAGAGCAGGCGCGTTCCGGGAAATCATAAATGAAACTGAGAGGTACAATTTAGATTTGGTAGCAATACAAGAAACCCGATGGAAAGATAACGCGATGCTAGGATTCGGTAACTTCACCTTTTTATATGGGGGCGCGAGCGGGCATTCTCTAGGCACCGGATTTCTTGTTAACAAAAGCATCATACATTCCGTTAAAAGTTGCAATTTCGTGAATGACCGACTCTCGTATATCATCATCGAAGGAGCGTGGTATAATTTCGTGGTTATTAACGTCCACTGTCCCACGGAGGACAAAGAGGAAGAAGTAAAAAATCTTTATTATGAAACTTTAGAGCAATTAATCGACCAATTCGCGTCTTACGACACCAAAATAGTAGTGGGGGATTTCAATGCTAAAATAGGGAGAGAGGAAATGTTTAGGCCCACCATAGGCAAAGAAAGTCTGCACGAAACCAGCAATGATAACGGTATTATGGTCATAAATTTCGCAGCCGCAAAAGATCTTATAGTCAAGACCACGTGCTTCAAGCACAAGGATATACACAAGGCAACGTGGACATCGCCGGATGGGGCCACGCACAATCAAATCGATCATTTTCTTATTGATAAGAGGCGCCACACGAATGTACTCTACGTAAGGACCTATAGGGGGGCGGATTGCGACTCAGATCATTATCTAGTAGTGGCCAAATTAAGAGCCAGATTAGTAGCCGGTCAAAATAGTAAGCGAGTGAACAAAGTAGAAACCTTTGATATTGGAAAACTACGAAGCGGGATAGAGCGAATCAAGTACCAAGTAGAAGTTAGTAACCGATTTCAGGCGCTCGAGGAAACGGATGAACAGACGGGAGTAGATGACGATCCGAACAGGTTGTGGGGGGCTATCGAAAAAACTATAAAAGAGGCCGCGAACAAAGTAACTGGGTAAGAAAAAAAGGCCGAAGAGCAAACCATGGTTTGACGAAGAGTGCGAACTCTGGTTTGAAAGGCGCAAGAAGGCTAAATTAGATAGTGTACACAATGAAAGCGGTAGGGCCGTAGAAGAATACCATGAAATAAGAAAGCAAGTACGCGTGATTTACAGAAACAAGAAGCGCGAGTATCAGAAAAATGAAATTAGAAAAATAGAAACTAATAGTAGGGAAAATAACCCGCGCGAGATGTACAAAGGAATAAACGCTATTAGGAAGGGTTTTCAGAGTAGATCGCAGTTAATGAAAGATAAGGACGGGAACCTCGTGACAAGCGAAAATGAACTATTGAAATTATGGAAAGATTATTTCGATAAGTTATTAAACGTGCATGAAAACTCCGAGGAAATGGGAGACGAAATCCACACTACTGAACTCCATATGGACGAAACGACCTACAAAGAAGTAGAGGCCGCGATCAAAAAGCTAAAAAACAATAAGGCCGCAGGAAACGATTCTATACCAGCTGAACTACTTAAATATGGAGGCACCGCGCTTACATCTAAAATTTTTTATCTAGTATGTGCTATTTGGAGAAATGAAACAATACCAGAAAATTGGAAAGAATCCATCATCATACCGATCTTTAAAACGGGAGATAAAACAGACTGCTATAACTACCGGGGAATCTCACTTTTAGCTACCTGCTACAAAGTTCTGTCAAACGTAATACAGGCTAGACTCACACCATTCGCGGAAGATATAATAGGAGATTATCAGTGTGGATTCCGGCGCAACAGGTCAACGAGCGATCAAATGTTTACCATAAGACAATTATTAGAGAAAAAGTGGGAATATTGCGAAACTATACACCAGCTATTTGTGGACTTTAAGAAAGCGTACGACTCTGTCAAACGAAGCAAAATGTATGAAATCCTAGTGCTCCTGGGCGTACCAAAAAAACTAGTAAAATTAATTCAAATATGTCTCAACGGAAGCACTGGAAAGGTCCGAGTAGGCGGTAATGTATCCGAATCGTTCATGATACGCGACGGTTTGAAGCTAGGTGACGGGCTTTCAACGGTACTCTTTAATCTGACGCTAGAGCATGTTGTTAGAAAAATGCAGGCTAGCGAGCTAGGCGCAACACTCAACGGAACAACGCAAATTTTAGGCTATGCGGATGACTTGGATATAGTGGGAGATAATGGTGAAACGGTGGCGAGAAATGCGGAAATCCTTATAAATGCGGCTAAAAACACGGGGTTAGAAGTGAGCGAATCGAAAACGAAATATATGATCATGGAGAAACTGGGCATTCGCGAAGCAGAGGGGGATCTCAGAGTCGGAAATTTCACTTTTGAAAAGGTTAGCGAATTCAGATATTTAGGTACAACTATAAATGATCGAAACGAAATTAAAGCCGAGATTAATAAGAGACTTCATTCGGGTAATGCCTGCTTCTACGCTGTGAACAGATTACTTAAGTCAAAGCTACTGTCGAAAAATATCAAAATAAGGATATATAGGACTATAATAATGCCGGTAATCTTGTATGGGTGCGAAACCTGGGCGCTCACTAAAGCGGAAGAAAATCGTTTTAGGGTATTTGAAAATAAGGTTCTGCGGAAAATATACGGGCCAAAGAAAGATGAGGAAACTGGGGAGTGGAGGAAACTGCACAATGACGAGTACATAATTTGTACGCGTCACCAAATATTAACAGAATAATAAAATCACGGAGACTAAGATGGGCAGGGCACGTGGCAAGAATGGGCGATGATCGTACAGCAGCGCGCATAATGAAAGGAAAACCGAAAGCAACGCGACCTCTTGGTAGACCTAGACGCAGATGGGAGGATAACGTAAAATTAGACGTAACTGAAATTGGGCGGGAAGGCGCGAAATGGATGGGGTTGGCACAAAATAGGGAAACATGGAAGGCTTGCGTAGATGAGGCGATGAACTTTCGAGTTCGAAATGCCATTTAAAAAAAAAAAAACATAATAAAAATAGTCTATAGATACATTAATATTGATAATAATTATTTTTGTATAAAATGGAATATTATGTAAATTAATAAAATTTAACAAATGCAATAAATAAAAAAAAATTGCACGCGAACATGAAAAATTGAAAAGTACTAATTTTTGATTGTTTAAATAAATTCAAATCTAATATCTGACGACGCTAAAGTTATTTTTTAGTTACGCTACCCCAAATTAAAAAAAGAAAGAGTAAGATAGAAGCATTTTTGGCTAAATTACGCCATTTTTTCCGAACGTCCTGATTTGAAACTTACTTTTCAGTTTCGAGCTGTGAACGCGCGAGCCTACCCCCACTCCGTCTCCCACGCCACGGCGCCGCCGCGCGTAACTGTCCGATTACTTTTTTCCGTTATAGTTTTCACAATTGAAAATCCATATGAGAGCAACAACTGATAATTATGCACAAACTACAAGTCTTTAACTGCATTTTCCGATTTCAAACATGGCAATATCTTGTTTATTTACGGAGCAATGGCTTGCTATAAAAGAAAAACGTAACTTGGCTCTTAATGCTCGTAGACAAACGTCTTTTTTTTAAAAAATGAGATAAAAATCAGTACTTTTCAATGGACTTTATTCGATTTTGATTGGACTTAAATCTTGTCTTCGAGAAAAAAGTTTATTAGGCACCTTATAAACATTAGCATCCAGGGGCTTTTCTAATTAAAATTTCGTGGTTTTCTAAAAAGTTTATTGAAATGTAACTCTTTCACTTTAATCTCAAGCCACGGCGCCTAATCTGAATAATTTTTTCACATCGAAATCGTATTGTGAAAAAAAAAATTTCGAAATATAGAAATTTATGAAACAAAAACTGTAATTGATAGAAGCTTGAAATTTGGCATGCTATTTTGAACTATAGAGTAGTACATTTTCCTAAAGTATCAATGTAATAAAGTAATTTTTTCAAAAGTTATTAACAATTTTCGAATTTGACGAATGTTGTGTTTTTTTCCAATTTTTAAGTAAACTAATAGACTTAGAGGGGTGCTCTCCACGAGTTTTATGTAGATAATTGAATAATGAACAACTTTTACTTGAAACTGTTCCCACAAAAATCAATACTTTTCAACCCACAGAGGGAAATGTGAAAAAAAGTGTCGAAATCGAACTTTAATTGTTTATAAAAAAGTTAGCGTACGAAATTGGTGGCTATCTATAGACTATTTTTATTATGTTATTCACTGAAAATGATATAAAATAGTGTTATTATGAGGTAATACAAAATTCGCCAAATAATAATTTTTAGTCTTTAAAAATTGATAAATATAATCAAAAAGTCTTCTATAATTTTTAAATATGCATTATTTTGATAATAGACAATCAAAATTCAATCGTGTTGATATCGACTACTTAGGGGAGAACGGGGTAATGCCGGTCACTGGCTAATTCCGGTCACCTTTATTTTCAATAATATAAACATTTTTAGGTAATAATTCGAATAGTATATTAAACGCAACATAAAATACAATTAATTTAATGTCCAAACAACCTTCTATTAAGTTTTATTCAGGAATTATATACAATCAAAGTGTAGGCATACATTTCTTATCAGAAATCTGGTCTATAAAAAAAGCTTTTATGCATATTATTTGTTGCTTTATGCAGTTCTTTTTTGCATCTTTATTAATTTAAACAATCTAAGAATACGAAGTAGTGAAGAAAAAAGAGTATAAACCTATTACTTTTCTGTCATTTCAATTTAAATTACTAAGTAGAATAGGGGTAATCCCGGTCACAATGTTATGTATATGACGCTCCGGAAAGTGAGGCTAAGAAAACGTTTCGCTGTGTTCTCAGGTAGGGTAACTTTGCTTAAGTGTTTTTGATTGAACAGTGGTTATGTTATTATATGTTTCACTATATAAGTGCGAATAATAATGCGACGGATCATATGAAAGTACATATAATTGATTTAAAGAAAATTTTCACCTATAAAAGTAACTTTCTAATAGTAATCGGAATTATACCAAGGCTGACCGGTATTACCCTTTCATGTGGAGTAAATACGGTCAGAATGCTTTCTTTATTTCAACTTATAGCTTCGTTATCTTACATTTTTATATTCATCCAATAAGAAATATTTATAGTCAATGGTTTGAACTAACATAATAATTATTTAAAGTTAAAAAAAACAATTTGAAAGTGGAAATAACAAGCACGTTGGCTTAGGTGACCGGCAATACCCGATCCTCCCCTAAATATTATTTGTACAGTTTACTTATTGGTGGTATACTAAAGGTATATAAATTGGCACCGAGGTGCGCCACCCATCATTACACACCCACACGACAGTAAGTGTACACAGTCACCTTAATGACCATAGACTGCCTCCTGTCAGGACTTTTATGATAGGGTCAACGTCGTAATGACTATGAAATTCCAACCGATGATCTTATTCCACAAAATGTATTACGATATATTTCATGCAAATGCACAACGGGTTGCAACACAACCCTGTTAAAATAATGAGATTACAATAAAAAAAAATCTATTGCATTTGATGCTAAATCTTAATTCTGGAAAGTGCATTAGAAATATATATAATCTTTAGAATTCAATTCAAAACTATTAGATCTATGTTTATAAAAATATATTGAAAGAAATACATTTTCTTTGATTGTCTATTGATTTGAATAGGTATTTAGTCAATTCAATGTAATTGGTATCAATTGATTTTTATCATTTTATAGTATTAATCGAATTTAATATAACAAAATAGAATTAAGATTTAGCATTACAATATAATACGTGTCAATTGATGCATGTCAATTAAGTTCAATACAGATTTACCTAATTAAATGTAATCATTTTTTATTCATGTCTGTAGATGGAATATTTTATCTAATATCTAATTATTTTGTATAATTGTATTCTATAGATTGTATTTGTTATTTAATGCTATGAATAAAACTATATAATTCTTTTCTTTTGATTTTAATAGGGAAGAATACCGATTTTTAGTTGACAGAGTATTCTTGTAGATCGAGGTATAGTTTCTTTGTAAACTTTTGGAATTTTCAAGATATCTTCAAAATGAAAAAGTTATAGTTAAATCTTTAAAAAACGTTGTTACGTCACTCCGGTCGGCACCTTTGATATTTTAACGGTGTGACGTCACTCAAAGGATTTTTAATACACTATAACTTTTGCAAATTAAGTTTTCTTTTTTAATTTTAAAAAGATATACACAAAAGATATACGCCGACTTAGATTCTCTATCAAATGCACAATTAGTGCCGATCAAAGAATAAATTTTGTATTCTTTCCTATTGTCTTGTATGGGGCTTATGAGTTTTCACGATGAATATGAGGCCAATGGAATAAAGGTGGTTTCATAGAAAATACGTATATTATCAAAAAGTAATGGTACAGTTATAAGTAATAATTTAAATAAAATAAATAAATATTACACCTGTAATTTGTACGATTTGTCGAAAATAGCATGAAACAATTTGTTTATGCTTACGATAAATTAATTCCGTTTGGAGTGAGATTAACCTAATTAATACCTAATATTACTTTCTTAAATATCAACCGAGAGAACCTTTTATAAAAGTATTATTTATAGTAGATTAAGGTAATGATTTATTGTGTAGACGATAAGTGCAAAAAGTTCAAAGTGTACCATTTTTTATTAATGTTAATTATTCTAATTCATGAAAACTTTCACAGTTTAAATGCCAAATTGGGGACATCTTGAATTTTAAATTTAAAATTAATTTATTGTTCTAATAAATTAACATTTGAATTATTTGTAAAAAAACCACTGTCAGTTGATTAGCATGTAGCTTCCTACAATTTCATAAACTGTTCCATGATAATTCGCACATGTACAGAATTGAATAAAAAGTTTGTTTATCAAGTTCATTTGCGGCTTGTACGGATAAAGTGCATTTAAATCTATTCATTTTTTATACTCATAGAAATTGACTAAAGTCAATTAATAAAAAAGATATTCGCAAACTATACAATTCAATAACAAGTATGTTTATCAAAGTTAATTTAAGTTGATTCCCGCCTAATATGAATAAACTGCATTAAATTATATTGATTTCCTGTACTTATAGGAATTGATTAAAATCAATTAATGAGAAAGGTATTTGCAACCTACAGAATTCAATAGAATGTGTGTTTATTAAAGTTTGTTTAGTAAAACTGAATTTAAATCTATTGATTTCCCATACTCATAAGGATTGATTCAAGTCAATTCATAAATAAAGTATTCATAACCTACAAAATTCAATAAAATTTTCATTTATCAAACGTGATTAAAGTTAATTCAGGGCTTATAACGAATAAGCTGTATTAAAATCTATTCACGTTTGGAATTCATAAAAATGAATTAATGTGGATAGAAGTTTTATAGTCAATTTATACATTGAATTAGATAAATTCAAATAGTACTGGAATATATTAAAATTCATTGAACTGTATTATCTAAATTGTAATTAAATACAATACGAAAAAAAAAGAACTATTCTGTTATAGAAGTCGATTTAAATATATAGAAATCAATACTAAATATAGGGATTGAACTAAATTGCAATTAAAGTTTATTAATCACAATTCATTTTCAATTGACTTGTTTTCTGGTAGTCAATTCAATCAATTAAAATAAATTTAATTCAATAAAATTTGAATTATTTTTAATTGACTTCAATCGCATATTTGTAGCAGGGTATACCCTTATGGGAGACTTTGCAACCGCAACTCTTCTTAGGGACTGTTCTCATAAGTGCTGTTCTGTGCTGTTCTGTGCTGTGATGTGCTGAGTGTTAGGTATTACTTGTAGGCTGTGCCGCTGATTGGCTGATTCTTAAAAATTGACCAATCAGCACCACAGTCTATTGATAGCAACGCACAGCACAGCACTTAAGTGGACAGTCCCTTTTAAAAAGGAGTAGAACACATTTAATTTATTTTAACTTTAACAGTTCTTAAAAGTACAGTATTTTATACTCACAGTGTGAATCATCGTAAGATCTTTAAAAATTCTCCAAGCTATATGTATATCCCTAAAAAAGAAAATTGATCCTCTGCAAAGCATCGCATATTTTTGGAAACAAATATCCAATCCAAACGTCGCGCCAAAATCCTCCACCACTCGGTCATTGGCTTACAGGCTTATAGCCAA
The DNA here is from genome assembly GCA_949152435.1 of Gastracanthus pulcherrimus. NCBI lineage: Eukaryota > Metazoa > Arthropoda > Insecta > Hymenoptera > Pteromalidae > Gastracanthus > Gastracanthus pulcherrimus. The sequence continues at coordinate 27,560,503 of OX424573.1, read as the reverse complement.
CCCTCTCCCGGCGATCAATCCCTCCCCGCTCCACGCGAAGAGCATTACAGTAAAACCGAACGGCAGCGAAGTCCGATTCGGTAGTTGCCGCAGGGGGACGAGCCGTGCCGCTGGCTATTAGAGTGGCTGCGCAGAGTTGCATGCGCGCTCAAACATGTCGGAGACGCCGTTAGCTCGCCACCACCGTCAGCAGTCAGTCGCTCGTCCGCGCTCATCCTCTGCTGACTCTGCTCTGCTGCACACATCCAGATCCAGCGCTACCGCCTCGACATGGATGATCGTCATTGCCGCTGCTGGAACTCCAATATCCTGCCGGACGACCTGCAGCTGCACTGACGCCTGTGATTGACAGACAGTCGGACGGACACACACGCGTATCGCTTGGATCGTTGCATTACGGATAACGGGGCGCGAGCAAGCTGCACGCACGCACGCTCTTATCCGCGCGTTGCACAGGTGAGCGAAATCGAAATCGTGTTTTGCTGAAGTGCTGGTGTGTGGACGTCGTGTGCGAGGACGTAGATGCTGCTGGAGAGGAACTGTAATCGATGCATGGCTAGGTGGGAGGAGAGGATTTCGGGGGAATATCGAGGTTTCTTGCTGCAGGCTGCTTCTTGGGTTTCTTATTTAGTGATGGATGTGGGGCTGAGTTTGGAGAGATGTGTTGGAGGAGGCCATACTTTGCCGTGTGTGCGCGTGTATTCTCATTTTGGGGGGAGGGGGGGTTTGTTGCACGCTCGTTTGTATTTGTCGTAGTAGTTAGCATCGGTGATCTTTTAATGGGTGTCGGTGAATGGTGTGGCACTTTGAAGCTCTGTGTGAAATCTGTGTTCGATAACGTTAGCATCTCCCGTTGTCTTGGTATACTTGTGTACAGTTTCTGTTTATTTACACGTGTTAGGTGAACATTCACTTTTTGATAAATGCATCTTATGGGATACACTGCATGTAGTAACAGTTGAAACAGTCAATTTTATTGTAAATATTTAAACGACCTGAAATTCTGTGCGTTCAAATGTAACTAAATCATTAAAATTAAGTTTGTGTCGATTGTTGCTTGTTAATCAGTAAATTAGTAGTGAACAATAACTTTTCTTTTATCATTTTCATAACAAAAATATGTATTGCAGAAGTAGATTCTTCCGATGTTGAAGATCGTATGAAACAGAGTTTTTCACCTGTATTTTAATTGTACCGTAAAACAATTTTTGTTGCCTTTGATGACAAGTACTATAAATGAATTCATATCATGTTTTTACAGGCAACATTGTCAAAATGACCACCCACTACACAAGAAATGTGTTAAAAATGGTGGTAGCTCAAATTTGCCAGACCATCGGCTGGCATTCTATTAATTCCACTCCATTGGAATTTATGGTTGATCTTATGCAGGAATACCTTTTTCAAGTTTCAAAACTTACTCAGCAATATGCCCAAGTTTGTAAGTGGTCTTAACAAAATAATTTGATTGTGGAGGTCCTGATTTCAAAATATCTAAAATTTCGGAAAGTTACATTTTAGAATTGCAATTAAATGATTAAAAATCGCTTGGTCTTGGAGAATTAAAGAGTAGAATCCTAAAAATCTTTATAACAAAAATACCATTTAACTAATAATTACATATAAGAAATTGTACAAAACATACCAAATAGAAACACGTGAAGTTATTTTACAACTTATCCTCTCAACAGAAATACTTTCTGCAATTTGTTTTTGCTAAAATATTAATTCATCTATCACTTCCGATGCATGAATTCATAAGTTTTTTTATTTAGATATATATTCTTAGATGTTACTAAATTCTATGTTTTAAACACTCTAAATAATTATTTTTTAGTTTTATATTATCTTGAAAATCAAACATGCTGCTTTCAACTTCAAAATTTCAAATTCTTTTGAATTATTTTCTTTCTTCAAATTATTTCCAAATTTTACATATTCTGAATCATAAATCCTCCTATTCCTAAATGTCCAAATGATTGAAATATATTTGTTTTTAGTGGGAAGAAGTGATGCCAATTTAGATGATGTCGGATTAGCATTTCGGCACATGAACATTGATTTGCAGGAATTAGCAGAATATGTTAAAAATGTTGACTCTGTGCCCTGTGTTGTCTCTGTACCCAAATTGCCCATTCATAGAGATAATCATCTCAATTTCTTAAAACCAGGCAGTCGAGAAGTAGTTACTCGACCAGTACATGTTCATGAGCATCTACCTGCTATGTATCCTGGTACTGAAGGTAATAATAATTTGTATTATATTAAAATCTTAACCATTATAACATTCTAAAGATTCTAAATAAATAAATAAAATAATATAATTTTTTACAGAAGAATATGTATCAGAAACTAAAACAGAAGCCGCAAATTCATCTTGTATTAGTGAACCAATAAATACTTCTGAAGATGAATCTAATGAAATTAATGTAATTACCACAAATGGAGTCTCAAATGAAGACAGTCCAAGTAGAGCAGCTTCTCAGCCTATATTTAAACGACCAGGAGACCCTATTTCTTTGGATGGTCCAGTAGTAAAGCGAGCAAAAACTACTGATGAAGGCCGTCCACTTAGGGAGATACATAGTGTTATAATGACCACTTCTGGTTTCTTGTCAACTGCTAGAGAAGGAAAACTTCCGGAAGCAAGGACACCTCAGCAAGCACGTGCAGAAACTCCTCCACCACCCCCTTCTTATTCTATGGTTCTACCTGAAGTTAAAGTCGAGAAAAAGTTAAAGAAAATTCCTAAGAAAACTGTGGGAGAGGACAGTAAACCAGAAAACAAAGAGAATAAGAAGAAGAAAATTCCCAAAGATACGTTGTTTAAACCAGATGAAATTAAAAATGTTAAAGTTAAGAAATTGACTGGAATGAAGGAGTTAGCCAAGTTGAAGGCTCTAAAGCCAGGTAGCAAAGCAGCAAGTACAAATTTAGCGGGGCCGTCTAATGTTGCTACAACAAAAGCACAAGGTAAGCCAATGAACAGTAGCTCAATTCTTTCCATGTTGCAAGAACCATTTTCATTATTCGATGAACTTACGATTGCATTTTCTGTTCTACAATACAAATAACCCACGAGCAATGGTTCAGCACATGTAATTTCATGCGCACTTTTACATTTCAAGGTAAAGTACCCAGCGGCAGTCCGAAGCACGCGAAAGCGGCCAAAGTGAAAGCGGAGAAGGTCGTGGACGTGACGGCGATCGCGGCGAATCCCCCGCCGAACGAGCGCAAGGAGGAAGCAGCCATCGACAAGCTGCCCATCGAGCCCGACAAGCAGAAGCTCAACATCTTCAAGAAGATATCTTCCAAGAGCAAGGAGGACAAGGAGAAGGAGTCCCTGGATCTTCAGCACAAGCTGAAGCTCGAGATGTGCTCGCGGGCGGACTCGCCGGGCCTGAGCGTGGAGTTCGAGCGTCACCGCAGCGACACTGTCGCGCCCAAGCAGGAGGACACCAAGAAGATCGTCGCGCCGAGTCCGATTGTGAACAATAGTCACGCGTCGCGAGTGCCAGTGCCGGAGGACGGCGTGACGGACATGATGAGCCCGGGCTCGGACGTGTACATGTTCGACGACATGTCGCCCCCGGGTACGCCGAGCACGCCCAAGACGCCGGAGCTCAGCGTGCACAGCGTCACGCTGGAGAAGAAGAAGAAGAAAGACCGGACCGGGAAGAAGAAGGAACCGAAGCAGAAGACACCGAGAAATACTATTAGCCCGAAGAAGGTGATGAATATTTATTTTTGTCTCGTTGAATATTAATTGCAACAGTATAAGCTTATCATTGAAGTTATATCCCAGATAGCACGACACGTTGTAGGGACATTGCCGCAACGTTGCTCTGGCAACCAAGCAACGTTGTTCGTAAAAGTTGTAGAAACGTTGAAATGTCCGCTTTAGTTGCAAAAGAAACGGTGTAGTACTTTTGAAACGTGTTTAGAACTTGCCAAAGTGTCACTCTTCCACGTTGCAAACACGTCGCCAGTACGTTGCCACAAAAATTGCAATATTTATTAGTAAATATTTATAATAATAGAAATAGCTACAGCAGAATGGCCTGTTTGGTTGTACCATCCAGAGGAGAAAATTAATTATTTTTAATTTTTAATTTTCAAACTGTGTTAGTTGTGTAGCAACGTTCTGACAACGTACCTACAACGTGAAAAATATGCTAAGACAATTTCAGAAGTTGTCAGAGACGTTTCAGAAACGTTTTAAACACGTTTCCATGGTGACGTTCTAGCAACGTTGTAGAACGCCGTAGGCACGTTACCACATCGTTTCTACAATGTTTCTTTTGCGACCAAAGCGGACATTTTAGCATTTTTGCAGCGTTGCTATGTTTACGAACAACGTTGCTTGGTTGTCAGGGCAACGTTGCGACAATGTCCCTACAACGTGTTGTGTTATCTAAATACTTACCTTCGAATTGGACGGTCGGACAAATTAGTTTTGTAGAAAGTCAAGCAAGCAACTACAAATTTTCACTATTTTATACGAAAGTAGAATTATAACACTCTAAACATTATCTTCCGAATCATAATTAATTTAAAAAGTAGTAGAAAGTAGCACTTACTTCTTAACATTTCAAGCTGATCTGTCAAATAGTTTTTAATATATCACGTTCAGCATTTTCTGAGATGCACCGATAAGTGGTATGTGATGTTATAATGAAAGAATACTATATTAAGCATTAAAAAATCTATACTTTAAAAATGTGCAGGTTTACTATACCAGTAAATAACTATAATTTTTAGCTCGAATTTTACTTTACATAAAAAAAATACTTTACTTATTTACGTTTCCATTTATAAAAAATTTATATTTATTTAAAACACTTTTTTATGTATGCATTTGTCAAGAACAGTCTCTGAGGAGAATCTTTTTCAAAATTTTCAAGGAAATTCAGGTCTTCTATAAATACGAAAATATAGCTTTTAAATTGATTAAATACTTTAAAAATTTATTTTCAATCTCATACAAATTTAACGTGACCTGGCCACGCACTGATCTATTAATAAATACCTAAAGCTTTAATTATGCTAAACATTTCATTTTCTAAAAAAGAAATAAGAGAAAAAAACAATCCTAAACACAATAATTTACCGAGCTTCACTAAAAAAGAAGCCCCATTCACCAGACCCCACCATTCTCCCTCGACTCCCCACTCCCCGTACACATCTAAACAACAACAAAAAACTCAACCTCCTTTCTTTTCGCAGGCGCGACTGTCGAACGACTCGGCGGAGCTGAGCGTGCTGGACCGTCCTAAGACGCCCCAGGCACCGGAGCAGTCGCCCACGCGGCTGGATCCCAAACGTCCACCGGCCGCGCTGCCGCCCTTCCCGTTCTTCCCGCCGTTCCCCGCGGCGCCGGGTCTCATACCCCACCCGATGTTCCCGCTGCCCCTGCCCAAGGGCATGCCGGGCATGCCAGGGGTACCGCCGACCCCGGGTGCCCCCATGATGCCGGGCATGCTGCGCCAGCGCTTCTACCGGCCGAAGCTCGACATACAGGCGGTCGGCGGTGGCGGCAGGCCCATGGTGCCGCCGTCCTTCGTCAACGAACCCCTGCCTCTGCCTCTACCGCTGCCGCCGACGCCCGCTTGCTTCCCGCTGCCAAAGCAGCACCAGCAGCAGCACCAGCACCAGCACACGGTAAAAGAACTGAAATTTTGAAAATATGAGAAGGGATTCGGAATCAGTGACCCCAACAAAACCTTATATATTTATTTTTTCATAAAGTATTAATGGTCAGAAAAATGTGTACTTCGAAGGATTAAAAGGCGTTCTTATAGCGAAAACTTTCGAAACCAGAAAGAAAATTGCCAGTGCAAATACCTACACCTTTGAGTTGAATCATATTAAGACGCCCTGTGAGCTGTTAACATTTTTTGTTAGTGTAAATGACAGATGAACGACCGTTAAATTAACAGACATTTTGTGATTCATATTGTATTGGTTTACAAATGATTATTTTTTCAAAAAAATACGAGTAAAACTAGTACACATATACTAATTATTGAAAATAAGAAATTATGATGCTTGTACTCGAAAAAATGAATGTTGCCGCGCACTTCTGTGTTTGTTTCCATCAAGCAAACCGCATCCTACATTGAAGCTTTTCTCTTATTACAATTGGTACATTATTTGCTACATGCAAACTTAATTTGTTCATGATTTTTATCTTTGGTAAATTTAATTAATACAGATATAATGTTTACTTCAAACATCGATGTAAAAGTACAAGCAAATTTTAAGGTGTTTCTAAACTTTCATGTTATCGGCAAATACGAGGAAACTTTTTTATTTACTTATCAATTTTGAAAAAATATCTCTATAAAATTCTGGTTCTTGATTGGTCCAACAACGTTCCAGAGAGATATTCACTCAAAATATAAATTTAAGCGAAAAAAGTGTGTCATAGTAATTGTCCGTGACGGGTGGATTCATCATGACTTTAAGAACAGTATACACATCGCCCTTTAAATGCTCCATTCGCTAAGAAATTAACCGCCAAAACCTCCCATTAACCCATTTCACCAAACCTCAACTCTAATGCAATTTATTCCCTCTCGCAGATGCTGGACAACAAGCCGAGGATGCTCCCGAGCCCGGACAAGGAGCTGCTGTCGACGAAGCAGCTGACCTCACCGATGCCGCCCGCGTTCCACGTGCCCGAGGTCGTCATGGCACCGCCCCCGGCGCCGATGCCCGCGCAGGTACAACCTCTGCTGCCTCCCCCGATCATGATGAACAGCGGTGGCAGTAGCGGCCTGTCCGCGCCCCTCGTACCTCCCAGCGGTATATCGCCGGCCGTCGTGCCGGCGCCCCTCCTGCCGCCGAATCTCCCGGCGACCACCATCGTCACCCTCGGGACCAAAACTACCAAGCCCGAGAAGCCCGAGAAGCCCGACAAGGTGAGTTTGTCGTCTTGTGCATTTTGGGAGATATCGAATTATTCACGTGGGAGGGTAATTAGGTTGTACTTGAACTGCTTAATTTTTTTTCTTTTTTACGTGCTATTGGAAAGGGGAACGAATGGTTTTATTGGTGTTATTGATTTGATGCATTACTGATAGGTATGACTAGTGTGCAATTGATGTACGTGTCTATATCGAGATTTTTTTATACAGTAGTAGTAATACCGCTTGTAACGAATATCAAGGGGCCGAAAAAACAACATTTTTCACGTCATTCTTAAAGTTTTCTTACTCTAGATTGCTTCTGCGAATAGTCGTTCGATATATAAGGATATTCAGCGAGTTTATCATAAGCAAAATCAACTGTATTTAATAAGAACCTGGTTGTGATTTTCACCAGATGATAATACTATAAATATGATCTACATACTAATTATGTGTATGTATTTCAAATAAAGAAATATCTACCTAACACTTATAGCACGAGGTCATATTTCTCTCTAATAAATTACTATAGATTTATAAGTAAAATCCCTTAGCAATATGTTCATTGAAAGGTGTGATGCTACTTGCTTTAAACATTGAAAAAAAAATTAATTTTATTATTGCAGAAATCGAAGGAACATAAAAAAGAGAAAAGGGACAAATTGAAAAAGAAGAAAGAGAAGAAGGAGAAGCACAAGGACAAGGGAGAGAAAGTCAAGGAGAAGAAAGATAAATCCGAGAAAAGGGAAAAATTGGAAAAGATCAAGGAAAAGAAGGAAAAGAAAGAAAAACGAAAAGAAAAAGAATTAAATAAAAAAGTTGCGGTAAGTTCTAATGCATTTTATATCGTTGTTCCTGGAAATTTGGCAAACTCTTCAAGCTCCTCCTCGCACTTCTAATGTATTAATCACCATTTTCGTACCTACAGAAGGAGGAGAAAGTCCTCGAGAGCGTGCCCAAGATCACCCTGAAGCTGGGACCAGCGGGAGGCTCGCCGCGACCGCCCACGCCCGACAGTGCCTTAATGAAAAAAATGTACGTTCGCTCAGTCCGCCAACTAAACTCCTGTCCCTCCATCCCGCTCCGTCCCGTGCTCCAAATCTCACTGATAGCCCGTATCTATTTTGAATGTTTTGCAGCACGATAAAGCCACCGAAGAAACCTGAGGACGAGTCGCTGAAGCACCACCACCACCACCCGACACAGCATCCCCAGCAGCAGCAGCAGCAGCAGCCGGTGCAGCTGCAACAGCCGTTAGCGCTGCCAACTCCGTCGCAGCCGCCACAGCAGCAGCGTGAGCCGACGCCCGAGCTGGCGAGGATCTCGGCCCTGGTGACCCGGCCGCCCAAGCAGAAGTCGACAAGTAAGAAAGCGGAGCTGGCCGGCATCCGCGGCTTCTTAGAGGCGGACTACTCCGTCGAGGTTGCTTCTCTCTCTAGCTCGGCGGCACTACCTCCAGGGGGCGCCCCCCGGGTCAAGAAGCCCATTTTCAAGGCTCTGCCCCGGAGGGAACCACCGACACTATCCACATCCAATCCGTCCCCCTACGATTCCCTACTGAACGCCACCCACGGTAACCCAGAGCCACCGGAGGTCACGCAGTTCTGCTTCACGGTAAGTATCTCCCCACCGTCTGCTTATAACGCTCTCGACGAATTAGCCATGGAACTTTGCTTTCGAGGGGCTCCGAGCTCTGCGAGCTTTCTCGACGTAACGATTATGATGAGTTTCACTTTTACGCGTTTGTTTGATACATTGAAGAGCATGGCTTATAGCAGCATGGATATACTCTCGTTTCTTTGTTAAGAATAAATGTAACGTAAAGTTTTCATAGCTCATAGCAGTAAAGTAAGACCAATAAAATATAATCGAAAACGAAGAGTGTACTCGCTCTAGTCAGGACTTTTGATAAATTACAGAAAAATATATATATTTAGTATTTATAGTGAACGAAAAGTATTCAACTTTAATGAGTTTTAGGAATTTAGGAAAAAGAATAACTTTTTAATGTATCAAATAAATTTTGTAAAGATCATCATTTTTTTATCATTTCTTCATTTCAAAGATATTATTAAACATCAAAATTAAAAGAAATCTATTAAAGAATGTTAAGATAAAAAAAATAATAAGTTTTGAATATATAGTCGTTTAAAATTGTTTTTAACATTTTTGTCTAACTTATATAAATATTTATATTGAAAATTCAAAATTTGAATGTAATTCTCAGAAATCTAGATTCTAGTTATAATAATGCATAACTCTAAAAAGACCTGTGATGATTTTGTTCTATCTGGTCTCATTTTGTTTGTTATATGTAACATATATTTATAACAAACAATATAAGCCATAGCACACCTAATTCTAATCACTGGTACCTTTAGAATATAAATAAGAAATAGATAAAACAAAAGTATAGATTGAGACAAATAAAATTTATGATTTAAAGCTCTGTTCCATTGCACTAATTCCAATGAACGATTCAGCCCAACCCATCGAATGAAACATCAGAATCACGGACTTAAAAAAAGGCAGAAAATCAACAAATATTATCCTTATCCATATTCCAACATTCATCCCATGCTCACTGTTTTTCTATGTCATTGTATATTCTGAACTTTTCTCGTCTATCTATTTTTTTTTCACTTTCTTTGTAACCTTTTTACAAGGTGATGGTTTGTTGTCATTTATTAGTTGGTCGATGCTTTCTTCATATTACTTTAGGTTCACCGGTTCACAGTTTCCATCATACTTTGATTTAGAATATTTATCTCTCATCAGTTTGATCTCGACAATTATGAATTTACCTTCAATTCAATTCTGTTTATCTTCACATTTCGACGTACAGAAATTATTGTTGTGCAAACAACTTTTTTTATTTTAATACAATAACGATAAATTTAAGTAAACTTAAAAAAAGAAAATTACAAACAAATTCTCTAAAACGTAAGAAAAGTATCTAGTATATTTTGCAAATATAGATTAAAAATAAACTTTGAAAAAATCTATTCAAAATAAATGTATTTTTTAGTTTGTATGTCTTTACTCTATAAATTGATGTAATATGTTATTAAATACTGAAGAACCGGTTGATGCTGTAATCTTTCGCTTCGTATTATTTAAGAAAGCTCTTTTCGTATTTTTCTTCATATGCTGATTGAGTGTTGAAATTGTAGTTCTCTTCTTCAATTAATTTTCATTTAAACTATCTTTAAGTGCACGGTAGTTCCAAGGCTTTATTTTTCAAAAAATAGTTAAGCTTTTACAGCACCTCTGATCAAAATATAGATATAAGATTGTAACTTGTGTGATTGAAATTGTTTCTCTTGTAGTTATCTACATTATTTTTATTTTTTTTATTAGTTTTGTAATAAATTTACAATAAATAAAATGCAGAAGTTAATTACAATAAATATTTTTAAGATTTATTACGACGGGTTTATTAAAATGACTAAATATTTTATTCTACACAAAGTAATTGATACATATAATGAATTATTTTTCTAGTATAATGGTTTTCTAAGTCATTAAAAAATCTTTTTTGATAATTAACAATACCTTTTTAACTAGAATGTATTAAATACAATTTTAATTTATGAAAGTAAAGACTTCTTTGTTTAAAAACACTATTATGTAAAATAAATAATAACAAATTATTAAGAGGAGGTACTACTCGGATCCGAAACAGAATGTGTGGTTCCTCATTTTATTTGTTGAATTTTAATGTTAATTTTATGAATTTTTTATAGTTGTCCCCAATTCCATGCAGTCCAAAGAATTGAGGACAACTTTAGAAATTTGTAATATTAAAAATTCAACGAATATAGTAGGGAACCGCGAATTTGGTTTAGTACACGAGTACAGCCTTCACATAAAGAAGTCACCTTGATCTATTCATGTAAAAATTAAGGTAAAATAAAGTTTCTTTCTAAAAGAAACTGTACAATGTAAGATAATAAGAGTTATTGTGCTTTCTTGTATTATTATTGTGATTTTATCGTAATATAACACTGACTAAAACTTAAATCACAAATTGATAGACTGCAGAAATTATTCATCTACATAAAATTATAAATTGCAATAAATTATTGTTATTGCTATTACTTTATTCACTCAGGACACTTAGTCTGTGCGTAAAATGATTTGTTTTTGAATAGCATCAAAATTAACTATAGAAAATGGTGATGAAAAAAATTCACGGAAAACCTCTGAATTTAAAGATTTAAAAAACCTTTGCAATTTCATGCATTCTTTGCTCGTTTTTCGTTGTTCATAAATTTTGAACCAATTAATTTTTAAATTTTAATTACAACTTACTCCTTGTGAGATATAAGTACATACAAATTTAAATTACGACGACTCGTATTATCTAACGTATATTATATATATATTTTCACCACACTGCGCGTAAAGTGCTGACTGTACGCCCTCTCAGCAGGCCGTACAGTACCGCATGGACTGCCTAGGGAATAAAGTGACTTGCGCATGCGCGATGCGCCTTTTTCCGCTCTCGACTGCGTCTCGAGCGGTAAAACAGCGCGTCGCGCGTACACGAGTCACTTTACTTCTAGGCAGAGCATGGGGTACTGTACGGCCTGCTGAGATGCGTACAGTCATTTCTTTACGGGGGTGTGGTGAAAAGTAGTATACGCACTTCTGGAGTACAGTAGGCAAGCATGCACTGTGTGAAATGCCGACCTCGCTTCGCTCGGTCGGCAACGTCACACAGTGCGTACATTGCCCACTTTACTCCCTTGATGCATAATGTACTATTTTTTTAGATAAAAATCATAGATTCTGTCTTGATTTTTGCATGATTCGACCAGATGACCCCTTTAATGAATATTTATATATATTTAATAATTATCATTTATCAGAATACTGTTCATATATTCAAATAGGGACTATGCACACTACATATTCAAAATGTTCATTGTGCTAATATTCTTCACGGAAAAATTGTATATGGTAAATTTGTGCACAACGATTCTCTACACCTTATTTTGATTCGAAATAATCGATTATAAATTTCCACACGAAAAATACTACTCTACAATTTTCTACACAAAGATTTGATGAAATTATAGATGGTCCTGGGGTTTCCAATTGACACAATATCATCAAAAACTACGTGTAGAAAATTGTAGTGTAGTATTTTTTCGTGTGGAAATTTATAATTGATATATTTTGAATCAAAATTAGGTGTAAAGAATCGTTGTGCACAAATTTACCGTATACAATTTTCCCGTGTAGAATATTAGCACAGTGTACAGTTTGAATTGAGAGAGATTAAACTTTAGTATTATAATCCGGTTAATTATCTGCATGTAGATTGCACGAATAGCTTAATTTTTTCCAAATATACGTAGAGTATGTTAGAATTGTCAGAAATATAACCATCACTTTTGATGGCACAGAGACAAAAGCGGAAGCTGTTCCAAAAAAGGAAGATACAAAAGAAGATAAAGAGAATGGTGGGAACACATTAACTGCAAAACCGACTGTCCTAGTGGTGAGTAATCCGAGTTTTACAGTCACGCCGAAACTCTTTATTCTGACGTTTATCTCTATCTTACGATTTTCTACAAAAATAAAATGCAAAGCCCTATTGTCAAGGAAGTTTCTGTACAAGATAGCAAAATCACAGGAATTTTATTGCTCTGTTCTTCTTATACTTGCTCATTTGTCTTTCATTGTTTGATACATTTGTATCGCTAGGGATTCAAACATTTCAATTACTTTTTAATTTACAATCGTTTATGAAAATTTAATTCATTTCATTAGTATAGAAACCAATCTTAAGGTTAGTTCATATTTTTAGTTTTGATGTAGACAACAATATCCTTGGTTAAAATGGCAGAAGGCCATTTTAAGTAGTAGTTTGATTCATCTTTAAACACCACTTCATTCTCCTTTTAATATTCATTTGCATATTTTGCTCATTCATAAAGTCATTTTGTCATCATTTATCAAAAACTAATATAAAATAATGAAAATATAGCCTTTGTTATTTATTGGAGAAAACCATGTTTGCAAAAGATGGGTTGAGCTGAAATGCATTTGTGTTATGAGCTGTTTATTATAATATAATGAGTATTGCAGGATCAAAGTGGACGTAAAGTATGGATTTGCCCTGCCTGTGGAAAGCAAGACGATGGATCTCCTATGATAGGCTGCGATGACTGTGATGCCTGGTATCATTGGTAAATATTCTTTATTGCCACTATTTTAAACGATAAGCCTAGTCTTAAATCCGGAAAATATCGATTTTTTAGTTTTGATATTCCTTTTAAGTAGAATAGGTATTTTAAGAGTATTATCTAAAAGTTTCGAGAGAATTAAAAAAAATTAAGATTATATATATATATATATATATATATATATATATATATATATATATATATATATATATATATATATATATATATATATATATATATATATATATTTATACGCGTTCAAAGAAACGCGCTTCACAAATTGAAATCTTTAAACGCGTTTTTCTTGAAAACAATATATTTAAAGTCGGCGTCCACAAAAACTCATTAGCGATAATCAAAATTTGCAGGTGTATTTTAATTATAAAATTACCGATATCTACGATCAAATATTTTTAAGTTTTTATGTTGTTTTTTACACGTAAAACCGAGCGGTTTTTTCACTATAAATCAAACTTTTTTATGGACACCATTTTGTTGTGAATAGAGTTTTTTATCTTTGCTATCATAGGGGTCAAGCAAATTTAATATGTTAATAATACTTTTTGAATTATTTATTTCAAATAACAAAAATAACTGAATATCTGAAAATAAAAAGAAAATCGAGAGGCGTTTTGAACATACAGCCGCCCGATTTTCTTTTTATTTCCATATATTCAGTATTTTATCTGTTATTCGTTAGGTAATGCGACCCAATGCCAATTTTTATTATACTACTTTTTCCTTATAATTATTTTTCTCCATTTTAACGCAACTGAAAATCTCGTTTTTGGCAAAGGTTTTTGCTCGCATTTTTCTTATCCTTAAAAAGTACCTACTGGAAATTTTCGTTAAGGGGGTGTCAAACCATTCAAATTTCCCGCCGAAATTCCTAACTTCAAATTCTTTAACAATGTATTACAATTAATAAATAAACTAAATTATGAAAAACCAAGACATCATTACCCTCCATAATACAATTATCTACCACTGTGCGAAGTTTCAAACAAAAACTTCAAAACCTCTACGAATGCCATTCGAACGAAATTTATATTAGTCTATTAGTCTAGACTCGAACCTTCAAATTTCGTTCGAAGGCCATTCGTAGAGGTTTTGAAGTTTTTGTTTGAAACTTCGCACAGTGATAGATAATTGTATTACGGAGGGCAATGGCCTCTTAGTTTTTCATAATTATACTTATTCTTTTAATTAAAGCCAATATTTTATAATTTTCGGGTCGGTAAGGTAGGAAGGATAAAAATTGACTTTGACACCCCCTTAACACGATCTCGTCGTGCGTGCAGAGGTTCACACTGACACAAAACTGGCCAGTATTTTTAGACGATAATTAGATAGAATTTAAAACTTTCCAAAAAAATTCTACGACTTATAATAATGATTTTAGTACAAATGAAAGTTAAAAATTCGAAAATTTGTAATACAACTTTTGCGATTGAAAGAATCAATTCACGATTTTGACAAAATTTATTTAAAAATTTGCCTTTTTCTTTCAAAATATCTTTTTGTACTTTTCACGTATTATATCTCGTAGAATACTCTAAAGATTATTATGTAAAGGTTTCATTGATAAACATTCATATTTGAAAACGTTATGTCCAGTTGAAGTGAAAAATTTGAAGCATTCTTTTTTTTTTAAATTACGTTTTTTTACCTATTACTAAAAATCTAAAATAGCGAAAAATTTAATTTTTGTACAAAAAAATGCGCAATAGTATCTCCTTATATATATATCAGATATAAAAAATTCATTTGAAATGATGCTCAATATTGGCTAGTCGGACAAAACTTATCCGGCGAAATCGCGCTATGCGCCCTTTTCCGTTCCAAGGCCTCAATTGTATTCAGTTAGCCTTGAAAATTACAGTTATTCATTTTTGTTAGTTAGTTCGTTTTATGCAACTTAACATATACATTTATTTTCAGGGTATGTGTTGGAATACAAGTTGCTCCTGCTGATAATGAGGATTGGTATTGCCGGCTATGCATAGCTAAGAAGCAAGAGCAGTATCACGACAAAAAGAAGAAGAAGCGCAAGAAGAAAGTGAAAGTGACTGCCTAGTATAAGTTAACCGGGCCTGGCGTTAGGCCCGGTTTGTCTCCTCAAGCTTTGGCAGCAAAAGTTAAGTCGAAAAACTCGAGTAAAATCGAGAAGATTAACAAAATCAGTAAGATTGTAAAAAATAAGAAGATATCGCAAAAGGAATTAAAAGGTTTGGCTAAAAAGTTCAACAAGAACAAATCCAAAGATAAGAAAAGCATTCTGAACACACCAGGACTTGTCAGAGATAAAAAGTGCAAAGAATTGACGGCTGAATAAAAATAATTGTGTCGTCTTTTTGTGATGATTCATGAATGTGTACACAATAGTAGTTAAATTCTGTAATTATTGATAAATGGAATGAAGGATAAAATAGTTGTACATACATGCAAAAGTTGAGAATTGCAAAGTTTGACCGCGAAAGGTTATGAATCAATTATGTAATTATGTAAGAATGATAGGCTTAGTTGTATAGAAAAGAAGAACAGTGAAATAGGGTCGCCCTGTATTTCGTAATTTAAAGTTTTTATTATTTAGATTTTGTATAAGTTTGCAGAATAGGAAATTCTACACTTTATTATGTATATATATATGAACTTTGTATGTGGAGATATAAATTGGCAAAATTGATTTTTGCAAGAATTTGTTTTTAATTATTGTTGCAAAGATTTGTAATAAGTCAGTAACTTCTTTACCTGCATGGCACTCACTTGGAGTATAACAAGTCTCACGCATGAATAAAAACTTACATATTGTGACGTTTGAATTTAAAGATTGTAGCTTTCTAATTATTTGTAAAAATGTGTGAAACTTAACGTTTCTAGAAATATTTAAGAAAGAAAGCTAATTATAATTTTTTTTAGATAAACCGCACTATTCATTATAGTAATACAATTTTATTTATTAAAAAATTTTGTAAATATTTCTAATATATTAATGAATTTGATTAACTTTTGTGCGTTCATAAAGTTGATCATATTCCGGGAAATGATATTTTAGTAAATAAATCGTTGTCATTTTTAATAATAAATTTACAAAATGAATACACCAACTTGAAACTTCTGTATCTTTTAATAACATTTATCATCAAAAGAATTGCAAAAATAAAGATTACATTATGTTAAATTTCTGCATTCGTCTTTTACATTTACATAATTCACGTTGATTATTTAAGTAAACATTGATTTTAAACAGTAGCAATAAAAATCCCACCTTATATCTTTTTTTTTTTTACAAATTTCATGATTACATTCGTTATTATAAATTATATTTATTGAAAAATAGAAAAATTGATCCTCTCTTAGCTTTAGAATACATCATAGAAAAAATCTTGTCTGATCATTGATTTAATTCACGGGGAAATTTACAACATTTTTTCATAAATTGAATTTTTACAGCAGCTAATTTGATTTATTAACATAAATATTCTCATTATGCATCAAATCTACTTTTTTAACATGTTGATTCCAATACTTATGTACAGGGTAAGCATTTTGGAAGTAGAATAATATACTAAATAAGCAACAAATTATATTTTTTTGAAAATGTTTTACAAGCTGAGAAAAATAATATAAAAAAAATAAGTTAAAAATTCAATTTTGAAATAATATTGCCCTAAGGAAAAAAATTAAATGTGATGTATATTTTGTATATTTAACTGTGTATAAAGTTTTTTGAAGATTTAATTATATTTATAAATATACACAATTTTTTAATCATTTTCCTTATGGATATCTTCCCTTAATTTAAAACAAATAACTTCAACACATATCTATTTTATTATTTTTGGATGTTGGTGTTGAATTCAAACCAGCTGTATCACCTGATTCAAGCTGTTTAAGAAGACGAAACAGAGCAGCTGCTTCTCTGATTCGACTGAATTCTATACAAAATGCTTGAACTTCTATAAAAAGTTCTTGTACATTAATTATCTTATTTCTAATTAAAGACTGAAGAAATACACATACTAGTCGCACCAATCGATTTTGCATGTAACGGTCTTTGATAGTTTCACAAGTATTTATGCAATTACTAATATAAAGATGGACAAATTCTGTGGGCAGATCTACTGTTGTTGTTAATCTATTAACGACTTCCATAGAGTGCAGGGACATTTCCATATTCACAAGCACACTGAAATACTCTGTTATTTGACTGGATTGCATCAATTTCAAAAGCACTTCAATAGCAATTAATGGATTATTCTCTACAAGATCAGGAAGTTTTCCTGGAGTTAATCCTATATGATATACGAGTTTTGGATCTTTATGTAATTCAGTTACAAGATGTTGTTGTTGTTGTAATGTTAAGACACTTTTGAAGGCTCGACCCATAACTCTTCTTGCTTCAGCTCCAGCACAATTTGATACGCACATACTGTTATCATATTCTAATTTGAATT
Organism: Gastracanthus pulcherrimus; assembly: GCA_949152435.1. Lineage (NCBI taxonomy): Eukaryota > Metazoa > Arthropoda > Insecta > Hymenoptera > Pteromalidae > Gastracanthus > Gastracanthus pulcherrimus. The sequence goes on along the minus strand of OX424573.1, from coordinate 27,542,938 downwards.
CACTTGGTTCAGACATATTCATCCAAGGTACTTCATCAAGTGTTGATCGATGAATCGGTGGAGCTGGCCTTAAAAATTCTGGTTGGTAACTCTGAGCATATGCCGGTGGATCTCCAATAACAAGAGATTCTAAAATACTCTTACTTATGTTTTTCACGACATCAGCATCATTTGTAATCCCTACCTTTGGACGTTCAGCAGTATCGGATAAGATAACTGGATTACCACACTTCTCTACTGCAGGAAGTTCAGATCGACGTTCAACTAATTGTAATTGTAGATCGGTGGAGTCACAAGGTGGTGGACTAGGAAGAGGGTACAATTCTTCAATTATTTGTCTAGGAGTTTTTTTAATCATTTCTTTGTAATTGTACCCCATGAGACTGGCTATTAGGTATTTTTCACAACGAGATAAGACTGGGATATGTCCAGAAAAGTGGGTTTTTTCAACATTTTCACCAGGTGTTTTTAAAATCTGTACAAATACCTGAAAAAAATATATATTCTTCATTTATGTTTATGTTTAAAATGAAAGAGAATTTCAATTTTCTAAATGTTATAAAAATTAAAAAATGTCTACCGTGAAATAGGGTCACTGACCATTGAGGGTGACTTTGGCCATATTTTTTAATTTAATTGTTTAATATGTTTAAATTGGTGCAAAATATGTCATCTATAAGTCAAGAGAACTGGATTAAAGCTACCCCAGCTACCAAAGTCACCCCGCTATACAGTACTTAATAAAACAGATTTTAATTAAAGTTAATTTAGCATTTTACATTTTATTTGTGTTTTGAATATAATGAATTCATTAACCCTCTGGCACAGTATCCCGAGATATCTCATTCACATGAGGTCTTTACCGTAGCCAGGACAAGATATTTCGTCCTGACATTTTTGGCCATAACTTTTGACTAGTACACTTTTAGAGTACCTACAACCCCACTAATTAAAGTTGACAACTTTCTCTTTATGATAAGCTTGGTTCGACTTTCGATTTTTACGCAACCCCGAAAACATAAAAAGAGATGTTATCCAATTTCCGAATATGTAAAAAAGAAATATGCATTTGGGAATGGAAAAGTCGGGTAAAACGCTTACGCAGGGGGCTTAATGCAAGTTTTTATTTTAGTAGTTAAAACTTGAAATTCCATTATATAGGTAGAATATTTGGAGTTAAATAAATACCGGTGCAAACGGTGTAGAAGCTAAAGGCTCGCCTTTGTACAGATCAAAAAGCATTGCGACTGCAATTATCCTCTGCAATTCTTTGGGTAATAAGTCTACATGTTGCAACAAAAGAAGCAGTGTCATTCCTACTTTGAAACGCTCCTGCCTTGGAAAGATTAAGTGTAGTTGGTTCGACAAATTCTCCAAAGTTGTGCTTGCATTTTCCTCATCCAACAAGTCCAGTAACTTGGTTAAGTCTTTCGCATGTAGTGACATGGCTGATAAGTTTACATTCAACAGTACTTAAACATTAAATAACAATCACTAATTTGTAGAAAAAGGTACTAGATTTAGAATATGTACTCATCGCTGAAATATAAAATTTCTTATTATTACTGAACAAACAAGAGGTTTTTACATTTTTATTATTTTTTACACACCCTACGTGCTTTCGACATCTTATAATGTTGGATGAACATCGGATTCTCAAATGCATCACTTTCAATAGTTAACTTTTAACTTTAACAAATCGGAGCTTAATCATATCTCTGCAACACGCCGCTACTACAACACCGACTAGAGTTCGCAGAACACAAAACAGCTGATGAAAAAAAGATTGTTCCAGCTGTTACGCATGCGTATAACAATTAATTTTTTCAAAAACACTTTGGGATAGCGGCTGCCGGTGCAAATTACCAGTTACCAGTCCAACAACAATCTTTTATGTTTAGAAGAAATGAAAAAGCACAACAAAATTATCTAACAAAATCACTGATTTTGCGTAAAAAATACATTTTCTTATAATACAACTAGAGCACAATATTTGATTGCACCTTCTGCGTTTTCATCAATCCAAACAAAACTCTCGAAATCTATAAATATCTGCTTTTCTAACCCATCGGCAAGTGCACACAACAAACAGCTGATTGCCAAGAATTAGATCACCCTTGTTTGCGCATGCGCGCGATATCTAACACACACGTGTGCACTTCAACCTTATGCGTGAGCGTATAGGTAAACTGTAAATCCGCAACAGCGGTCTCGAAGTCGTACATGTCACTTTTGCGTGTTTATCATCGAGTTTATTGTTGAAGAATTCGGCAATGCACGAATTACCGCGCTTCACCCGCGCCCTACGCGCCTTCACGGGTCTGGGCCGGAAGCTCCATCAACAGAGGCCCAATGACCTGAACGCCAAGAGGCAGGAGGTGACTACCAAAGTTAGAAGGTAATTTCTGCTTTAAGGTTACGCGAATTTCAACAATTGTTGTAATATTCGGTGATCCAACAACAATGCCTACTCGTCATGTCATTGTGTGGATTATTTATTTTTTTTTTATAAATTAAACAATCGTTGTTTTTTTGTATTTAAAAACATAAAATCACAATGTGCACAGGACAATAGATGTCTAAACATGTATATGAAAAATGGAAGAAAGATTTAAGATTTTGTTAAAAGAAGATATTTTCTTAGTAATTATTTATTATTAGGTGAATACCAATTGCTTGTAACACAATGAATTTATGATCTGTACAAGTTGCAATAGTTTTTGCTAATTTTTGCAATCATGGTAACCAAACAAAACTATATTATTCTCTTATAGTTGTATTTTGTACTATTTTTGCAATTTACAAACCATTAAATTGTATTATGCATTAGCATTAAATGATAATACAGGTTTTACAAAAGCTATTTATAATTATTATAGAGTACATAATTGACTCGTTATTTGTAATCAACAGGAACTTAAATTGGAATGAAATTTGTAAACAATTACCAACAGATGTTGTAGTTCTACTAAAACAGATACATCACCTTGTATCTAAGATTTGTGGTACAGTTATCTTTTTATTTTCAACTTTATATACTGAATTATTTTTAAATGTTTTCTCTTCACTTTTATTGTTTTCTGCAGAAGGTCAACCTTTAGAAGTAATTAATGAACTATCTATTTATGTATTACGATTAATAATTGAAGAAAAAGTAGTAAGTCAGAAAACAATGAAGGAACTCAAACAATTACTTGGAACAGCTGATCAGAAGTCGTTGAAGGATATAACACAGGTAAAAACAACAAATTTTTATCAAAATTGCATTGAATAATATAAATATTTATATTTTTAAAGATTGTATCAGATATTCGACTGAAAATATCGGAGGATGATTTAAACTTAATTTTAAATCGAGAAGAAAATGCAAAATTAACAGATCTTAAAAAAGAACCATTTGGTATAAAAATTCCATATCAATCAGCAACAGTTTCATGGCCTCGAACTGACATACTCCATGATATGAATACCAAAACTTTAAATAACATAACAAAAAAATTTGATGAACTTATGAAAGCACCGCAGTTTGAAACTACAGTGAAAAGAACTGAGGTTAGTGCTAAAACGTAATGATCATGGTAGTGATAATGCACAAAAAGATGCTTATAATTCAACATTTTTTTTTAGTTTGACAAGCATCAAGTGAATAGAGGAATGAAACAGGCATTTGAAAAATATCGGGCAGCCATGTCATATGATGAATTTGCAAATGTCATGATAAGCAAACTTAAAGGCCCCGAAAATTTAGCCCAAAGCGAATTGTTTGATTTATTAGGTTGCGAAAACATAGAATTTATTGAATATATTATTGAACACCGAAAACCAATATTAGCATGGCACACAAATCAAAAACTATCAAAAACATTTACTAGTAAGTTAATTGAATCTCACATTGAATGTTATTTATATTTGAATGATTGCTATTAAATTGCATATAAAAACGTTTTAATGTGCTGTTTTATTACTTATCATATAGCTATGGAAAAACAGCCTCAAATATCTTCTCAAGTAATTGTTCAATCAGAAAAAGAAAAACAGTTGTTGAAACAAGTACGTAAGGAAGAGAAAAAATTACAGAAAGTAGCAAACAAACTTGAATGTGGAAGAGACGACGATGATGATGATGATGAGGTGTTTAATCCAATAGAATTACGATTAAAAAGGCAAGAAGCTTTGTGCGCAAAGGCTGAGCCCATATTCAAAAAAAGTAGGATTGGAGTATCGAGTACAGTGAGAGAGAATTATCCATTTGTATTTGATTCTAAAATATGTGCAAAAGCTACTGCAGGTGATTATTTTATTTGCACAAAATAATAGTGAACATAAATGATAAATGTTTTGAAAATAATATTTTGCTTTTAATAGAACCAAATTTCTTATGTATTGAAAGTTCTTAAAAGTACATTAAAAATTTTAATTTTAAATTATTTCTAAATTTATAGGATTTGTATCAGGACAAAGAATGATTCTACCTGAAAATGTTAAGAGAACAGATTCGCAACTTTGTGAGCAAGTTGATATTCCTATACCAATTTTAGATCCTCTGAATGTTGGAAATGATCCTGTTTTAATATCTTCTCTAGACGAAGTTAGTATCAAAACTAAGGTGTTAAAAGAAACGTTTTTAAAACATTTAATAATTATTTCAGATAGGGCAAATGGCCTTTAAAGGCATGGAATCATTAAACAGGATACAAAGTATAGTTTTCGATGCAGCTTATCACACAAATGAAAATTTACTTATTTGTGCCCCAACTGGTGCAGGAAAAACGAACGTTGCATTGTTAACAGTAGTACATCAGATTAAGTTACACATAGATAATGGTGTTTTAAAAACTACTGATTTTAAAATTGTGTATATTGCTCCAATGAAAGCTTTGGCTGCAGAAATGACAGCTAATTTCAGTAGAAGGTAATATTTTTTAAATTAAATACCTAATTATAAAATAAATGTACTCTTTTCTAAATAGAAAATAATTGTTGTACATACTACTGAAATATATTTTATTTTATACTTAGACTGGGAAACTTAGGAATAGCAGTGCGAGAATTGACAGGTGACATGCAATTAACAAAAACTGAAATACAGCAGACTCAAATGATAGTGACAACTCCAGAAAAATGGGATGTCGTTACGCGAAAGGGTACTGGAGATGTTGCACTGACCAGAATAGTCAGATTACTAATCATTGATGAAGTGCATCTACTTCATGGAGATCGCGGACCTGTTGTAGAAGCTCTCGTCGCGCGTACTCTTAGACAAGTGAGTTATCGATTTCTTTTATTTTTTTTATAAGATAAAAGTTCAAATTAAAAAAACGCGCATAAACATATAAGTAGTACGCGTCAGGCTTTGGTAAGGCGCAATTTCAAATTCATATATCGACGATTCACGAAGATCATGTCAGTTTCAAAATTACGGTAACAGATTCACTCTATCGATATGTTTTACTTTCCTACTTTGCTGTAATATATTATTGTTATTCATATAATTTTTTTGCATCACAAAGGCTAGACAATATTGTTGAAAAATAAAACATGATAGTCTTCGTAAGAAACCTCGATATGATATCTTCTAAAATATAAAATACGAGAAAGTTTTAGCCCATTTGTAATAAATCGAAAAGAATTTTGTACAAATTTTGGATTTGTTTTAAATTTTATTATTTCAGGGCTTTTCTACTATTACTATTTCAAAAGATGGTGACTTTTGAGGATTTTTGGTACTAAATCTAAATAAGATATCCTGTTGAATCTTTTGGAAGTTACTTATAACTTTTTAAGTTATAAGTAAACTATAAACATTTTAAGTATACTCTCTAAAGTTTTTAGAGTAAGATGTCACTCTAGAAAAGGTAAAATGTTGTTGAAACTGAATAGAATGAAAGTTCGACTTTATTAGAGTCAAGTTTTACTATAATTAAAATGAATTTTTGCTCTAAGTGACATCTCACTCTACGAACTTTAGAGAGTAATATATACATTTTTTTAATTTGTTCAAACCAAAAAAGCGTTTGTAAGAATTCGTGTTCTAAAAAAATACGTTGCAAAATTCCTATTTTATACGAGTTTAGCTATAGTGGGTACGGAAATTAAGTGCAAATTTTGAAAAAAATGATGATATTTTGAAAAACAAAATTAAAAATAAATTCCTAGTTTTGGACTTATTAATCGACTTATGCAGAGTCGAATCCGCTCCAGTATAACGCGATTTTCTATGAAAATATTAGCTATCCAATCTCTATAACCAAATAGCACAAATTTATAGCAAATTTAAGTCAAGGTTACGTCAAACGTTTTTGTCGGATGGTTATTGGGGAATATAATAATAATCCTATCGATAATAATGATTGCAATAACTTCTAATATTTTTAAAATGGAAGAGAAATTAATTATCGGTGCAAATATATACATACATAAAGTCAATTTTATATATTTTGTTAAGGTTCATTTACACTAAACATAGCCATTTTAAATTTAATTTTTATTAACATTAAGCAAATATATAGTTTTAAAGAAAAACGTGGTGGTCCGTACTGTCTTACCCTCTCCTATAACAAGTAGGTAAATATTTACTAATACAACAAAATAACATGTTTACACCTATCATGTTTTAAATTCAGCCAAATCCCTTTAGGATTACGTTTATAAGATGTTAAATTCGTTTTTTTCAAACCTTCACAGCAACTGGTAGGTTCGTCAATTGCTCTTCAGATAGGAGGAGGAGAGATATATCATAAACCCTCTAATGTCGGCTGATACCTGTAGGATATCTACATATATTACAGCCGCCGTAAAATATTGATAATCAATAAAAAACGGTTTCTAAAACATATGACACTTTTGTTTGAATGGATAATAAGTCAATGGTACCAAACATAGGGTAAGTGAGTTAGTTACTCTGCTCTGAGTTAGTTACTGTGGCCTCGATATTTTTCTTTCAAAAATAATAAAATCAAAATGTTACTCGACGATGTAGTAGCTTTCCATATAAATTACTTTTGTATCGAGTTACTTTATGATTTTATTGTTTTTTACAGAAAATCACCGTGGGGCACAGCAACTAACGCAGGGCACAGGGACTAACTCACTTACTAAAGGTCTATTCTAAAAATCATATTTAGAGCTTGTTTTATTTTATTTTTTTAATAAACTACTTTTAATATATCCAAATTATACGCACGCTTTTTGTTCCTTTCTCTTTCGTATTTATAAAGGCTCAAATTAGTAAAAAATATATCTGTAGCGAACCAGAAAGACAACTTAAGAGAGTAATACTACGTTTTGACCTCAAACTTACTCTTATACATTTTTAGAAAACTACACTAACCCAGAAAAAGATATTAAGAATTTTATATTTACGTTTTTAACACGTAGCCTTATGGGAACTCACGTTTCCGACAGTTGCAATCATGAAATTCATTAAAACTGCTGTGACCCTTTCAACTATTTATGAATTATTTTAACATTAGTTTAAATGGAAATTAAAAACTTTAAACTTTAATATCTCAAAAACATGAAACGTGGACTTAAGTCGTTTCTCCGGGAACACACAGATATGTAAAAATGATATCGTTTAAAGTGCTAAATCGTCTTAGTAACATCGAAATTTTAAGAAAAGATAAGATATAGAAAAGATTTTAAGAAAAATGGTTGACTTAAATACAATAATTGACGATTATACGAAACGCTTAAAAATAATGAAATAATAACATTGAATAGGTGGAATCTTCTCAAAGTATGATTAGGATTGTTGGTCTCTCTGCTACTTTACCAAACTATGTCGATGTAGCGCGATTCCTAAGAGTAAATCCTTACAAAGGACTATTCTACTTCGATCACCGCTTCCGTCCCGTACCTCTGAGTCAGACTTTCATCGGTGTCAAAGCTGTCAAGCCAATGCAGCAAATGCATGACATGGATGTTGTATGCTACAACCAAGTAATCGATATGGTTCGAAAAGGACATCAGGTAAATGCATTTTACAGGACAATTACCAGCAACGCATGTAAATAAATTAATTTATGGTCATTAATATTGTACACTTTGTTTTTGTAAAGGTCATGGTTTTTGTCCATGCCCGAAATGCGACAATCAGGACGGCAAATGTTTTGAAAGAAATGTCTATACAGCATGGAACCCATACACTGTTTCTTTCTGATGAAAGTTCAAAGTTAGCTCAGAAAGCTTTCAGCAGATCGCCAAATAAATATTTAGGTGAACTGTTTGAACACGGTTTATCCGCGCATCACGCCGGTATGCTACGTACCGATAGGTAGGATTCAAAATATAATATACGTTTGTGCATAGTTGTATGCAGAGAAGAGTTATACAGTACGGATATCTAAAGGCTCCTTATATTCATCTGTTTCCGTATTTTCAATTCAGTGGTCTAAAAGTTCTCAGAAGAATAACGTCAATCCTATATTTTTTATGTTAAAAGTTACTTTCTGAAGTTAAAGTAAATAATCTTGATAATTCCTAATAAAAATATAGTTTTATAATTTTTAGATATTTTAAAAACTTAATTTTTCAATTTTCATTAATAATTAACTCTATAATAGCTGAATTTAACTCAAACTTATTTATTACTTCAAGTAGATTTATACTAATTTATTTTTGTAATTTTTATTTATACCTAGGCAATTAAAATACAATCTCCATGCTGCATTTCTCTCCATTACAATGATATCGCAAAATTAATGTAGCAATATTGATTTTCAGGAATTTGGTCGAGAAGTACTTTTCCGAGGGAATGATCAAAGTACTTGTTTGTACTTCGACTCTCGCTTGGGGTGTAAACTTACCCGCACATGCCGTAATAATTCGCGTAAGATCTTTTATTCTGCGTTAATCGATCACACATTTATTTATCTGCGTATATTTAAAATTAATATACCAATTGCATATTTTCTCTAGGGAACTGAAATTTACGATTCGAAGCACGGCTCCTTCATCAACTTAGGCATACTCGATGTCCTGCAAATCTTCGGTCGTGCGGGTAGGCCACAATTCGACACGTCAGGACACGCAGTCATTATAACAGCACATGACAAGTTGTCGCATTACTTGTCCCTCTTAACTAATCAGTTCCCCATCGAAAGTAGTTTCATCACGTTCCTCGCCGATAACTTGAATGCAGAGGTATTTATTACGTGGACTATTTAAAAATCTGTTTAAGACTTATATTCGAATGTAAAGACGTAAAAACGCATTTTTTCGAGATTTTTTATAAGAAAACTATAACGCATGGGGAAAAAATTTTTGCTAAAAACTTCGACAAAAGCTTTTGATTGTAGATCATGTTATAGTAAATCTAATTAGAAATAGAATATTTTTGAAAGTAGTTAAATAGTTTTTTTTAATTAAAAAAAAAATTAAATACCTTAAATGCAAGGAAAGTTGAGAAAAGCGTGATCGAAATCGCGAAAACAAGTAGAAACATCCAAGTTCGGATAGACCTACTAATACATTGCGTTAAATGGGGAACATTCATAGATATTATCTTTCATAATTTTCCCTACATTCTAGGGGTCAATTCTTTTTTATAATCCTGTTTTGAAGATCGTGGTTTCACAAGTTCTTATACCAGGGTACTCAATAAATATAAAAAGTTATTTAAAGATTAAAGGTAGTTAGAACTTACAAAAAATTCGCGAAAAATATGTTTTTTACTACGCGTTTACGTGAGATTGTTCCCTTAAGAGGAGTCCGTATCTACTGTCCTTGTCTAATCACGGTTTTGCTATTTATTCAAATTATAGTTTGTTAATTGAAAAACTAAAAGTTGGCCCCAATTGGCATTAAAATAAGGAATATTTTGAGACCTTAAAAAGTATCTAACATTTTTTCCTTTTCGAGAAAACTTCGGAACGCGAAAATTGAGGTTAGCTTTTCCGTTCCGAAGTTTTTTCGAAAAGGAAATAATGTTAGATACTTTTTAAGGTCTCAAAATATTCTTATACACTTTATATATACTTTAACACCAACTTTTAGTTTTTCAATTAACAAACTACAATTTGAATAAATAACAAAAACGTGATTAAACAAGGACAGAAGATACGGACTCTTCTTAACAGTTTATAGCCAATTTCATTTTGATTTATGGCCAACAGGTAGTTTTGGGTACAATATCGAATGTAGAAGAAGCTGTCGAATGGTTGAGCTATACCTATCTCTTTGTTCGAATGAGACTCAACCATCTCGCGTACGGCATAGAGTATCAGACGATCGTTGAAGATCCAAACTTAGAAAAGAAGCGGAAAGAATTGATACACAGTGCAGCCATGGGACTCGATAAAGCGAGAATGATTCGGTACAATACAAGTACCGGAGATTTAAATGCGACTGGTTGGTTTGCAAATAATTAATTATTCATTATTGAAAAATTTAATAAAATTGTAAGACTAAAGAAATAATTTCATATGTAGATTTGGGTCGAACGGCAAGTCATTTTTACTTGAAGTACGACACCATTGAGATCTTCAATGAATTGATGAAGCCGATCATGACCGAGGCCGATATTTTGGGTATGATATCGCGTTCACAAGAGTTCGAACAACTTAAAGTTAGAGATGATGAAATGGACGAACTGGACAATTTGCAGTCTGAATATTGCGAAGTTATTCCACAGGGTGGTAAAGAAAATATTCATGGGAAAGTTAATATATTGATTCAGACTTACCTTTCGAGGGGGAGAGTCCAATCGTTCTCTTTATTGTCAGATCAAGCATATATTACCCAGGCAAGTAGTTTAGCGATTTTTAATTAAAAAATAGAGTTAAAATAACATTAAAATCAATTACGTACATACATTACGTATCACTTTAAATTATTGCTTCCTCTACAGAATGCAGTGCGTATATGCAGAGCATTATTTGAGATGATGCTTCGTAAAAACAATGCGATTATGGCTGGTCGAGTACTTAGCATGGCAAAGATGTTAGAATTACAACAATGGGATCACATGAGTGCATTGCGGCAGTTTTACTGTTTGCCTCACGAAGTTGTAACCAAAATTGAAGAGCGCGATCTCACGGTAGACAGGCTCAGAGAAATGAGTGTGATGGAAATCGGTCAGTTTCTGATCAATTTTTGGAATTGCAAGATTTCGGAGTAAACTAACTAACTTCTGCCCATTTTTTTTTACTTGTAGGAAGCATGCTTCGTAATCAAAGAGTCGCGGCCCTCGTGAAAAAATGCTGCGATGAATTTCCCGCTATTGATTTCGAGGCCACGCTACAGCCTATAACTCGTACTGTTCTAAGAATTCGCTTGCAAATCATTCCAGAATTTAAGTGGAACGACAAGGTTCACGGCAAAAACGCAGAAGCTTTTTGGCTGTGGATCGAAGATCCAGATACTAATTACATATACCACTACGAGTACTTGCAGCTAACTAAGAAACAAGTAGGATTCACACTACACTCTCAAAGGTCTGAAAATAAAATTTGTATTAATACAAAATTTTATTTATTTAGGTAGTTACAATGTCGGGACAAGAACTCGTAATGACCATTCCACTGAGCGAACCACTTCCCAACCAATATTTTGTAAAAGCTACTAGCGACCGCTGGTTAGGTTGCGAATTTATACAGCCCTTAAGGCTCTCTGGCTTAATTTTACCAGAATCTCATCCACCACACACTGGTAAGAATAATAATGAAAATAGGTTTATCATAAGAAAGTCACTTGAATGAGTAATTAAAACAAAAAAGATTCAATAAGTTTTTATAATCAATATACCTTGGTAGAAAATGATCTAGTTTTATCGAGGCCCTCGATTATATTCACCTTCAAAATGTCTGTTAGAAAAAGATTTAATTTTTCTTTACAGATCTTCTGGAGTTACAACCATTGCCTGTCAGTGCTTTAAAAGCACCAGAATTTGAGAAGTTGTACAGGTTTACTCACTTTAATCCTATTCAGACACAAATATTTCATTGTCTGTATCATACGGACAACAATGTCCTTCTGGGAGCACCGACAGGTTCGGGTAAAACGATTGCCGCCGAGATAGCCATGATGAGAGTGTTCAGAACCGAGCCTGACCGAAAAGTACGTTAGCATTTAGCATTTTATTCTACAAAGTATTGAAATATAGACATTCAAGTTTGTAAACAGGCAAGTAAATAGTTAGAAATAAGCATAACAAATATTAACATTACGTATCGTATGTAGGTGGTATACATAGCGCCACTGAAAGCTCTAGTAAGAGAACGAATGAAAGACTGGGCGAAGAGATTGGGAGGGCAGCTGGGGAAAAGTGTCGTGGAATTGACGGGAGACGTTACACCCGACGTAAAAGTCATTTCCACGTCCGACGTGATAGTCACTACGCCCGAGAAGTGGGACGGCATAAGTCGAAGTTGGCAGACGAGGAACTACGTACAAAAGGTGGCCCTGATCATCATCGACGAAATTCACTTGCTGGGAGAGGATCGCGGACCCGTGCTCGAAGTCATCGTATCGAGAACAAATTTCATTGCCTCGCACACCTCCAAGTCTTTGAGGATCATCGGACTCTCGACGGCTCTGGCCAATGCAGTCGACTTGGGACATTGGCTGGGAATAAAAAGGGTTTGTTTTTTACATTAATAGATTATATATTATTTTATCATTAATGTCAATGTTGTCAATGCCTACAGTAATAAATAAAAGAAAAATAATAATGAACTATAAATATGATGGAGATTAATTTGTAATTGAAAAGTAGTAACGTTTGCCACCTTCAAATATAAGAACAAAAATAGTCGACTATTGAGTCTTGGTGGTTGACTATACTGGGGGTTTTACCCTACCCATTGAATAGTTTGATTAACGCCACTCTGGCTCTCTCAAAAATGAGCGTTTTTGCGTAATCATTTGTGAGGAAACAAGAAAGTTTACAGGAAATTCATTAATAAAAAGTTGTAGTACATGTTTTTAGGTTGTTAAAATTTTTTTTATTGACACTTTAATACAAAATATCGACTGTACTGTGGAAAGTCCGAAAATTTTTTTTCCAGATAGCTCTACTTCGGAGCACCTAACTCAAACAATTTTCAACCTGGAACACGAAATCAAAGTTTTGCTGAAACTTAACATAAAAATACATAAGATGACGTAGGACTTTTTTTAAATATTGATTTTTGACAAAATGACACTGTTTTGAAAAAGAAATTTGCGTTTTTGAAAAAATTAATCGGTAAATAGTATATAAAAAAAATAAACATAATATCAAAAATCCTATGAGGAATGTTATTACGAAGTTACAGTTAAAATTTCAAGGCAATCGGATTAAAACTGAGGACGAAACCCGTCCTGAGGTTTTGAAAAAAGTTGATTCGAGAAAAACGTATTTGAAGTTTCGAAAACTATAAAAGTATAGAGATTTTCACCGTACCTTCAATCTACGATGCCTGCTCCATACTTGGGGCCAGGTACATATCTATTCTAGGAACCTTAAGCATCATTTAAGCCAAAAAAATCGATTTTTTGAAAAAGCCAGAGTGTCGTGACTCCTTAACGACCTAACTAGAATTTGAAAGCCTTCCAGTTTTTAAAACACTGGAAAATGTCTTTTAAAAGCTTTTCTGTCTTTTAACACAGCTGATCTCATTGCCTAAAATGTTGTCCAAAGTTTGACCATATGCAACTATAATTTACACCCGATAATCACTTATCGAGGCCGAAAAATCCTTAACAATCGTTAAACTTGAGGCTAAATCCGTCTTCTCCAGATGGGCCTGTACAACTTCCGTCCATCGGTGCGCCCGGTGCCGCTCGAGGTCCACATAGCCGGCTTCCCCGGCAAGCACTACTGTCCGCGCATGGCCACGATGAACAAGCCGACCTTCGCGGCCATACGCCAGCACGCGCCCGTCAGTCCGTCCCTGGTCTTCGTCTCGTCGCGTCGCCAGACCCGTCTCACCGCCCTCGACCTCATCGCCTATCTCGCCGCGGAGGACAATCCCAAGCAGTGGCTGCACATGCCCGAGGACGAGATGGACAACATCCTCGACAACGTCAAGGACGTCAATCTCAAGCTGACCCTGGCCTTCGGCGTCGGGCTGCATCACGCCGGCCTCGAGGACCGCGACCGCCAGGCCGTCGAGGAGCTCTTCGTCAACAACAAGATTCAGGTGAGTCGCGCGTCGCGCTTCGGAGCGTGCTTTATTTATTATGTGCGGAGCTTTGGCGACCCGTGGATTTTACGTGATTGCGTGGCGGGAATGACAAATTATCAAACAATGTATATATTTTTTAAATTAGTAGCTGTTCAAAACGTTAGAATTTTTTTTACGTCGGATACACTTATGATCACTGCACAAAGAGGTTGCTTAATCTGTGAAATAATAGCGATCTGTAAAAAAATATTTTTCGATAACCTCCCGTATAAGCCAATGTATTTGAGCGGCTCAATAGCTCAGAAATCCGCCAGGTAATCGTGTAAAATATGTGGAGCGCCAAAGTTCTGCACATAGTGAATATTCTCGCGGACGCAGGTTTTAGTCAGCTAAGTAGATGGCGTGATCCAGTTTTTTGATCATTATTATTCTTACAAAAAGGGTCCTATTGGCGCTACGTTGTGCCTAGTTTGGGAATCAACTGATTCTCTATATATCTACAGTAGAATAAGTTAGGTATGGTAAGACTATCAAACACTCCAAATGCGTATAAAGGTAGTTCTCCAGATTTTTCGATTTCATTAAATTTTCTCGAAAATTGGTATATATGTTTAATAAGGTATCCTTTATATCTAGTTAAAATCTTAAACCCCCAAGCCACGTGAAATTTAAAGATATTGAACCCTTGAAATTTCATATGTTAACATAGGAAGCCTATACTGAGTCTCACAGCGAGAGAGGTATCCTTTAATTGTAAAAAAAGTTTTCTTTCAATTTTTTTGAAAAACTAGCATGTGATGTAAAATAACAATACAAATCATGGAGAAAAAAGTTTGATAAGGCAAACGGTGCTTCTTTTTAAGATAGAATAGTCGAAAGTTTTTATTCCATGCTACAGTATATCTATATATGTGCACAGTGTTTCACTATCTCTCGATTTTTGGGAATATTTGATACTCTAGACACTGTCCATCGAAATTCTGATGTTTGAAATTATTAAATGTGAGCTTTTTACATTAGATAACGCCGTATAATATCTTAGAAAATAAGTTTTCTAGTTTAACCCCGAGTTGAGCACCACTGCAGCGGGAGAACTACCTTAATAACATAAACTACCTATATAAAACCATTATTATTTAATGTTAGTGAATATTCAAAGAATATTCAGAAAATATGGCTCGAGCGTCTACTTTTATATAAATGTTAGGACTTTAAAATCAAAGTTTAAATAAATGGAGTTTTTAATAATTTTCGAGGTACTAATATTTAAAAAATGTGTTTATTGTATCAACAAGGTTCTATCCGGCATTATAGGTATGCAAAAAAGAGCAAAACGATTGCCTTTTTTCTCTTTTTGTCCAATTAAAGCTTGTTATTTTTTCAATTAATACATTGTTGCAAAAAGTTTGATTACATGCGACTATAAAAGAGACTGTCAGTCTCGTACTGATGATGGCCTGTTGGCAATCTCGAGGCCGAAGCGCTGGTTAATGGTTTCTAAAAAAATATTAAATTGTCATTCAGAATAGATTTTTAATTTAATTTCTTAATAACCGCAATAAACGTTGTAAAAATGCTAAAATATGCAAAATATTACATACAATATTAACTTTCTATTATTTTCAAAATTATTCTAATTTTTCCCTTAGCATCTGAGGCAAGTTACCTAATTTCATGGTTAGCGCTCAACCTGGTAATGAAAATTGGTAGTAAATGAGAAATATATATATATATATATATATATATATATATATATATATATATATATAT
This sequence comes from Gastracanthus pulcherrimus, assembly GCA_949152435.1. Taxonomy (NCBI): domain Eukaryota; kingdom Metazoa; phylum Arthropoda; class Insecta; order Hymenoptera; family Pteromalidae; genus Gastracanthus; species Gastracanthus pulcherrimus. Next base: position 27,527,060 of record OX424573.1, on the reverse strand, counting down.
ATATATATATATATATATATATATATATATATATATATATATATATATATATATATAATATACAATACATATACAAAGGTGCTGCTCGAGACATTCCTAAAATTATTATTTAACTCGTGCATGTTTAAAGTTACATTTTAATTTAGACATGAAAAAAACACGATAAAAAAAATTAAAATGATTATTTTAAATGATTGCTTCTAACAGCAAATTGTAGACGAAATTGTTTTCATTTATATAAAAATTTTTACAACGTTTCAGGTGTCTCTTACACCCTTCTTCAGGTCAAAGAATAATTAATTCTATAATAAGATTAAATCTAAGTAACTTATCTAGACTACTTGCTGGATCCCACACAACGCGGTTGAAAATTCCGTTGGATGTATTCATCCATCGAGTGTCGGTGCACGGTCAGGTTGATTTTTTCCAACTCACAATGAGGCACTAACACTTTATAATATAGCATGCTTTTATATTACACTTATTCACTATTGCTTAAAACCATGCTATTACATGCTGAGAAATGATTTTAGTTTAACTCTATATTTGATTACGTCGTTACTGTTAATTTGAGTATAAGTAGGAAAATAGAGTGTTATAAAAAACTCTTAAGTATACGGGGTTTAAGGAATATGGCTTGGGAATCTACTAAGATATTGTTTTCTAAAGGTTTTCTGCGTTAACTTGTAGACGGTCACTGAGATCTCTCTTGGTGCAGTTATAAATACAGAAGCAGTAGTGAATAAGTGTAATATAAAAGCATGCTATATTATAAAGTGTTAGTGCCTCATTGTGAGTGGGAAAAAATCAACCTGACCGTGCACCGACACTCGATGGATGAATACGTCCAACGGAATTTTCAACCGCATTGTGTGGGATGCAGCGAGCAGTCTAGATAAGTTACCTAGATTTAATCTTCTTATAGAATTAATTATTCTTTGACCTGAAGAAGGGTGTAAGAGACACCCGAAACATTGTCAAAATTTTCATATAAATGAAAACAATTTCGTCTACAATTTGCTGTTAGAAGCAATCATTTAAAATTTATCAAAGTTAGACGTTAAAGTCATTTTTTAATTAGCGAATGTTCGTATGAACATCTTACATACATTCAAATAATTAAAATGATTATTTTTTATAAAAATCTAAAGCAGAAAAAAATGTAATATATTGTTTGTAAGTTATTATATAGGGACCTATTGTGTCGCTTAATAAGTACTGATTTTCACAAAAAATTTAACGAATTCATATTGTTTCATACACTATATTGAATTCGCCATTATGGATTTTAATAATCTAATAATAAAACGACCAGCTTCAAAACTCAAAATTGCGGCGAAAGTAATATTTTGCAGTTACGGCGGCAGTATACTAAAAGTATCAAAAAGTTTTCTCTAACCGACAGTCACAAAAAATTTTACAATGATTTTTTACTTTATAATGCACTTTATATAAAAATTATAGTCCTATTTAATAGTAAATAACAGTATTTAACTTGTAAATGTAAGTTATTGCTGCACCATCTTTTATGAAAGAGTGCTATTTTTATTGATAAAAAATGATTCAGATATGAAATCTGAACGTTATTTAATTTTTTTCGTATACCTCCAAAAATTGTTGGCTTCAAAAATACTTATTTTTAAGACCCATAATAATAATTTTTTGTAACACAAGTACGATTTTCGCGTTATTCTGTACCTATTAAGCAGGCCTAAAGGACCATTTTTCAAACCGGCGGGCGCTAATACGCATAAGCGGGCGCAAAAGTAAATAAGCGGGTGCAAAAGTAACTTTTGCGCCCGCTAAAATTTTTTGGAAAATTGCTATTATATATATATATATATATATATATATATATATATATATATATATATATATATATATATATATATATATATATATATATATATATATATATATATATATATATATATATATATATATATATATATATATATATATATATATATATATATATATATATATATATATATATATATATATATATATATATATATATATATATATTTAGCCCAGCTTAATATGCCAGAAAAACGCAAAAATCAATACATGCGTTATAAAAAATATGGTGTGCACCAAGGGCAAAGTGGGCTTTTTGACCTCGTGTGGTTGCAATACTCGTCTTCGGCTCGCAAATTCACTTGCTTTCGGCTCGTGCTAGCTCGCCTTCGACTCGTACTGCAATCTCCACACTCGGTCTAAAAAAGCCCACTTTGCCCTTGGTGCACGCTATATTTTTTGTAGCGCATGTATGGATTTTTGCGTTTTGAAAAAAATTGAGTCACATCCTTGTTTGGCCGACAAAAAAAACTGTTGACAGAATTTCAAAAATCGTCTTCTATTTCTTTAAAACAATTTAGTTCTTATTTGACTTAACGTTTTTTAATAATGACTGATGGATAAAAGGAGATAAGAAAAATATTTAAATGTAATCAACAGTTTATGTTCCACATATACTTCGGTATTTTTTAAGAAAGTTTTAAAAAGGATTCACGAAATCCTCGTGCACAAGCCACTTTTTATAGTCAGGAAAAATAGTTTTGAGAAACACACGTTTAAAGTTTTAATTCTGTACGTTATCTAATGTAAATTGTTTTATTTAAATGCGTATAACTTTGTTAAAACATCGAGTTTAGATATCTGATACATTTCAAAACATTCTTACAACTACAAAGATTAAGAAAATTCCATAAATTTTGTCTTTATATTTTGCCCAAAAAACACCTGAGTCCTTCCTTTAGTAATTACTGATCAGAACTTTATTATACCGGCTATTTTCATTCCAAGTATTTAAAATACATACATTTACTCAACACCTTAGCTAATGCAGTCAGACACGAAAAAAGCTAACTTTTCTTAAACGTTAGATTTTAAGCATAATCCATGAAATTCGGCGCAAATTTCACAAATCGATTGCGCGACACAGTATTACTCTTCAACGCCAAACAATAAGACCAATATTACACGAGAAAAAAAAAGAAACTGCTCAAATCCAATCCAATCTGTATCAGGTACTCGTGACGACGGCAACGCTGGCTTGGGGCGTCAACTTCCCTGCCCACCTCGTGGTGATCAAGGGCACCGAGTACTACGACGGCAAGACCAAGCGCTACGTCGACATGCCGATCACGGACGTGCTGCAGATGATGGGCCGCGCGGGCCGCCCGCAGTTCGACGACTCGGGCGTCGCCGTCGTCCTCGTCCACGACGTCAAGAAGAACTTCTACAAGCAGTTCCTGTACGAGCCCTTCCCCGTCGAGTCGAGCCTCCTCGAGGTCCTGCCCGATCACATCAACGCCGAGATCGTCGCCGGCACCATCAAGTCCAAGCAGGAGTTCCTCGACTATCTCACCTGGACGTACTTCTTTCGCAGGCTGCTCAAGAATCCGAGGTACTACAACCTCGATGGCATGGAGCCGGAGATGGTCAACTCGTATCTGTCCAAGCTGGTGGACGACACGCTCGCCGTCCTCATCGAGTCCCAGTGTATATTCAACGACGAGGTAATGGGGGAAATCTTACTGCTTGCTATTGTCTTTCAAAGGGTACTTTTAGTTGACTTCGAGACAGGGTTGAGCACAGTGTGATTTTTAATGTGCCATGGGTCCCTTGTAATTTACAACAGAGCAGAAATATCTATTGCTTAAAATTATTTTTTAAATAATTTATTCATTAATACTCATTATTATTCAGTATTTTTTTTACTTATTTGACAATTATTTTTTAATTTATTTTTCAAAGAAGTATGCCCAGTACCGTTTGCTATTATATTTAGTAGAGTCTATTCTAAATGCTGAATAATGGTATTAAAGTATATGTGAATAAAAGTTATAAGATATTAGGCTTATATTGTAAAAATTCTATTTAGCAATAATTACGAATGTTTGACATCGCATAAATCACAGATGAGATAACTTTTACACCGCAAAAATCGGTTAAACGGCTTTTTTCTCAATTATTTGTTGAGCTTTAAATCTGAAGCAACGGCGGCGAAATACATGTTTTAAGACTACAACGTAAAGGGATTTTTGAACTGAGTGTAAAACCTATGGCGAGTGGTACTGGATACTGATCGATACTGGATAATGAACGGTACTGAACTGCTCGCCCCTAAATTAGTTTCCTAACATACCTACAATTTCGTTCTTAAATTTTCTTGAAAATCTGAAAATGTCAGGGAATTTATGATTTTTGTTTTGATTTTCACGTTTTCTAGGAGGAGCAATGCATAGGTCCACTTTCTTTAGGAAGGATTGCATCATATTATTATTTATCACATAAAACCATTGCCATGTTCAAAGACAATTTACAAGATGACCTTTCACTAGAGAAGTGCTTAAGAGTAATGTGCAATGCACACGAGTACGACGAACTTCCTGTTAGACATAATGAAGATTTACTTAACGAGTACGAATGCTTATGATTATTAAAAATTTTAATATTACATATGATTCATGTATATGGTTGAAATAATTTTCCAAATTTCAGAGAATTAGCGAAAATGTGCCGATACCCAGTGGAACGTCTATCTTACGATTCATCGAATACCAAAGCTTTCTTACTTTTACAAGCTCATTTCTCGAGATTGCCACTACCCTGTGCCGATTATTATACTGACTTAAAATCTGTACTCGATCAGTCTATTCGAATATTACAGGTAAATATAACTGTCAATTATTTTCTTATTTCACATAAACACATATAATATTGAAAATAAATGATAAAACCGAAAAAATATTTGTTGTGTAGGCTATGACAGACGTAGTAGCCGAACGTGGTTTTCTGTCCTCGACTCTTCGAGTGATGCAGCTGCTTCAAATGGTTCTCCAAGGAAGATGGGTTGACGAGCCCGCGATACTTACTTTGCCGTACATTGAGAAAGAACATTTACACTTATTCTCCGAATTCCCCAAGTGCCTACCATGGTTTTGCACAACTGTCGGTAATAACTACGGACGTCTATCCAGCGTTCTACTACAAGAGTTCATTGACGACCACGTTAGTAAAGTAAGTCAAGTTAATTAAGGTACAGTTCTTGCACGAAAGTGCGTATTGTGTGGATTTCCGAACATTCAAATAATTATGTCAATTTTCCACAGAATGATTCATAATGTTTTGTATAAGTTGACCGTTAGGCTACCTTAGTTTTTTCTCAAACCCTCATGAGCAGAAATACAGGTGAATTACAGTAAAATAGCCATCTGCCGAAGAAAAAAAACGATTTTTCAAATTGAATCATTTCGTATATTTAGTCAATGATCCAATCTAATATTTTGCAAGCACATAACAATAAACTAATACACTGACAAGTTTGATGGAAACCGATTGACAGTACATACACTAAATACTACTCACAATATAAGTAAACACCCAAATTATTTGGAGTTACCATCAGTACTTTTTTATCCCGCGTGATTTCCTTGATTTTCACTTTCGTGCAAGAACCACCCCAGCGCATTCCACTGAAATCACCCCCCTGTACTCCTCCAGACACACTCTCACAATCTCCTCTAAAAATTCTCGCAGATTCACCAAGTCGCCAAGGACATGCCGATCCTGTGCGTGGATCTCTGCCTGCAGGGCGACGCCGAGTCCGAGGAGGTCGACAGAAAGATCGAGATCTCGGCGAAGGTGGGCCCGAAGTACCTGGAGCTGCGTCCCGATCGGGAGTACACACTGGCGGTCGGCACGAGGCGAAAGAATCACTCGCAGTCGCTGAGGGCGCACTGTCCGCGCTTCCACCGGGGCAAGGACGAGGGCTGGTTCCTGCTGCTAGGCGACCTCGAGCGACGCGAGCTCTGGGCGCTGAAGCGAGTCGCGGGCATCGCCGGCCAGCGCAAGACTCATTACCTGCAGTTCACGACGCCCTCGAGTACCGGTGAGTCGTGCAGTTTGCTTGTACTTTGGCTTTATTTACGCTATCGCGAGTATATAGAAGTCTCGTGGTAGGATTATTAGTAATGTCAAGTTTTGTGTTTCGGTAGAAAGAGAGTAAGAGATTTTTTTAACACTTTACATCTGTGGGCTGTATACTCGTGTGTGGATATTATATCATTTTCATTGCGTAAACAATATAAATTTATCAATTGTAAAGGGGAGTTTTCTTGTATTGTGGGATTTGAAAAAACAACAAAAAAAAAATTAAAATCTAATGGCCAATACAATAATTAAATAGTTTTCACTGCAATTGCAACATTAATTAAAATATATATTATAAATTATAAATTACATTCTTTCGGTGGATAGATTTTAAACTTGAAAAAGGAATAACTCTTGTCTGACAAGGGAATCTTTTCAGGTGTACAACGCATTTTGAAGTCTCACTACGCTAAAATGGTTTTTAGTGGACCATAGTGGACCATATAACAATAATGCATATTCCATTTCCCCAACCTTATTGATATAAAAGTATGCAACAGCTTGAATTTTGTTTAATTTTGTCTCATTTTTTGTATTTTTGGCAAAATTGATAGATTGATGCAGTTTGAAAAACAAATCACTTTATCATTACGATATTCTTAAAAAAGAGACAGTAATTTTTTTATTTTAAGCTCTTTTTGAATCTGAAGTTGATTTTAAGAAATTATTCTTTATTCATAAATATCAAAACCTCCAATTGAAACCCAATTCATTAATTAAGGAGACAAGAAGGCCCTTCTTAAACCCTAAAAAAATATTTGTATTAGTCCATAAATTATCAATAAAATATTTTTTATAACACGTGCATGAAAAAGGCCCTTTTCCATGTCTGTAAAGTTAACGGGAAATTGAGAATTTCGAGCATCTTTGAGTAGCGGGAGAAAAAAGTCCTTTTCCGCCCGCTGCATTGGGAGGAAAAGTAAGAAATTCAATTTTTTCAAAAATTCAAAAACTGGAAATTTTGAAAATTTTTACAAATTTTCAAATTACATACAATTTATTCCTTTTTATTTTCATTGGTATTGTGGACGACTTAAAATTCCCAATTCCCCATCCGCCTTACATGCATAAAAATGTGCCAATTTATGCACTAATTACAAAAATATGGTGTGTAACAGGGGGGAAAGACTTATTCAGACTTGGATGATGTTTTGAGCACTGTCATCCTCGCTTAGAAAAAGTCAATTGCCCCCCCCCCCAGTTGCACAATGTACTATTTTGTTTTTGACTGGTAGAAAAAAATTATAAAAAAAAATTAACGCAAACGTGCTGTTAAATTTTAGTACATGTCAAAAGAAGTCGAATAACCGTCGACAATATTTTCCGTTCATCATGCCACCTAGAATTGGACAAGCCGCAAAGTCCTTCCAATAAATGTGATATTGACAATAATGATTTATCGTGATGTGTAAGATTAGGATTTTTTAGTTTTATAATAGTGAAATTAAAGATGTAACCAAGTATAGTCAAAAAATTGTCAGAAAGTTTGCTTTTAAATCTAAACAGTTTTATGAACTCATAAAAATATTTTTTTATAGTTTAATGGTGTCTTGCCCCTCAATGAATTGGGTTTTGATTCGATGTTTTGATCTCTATGAATAATGAATATAAAGAATATTTTCTAAAAAATTTCTTCAAATTAAAAAAAAGCTTAAAAATAGTAAAAAATGACTGTCTTATATTTTTTATGATTATCATAATGATAAAGCGAATGGTTTTTCGAACTACATATTCAATTTACTAATTTTAACAAAAATACAAGAAATGAGACAAAATTTTAAAAATTGAAGTTGTTGCATTGGTTTATATTAAAAAAGTTGGGGAAATGGACTATGAATTATTGTTATATGGTCCACTAACAACCTTTTTAGCGTAGTTAGACTTCGAAATGCGCTGTACACCTGAAAAGGTTCCCTTGTGAGTTAAATTCAATTTCACAAGGTTGGGGGTGAGATCATAGATCTTTTAAACCCATTAAATGTCATTCAGAAATTTACGCGTGAAAAAAGAAGATATTGTATTGATGTATTCATTGGGTTGATTTGCGTAGCGTGCATCCAAAAACTTCAAGAATGAAGTAATTGTAAGCATAGTGCCTCACACACGCACGTTATATAATATATGTACTTTCTACGTCGTGCTGAAGCATTATGACATTTAAAGGGTTAAAGAGTATACTCTTTACGGGTGTAAAAGTAAAATCTGAAGCTTTCACACTTTGTATGGTGATTTATTTGTTCTCAGCAAAAACAACATTTTTTAAAATAAAAAGCATCATACTCTTTTCCGCGTAACTCGTTAAATTGGTGAATTTTCATTCGATGTTAAGCAATTTTGAAACGCTATATCTCGTTTGATTTCAAATATATTTGAAAAATTGCAAAAGTTCATAAACTGTTGTGTTCTATCAAAATACGGTATTAGATAAGCATGCATTTTTAATCTAAGTTAAATATGTCATTTACAATAAAAAATTGCAGAAAATTTTATGAGAAAAGCTTAAAGCGTAATTTTTCTTTTTTTGCAGGACGCACAAAGCTGCTGTTTTACGTCATGTCTGATTGTTACATAGGCTTGGATCAGCAGTACACTGTTCCAATAAACGTGATATCGTAGACTCATTAAGTTTTGTAAGATTTAATAAGTAAATTATACTTACTTGTAAAATAAGGAAAGATAAGTATTATCAATACTCGATGTAAAATACGAAGATGGATATGAAATTTATAAAAATAAAACTTTTTAAGAACGATTAACGCTTTTTATTTACTTGTTTTACAATATTTTTTTTCTCACATCCTCTGCAGGATGCAACGCAACAATAGAAAATTTTCGATTCTGCGAATATAAAGAATGAAAGACGTACTTTTAATTGTTTTAATGTTGCGCACACTGCTATATCGTTAGGATTTTAATTCAAAGAAAGTCGTTTACTTAACATATTTTTTTTTATACTTATTACGGCAATAAAATTAAATAGAAATTTATACACTTGACTTTTGCTAACTAGGTATACTTTTTCTATTTTGTTTTTACATATTCGTAGGAACCACGTATTAACACAAGCCTCTGCTTTTGCGTTTACATCTGTCGTAAAATTCAATACACAAAATTAATAATGCTGTCAACTGCCAGCTTTTCTTTGTAAAACGTATATGTACAAAAAATACTGTTGTCGTAAATCGTTTAAGTGTTCCATTAATATTATTTTTTTTTTTCGAAAATCACAATTAACGGCTCTCGTGCGATTTCTTCACAGTCAGTCAACGATTTGTAGAAAATGAAATACATTATGTATATCGTCATTTTTGTGTTTCCTACGTGTTTCATCGCGTCAATAAGCTTTTGTTACATTAGAGCCAACGACACGCACAGAGAATATTATAATTGAAGCGCGACAATAAACACTTGTATAGAAAAGACTTTTTAAGAAAGTTTTGCAGTTTTTTTAGAACATTTATATGATATAAATCTTTTTTCAGTTTTTGACTTTGTAGTTATTAAAAAGTTACGTAAATAATCTATCGTGTATTTTTAATAACAAGTTATAGTAATATATAATTTGAAAACTGTTTTTCATTTAATTAATTTTTGGAAAACGTCACTTTCAAGGATACACAAATATTTGTATACATATATAACCATTCGGCTTTATGGAGAAAAATCGTTTAGTAGTTTTTAATAAGACTACTATCCTTAATGGCTTTTAAACCATTCATATAATTACTTTTATTAGTCATTCATTTTTGTATTACTAACATGGATCGTGAATTATTGACGAGAAACGTAATATGAAATCATGAAACAATATTTTCGTACAGACGTATTTATTCATATGAATAAGAAGCATACTTCTTTTATCAAGATAGGGGAGAGTACCCCAGTAAGGACACCCATAGCCCATAGCATAGCATAGCATTGGCTGTAATTTTTGATTATCCAGACGAAAATCAAAATTTGGAAATGGAATTTGTCGTATGAATAGGCCGTTTTGGCATAATAAATAAGTTTTAGTCAAATTCAATTATCTGAATAAAATATTAATGAAAAAGGAAAAACTAAGATTTTTAGTTTTCAATAAAGTGTTTCTCAGTATGAACACCTATTAAACGTATTATTCTTCTAAAAACGTTTTAGAAGAGTATTATTGGTCTAAATACTTGAAAATTATGCTTAAAAAATTGTTAAAAGTTGTAAAATAGTATGTTTATTCAGTATATTTACTTTAAATCATATCACATGTAAAATAATTAGTATTTCGTTAGCTTATATAGTTGTTATGTATTTAACCCTCGAAAAATATAACTTTTGACGCGGAAAATAACGACTTTTTCGTTACTCACGCGAGAATCTTCGGAGTTATGATTTAAAAACAAGAGCCTCCGATAATATTTAATAGAACTATAGCATGCACATAATCTAGCGTATAAAGAACTGCCATCAAGCTATAAGAGCCCAATAGCCATGGGTGGTCATACTGAAATGGGGTCAATGCTGGGAACTCTCCCCTATGCATTATTTTAAAGGATCGTCGTGTAATTATAAAAAAAATAAATAAGAAATGAATGGCTGCGCTTGATTTGTGAGTGAAAATGATAATGACAGGCAACGTCACGCTTCAATTTTACATAAATATAGTAGTCAATGTTGATTCTGTGAACATAATGCGCAAAAAATCAAGAATACTTATTTCTTTGTTTTTTCCTTTAAAAAAATGGCATTCACAATATAAGCTTCAACGCTTGAAAACGTCACTTGAAACTTGGCGGGATCACATCGAAAATTTGCGGTACAATTAAAGAGATGCATGGCGAGCATGATCAACTCCAATTACAATATAACTGCTGGACAAACCGTTGAAATATATAATTATAATTGCTAGAACTCGTTAAGGGTATGCCGGATACCGACATTACAGTTTTTCGCTTTATCTAGTGAATATATAAGATTTTCAAATTTCACGAACGTGCGCACAATTTATTTATCATTTAGAATGTGCGTACGATCGTAAAATTGCGTTAGAGGACAAATTGACAGCATAAAACGAAAAATCGATAATGTCGGTAATGGGTATACAAGGTTTAGGACTCCGCTCTTTCCTTAACGATCGCCAAACTGCGTGCGACACGAAAATATTCTTCCTAAGCGTGTGTGAGCGCGCTTTTTTTATACTTTGCGTTAGAGCGACTTTCTCTGCTTCTTGCCTTGCATGTGAACATCGCCAGCGCGTTACAAGCTGTTGGGATAAGATCATAACAGTTAGTTCATTAAAGCATTTAATTTCGGACAGTTTTCGTGCTGTCTTTGATTTGCACTTTAAACTGTATTGTTGATTTCTTTTCTGTTTCGATAGCATATTGTACTGTGTATCTTTGGTATTGTATACATTACACTGTTGGTGTGAGGTAAGGTAGTCTTTTTAGTAATGGTTTTGTGCGTCATGCTGGCGGATCGTGTTGCGCGGATGCGCTTATTAGTGTACTTCGCTTAACATCGTGCACATGCAGATGCTTGCAAACAAAGAATATAATGTAGGTTATCGAAGATACGAAGATAACAAGCATGCTTGCCTACGCAACTGCTTCGCTGTTGAGTTAAAATTTTAACAAGAACAAACAGGACAGGGAATAATAGTTTGAAATTTAGGATTTGATGTTTTAGCAATGACTAAATTGGTTTTAATCTGACAAGGTATATTGAGGTTCAATTTTATGTTAGTATACTCAAGGTATTAAGAGTCAAGGAAACAAATACCGTACAAAAAATACAATACTGTTTTATGCGGTAATACAGGGCAATACTATTATCTATGATTGATTTAATAAATAAAAACCAATTTACCATTTTGAAGTGACTTTAAGAAGTTATTACTTATTTTGATGCTGTTCGTTCCTGTCCCAGTCTCACACAAAATAGCTAGCGTGAAAGCTATAACAAAAAATGTTTCTGAAGTAACTGAAATTCAATGTAACGTATTTTTCAAATACCGTCTGCATTGTGTGTTATTAAGAAAACATTATTCAGTTAAAATTTAAATAATAACTTGTTACAGTTGCATTTTGAATTAGCGTTTGTTATCTGTAATTGGCATTGACATAATGTTAGTCGTCTGCAGTGAACGCATGGTATATATTTGCACTCATAGATTGATCTACATTAATGCAGTTGTCATTGATTTTGTCCAGGTAAGTTTACAATTACTTAAAATATTTGAACAAATTAATACATCAAAACGCATTAATTGCATATATTTTATTAGATTTTTCTATCTTAAATAAATATTTATTGTTACATTCAAACATTATTTTGAATCTTAATTAACAAAATTTATCTACGATATTTATCATACCGGCAAAACTTCTGAATTACGTTGGTAATAAAATATAATGAGCTGCATTTACAATCTAATTAATACTTCATATATATATATGCAATTTGAAATAAAAAATTCGAAATCTCTAACAAATATGTAAAAGCCACTACAGACAATTTACGTCGCGTCTTTGGAAAATATTTTAAGGTAAATGAGACAGTGTAATGATTTATTTTGCATTACCTTGCCTCATAGCTAAGTTAAAAGCCACTAATCTACAACAATCAAGCTTATTCAAGGTTAACATACATTATCACAGTGCATTATTTAAAAACAATACTTTAACGCGTATAAAGCATTTAGATAGAAGGCGTTAAAGAAGTTAAAAGGCTGCGAAAGCTTTAAAAGTTTGAGATCAAGTGCTACTGTGTTTGATACTTCAATTTCGTCTAAAGAAAAGGCTGAAGAACCTTCTGACTATGGGTTTACTATGAGATCGTTTTCCATGCATAGTACAAGTATCAGGTAAACTTATTTTTGAATCAAATTGTTATACATGCTGTCTACATTTCATTCTTTTTAAGGCATATCATTAATTTTAACAATTCTCGTGTACTGTAACTACGTTTTTCTAGGGTAATATACTATGAAAGTAGAGATGGCAGAGGTTTAAGGACAGTCTCCACGTTTTTCGCATACTCACTTCTCTGGTAAGATACGTGGCGTAGAAAAGTCTTCTGGCCACGTGTACATACATGGAAGAGGACTGTCATAATTACAGTCGTACATTTTACTCATGATGAAAGATCGTTTGTCCTTCGGTTCTGGATACTCACTAGCTAAATTACCTTTAAGAAACAAAAACAGATAATTATAATGCTGATAAGATAATCCATAAATTACAACTAGTATTTAAGCAATTTTTATAATTTTTAGTAAGAATTGTTTCAACATTATTCCAATTTTCAGGAGAACGTGATTTATACTAATGACCTGTACCCATTGTGGATCAATATAGACAACTACCTTTGATATTCAGTGTGTAGTAATTGAGTATATAGGGTAAATAGAGTATATGTGTATATATATATATATATATATATATATATATTGAGAGGTTCAATTAAATAGAGTATAATATTCTTCTTCTTTTTTTCAGAAGCAATTAAGTTTCGTCTAGATAAATATAGGATGAGCATTATTTCATCGAACAAAGTTTGTATTCATATGTATGTGAAAACAGCTCAATACTGTTATAAATGTAAGTTAATAAACAAACTATTGTTCCCAAAAACGAATAGCAAATTAACCCCTTGATACAACACAAAATTTTTTATTTTTCCTAAACTCTTGTAGTACTGAAGAGAAATAGTTTCCCTTTATTATTTCAGAAAAAGTATGTACCAAAAATGAAGCGCTTAGATGCCAATGGGTATAAGTGTACCTTTTTCAATTTCGAGAAAAACGTGTTTTATAATTAAATAATTTGGTTCAAGTTTGTGTAATCGCTTTAGTATAACATGTTTCACAGCTCGATTTACCGCAAAATGCTTTTAACTCATTTTCTTTTAGAAATTGTCACTTATACCCCTTGGCTTTCAAGTGCCTCACATGGTACGCGTAGCATGCGTAAGGACAACTTCGCCCGTTTGTAAATTAATTTAAATAAACAAATGAAATACCCTGTTTGTAGGCGTAGTCGGCGATTTTGCATGCTATGTCGATGGAGCACTCCTGAATGGTGCCCAGAGGCGGATACAGGCTGCCCAACTCCAGGTCCGCGTCCGACACGTTGTTAGCGATCTCCTGGGCCGAGAGCAGGAACATCTCCTCGGTGATGTGATGGCAGCCCGTCGCGATCACGCCCAGGGCTATGCCGGGGAAGATGTACGCGTTGTTGCCTTGTCCCGGTTTGAAGATTTTGCCGTTGTAGTTGACCTCGCCGAACGGCGAGCCGGACGAGAATATGCATCGGCCCTGTACATTCGAACAAACGGAAAATTTTGATAGAGGAAAGATACAGACATGCGGGATTTTCTTTTTTTTCCATGGTTTACAAATTTAATATTTTGCAGTACTATGAATGATAATATATGAATTTTAGAGAATAACATAAAAAAATTTAAAAATAATTTTAACTGTTTTCCTGCAAATATTTTATTGTGTAACGTCTCCAACGGTATTTTTAGTAGAACAAGAAGATTTATTTATAACATATAATAATCGTTAATTAACCTACCTGGGTATGCTCATAAGCTGCCTGTGCGGTGCACTCTGCTTTACTCGTTGGGTTGCTCAGTGCAAAGATCACAGGCCTCTCATTATTTTTAGCCATCTCATTCAAAACCTCCGGGGTAAACGTGTTGGCCGCGGCCGAGGCGCCTGCACAAATAGACCCAATTTAGTAATTTTCTATTATGCGTAACAAGATTATTAAATCATTTGCATCATTGAATTAACGAAAATCACGTTGCGTCATTGAAGTTACTTAATGTTTGAATATATAGTAGCTCTAATTCATTGGCACGTTAATTGATCAACATGATACTTGGGTCAAAATTGTAATTTATTTTTACTGTCTTATTTGATTTAGATGCACTGCTGGGAAATTATTCTCAGGGTTTGACTCATACAAAATTACTATACCGATCCATTTTTTTATTATTAAAATATTCAGTTGTTATACTTGAAAGAAAAATTATACCTTGACTTTTTATTTTTAATATAATATAAAAAATTTAACCCGTTGAAACGTGGTGGTAATAGAGAACAAACCTGATATCACAGATTACTCCCATTTATACGCTTCTACATCTATAAATAATTAATTAAAAATCGCTAAAATTTCGTAGTAAATTTAAACAGGAAAAGCAGCTGCGAAATATTGGCGGCCAAATCGACGGTCTACCTAACTCTTTTATGTGGGTGATTCTGTCATAAATATCTCAGATGGCGTTCAGAGCTCACATACGAGTGTATAAATGAAAAAAATTGTTTGCGGGCTCTAATGTGTGTATAATGTTGTTAACTTTATCGGATAAATTTCAGGAACCGATTGGTTTATTGTTTTTTTAGAATAAATCAATAAAATAATTAAAATGTCAGTTCTGCCCCGCGTCTAAAACATAATTTTTAATATAAAACCTTATACCACATGAAAAAAAAGCAAATATGTCAAATCTCCACATACATCGTTGCAAATTGTAGGGTTAATTAAGGGGGAACTTCACTGATTTTTTAAAATTCTGCTCCCCTTTAACCAATAATATTAAAACTTCGGTTACTTTTTTGTGATAATTAAAGAAGGTTGTAAACAAATTTTGAGAATTTTTCACTAAAAATTTGTTACTAGTAATTGGAGAATAAATTCATATTTTTATAATAAAAACAAGGGTTTTTAGAAAAGTTCCTTGCGTATACAAATTTGATGAATTCTATTTTAAAAATTTCTAGCATATTTTTCAACTTACAATGAACAAAAGTGAATTTTGTTAAAATTGTTTAAATTCAATTAATGATCTGAAATAAATAAAACGTTTTTTGAATTAAAAAGAATATATAAAACTACATACTTCAACACTTACAATTAACGAATAAAACATTTAACATAAAAATACCTCAAAACAAAATATTAACTTCTCTTCATAATACTTTAACCTATATTTTCTGGAAGTTTCGAAAATATCCATGGTCATGAGTTACACAAAGAACTTTTTGAAGTTAGAAAAGTAAGTTTCGAGAAACACGCGTTGGAAGTTTTAATTTGGTATGCTACGGAATGCAAATTGTTTCACTCAACAGGCTATAACTTTGGTATAACAAAGAGTTTTGACATCCAGCAGGTCTCAAAATGTCCATAAAAATGTTAACGTAAAAAATATGTAATAAAATTTTTTCGATTTTTTGATAAAATCAGTGGTGTTCCCCCTTAGTATATTTTCATTAGTTTTAAAGCCAAATTCAACTAACTATTATTAAAACCGGATGCATACTTTTTGTCCAGCTATTTGCACAAAAATGTTGATAATAGCATTAATTGCTTTGTAAAGCGTGTTGTTTGACTTCTCAGAAGTATCTAACATTGAATTTTCAAAGTATATACTCAGAGTACAGAAGTGCAAATGTCAGAATTGTCAAAGGTTTGAAAAATTGCAAACGCGCATAAGAGGATATTTTAATTTTGTAACGTACACAAATTTCAGTCAGTTCCGCTCCCTCTGTAAATCACTATTTAAATTATTTTTAATCGTCAACAAAATGCACTTTCTCATAGTTTTTGGTGGACATAAGAATTATCTACCTAAGCGGAAAAATTTTAATAACAAATATAGGGAGGGCGGGGTAAGCGTGGCACCCTAACTTATTTTAAACATATCATTAAAATATTAAAACATATCAATATTTTAAAAATTGCAATGTATAAGCCTATTCTTCTAGTATTAAGATCCGTTATTGCAAATTTTTAATTTGAATTATATTATAGTTTAAAAAATCAAATTCTAGAGCGATCGAAAATGCCACACTTGCCCCATCGGTGGGGAAAATGTAGCACGGGGTGGGGTAAATGTAGCACGGCCGAATGATGTTTTTATTTCTGCTGGTGAGTAAGTTCATGAAAATTGTCTTTTTTTTAAATATTTATTAGGAATATTGAGTGAGGCTTTTTAATAGGTTAGTAAATATTAAATAATAGTTTTTTCTAATTAAATATAATTACAAACTAATTAAACTTAAACTAAGGGTCAAAATTTCACGTGTGCTCTATCCCATCTTGCTCCGTTTTGAGTTCGATAGGTTAGGTGCGTCAAGACGAACTCGCTACGCGGCGTTGTGTGTGCTACATTTGCCCCACCTAGTATGCCACAATAGCCCCTTTTTAATTCAATTTTTAATCATTTATAATTAATTATTTACGGCCCTTTTGAAAAAACAAAAGAAAGGCCCTAAAAGTTTAAAAGTTAATTTATGAAACGCGCATAATTTTACTTAAAAAAGGAATCGTTTTCGATCCGTATTGAGCCGACGAAAAATGAAGGCAACCTTTTTTTCATACTCCGATTTTCAAACTTGCATTAATAATTATTAACATTAATCTTTCAGTTTATGACTTAAGAAAAAAATACTAGAGTCATTTCTAAATGTGTATAAAAAAAATTAGATTTTTAACGTACGTTATTGTTTATAATATTAAGGTGCCACTCTTAGCTGCCCTGCCGACTTTACCCCACTCTCCCCTACGAGACGCTACGGGCATTTTTAACCTGGAATGTCAATTCCGTATTTGTCAGTTCCGTCTTCTGCTAACATCATATTGACGGCTCAGCGAAAGAACCGATCAACTCGGTACGCCCCAAGAGTAGGTCAACTTAGATATCGCGTAAAAGACGGCCTCTTTAGCCAATGTATTCTTCGCTTTACTTTGTGTTTTTGTAACTCTAAACCAATAGTAAATTACTTCTTTTGTTGTCATATTTGTTCTAATATTTTTTTAGAGTTGCCAAAATACAACGTAAAGCGAGGAATAATTGGTTAAAGATGCAGTCCTTCACGAGATATCCGAGTTGATCTACTCTTGCGGCGCGATCCGAGTTAACCTCTTCTTCAATTGCGCGCCGAGTTGATCGTTTCTTCCGCTCAGCCGTCGATATAATATTGTGTACATTTTGATAGAAATACTTTTGAATGTATCCTATTCAAGTATTTTGTTATGTTATTGAGTGCAAAACATCTACAAACTCTAAATAAGAGTTAGTTGTGGAAAAAAAAAATGTTTGGTCTAATAAATGTTCGAATGCTGTTAAAACTAAACTGGGGCAGTTACGGCAGAATCACCAATATGCATTACCAACTGTAAAAAATAGATTATTTATGACAAATAAAACTAATTTTTACATGTTTATAAAACGTTTTGAAAGAGAAAAGCCGATTTTTTCCATTTGTTATGTATAAAAAAATATATGTTTGTTCTCTATTAACTATACCTATTATTAGCTTCATTTTCTTAAATAAATGTTTTCACATTTATAGATTAAAATCTATTGATTCATATGGTATTTAGATCTAGCAAAATATAAGAAAAGTGCTGTGGACTAAGTATATTCTCTATAAATTTAAATACTGTTATAAATAATCAAAAGATGAAGATCGCTACTATTTTATAGAAAAAAATCACTAATTATAGATATGGGGTCAAATTTAAAAATTATTAAAATTTTTAGAAATTGCGGTTTCTCTATTTTTGTTTCATCGTAATCGATCCGTTCCACCATAAGAATATAAACTACAAAATTAGTATTTTAAAACGATTCCTTTGTCTAATTAAACTCAATAGTCGAATCGAGATAAGACCAGGCGCAAATGTCTTACCAATGAGAATCGAGGGCTTGACCTTCCTAACGACGTCGATAAGGCTCTTCATGGGCTTGTGATCCTTGGCGTACTTAATCTTGGGCCCGTTCAAGTCACCCTCGGTGCGCGTGGTGGTCAGCAGACCATCGATGTCCAGCATCCAAATGTTATCGCGCGCCTCCTCCTTCGAGCAGCCGGCGACCTCCAGCGCCTTGACGCAGAGATCTGCTATTCCGATAGCAGCCTATAAATTGATCGGGGCATATAATACTTTTACATTGATTTGCTCGGCGATAACAAATGGCGAAATAGCGTGTAACTGTCTAATGTATTCATACCAACGCGTACTTATAAAAGATCTAGATATCAACATGAATAATTTGTGAAAATCGATACAATTTAGAAAAATCAGAACTTTATCATGCCTAATTAAGTATATTTTAAACACAATAAAATCTTAAAAACTCTTAAAAACTAAGTCGATCGTTTTGTCTTTCAAAACTTCGTGGTGCATCATAAAATGTACAGGTTTCCATTATTGTCATTTAAGGCGGCCTAACGATCTTGAAATTTAAAAAAGAATTTTTTTCTGATATGTTTGATAAATATATTAAAATTAATAACTTATATTTATTTTAAAATTTATTAACAACAAATTTTGAATTTAATGATGCATTTATCGCCTTAGTAATAAAACAATAAAAGTTCTGCAATAAGGGTCAGTTGAGATCAACGCTATTTAAAATGTTAAAAAATACTAAAATATTTAAAAAATCATAAAATATAAAATAAATTTAATAAAATCACTATTCCCATCCTTATCTCGGATTATAATGAATAATTATAATTTTTCATATCATACAAGTACCTACTTGTATGGAACTATTGTGTAATTTAAATTAATTAAAAATCCTTAATTTTCTCAGTATTCATATTTTAATTATTTTCCAGACTTCAAATCGCTCCTAGCGATAATCCAGTTGATGAATTCCATTAAAATTTTGCACACCTACGTATAATAAAATCTAGAAGATTGTATGATAAAGTGAATATAATATTAAAAAATCATAATTCATATAGAAAAAAGGTCGGTTCCGACAAATGTTATTGGCTGTTTGTGAAAAATCTACAGTCGACGAAAAACGTACAAATGCCTCTTGCACTAAAATAGCCTCTTCAAAAATCAGATAAATAGTATCTTCTCCGAAAATAAAAAATACAAGTTTAGAAATAACTTTGCAGCGTAAAACGAGTTAACAACCAAGTGCGTCAAAGAGATACACATAGATGCAAAATACATGAGTATATTTTGCCGAAAGTATTTAAATGCTAATGTTAAGATACTTTTTATGTTGATTTTCTAGATACTTTTCTATGATAGTATCTGACCGAAACAATCTCAAATCATGCAGAGTTCTGCAGTTGGTGACACCAAATTACTTAAAAATGAAGTATATTATTCGTCATTAAAAATAAAGAGACACGTATTTTTTTTATTTTTTGAATATCCAAATGTGTTAGTCTTTGTGGTAAACGCAAAAAGTGTTCTGGCCTTCGTAAGGGTCATGGATATAGTATACGTTAAAATGTACCGTCGAGACTTCTGGTGCAATAAATCGTTGTCAAAGAGTTCTCGTTTTCAAGGAGAATGTCAGAGGTTTGGGTCACGGTTCTTGCTAAAACTTAAAGATATGTTTTCTTGTACCTGAAAATGAAGATTTTGCATGGTAAGAAAGTATTACCGATTATCATACACAGGTGGAAACGTTAACATTGCAAAAAAAAAAAAAAAAAATATATATATATATATGATTTTTAAAGCATTGTGTATATGAGAAATACTAATGTTTGCAGGTATATCTCATGATTGCGGTAGCGTTGGACGCACTTCCAATGTAAGGCCTTCATTTCGAAGTACAAGAAAATATATTCCTAAGTTTCAGGAAGCCTCGTGCGCCAAAGTCCCAATACACTCTCCTCGTTAGCTCGCAAGTCGAGCAAGTAATCTGATGGCCAAAGATCATTACGAATCGAGCATTTAAGCCCGGCGCACTGACCTCTCCGGCTCCAAGGAAGACGAACTTGTTCTCGCGCATGGGCTTGTTGGTGAGGCGCTGACTGGCGAGTATGCCCGCGACGGCGACCGCCGCCGTGCCCTGTATGTCGTCGTTGAACGTGCAGTACTTGTCCCTGTACTTGTCCAGGAAGCGAAAGGCGTTGTGATTGCCAAAGTCCTCGAACTGGATGAGCACGTTCTGGCCGTACTTCTTCACGCAGGCGCTCATGAACTCGTCGAGGAGCTCGTCGTACTCGGGGCCAACGGTGCGCGTCTTGTTTAGGCCTATGTAGTGCGGATCGTTGCGCAGCTGCTCGTTGTTGGTGCCGACGTCGATCGTGATGGGCAGACACTGGTGGGGCTTGATGCCAGCCAGGGCCGTGTACAGGGCGAGCTTGCCCACGGGTATGCCCATGCCGCAGGCGCCGAGGTCGCCCAGGCCCAGGATCCGCTCGCCGTCCGTCACGCAGATCGCCCGCACCGCTTGCTCCGGCCTGAGATTGCAATTTAGGGGGGGGGGGGGCTTAGTTGGGGTGCGAGAGGATTTTTGGAGTTTCGCGGGGGGAGAGTCGCGCAGTATGGACGCGTGTGGTGTGATTTATTGAACCTGATAGATGTCGAAACTCGACGTTTTAACAAAGTTTTAGGTTTACATTAAATAAGCAAAATTGAACCTTTAAACGTATTTTTCTCAAAAATTATTTTTCTAATGTAGAAAATAGCTTGCTCGACAGACTTTAAAGAATCTTTTAGTTTAAATATTATTTATTATACGTGTATAAAACAGAAACTATTGACTGCGTTTCAATTTGTTTCTTTTGATATAATTTTATTCATCAGTGATTATAAAAAAACCTGCAGGAAGTCATCATTTTTTTAATTTTTACCTCAAAATGCCTTGCACTTTGCACAAGTAACTACTTGAAAACTCGCCGGCTTAGACGAACAAGCGTCTACCTACTATGCTTATACACAGCAGATAGCTGCTTGTTCGTCTAAACCAACGAACTGGTCATTTTATATCTTGAGCTCAAATATGGTACAGAAACGTATAACATCATCTTCCTTCATAAGGCTTTCAAATTTTAGCTTAATAGGCTTAAAGCTAAGAAACGTTTTTCCATATAGCCATAATCTTGCTTTAATAGAAATAGAAAATTAAGATTTAAAATTTTTTTAAAACTTTCATCTAGAATCTAATAACTTCATATAGAACATAAATATATTGGAAAGTTTTAAAAAGTATGTATATTAATAATATTTACTTAAATTCATGTTACAAATAAAAATATAAATTACATAGTATTTTGTTAGTTTGTGCACTGGATATGTGAATACCTTCTTAAATTTTAGACAACAAATTTTGACATGAACAATATTGGCTTGGCGCTTATTCTTGTAAGGACTTTTTAGCACCCAAATAAAAATAGCATACCTGCTAGAAATGTATAGATATCCAAGTTATGGGTGAATTATACACAAAAGTGAAAAAACTAAAATTTGTACTGCTATAAACGAAGATGAGGTCACGTGATCGATATGGCGACCAATACAATACTATAAATATATATATAAATATATATAGATATATATAGATATACCACATAATTGAATGCGTTAATGTTAGGGTAGGTGGTCATCGTTTTAGACATCATGTTGTGCGCTACACTTTAAAAGCTAATCGAATTTTTAGATATTTAAATAATTAATACTAAACAAAGGCATTCAATAATAAAAAGTCGACATATAACGTATTCCTAAGCTATTTTCTACAGTAGAAAAATAATCAACCATCATTTCAATACCATGTCTGTACCCTATTTAATACATTTTAAAACCTTATGCTATATATTTCGATTACAGCGTTTTTTTAAATTCACATTATTATTATAAATTTTACGTTATGATGTACTATAATTTACAGTTTAAAGCACAAATAACTACTTATTATATGCTGATTTATAATAAAATTAACTTTTAAAGTATTTTGCAACACTGTACAATTATCTTCGACAATTAAACTATTTTAGATAATAAAATGCGCTGTATATCTAAATAGAGCAAAAGGTTTGTAAAAGAAATTCTTTTTCTTGACTTGCTTTTATATCTTCAAGTTTCTGCATGCTGACAAAGTTTACTTCGTTTTAATTAATTCCGTTTTTGACGTCGCTACATTTCGAGTAATTGTATGAATGTGTAAACAGGAAGTAGAAGCTGTTTATCATTGAGTAAATAATTGTTTCATTTGTGCTAATTATGAGTGACATACTTTTAACAGAACAAAATATAAGCATAATATTGCAGCATGTATACATATCATTATTTTACTGGTTTGTCTTAACTCGCGAACACGCGCGTGGGCGCGCAACCTTTTTCAAATAACTGTTTCGTAAAGAAAGTAAAATTGTTTTGTCCTGAAATCTGTATGTATGCTTCATAAATGTCTTTAAGCTAGGAGTAGGCAAAGAAAAAAAATGAAAAAATTTTTTTTCAGTCATTGAACATAACTGAAAACAATGTTTACAAAGTGCGTAAAATAATGACAGAAAAATACGCCTACAGGCTGGTTAATAATAATTGTGAGAACCTTAATACATTTATAAAATAATATGTGTAATATAGCTTTTAATACAAAGTAAATTAAATACATCAAATTCAAATAGCTTATGTACGAGATATTTAGTTACTCAATAATGTAGATAATATTATTAATCAAATAATTTGTGATTAATCCAAAATTGTTATAATTCAATTATACAAGTAAATTACGGCGAATAAACAGCCAATTCCACAATAATTGATTATTTAATAGGACTGTTTTTCACATTTAACAGAGTTATACATATAACAAAATAATACGTACCAATTGTTGAGTATTTCGTAAATATGACCCTTGTCGTATATAGTGATAAACAGTCCTCGCGGTCTGCGATATATCACGCCGAACTTTTGGCACGCAAGACCCACGGTTGGCGTGTACACGATGGGCATCATTTGCTCGATGTTTTCTTTTAACAGTCGGAAGAACAATCGCTCGTTTCGCTCCTGAAAAATAAGTTCAGGGTTGCTTTTGCTAAATAAATTTATGGTAAACACCCAGAGCTGTACGCGTTTTTGCAAATAGATTGACCGTGATTCATATGAATCTAAAGAGCAATTCGCATCAGTTAAAATAATTTCTTTGAATCATTTGAATTTAATATTCTAAAGCACGATTAATCAATGAATTGTAGAAGTGGAAAAGTGAATCAAATAAATTGGCAAAATTTGATTAAAAAATAGTTAATATACCTCATTTTATATTCAGGAAATTTTAAGATTGAATCGAGTTGACTTTATGGTCGAGTTCGCATATCTGTAAATACCTAATCAAAATTAATGACGATGTTAATTAATATTAATTTTGCGTAAGTTTCTTAAAATAATATGTTTAATATATTAATTTATTTTGCTTATGCATTTTATTTGCTTGATAAATAACGGAATTTTCTGCTCAGAAGAAAAAAAACTAATTAACATACATTATGATATACACATGGAAATGAGAAGCAAATCTTCTTGCTTTTCAACGTTCTTCCAGTTTCTATAATCCAAAACGAGCGAAGGAGTTTTGCAATTCGCGTATAATATTTCCTCGCCACGTGGTTGTATTTATGATCTATCAATAATTCATTTACCTGAAGCTCGACGAGGTAGAGATAACGGTTAAGGTCTTCCGTGTACTTCATTACGGAAGCTTTGCACAGAGCCAGTTGTTCCTCTTGGGTTTTAAATCTCGGAGGCTGGAGGCCATGGATTCCCAGTGCTATTCTCTCCTCCAATGCGAAGGCTAATCCCTTTAAAATTTTTAATTACACTTTATTATTCACGTTCTGGCCGTGGCAAAGCACATTCTTCAACGTTCAAATATTAAAAACGGACATATATTATGTAGCAGCGCCAGTTTTTCTTATAAACTACATTTAGTTCGTTCGTTAGAATAATACGGCTCTCGCTGTAAAACGTGAAATTGACTCGGTTTTTTAATAATTCTTTTTTAAAAATCCAAAACTAGAGATAATTTTGATAATTGGAAAGTTTTAATTTCATTTATATATCTTGTATGTTGTAGAAATTAAAATTCTGCGAATTTTCCAACTAATTTAAATAAAAATGTCATTGTAGTTGAAAACTATGTTATCATTATTATAATTACTCTTAAAATAAATTAAAATAAAATTAATAATAATATGTAATTTAAAGATATTGCGCTACACTTTCATAAAAATAAGGCTATAAAGCTTTAAACTATACACAATGAAAATATTAGGTATCAAATTCTTCTCTATTAGTATTATGATGCAATTAGCTTTAGACTATACATTCTCTTAAGGAGGGTCTTTCGCTATATATATGGCATAAAACAAACAATCGTATGAAAGTTTATAAAGGTCCTATGATAAAACTAATGATCTGTACTTAATGAGTCTAAAACTACATAAAAAAAATTGTTCCAAAAAAATCGTGAAGTCACAAATGTAAATATTGTCAATTTAAAAAATATGTAGTTAAGCCCCAATTTTTTTTATTGCTGAACTAATTTCTCTACAAAGCTAACGAAATAAACTTTTAAAATAATATATCAATAATAATATATTTTGTAATAAGAGAAAGCTAATTATTAATAAGTAAACGCGTAAAATTTTATACACAATTGTCTTTCTCTAATCACAGATATATTATTTTAAAATCTTCTCTCCTTAACTTTGTAGAGAACTGTTTATGGAAATAAATAAGCTCGGAAACATTAAAATTGGTTAAGATATAAAATAATAAATTTTGGTTTAACTAAATTTTTTTTTAAATTGACAATATTTACATTTTTGACCTCCCGATTTTTTTGGAACAATTTTTTTCATGTAGTTTTGGACTATTATTAAGTACATATAATTAGTTTTATCATAGGACCTTTATAAACTCTCATACGATTTTTGTTTTATGCCCTATATCTAGCGAATGACCCTCCTTAAAGGGTAGTCGTGCTACAATCGTAGTAACAAGTTAATATTTTTCTAAATCACCATATAATAAGGTTATAAGTCTTTCAAACTGTAAATTATACTATAAATATGAATAATATGAAAATCTTATAAAAACGCTAAACACGAAGCATAATATAAACTAATATGAATGTAATTGTATCACTATATAGATATAGCGATAACATTGGGCGTACAATTGCGATTGCTATTTTTAATACGAGATGGCTAGCGGCTGTTTTTCTTTAATTTACTTAATACGTATAGTTATTCTACGTAACATATTAGTTTTTCAAACGAATTCTAGGAAAATACTATAAGTTATACATAAAAACGTATCATTATGGCACTCTTTGTATGGGCCGTAAATGTTATATATCAAAACTTTGAGGTTAAATCTCGCTTACCGTGACGCTAGATTTTCTGAAATTTTGAGCAGTGATAGATAATATAATCATCAACGTAAGGTAAAAATTTTTAAAATGTAAGAAAATTAATTAGCACGACTACCCTCTTAACAAAGTGCCAGTATACAAATCATCAACCGTGCAACCCAAACAAAACAACATCAATCGTCATAACTAATAGCAAAAAGCGTGCTTTCAAGTAAACATTTGAATCTCTTATAATTACATTATGATCTATAAATCAGATATTAAAATATCTTATTAAAAAAATTCGTAAACCTTGATGACTCAAAAAGTACACAATAAACTGTAAAAAATCCATATTTAATGTCAACGCTAATTGAAAGATACAATCGATTGATCAAGATTAGGCGAGCCTTGACAAATTGTAGGCGATGACGATACGGTAAAATCGATACAAGTCTTATCGACACTCTCGAGTGTGCAATAATCAATACGTATTATCTAATCCCGTGATGCAGTATAGATAGTGACCGTCCCCGGATGTTTGAGAATTCGCGATAGCATAATGGCGCGGATACAATAAATCTCTTAGAGTAATAATTTCTATAATACTTATATTTAAAACGAATGTTTACAGCTCAAATACGTAATGACACAGCTAATAATCTACACATTTAAACCCTACACGATGATTTTTTCTGAATGAATGAATTCTACACAAATATTTTGTGCGCCAAAATTCCCTATACCACTTTTTTATTTAATATTGTGCACTGAAAAATCCTACACAATAACTTTAAAAATAAACTTGATAATGATATATATTGTTAAGGTTCAATAGTGTACAGTTTTTCAGTGCAGAATATTTAATAAGAAACGCATGTAGGGAATTTTCGTGTAGAAATTATTTGCGTAGAATATTTTTGTGCAGAAAAAATCGTTCGTGCAATGTTTAAACGTGTAGAGTATTGGCGGTGTCTACGTATTGAGGTTATACTAATGTTTTTGTAGTGGCTTTTCATTTGAAAGTTTGTTTGATAGCCGCATGCCTTACGAGTAAATACAAGTTTTGTTTCATGCCATTACTACATCAACTATTATTTGGTTTCATTTTAGCATTTCAAACCAAAATAAATTAATCAATAATTACTTTAATATGTAGTCCTTGAATTCATATTATATATTATCTCTATATTTAGTTTTTGTAATTAAAACATAATTAAGATTATTATAATACACAGAGAGAATTTTCTGATAAAAATTACCGTGAAAATCATTGTAAACGTGGGATATTCTGTCTTCAGGGGAAAATTACCCTACTGAACGGTAAAAATTAACGTTATTCATTATAAATTTTACCATTCAGCACGGTAAATTTTACCGTTCAGTAGAGTATTTTTCCCCATGAAGTCAGAATATCCCACGTTTACAATGATTTTTACGGTAATTTTTATCAGAAAATTCTCTCTGTGTAGTTATTATAATAATAGGCTTAAGTTAGAAATATTGTTTTTTAAGAGTGAAAAATAGTTTTTTTTCTTATTTGCTATGCGGATAAAAATATTGTAATTAGCAAAGCTAATAATTTGTGGAAATATTTTTTTACGTGTGTAAGTGCATTTATAGTTTAAAAGGTAGCACTTTTAGTTAATACGCGCTATAGTTTTGCAGTTACAAGAAAAAAGAAATTGCAGCTCGTGCAGATACAATGATTGTATATCGCAGAACTGGAATTATAGCAAACTCGGTGTTGCTAACGGCCGCCATGCTAAGATAAAGGTGATTCAGTACGACTAGAAAAACATTGTTTTATCATTTGACAATTAAATAATAGTACACTTTTAATATTAACTGAATGCGATTATTGGAGTGCTAAGAATAAGATATATCCTGTAACAAAATCAGATGATATTAAGTCTTACTTTTATTAAGCATTTTGATGAGATTATTGTTTTAATCTCGATACGTATATAGTTTTTAATCAATTTGTAACATTAACTATAGCATTTGTTGCACTGAAAAAAAAATTGTTAAATCTAAGTAAACGTTTCCTTGAATCATACTAAGAAAAGATTTATTTGATAATAGTAAATATTTAATTATGTTTAGACTGGTATTCATCAATTCAATAAATATTTACTAAATTTAAGAAATATTTACTTTATTTAAGTAAATCTTTTGTTAGTACGATTCAAGGAAACGTTTACTTAAATTTAACTTTTTTTTTCAGTGTGTAAATAAGTTTTGATAAAAAAGGCAAACAAAAATTGTCCAAAACTTTTTTATACATTTTAATGGCTTGAAAGTTCAAAATTTACAGCCAACAAAAATGCAGTAGGATTTTTTTAAACATCTAGCGACGCGCGACAAAATTGCCGCATGAAATGGCAGCCAACTCTAAGAGATTTAACGCTACGAGCATGGCTAGGACGCGTTCCCTCTTTCTCTCTGTGTATAACGCGCGCTCGACGGAGATTATTTATTAGTTGTGCAGAGCTCTTTTTTATTTACTTAATTATCGCGATATAGAACCTTGTTGAGGCGCGGGTCTCGCAGATGGCCGATACCCTTGACCATGTTGATGGGTATGACGTCGCCCTGGACCTCGTGTATGTCCCTGCGCTGCTGCTGCTGCTGCTGCTGCAGCTGCTGCTGATGGACGTCGCCGCAGCTTGGTGGTAGCGCCCGCGCCCACGTGCCGCCGCTCGCCCCGCAGCCGTTTCTGCCGCACGACCTGCAACACATTTAAGATATGCATATACAATTATTGAAGGTGATAATTGAGTTGGTAGCACTTTACTTTAATGCGCGCTGTAATTTTACAGTTATATAGTCTTAGACATCGGCGATGTACTGCCGTTGGCTGGGACACGCAAAAAAATAAGCCGAAGCAAAATTTGACTACTTGCGAAGTAAAAGGTGTACCACAGTGTGGGGCAAATTTTGATTTGTTTGATAGGTAAAAAGAACCTTAATTGAATCATGATTTTGGGTTGAAATGATTGTATTGGAGTTATGAATGATTTCCAGCCGAAAATTTTGCTATAGCGAATCGCAAAGATACTTTTAATGTATCATCCTTCATCGCGACTGGAGGCACTAAGTCGCGTGTAACAAAAACTTTCATATATAAAAATCTGTCTTTTTCATTTTTTTCTATGGGACAAAGATCGTAAAAGCTTTATAAATATACTTTATACATTTGGACATCAAAGTATTTACAAGAATTAATAGCTAATTTACTTCTAAATTTACAAACTTTTTGGCAGTATCGGGTACATAAGAAGCAACTGAGGCTATGTAATCCACAAATCACTACACCACCAGATACAAAAAAAATAGCTCTGGCAAAACCACATTTTGTAATAAGGGCAGGCTCTAGCTATCAGAGCCGCAATTTCACTGAGGTCAACTACAAATTTCAGTCGGTGAAAGGAAACGTACATATAATAGACACAGAAGGTCGAGGTGTTGGCTTGCCCTACCCTGCTGGCTGCACCTGCAAGGTAAATATTATTCCTCGACCCAAGAAGAATAGCTGCTCGAGGGCAAATGGATAACATTGTTTTGTTAAGAGCGTTCTGTAGGTTTAATAACATTGTTATTTTAGCAAAAAGAAGTCCGTAGAAGTAATCTAAATGATTTTTTTTACATTTAAGGTTTTGTTTTGGTTCCTATATGATGCTTCAATTGTGTTGACACAGCTAAAAATTACCAATAAGGCTCTGTAATAGAGGCTCATTGATAAATTTTGGGATACTCTGGTAGTCATCTACGGATGCCTGGTACAAAAGCTCTTCCACCAATGCCTACCGGGGAGGTTGTTTTTGAATGGAGTCTCTTTTTTCAAATCTATAACTAGCTTCTGAATATATACGAGGCATTGAGCTTTTGACACAGGAAATCCTCTTAGATTATTTTTACGTAAGAAATCTAGCTATGTATACATTAATAAGCTAATCATCTGGACCAGCATATTTCTGACTAGGGGCATAATATAGTAAATTGGAATATTTTAGTTTACGAATAATCGTAAAAAAGTTTTTATAACATTAGTTGCAAGGTAAATATTACATCAAGCGGCCATTACCGCGAATCAAGCCATTAGTCCTATTTTTAACCCTTAGAAAAATTATAGTTTAGGAAACGACTTTAAATTTGAAAAGAGCATCTACGAAAATCTTATTTATCCAACTCTTATTTATTCAACCTTTAACATAAGAAAATATGGTAAGCGTATATATAATTCATATATAAGAATTTGAGCAACGTAAAGTACGTTTTAAAAAAGAAACAACGTCATTGTATCGATTTAACCGTTGCCACATTGCACTTTCTAAGGGTTGATTGTGAAAACTAAGCTTGAAAATCGAAAGTACATACCTACAAACTCAGAGTAGCATTTTCAAAGCGAATGCTTTATTCGGCTACTCAGGACGAGACTTCAGTGTCCATAAATGTATACGAGTTGGCGGTAATGAGTTAATTTATTTTTAAGAACATAGTTAGAATCACGTTTATTATAATTATAATCTTCAAAGTTTCATTAAAATCTGCTCAGTGCTTTGATGTAACATGCGAGTATTCAAATTCACAGTATGCAGATTCGAACTTTTCTTCAGTTTGATAAGAAAGAAAGTCAAATAGAAACTATAAGTTTGCCGAAAGCGAGCTTTCTAAATGGTCTGATAATTTTATATAACATCTTTATATAACAAAAACAATAAAAATATCAATTGTTAAGAATAAACACTTTGAAGTTGGTACGGCTAGATCTCTTAAAAAATTCAGGATTTGTAAATAACATTACTATTTGCATTTAATAATTTTTTTGTTAATTGAAAGAAAAATATTTTCTAAAAACCGCACTTTTTGGAATTTATTTGTAAAAGAACTATATAATATAACATGCGAAGTAAAAAGTATTTTAGCATCTATTTATAAATATTTTAAAATACTAACAACATATTTATTATTGTTTTCTCGTTAATGTAGAGTTGAATAAATTGCTATAGCTAATAATGAAACAAGGGGAGGACGATATGATGTTCGCATATTTGAAAAACGTTTTTTTTTGTCGTGAAACTCTTTTATGAGACTGTATTCTTAATCCTCTACGGAAATCCCGAGTAAAGAATCGTCATTTAAAAATACTAAAAAAATTCAGGTATGATTGTTGAGATTTGAATATGTAATAATTTTTTCTTTCAATTTTTTAAGTTCTCTCGGCTTTTATGCGATCGGAAATAATCCACTTCGACTTAATGGATATATTTATTTTACATAATTTCAAGTTTATAACATGACATTTTAAGTATAACGAAAAAATGTATGGGTCCCCTGGTAGAGCCATCAGGAGTTAATGTTCAAAATTTCAATTACAAAAAAAATCAAATAAACCTAATTTGTCTATTTTACCTATTCGTCTCTAAGATACATAACAGAGAAGATACGTCATCTCATTTAATTATAAAGATTACATTTTCGTAAATTAAAGTAATCCCACAAGAAACGTTGAAGGTAATTTAGAAATAGCTTATTAAAAATGAAATTCTTTGAAAAGTTTATAATTGCGAATAGCTGCAAAAGATTGTGCATTCAACACTACTGTATGCTCATCAAGGTAAATTGTCATTGGATATCTGGTATCCGATACATGCATCTACTGTTTCACTTTATACGCGGAAAGCATATTGAATTTGAAACTGTAAATTTAGACATTAATGATCACGTCATGTCATCTGGTTTACTTAACGAAGCATTTAATTTTTTTGTTATAATTATTCTTTTAAAATCTAGCATAACGCGTATTAATCTCTGAAGTATTACAAAACTATCGCATGTTCTCGATTTCAATCTAAATTATATTTAAATGATACGAAGCAAAGTATTAAAGAAACATCGATACTTCATATTAACATCACACGCCCAGAGAAACTACTTCAAATACAAATTGTACGGTAACTAATGAATACTGGGTTGTCTTAAGTGCTTCTATATATAAATTTGTGCCTTACCTATATTACAACCCTAAAGAGACAAACGAAGCTAAAGGTCACGACTATAATCGTGGACATACAATGTAGCGTGCAGGCGTAAA
This sequence comes from Gastracanthus pulcherrimus, assembly GCA_949152435.1. Taxonomy (NCBI): domain Eukaryota; kingdom Metazoa; phylum Arthropoda; class Insecta; order Hymenoptera; family Pteromalidae; genus Gastracanthus; species Gastracanthus pulcherrimus. Next base: position 27,494,914 of record OX424573.1, on the reverse strand, counting down.
TTGCTCAGCATGCGACAGCATTATCATGGACACCCGCGTGTCTATAGTGTAGTTTAAACGCCAATTACGTTGTACTACTTTATTTTCGACGTCGAATCGATTTTTTTAAAGCAAGTAATTTCATACGGATTATCATAATTCTGTTACCAACAAACTAATATCTGAGTGATTTAAAAAAATGTTGCGTTTTTTTTGTCCCACGCATGTTTTACAGTGAAATAAAAAATAATTTAATCTTTCATTTGTGTTACTTTACGTGATCCATATTTGAATTTTGTAATAGGAATTTTACACATCGAATCACGAAGCAACCATATGCTAAATGTAAGTGTAGTGGGTGTTCAAAAACTAAAAACAAACAATATTTTTTGCCCAGGTAAAGTGCAATTTTTCGCACATGGTGCGTAAAGTGTAAAAGATATTTTACGCACAGTAACGGCTTTGCACTTGCTTCCCTCGTGTGAAAAAGTTCACTTTACGACATCATTCTATAAACTACTATTATTATATAGAAAGCTGTAGTCTGTTCAATATTTCTTTATATGTAAATTAAAACAACTTGCATTTACTTGTATATAACAGCTCTAGATTTAACTTTGTTATAAAATGTATGTTTTCGTCCTTATTTTATTACCACAAATGTGTCCTGTGCGTTTCTTTTGATCACCGTGATACTCATTGTCAGTATTTCTGTATATCTCTGTCAAACTGTATATTTTACATGTTTTAAAAATCATAGTTAGGTTGCTGTCCCATGGCCTAAACCAAACCGAAATGGCAAAGCCGGAATAGAAAAGCCGAAATGACGTGAACAAATTAGAGTTGTTTCGGCTCTGTTATTAACCCCTTATAGTCCCATAGAGGAAACAGAGAAGAAAACCAAAACAAAACTGTCAGAATGCCTCTGCGATGGCTGTGATTGGTAGACTGGTTACGAAAGGCCATGGACAGCAGCTCGTAGAAACCAAATGATACACTACAAATATTACGGTGATTATATGAAAAACACATCATTTTTTTAAATCACCCACCAAATCATTAAAAAAAATGACTTATTGGTTACGTCTTTTCAAGCGTTATTATTGAGAAAAGTTTTGTACAATAATAGATACTCCCGTTTTATTCCACAAAGCGTAATTACGCCAACAAATCGAAGCGAGCTCGAAAAGAAACATGCTGAAGAAACGTACTTGTCGTCGATATTAATACGAGCGATAAGCCGCTCCGAGGAAGAACAATAAAAAGAAATATGAACGCGCGCGCGCCCGGATAGTAATTTGCACGGCGACGAACCGCGAAAGAAAGAGAGAAGGCAGTAGCGACAGAAAAAAAGGACAAATAAAGTGTATACCGAGAGGCGTGTGCCTGCCAAAAAGCGCTGACGTACGAATCGAAAAACGATTAAGACCCGCGAGAGCGCGTAGATGGTTTTTAAATTTACCAGAGCTGCTGCTGTTGCTCGATATAATGTCGCGTTAAGAGCGTAATAGATTAAAGCGACTATGAGCGCTATATTACTCAATATTGACCCGAGTTATTCGCGTTATAGACGCGTTGTTTATAACTTTGAAATTATTTAAAGTGGTGGATAATAATAGGAGGAATGAGGGCTTTGTTGCGCACCGCTCAAAGTGATTGGAAATTACGTGCGGGTGGAATTTTCGTTGCGCAATGCGGGAGCGATTGATCGGCGGATATAGGTGCCAATTTGTTTACATTTATAATTATCGATTATTACATATATTATATTAGTTTCTGAACGTTATTATTAATTGGTAATAGGTGCAAATATGTTTTTATACGTCAATAAGCTATAACTTTTATAGCAACATCAGTTTGAATATAGAGAATGAACGAGTGACACTGAAAGCAAGAAGCTTTTATAAAAAAACGCTTGATTTGTTTAAATAATATACCAAAAATATGACTACTATAGGATATTGTACCCACAGGAAAACAAATTTGGACATGACACTGAAATTAGCCGGGTATCTTAAGAATTAAGTCGAATACAATTTCATAGAAAATATTGGGAGGTCTAGTACCCAAACTATTAATATAATATTGATATTAATATTGATTATCTATTTTGCACTCATGTTTAAGAAATTAACTTTAAATTAAAGAATTCAATCTAATTGCTTAGTAGAAATCAGAAAAATCGTGGAATGATATTTAGTCTAAAAACAAGCTATTTTTATATAAGATCGATAAAAAAATTGCTACTCAAAATGATTATTTTTCTACCAAGGTTTAATTCTACCTTTTAAAGTATTTAATGTAATCACACAAATTTTCGCAGAATTTATTGACAAAATGTCTTTAATCACATCTGAATGTACTAATTATCTCTTTCTGATGAATCATTTTTGAAAATTTGCTGATAAATTGCTATAGATAACAAAAAGTTGTTTCAGTATATCATACAATTATTTTGTACACCTTGCAAAAATAAATTTCAATAATTGTTACTATTTTTCTTCTATCCAAACAATAGAACTATTTAGTAGATAACGACAAACCTAAATTTCAAACGGTGTCTAAGCGGTTATACTGGCCGATTACGAGGTCTAGGTGGTGCGCTTCGTAGCTTTTGGTGTCTAGATATGCATACTTAATGAAGATTCTGTCTAGGTGGGTATAGCGACTGATGATGAGGTCTAGGTTGTCGCTTCATAGTTTTTGGTATTCTGATAATCTAACAGATGTTACATTTTTTCATGTTCTTTTATCCCACCCCGTGTAGAAAAATACGTCTGGGACAAGTCTGACAAAAGTCTGGCTTAGAAAATCTGGAGAAAGTCTGGTTATGGAGACTATCCCAGACTTTTGGCAAAAACTGCAAAACAAGAGCATAGCGTTCGGTCATTTCTGCAGTTACCTAAAATTTTGTCCCGTTTTTTACAAATATTGAAATTTTATAGAAGATTGCAATCGAAAACAATTATTTTTTACGATTCCTGCCGATATTAATAATAAGGGTAGTGTACTAATTACTTGTATGTAAAAGTAAGTTTTTGTGACATAATTCAAAAAAAGTATGGCATACAGCCAGGCTCATAGTCTGAAAAAATGTACTTACTTTTTATGTTATATTTACGATATGTATGCATTCTAAATCAAAATAAATTAGTTTGGAAGAAATAAAAATTAAATCATTTTATTCAATAAAATTAACATAAAATTTCATGCATTTTGATAATAAATGATAGATTTTTTTGAATTTTGAGTTTCGAACGATTCTGGTATACTTATATAGTATTTTTTTTAGATAAACATGCAAATAATCAAGAAAGTGTAAAAATAAGTGACCATATCTACTATTTATGAGTTTTTTTAACATTAGTTTAAATGGACATTGAAAACTTTAAATCTTAATATCTTAAAAACATGAAAAGTGGACTAAAGTCGTTTTTCCGGGAACTCACGGATATGTATAATTAATTAATTATAAAAATTTTCGAAACAACCTCGTCGGTATAAGACTTATACACTATAGACAGTAAACAACTAAAAATAAATATTATTCCAAAATTTATCCAAGACTCTTCCACTTGCGTTTTTCGAAAAAAAATTATAGAGAAAAAGTTGTTCTTGGTGAATTGGAAAAAAATAAGCATATATAAATGTACTTTTCATGTTTTGTGAAGGTCAAAGTTTTGCTGAGACGAAAAAGACGTTTTATTTCACTCAAATTAGGCAGAGATCCCCCCCACAACCAGACACATATTTCTTCAGAACTGAAAAATGAATGAAAAAACCCGCACCCTCGTAATTATTGGAATAGGGAGAGTCCAGCGTCATCTTAAAATAAATAAAATGTTATATAACAAAAAATTCCTCTAAAATAACACTAGTCTCATCCCAGAAGAATACACTGTTTCTACAAAACGAAGAAACTATACTATAAATCTGCAAAAAAATGAGCAAAGATGAGGTAATCCGCGACAAGTCACACCCGGAACAATGCTTCCTGCAACGCCTAGCATGCATGGGGAAACCCACGGGCAAGCACGTGTGACGCGGAATACACTTGAGTCAGCACGAACAGCTGTTCCATTCACGTCGGATCAAACCGGTATATATTCGCGGGCGGTCGCGCGCATGCACGTTCTTCTCTCTCTCTCTCTCTCTCTTTCTCTCTCGCGCTCCCTCTCCCTGTGCATATAGGTACACGGTATCACGTTTAATCCCCGTCGATTATCTCATCGCGTTTCACGTTTCTCGCGCAACGCGAGTATATCCGCGCACACACGCGAATGTGCACACACAAAAGCCTTCCTCAGGCGCGCGATCTCACGCGGGCAGAGTCATCATCGTCGTCGCAAGGCCATCGCCGTGTCATACTATACACTCGCGTTTTCTCACTCTCGTTTTCTCGCGCTCTTCTGCACAGCGTGCAGTGGGAAAAAGTGGAATACATGCGTGTAGTACCCCGAAATAAAACGACGGTTTTTCGGCCGCGCGCGAGGCGACGCAGGCTGAAAATATCGCTGCGCCGCCGATGCGGCCGTCGTTCGGCCGCCGCTGCTATATGCTCCCGATAGTAAATGCGGCGCGGCTCTCTGCACCGAGAAAAAACGGAGCGGCGATAATAATGCTAAATACTCTGCGGGGTAGTGCGATTGGTTTGAGGCTGCCAGGTTACTTTGACGTAAAATGTATACTATTTTATTATACGTTGATGCTCTTTCTGGAGAAACATATTTATTGTATAGACACTTAAGGGGGATCCCTACCATTTGCATAAAATTGCCCCTTATTTATACATTTTTTTAAAATTTTCACAAATGTTTATATAACCAAGAATAAAAGTTATTTGAAAAATTTACGACTATTTTACCGTATATATTGATATACAACGAAAAGTTCATAATTTTTTTAGTCAAAATGTAACCATCATTTAAAATGATATCATTTTATTTAAATAAAAAAACAGTGTTTTTGTATAGTTTATAGCCTTTTTTATAAATAATTATTTTTCACTTGATCTAGATCATCGCACCTTGTCGGCGCACAAATTTCTTCATAATGCTAAAAAGAATATGTTCAATTAATTTCAAACAGTTTCAACAAAAGCTAATGCACCTAGAATGTTTTAAATAAAGAAAAACTTAAACTGCAGAAAAAGCTGTTTTTTTTAAAAAAGAAAGCACATTTACGATGCGTTTCTGTGTTAAGAAAGGTTTGAAGAATCGAAAAAAAATCGATTTTTTGGTAAAGAAATGGTAGGGATCCCTCTTAATCTATTTGACGTGCCTTTTATTATATGGTCTAAAAATAAGAAACCAATAGTTTAATTAGGACGAAAATGACTGAATAAAATGTAGCGCAAAAATTAAAGTTGACCTTTAGAGGTCTTATATCTTTATAATTATATGTTTTGATCAAGTGAGAAAAAATGTTTTATCCCGCTACGCCTCAGGATTTCTTTTTGTCCTGTTTTCTAAAGGCTACGATTTCATACATACTGTTTAGCATGGGCAAAACTATTATTCTCATTTATTGGCGTCAATGGCTTAAGTACATCACAAATGTGAGACGAAATTGGTAATGATCAGAATCAGTTAAAGATTTTTATTTTAAATTTTTAAATTAGAGATAGGTACATATTCAGGTATAGATTCAATAAATTGTTCTTGAGATAATTAAACTTTATTAATAGGAACTTTATTAATAGGAACTAATATAAATGAAGAAGAATATGTGCTTGCGCACTATTGATGTGTATATTTAACACTGAAGAAGTAAACAGATTCTTTGAAATTAAAGAATATTGTATTGAAACTGTTAATAATCATGTATGAAACATTTCAGGTTAATTCATTAATTGGTTCATAAAATATTATAACTTTAATAGTCTATTGAAATATTAAGTTTTGGTATGTGAGAAATTTGAATAAAAATTGGCCGATGAGTGATTCTAAAAGTGACGAAAAATAAATGATGTTTCTTGTTGTGTAGGTTCTAAAATGTACGTCAAGAATTTACAACACGCTAAACGACCTTGTGACACACTTTTTTCTGTATATCAATTTTTATTATGGGAATTTAACATGGGGATTATGGATTAAAAACCGAGTTTAAAAAGGTCATCATCGATATAACAATCACTTTAGTCCATAATCCCCATGTTAAATTCCCATAAGAAAAATTTATATACAGAAGAAAGTGTGTCACAAGGTCTTTTTCGCGTGTTGGAAATATTTCTCGTATATTTTAGGAACTATACAACAAGAAAAATCAAGTTGCAGGGGCGCGTCTCCTCATTTATTTTTCTTCACTTTGTAAACCACTTATCGGCCGATTTTTTTTAGAATTTCTTTCGTACGTTATTTTTGACACTTTTGAAGTTGTGATTATTATTCTGTAACTTTTTAATAAAGTAGTTATTTTATGAAACATAACTTTAGATTAAATTTTAAATAATACAAATGAATAAAATAAAAAAGTTCATTACTCAAATTGTAAAAAAAGTCGAAAATTCAACATGCACATATATAATTTATGTAATGATTGTATTTTAATAGGAATTATTCAGTTTGAAGTAGTATAGTATTGTTTTAAAAGTATAATTATTCCTAAATATGTCATATTATTATTAACTTCTTTCATCGTTCTCATGTTTTGTTAAGAAAATAGTAAATAATACTTTCTTTTTCTCGCATCGTTACCCAAATTTGTTTTAGAAATACAACCGGAAAATTTGAGTTAAATTTAGTTTTTTAGTTACAGAAGCTATGTATTTTTTTATGAGCGTACTTTTTCACTTATTCGCAGGAGCTCGTAACGTTGACGGATGCCTTTACTGCAGGATAACGATTCTCGTAATGAGGACTGCATGGTGTATTGCTCATAGGCTGACTAGATTCTATATAGGACTAAAAAGTTTGTTTTTGCAGTATGAAATTCTTTTTCGGCTAACCTGATTACGTGGAATATTTTTACGTGATATTTTTGTTTAAAAATGTCATTTACAATAATGTTTATGTAAATTAATTCATATTGCTTTATTTTGCACAAAAATAATTAACGTTAAATATAAAAGTGTTTAACGATGTTATGTTGAAAAAATATTTTACACTCAATAATGGTATGCCTCGCACATATTATTTTTCTTCCTTGCTCTCATAAATTGCTCTACAAGAACTAAAGTTGTTTTAAAAAGGATTATCTAGAAAAGTTAATTCTACTTTATGACCTACGAGGAACTAGACGAGGAAAGTCATAGAGATGTTTGAAACATCAATGACGTAGTATTATTTACTAAAGTTACTACAAAAGGAAAAATCCACACTATTGATTTTCAAAAAATTGATTAAATTTACGTATTCTTTTGCTTTCAAAAGTAATAATTTTCTGAAAAATTAAAAACCAAAGTTATGATTTTTGAAACAGGTTATACTTTTCGTAACGTACTTCCACATGAATTAAAATTAAAAAAAATTAAAGTTAATATAATATTTTCATTTTATTGAACTTGACATAGTTAAACATATTTTTTTCCAAGTATACCTGAAAAAATAAACTAAGAATACTACTAATACCGAGCAAAATAAATAGCTGGAAATTCTTTTTGAGCCTCCGAGCTCGGCACGTGTGTTATAATATCGTCATCGGCGCGTCAACGAGAGTATATTCTATTATTGATTTTCTTTTTTATCTGATATATTATAGGTATATTTGTCTTTTGCCTTCGTTGGCGATAACTTTTCACTTTATTTTTCTTTCACATATTCGGATAAATTTACCGGAATCCGGATTTTTTTGTTGATATACCCTATTCTATTGATCTATATATCGACGCCTCATACGAAGACTAACCGATTTCAGCTTTTTTAAATATAGTCTAGTTTTCATGAGGTGAAAAATTAATAAAAGTATCAAAAAAAAATATTCCAGCAAAGTACAAAAATGAAATACATCGATAGAGTGAACACGTTGATATAGTTTTGAATCTTCCAAACATATTATTTTTTTTATAAAAGTAAAATGAAATAGTGTATTTTTTCGGAAACTGAAATCTGTTAATCTTCGTGTGAGGCGTCAATATAGCCTGTAACAATGTACACGTATATATACAGACAGTATATATGCAAAGATGATTCAATGCGTACAATAGCTTGTATATACAGAGAAGTGAGCGAAACAAAGCTGGAGATCATAAATGATTTATACAATGTCAAAAATTTAGGAGTAGAGAGTTTGCTCAGTATTGAGACTTATCGCGCGGTGTTTGCCGAAAGCATTGTCGGCACAATCTGAGCACGTGGCTGAAAAAATCCTCCGGTGTGTCATAGCTGTAAACGTCCGCGAAAGAATTTGGATTTACCCCGACTTTCGCAAAGTTGTATCGTAAGCGTAAATTGCCTTTGATTCGAACCGTATACAAACGTGAATCTTTTTATGGAAGCTTATAGCTTTATTATCGATTTATGCCATGTCAAATAATTAATAAATTAAAAAAAAGTTTTTACATCATAACATTGTAACGCGCTTCTCTGCGAAATAGCACATGAATTGTTAGTATATTAATATTTTTGTATAAACTTTATTATATAAATAAAATGAAATAAAATAATACAATTAATTATATCATATTATAATTTGAATTAAAATAAAATTGAATTTTGTTCGTTATATAACGAGGTCATTTTATAAAGAAACATTTGCATGAATGCATTATTTTGACTTATTCCTAATGTTATTTATTTATTTATGTGATCAAGTACTTCAAAATTCATTCACAATGTATATAAGTACTCCTAAAGCGACTACGAACGCTAACGGCTTTTTCTAAAAAATAAATGGGTTTGCTTAATCTAAATATAAGTAGATACGTTGTACGGGTTTAAAAGTTTTACGAAAAATGTTCTTATTTTAAAAGCATTCTATATTAACATACGACCTAAAATTTCTTGTATAAATATATTCTCAAATTCAAAACACAAGAAACGTCATCTTTTAAAAATACTTTAATTGGGGTTTTTACTGTTATTGGTGTAATAATTGATTATCATGTTATGCAAAAGTAAACAACGTATAAAACAGCACTTGCCAACGTCATTCAACAGGTGCAGTACGCCAATGCCATTATTTGCATATTGCATTTCAACATACGATTGGTGTTATAGTGAAAATTTACAATTGGCATTGTTCTAAATTAAAAAAAAATTTGCAAATATTTGACGTATATGTAAAATAATAAATCTTATTTACCAATTGCTAAAACTACAATAATAACAAAATTTCAAAAAGATTTGGCCCAAATTTTGGGAAAGATCCTATTCTCGGCCAGTCATTAAATTAATAATTATTATAATATAAAATTTATATGATTGAAAGTTATAGTTAGAAATTATTTTGATATACTAATTGAATATTATGTGTTTGTGTAATCATTTTTAACAATTTATTAATACGATAAAAATATTGTGATAAAAAATGGGTCTAATTTGAATTTCAGTTAAAAATTTTTTGAAACAGGGCCCGTGGTGGTTCTTCATGAACAATGGGTGCGCAAAAATGAAAAACCCAACCGAATACCAAATCATATATCAGCTGTTCGCGGGAAGCCCCGAGCAGCGGACCTAATACCTTATATACTTCTAATAACGGTCGTACTCGAGAATTCTACAACCCAGAAAACTTTCCGCGCTGTGATTCTCTTGGCGTGGCCTCTTATTATAGGGGAAAAAAGAATCGCGGCAGCCAGTCGACCCGTGTATATCGTAGGTAGCCTCAACAATATCATAGTAGAAAATCAAAAAACTTTATTTAAACATTTTATGGGAAAAAAAGTATTATTATCAGAACATTTTTTATTTGACATTATTTACGATAGCAATATTGTAATATATTACGATATTTTTTTCTCAGTGTACGTTGTGTGCATTTGCGAATTGCCAGGGTGACGCAGACCTATACGCATATAATGGACAAGTTTTAGGAACTTTTAATATCAGTGTCCTACAAAATTTGGAGTTTCCAAACACTCTGACATCGTTATACGGCTTCCTGACGAAGTATTCATGATGCTTTCACAAGAGTTTAAATAATAATTTATTTATGTTTATTGTAGAAAATGTATTCTTGAAATTTCCTCTTATTACGTGAAATGAAAGCTTATGACGTACTAGCATACCCTGCCGCGGCATTATCCGCGATTTTTATACAGAAAGTAGAATATCAAGACTGAACTTTCGTAAATCTCTATTTATTCAGTGTCTACGTCATGAAATTCATCCCCGTAGGCGTTGCATAAGGTAAAATCGTTAAATTTACTGAATATCTCATTATGGGCGTTGATGAATCACATAACATTCAGTAAGGAAGTAAATCGTTGTGTTTGGTATATAATGTACGTATATGCTGTAATTTTTTTTTGTAACGATAAAAAGCAATAAGGAAACTAGAGCGTTTTTAAAACAATTTTTGTGCCAAATAGTAATGTTCGAATAAGAAAAAAACAACAAATTAAGCATTGGAAATGTGAACGAGTTTAACATTACATTTTTTGTTATCCGAGAATTATTATTTGCGATACAAACAATTTAACAACCACTAGTTTTCTTATTGTATCCGGCAAAATCAACTATTGAAGTTCTGGGATACTTGTGCTTCTTCAGAAAGTCAAATGACAGTCATTAAAAACGCAAAATTTCGGCAGGCTCTCTAAAATTGTAAGTTGCGGAGATTCGTCCATATAATTACGTTAGTGTGCGCGGTGTTTCTGTGTATTTTATCCTGCACACGCGGCTGCTGCGGCTCTCGCTCTTGTTTTATCGATCGCCCTAATACCTACCCTCCGCTTATTCTCCTTATACTCATATATATGTATACAGTTATCCAGTTTTTTTCTCAGACTCTTCCTCCGAATTATCGTCCGTGGCTCTCTCTTTCATGTAAGGACTCTCTTAGCTTCATGGACTATCTATGCACATATTCTTGACCATGTGATTCAAATCCGATTTTATACTTCTACATATTGTTTGTAAATATTTATTGCTCTTGGCCAAATAAAAAGTATACATATTCTTTCTCCTTCAAGATTGTGCTATATATTATATATTTATATATATATATTATAAGAACCGCGGAGGGCGAGGAGGGAGTTCGCCTACTTTCGACAGGGCAGTATATAGGGCGCTCCTGCATAACCTCTTTATATTCAATAAGTTGCAAAGGTAACTCGTGACAAGTATAACGACGATAAAACCTCGCGTTCAATGAGCAAAGAAAAAAAATAGAAAACGGATGTAGCGAAGCGAAGGCTGCGCGCGTGCGGATGGGGACGGAAAGAGGTAAATGGAGCGAAACTTACTAAAGGCCAGGGACGGAGAGATAGAGACAGACAAAGAGAGAGAGAGCGAACCATCTCCGCTCCGCGCACGCGAGTTGAAGGTTTCGCGCACCTGCTACAGCTGCGGCTTACGCTATATATATGCTCCTCGCGAAATGTGCTGCACGATGGCACCAAATGATATGTTCACTGTTTGAACGTCTCTTACATTTTGTAAATAAAGAAAAAGTCGAATGTGTACCTATCGCGTTGTACACAAAGTCCCGAAAATGTAAAGATCGCGATGCAAAACGTCCTCAACTGTGTACTCGTATATGCAGTTTTGCCTCGTTATAGGATGAAAGGACCTGTCGAGGACGATGCCATCTCTTCCCCCCTTGATCCTCGCTGACACACATACACGCACACGCACACTGCAAAGAAGGGAGGAAAAGACATGGCTGCATATTCTACACCCGATCGAAGGGACTCGCGCGCGCGCGCGCGCCGCGTTTGCTCCGACATTGCAATTATCAACGCCCTGTCGGCTCGGGTAAAAAGCCGAGGAACTGGGCTACGGATATATACCTACGCACGCTTTATTTAAGAAGCCGCGACGAGAGTGAGCCCACCTAAATTTAGAAAGCGGTGCGAGCTCGTGCTCTCTCGCGCCTATCGAGCGGTTCTTTGCGCGACGAGCCCCGAGCGCGCGAAAAGCAGACCATTTATTAGAACACAGTCTCGAGCGAGGCGAAAAATTAAAGGAGACAGGACGACTGACAGTTATACACGTATACTTACAGCAGGCTCCTCTGTAACGAGAACATGATGTGCTGTCAGCTGTTCGTGTGTGGTAGAGTCGTGCGTGTGTGTGTACCCGCGCGGTACGCAAACCAGCTGATCTCCGCTGCTGCCTCGGTTCTTCCTTCCTTCCTTCCTTCCTTCCTTGTCGCCTGCAGGCCGTGCTCTGCGCGATGTCTCGGTTGGACGGACTGCGCGCGCGCGCGCGCGTGGAAACAAAACGGAGCCACCGGGAGCCGAAACTACGAGTGCGCGCGCGCGTGCGTGTATACGTGTGTGTGCGCGTGGCGGCTACGGCGCGACTAGCGCGACTGCGCGCACGCAGCATCGCGATTCGCGACACATGAGCGCGGCAGAGCCCCGCAGAGCTGGCGCGGCAGATGAGGCGCGCGAAAGAGAGCAGACGACGGTGGCGCACCGACACCGACGTGCGTAGACGTGCGCACGCGCGCGCTATACTTTACCTAGACTGGATGATACAAAAATTTGGGAAGCTTATTATTTATTTTGTACGTGCATTGGAATGATACTTGGCAAGTTGTGGAAAGTTGAAACGTTTTTATTTGTGTGCTTAGTGCGGGAATTTGGTAGGGAGAATATGCTGTAAAAATTGAGCAAGAGGATTTCAAATGCAAGTTCTGTTGAATGATATCCACTGGAAATCGTTTATGCGAAGTAAATAATACTTTATTGACTTTATTAAACATTTGTTTGAACCAAAGAAATCGTCAGAGTCAAAGACAAATAAATGTTAATTATACGGGGGTCTCGCGTTGTAATGTCGGTATTATAACAAAAGGTACCAAGAACATTTTAATTGAATTAGGTATATAACGTTCTACTTCCAAATCATATATTTCAACCGAAACTCGACATTTTACTCTTTATTTATATTCGATATTACAAATGCCCACTGTAGTTTCAGAAAAATATTTTTTTAAGAGATATAATTGAACGAAATATTTATTTGAACTGACCTAACTGACTAAATTTGATGTTTTCAGTGTACAGAGGTAAAATACGAGATTATAAGTGGGTTGTAAAATATAACGGGCCATTTATATAGTCATTCATTTTTGTTTAAAAAGAACTTTATTGCATCGTGTCGTAAGTGATTTCTGATGGTATTGTGAGTAAATCAATATTTGATTAAGATGGTTCCAGCATTAGATACAACACACTAAATGATCTTGTAATATAAACATTTTCATAACTCTTTACTGAAATATTATAATACGAAAAATGGGCTTATCCGCACGGCGAAGAAAAAAAATTTAATAAAATATGTGACATTAAAAGAGTAGATATTATTAACTAAAAAATAACAAGGACTCTTAATATAAGGTCCTATTTTGTTCCTTGGATAATTTCAGGGGGACTTACCCACGGAAAAATTCAAAAATAATAATAACCTAACAAGTTACATCCAATTATTTATAAGTACGTACATTCGTTTATATAATAAGAGCCAACTAAATTATTCTGAATTATTTTTAATTATTTGTAATTTTTATGGTTTAAAAATAATGAAGGTTAAAAATTGATTTATAAATTTAAATAATTATGATGCAAAAATTATATTAATTTTTTGTAATTTTTTCAAATTACGTACATCGATTCGATTCTTATTACGACTATAAATTCTCTCTATTTATCGCAAGTAATTTATAAACATTTTATACTAATAAAAAATAGTTTTGATATTTAAAAATTCAGTAAGAAATATAGTTAAATGAACCAAAATAGTATGACTCAAAATTTTAAGGCCCGAAATTGCAATACAAAAAATTTTAATATAAATGAATATTTAACAAGATTCAGTTTCTTTGATGACTCGAGCGTCTACTTTGGGACTCTAGCAGCTCCTTCGTAGCCGATATATATATATGTATACATGTATATAACTTGACTAGTTACATGACAACATTTCTGGTGACTTTTTACACACTTCTTCAGGTCAAAAGAAAAATGATTTTATAATAAAATTAAATCGAGGTAACTTATTTATATTTTACTGAAAATGGTTCATAAGAACTTACGTAAGAACTTACGTACGGATTTCAACTTACGTAAGTTCTTATTTGCGATTTTAAATTGAATTAGTCAACTAAACAATAAAATAAACAAATTAATTTGACATCTATTGAAAAAACCACTATGGGAAGTCCATCCGGATGGTACTTCAAAATTTGGTACTTTTGAAGCATAAAAAATTATTTTTAGTAATTTTGAAATATTTTTAAGCTGCCTGTGTAAGTAATTGCGTAAGAACTTACGTAAGAGCTTAGGTAAGAAATTACGTAAGTTCATACATGAGTTCTTACGTAAGTAGTTTAATTGATAATTGAAAAGTTTATAAATTATTCTGAAGTAATTGGATTACCAATAGGACAATTGCTTAACCCATTTCTTCCCAAGCGGCCATTTTATAGTCAATTGGTTTTTTGCCTAAAAAATTGTCGAAAAAAAAATAATAATAACCAATAGCACTTTACTGAAGTAAAATTGTCCGCTCTGTCCGATTCTGAAGTCATAATTTTGAAATTTCCGTTGGAAAATGGCGGTTTTAGGAAAAAAACCAATCAACTATAAAATGGCCGCTTGGGAAGAAATGGGTTAAGTAGTAGTTCATTATAGTAAAAACAATGGATTTGTTTCATTATGATTATGAAACTTTGGTGCTATTTTTCAGAACCATACTGAAACAAGTCCATTATAATTTTTAAAACATGTAATTAAACTTAAAGTGGTGCAGTTTCTGTTACTAGACGTTATTTATCAATATAGCAGTGGAAATATTATAGATTTTAAGATTCTATTGATATTTTTATAAGATATTATAATTAAAATATGATTTGAAATAAAAGTATTCATTTTTAAAATAAATTTTAACAATTTTTTTAATTGTTTGGAGCCCAACTACGGACTTGGAAAGGAGAAAATTATTTTCAGCAAACTTACTCTAAATATGATTTTTAGATGAGAACCTTAAAAACGGTTATTTGTTTTCTGCTCTTAGGCAGGCCAAAAATGTTAGACAAAAAATGTAAGTTTAAAAAATTATAATGCCCAGAAATGTTAAAGACAAAAATGTCTCTCTATATTACAAAATCAATTCGCCGTCGCCGTCGCCGTCGTGGCAGGAAGTCGCCCTCCTCTGCCTCTTCTCTCCCACAACTGCCCCTCCATCTCCGTCACTGACCCTCCACTCCCGCAACTGCCCGTCCATTAAATAACGTGAAATTCGTTCAAAATTTACGTTATTTTATAATCCATTTGTCCCTCCACCCCCTTCAACCCCGCCACTCTCCTCCACCGTCCCTCCATCGTCCCCTCCACAGCCTCTCCACCACCCCCTCTACTTAATTAACTTAATACTTAATACATATTCTACTTCATCTATTAGTTCCAAGGATGAGGATTTCGCTTCCCATGTCATTAATTTAATGGTAGTTTTTAATGCTTGCACGAAAATCTTCCATAGAATTCAATATTTTTACCCATATTTCCTCATAAATATCGGAATCGATTAGAATACATCATTTCAGTTCTATATCCTGAATAATAGATTACAATAAGTATAAATAATTGTAGCTTTCAAAAGTATTTTTTAAGATATAAAATATTCTTTTTTTATAATTAATACGTAGAAAGACGTAGTTATTTAAGATTAAGAGATACTGTCAACTTTTTATAAATTGATTCATTTTATAAAATTACTTACATGTAAAAAACAATATAATCCCAAAAATTCACTTTAAGGGGTAACACCACTCTAGCGGCCCGAAAAAATGCCTAATTTGTACGATTTTTTACAAGAGTAGGAAAGAAGGGATATAATTTCTTTTTTGAGGGTTTACTATACATATATTGAGGTACAAAAATATATTTTTTTTTTCATTTAAATACAAAATGGCGGCTATACAGCGAATCTCGTGAGAAGCCTTTTTTTCAAACCTCCAAACGGGAGAACACTTTTCTCGAAAAGTATGAGACCTGGAACAAAAAACCAAAGAAATTCTTAATCTATATAACGTTAACCAAACGTTATATCAATTTTTGTAGAAATAGCGCACTTCTAAAAAAAAATTGACGTAAAAAGAAAAAATTCTTGAAAAATCGACGTAAAAAAACGATGTAAATTTTTTATAAAAAAAAATTACATTCATTCGAAAAACGGCTACGTACTTCTTTAGAGAATCTATTTGTGAAGCTACAGTAAAAATTTTACTCTAATCCATGCAATAGTTTACGAGTAATCTGTTCTCCCAGTTTGAAAAAGGCTTTTCACGAGATTCGTTGTATAGCCGCCATTTTGTATTTAAATGAAAAAAAAAATATATTTTTGTACCTCAATATATGTATAGTAAACTCTCAAAAAATAAATTTGATCCCTTCTTTCCTACTCTTGTAAAAAATCGTACAAATTAGGCATTTTTTCGGGCCGCTAGAGTGGTGTTACCCCCTAAAAATTATGCTTCAGTATTTTTAGGTTAGAATAAAAAAAATACACAGTAATTTTAAAGTTTATAATAATAATAATAAATAATCACAATATTAAAATTTTTTTCAACTCAAAGTATCCTATTATAAAACGATTTTCGGGCACTTTTTTTTCAAGTCTTAATATGAATTTCAATATACCTTTAGTTGTATATTAACATATATCAGTCGATTCGCTGTTTCCTCTAGATTCAATATCTTTTTTTAGTTTTTAAATTAGTGCAGTATTTGTTTATTTAATAAACAAAATACTCAACGATATTCAGCTCCCATTATGAAACGCTATTTGTTGACTGGAACCTATGTTTCACAATTCATACCCCTATTATGAAGCATGATTAAATTGATATTTTAATACTATTTATTTGCAATTTTTTGCTGAAATTATCAATATAAGTAAAAAGTGGAATAATACAATGATATAAATCCAAATAATGATAGAAAACAGGATAATTCAATTATGTGTAGGCAAATACATTAGGGCGACGTTTTATAGGTTAGGTATGATAAATCGTTTTAACAAAATCAGTTCTTTCTTAAAATTTTTATAGTAAAGTAATAATAATTATACTTTTCATTTTTATATGAAAATTCAGCTTTAAGTCACGCATTTCTTATGTTTCATAAATAGGTGCCTAATAAAAATAAGGAACCCATTGTAAAGCACGTATTTATTTATTATTATATTAGGACTAAAAGGATATATAACAATTTTAATCGATTACTTGGTCGCTTATCTATCATATGAACTATTTCTTTTATAATAAAACAGTGTAAAAGCAATAAAATTATTGAAATAGTAATTTGCATCATCAGCCATTCTAAGTCACCTATTCGGTTAGTTTACATACGTTTTCACGAGCGCTTAGCAAAATATTTTTTTCACTTTGGTGAAATTCTATTTCGCAATTATCTTAATTTTATTGTAAAGTTAAATATTTAATAAAAATACGTATATTTTTTAGTATGCTTATTACTATAAAATTTGTATAAAATATAATATTTTACGAGTGTTTCATAAAGGGAGCCATTTTTCGCGGTGTATCATAATAGTCTACTTTACATTAAAATAAACAATAATCGTTTTTACATTAAATAAAGTGTAGAGGCCCGAGTAGACTCTTGACGATATATATAAATATAATTTTACGTAAGTAGCAGGTAACGCAACTAGAGTACTAGACGCACCTACATACAATCTTGATGTTTCAACATGAGTGAGAATCCACATTGACGCCTCATGCAAAGTCTAACAGATTTCAGAGTTCCGAAAAAATGACACTATTTCATTTTACGTTTATAAAAAGAATAATGTGTTCGAAATATTCAAAACTATATCAATGTGTTAACTCTATCAATATATTTCATTTTTGTATTTTGTTACAATTTTTTTGTTTTTTTTTATCAATTTTTCATCTCATAAAAACTAAACAATATTTCAAAAAGTTGATATCTGTTAGGCTTCGTATGAGGCGTCGACGTAAGCGCAATTCCGTGCTGTACTGTGCTGTGCCGTCCGATTTTAGAACGAGGATGTCTATCTACATCTATATCTATGATCATTCAATTAATATTTCATAACTATCATCTAGATTATTTAATAAACGAACAATTTTGACGAAAGAACAAGACAAAAAATATCTATATAGATCTTTCTCATGTATACATATATATATATATGTACATACAAAAATACAAAAACGTATAATCATTAAACAAACATTATACGCATTATTCTACATAATAGTATCATAAACTCAAATTTTTATTACCTTACTTCATAACGTTTTTGTTTTAATATTTTATTAACATTTTTAATTTATTAAAGAATCTAAATAATACTTTTAAAATAATAATTCAAAGACCATAGATAAGGATGTAGATAGACTTATTCTAAAATTGGACCGCACAACACAGAACAGCACAGCACCGCACAACAACAGCACGGGATTGCACTTATGTGGACTCTCATTAAACGAACCCTTACCTCCCGAAGATGTTTTGAAAAGGTAATTCTTTGTAATACATTTTTCTAACTAATGATCTTCCTTTCCATAAATCAAACACACGCAAAGTTTGTCCATTAGTTATAATGATATTGTTGTACAATAAATCATACTACTATACTACCCTAGTATTAGAAATCTATTAAATCCTATTAATTCCTTTTTCCAAATAGGAAAAGATCCTATTTGCGAATAGGATGTATATGTAATTTTTGTATTGGTGAATAGGATTTAATACATTTCGCACACTAGGGTAACTGTACTACAACTATAGACTATAGTGTATAAATCGTATAAAATTTGGATGCAATTGGTAAAGTATACCTAATTTTTTACATTTTTGCGAAGATACAAATCTTCTTTCATCATTGATAACTCATAAATACATTTTGTTAACTTCAATATTCTATTTTATTTTATTTATTATTAATTGGCAAAACTATCCTTTTTAGGCACGACCGCGACACGGAATTGCCTTATATTTTCGTTAGCAAAAAATGTGTGAGATAGGATATCTCACGCAATTTTTGACCAATCGGGCTGAAATTTTAGGAGAGATCACCTCCAGCACAATATGAAATTCTATTTTTTTTTTATCCCTTTTTGGTTATTTTTACGTGTTTTTTTTTAAATTTATGTTACACGATTATCTTTGCGAAATCTTAGCGGATCAGGCTCAAAAATTTTTTTTGGAAACTCTCCTAAGTATAACAACCTGATGGTCCTATTTTCGGATTGATCCTGCAAATATGCGCTGAATGCGGCGACTATAAAAAATCGCTAAAAACGGTTTTTGGGCTATAACTTGAAAACTAAGCATTCTACGAAAAAAAGTTACAGAAAAAAGTTGTAGGTCTTTGAAAAATACAACTTCTTCCCATGGACATCTATTTATGAAAATACTTTTAACTCGAGTTAACAGACCAAAAACGAACTTTAACATCGAAAAAACAGCTTTTTACCATATAACTTTACAACTATGTATTTTACATGAAAAAGTTAAATGGAAAAGTTGTAGATCTTTGAAAAATACAACTTTTTTTCTGGATAGCAAGACGCGAAAATGCTTTCAAATCAAGTTAATAGTCCAAAAACGATTTTTGACATTGAAAAATGCAGTTTTTTACTATAAAACTTTGCAGGTATGCATTTTACGTAAAAAAATTTAATGAAAAAGTTGTAGATCTCAAAAAAACACAACTGTATTTGGTAGCAAATATTAAAAAAAGATGCTTTTACGCATGAAACAGCCTAAAAAACGATTTTTCATACACATCATTTAATAACAATTGCAGTGCAGCACGCCAAATCGATCTTAAAATTTTTTAAAGATGTCCCCTTTAAAAAAAAACAATATTTTACTGATTTCTGTAAAAATAAACAGATAATAGTGTCAGCGTTAAATGTAAGCTTTAGTTTAGCACTTTGCGCGAGTGTCAGGCAATCAAGCGAGCGCGCAGCGCGAAGGCGCAGCGTTACCGGTAAGGCAAACGAGCGCGAAGCGCAAGCTGAGTTCGGTCGTGCCTCTAATGCAAAACGCTTCGCGCCCCTAGTATATATATATATATATATATATATATATATATATATATATATATATATATATATATATATATATATATATATATATATATATATATATATATATATATATATATATATATATATATATATATATATATATATATATATATATATATATATATATATATATATATATATATATATATATATATATATATATATATATATATATATATATATATATATATATATATAATATTATCTTTTGGCTTAAAAATTTCTGAGGGCATTAAAAATTAATCACTTAATGTGAATATTAATTTTTTATTTCAAGTGTTAACGGTGTTTTATTCCTTTAAATCCTTTTATTATAAACATTTTTTTAAAACAACTAAAAGAAATTTGTAAAAAAATCTAAAAATGGTAATAAGCAGAAATTGCTTAGAATATTCAATATATAAAGTCAAAAGTAAAAGGGGGTCGGCGCGCAAAGCAGCCCCCAGTAATCTTCTAAAATTATAAGACCCAAAAAGATTAAAGAAAAATGGTAAGGCCCAAAAAATTACGAGACTCGCATAATTACGAGGCCCAAATACTTACGAGACCTAAAATTATAATGCTCAAAATATTACAGACAAAAAAATGTAAGGCCTAAAAATTTATATTGGTTAAAAGAAATGCCCAAAAATTACGAGACCTACACATTTTAAGTCTTTAAAATATACAACACAATTATAGACGCACAAAAACCAATACACGCATAATCACAGAATATAAATAATCATGGCGTCACGAACAACGACGACGACGACTACGACTACGATAACAACAATAGAACGTCTAAAAACGCTTAAAATATCAGACAAATACAAACACTCACTCCCACGCAACAACGCAGGATACATACTTATAATTGCATATAGATATGCACTTATAGCAGTTAATATATTGAGAAAAGATGGTATTTTTATTGAAATTAACAACAAGATGACAGCGGCTCAATATAATAAAAGATTATTTAAAGAAAACTATTAAAAATATCACCTCTATGACATGTCGCCTCCATAGCATCCTCAGCCTTTCACATTGTTATAAATGAATGAAGCAATAGTACCAAAAATAATTCGTTGTATTAAGTTTTAATGCAGATAAGTCATTTCTGACGGTAGATGGATTTCTAATTGAAGTTTGGCTTAGTGTTAAATTGTGATAAAAGCTGTCTAATATTAAAATGTCACCGTAGTGACATGCTTTTTTGAAAGGACTACTTTAGCTTCTATACAGTTATGAAAGTAAAATATTCAGTTTCAATCAACCAAAAATATAGGCGATGCCAGACACTAAGTATTTTTGGTAATTATAAAAGTTCAGTATGCCATTTTTATATAGTTTATGAATGAAAGTCTATTCAGTTTCGCGAAAATCACTTGGGATATGTGACATAAATTGTTAGAGTTTCTTTTATATAATTTGTGTAATTATGAAAGTAAAAATTAACGAAACTATTTTTGCGACCGATTATAAGTAATATTCATTACAAATACGCAATAGTTAATAACATCTAGTTATTATTAAATATTCAAAATTTAATTTTAAATTAATTATTTTGTAAAATATTGCAAATAATCAACTTACACACCATTTATTTTTGCATATATTTGTTATAGACGATTTGAAAACTTAAAATGTTGGGCCGGGAAAAATTGTATACGAATCTTCAAAAAAAGGTCTGTACAACATTTTTTATAGTACTTAATTTTTTTTGTCCGATTACTGAGCCCGGCCCAATTACAGTACTTTTATTTTGAAATAGAATAAAAAGAAATTTTCTTAAGGGGAGACACAAGTGAAATTTCAGCCTAGTGATAGTTAATCAGTGCAAGGACAAGTGCAATGGTTTTATATGTAGTTTTTCACGAGGAATTCGATAGCTCACTCAAAAGAAAATAAAAAAAAATTCTTTCCGCCATTTTGAAAACAATTTTTTGGTTTCTGATTTTTAATTTTTGATCCATTGCACTGACGCCTTAATCCATACGTTAAGTTATTCAAAATCATCCCAGGAACCTATAAAAAGAAATTTCAACCCGAAAGATGAT
The DNA here is from genome assembly GCA_949152435.1 of Gastracanthus pulcherrimus. Classification (NCBI taxonomy): domain Eukaryota; kingdom Metazoa; phylum Arthropoda; class Insecta; order Hymenoptera; family Pteromalidae; genus Gastracanthus; species Gastracanthus pulcherrimus. The sequence goes on along the minus strand of OX424573.1, from coordinate 27,472,700 downwards.
AAACTGTGGGGCCTGATACATTTTTACTGCGTCCACATTTGACGCGCCGAGGGTGCTTGGGCCGTCCTGGTCGCGGAGTCGTATACAGCCAGGCGACGCGGCACGAGCTCGCCGACTCCGGTTGCTATTGAACTGTTATTAGTATGCAACTGATTATTCTTATTAGTATCAACTGCAAATTCCTCTCATGCGGGCGACGATTTCATTTTTACAATTGAACTTTTTATAATATACAACTTTATTCTAAAGAGAATACTCGAATACGACGTAAACGATGTTGCCTTCAAAACATAGAACATGCTACTCGTAATAGGAATAATGGCATGCAACCTATAATATGCATTGTGTAAATTATTATTGAATGAGTACTGTCGTTATATAGGTTTATTTATAAAGAAACCCAATGTATAAGCAATAAGAATCGATAAATTTTATATTTGTCAAACGAGTTATCGGTCGATTCGTGCACGGTTTCGAATTTTATAAAATATTATAATGATGAAAGCAATGCTAATAATAATAATAATAATAATAATAATAATATATTTATTATTATTGTGATCACTATTATCATCATTCCTCATCATCATAACTTCATTATGTAATACTATGTGAATATTTCAAACGCGAAAAAATTGAATTTCAAAGTAAAACGAATGAAAAAGAAAAACATTCGAGGAGCATATTGATTTACTGAAGCTTTCACATTTTCGTGAACAGTCGTTTAGGTTATCCGTGGAAAAAAGTGTTGAATAATCGCAAATGGCTCCACGAAAGAAATAGTACATTATGCATCAAGGGAGTAAAGTGGGCAATGTACGCACTGTGTGACGTTGCCGACCGAGCGAAGCGAGGTCGGCATTTCACACAGTGCATGCTTGCCTACTGTACTCCAGAGGTGCGTATACAACTTTTCACCACACCCCCGTAAAGAAATGACTGTACGCATCTCAGCAGGCCGTACAGCACCCCATGCTCTGCCTAGAAGTAAAGTGACTTGTGTACGCGCGACGCGCTGTTTTACCGCTCGAGACGCAGTCGAGAGCGGAAAAAGACGCATCGCGCATGCGCAAGTCACTTTATTCCCTAGGCAGTCCATGGGGTACTGTACGGCCTGCTGAGAGGGCGTACAGTCAGCACTTTACGCGCAGTGTGGTGAAAACCTAATTTTTTCGTGACCTTGTCGCTAAAAGATGGAAAACAGAATAAGTCGAGGGATGCGAATCAGGTGGACCAGAACAAGAAGGCAACAAGGTGGCAGATATACCCGAGGATGTAGGGAATGGCGAAGACATTTCAAATACCTCAGTGGAAAAGACGATGCGTATCTGCAAGAAATTCGATCCTCTGTCTGAAAAGAGCTCTGATGGTATAGAATATAAACATGAATGTAGATTTCGCAATCTTATTAGATTTCGCAGAGTTACCGTCATTATTGACAAATGCAAAATGTGCCGATTGCGGAGAGCCTGCTCTTACATTGTTTTGCATATAAAATCGTTCTAAATTGCGATCATTGCGAGACGAGAGGCTTACAAACTCAGAAATCCGAAGTCTATACATCTAAACGAGTTGAAAAGGGTAGATCGACAAGACCAAGATTCGACGTAAATTTACGTTTGAGCACTGCGTTTAGTTATATTGGCAAGGGCTATGCCGGTATCGAACAATTCTCCATGATCATGGGTATGCAGCCATTTTCGGAAACAGCGTTCGATGGATATTCGAAATTACTTGAGACTAGCGTCGAGAAATCGACTCAAATAATTTTAGACAAGTGCTGAATTATTGTAAAACAAGCCTATGAAAAACTGGATCTGGAAGGTGAATCGAGTGGGATCGAAAGGGCTGAGGAAAGACAGCATCTAACCGACAAAGATTCCGAAAAAAACAGTGAGTGTGATGATACAGAGATGGAAAATTCGATACATCCGGATAAAACAGTTCCTGAAAATCGAGCCGAGATTGTTGAAGATCATGAAAAGGAAGATGAACCGAAAGATGTACATGTAAATGCCGGTGTAAGCTATGATGGTTCTTGGCCTACTCGAGGTTACAAGTCAATTCATGGTTTTGGGAGTGTTATTTATTTGTTGTCAGGATTTGTTATTGATATTGAAGTAGTATCAAAATTCTGTCATGCGTGTGCTTAGGCCATACAAGATTTGGGCAAAGATACTCCTGAGTTCTTCTTTTGGTTCCAAGGGCATGAGAAAACTTGCCCAATAAATCACTCAGGATCCTCTGGAGCTATGGAAACGTCGGCAGCTGAGATTATATGGAAACGCTGAATGGATTATGGTTTCCGGTTGACGACGATGCTTTCAGACGGAGACGTTAAGACGTTCACCACCTCTCCAGTCTAAATATTTATGGCTCTGAATATCCGCTTAAATAAGAAGAATGTATCAACCACGTAGGAAAAAGGTGAAATTCATTTTTCTATAATTTATGCAAAATTTATAGAAATTTGGAAACTAAATAGCTAATAGAGTATGGAAAAAAAGAATCGTGTAATTAAATTATACGGAAATACATCTATAATTATAAATTTTAATCCACACGAATAGAAAAAATAGTAATAACAACAATAACAACAACAACAACAACAACAACAACAACAACAATAACAATAATAATAATAATAATAATAATAATAATAATAATAATAAATAATAATACTCATAATAATAAATAATAATTTATACTTACTGAATGATAAAGAATACGGAAATATGTAATGAACAATATTATATAACATTTATGAACAATTATCATTTATCTAATTCATACAGATTATACAATGGTCTTACAACAATTGTAAAAGAAGAGAAATCACGTAAAGTCATTTTGGGAGGGAGAAGGCACAGTCAGTTGAAGGAAACGACCATTAGAAAGCTTGCCGAGTACTATAAGAAAGCTATATATAGAAATAAAGGCGACGTTCAGGTAAAAAGACACTCAATTATATTGTATATGAACATTATGATTCTAATGTGTGTGAACGTATCAGAAATCATATAAATTCCTCGTAATAAAAACAGGCGATGAAAGATGCAATCTATGATTCCATATACCACGCAGTCTCTTCTGACGAGAATCCTCAACATTTGAAATGTTCTAAAAGTCCTTCGTCTTGGTGTTTCTACCAATCGACACTGACAAAGAACAAACAGCCGGACCGTCACATAAATAATGTAAAGACGCAATTGAATGATCTATACTTTGAAAAAGTTCTCCCTCTATATGAACGACTAACTGACGAAGCATGACTTACAAGATGTGCTAAATGTTTGATGCAAAATGCCAATGAAAGTTTACACAGCTTAATTTGGAATAAGTGCTCGAAGGAAGCGTTTGTGTCCAAGGTGCGAGTAAGATTCGCAGCTTCCATTGCCACCAGTGAGTACAATTTGGGAGTAAAAAAACGTCACATAACTTATGAAGCAAGTGAGGTTCTCAATCGGAGAATACACACTGTCGGTAGCGCAAAGCTTAGACGAAGGTAAACTCAATAGGGGCATACTAAGAAGAACTGAAACATACAAAAAGGTCCGGAGAATCATAGCTTTGGCTAAAAGTATAAGTTTGGCTGAAATCTATACGGAAAAATTCAAATGAGTTTGATATTATATCGTTTCTGAGTTCGACTGCATGTAATGCATTTCACATTCTTCATTCTATTGTATAGTATATGGTTGTATATAGTTGTAGATAGTGTCTGTGAATAATAATACTGCGGTTGTAATGAGATTATGTGTATGTTTTGATCGTCTATAATATATCTGTCTATGAGAGTACAACAATTAGATATGATAAGGTTTACGTATAATTTTTTGTTATTTTCATTTCACCGAAATGAATTGATGAATATAAAACTATAATTGCTTATGTATTGGGGCTCTCTGTAAATAAACCTATATAAAGACAGTAATAATTCAATAATAATTTACACAATGCATATTATAGGTTGCATGTCATTATTTAGGAATAGGTTACGAGTAGTATTTTCTAAGTTTTGAAGACAACATCGTTTACGTCGTATTCAAGTATTCTCTCTAGAATAAAGTTGTATATTATAAAAAGTTCAGTTGTATAAATGAAATCGTCGCCCGCATGAGAGGAATTTGCAGTTCATACTAATAAGAATAATCAGTTGCATACTAATAACAGCTCAATAGCAACCGGAATCGGCGAGCTCGTGCCGCGTCGCCTGGCCGTATACTACTCCGCGACCCGGACGGCCCAAGCGGGCGCAGTCAAAATATATCAGGCCCCACAGTTTTTCATCTTTCGGGCTGAAATTTTTTTTACAGGTTTCTGGGATAATTTTGAATAACTTAACGTATGGATTAAGGCGACGGTGCAATGAATCAAAAATTAAAAATCAGAAACTAAAAAATTGTTTTCAAAATGGCGGAAAATTTTTTTTTGATTCTTTTTGAGTGCACTATCGAATTTCTTGTGAAAAAATACATATAAAACCATTCAAAATCGTTAAACATCCAGAATTTTATTTCAAAATGTTAACCAAAAAAGAGGAATATATACCAGTTTTGAGCAATTTTCACTTTCCTAATCCTGATTCATTGAACAAAATGTATTCTTTATTATAATTTTCTATCATAAATAGCTTAAAAAAAATTTACATCTATTTTAAATAAATATATGACAGAAAATAGCATGTTTTTATATACATATTTAATCGGCAAAAATGTGTATGTACGGAATTCTTGAAAAAAAATACTAACTTCATTACGGTAGCTATACCCTAAAATCAAAAGTCTCGAGAAACTTCTGAAATTTTTAGCAAAATTAATTTATGCCCATCTGAACGAAAATGACCACTTTTTTGAAAAGCGAAACCAAAATTACACTTCTTGCCCGCAAATCACTTTTTTCCCGCAAATGCGGGAGAAAAGTAATTTTATCCCTCAAAAGTTACTTCACTAGAAACTAGTCCAAATTCCTTTATTTCATCAAGTTCTACCAATAACCCTGATTTTCGATTGTCTTTTAACAATATTGTATTTTAACAGTCCATTAGTCCCGCTTTCCAAGTAAAAAAGTGACCACAGTTGAGATGGGCATAAAGTACTATATGTATTTCGAGAAAAAAGTCGATTTTTTCCTCGGGTGATACTGTACAGTAAACTCACCCGCGGGAAAAATATTCGACTTTTTGCCCTTGTTACATAATGTACTATTATATCTCTACGAATATCCCTGTACAATTTCAGATCACTGTACCATATAGATTTTGAGTTATACTCATTCAAAGTTCACATGTTTCGGTCTTATTTCAATAGAATATGACGATATCAACGAAAATGCATGAATATGAGTTTATTTCATCTCTAGTGATAGAGCAAGTCTCAAGAAATGTCTGATAATCTGGGGAAAATTAGATGAAAGCATATATTTTTATTTCTAGAAGGTAGTCCATACAGTAATGAAATAATATTATTCCAATGATCGTAATTCTCACTTTTGGTCAAAACTTAGTGAGTCAAAAGTTGATGTTTCCTTTGTAATTTATATATTTTTCATTTTAATTGCATAAAAACAACATAAAAATAATACTTTTGTGCTATTCTTATTTTACATATAATGAAATTCATGTGTATTGAGATTTTTATTTTTTAGCTTTGTTTTGACTCACATAGTTGGAGTATAACTACCTGAAATAGTCCCCATAGAAACATTTGCATCGTCTCTAAATGCGTGAGCAACTTTTTGAAGTTAGAAAAATAAGTTTCGAGAAAAACGCATTTAAATATTCAGTTCTACATAATAAGTAATGTTAATTGTTTTCTTTGAATGGTTATAACTTTGTTGCTTATGCAATTTTTTTATTCTATCAGGTCCCAAATTGTTTTTAGAAATGTAGAGCTTCAAAAAATGTCATAAATTTTTCTTGGACTTTTTGTTCAAAAATCACTGTAGACACACCTTAACGGTTTGAGGGGTAACACAAGTCTAAAATTTTCAAAAAATCGATTTTTTTTGGCTTAAACGATACTTTGGACTCTTAAAAATCATATCCAATTGGTTTTATACAGAAATAAAATTGGTAAGAATCAGCCACCACGGCGCGCTCTGATTTATCGACTATGTAGTGCTCCTACCTGTCCAAATTCTATTGCTTATGGTCATTGTGGTTCCTCAGAAGTCCACCAGGGTGTACTAACACTGATAGAAGTGTGTGTGTGTGTGTGTGAACTAGTACAGCTGCCAAGCGACGCCATGCAGACGCTTTATTTTCTTTCCGTACATTTTCGTTCAAATATTAATAACGTGTTTTGTTATTGTAAAAGTTTTCGAATAAACAATATGAGTTCAAGAAAAGTCGTGTATTGTGACAAAAAAACCGGCCAAGGAGGAAGGAGTAGTGCAAAAAGACCGAGAATATCAAACCGACGGCCGCAAAACCGTTACGAGCTGGAGAAGCCAAGCCTGGAGAACGTTAGTACATCGGCTAAAAAATTATCAGATGTAAACTTCGATGATTTTGAAGTAATTGAAGGTTTCGGTTACCGAATTCTGAATTTTGTAGCAGTGTTCTCTGCAATATCGCAAGCTCTTGTATGTAAAAAATGCAAATCCGAGGTAACTTTCACCGAAACTGGAAAGCGAGGCTTGGGTTTCAAAATTGTGATTTCCTGTAAAAACAGTTATCAGATTACTATTTCTAGTTGTCCATTTATTGAGAAAGGATATAATATTAATCGCAGAATTGTTCTTGCCATGCGATTACTAGGAATAGGATTGAATAGCATTATAAAGTTTTGCGCCTTCATGGATCTCCCGCGGCCAATTTTTCAATCGTTTTACGATACAGTTGTTAAGTAAATTGCCATTGATGCAGAAGCTGTTTGTAAGCTCAGTATGAAAACTGCAGCTAAAAAAGAACGAGAAAAAACTGACGATCCAAATGGCATTTCTTTATTGTATTCTTTACTGTATCTGCTGATGGTTCGTGGAGGAAGCGTGGTTTTTCATCTCTTTACGGGTTTGTTTCACTAATCGGCTGGTATACTGGCAAAGTAGTCGATGTTTTGGTGAAATCTAAATATTGCAAAGCTTGCGAATTTTGGAAAACCAAAACTGACACCATCGAGTTCAAGGAGTGGAGCCAAACTCACAAAGATGAATGCCAAGCGAACCACGTCGGCTCCGCAGGAAAGATGGAAGTGGACGCCGTCATCGAAATGTTCCAGCGCTCAGAATCTTTGCACAATTTGAAGTACGCTAATTACGTGGGCGACGGAGATTCAAAAACCTTCAAAGGAATCATAGATTCTGAGCCCTACGAAAAGTTCACCGTAAAAAAAAAAGAATGTATCGGTCATGTGCAGAAGCGGATGGGTTCTCGTCTCCGTAATTTGAAAAAACAAATAAAAGGACTTGGAGGAAAAGGCAAGCTTACTGGCAAGCTCATAGACGAGTTGGCAATTTATTATGGTTTAGCAATTCTTAGGAATCATGATTCTGAGAAGAAATTGCGCAATGAAATCTACGCAACGCTGGACCATAAATTGTCTACTGATGATCAACCGAGACACGAAAGATGCCCGCGCGGAGAAACTTCATGGTGCTCTTGGCAAAAGGCTCAAGCTACTGGAGAAGATTTTGTACATAAACCACCTCTCTCTGAAGAAGTTTATAAAGCGATTTCGCCAATTTATAAAGAGTTAAGCAGTGACGATCTATTTACGCGTTGCTTAGGCGGCTTCACACAAAATAGCAACGAAAGTTTCAATATGACTGTCTGGTCTATGGCTCCAAAATCTTTCTCTAGTGGCAAACACGTGCTCGATACCACAGTATATATTGCTGCAGGTATCTACAATGATGGCCTTTCAAGTGTCATGAAGCTGATGCAACACTTGGGCTTGACAATCGGACCGAGCTGCTATAATTTCTGCGTGGAGGCGGACGCGCGTCGCATCAAGTTTTCCGAGAGATCCCTAACAGACGATGCCAGAGAGGCCCGGATGTCCTTAAAATCAGCCAGGAAGGAAGAGGAGGAGTCAGACATTAATAGAGATGGCCAAATATACGGTGTAGGCATCGCAGATTAGAGGTATACAAAAATTTCAAGGATTTAAATGCTCCGAAAACTGTAAACGCGTTTTTCTCGAAACGGGTTTTTTCAAACTGGGCGCATTCATAGCTTCAACACTATTGCATGGATCGACTTGCAATTTTTGCAGTAGCTTCACAAATATATTCTCCATCGAAGTAGAAAATTCATACGTTTTGTTCAGAAGTGCACAGTTTCTACAAAAATTGCAATACAAAAAATCAAAATACTTTTCTTGCATTTTATCATTGTACCATATTATGATCTCAACAATGACCAGAAAAGTTTTAAAACGAAACTCCTTACGGTAAAAATTATACAGCAATGTAAGCTCCAAGAGTGCTGTGGGGAGAAATAAACTTTTTCGGCCCGGGTATGGTGAGAAATAATCTACGCACCACGGGAGGAAAAATGGGTACCCCATAGCACGTATTTACCACCATCGCCTTCGGCTTGAGTGGCAATTTACACATGCTATGGAGTAGCCAAAACTTTTGCTCCCTAGATGCATAATATACTATTAAATGCGTTTGTTTCAAAACACGCTTTTCGTGCACCAGGAACTAGACTGAGAACGCGCTGAATTTTTATTTTAGATGAAGCATTATTGAATCGTGCATTTTCTGCAGAAGAGATTTGTTTTTCACAGGTAATCTATAATTGTAGAGGGAACTTTCATTTTAAATCGTTTGAAAAATCGGTGATTTTTAGTGATTTTTTATAAGAAAAGAATATTCAATCTGTGATAAAGAATCTTTATGGCCTGTATTTATTTGAGAAATTCTATACAAAATTTGCAAACACATTTTATACGAAAAAAACTTTGGCCACCATTAAAATTACAATTAGTCGGCTTAATCGTACAAAGAATATTGACAGATATGCTACGTTAAAAATTGTTAGCTACGACTTTACTTTTCTTATGTATGGAATTTTTTTTGCTTCAGATTCGGACGAGCAAAGTAAAGATAGAAGCTTCGATTATAAGAAGGAAACCTAGACAAAATTAGATAATTTTCTATCAGGGTAGGGAAGATCGGGGTCAAATCGATCCGGTAGGTCAAACCGATCACTTAATTATGAGAAATATTAAGTTTATTGAATGGTGGAAATATTTTTATATTCTTTACAATGTATCTTTGAACTTAATAAATACTAAAAATCAAACATATAAATGATTTCTATAAAGATATTCACATCGATACGTTTTAGCTACTTTTCGTATAAGAAAAGTTTGCGTTAAAACCATTTTTACAATTATTTAATTAAATTATTGGAGGTTTTAAGTGCGAGATAAGAAAAATAAAGCATTTAGACTTTCAAATTAAAAAAATTTTATTTGCCTAGTAATATTTATTATTTTTCAAATGAATTTTGAAATTGTATAGTGAAACGGGGTCTGTTCGATCAGTGTGTATTTAAATGGGGGATGCGTAAAAAGAGGTTAGGATTACCGTATATATTCATGAGGTAATAAAACGTTTATAATGCTTTTTTTTACTTTGCTAGTGCAAAATAGGTTATGCAGCGAGCAGTCTAGATAAGTTACCTAGATTTAATCTTATTATAGAATTAATTGTTCTTTGACCTGAAGAAGGGTGTAAGAGACGCCCGAAACGTTGTCAAAACAAAAATTGTCATATAAATGAAAACAATTTCGTCTACAATTTGCTGTTAGAAGCAATCATTTAAAATCTAAAATTACGAGCATGAGAAATATATATTTAAGGAAAATTTAATTTAATTTTACGTTTTGTCTAACTGATCGGAAGTGACTCGCCTTGTACGTTTAACGTTGAAAAACAGTTGAAATTGAAAAGATAAAGGTTTTAACTTATTCTGAAACGTATACAAAGCAAAGAAATGCTAATAGTTTTATATGTATAACATTTTTTCCTTAAGTGATCGGTATGACCCCGTTCTACCCTAATATCAAACAAATTAAATTTTAATTTTTTTTCATCAAATAAGGTCATCAAAAATTTACTAAAACTTAACATGTTGTAAATACGGAGGTCTGAAGGCCATATCCATCTTGGACACCAAGCACCGATTTTAATTAATTAACTCTGCTCTCAAGCAGTACCTCTGAGGCACCTGAATTTTTCTCCTTACCTTACTTACTTATACTAGTGTACGACTAGGAAACAGGAGAGTCGAGTGATTCAAGAGCTGACTTTTGCGTTTGAACAAACACAAGCATGCGACATTTAAATCGATTTCCTTTTGAAATATCCCTAGTAAACAACCTGTAAAATCATACGTGTGTTTGATTATAATTTTGCGATGGAAGTTTCGAAGAATTAATATAATTTTTTTTATATATTTTTCATGTTAAATTAAGACATTTTTCGAGCAATATTATCAAGTGATAATTTTGAACTGTGTAACGTACAAAGAAGACAAGTGGGCAGCGAAGAAAATAAGTGGACGACGGAAATCTAACTCACGGACCCAAGAGCGCGAGGCTCGTGTTCCGACCACGAAGCTAACGTCCACGATACAAGCTTAGCCGAGTGAATCGTAGTCTACATATCCCTTATCACTGACTCTTCTTAACTCGTACTACGAGCGTCGCGGACAACATATTCGTGACAAATATATTGAGGTACATTATTCACTTGAGGTACTTTTTCACCCTTGTGTGTTTGGAATACTCGTCTTCAGTTCGCAATATGCACTCACCTTCAGCTCGTGCTTGTTCGCCTTCGACTCGTATTGGAAACCTCACTCACACACGGAAAAAAATGGCCTACTTCTCCCCCATGGTACACAATATACTATTTTGTCACACTTGCACGAAAACGCGTTTTTTCATGCCCACATACCGGGACTAAAGTGGCCGTTTTCTGACCGGCGGGCGAAAAAAAGGGCAGCGGGAAGAAATTTATTTTACTCCCGCTTTCAAAGCAGCGGGCGTAATAGTACATTATGTAACAAGGGAATACAGTCGAGGATTATACTCGAGGGCAGTAAATACCCGAGGAGATTCTGGTTTCGTCCGCCGTCGATGACGGTCGCTCTATTTGGCTCTTCCTTCGAGCCTTAATTTTCTCTCTCACTCTACGTTTGATTGCCGGCGTCCGCTGGCGAGTTTGCTTCTTGACTCCGAGTGCTGTGGACGAGGTTCGCTGTTCTTCGGCGCAAGTCTCCGTCCCCAGACGACACTCAAGTTTTTCATCATTCACCACATCAACCTGTTGTGCAGTATCTTAGCTTAGGAAAGCTAGGACAAAGGACGCTACACGCGTCCATCGCAGTCTCAACGAATAAGACACCGCAATTGTTTTTTAATTAATTTGTTTTCTACGATGCGGGAAGGAAGAAGGCTTCGCGGGATTTCTATAGCTGAGTATTCAGTCTCCTTTCTCCGGCCTCATTCTTTTTCCTAGTTTTTTCCGTGGCATATATTCGTATGTTAAGACAGTTTAAACAGACATTTGTCTCTTTTAACATATATTAAATTCTCCAATAAGGGATGTTGAACAGTAGCCATTATTGAAAAATTTGTGATTACTGAAAACAACGTGGTTTTATTTTATGTAGTACTTTTGTCTATAACTTTAATTTGCTCTGGACTTTGTGAGCATTTTTCGTGCGTTTTCATATTAAATTATTTATTGTGTTGTCTGTCTGTTCTATTGAGGGTGTCATTTGATGTTGTCTGTCTACACATAATTTATATACTCATATGGATAAATTGAATTAAAATCATGATTTATTGACGTGGAGCTTGGCCTTACTAATTTTGGTTTTATTTTTTTGTTACTCTAAACATAATTTTTGACTAACCCTGGTGGAAAATTAATCTAGAACTATGTAGATCGATCTAGTTTGCCATGGGAATAATCGAGGGCCTCGATAAAACTAGATAATTTTCTACTAGGGAACTTACTATAAATTAGTAATATAACTATAGATCTTTAAGAGGTCTTAAAATTTAATCTTAATTTTAGTATCATAATCTTTTGTTATTGACTTTTACTCATTTCTGAGTTAAATAAGTTTGACTGTGTTACATAAAGTTTTGGATAACACTACTATATATACGAATTTACATCATTGACATGAGAAGCTTAACAAAATAATTAGAACGTAACGTATAAATTTCGAAATAATAAACCTCTAAATTTTAACTTTTTGAAATATTTTTTTTTCTTTCTCTAACAGTGATTTTCAACTTCAAATAGACGTCATTAACGATCTATTCAAATAGCCGCTATTTTGAAAATTTTAATATTGCATTTATAACACATATATCATCTCTTTTTTTTAAATATTTTACTTCTCTATTTCTGATATGATATGAGACATTTCCTCTAGGATTCCATTACCTCTTAACCCTAAAAGTATTTCACAAATTCCCTTACCCTATGCAAATAAAGAAAATGCTAATCCTAGTGGATATAAAAAGAATAAAAATAAAAATATCATCTTTGGACAACTCCTTTTCATCCTGATCTTCCCATAAAAGTAGGAAAAGCGTTGTTATGGATATCATAGAAAACCGCTTCCACTCAAAGGAAGAATAACTCAAAGTCTTCAGCGTCCTCCAAAACATTAATAACATCACTGACAATACAGAAATTGACTCAAACCTTAACATCTAACAAACACAAATATGCCCCACATCAATAATATTGTTTACTGGAATGCCAATGGAATCAAGGGCAAAAGAGCTGAATCTTCAAGTATTATTTTGTCTTCTGATATCTTCTGCATTGTGGAGACAAAGTTTACTGATCCTAATGAACCCAACCCCCTTACAGGTTTCAACCTTATCAATAATATTAGAAAACCCTCCACTAACGGTCGTGGCGGAGGTTTGCTTGTCTACTTGAGGAATAAAATTCAATATAACACTTTCACCATCAATGTTATCCCAAATAAAATGGAATACATTGCTACTCATATTGTCTCTAACAATAACAACAGTTCTATCTTTATTATTTTCATATATAACCCTCCTAATAATATCGTTAAAAAGGAACCCCTTCTTAAGTTCCTAGATTTCTGCTATACCCTAAAAAATGTTATTATCATCGGTGAATTTAATGATCAAAATCCCAGATGGGGTAGTGACTCTTTAAATTGCCAAGGTAAGTACTTATATGAGGCACTGGATGAATTGGCAGACTTTTTCATCCTTAATGACGGCTCTCCCACTCGAGTTTGGAACAACAATAGCTGCCCGGATATTGACTTTTGCTCTAATGATCTCACCTTTTGTGGGAAGTCCATCCTGATACTCTCAATAGTGATCACCACCCCATCATAATTTCTATAAATAACTTCAGTCATTTCGAATATAAATTAAGAAAAAATGTTGCTATCTAAAGTAAATTGGGAATTATTCAGCCCCAACTTAGAGAAGAACTTGTTCAAGTTCAATGATCCTAACATAGAAAGTCTAACTGCATACGATCTTTTTGTTAATTGCTTAGAACATTCTATAGCCTCTTCTTGTGGAAAAATTCTTGAAAATAAATTAACCGAAACTAAGAACTTTAGTTCAGATAAGAAGAGAAAATCTCTGCTTGTTTAAGAATAACCCTAATTTAGACAACCTTTCATATTATAAAGAAAGTTGCAAAAAATCCAAAAAAATCATATCAAGCATTAAATCAGAGAACTTCAAATCCTCTTTGCCTTCCCTCAATAAAAGACCTTTAATTAATAACTTCAAATTTATAAAAATTACAAAAATAGATTCTATAACCCCAGACCGGATAACATTCCCAACAACATTGCCTTAAATAATCCCATTTTAAAAAATTCTTTTGACAAAATATACAAAGTTAATAATTACTCCTCCTTTCCAAATTTAGTATATGATGAATTTTTCTAACAAGGAAACCACCCAAGGTATCCGCCTCTGATTTTCCTGAATTTTTGATATGTTGTAGATGATCGAAAAATAAGAGAACGTATTTTTTTTATCGGCCCAATCCGATAGTAAAGGGGTGAAAACCGCCCCTAAAGTTTACCCCCGAAATCGGGTTTTTTTAAAAACCTTGAGTTCTAATTAATGTTTTGAAATGAAACAAAATGGAAAATATTTCTCTTTGAAATGCGAAATTAGCAATGGCAGTTTGGTGGGGTAGCAACCCTTATATTTTATTTCGGAAAGACTTTATTTTTTTTTAATTATTTTTGTATATAATATTTGCAATAAAATTAAATAATTTTGGTTAAAATTATTTTTAGGATTAAAATATAAAATTAAAGTTGACATGTTTTAGGGTTTTTGCAAATAAAAGCGTTATCGGGGTAAATAACCCCTTTGGCGCGCAATACTTTGTATCATTTAAATAAATATTTTGAGGTGTATGATGTGTATATTCATAATAATTAAGCATGAATATTTTATTTATTTCAGATTAATTTGTTTAATAGGCCCAACTTTTTATTTAAGGAACAAAAACCACTGACAATCGTCTTAGACAATCCTGAGAGGTAAAAAATCCTGCCGGAATTCTTCTACAGCTTTAGACGTGAAAGATCCTGTGAGGATTGTCTCTCATCCCTCCATGCAGACATCATCACTGCCAAACTAAGAAAATAATTTCCGGGTGTTTTGAGTATAGATATTGAGGGAGCATATGGCTCTGTCAACCTTGTCAAATTGATGGAAATTCTCATATCTATTGAGATCCCCTCTAAAATTTATTTTCAATTTGATAAATAATAGAAACATTGTAGGCTTCTTTGGTGGCAGACCTTTTGCTGAAGGATCTGCTAACAAGGGATTCCCTCAAGGCTGCATCCTCAGCCCTCTACTATTTAATATTTATATCGGTCACATTAAAATAATCATTTCTCAAAATATCAAATGCCTCAGTTTTGCTGATGACATATTAATCTGTACCTTCGGTAATAATACTGTAGACATTGTTTCACAATTGAATACAAAATTAGAAAATATTAACAACTTTCTATTATCCCTTGACATGAAAATATCTTTTAAAAAATGCAATTTTGTTATATTTGGCCATAATAGGCACATCATTGAAAACAACTCTTTATTTTTATCTTTAAATGTGATAAAACTTTTTAATTCCGATAACTTTAAATACCTAGGGGTTATTTGAGACAATCAACTAAACTGGAGAAAGCATGTAGCATATGTTTCTTCCATCGCCGCTTTCCAATGGGGAGTACATCCCCAAACTGCTATCCTTTTTTTCAAGTCCATTATTCGCTCTAGGATTAAATGGGGTTCGTTTCTCTTTAATGACTCTATTAAACCGATACTCAGGAAAATCGAGGTCATTCAGAATTCTGTCTTAAGAAAATCACTAGGCTGCATGCATACCACACCTATTAATGTTCTCCATAATCATACGGAGAAAATTCCTTACTAATAAATCCGTATATTACCAGAATAATGTCTTACACTAATCACGAGTTATCATTATGACAGTAGATTCGACAAAAGTCTTACTGCAATAAATTTGGTATTCTTTACAATATTTGGATAACCTACTTTCATATTCTAAATAATATCATTAAATATGATACTTTACCCACCTTTTCTGTACCCTACACATCCCTTTTTCTTAACAATGTTATTGATACTGAACTTGGTAATGAACTTAAACACAATTCGAAAAACAACTCATTTGATTTTTTTAACCACATCATAAACAATTTGAATAACTATAAAATAATGTTCACAGATGGGTGCAAAATTTCTGACATCGGTTGCGGTGCGGGAGTAATGAACGCATATTTAATCTCATACGGTAATGGAAGAAAGGGGGAGAAATATATGTTCAATAATCAAATATTTTCCAATAAAACTTGATTTTATAACTCTCGCTCTTGCAGAAAGAAAATTTGCCTTGTTAGTAGACTTAAGAGCAATCATACTAAGGACAGGTTCCACCTTTATTCGAAGGGGTTTAATGTGAATGATATGTGTGAGTATGGAAACGACACTCATAAAGTGGAACATTTAGTTTGATTGTCCACTCTTTACCGAATGGAGACAAGATCTCATTAATAAACTGGCCAAAGAAAACATTAAAATTGGGGACAATATTTGTGATGCTCTCAATATTATAGATAATCATATCGGCTTTGATATTGCCGATTTTTTAATCAACAATAATGTTGATATCTGACTGAAAATGTAATATAATCTTAATACGTATATACTATATGCTATGATACTGCAAGCGTTTATTAATCTATGCTAATTCTTTATTTTATTTTAATTTTGCCTCTGTCTTAACTTACCATTGAATATCATTAGCACTTCCATGTTTATCTATCATTGACTGAATACTCTTACCATTTCTAACCTTCACAACATCTTCATCACGTAATTCTTATCTTTGGACTCTCGCAGTTCTCCACGCTTTGATTCATCGAGAGGTTAAGAATCTGGAGAATCTAAGCGAGGATCGCTTTTCAATTGAAGAAGGAAGATAAATGAAATTATAACTTTCCTAAACATCTTTCAAACAAGGTTTCAGCATGATAACACTAAGAATGGTAATGGGGATATGTCGAACAGGCAATTTATGCAGCCACTAGTTTGATTACCTGGATTGGAGAAGAAAAGAAAATCACCCGAGGGAATACTTGACTTTATTTCTGTGTTGCATATAGAACTTTATTCCCGACTTAACTATGACCACTTTGCTGACTTTTATTGAAAATGTATATTAATATAGAGAAAAATAATTAAGAGAAAATGCATTTGCGGGAAAAACATGTGCCGGAAAAAGGGCTATATTTTTCCCGCAAACGAGGGAAAAAAGTAAAATTTTGGAAAATAGTACATTTTTGAAAGTAAGTTTTAAGAGGGTTTAGGACCCCTAAACAGTGGTATCATCCGAATGATGCCACATGTATAGGTGAGCATAAACACTCTAGTAAGTTGATTTTCGAAAATAAACTCTAATAGAGTTTAGGCCCCCCTAAACATGGGATATCATCCGGATAATACTGCATGTTCAGGTTGTCCTAAACACTCTAGTAGGCTGATTTTGCAGTCTAACAAGTGTGTTTCTGCACACACGCGGGCGAAAAAGCATACTTATCCTCCATGGTACACAATATACTACTCAATTGCGAATCTTCATCAAAATGTCGCTAAATCGAAAGGCTATGTTTTTCGCATAAGGCAATTGGAAGTTTGTAACGAATGATCATATAAGGGGAGTATTAATACCATATAAGGGGAGAAAAATTCGACAACAAATAAACATGATCAAGCTACATACATGTTTCATATTAGAACAAGAGAAGTATGTTCACGGTACATTTTACTTTTCCTCACTGTTTCCACATTTCTGGGACAGACTAAACTCATTTGGAAAACTCTTGAAAAAATCGTTTAAATTTTATAACAAAATTGTAGAAATTTTTGAAAGTCATAATAAAAGCTCTTAGTTAGAGTTACGGCATGAGGAACCACATTTTTTACTGTTTTATTTGATTCATCCAGAAAAATGTTTGTATATTTTATTAAAGTAACTCATGTTATGTTACTATACTTGAGAGTAAAATCGATTTTTAATGGCCCACGATAACTGGCGTAAAACCATATGAATGTTGCTAAAATTTTAAGGAAAGATAGCCTTTAAGTATTAGGATCCATGGCTAAAAAATCCGTTAGGCGGCAGTAGATGCCGCAAACAATAAAATGACGTCCACATACATATGTGCGGTGCTATATGTGCTTTCGGTTTACCGTTTATCCAGCGAGACTAACAAACATAAAGAGGCACACGGATACACTCACGCACAACACACATAGCACAGCGCGCGCATAAGTTAACACCATATTATCGTTCGTGGCAGTTGCTGCTGTCTAGCGGATTTTTTGTGATGAATTATACTTGACTAAGTTCTTTACCCAGATTATAAGCGCTTGTGTAAGGACTTTTTGTATATATAAGTTTAGAGTAAAGCCGAGTGGGAATGAAAGTGACGTGCTCGCAAAATTGCATTTCCTTACACTCACGTTCCCTACATTGCCTGCACTGCATCGTGTAACTGTATGAATGACTTTTCCAATAAACTAGTAAAAGAAACGGTAACGAGAACGATTAACTCTGTTTAACTATGTTTGAGGTAGCTAAGTGATAATGCAGCGGTTTTCTATTTGCATCAATTGAGTCGTTTTGGAAAAAATTCAAGAAACGGTCGGGAGAATGTTATGATAAGTACTCCTGAATTTTTGAAACATGTTTTGATCAATCTTACCATGGGTTATGCCAGAAGGAACAGCGTTTTATTAATATTTCCAATTTTATTAAATATCAGAGTTTTATTTTTCATTGGCGCTAATCAAGTCGATTTAGCAAAAACTCGAGGAAGGGTTGGGAGAATGTTATGATAAGTATTTGTGAATTTTTTGGACATGTTTTGACCAATCCTACCATCGTTTATGCCAGAATGAACAGCGTTTTATTAATACTTCAAATTTTGTCAAATATCAGAGTTTTATCTTTCATTTGCGCTAATCCAGTCGATTTGGCAAAAACTGAAGGAAGAGTCGGGAGAATGTTATGATAAGTACTTGTGAATTTTTTCGACACGTTTTGACCAATTATACCATGGGTTATGTCAGAAGGAACAGTATTTTCTGGGTATTTTATTGTATTTTCAGATCCTGGGCGCAGTCTCCTGACCAGTGAAGTGCATGAAAAAAATCTACTCGAGCTAAAATAACTCGCAATTCCTCCAGCTAGTGGATCATGCTATGTAAGATACCTTTAGATGTGAGTAACATTTTAGTTTTATAAGATAAATGGAAAAATAAGTGAATATTCAATCTTTTTTTTGGTTTTACTAACTGGATGAGTTACGAATAGTTTGAGCCCTAGTACAGCAAATTTCATGAACGTGGGTGGCAGGATGCTGCGCGTAGGAAAATACAGGTACTGGTTAATTATCTAGAGGATCTCATACTATAAAAGACTTTTTAAAAGTGAAATATGTTGAAATAGTATATGAGGAATCCTACAAAAAATCGGCCGATAAGTGGTTCGAAATGTGATGAAAATTAAATAATGAGGCACGCCTCTGCAACTTGATTTTGCTTGTTGTATAGGACCTAAAATGTACCAGAAAAATTTCGAGTTGGCAGCGGTTTTTTCATACTCCATATTGCATTTTATTAAAGAAACCTATATAATGTTATAAAACATCATTCGAAGACTGTCCTGGAATTTTTTCATAAACCAATAGTTTCTTGACATCGAGCATTTTAGTTGCTGGGATTGAAAGGCCCCAGTGTGTCAGTTATGTGATTATGGTGAAGGGTATAAGCTAAGGGTTGAAATAACAAATATATAATAGTTTGACCGACCGTAACCGATATATATCAGTTTTGTATTATACTTGGCTATATTTCAGATTTGTATTGTACTTGGCTGTATTTTAGAATTTTTATTCTTTTATAGAGTAGCTTTTCCAGTTCAACAAAAGTTTCTTTTTAATTTTTTTTTTCTATTTTGGAGATAATTTATACATGGAAAATCGATTTTAATTTAGCCGCGTTGCACCAAAAAAAATGAGAACGCACGAATAGCGCGCTTTTGCCCGAGGGAAATTTTTTCAAGCGAGAATCGACAAAAATTCAAGGTAAATATGTGGCTATCGTTTGCTCGAAAGTGCACAGTAGCTAAATTAAAGGTGCTCGAAAGATCTGAAACAAACTGTTTTTTTTAATGTAACCGTAGTATGGTTTTAGTATTTGAATAATTAAAACGATTTGTAAAATTAATTTGTTTTACTATTTTTATGTGTACCTCATGAAACCCTTAGAATGAAGAATTTATCTAACCATGAGTAATTTCTTCGTTGTAAGAGTATTCTATAGTAATACTGTCAATAAAATATTTCTCCTTACAGAAAAATAACAAATTTGTGTTCACGGTATATGGAATATTCAAAATTATACATAATGGTGTTTTATGTGCAGTATTAATTCGGAACTATAAGAAAGAACTGAATTTGGTAAAAGACGCATATAATCTAATAATTTATTTTGATAGATCACATGATACTTGCTTTATGACCTGTTTAATTTTTCAAATATATCACAAAATAAAGAGAATATAATGCTTTGAAGATTTTGAAGTATATAGTGCTTTAAAGCATGTACGTACGTCAGAGAGAATTTAATTTTGTAGAGTTCATTTGCTTTGTGTTTTTGTCACTGTGAAGCGATAAAAATAAAAATAATAAAAATATTGTGATTTTTAATGCATTTTTGTCTTATATATTTTTTTAAATTTTTGGACTTTAGTTACACCTAAAAACCTTAAAATTAAAAATTAATAAAAAAAAATTGTTTTCATGTACAGATTACAAAAATCTTTTTACATTTTATCCAATCTTGTATTTACAGTATGACTTACATACTAAGTATATCATATTTGAAAGTATCTCGTTGCGTGCGTGCGCGAGTGTGTGCGTGTGTATATGTGTATTAGGGTGTCCCGAAAAACATAATTTTCGATTTACGTATGCGTAACCATTAGAAAGCTTCCAAATTACGAAAAATTGAGAATCCTTTTTGGATTTTGTTTAAGGTTAAGATGAAGAGGTCACTCAACTCAATGTACTTAAAATTAGAAACAATTTTTTAATTTTAGAGTTTGTTTTTGATTATGATGACTCAAATAACATATAATTGATACATAAACAATTCCGCGAGTTTCTAGACCTATTATATACTTTAAAATATATGACCAAAGCAGTTAGAAAATAAAAACAAAATTTTGCGATTCTATAATCGATTTTTGGCGGTTTTTTTTCTATTTTATAGACTATTCTTAAATAGTTCTAGAAACTCTAATTTAACGTTTATCGCCCTCTTCGGTCGTCATTTTTTGCCTTTGAGAGTAGTATTCGATAAATAATCAAGAAATGATAAGATTCTTTATGCGCAAAACGGCAGTGCGCGATTGAACGCATTAAAAACACTTAAAAAAATTCATTTTTTTTCATTTTACCTGCGACTCGATTCCCCAATAATCGCCATATTTTGATAAGTATATATAACCTAATTTTATTCTCACGCAGCGTCTTATAAAGTAAATAAATTCGTGACAACATGACGTAAATTTCTATAAGAATCTCGCTTGGCATTTCAAGTGAACGGTTGCAGCTTACAGCGAATAGACGCATGTTTACAACATTTGCAATGCAACCCACTTTCCCTTTATAATAACTGCTTTATCGACATGTGATTCAATTGAATTAGCTATATATATAATCTGAGATGTGTGACTGAGTTATAGATAAAGGTTTGTTCAAACGTAATTCCCGAAATACGCAATTTTTATGTAATGTTGAAAATAATAGTTTAATTTACTTTTGCAAGTGAATGGCATCTTTTTTATAGAAAATTTCTACATCATATTTGGATTTCCCTTATAAGTAATGATTATCACTTTATATGTATACTTTGATAAGTAAAAGTCGAGAATCTATTTTCTGTTCATTAACGCTAAAACTTTTAGAAATATAGCAGCATATATTATATACAAAAACTAAGAAAAAGAGACCAGAAGGGCCTTAAAAGTCCCCATAAAAGCCTAGATATACCTTAAAATTCTTTAAAAATGGTAAAAAAAATGAAGATTTTCAAAACAGTCCAGGCGATGAAGGATTCGATGGTGACAATTTCCCTTGGATATATCTATTATAATATCTCATACGTAATAAAAAGATTTATGGTGTGGAATTGTTTTAGAGGAGTGATAACAAAAGTTACACGTGTTAGAACGTACGGCATTTAGAAAAGCCCATTTTACAGTGTTTTTCCATTAATTTTAATGTATAAATGTTCATATTATTTCTAAGACATATTCATTTCTAAATCTGCGCCACAAATTTGTTGGTATTGTTCCAAAGAAAACCCACAAGAAAATTCAAATGGATCATTGCATATTTCATTGCCTTAAACACTTTGAAGCTTGATCAGTAATAAAAATATTATTTTCAAGACAATCAGTGTTGCGTAAAATATACATATGAGCCGTTCGATCAAAGAACGACCTAAGTCAACTTTTTTCGTCGTTTGTCCAGATTTGGCTTCAATGCGTAGATATTGATCCTAAAAGTATATCGGTAAAATATTAAAAGGTTTTGAACAGTTATGCTACATCTATATCTATGGTAATTCAATTAATATTTCATAATTATGATTTAGATTATTTAATAAACGAACAATTCTGATGAAGGGACAAGACAAAAATATCTATGGTTTTTGAATTAATATTTTAAAAGTATTATTTAGATTCTTTAATAAATTAAAGATTTTAATAAAATATCAAAACAAAAACGTTATCAAGTAAGGTAATGAAAAGATTTGAATATATGCTATTATTATATGAATAAAGTGGTTAAATACTGATAAAGTAATAATAATTCTTTTTGTACTTAAATAATTATAGGTTTATTAATTGAGATTTCTAATAAAATAACATTTAAATAAAATTAATTCTTGTAATACACGGCTAATATCATTTTATACATAGTATATAGATCTTTCTGATGTATACATATATATGTACATACAAAAGTTAAAAGAACAAAACATATAATCATTCAACAAAAATTATCCGCATTATTCTACATAATAGTATCATAAATTCAAATTTTTTCATTACCTTACTTCACAATGTTTTTGTTTTAATATTTTATTAAAATATTTAATTTATTAAATAATCTAAATACTTTTAAAATAATAATCCAAAGACTATAGATACAGATGTAGATTGACTTGTTCTAAAATCGGTCTGCACAACTATATAGCGGCGCTATATATATATATATATATATATATATATATATATAGCGCCGCTCGCCAACCCCTACTTATTACCTTTAATAAGATAAATAGAAAGAAAAAATTAGAACATTTAACTGTAAAGCTAAATTTTTGTATAAACTTTAATGTTTTTAACATACTTTTAACATATAAAAGAGGTAGTTTTACGATTCATAATAAATAGAATAAAATAAAATATTGATGTTAACAAAATGTATTTATGAGTTGTCAACGATGGAAGAAGCTTAAGATACTGTAAAACATAATATATATATATATATATATATATATATATATATACATATATATATATATATATATATATATATATATATATATATATATATATATATATATATATATATATATATATATATATATATATATATAGATATATATATGTATGTATATTTATATCCAAAAACCTGACAAGATTAAAATTCCTCCTTACAAGTGCTAAAACTTTATAAAGTGACATAAAAGTGAAAATTTAACTCCTTTACTTGATTGCGACTGATATTGATGATGTCCTTCATACTGCCGTCGGAAGCAAGAAGGTCTGTAACTTCAAAAAATTAAAAAATGAGATTTTTGATTATTCTGACACATATGTACCATATCTATAATAATAAAATAGAAAATGAGGTAAAAATGTAATATTTTGTGCAAAATCACAATATTTAATGTTACGGTTTTGGTGATATTTGGTATTTTCATAAACAAAAACGCCGTAAAGATACGATGATAAGCAAGAAAGACGTAAACTTCATGAAGTCGCGACTTTTTTGTTTACGGTACGACGATTACGTCTTTTTTGGTTATGAACAATTGATTTTACGCCTTTCTTGTTTATGAAAAGTAAACAACGACGATTTGATTTTAATTCCTGCAATAATTATAATTATCGAAAGACATCAATTTAGTGATAATCAATTTTATTTATCATGAACGAAAGTATAACGTTAGAACCAATCGATTTAATAAATTGTTATGTCGATAAAAACGGATTTATAAAAGTTAAACGGAAAAATGGTGAAACTGCAGCTAGTTCGCAAGATGTGATTGGTAATTTATTTATGTTTAATTTAAACTGTTATTTTAAATAATTTTTTAAATGAAATATTAAGTAGCTTTATTTTATTGTTTACAAAGAGATTTCGTGTATATCGAGGTTAATTTAAGATTATCAGCGTATATTTTTTCATTATTAGAACCTGAAAATATGATCGACAATGTTCCGTCTCTCAATGATTCTGTTCATAAAGAAAATGAACCATTACCAGATATAAGCGATGCCTGCGATGCTGCAGTGAATGGAAGTACCAGTAACGAGACACAAAATGAGTCGAACAGTAATGATGAATCTCCAGATGTCATAGGTTGATTCTTAATTCTTATTCAATTTATATTTTCACATTTTAAATATTTATACACGCATTTTCAACCTTAGAATATACAAAAAAAGGCACGATCAGAAAACGAAAAGCAAAGGCTCCAAGAGAAACATTAGAAGCAAAATGCGATAGAGTTGCCGAAAATCATGCAGTTCGAGAGTGTTGCGATGCTTCAAAGTGCCGATAAAAATATTCTGAGAATTTCGACGAAGAAATACGAAAAGCTATTAACAAGGAATATTGGAATTTTGATTATAATGGCAAACATATGTTTATTCTAAGTATGTGTGTTCGTGAAGATCCGGCCAAACCATCTAGATCCCCTAAACGAATTCGAACGATGTCTATAAAGTATCATTTTAGAAAAAACACCGGTGAATTAGCACGAGTTTGTAGAATTTTTTTTCTCATGACATTGGGTTTGAAAGCAAATAACGACAAGATGATATTGCGCATCGTGCGCGGCTCAGATAAGCAAGAAATCACTCCCCTTGCCGATAATCGTGGCCGTCAACCATCGAAACACAAAATTAACACAGAAGTTGTATTCGCGCACATTGAAAAATACAATCCAACGGTATCTCATTAAAGAAGAGAACATGCTCCGAATGCTCGGTATTTACCTAGTGATATTTCAATTACTAGTATGTATGAAGATTTTTGTCAAAAACATAAGGAGCTGAAGATTTTGATTAATATTTACAGTAGATGCTTGAAGGAAATGAATATTAGTTTTACAAAGTTAGGGCATGAAGAGTGCGAAAAATGTGAGACATTTAAATTGCACAATTCTCAACACAATGAGACGAATCTTGATGCAGATTGCGATGCCTGTACGACTTGGAAAACTCATACCGACAAAGCTAAGCTCAGCCGCGAGAAATACCGCGAATACGCAGATCAGTCACTTCCAGATGGTGTCATTTGTTGTTCCGTTGATTTGCAAAAAGTTATAATGCTCCCCAGAATTGATACTTTCAAAGTTGTTTTATTTACAAAAAGAATTTCTCTTTACAACGAAAGTTTCGTACCCGAAGGATCAAATAAAAAAAATATACTTTTGCAGTTTTATGGCATGAGGGTATTTCGGGTAGGCGCAAAGAGGATCTGATTTCTGCGTATAATGCTTTTTTCTTACATCACAGAGATTCTAAGAAAATCATTTTGTGGCTCGATAATTGTACTGCCCAAAACAAAAATTGGTGTTTCTTAACGTATCTTGTTCACATTATTAATTCTAATGTAATATCATCTGATACCATTGAAATTAACTATTTTGAACCAGGTCATACATTTATGAGTGCTGATAGTTTTCATCATCAGGTAGAAAAATCATTAAAAAAACAGAAAAGAACGTATGACTTCAATGATTTTTGCGATGCAGTGAAAGGTGCGAATACTCACACCATCACAAAAGCCATGGAGCATACTGATTTTTATAACTGGCTAGACGGTCATTCTGTGCAAAGGACGAACAATCTAAAATTAAACAATCCAAAACCATTACTTGGAAACATGGTTCAAATCATTGACGAACGAGGGTTAATGACGTTGACGTATAAAACCACTTTCAATGGTGACTCTTACAAGCTCGATTTTTTATCAGTAAAGGGGATGAAAAACATATAAAAAAAACCTGATGCCTTAGAAAAACCTTGCGGAATCGACGAATATGTGAAAAATCTTATGGTGAAAACATTTCTCCCTTTAATGCCAAATAATCGTCATTCTTTTTGGCAAAACTTGGCCAACAATAAATAATGTTTTATTAATATTAGAAATCTTTACGTTAAAACATTAAAATGTATATTTTATTTACGAAAATATTAAATAAAACTGTTGAAATAATATAAATCCTGTTAAAAAAATATGCATTAATCATTATTTTTAGCATATTTTTAATTAATAAAAAAATAGTTTTATTATTTTCTGTATAAAATAATAATTCTGTATAATAATCAGTTCCACTATTAATAACAGTATTTTCAATATTCTAACTTATTAGTTTATGTATAGTAAAAAAATTATCTTTTATGTTGATTTATACGGCTTTCTTGCTTATGGTCGCCCTCTAATTTCATAACCAAAAAGCCGTAACTAACATTTTTTTAATGAAATCATAATTGTACTCGTTTTTTAAATGTGTTCTTGTTTAGATCATTAATAATTATATACAAAAAATTCACTTTGATAAAAATGATTAATTTAATAGAAAACGGCAGGCTTTCAAATTTCATATAAAAATTGCGGCGAAAGTGACATTTTGAAGTTACAGACCTTCTTGCTTACGGCGGCAGCATATTTATCACAGCAAATAATGATTCAACGCTTCATCTTGGAAATTTGCAAAATTATCTCCAGAAAACAAGAATTTTCATATGGTTTAGAATACTAAGAATCACAGACGCGCTACGAGTGTCACAATTTCGATTGTTGATATTAATATTAATATGAATTACAGAAAATTGATATTAATATCCATTTTAGATATAAAATCATTTATAAGTATTATTTATAATATAAAGAATATGGTTGTTAATGTTATTAGATAGCTTAAACTTAAGCATCAAACATATATGTTTATATAAAAATAAGAAGATAATGATGCCATGACAAAATAGGTATATAAAAGAATAAAGATCCCTATTGGAAAACGTCAGATGATTTCTAAGTACAAAATGGAGTGAAATATACCTTAAATTTTAACACATATTTTCACTTGATTGTTCTGTTCTAATAAAGTCAAATAAAAAAGTTATAGACTTTAAATTATCATTTTGTTAGTACTGCGATTTTAAAATTCGCGCGAGTTTCTTATCATCTCTTACAGTATAGACTATAACTATAACTCTTACAGTATAGTTTATCATATAAGACGTTATCCGTTTTACCGTCACGGACAATTCCAAGCTTACTTCTCTAATAGAAATCAGCTGTTAAATGTTCTGGTTTAATAGTATAAAGAGTGGATGGAAAATAGTGTATTATCATAACAAATTCATTGAATTAGATAAGTATCAAAGTTTAATTACTAATCTGAATGTTTAACAGATTTGATTTCATTGTGGCTACTTTCATTTTCAGAAAAACCAACACAAATAAGGTGATACTAAAGCCACCTGTCACCGGCAAATGCGAGGAACCACTTTTCTCATTTAATTTTCAATTTTTTGTAAATATCTTTATGAAACGTTATTGTCCTAATCAAAAACAATAACTTACCATAGAGATATTTTCTCAAAATTGAAAATTGAATGAAATAAGTGGTTCCTCGTATTTGACGGTGACAGGGGGTTTAGCATCACCATAAGGTGCATACTAAGAGTAAATAATATCTTTTTCCAAGAAAATTTTGATATAGAAAGACATTTTATTAAGGAAATTACACAGCTCTAAAAGGTTGGTCTTAAATTGTTGTATATGTGAATTATTCACATTATGTTTGTATAGCTATTTTTAACCGACTTCGAAAAAGGAGGAGGTTCTCAATTCGAGCTGTATATTTTGAACCTACTGAACCGATTTGAATTAGCTTTTTTTTTAAATGAAAGAGGATGATCCCATGGTGATCCCATTACATTACTTTGCCAGTACTGAGCCAGTACTACGTCAATACTTGCGTTTTGTTATGTTCGTCCGCCAATTATTCCGAAACTACTGAACCGATTTGAATAAACTTTTTCTTGAATGAAATCCCATGGTCGTTCCATTGCATCACTTTGCCAGTATCGAACCAGTACTAGGGGAGGATGGAGTATTGCCGGACATCTAAGCAAACGTGCTTGTTATTTCCACTTTCAAATTGTTTTTTTTTAACTTTAAATAATTATTATGTTAGTTCAAACCATTGACTTTAATTATTTCTTATTGGTTTAATATAAAAATGTAAGATATCGAAGCTATAAGTCGAAATAAAAAAAAAATCGTTTTTACCGGATTTACCCCACATCAAAGGGTAATACCGGTTAGCCTTGGTACAATTCTTGTCACTATTAGAAAGTTACTTTTATAGGTGAAAAATTTCTTTAAATCAATTATATGAACTTTCATATAATCCGTCGCATTATTATTCGCACTTACACAGTGAAATATGTAATAACATAACTACTGTTCAATCAAAAACACTTAAGCAAAGTTGCCCAACCTGAGAGCACAGCGCAATGTTTTCTTAGCCTCACTTCCGGGAGCGTCATATAAATAACATTGTGACCGGGATTACCCCAATTCTGCTTAGTTATTTAAATTGAAATGTCAAAAAAGCAATAGGTTTATAATCTTTTCTTTTCACTACTTCGTATTCTTAGATTATTCAAATTAATAAAGTTGCACAAAATAACTGCATAAAGTTACAAATAATATGCATAAAAGCTTATTTTATAGACCAGATTTCTTATAAGAAATGTAGGTCTACATTTTGCTTGTGTATAATTCCTTAATAAAACTGAATAGAAGATTGTTTGTACATCAGATTAATTGCATTTTATGTTGCGTTTAATATACTATTCGAATTATTACCTAGGAATGTTTAGATTATTGAAAATAAGGGTGACTGGAATTAGCCAGTGACCGGCATTACCCCGTTCTCCCCTATGTCAGTACTGATGTTTTGTTATGTTCGTCCGCCGATTATTCCGAAACTACTGAATGGATTTGGATAAACTTTTTTGGAATGCAAGTGGATGATTCCATGTCCGTACAATAAATCGTATGCTTGCCCTTTCGCAAATAATTTTTGCCAAGGTCAATAACAGCTCCATTCAACATAGTGCCTTGCAATTTATGAACTGTCACAGCTCAACTCAGGATCGTCGGGAGCATTCTGCGATCAACATCTCCAGATCCTTTTGTTGCTTAGTATATTGCAATGATGGGAGCGACTGTAACTAAACCATTAGAACCTTTCATTCGAGAGCCTATTGTATCATCATCGAACTTAATTGACACCGCTTCTGGTAATTCTCCAGCTTCTAACTGGTCTTTTCTCAGTGCTGGCCATTTAAATTGCTCAACTATTCCCATTACACCATTAACTAATCCGTCTGAAATTGAAATATTGCATCTAAGCATCACACGTGACCCTTTGGCTAGCTTTATTAATTGCAGTCTTCTTCTATACGTCGCAGGCTCACGAGATTCATCGACTGCATTCATGACATAAATATGAGAGGATTCAGCAATTATATTGGTCATTTTCGAATTGTATTCATCCACCAATTTGATCGTTAGATAAATTCTAACCGCTAAACCATCTACGAAATCACCTGTTAATGCGACTCTTCTTCTTTCGCACAACAACTTCAACTGAGCAGTTGTTAGTTCGCCGAGTCGTAGGTTATTTAGTAAATCGATAAACTCAACATCGTTCTGTTGTCTCATATTAATAGTCAATTCGCAGAAAGAAAACTGACGCCATAGATGTATTTCTGCTTCACACCATGATGGTTGTTCGAAACACTAGTGACCTTTTACTGGAAGAAGTTGCATAATATCACGGAACAACAATATGTTCATTCCACCAAATAACTTGTTATTATTTTTAAATTCTGTCAGTCTCAGATGTATCATACGTAGATTATCATAAGAAACCAAGGATATCTTATCTATTATCAGCCATTTGATATAACGCCATTTTCTTCTTTCTTGCTCGAGTCGTTGATCTGTCATCCGTCGATATGTCATAGTCTTACCCCTTTCAATTGGCAGAGAATAAACTGAGTGTAAACTTTTGCCAAAGCACTAGTCAAAGCAGCTACTTCAACGAACTGTGATTTTACTAACATGTCCACTGTAGGCCCATAACAACGATTTATGTGTGCAATCAACAATTTCAAAGCAAATACAAACGCACCACCTGCTAAAAACTGTAACATCTACATTTCATCGCCACTTATATATTTTTCGATAGATGCAGTAACTTCATTGAATAGTTATTTTTGCTGCATATTGAGACTCCTGACATCATCGACATATACATTATCAGGTATCCCTGCCATTTCACCTACCACTACACTGAAATTATCTGGATCATAATATATAATTTGTTCATCAGCATGAATCACAGGTTCATCATTACTTAATTCATTCCCAGTTTCATGTACAATGTTAAAGACTACGGCTTGTGCCAAAGCCTGTTGTATAACCTCCGCGAGCGAACTCTTCTGTAGTTAAATTTCCGAGCAACAGCCTGAGCTGACGTTGTCGTCTAGGGAAGTAGGCTTCTGCAGATTCGTTGTCTAGTAAAAGTTCGTTTTCATTACGGAACGGTATGTGACACACGATTAAACTGTAGTAATACCCTTCCCTATCATTGTTTAATGTATAATATTCGGTGAGCAGCACGGCTGGTTTGTATTCGCATTCGTGTACGATTCTTCAAAGTTATGTACCTCAAACTTTCTTCGCCAATGTTTTCATTCAGTTCAACATCTCCATCATCCTCTATCCAAACTTTGCTGGACATCGGTTCGTATCGGACAGCGAATTCAGCTAAGCTTAAATCTTCTACTTCATCTGGTCTCTCAATATAGCGATAAAAAATGTTATTGAACGTTAAAGCTTCATCACCCTGCAAACGTAGAATTCGAAATCATTGATCAGGCTTGCAGCTATTTATAAAAACAGCCTTACATGATTACATTTTGAGTGGAAGATGGAATAATCTATAAGCGCATTTGGGGGCACTGACTATCCGCATTGGAAGAATTTACAGTGATACGGAAAATAACTGATTCCTCACATTTCCGCATCATCTTTTAGCCTTTTGTATTGCTTCTTTAACGATATTGCCCGTGTCATTCGCCTCGCATGTTCTGGCATACTTCACGTCGTAATATGTAACGGCGGTGATAGAACTGCATGATTGTACATCCATATTTCCTTCCTAGAGAGTAAAAATTTCAGGACTATAATTATTTACAAGGACTTCATTTACAGTTTTTCGCAAGATGCAAAAACTCCTGTTGTTCGCAAGGGTTTCATCAGGACCTGGACATACTGTTTGATCACTGTCTGGGCTGGAGAATCCAAATCGGCAGTTACAGTCGTTGTGGTCTTCGTAACAGGTAGCAGTATGTTTATGCATTTATACGCTTTCAACTATATGTCGTAATGTTGCATCGTTAGAATCCAATGAGCAAGAAACAACTTTGTCAATCACATCAATTCCCTGTCTTGTAGCAAAAATCGGAACGTTTTCACACCAGAACAACATGTGCAAATGAGGACTTCCTCTGTTTTGAAACTCTATCCTGTATCAGAAATCTTTTATAGTGCCACCCAAACAGTCTGGATTATTACTCAAATATCGGATTAGTGCATTGACTCGTACCGTAAATTGTTTTGCGATAATTACTGGGTAACTTTGAACCAAGGACGGTCTTTCGGAGAATGTCAAATTTTTAGCTTCACTAGGATTACGGACAGCAGCAATGAGTAACTCTTCCAGTATATCTAACTAGTTCAAGTATTTGCAGGAAAAGGTGAAAAACCATGTGCGAGCTCCCAGACTTCTGACCATTGCAATTAATTCTAAGCAAACCCATCTGCAGTACGATGCGGATCCTCTTACGTTTGATAATGAGATGCATGTATTTATTAGACCCTGAGTTGGGTGATCTCCTTTAAGCATTCTACATGATACGGACACAGTGGCTTTAAGCATGAAAGTCTTCTAAAATAGATTGAGCAAAGTAAAGATAGTCTGTCCGTTGGAATCGTCTGTCAATGCCCATGATGCGTGATTGGCAATAATCTAGGGCACTTATGGGAATTTCTTGCTGCTCTCCAAATCCATTTTTATCATCACGAAAAAGAAAATACCATCCCAACTCCTCCATGCATCGCTCTTACCATCTTACTTGACCATCATCTGTATCATTATTATCGATAGTAACAACACTTTCAACATTAGGTATTTCATCAACTATCGAGTGAATCATGTTTGTGGTAAGAACAACTTTGATTTCTGTGTTTTCACCAATATAATCTGCTTCTCTAACATCATTCTCATTGAGATTATTTTGAATTATGAGAGAATTTCTATCTTCTTGAATTATGGGAGGATTCATATTGTAATTTTGAGTGACCAGGAGGCTGCGCAGGAAAATAAAGGTGCTCGTCTATTATCTAATACATAACATAGCGAAGGGGACTTTTTAAAGGAGAAATGTGTTGAAATAGCAGATGTACTTGTGAGAAATGTTATTTACAAAACTATTAACCGTGCATTTCTTGTTTTCCAGCTAAAAATCAGATTTTAAGTTCTATAAGGTATATGTCCCCTTAACCTCCTCCACGGCCATCACCATCACCCTACTCCTCATACTTACGGTACTTTTTATCTTTCGTCCAAAATCAGTCCATTCCCTCTTTCTTACTCTTCGAAAATATAGATATATACTATACGTGTATTTTGCAATATTCTTTATTCCCATGCCCCTCCACTTCCTCCATCACTCGCTATACTCCACCCAATTATATTTTCTTCATTCTTTTAGGCTACTGGTTCTTTCTGACCCCTTCCCACGTCGGTGATCCGGGTTCGATTCCTAGTCTCTGTCGATTGATACAAGCACTTCTGTAAAAATTGCATGTGCTTTGTTTACAAACACACTACAGACTCCCGTCGTCGATTAGCACCATATGGAAGGACAAATATAGCGACGATAAAAAAAAGAAGCTTCACGTCCCCCATACCCCCCCCCCCACCCCCCCCCCGCCGCCTACATGAGGAAGACAAAGCAGACAAAGCTCGAGAAGAGAAATTTAAACAATATCTAATTAGATGTTGCTAATAATAACCTCAATAGAAATACCCTATAGCTGGAAAAGCAGAGGATGACTACACAGTCATGAAAGCCAAAAGTGTATTCTGGCAACTAAATGCTGAAATACGAGACAAGAATGCATTCCTACATGAACTTTTGGACAAAACGAAGCATGAATTAAAAGATTCTAAACAAAGAAATATAAATATAGTGTACGCTCACGCGTATTTTGCATACTTCTACTCATATATGTAATCCTACGATATAGAATAATATTTTATATCTTTATTGTAATTAGCTTTAGTTTCACAAATTATAATTCATTTCTAACATTATTCTTTATTTGATGATTATTATTCATAATTTGATTCTATAAATACTTAAGTAATTGATAAGAAAATGGAGCTTATTTTACAAGTACATGTACGGGCTTTATATATATATATATATATATTCGTTTCAATTTAATACATATTTTGTGTCTTGAAATTTTGTCGTATACATTCCACAGTAGCGTGCATCTGCCCTTATACAAAATTGAGCTTGAAAATACATCGCGTTCAAATACACCCTTTCGAGGTGTTGTAAAATCTAAAATATAGAAGCGGTCGAGCAAAACACTTCGTTTGAAAACATAAATGACCGGATTATCCTTTTGTCTTTCATGAGACACGGATTAAGTAGGAGCGCAAATGCGTTTATTAGGGGTACTGCGTCGCGCGCGATTTTATTGCCCCGAACTGGTGACGGATTCTCACGACGGTTAGCTCCTTGACGCGCTTCTCTGATTTTCCCTTCAAAGTTTTCACACGATTACATCGACACAAGCCGAACTGCTACCTCATTTTCACTGCCTGCATTCATACTGCCGACCGCTGTGACTACGAGCCTCAACATCTTGGCTCTATCTTGCGAAACTACATCCTCGGAATACACGCAAAACAACAGCTACGAAGAGCAAACAACCGCTGCAAATTTTACATATTGACAAAAGCTACCTGGCATTACATTCAACTGTACAGTCCTACAGCGAACGGGCCGTCAACGCGAATACCAAACACGACGCTCCCGTCAATATTCCACACGAGTTTCTTGACATTATCTACGCGACGCTCAACGAAGTTGGCCATCTCGGACTCTCAGCAAAGCAAAAGCATGCCAAGTAAAGTATAGAATAAAATGTAATAGATTGCTGTGAATATCCTGCTTTGAGTTGTAAGGCTTTTCTAGTTAATAACACGTATGCTCAAAATAAACTACAAAATTCACAAATACAGTCAGTACAGTCAAATGAACAAATAAGTTCATATGAGAGCGGAACAGGATTAATTCCAAATTGAATTAGAGTCGATAACATAAAATACTTGCACTCAAACGGGGAAGGGAAAAAAAAAATAAAGGGAAAAAAAAAATAATAATAATAAAAAGGGGAAAATTACAAATAAAGAATAATAAGTGAAAAAAGAAAGGATTAAAAACAAAAAGCCAAATAAACACGTAACAACAAAATATATAACCCTCGTTAGAATAGTACTGATTTAATGTAACATACGTACTGCCTTCTATTTAATTATACTCGCGTTTAGTTTAAGTTAGTTATACTTTTGTGTCTAGTTTAAGGCACTTATATATTTGTGTCTAGTTTAAGCTATTTATACTCTTCTGTCTAGTTTAAGGTATTTATATACTTGCGTTTAGTTTAGGGTAATTTTATCATAACTACAACCACAACTTTGAAGATTATAACAGCACTATCTGTAATCCATCATTATAACGATTCAATATTTGATACTTTAACCCAGTTATGAAACTCACTGAGGAGATTCATAATTTTTACCATATGACACACACATTACAAACGGAATGATATGTGTAACTAAATATCCGTTCCACTGTCAATAGATAGATCATTTTATAGTACAAACAGGAATAATTACAAGCATACTACCATATTTCTGATTACAAATTATAAATATAAGGCGACAACATAATTCATAGTTCCTAGCATAACATACAATTGTGTAAATTTATTGGCAGATGAAGGTTTTCCTGGCATACTTTTTGATAGATGGTTAACCACAACGCTTGTTATTTCACAACTTTAAATAGAATCAGCGAACAATCTCTCTTAAAATGCGCTAGGGAAACACATTCAATCTAAAGTTTTGGGGGCCTAAAGGTTATTGCTTAGCGCGCATGTCGGCATATATATAATCCTTGCAAAATAATAATTTCTCGGAAGCTCAAACATACGACTTAATGTCGAACGACTGATTTAATGGAACTCCTTGCACTGTCTCTTATTTACATATTTATTTAGATTAGTGTTTAGCATAAGCTATTTACCTTATAACTACAATAACAATATTTAGATATTGCGGAACAATTTTATTATCATAACATAGCTGAGGGGATTAGTGTTTCCCATTGTATTGCACTATAATATTAATGGACATACATTCGACGGGCACAATATAGGACAACAACCGCATGATATAAAACACATTTCTGCACAGATTACCCTGTTGACCAGTATATATCTACTCGTATATACATTTTTTAATCTGTAACGTAATTGACTTAATAAATAACACGATCGCCTTAACACATGTTATACATTTACTATTTATAGGATACGAAAAACCAAAGACTCGATTAACTAGTAAATATCCAGGTTGTGCCTATATTAGTACTAGGTGCATTATATCCAGACTACCTTTCCGCGTATTTCTTAGTAGAAATATACTGCGATATCTCTATCTTACAGCATGTCATGGTTTACAATCTTGCGAACGAGAGTCTAGGAATGGACACTCATTAATATTACTATAACACACATTCTATATTAGGGTGAACATTTTGCCTTGGCACTGCGCTATAAACAAATCATACCATTGGTATAATTCATTACTTAATCGAGGATTAAACTCACCTGGTCATGGTGGGAGATAATAATACGCACCAAGAGACGGGCACCATTTTAAATATTGACACACGACCCTATCTATCGCCTACAATCACTGTAAATAATACTAATAGCAACATCCCACAACCTATGAATAACAATATATGCAATACTTGTCTTGAATTATATGATAAACAAAAAAACAATAGATACAACTC
The DNA here is from genome assembly GCA_949152435.1 of Gastracanthus pulcherrimus. NCBI lineage: Eukaryota > Metazoa > Arthropoda > Insecta > Hymenoptera > Pteromalidae > Gastracanthus > Gastracanthus pulcherrimus. Next base: position 27,436,532 of record OX424573.1, on the reverse strand, counting down.
AGAATCAGAACCCCCATACGTAGTACACATATACGACAAGAGAGAAGAGCACAACTTAAGCAACATTCACATCACTGATATAGGACTCAAAATCCATAAGGCAGGCATCAAACTAACCAATCTATTCTCGATTGGCCCCAAAAGATTTTGTCTCACCTTCAATGCATTCGAGGAAGCCAACAATTTTATTGAATATAACCTCAATAACATTGAACCGGAGTGGAGTGCCTTTATTCCGGACCCAGAAATATTCAGAATTGGCATAATCAGGGACGTGGGAGCCAACGCGACCATTACAGACATACTCGAGGGTCTTGACGAGGAAAGTCACGAAAGCATTGGGAAAATAGAACGCATCACCAAGACAATCAACTCTGATGAAGGCCCTGCTGGAACCATAGAAACAACTAACATTAAAATTTATGCAAAAAAAGAACTACCCAAATTTGTTCTTATATTCGGAATCTTCTATAGAGTCGATTATTTTATACCTGCCGTCATAAGATGCTATAACTGCCAGAGGTACGGTCACGGTACCAGCTACTGTAAAAATAAAACTAGATGCCTTATGTGCTCTGAATATCATAGTTACAACACCACTAACTGCATTAAACCCCCTAAATGTACTAATTGTCATGAGCCTCATCAAGCCTCGGATATAGATAAAGTATGTATCTTTTTTACCTTCCATAAGGAAGTTAATGCAACCCGAACTTTACTCAAAATCACTAGCACGCAGGCTATGTTCATAATACGACAAAGATACAAGAATAAACTTGAAAATCCTCTAAGATTGATGGAAGAACTCAACCCCTTTATCGATCCAAGAGATCCATTGGATGCCCAAATTGATACACTCCGCCGCATATTTAACAAACCCTTAGCGGCTGAAACTGCCCAAAACTCGACATTTAACCCATCCGGACACAACAATACTATCGAACCACGTAATAACGCCCCTAACGAAAAAACAATACTACTTGAAGAAAGTATAGACAGTTTCGAACAATCGGTAGTAGACGACGAGGACTCGGATGAATTACTATTAGATAGACAGTCTATATCTTCAATCTTAAACGAGACAGGGTCCTCTCATTCTGAATCCAGACTCAATCACGAGTCTCAGAAATCCATCCATGAGATTATTGGTACCAACCCTCCGAAAACACACACGAAATATGAACTTGAAAGATGCAATCACCCGGATATAAATCATAGTAGCACTCCTTACAAACTAAGTTCAATGAACCAGAATACCCCCAACCCAACAGATCCCCTTTCTACTAAATCCCCACATATCATTAGCAAACCTATTCAAAATCAATCCAAACTAAAGTCCTCACTAAAACCCAATATAGTACAGAATACCAGTATCAAAAAATCAAAAAAAGCAATTAAAAAAAAAATAAACGTGCTTTCAACAAAGCCCTGGTAAGGGCAAAAAAATTAGGATACTTAAAATCGCTCAATCAAACTACCTCTTGTTAATAACCAATACCCTCTATAGTTAAATTTGAACCTATTCTATATAATTATGAATACTAAAATTTGTTCCTGGAACGCTAGGGGAATAAAAAATAAATGGATTGAAATTGAATCCTTCATAATCCCATGGGACATAATGTCAATAAGCGAGACTAAGCTTTCTGAGACTGACAACGTCAAACACATCAGGGGATTCAATCACATTAGATTGAACCGCTCTGATGGTTTGAGGGAGTCGGGCGGCGGACTTCTTGTCTACTTAAAGAACAATATCCAATTCTCTAATTTTAAAGTTTATACGCCAAAGGGAATGAAATGCCTAGGAATTAGAGTTCTTGCTCACGATAAGGAAATCCATTTTATATCCGTTTACAACCCGACTGAAAACATAGTAAGCGTCCAAGAGCTGAACAAATTTTTCCAAGCTTACACTACATTCACTAACCTCATCATATCCGGGGACATCAACTCTCAACATCACCCGTGGGGGAGTGAGTTTACCAATCAAATGGGTAGAAATACAATAAACTCAATCAATGAATTTGAAAAGCTACGCATCCTTAACGATGGCCAGGCCACTAGGGTCTGGAAACGCAACACTTGCCCCGACCTAACAATATCCTCCGAAGATATATTTCATAAAATTGAATGGGGAGTCTCAGCTGACCCTATGGGAAGTGATCACTACCCTATAAATATCACTATTCTTGATTTCGCTCTGCAATTAATTAACCCTAAACGCAAGATAACTACGTCAAATATAGAATGGAAGAAATTCCAGCAAGAAATGGAAACCTTCCATATAGACTCCCCCGAACTTTGCGAGGATAATATAATAAATCTATACGAAATGTTTATTATACACATATACAAATCTATCGAATCTTCAAAAAAAAATAATAAACCAAGCAAAAAAAAACTACTCCCCCTCCCAACACACAATCTAACCAACAAAAACCAAAAAAAATCAACCGCAAAACACCTCAAGATTGTATATGGTGGGATGAGGACTGTTCAGCATCAATCCAAAAGAGACACGCTTTACTACTTACATATAAAGAAAACCCTAACCTGATTAATCTAAATAACTACAAAGATGCTTGGAAAGAGGCCACCACAACTTTAAAAAAAAATAAGGCAAAAAAATTTAAGAACTTCTTTTCGACCCTAAACCCCTTGACACCCGTGCAGAGAAATTTCGACTTCATTAAAAGGTATAAAAATCGGTTCTATCAACCACAAAACGAATCTAAAACAGAAAACCTAATTCAAAACAACCCTAGACTTCACGCAGCTTTTAAAAAAATTTTCAATAACTATTCATACTCACACATCGACTTTAATTCATACAGCGGTAACAGTGATCCTATACTTGACAAAGTAATTACTGAAATGGAAGTAAGAAATGCAATACAAAACTCAAAAAATAATTCAGCCCCTGGGGTAGATGACATTTCATATTACACTCTAAAAAATTGACTACCTTCATCGATCACCTGGCTGTGCAATCTATTTAATACCATCCTCGATACTAAAAAATTCCCAGAGACTTGGAGTACCTTTAAAGTATGTTTTATCCCCAAACCTCAAAAATAGGGATATCGACCTATATCTCTAGCATATACTCTCCTCAAAGTAATGGAAAGGGTCATTAACGACCGCCTACATTGGTGGACCGAAAAACTGCAAATTTTACCCCCTCATTTCTACGGATTCCGTAGGAACTGTTCATGCAGTAATTGTTTAAATATTTTACACAATGCAATTATTACCGCCAAAGCTAAAAGGGAATATTTGGAAGTCCTCAGCCTTGACCTAGAAGGCGCTTATGATGCGCTCAACCTTGAAAAGTTGATAAAGATTCTAATGGCATTGAAAATACCCACCAAAATTATAGCTTTTATAAATAATTTAATTAATGACAGGGAAATCTGGGGAAGTTTTAATGGCATTGAATTCGCTAAGGGGTTCACCAACAAAGGCTTACCTCAGGGATGCATCCTTAGCCCTTTGCTGTTTAACTTATACATATGTAGCATAATGAAAATAATCTCTCCCAATATAAGTTACTTGGGGTTCGCAGATGATTTACTACTCTATTTCGCAAGCGATAATATACCCCACATTATACAGGTTCTAGACTCTAACATAGAAAGCATTGAATTATGGTAAAATCAATAGACCTGAAACTGTCTTTTACCAAATGTGCCTTCACAATTTTTGGCAGTGACACTATACAGGCAGACCAATATTTCATCACCCTTAACAACCAAACCCTAAGCAACAAAACCCACTTCAAATATCTGGGAGTACTCTGGGAGCAGGACCTCAGTTGGAAACAACATATTCTCCGAATCACACAACATACTAGATATGGAATTAATATGCTCTCTACGTTAGGAAATTTCAACTGGGGTATCCACCCTCAAACTATGTTAACCTTTTACAAAACCATATTGAGACCCAAAATTGATTGGGGTAGCTACCTTTACCATAATTCGAGACAGAACCTAATTAAGGAACTAGATGTAGTACAAAATAAAGCCATTAGAAAATCCCTTGGGTGTATCAAAACCACGCCTATCAATGTACTCCACCACTTGGCTGGTATACCCACTTTACATAACAGAAGAGTCCACCTCACGTCCAAAATGATAATAAGAGAAGCCCCATTTCTAAACAGCACACTAATAAACCAATTTAAACTAATCCATGATAACTATGATCACCGTTTAATCAAAGACTATTACAGCAAGAAATTTTCCCTGGCCTATAATATATGGCTCCAACATCGCACCCAAATTAACCTTCTACTTAAATACCCAATAAGCCCAACGTTTTCTATCCCATACGAGTCTCTTTTCATCTCTAATCTAGTAAACACCTCTTTAGGTAATTCACTTAAAACAGAATCACACAACATTTCGGTAGACTTCCTCAACTATACAACTACAATCTTAGACGAATATTCCCTCATATTCACTGACGGGTCTAAGGACCCAAACGGAGCAGGGGGAGCGGGTATATACCATGAAGAACTACAACAAACATCGTCGCTAAAGCTAAATAATAACGGGAGCATATTTTCTTGCGAAGCTTATGCCATTCTTAAAACCCTCATGGATCTGATCGGCACCTTTCCTAGTAAGATTGCTATATTCACCGACTCCCTAAGCGTCCTAGCGTCCCTCCAACACGATGGATTAAACTCGAACATACATTTCTACTTAGCACAAATACGCTCATATCTCTATTATCTTAAGGAAAGGGGATTCCACATAGAACTGTTCTGGATACCATCTCACGAGGGTATTTTAGGAAACAATAAAGCCGACGAGGCTGCCAACGTGGCTCTTTTACTTCCCACCACTACAGTCAACCAAATATGGCACACAGACCTTCATGGAATGATTACACAGCCCCACAAAAAAAAAATTGTAAGTCCCAAAAACTTGACCACGGTACTTATATGTTTTTGGGATCGCTGAATCCGAATCCAGGGTTAGTTTAACCCCATCAGATCTTTCTCAAGGTCAGTTGAAGGTCAAATTATCGAAATACATGAAAAATACACTAAAACCATGGTATCTTGGGGTTTTTGGGGTCGCTGAATCCGAATCCGGGGTCTGTTTAACCCCATCAGAACTTTCTCAAGGTCAGTTGAAGGTCAAATTATCGAAATACATGAAAAATACACTAAAACCATGGTATCTTGGGGTTTTTGGGGTCGCAGAATCCGAATCCGGGGTCAGATTAAACAATCAGATCTTTCTCAAGGTCAGTTGAAGGTCAAATTATCGAAATACATGAAAAATACACTAAAACTATGGTATCTTGGGTTTTTTTGGGGCGCTGTATCTGAATCCGGGCTTATTACAACCCTATCAGGTCATGGTCAAGGTCAGTTGAAGGTCAAATCAGAAAGATTCATAAAAAGTAGAGTCAAACCATGACATTTAGGGGTTTTTGGGGTCGCTGAATCCGAATCCAGGGTCAGTATAGTCCCGTAAGGTTATATTTATGGTCAGTTCAAGGTTAGTTCAAGGTCATGGACGTAAAGAGAGTGAAAAAATTAGTTATAAACTGAAACAATGCAAAAGGTAATGTAAACCATAAAGCAAAGAACAATGTATATGCAAGTACAATCGTATCCTTTAAAACTATATCATAATTTGCTGCTCCTTCATTTACTTTAAATTTGTTAGAAGTATATGCAATTCAATAAAATACCCGTAAAAATATTAAGCCCATTACTCTTTTTTATGGTAACGAACTATTTTATTGTCAAATGATCTACGAAGTGGATTACGCTTCCGCTTCTCCGATGTTGATGGTAGATCTCTTTTTAACGACCAACAGTAATCTGCTAACATATTTACGTCCCATCTTCCTTGGTACCTGCGCTCCATTTCCTTGATATCTTGGTGAAATCTCTCTCCCTGCTCTTCGCTGTAATCACCTAGCTTTTCTGGAAATTCATCAACATGCGAATATAAAAAGTGTAATTTTAGATTCATTAGGCAGCCTTGATTTTTGTAACTATTTACTAAATTTAAAACTATTTGTTGGTAATTTGGGCTCTTATGATTTCCAAGAAAGTTTTTAATTACGTCCTTGAAACATAACCATGCTTCTCTCTCTGTATGATTCATTTTCGTAACAAAAATTTCATCATTCATCATCTTACGAATCTGAGGGCCATCGAAAATTCCTTCATTTACTTTAGCATCACTTAATTTGGGAAACTGATTTCGCAGATACTTAAAGCAGCTACCACCTTTGTCTAAAGATTTTACCCATTGTTTCATAAGTCCCAATTTAATGTGCAGAGGTGGTATAAGAATTTTTGATGGATCAACAAGTGGCTTATCTTTTATATTCTTAGAACCCGGTTCGAACTTTTGTCTAAGGGGCCAGACACTCTTTATGTAATGATTTTTTCTATCCCTACTATCCCATTCACATAAATAGCAAGGATATTTTGTGAATCCCGATTGTTGCCCCAGAAGTATTGTTATGATTTTAAGATCCCCACATATTTGCCATTTATGATCATTGTATTTTATTCGGTCTAATATTACTTTCATGTTACAGTACTCTTCATTCAGTATTACCGAATATCCTATGGGAATGGCTGCATAAACATTTGTATTGTGTAACATAACGGCTTTTAAACTTCTCGTTGACGAATCGATGAACAATCTCCACTCGTTAGCGTTGTAACATCCATGTTTAAAGCAATTCATCAACCCAACTATATCTTTGCAGTAAACTAAGGAAAATTCTTCATATTTAGCGAAATAATCACGATATTTCTTATCTCTGTCTCGGTAGTAAGAATCTTTAATTTTTCCAGCTTCATTAGTATTTTCTTTTAGCCATGAAACCAAGTACTCCGCCCCATCCTTTGGTAGGCCCAAATCGCGTATGAGATCATTCACTTTTTCCTGTGTAAGTGGACCTTTCTCCTTCTTAGTATTGTAGGGGATGTATTCTTCGTCACTTGTATCACTTGTACTAGCAACGTCATTGTCTTCATCAGGCGCTATTTCTTCTTCCGCAATAATATCTCCTTCCTCCATTTCTTCTTCTAAGATTTCATCTTCATCATGTCTTTCTAAATTTTCCTCAAGATCCATACTTCCACTTGCGTACATATCCAGTGGATCTTCTCTTTTATCAATTGACGATTCATATATAGGTTTCGTGACACTTTCAACGTTAGCGTAATTAATTTGCGACTTGTTTTTACTATTAACTCCATGCAAATTCGTATTACAAAAATAACAGTCTTCTTTTCTTAAAGGTTCCTTCCGTATCGTAGGCACTTTCATTTTTACGTCAGTTTTACCATTTTTGTCTTTCTGTAGCATTTTCCTACATATTGCGCATATGATTTTAGGAACCCAATCAAATTCATCAATTTTCATGTCTAAATCAAACATGTTCTTGTACTGCTCTTTAATATTTTGATTGATTGAACAATCTCCACTCGTTAGGGTTGTAACATACATGTTTTAAACCACAGCTCAAAAGAACCGTGAGCAGAGCTGTCTTCATTATCGGGTTTCTCTCTCGGTGTAAGTCCCAAGACGATTAATGTTGACTATCTTGGGTTTGTGTTAAGGTCTTCTTTCCCAAAAGGTTTCCAAAGTCATGTTACAGTAATCTTCATCTCCCTTGTATCACTCGTATTTCCTTCTTGATACGAACGGATATGAATATGCTGTTTGTTTGCCCCAGGGTACCTCCACGTGGTGACGGTGGGCAACGAACGATTCTTTTTTTTCGGTCGGCTAAACCCCTGGGTGAAGGCTTTAGAGCCGTCATGGCAGACAAACAACAAAAAATTACGATGCAGGGATTCGGAACCCCAGTATCGGCGGCTCGTCAGGGTGAGCAAGCGGGCCCGCAGTCGTCGTCATCAAGCGACCGCTGCTCTTTGTTAGTGGGAAACTTGGCTTTCGAAGAGTATAATACTACAAGAATTTATCACTTGAGGTCTGGTGACCAAGAATGCCTTATAGCAAAACGGGATAGTTTTTGTTACATTTGTAGCAAGTATGAGACCCCAAAAAATAGAAGAAAATTTAATCAAAATATTAAAGAGCAGTACAAGAACATGTTTGATTTAGACATGAAAATTGATGAATTTGATTGGGTTCCTAAAATCATATGCGCAATATGTAGGAAAATGCTACAGAAAGACAAAAATGGTAAAACTGACGTAAAAATGAAAGTGCCTACGATACGGAAGGAACCTTTAAGAAAAGAAGACTGTTATTTTTGTAATACGAATTTGCATGGAGTTAATAGTAAAAACAAGTCGCAAATTAATTACGCTAACGTTGAAAGTGTCACGAAACCTATATATGAATCGTCAATTGATAAAAGAGAAGATCCACTGGATATGTACGCAAGTGGAAGTATGGATCTTGAGGAAAATTTAGAAAGACATGATGAAGATGAAATCTTAGAAGAAGAAATGGAGGAAGGAGATATTATTGCGGAAGAAGAAATAGCGCCTGATGAAGACAATGACGTTGCTAGTACAAGTGATACAAGTGACGAAGAATACATCCCCTACAATACTAAGAAGGAGAAAGGTCCACTTACACAGGAAAAAGTAAATGATCTCATACGCGATTTGGGCCTACCAAAGGATGGGGCGGAGTACTTGGTTTCATGGCTAAAAGAAAATACTAATGAAGCTGGAAAAATTAAAGTTTCTTACTACCGAGACAGAGATAAGAAATATCGTGATTATTTCGCTAAAGATGAAGAATTTTCCTTAGTTTACTGCAAAGATATAGTTGGGTTGATGAATTGCTTTAAACATGGATGTTACAACCCTAACGAGTGGAGATTGTTCATCGATTCGTCAACGAGAAGTTTAAAAGTCGTTCTGTTACACAATACAAATGTTTATGCAGCCATTCCCATAGGATATTCGGTAATACTGAATGAAGAGTACTGTAACATGAAAGTAATATTAGACCGAATAAAATACAATGATCATAAATGGCAAATATGTGGGGATCTTAAAATCATAACAATACTTCTGGGGCAACAATCGGGATTCACAAAATATCCTTGCTATTTATGTGAATGGGATAGTAGGGATAGAAAAAATCATTACATAAAGAGTGTCTGGCCCCTTAGACAAAAGTTCGAACCGGGTTCTAAGAATATAAAAGATAAGCCACTTGTTGATCCATCAAAAATTCTTATACCACCTCTGCACATTAAATTGGGACTTATGAAACAATGGGTAAAATCTTTAGACAAAGGTGGTAGCTGCTTTAAGTATCTGCGAAATCAGTTTCCCAAATTAAGTGATGCTAAAGTAAATGAAGGAATTTTCGATGGCCCTCAGATTCGTAAGATGATGAATGATGAAATTTTTGTTACGAAAATGAATCATACAGAGAGAGAAGCATGGTTATGTTTCAAGGACGTAATTAAAAACTTTCTTGGAAATCATAAGAGCCCAAATTACCAACAAATAGTTTTAAATTTAGTAAATAGTTACAAAAATCAAGGCTGCCTAATGAATCTAAAATTACACTTTTTATATTCGCATGTTGATGAATTTCCAGAAAAGCTAGGTGATTACAGCGAAGAGCAGGGAGAGAGATTTCACCAAGATATCAAGGAAATAGAGCGCAGGTACCAAGGAAGATGGGACGTCAATATGTTAGCAGATTACCGTTGGTCGTTAAAAAGAGATCTACCATCAACATCGGAGAAGCAGAAGCGTAATCCACTTCGTAGATCATTTGACAATAAAATAGTTCGTTACCATAAAAAAGAGTAATGGGCTTAATATTTTTACGGGTATTTTATTGAATTGCATATACTTCTAACAAATTTAAAGTAAATGAAGGAGCAGCAAACTATGATATAGTTGTAAAGGATACGATTGTACTTGCATATACATTGTTCTTTGCTTTATGGTTTACATTACCTTTTGCATTGTTTCAGTTCATAACTAATTTTTTCACTCTCTTTACGTCCATGACCTTGAACTAACCTTGAACTGACCATAAATATAACCTTGAATTGACCATAAATATAACCTTACGGGACTATACTGACCCTGGATTCGGATTCAGCGACCCCAAAAACCCCTAAATGTCATGGTTTGACTCTACTTTTTATGAATCTTTCTGATTTGACCTTCAACTGACCTTGACCATGACCTGATAGGGTTTTAATAAGCCCGGATTCAGATACAGCGCCCCAAAAAAACCCAAGATACCATGGTTTTAGTGTATTTTTCATGTATTTCGATAATTTGACCTTCAACTGACCTTGAGAAAGATCTGATTGTTTAATCTGACCCCGGATTCGGATTCTGCGACCCCAAAAACCCCAAGATACCATGGTTTTAGTGTATTTTTCATGTATTTCGATAATTTGACCTTCAACTGACCTTGAGAAAGTTCTGATGGGGTTAAACTGACCCCGGATTCGGATTCAGCGACCCCAAAAACCCCAAGATACCATGGTTTTAGTGTATTTTTCATGTATTTCGATAATTTGACCTTCAACTGACCTTGAGAAAGATCTGATGGGGTTAAACTAACCCTGGATTCGGATTCAGCGATCCCAAAAACATATAAGTACCGTGGTCAAGTTTTTGGGACTTACAATTTTTTTTTTGTGGGACTGTGTTATTAAGCACAATCTGGACTCTATTATAATATATACACGAAATTACGGGCAGAAAAACAAAGGTCGCATGTTCATAAACAACAATGCTGAATTCTCCTTCAATACATGGTTCTCTAAAAGCAATTACAGTAGAAAAAAGATATGTACATTAAATAGATTAAAAAGTAATCACACTAGGTGTAAACACCATCTAATGATCAAAAATATACTACACGAAGACACTTCTGAATGTGGAGAGGGGGAACACAGTATCGATCACCTTGCATGGGAGTGCACATTAACGGCAAAGTTTCGCCCTATAATAGTCAATTGCTGCCTTGAAAATAAAATCCAAATACGAGAGAACGTGTGCAAGATTGTAAATACATGCCATTACAACATAGGTTTTATTTTTGTGTCATTTTTTAGCCTAAGTAACATCAATGTTTGATTCCTATTCCGCAATTACTATCCACTCTAATGCAAGCATACCTTCATTCCATTTTCTTGGCGTAATACTTGGCATGCAAAAACCCTAAACGAAGAACAAATACCTACCAACTTGTATTAATATACATATTTGTATGATTCAGCCTCGAGGAAAGTAGTGGATAATGGCCCACAGCTGACTCATTGAGGATCATTGCCTGAAGAAGCAGCTAGATCATAAGGATTGAATTGTCTAACAAGAGAAGGCTTATAGCATTGAATGGTAGAGGGCAGCATAGAGGAATTCCTCTCTAGCCCGACAACAGAAGAAACAAAAAAAAAGCTCCTTGAGGCCTGCGCTACGCCGGCATCTATAATACTGTTACCACCCACATCAATCACTGACCAATAGGGTGGAAAATGTAAAATAAGCTCCTCCTCAAAATAGGCGGTGGCAGAAAAGAGCAGTACCTTGGCGACGATTGACAGACACACATCTTCTCTCATCCCAAAAATAAATAGACTTCAAACGTATACACTTATCAGTCATTATTTATTCCCAACACTCACAAAGTAAATCGCGTTATTCAATTCAAATTGAAATATTGATTTCTCGGACTAATTTTCGAGAAATAGCACTTACGCGAAGGTGCATAACATGGTCCTTCAAAAAACCGGATAAGAACATTATACGAAAATTTATACGATTCAGTGAAGAGGTGAAGTGAAGTGAAGTGAGACACAGTGGTTTGGTGATAAATGTGTACACAAAAGTCAAATATTGCGTAGATATACTCTTACGCATACATGCGTTTTGTCAAAATCCGTTTTTATACACGAGTCGAAGTGCACATACTTATACATTTATAGTCGAAATCCGTTTTATATGGATACGTGTTTTTATACACGAGTCGAAGAACACACGTACATTTTTTAGTCAAAATCCGTTTTTGTACGGATACGTGTTTTCATACACGAGTCGAAGTACACACGTACATTTTTTAGTCGAAATCTATTTTTACACGGATACGTGTTTTCATGCACGAGTCGAAGTTCAAACGTATAATTTTTAGTCGAAATTCGTTTTTGTACGGACACGTGATTTTATACACGAGTCGGAGTGCACAGTTAATACGAAAATTGATTCCAATTTCGACTTCTGTCGAATATAATAATAAAGAACAGGCCTGTTCAAAAAACGTCTCCTATACACAGGAGCAGACATGACACCATCCACGTTGAATACGAACTAAATACGATCTATTGATACGAAACTTCACTTCTCTTCACTCCATGCCGAATATGAGATCAATACGATCTATCAACACGAAGCTTCACTGCTCTACTTACGTCACGCATCATCCATTCGTCACAGCTGCATGTCGAATTACAAGCTTCAATTCAACTACTGGTATCTGAATCAGGCACTTTTATCCGAATCACCGACAAAACTTATTCAAAAAGTCAAATCAATTTTTATCGAGTATAAAAACTCAGCTAGAACATTCGTTACTACAAGACGAAAATGTCCCGCGTGTTTTAAATATGTGCACGAATTATTTAGTAGCAGACAGATTTCGCACTTTAACGATACAACAGAGAAATAATTAATTCGGGAATCTAAACTGTGCTATAATTGTTTGAGGAATCTCGGGAATGCGGAATGCATATACGGAAATTGCAAGACTTGCGGTAAGAAGCATAATACTTTGCTGTACTTACCGAAAGCCCACAAGAATTAAATCACTACCTATCAAAAGTCTTCAGATCCCAATTCAGCATGACTGCACAAGGTTAATACATTGCATTATTGTCTCTTAAATTATTCGCCATCATTCGAATTAATGACTAGCGCTCTTGTGCAAGTTTCAGATAGTACAAAATCAGTTTTAACATATAAAGTTTTATTAGATACTTGCTCGACAGCTAATTTCATAACGGAAAATTTATTTAATAAATTAAAATGACCAAAAACAGTATGCTCGCTTACAATCGGAGCAATGAACGATTTAAATACTACAGCGAATTATTTCACAGAACTTACATTTAAATCTATTCACACAGAGTTTAAAAAATCATTGATTCTTTTCGTAATTCCACAAATAACTGACTTAATACCAAGCAAGTCCATTCCTGGAGAACGTCTTAAATTCCAACGTACATAAAATTAGCTGATCCAAAATTCGATAAGCCAGCTCGTGTAGACATGATGATTGGATCGGGACCAATATTATCTATGTTCTGCCCGGGGCAGCTGATACTAGCAAACAATAACGATCTTATTTTGCAAAAAAACAAACTCGGATGGATTATTGGAGGTAGCCTAAGTTTGTCAAAAGGCGCAAGATCCTCAAACTGTTTAGCAACAAATCTGCAATTCAATTTAGAAAAGTTTTGGACTATAGAAGAAATACCCGAAACAAAAAACAATTATTCAAAAGACGAATTATTTTGCGTAAGCCACTTCAAGTCCCACGTTCAAAGAAATAAAGAGGGGAGATATATCGTTGCGTTGCCCTTCAAGGAAAACCACGAATCATTAGGCGAATCGAAACAAACCGCATTAAAAAGATTGTTATTTTTACAAAAACGATTTAAAACGAACAACGAATTTGAAGAACAACATACCACCGTTATTAATGAACGCGGTCATAAAAAATTCCAGCAACACGACAAAATTAAGAGTAGTTTTCGATGCCTCAGCAAAAAGTACTAACGGAAATTCACAGAATGATAATTTATTAGTCGGGCCAACAATTCAAGATGATCTATTTGAAATTTTTATTACGTTTCAGACTATATAAACATGTAATTATCGCAAACATCGAAAAGATGTATCGACAATTTCTTGTTCGCGGGGAAGAGAAGAAATTTCAGAAAATTCTATGCTTCGACAACGGCGAAATATAATAATTCACGTTAAATACGGTCACATTCGGTGTAGCTCCTGCGACATTCTTAGCAATCAGATATTTATATCAACTTCCTAAAAATGAAAAAGGTAAATTTCCGTTAGCAGCAAAGATACTTGAAAACGATATGTACGTAGATAAGGCGGAGCAAAGGAGATATGTTGACAGATGATTAATTTATTAAAAACTGCCGGTATGAATATGCGCCAATGGGCATCGAACAGCCCAGATATCCTACAGCAAGCAGATAAAAAGGATTAAGATGCGAATTTCAATCTCAGCGATGATAGTGCATTAAAATCGTTGAGAATTTACTGGACGGCAAAAAATGACGTATTTCTTTATGATATTAAAACTATTTCAATCAATGAAAGAATCACAAAAAGGAATGTATTATCAGAAATTGCAAAAATATTTGACCCACTAGGTCTCCTCGGCCCAATCATTTTATTCGCAAAAAGGATCATGCGAGAGATTTGGAAAAGTAAAATAAAATGGGATGAAACAGTTCCTACCAATATTCACTATAAGTGGAACGAATTTTATTCACAATTAAAATCTATTTCGCATGTTACGTTTGACCGACATGTTCTAGTTTCAAATTACGGAGAAATAAAGTTGCATAGTTTTTCGAACGCAAGCGAGGTTGGTTATGGAGCATGCATGTATTTACGGTCACAAATTACAAATACACGTATAATGTTGTCTTAATTTGCTCTAAATCTCGAGTAGCGCTAATAAAAACGCGAACTTTACCGCGATTAGAATTATGTGGAGCACATTTACTAGCAGATTTATAGCAACAAGTTATTAACGCAATAAAAATCAATGTTAAGTGTACATATTTTTGGTACAATTCAAGCATAACGTTAAAAAGGGATCAAAACTTCACCTCATTTGTTAAAAACGTTTGTTGCCAATCGCGTCACTAAGATCCAAGAAAAAAAAACGAATCAAAAAGTTGGAATCACGTTCGATCACACAATAATTCGGCAGACGCGCTCTCTCGAGGTCACTTACCTCATGCCTTTTTAGAAAATCCATTATGGCTACACAGACCCGCATGGTTAGAAGGAGATGAAAAACACTGGCCCAAATCTAATATTCCCGGTTTATCTGACTTACAGGAAACGCGAAAAGTACATTGTTTCATAATCAAAACCGATGTGTACGTACAAAAGTACATTGTTTCATAATCAAAACCGTATGTGTAATAAAAAAACAATCTTCTCTTATGAAATTGAAACGCATTTTCGCTCGTTATTTTAGATTTCTTGAAAAATACCGATCGACCGGGCCAATTCAGATCAAAGAACTCCAAAGATCAGAAAGCGCTATAATCCGTATAGTACAAAATTCAGTTTTCAACAATGAAATTAACAATTTAAAAGCCAAAGATTCAATAGCCTAAAAACATCGATTAAATTCACTAGACCCATTCATCGACAATGATGGAATTTTACGAGTCGGAGGTAGAATACAAAAGGCCATTATTTCTTTCTCTAAGCGACATCCTATCATATCATCAAAAAATAATCATATTACTGATTTAACGATTAAAACTATCATATATCCAATCATCACACTGGGACACAAAACACCTTGTATGCAATGAGAGAGAAATATTGGCCGATTAATGGTCGAAATCAGATAAGAAAAAATATAAGAACACACCACATGGTTTCGCACGTATCCCGAATTATGTAACTATAAGCTGGGAAATCTTCCAAGAGTCAGAATAACTCAATCAAGACCAATTAAAAATGTAGGGATAGATTACTGTGGGCCGTTTCATTAAGAAGACAAAAAACACAGAAATACGAAATATATCAAATCTTATGTCGCTATTTTCATATGTATGACTAACTACTGTCAAGGCTGTACACTTAGAAGCGGTTGAAGATCTATCCACAAGAATATTTTCTAGCAGCCTTAAACCGTTTTGTACGAGATGGCATAAGGAATACTTAAGTGAGTTAAATTTGCGTCATAAGCGTGCATCAACAGATCCAAAAATTGAAAAGGGATTGATTGTTTTATTAAAAGAAGACAATACTCCGAGTATGCAGTGGAATATGGGAATCATTGAAGATCTGTATCCTGGCACGGATAACATCGTCCGAACCGTGACAATAAAAGCAAAATAGGGATTCAAAAAACGACCAATAAAAAATCGAAATATTGATTTTTCGGATTAATTTTCGAGAATTAGCACTTACGCGACGGTGCAATAGTATACATGTGTGCAGGTGTAATATTAATCTCATGTACGAAAACACACAAACAAATTGTTAGATGTTTATTAAATCACTTTCTTTTCAATGTATTTACTGCCCTCGCTTCGGTCGTGCAGTAAACGCACCCTCGAAGAAAAATTTTTCGCTCGGGCCGTAATCCCACTCGCGAGAAAAATCTGCCACTTTCGCCCCTTATCGCATAATGTACTATTACTATATATATTATAGGGTGCGTTTACGAGGGTGCGTTTACTGCACGACCGAAGCGAGGGCAGTAATCACCCGATGGAAAAATCTACTTTCGTCCTGTGTTGCATATAGTATTTTATTCCACTCTCGACCGTGGCCACTTTTTGACCATCAAAAGCGGAGCCGACGAGTTCTTTTATATTTTACTAGGTTGATCTAGAAGAATGCGTATGCGCGCGCATGCACCTTATCCCTTTTAATTCCGCTACGTGCCGTTGTGCAAGTGGCGGAGCTACTGCACGGAATTCCGCGAGACTAGTGCATGGATCCAGGTAGGATATACATTCTACTGTATATACGTACATTATGGAAAATATGTAAATCAAATGGAAAATATGTAAATCAAATGGAAAATATGTAAATCAAATGGAAAATATGTAAATCAAATGGAAAATATGTAAATCAAATGGAAAATATGTAAATCAAATGGAAAATATGTAAATCAAATGGAAAATATGTAAATCAAATGGAAAATATGTAAATCAAATGGATAATATGTAAATCAAATGGAAAATATGTAAATCAAATGGAAAATATGTAAATCAAATGGAAAATATGTAAATCAAATGGAAAATATGTAAATCAAATGGAAAATATGTAAATCAAATGGAAAATATGTAAATCAAATGGAAAATATGTAAATCAAATGGAAAATATGTAAATCAAATGGAAAATATGTAAATTAAATGGATAATATGTAAATCAAATGAAAAATACGTAAATCAAATGGAAAATACGTAAATGAAATGGATAATATGTAAATCAAATAGAAAATATGTAAATCAAATGGAAACTATGTAAATCAAATGGAAAATATGTAAATCAAATGGAAAATATGTAAATCAAATGGAAAATATGTAAATCAAATGGAAAATATGTAAATCAAATGGAAAATATGTAAATCAAATGGAAAATATATAAATCAAATGGAAAATATGTAAATCAAATGGAAAATACGTAAATGAAATGGTTAATATGTAAATCAAATGGAAAATATGTAAATCAAATGGAAACTATGTAAATCAAATGGAAAATATGTAAATCAAATGGAAAATATGTAAATCAAATGGAAAATACGTAAATGAAATGGATAATATGTAAATCAAATAGAAAATATGTAAATCAAATGGAAACTATGTAAATCAAATGGAAAATATGTAAATCAAATGGAAAATATGTAAATCAAATGGAAAATATGTAAATCAAATGGAAAATATGTAAATCAAATGGAAAATATGTAAATCAAATGGAAAATATGTAAATTAAATGGATAATATGTAAATCAAATGAAAAATACGTAAATCAAATGGAAAATACGTAAATGAAATGGATAATATGTAAATCAAATAGAAAATATGTAAATCAAATGGAAACTATGTAAATCAAATGGAAAATATGTAAATCAAATGGAAAATATGTAAATCAAATGGAAAATATGTAAATCAAATGGAAAATATGTAAATCAAATGGAAAATATGTAAATCAAATGGAAAATATATAAATCAAATGGAAAATATGTAAATCAAATGGAAAATACGTAAATGAAATGGTTAATATGTAAATCAAATGGAAAATATGTAAATCAAATGGAAACTATGTAAATCAAATGGAAAATATGTAAATCAAATGGAAAATATGTAAATCAAATGGAAAATACGTAAATGAAATGGATAATATGTAAATCAAATAGAAAATATGTAAATCAAATGGAAACTATGTAAATCAAATGGAAAATATGTAAATCAAATGGAAAATATGTAAATCAAATGGAAAATATGTAAATCAAATGGAAAATATGTAAATCAAATGGAAAATATGTAAATCAAATGGAAAATATGTAAATCAAATGGAAAATACGTAAATGAAATGGTTAATATGTAAATCAAATGGAAAATATGTAAATCAAATGGAAACTATGTAAATCAAATGGAAAATATGTAAATCAAATGGAAAATATGTAAATCAAATGGACAATATGTAAATTAAATGGAAAATATGTAAATCAAATGCAAAATATGTAAATCAAATGAAAAATCAAATGGTGGCTACTGCTCTTGTTCACGATTTCATTTGGCGATTCATTGCCTTTCACCGGCAGACAATGGCATCATTAGAGCGAAGTCATTATTCGCTTGTCGAATATTTAAAAATGTATATAGATAAGGCTGACTGAGACATGTGGGTCAAAATGGCCATGTTTTCATACAATACTTTAGTTCATTCGAGCCACGGATTTACCCCACATGAACTAGTCTTTGGTAAAAAGGCGCGTATTCCCCCAGAATTCGAAGATAAGAAAATTGAAAAAACAATGTATGCATATGGATGAGATTCTTTTGAAACTATCAACTACTCAATCTGAAGCAAAACAACGATTGATAGGAGCTAAGGAAAAATCTAAGCGTTATTACGACCAAAAACGAAATGTAAAAACATTTAAGGTAGGAGAAGATGTGTACCTTCTAAAAGAACTCCAAGTAGGGAAATTCGATGATCAATATGTTAAACGGTACAAAATACTCGAATTGTCGGATAATAACGCAGTACTCGACCTCGGCGGAGGTAAATCTAAGAGGGTTCATCTAAATAAACTTAAACATGCTTATTTGCGCTATAATTGATGCGAAAAGTAATTAGCTTACTCAACATTTTTGTAAGGGGACACCCCATCCTTATGTAATTAATTAATAAACAAATAAATGTACATAAAGGTTAAGATGGAGAGATGAGGGAGTTGGAGTCATTCCGGATAACGGTACCATACGTGGTTTCGTTTTTCGAGAATGGCCCAGTGAACCAGGATGAATCTCACAGTGAAGGGCGAAGGAGGGGCTCGCTACACCCTTATTTCTCAAAAATAATTAATTGCATAACATTTATTATCTTGAAAAATCATCTATTCGTAGTCGAACATCTTTGTATTATAATGTTGAAAAGCACTCAATAAAACATTAGTTAAACATATGAGGTTTTACCTCCATACGTTTTATACCTGTATTTTACACCATATCGTACGAAACTTTCAGAACGCTTATGTAACCCAACCTTGGTTGCAAGGGTTCGGCAAGTTATTGCAGGAGTGTCCTTAACCACAACTTCAGGGACCCTGTTCTACAGGCATAACACTCGTGATATGGCCGTTTTTCTCTTTACGGGGGCTCTCTAATTGACTGAATGAGCGCATATCAGCTCTATCCCGTTTTGGTGCGCTTCAGGAATGGACCAATAGGCTCCCTACAACTGTTCCACGTTCTCCTTATATCCTTGTGTAAGGCAACCGTCAATATAGACTCACCTTAACACCGACGGTAATGCCGTGCGCTCGACATCTCGCTTCCGACAGACAAGGGAGGTACTTTGTGCAGCACACAACACAACTCTCTTCTCTCCCTCTGTTATTTTATATAACAATTTACTTACAATTCCATTACCCTTTTTCCCTAGAATGCAAGTAAAGCAGGACCCAGACAAGGGCATAATCTTGGGTGCAACCTGGACGAACATTCAGGGGGATACTAAACCCTTTCAATGGACACCTTCCTACGTCAATCCAAGATACTGCTATTACGCGTCCGCTAACCCCTATTTTTATACGGGTTACTATCCAGGGATTAACCCCCCCGTCGGTCCTCAAGACGCAAGCACGCAAGTACTCCCAAACGACCCTCTTGCTGCCCCTGCTACGCAGATTTTCTACCAGAATCTTCCACCTACATCACCAGCACCAGCTTCGAGTCAGTAGGGGTTGAGTTCGGGAGCATGTCACGCGGGTGCTCTTGGACACCTGTTCCGACGTTCCTCTCGTCTCGCTTCGGCTGGCCAACAGACTTGATGCCAACCTGGTTCGGAGTGAAGCCACAATAAGCGGCGTCGGTGGTCGGGATTGCGAACGGACCGCTTGGAAGATCATGTTGGCCCTACAATTGCCTGATCAATCCCAACCCGTGGTTTTCGAGGCCCATTGTCTGCGACGCCTTGGCATCACGACGCCAACTGCTTGTGTGGACGAACAGACGATAGCCACTTGGCGCGATCTGCATCTCGCGGACGCCTGAATTGGCCTTCCGGGAGAGATTGAGCTGCTCGTGGGAGCAAACGTCCTCCCTTATCTTCTCAAACCGGGTTTTGTCCGGCGGGCGGACCTCATAGCCTAGTACACAGTCGTTGGTTGGGTCATTTCGGGGAGACTCATTCAGCATCATGGCAGTTCCCCCACCCTCTCGCGCTTGACCGTTAAGATTGACCCTGACTTGCTGTGGCATCAGCGATTGATGAACTCTGTCCAGCGCTTTTGGGAGACTGAGGATCTTCCTCATCGCACTCGCCTAACCCCGGATGATGAAGCGTGCAAACCAATTTTCATGACTTACCGACGCGACGCCACAGGCCGCTATGTCGTGCGATTGCCGGTGAGGCCCGGCGCAGAACAACTGCTTGGAGAGAGCTTGAAAGGCGCGCGAGCCTCTTTGAGAGATCTTCATCGACGCATGCGAAGAGATCCAACACTTGCGCAGGAGTACAAGCGGTTTATGGAAGAGTACCTGAGATCCGGGCATATGCGGACCGTCGAGGCCACTGACCAACCGACGGCGCGCTCCGTGATGCATTATCTCGTACATCACGCTATCTGTCAGCGCGGAGATCAAGGTCCGAAACTTAGTGGCGTATTCGACGGGTCTCGACTGACGTCTACGGGGCGCAGCCTTAACAAGGTTCTGTACACTGGGCGAAAACTTCAGACCACGATCTGGTGTGTGTTTACCCGGTGGAGACGCCACCGAGTGGCCTTCTGCGCCGATATGAAGAAGATGTATCGTCAGATCCGGATAAATGAAAGCGATGTCGCCCTGCAGCGAATCCATTGGAGTCCTGACGAGAGTCAGGAACCGCGGCACTTCCAACTGCTCACAGTGACCCACGGCCAATCATGCGACCCTTATCTGGCCTTACGTGTGCTCGAGCAGTTATGCCACGACGAGGGCAGTCCCTACCCCGAAGCCGTCCACGCCTTGCTCAAGGATGGATATGTCGACGATATTCTGACTGGCGCTGACACCCTTGAGTCTGCACAGCAATTAAGAGATCAACTCAGTACATTGCTTATGGCGGGCGGTTTCTCGCTGGGTAAATGGGTCTCCAACGTCTCGGAGCTGCTGGACAGCATTGCACGCGAGGATTGTTTGCGGCCCACGTCGCGCCAACTGAAAGCGGAGGGCCCGATGAACGAGCTTGGCGTCAGTTGAAATCCAGCGGACGATAGTTTCCAGCTTACTACTCCTTGGATCAAAGAATGTCAAGGGACGAAACGCGACGTATTATCTGCAATTGCTACCCTGTTCAACCCATGCGGTTAGCTCGCTCCTGCAGTGCTTTTAGCCAAACTTCTTATGCAGGATCTCTGGAGAACGCGTCTGGACTGAGACAAGGAGCTCCCACCTACATTTACTCGACGCTGGGAAACTATACGAGAGGGATTCCAGGTATGCCTCGGATGCCAGTAGCCGAGCCATAGCAGCGGTGGTCTATGTCCGCGTAGCGAATAATAGCTCTTCTGCAGTCGTCAGTTTGCTCGTCGCTAAGACTAAGTTGAAACCTATTAAAAGTCTGAAGCCCGAGTCGGTGCCGACCCCCTGAATGACCATCCCGCGATTGGAGCTGCAAGCCGCTCTGATCGCCGCCAGGTTACTGCGGACGGTTGCCGAGGAGCTTAATGTTCCCTGGAGCCAGTGCCATGCTTGGAGCGACTCGCAAATCGTCCTGTGCTGGCTGCAGTCCTCAGAGCCTGTGGGAAATTCGTCTGTAGACAACTACATCAGCCATATCCAGGAAATGATGCCATCCAACTTATGGCGTTATGTTCCCACTCAAGTCAATCCTGCAGACATAGCGAGTAGTGGCGCCGACCCCAGTCACCTCCTCCGGTCTTCTGAGTGGTTTGGTGGGCCCCGGTGGCTGCCCGACCGGACAAGTACCTGGCTTCGAGAGGAGCTGAGGTCATTAGTAGTCAGCAGCCCTCCAGCGGCCTATTTCGTTCCGGTGTGCACGCTACGAAATATGGTTGTTAACTTTACCGATGCGTTTTCGGACCTGCACGTGCTCCTTCGATTCATGGTTCGGCTTCGAAGATGGATTCGATTGCGCTTATCTAGGACATCCTCGAGCGCACTACTTGGTGCCGTCCACTTACACGAGTTGAAGGTCGCCTTCGCGGCTTGTGTTTACCTAAGTCAACAGCGTCATTTTGGCCCCGAGCTGGAGATGCTCTGCAAGAACTTGGCGCTTCTCGCTCGCAGCCCTATGCGATCCCTCGACCTCTTTCTTAGTTCAGATGGCCTTTTAAGGGTGGACGGACTGTTGCACTACTCCAATCTGACATATGATCTCAAGCACCTGCCCCTCCTCCACGGGGATTCACATTTAGCTCAGTTAGTTATCGACTGGGCGCATCGGCTTTCACTGCTTGGGGGTTTCCGATCTACTTACGTTTTCACCGTTCGCCGAGCTTGGATTGTCGGTGGTAAAAGACGCATCCGCGCTCACGTTCAGAAATGCGTGATATGCGCGAGATCTCGAGCTCAGCCAATCCGACAGAAGATGGCCTCACCCCCCCCCCCCCCGAGCGAGTGACCCCGGCACGTCCTTTCACTCGGGTAGGTCTGAACTATGCAGGTCCATTCCAGGTTCTTGCGACAAAAGACCGTGGATCTCGAACTACAAAGGCTTATCTGGCTGTGTTCGTATGTCTTGGCACTAAAGCCATACACCTTGAACTTGTAGGCGATCTTACCACCGAGGGCCGTATGGGAGCCTTAATAAGGTTCTGCAGCCGGCGGGATCGACCGGGAGAGATCTGAAGCTACAACGCGACTCACTTCCATCGTGCCGACCTCATATTTCGCGAAGCATTGATCCAAGTCAACCTCAAGTGGTTGCGCATCTCCGATAGGCTGTCTGAGAAGGGCATTTCCTGGAGATTTATCCCCCCGGCCGCGCCGCATATTGGCGGTATATGGGAGGCAGGGGTCAAGTCCTTTAAGACTCACTTAAAGAGTACGATGGGACCTCGCCATCTCACATTCGAGGAGTTCACGACCTTGCTGGCCAGCATCGAAGCGATACTCAACTGCCGTCCGCTCACTCCACTTTCCGGTCATCCGGAAGATCTCGATGTGCTCACCCCAGGACACTTCTTAGTAGGGGGATTCCTTGATGTCGCCCCGGACTTGGATCGTGAGCCACCGAGCCTGGGTCATCTGATCCGATGGAAGCTAGTCGCGGGAGTACTTGAACCTCCTCCAGCAACGACGCAAATGGACGCAGCAGAGTGCCAATCTCAAGGTTGTGGACCTTGTCGTAGTCCTCGACGCCTCTATTCTTCGTCCGAATGGAAAGTGGCCCCTGGGGCACGTCGTCCAAGTTCATCCAGGCCCCGGTAGCCTAGTCAGGGCCGCGACCGTGAAAACTTCCAACTTCCAGTGGAGACTACACGCGCCCCATTGTCAAACTGTCACTGATCCCGGCATCGGACTCCGATGGAGATACCAAATGAACGGACCATCGCCCTGTAAGGCCGAACATGGCGGGCAGGTCTTTTGTTGCCGTTCAAGGAACGAGGCGGGCGGGTTGTTGAAACTCAAGTACGGTTCAGCCGCTCGGCCCAATGGAACTTCTACGCATGCACAGGCCCAGCGCGTCGGCTTGGTGGGGAGCGACAGCCGCGCGCTCAGTCTGGCTCCGACGCTCCAGCCGACAGGACGTGCCTCGCGCCTTTGCCCGCGAATCTGCTAGTTTCACGCCTTTTGCATACCGTATTTGTTTTAATAGTGTGTTTTGTAATCCGTTATTGACTTTGAAGGCTTGTTACGCGAGTGTTTGTGATTTGGATAACAATAAATTTAGTTCTGCTTCAACGAAGTGATTGATTTTCCAAGTTCCCGCCCCCCTTCCCTGCGAATACCAACAAGCGTAGATAATCGTATTTTCACGAAGGTCATACTAGGTGGCAGACCATACAGAGCCCTAAGTGATGGAGGAGCCACGGTTTCCCTAGTAGGACCAGCGATAGCGGCCGAGTTCCAAGACTGATTGCGACCAGCGAACTCTGTTAGTAGAAGTGTATTAGGTGAAACAAGGAAAGTATTGGGATTTGGGCATCAACATGGAGTTGGATGGAAAAACCGAGGTAACTGGCGGAAAGAGCAGTCGATTCTTGTGACTACAATACCTTGATGCCCTGCGTGACTTGGCAATCTGGCACATCGACGCAGCACAGTACAGGCAGAGAGAATGCGCAACTTCAAGGAGGCGACTTAGTCATGCGAGCGACCCATTATATTTATTAGGACAAGATTTTACCACTCCATGGACATCGATATAAGATGGACAAGCTGCATGAGGAGGACCTGTCAAATAAGGACAAGCGGTTCTCTGCCAACCTAGTGGATTGATTCGATGCTTCCTTTGCTATCAATGGAGTCAAATCTCCGCCAGTGTTGGGATTAGGTGTGGAGA
The DNA here is from genome assembly GCA_949152435.1 of Gastracanthus pulcherrimus. NCBI lineage: Eukaryota > Metazoa > Arthropoda > Insecta > Hymenoptera > Pteromalidae > Gastracanthus > Gastracanthus pulcherrimus. Next base: position 27,411,553 of record OX424573.1, on the reverse strand, counting down.
TGATAGGAGACGTCCCAGAGGTGCATGTGGAAAAATTGGAAAGATATATTTCTCCAAAAGGAAAAGCCTCAAAATATCGACCCTATCCTACAGTAACCAATTGTAACAAAATGCTTGTATTAGTGACCTAGAAGAAGAAGCTCTTGCAGCCCATCTGAGACTCAAAGCATCGGCAACCATGGGCACGACCTGCAAACCCCAATTAGCTGACAGTAAGTTGAGAAAATTATTGTTATTTATTTATTCGTTGTTCTTTGTATTAGGATTTCATAATTCCCCTTAGCATCGCGCGATCTATGAACGGCATTGCTCTGTGGTCGGATTGGGAGTAGTAAGGTGAAGGTACTAATATTTTTTTTTGTTTTCAGCCTGGATAGTTATAGTTATAGTTATAATTATTTATATTGTTTCTTGCGACAGCTCTGGTGCCGAGGGTTGTTCGGGAATAGCGTTGATGGGATACAATTGCCCAACTGGAATCTCGTTTGATTGTATTGGAATAAACAGTCCACTTCTGACGGTGTGTCCCATTTAGGGGGGGGGGGGGGAGTTTGTGACGCGTATTCCGCGTCCCATTGTTATTTAAAAACATGAGCAGTCAATCACGACCGAATCGCCCGTCACCAGAGCTGAGCATTATTATTAAATTATTATTGTTATTAATGGGGGGGGGGGAATTATTATTGTTATTTGTTGAGGGAATGAGGAGAAGGAGAGTCGCAACGGAGGAAAACTATGGACCGTCACACACACGCACACATCCACACCAACGGCACCAGCTGATCGCGCCGCAGAGACGACTGGTCGAAGCGAGCACCGACGAAGAGCACTATACACACGCACACACGGCACCTACACCATCGCACGCTGTACGCGCGACCCTCTCTCTCTCTCGCTTGCTCTTTCTCCCTCGCACACACACACATACGCGCGACCCGTCCTCTCTCCCGATGCACGCAGACGCGGGAGGAGAGAGGATTCACAGCAGCAGTGGCAGCTTCCTCGAGGCACACCACCTCGGCTGTAGCCACGAGAGAGAAAGAGAAAGAGAAAGAGAGAGAGAGAGAGAGAGGGAGAGAGAGAGAGAGAGAGAGAGAGAGAGACAGAGAGAGATACCGACGCGGCTGTCGACAGCATGGGAGAGTTAGCAGCCGCCGCGCCGCGAGTCGCCTGAAGCTGCCGGTGTACCGTTGCGTAGGTCGACGCGCGCACGTCGCCGCTGCCAACTGTGATGGTCCTGCGGAGACCAAACTGAAAGCGCCCGATATAGATATACACGTCGGGTTGCCGCGCGAGTATATTTAGCAATTCATATTGCCCGCGCTTCGCGGGCAGGGCGGCAATCGCGGAGCGGAATAATGACCGATAGCGACTCAAATTGCCGCAGACTTAGCCTTGATTTTTGCATTTAAGGAAAATCAAGGCCAATCAACGAGAAGATAAGGGCGGAAGCAACAAGTGTGTGGGCAAAATGAAGAGCCGAAATTTGGAAGAGATTTCCGCCGTCTTCGATCTTGGGCATTGACTGCCCGCCCGTCGTAGCCTACAGACGTACATCGCGACCGCACATACTAAGATTTGCAAGACCGTGAAAATTGTAACCGATTATTAGTTGAAATTTGTAGTGGGTCGTGTGGATATAGTTAGTAAATGGGGCGCGCTAAGAGAAACCGAAAGGACTTACTGGGCCGCGCGGGAGATTCGCGAGACGCGCGCTAAAGAAAACCAAAAGGACTTCTCGGGCCACGTGGAAGTTTCGCGAGATAGTAGCGACCACGAGGCAGCGACCTCGAGACTTCCCGGTGCGGTGACGACAGTTAGACGGCGGTGAGTTGGACTGTAATTGTCGAGCATCCCTCGGCATTTATAAGATTCGGTAAATATAATTTAGAAATATATATATATATATATATTGTCGCCATGCGTTCGGAGGGGACTGCGTAAATGCGTTGATGGTGTGACGCCGACCTTCGAATCAGTGCGCGGCAGGGCAAACTCAAAAAATACGCGAAATTAACGGAGTAAAAAGGGGGTTACGTGATAGTAGGGAAAAGCTCGAGGAAACGTGGTGATTTGGTCGTCACGGGAGACGCGCACGAGGGCTAGAGTAACCATCTTGAATAACGACCGGTATTTGTACGAGAGAATTGTAAATTGCCGACCGTTGATGAAATTAGCAATTAAATAAAGCCTTGGTACTTAAATTATGAAATTTGTATCATTATTTTTGTAGAAGTAATTACTCCAATTTTCGCCTCACGGAACTTTCTCTGGGATAAGGCTCGTACAGGGCTAGCCGCGCTTTATCTGGCGCCCATTATTAATAGAAAATTCGGTAAAGTGCAGAGCAAGATTTACAAAGACAAGCGTAACAAAATCCCATGTTATACAAGTTCAGGGATTATTATATACGTTGGTGATTTAAACCGAGTATTAGTACATTTAGATACGTGAATTATTGGTCTGGTTGGGGAAAATTTCGCAGTATTCTCGAGTCGGTCGCGTCGTTGTGAGATAAATTGTATTTCTTATTGGCTTTCGGTAGCATTGTATGTAAATCCTTCTGTAAATTTGTTTGTAAATTCGTTTGTAGATGAATAAATAATCGTCATAATTAATTTTAAAATAGTTCTTCCCAGTAGATAATACTCTCCATCTTATATAATAAAATCATTAATTGTAAGCAAGGAAGGAGAAATTGGATCAGCGCGAGTTTGGCCGATTTGTCCCGGCGGCGTTCAGCGAACCTCCTCGAGAGATACGAGGAAACCGAGTAGACGAAAATCTCGAGTAAAACTTCATTCGCATTGTCGTACATATAAATAATAGTGATGGTTGTAAGACTAAAATACTCCATGATACAATAAGTCTGAATACAAATTAATCGAAATTTTAAATTGAGAGAGAAATGCGTTTCGTCCAGGGAATGTACATTCTTCCTAAGATGCATATGGAGCAAAATATTGCCCAAACATAGCAAAGAAAGCCAGGTGTATATGGCTGCGTCTACAATCGCACACAATGCATAACGCATAACACATAAAACCATGTTTTATATAGTGACATCCCAGTAAACATCAAGTGATTTGAAATCAGAGCTTTTTTGAAATTTATTTGTAATTTATTTGTTAATATTCGTTATATATTTTATTAAATGTAAATATGTAATATATTTTATTAAATGTGTAAATATGTAATATATTTTATTAAATGTGTATATATGTAATATATTTTATTAAATATAATATTCAGTATTATTTAGTTCAATTTCAGTTTTATTTACGAAGCAAATAGTACATAATATACAAAAAAAGAATACAAGTATAAAAGAGAGCACTGAAAACTGTGCTTACAATGTATATATCTGTAATGAAACAAGGCAATTACAAAAAGTGTAAAAATAACATGAAAAAATTATGTACAAAATACGTATGTAAAATTTAGATGAAAGTTACAATAAAATTAGTTCTTTATAAGAACTGCCTAATAACATTCGTTATTTTCCTCAAGGCAAGCCTCCTCTTGTTCTCAGGAAGAGCTTCGATCCCTTCAGCCAAAATGGAAACCTTAGCCATCAATACATCCATGTTTTCTTGAAGTTTAATGGACTACTGAATTTGGTTTACACACAGCGGGATATCATTTTGCTCTTTTTCCTCTTTTTCTTCTTTCACACTTTTTTTACGAAAATTGAAATCTATTTTCTCAACAGGATTTGGATTTGCAGTTGCTTCCTTACCTGACTGTTCGATCACTGCGTTGTTAAGATCTTGTACATTGTTCCTTACATCTTGGTTTACGTGTTGAGCAGACAGCATATTGTCTCATCAAGCACATGGTTTACGTGTTCACCAGATGTCTTATCAAGCACACGATTTACGTGTTCACCAGCTCTTGTCCTATCAAGCACCTGGTTTCTCATATCTTGGTTCACCTGTTCGTTGTTCATAAGCTTGTTACCTTTTTGACGTGAGATAAACTCAACAATATCCTTGAACTCATCCAAGCACTCCAACTCATACTCTTCGTCGTATATAATTATAGTAGATTCATCTTCATGTATTTGATTTTCAGGCATATTAATAGATTCCTCTTCCTCTGCCTTGTTCAATAGATCATAAATATTTTCCTTTGGTAAATCATCTTCCCAGTTAACGCTGCTTGGTAGAGGGATGTAGACTTTGTCAATGTGTTCCTATGGTTTATGTGAGGGTACAAAAACAGCTGACATCTCTCGAAAATGGCTTTCATAGCTACAGTATTTTTTTCCGGATCATCAGATGCTTTGTTGCGACTGTGGGACACAGTGGTGTCTCTGATATATTTCCATCTATTGCTAATATACACCACTGAAAAGAATAGTTTAATTATAAATAAGGTTATGTATTAATAATCGTGGATGATCCCCTGCGTCTCCCCTTACAATAGAAAGCAATTAAAACAAAAGTAGCAAATCAAAATCGTTATGCTTACCAGATTTGTTAGTGTTGAATTTGTCATTATAACGGTTAGTTAGATCAATAAAAAATTGATCACGTTTTCCCGTCATTGAATAGGGCACGGTTCGCTTGAAGCAGGCACAAGTTGACCTAAAATGTGTCCGAAATCGGCTAACGCAGAAAGTTTCTGTATCATCTGGGGATAAAAAATCTGTATAAATGCAAATCCTAGCTGCTCGGTTTCGCAAGTTATGGCCATTTTTCTATTTTAAGTACAGTTCGCTCGTGAGAGGAAGAGTCAGCCACTTTTGTATGGTCATTTTGTATGGACACAGTCATTTTTCTAAACTCTATTATTGAAAAAATTTTAAATACATGAACTAAAAATTGTTCAAATTTGTTTTTTTTCTCAAATTTACATGTAATTTTGTCAACGGCTCTCTGAATAATGCTGCTTTTCCAATTTTTTTCGCTTTATTCATTATGTGCAGTTTTATGCAGAATTTAAGAAATTTTAATATAATTTGCGTCATAAATGATGAAAAAAATATGCATTGTCTACTTTTTTATTTATATATAATTCATACATATCTATAAATCCACCTTTAGCGAGACCCAGGATCAACGACGAGAACGTAGTGGATGAATGACCCCATGTTTTTTTTTTGTTTTTTTTTAGTATTTTTTTATTTTTTTTGGTTTTTATCTTTTACTACAAAACTTTTAAATGAAAACAGAATTAAAATAAAAATAAATAATTAAATAATAATACTTTAAAGGTGAAGGGATGAAAATTCAACTACTGCCTTAAATAAATTTGATAAGTTAGCATCATGATGGATACTGCTGACTTTATAACGTTCCCAAAACTTCAAAAACTCATGGTGTATTGATTCACCACTTTGTTCTGACCAATACCCTAATCCATTATTCTTTTCTATAAACTTTAAACTTTCTTTAACGTGTGAAATTAGAACATGAATTTTTAAAGTTTCAGAAAGATTATCAATACTGTTTAAAGCGTTCTTTAACTCGTTGATATGAGCATCAAGAGAAGGCCCTACTTTTCCAGAGGTAAAACAGCAATTTACTACTTTATTCATTGCTTTATAAGCTGTGGTATAGGGCATTATTTTATATATACCTACATCTCCGTAAATATCTTTATCATTAAGCATATCCGCATTTTTCAGTAACTTTCTACACGCGTTCCCTTCAAATGCATCTCCATGATAATTTTTAGATATTAAATTTAATTTTTTTGGCCACAATAAAGCTTTTTTTTCGCCTAATATAGGAACTAATCCTTTCCAAAATAAATGATTAACAAAACCGTGCTGCACATGTAACTGAGGAATCACACACTTCTGAAGTACGTAAGTGTCGTCGCTTTCATCGAAAAGAGGAGAATTTATAGTGCTATGACATTCTTTGCTATATTTTTTATCTTTCCCTGCAAGGCAGTATTTTTCATAATCTGCTCTTAAGTTTCTATATGTTTTTAGTTCAGTATTATTCTCCATTCCAATTTGATGATATGAACTACTAGCATTATCGCTGCTGTTGGAATCGGGTTTACTCCTTAAATCGTGTAGAGAAACAAAACAATATGGACAAGGGTAGGCTGACGTAGCAGTTTGTTGTCCATTCACAATCAATAAAAGTTTAAAATCTGCAACAAACTTGAAAGGAATATTATTTATATTAGTTATGTCAAATAAAGTTTTCATATTAGCATGTGTTTCTTTTATATCAGGAGTTATGCATAAAAGTATCAAACCATCGACACTGGTGAGCTTACCTTTTTTACTTATGCTGCCACCTTCAGTATACAATTTTCTTTTTTTATTTTCATTCAAATCCTCAGGATTGTATTGGAAATTTTCATCATTATAAGTCTCTTCTAGAGAGCTGTCTTCAACAGGAGAGTAGTTTTCGGGAAGGATAGTTAAGCTTATTTTGAAAAAGCCTTGACCACTATCAGCCATGACTTTAACAATTACATTTCCTTGCAAATTTCTTTTTTCAATGACACGATCAAGTAGTTCTTCGGCGTCCGCATAAACGACAGGTCGCAGTGCTTTATTGGTCGACTTTTCACATTCAAATTCATATACTCCTGTTTTGTATACATCTCTTAGCGAATTCGACATTTCCGTCATGTGCTTCGAGTAATCTACAGGAATAGATTTTCGTCCCACATGACATCTTATAAAATTTGTAATTTTTTTCATCTTACTACTAGAAGCTCCTATTTTAACTTTTAAATTATCTAAAGATTCTTCATCAAACGAAACATTTTTATTTGCAACTGGATTTATTTTTATTCTTATTTGTCGACCACCAGTAGAAACATTTACATCAGAATTTTTGAATTTTCCACTCGTATCTGCATGAGAAGCAAATTTCTTCTTTATGATACTAGAAAGAAGTTGCTCTTGACTTTTTTCAGGAAGTTTTTCGACTATTTTCATTACATTACTATTTACATTATTACAAGTATGCGATTTTCTTTTACCAATTTCTTGAAAACACGTACTACATAACTTTATCGATTCTGTAGATGTAAGCTTTTGTTTCAAAGAAAGTGACTCTAATTTTTGAGATTCGTAATATCAAGCAGTAATGTCAATTTCCTTGCTCACATCTTTGAACTTACCTTTTCCTCTCTTATTCTTAACATGCCCTGTAAATCTGGCAGTCAAACAAATGTAGCAATTACAGACACTTTCAGTTAAACGAGTTATTTTTGGTAATATAATTTCGTTATATTTAGGCATATTTTGCAATTGTCTGTTAAAAATATCTTTATCAATTTCGAGAAGAGTTACAGAACAAGATTTACATATACTCAAGGGATATTTCTCATCAGTCAAATCATAATCTTTTGATATATACTGTTTTATAAGATGTTCAGTGTTTTTATTTATTAAAAACTTTTGAGGATTTACAGTTCCTAATACAATTTTTTTCCCACATGGGCCGCATACTTTTTTTCTGTTGTCATTATGACAACTTTTGGAAGGCATTTTAAAACCTAAAGATTATTTAATAAAATAATATTATTTTATTATTAAATAAAGATTATTTAATAAAATAATCTTAAATGTAGCAACCAATTTGTGACGTTAAAAGTTTTTTAACGCAGTTCTATTACTACAGATATCCTCTTATACATATAGTTTAAAGATACCAATTTCTATAAAGGGTTGTGAAAAATGGTATGCGACATCTAGCGGAGAAATATGAACTAAATTTATCAAAGAAAATAATTTTTTTAAATTAGTCAGTTAAGCTGTTTTTATATTACACTAAGAAAGCGAACAAAATTGGAACAGCAGCATTATTCAAAGAGCCGTTGACAAAATTACATGTAAATTTGAGAAAAAAAATCACATTTGAACAATTTTTAGTTCATGTATGTAAGAATTTTTCAATAATAGAGTTTAGAAAAATGACTGTGTCCATACAAAATGACCATACAAAAGTGGCTGACTCTTCCTCTCACGAGCGAACTGCACTTAAAATGGAAAAATGGCCATAACTTGCGAAACCGAGCAGCTAGGATTTGCATTTATACAGATTTTTTATCCCCAGATCATACAGAAACTTTCTGCGTTAGCCGATTTCGGACACATTTTAGGTCAACTTGTGCCTGCTTCAAGCGAACCGTGAGGGTACGTATTTTTTGTTGTATATTCATTCGGCAATTTCAACCTCCGAAATAATAAATTCATCAGTTTCACTGACTGTCGGTCTTTTTTTTGGCTTGTCCATTGTAGAGTTCAAAAACTTCAAGAAATCTAGATAATAACAACGACGAGGTAATAAGAAAATCTTGTAGAATAAATTCCAAGTAAAAAATGTAAAAATCACGTGATGGAGAAAGCGGAAGTTCGTAGCGCAGCGCTAAGTCGTCTACTATGACTCCTCAGTCCACATTTCCCGCTTCTTCACAGTCACAGCGCTACGGTCGACTTCGGTTTTTTCGTCTCTCTCTCTCCCGTGTAAATTAGTACCGCAGCCATATTGCCAAGCCGCCATTGTTTGCGTCGAAGCTTGCAACTAAGGGCGCTTTGACGACCATTCAAAATCTTATTCTCTCTCCGTCAGTTTTTATTTATTCACTTCAACATTGAAAATGTCATCAATTGAAGAAATGGTTGCTAACGAAGTGCGCCTGTGCCCTATTATATATGACAAGCGCTTTAGAAACGATCCTAGTTACAGTATTCTTTCCCACCACGCATTCGAGGCAATCGTAACGAAGATTGACGGAAAGAAAGGTGTAATGATTGCAGGTAAATAATAATTCATCATATTATTTATTGCACTTAATTGAAGATGTTTTTTGTAGTTCTTGAAATAAATGTTATATTTTTCAATATTTCATACATATATTTCTTTTTGATTTCAGTTGAGACTGTTAAAAAAATCTGGAACTCTTGTCTCGCAGAAGCCAGGGCTTACTTTAATAATAAAAATACCTACATTGAAGCAGCTGGTTCAAAATCTACAAATAACAGCTCCTTGATAAATACAATGGATTTCGTGAAAAAGCATTTGACTCATAGACCATCAATTGTGTCAACAGCTATCCCCACCAAAACTGAAAAAAAATGCAGCTAAAAGCGAACTTCAACAGTAGTACCTCCAATGGATTCATTTGCTGACAAAAAGCAGAAAGACAGTGAAGACATAGTAAAAGATTTTAAGTTAATAAAAGATGTCTTCATCAAAAATCAAGAGCTGTTAAACACGGCCACCACTACTCCAAGGAGCAACTACTTTACAGTCATTTTTGATCTAATGAAACGTGTAAATGCTGCCAAAATTGATTCCTGCGTTGATTTAGCTTTACAAGAACTAGACGCAATCGAAGGTGGTAATACCATGTAGATTAATCTTTCTTTTTATTAATTTATGAATATAATTTTAAAACTTCGAATTATAAAAATTTGTACTTGCATTATAGCTGAAGAAGATTAATGTATAATATCAAGGATAATAGTTTAATAAATAAAGTCGACATAAATTTTTTTTACAATTTAAAATAAAACAGTTTATTTTTAGATTTTTTCCCATTGCTATTCAAGATTTCCATTTGGTGAGATGAAATACTCTGCCAACATGTTGCGAATTGCTATTCCGTCAAGATTTTCTTCTGGTAAACCATCGCTATCATCTGTCTCATCATCAGGCTCATCATTATCCATATCTGCATCCGCATTGTTATCATAATTATCCCCATAGCCATACTCATAGTCAGTGTTATCCGTATCATCATCACTTTCATCTTCATTTGAATTCTCATCATCATCACTTTCACTGCTATCATCATCTTGATCATCTTCATCATTGAAATCTCCATTATGTACCTCATTTTCTTCCATATCCATGATAATTATATAATTATGCAAACAAACGCAACACATAATGATTATTTCTGATGTACTCAATTTAAAATCAAGAGGGTTTTCAAATACTTTCCATTTCTTGCACATTATTCCAAAGGCTCGTTCAATTATTTTTCGTGCATGTGAAAGTCTAATATTAAAAATTGTTTTGATGACACTCATGTATCGACTTTTCCTGTATGGCACCATTAGGTATCTTCTTAAAGCAAATCCTCCATCACCGGTAAAAAAACAAGGACAATCAATATTTGTGTTAGGCAGTGGTACAGATGGTGGAATATCGAGTTCATTTAATTCCAAAGCATTTGCTAAATTGCTGGCTTGAAATATTGCAGCATCATTAGTGGATCCTAAAAAACAATATATTTTATATTCTTGTAAAATAATTAAATTAAGTTTAAATAATGAACTATTTACCTAAATGTCCAACGCTGGCCCAAATAAATTTTAGTGACGCATCACAAACTGCCATCAATACTAGACTATTGAATTTTTTGAAGTTATAAAACATTGAACCAGAACGAGCTGGTGATTTTATTTTAAAATGCTTTCCGTCCACAGCACCAAGACAATTAAGCCAGTTATAGGGGAGGATGGGGTATTACCGGTCACCTAAGCAAACGTGCTTGTTTTTTCCACTTTAAAATTGTTTCTTTTAACTTTAAATAATTATTATGTTAGTTCAAACCATTGACTATAAATATTTATTATTGGTTTAATATAAAAATGTAAGATATCGAAGCTATAAGTCAAAATAAAAAAAAACATTTTGACCGAATTTACTCCACATCAAAGGGTAATACCGGTCAGACTTGGTACAATGCCGATCACTATTAGAAAGTTACTTTTGTAGGTGAAAAATTTCTTTAAATCAATTATATGAACTTTCATATGATCCGTCGCATTATTATTCGTACTTACATAGTGAAACATATAATAACATAACCACTGTTCAATCAAAAACACTTAAGCAAAGTTACCCTACCCGAGAGCGCTGCGAAACGTTTTCTTAGCCTCACTTTCGGGAGCGTCATATAAATAACATTGTGACTGGGATTACCCCCATTTTGCTTAGTAATTTAAATTGAAATGGCAAAAAAGTAATAGGTTTATACTCTTTTTCCTTCACTACTTCGTATTCTTAGATTGTTCAAATTAATAAAGATGCAAAAAATAACTGCATAAAGTTACAAATAATATGCATAAAAGCTTATTTTATAGACCAGATTTCTTATAAGAAATGTAGGTCTACATTTTGCTTGTGTATAATTCCTTAATAAAACTGAATAGAAGATTGTTTGTACATCAGATTAATTGCATTTTATGTTGCGTTTAATATACTATTCGAATTATTACCTAGGAATGTTTAGATTATTGAAAATAAGGGTGACTGGAATTAGCCAGTGACCGGCATTACCCCGTTCTCCCCTACTTCTTATTAAACTTATTAATAATTGAAACCTATTCATTACGGTTATGAGGAAATTGTAAATATCGCCTTTGAAGAGATGTATAAATAATCTCACAAACTTCTGGTATAAGCTTGTACATTGTCGACTTTCCAATTCTAAAAAACCAGGATGACTTCCGTATACTCTTTCCATGAACTAGATACGAGGGTAGTTCAATAAGTCTTTAGAATAAAGTATAAAAACAATTTTTTTTTTCAATTGGTTATAAAAACACGTAAACTCAGAAGATGTGGACTGTGACTGCACCATATATCTAGTCGGGAGTGGTGCTGACTGAAAACAGATGATTTGGAGCGATTCGCGCGCCATCTGTTGGTCATTCTAAAGACTTATTGAACTACCCTCGTATTTGTCTCCATGAGCTAAAAAGAATGCTTGCCTCATTTCTCATGTACGGTGGACTGTATATATCTTAAATAAATGTGGTATTGTGTCATGAATATGCCCGGACAAAACAAATATAGCATACAAATTTTTTTCTTTAGTTGTTGCCTTTACTGATAGGTAGTCACCGCTTTCACGCACAACAACTATACCTGTCGATATCATATATACACCTGTCATTCTTTGCTATGTTTGGGCAACATTTTGCTCTATATGCGTCTTAGGAAGGATGTACACTCGACGGAAAGGAATTTGCATGTAACGGTTTTGGACTTCACATCGTGTGACATGGATTTACAGTAGGTTAGGTTAGGTCGGTCAACGGGGATTAAAATGCACATAAAGAGGTGATTCGAATCTACAAAAAGTATAGTTTATGGTTGAACCTGGCCGATAGGAATGTGGAATCTGACAAAAAGGACATTCAATGAAATTCGAAACCTGATTTTTTATGTTACGATTTAAAAAAAAAGAATCAATGAATAAATACAAAGTTTTATGATTCAATTTATTTCGTGAATAATAGATAACATCATATTATTTAGGTAGATTACAAACACAGCTTATTTATTTATATACTTAAAAAAAATAAATAACTAAATAATTAATTAAGTATACATTTATTTATGTATTTACCAAATATAAAGCCTTTTTCTCTTTAACATAATCAATGTTAAAATAGTGAAAAAGTAAGACTATTATTGATAACAATAATTTTTCAAATAAATTTTTTATAATTTTTAATATGAATATGTTAATAATAGTGATAATAAATATTTTGATTCGTAAGATAAGATACATTTTTGAAGATTTGCACACTTTTTATTTTTAAGTAGAATTATAAATATTCAAGGAGTTTAAGGTAGTTGTTTCACGACTCTCTAGTCAAAACGGAGAAAACAGATACAATTTCATACTATGTACATTTAAAATATATATTTTATATTAAATTATAAAATTACATTAAAATATATATATTTATGCTCATAAAATGTTTAAAATTAATTTTTTTAAACCAACGTTAAAAAAATTTCCTCACTCAATGACTCACTTTTTGTACGTTTTAACCTCAATCTTTTACGTTGACATGGAATAACTTCAAAAAATGATCGGCAATAATATATTTCCAAGCTATTATTAAATTTGTTCTAATTTTTCTAATATACCTTCAGTTTTTTGTCAAGATATCGGATTTAAAAGTATGTTAAAGTTTTAATTAGAATGCTAAAATGTTACATTTTGCGAAAAACCATTGAAAAAGTTGGGTTTTCAAACTAATTTTTTCCGTTATAATGATCGATGACCCTACCTAAAAATTGGTACATTTATGTAAATGCATAAGAAAATTCAATTTTTACTATTTTTAACTAAATTTCGGAATTATCGTCTGGCGATAGAGCATGTGGTTTAATTACATCTCAGAAACTGCTGTCTCGCACTTTAGTCCCAACAGTCCGACATTTAAAAGAAATACCATCATCATTTTTTAACCTTTAAGCGTACGATTGACTTTCTGAAATTAATCATCATAACATTACATTACGACAAATTAAATGTATCCAACCGGTAAAATAAATTACACCTATTATTTTAGAGAAAAATCAGTTCATCTCGTATTTTTTCAGTGCTCGGCGTCAACAATCTGGTAAAATAATGAACAATAATTTGATGTTTCAATTTTCATGTATGTAGCAGTTATAACCATATATATTAAAGGCATAAGCGTTACTATTAACTTCTTACAAACTTTGATAAAGAATGAAATTTTATTATTAAAAATCAACAAAACAATGGATTATGATCGTAAGTTGTTTATCTAACTTCTTAAAAATTTTCAGTTTTATAAACTGAAATGAAACTGTATATAATGTACTTTAAAATTATTTGGTATAAAAAAAATAATAATAGAATGTAAAACTGATCAAGTCAGATTACATAAACAGGACATGCTTAATTTCATAAAAATCAATGAACAAATCATTTTATCATTAAAAACAATATTTAAAGTTATTCAGCATAAAATATTGAAACGTTTATATTACAATTATTTTAAATTCTGATATGTTTCTCTTCAGCAATTAAAAAAAAAATTACTTATCTGACATGCGGCAAAATAATAGATATTCTATGTATATTCATCGCCTCAGATTCTTCCAGTTACGACACTGCGAAAAAGTCAATTGTTTAAAAGATTAGCAACAGCTTTAATAAAAAAAGTGAAATACTGTAAATAGGTTAACATCAGCTAACATAGCAGACGATGGAGTGTTGTCATAAAACTTCAACCGATACATATTCTAAGTTCACTATTTATCGACTGTAGCTGTGTGAGCAAGGAGACTTATTCCCCAATAACATCGTACCGTCATCGTGTATTCCATGTGCCTTGCACGTATCTGGGTTATATAGAAAAACAGCGACTGCATATCTATATATATATATATATATATATATATATATATATATATATATATATATATATATATATATATATATGCATAATTGACACTTTGTCGTGTGCTGCTGTTGCTGGTACAACTAAATACTAAGGGAACTAAGGTGTAAATAAAAATTTGTCGAAATGCAAAATACAAAGATTACATTCTTGTAGATGAGACTCATTTGTATCATCATTTTTACATTAATAAATTTGCTTTATTTACACCTTAGTTCTAGTGCTTGAACAATACTTTTAATAATGTTCGATATTCGATTGAGACTTTAAATTGATCGATGCAATTGGTATGATTTTTTTATAATTTTTTAAGTAAAAACTAGTGTTATCAAGTTTTGTTAATTCTGATTTATTGAATCTATAAAAACAATAGTTATTTGAACTCTGCATGTATGTCCCTTATTTTACTTTTAAAATGTCTTTAATATATTTCTAAAGCATTTTGTTTGTTCTGTAAAATTAAGTATATTTGTAAAGAAATGTATCAAGTATATAAGACTTGTTCGGTTGTTGGTTTTAAAAGCCGCGCTAATGAATCATTGGTGAGGGTAAGCGTCAAAACTCGAAAGCTAGTATAACCCAATATAACCTTCAGGCGTGTCAGACAAATATATTGCGCGCCGGCAATCTCACCGGATCTGATCGACTCGACGCTAGAAACTTCGATCGCCTTTGCCTAAAAAGAGTAAAGCAGCACTAATATTTATACGCAAACATATTTGCACTTTCCTTTTATTTGGCACGATGGATCGCATGGAAAGATTCATTTGCCGTGAAGAACTAGAACAGATTTTTCTGTATGACCCGTATCGCCACCAGTACCGTAATGGCAATACGAGACCAGAAGATTATGCACGAATGGCGGATCTTCTTCGACAAAACTTCTCTCTGATTGGAAATCGCATAAACAGTGAGTTTTGGCAATTATATATGACTATACGTATATGGTTATACTTATATTTGTAATAGATTAACGCTGTACTATGTTAATATATGCAATTTAGTCGCGCGTGTCGTTTTCTTCACATTTATCGCGCCATTTTCTCGGAAACGCACCGTGTGGTAGCTATACAATTGTTCTTAAGATCGTATTTCGAATCGGATTTGCTCCTCAGACACATTTCATCGAATTTTTGTCTACAATTTTGAAATACTAAATAAATTTTGAATAAAAGGGCTAATTTTTTAGCCAGTTTAATGAAATAAAATACATCCCCGTGTTAAAGAATTTGACGCCCCGCATAAGTTCAGATTCTTTCGAGAGAAATCACGTGAAATTCTGACGTGGTGGTTTTTGTTATATGCTATATGTTTCTAAAATTTCACTGCAATTTTTCTTACAGCGGAATTCGTTACTCAAATGTGGAAAAGCTACGCAGACAGTACGGGACTATTCAACTGCGCTTACATACAAGAATTTGTAACATTTTGTACTGCATCGAAATGGACAAGCAAATTTTCGATTGTATAGAATAATAAAACATATCCATTATACAATAATCATAACCTACACTTTATATATATAAATATATTTGTTAAGCATATATCATGTATTAAATAATCATTATATTTTTTCATAAATTTCTTATTATTTTTTATTTGTGTAATCCCTTAAAAAATTCACGTGTAAGGTGCTAATAATTATAAATGAAAATATAATTATTCTATGTTCTATACTTTCACCAAATTCTCATACACTGTTAAAAATTTAAAAATGTTATGTGCATGAATTTTATTAAACACTATCATTTTTTCTAACTTTTGTTGAACATTATGAAAAGTTGTATGCCTAAATATTCAGAAGAATTTGATATTCTTTCAAAGTGTTCACTTTTTTGGTAAATAATAATTTACAGTAAACATTGATTTATAAAAATCGATAATGTCACAAAAAAAGATAATAAATAAAAAATAATAAAAGTCGTTACGAGTTGCAGTGAAATTTTTTCAATCAATGTTTAATAAAAATATAGCATAGTATCCTTCAAAAAAACATTCATATATATATATGTGCGTATGTGTATGTGTGTGCACGTTGGAATGTTTATTGTTTTCTTTTGTCGTTCTGATTATTGTCGTCTACTTCACAGTTGAAATAGTCAGATTCGAGTAAAGTTGCTGTATGCAGAGTATTTTGCAATTATTCGTTCGCGATGCCATTTCGTCCTACAGAGGAAAATCTTGCACAGTTGAGATTATTGTTCAATAATGGTAACTCAGTATAACAAATATCAGAGCAATTACGTTGCTCAGTGTCGTATGTGCGTAAATGGATAAGAAGGTTTAGAGCTGAACAAGAGGGTAGCGACGATGCCCAAGACAATCGGCGAGAGAATTTGGGAAGACCGTATAAATTAAGGGAGGAGCGATTGCAGCTTGTAGTTGAGAGAATCTCTCAGAGAGATTGGAAGAAAATCAGTTTCAACACGTAAAACGACTACCGCGGCAAATCAACCTCAACGATTGTGAAAAGACTGTAAGAACAGCTTTGAAGGAGCGCGCAAATCTTCATTATCACAAGGCCGTAAAAAAATGTTATCTTCGAGATCCAGATTTTGCTCAACGATTAGCATACGGTAATACTCATTTGAATAGAACTGAAGCTTAATAGAGAAGGACCATATGGATAGATGAAAAAGTTTTTTAATCAAATAAAGATGGTAATATTAATATTTTTTAAGTAACTGTATTATATATAGGATAGTATGTAATATTTGTATAATTTAGGTCCGTAATATCAATTTTAACAATTAACTGTTTTATTATATTAAGATTCTTTTTGTTATAAATGACTAATTACAATGTTTAATATTAGGTCCATTATATTATGCATATATATTGCGACTTAAAATATGTTTAAAAGGAATAATTAGACTAAGTTGCTCTCATTCTATATTTGTGGTGCCCATAGTTGGCAATTTCACACTTACCGCTCCCTTTTTTTTTTAATTTTCGTTCTTTTGACATTAAAATATTTGTCTTCATTCAGAAAACGTATGGTAATAACTGTAACCTGAAAAGCCTAAACTTGCCATTGAGTACAGTGTAATGAAAGATTATTTTATAATATTGGTTTTAACAAAATTATTATAAATAACACAAGATAAAAAATACAAAATAAATAAAAACGCGATTCATCAAAGTTGGCCCTGAATAATAATTAGTTTTATATAAATAGTTTTCGTCTCAATCAATAAAATCTACAAAATCCAACCCTATGAAGAACTTCACAAAGATATTTAAAAAAGTTATTTTTATTAATTTAATAAAAATGATTACAGCGAGAATTTGAATATTAAACTTTTCTTGACATTTATGAATACATTTTGTAAAAGTTATTTACAACAAAAATGTGGGGAGAAAATACATAAAACATTCAATAATTATATATTCTTTTTCAACTTAGCAATGAATTTCAAGTAAATATGATAAAAAACACATTGTAGTAAAATTTTAGAAACATATAGCGTATAACAAAAAGCAGTGCGTCAGAATTTCACGCGATTTCTCTCGAAAGAATTTGATCTTACGTATGACGTGAAATTCTCCATCACAGGGATGTATTCCCAAATTATTGTATAGACAACATTTATATGAAATGCGTCTGAGGGGCATACGCGATTCGAAATGCGATCGTAAAAACAATTCGAGCTACCACCTGGTGCGTTTTCGAAAAATGTCGATAAATGTGAAGAAAACGACACGCGTGACTTTCAATATTAAAATAGTACAGCACTAATCTGTTACAAATAATAAGTATAAGCTTATAACATTTTTTTTTTTTTTTTTTTAAATTAACGTCGCCATGTTTGTGCTCCCATGTGGTGCTAATCGACGACGGGGGTCTGCGGTGTGTTTGTAAACAAAGCACATGTAATTTTTACAGAGGTGCTTGTATCAATCGGCAGAGACTAGGATTCGAACCCGGGTCACCGGTGTGGGAATCCGACACTCTACCGACTGAGCCGCCGCAGGCCCCAAGCTTATAACATTATCAAAACTCACCATTTATGCGATCTCTATGCAGCGGGAAGTTTTCTCGAAGAAGACCCGTGTGCAAACTCTTCTGCTCTCATATTGCCATTGCGGTACTGCTGGTGATGCGGGTCATATAGAAAAATCTGTTCTCGTAATTCACGGAAAATAAATCTTTTCATGCGATCCATCGTGTCAAATAAAAAGAAAACTCAAATACGTTTGCGTAATATTAGCACTGCCTTATATTTCTCAGACAAAGGTGCTTGAAGGTTCTAGCGTCGAGTCGATCAGATCCACGAGACTACCGACGCGCAATATATTTGTATGGCACGCCTGGAGATTATACCGGGTTATACAAGGGTCTGTTTCGAATGACAGCTCCAGCAGTCACGTGATGCATCGATATAGATATACTTATTTGGTAAGTCGCGTGGTATCTTACCCAAGATATATATATTTATATCGATGAATCACGTGACTGCCGGAGCTGCCATTCAGAACAGATTAAAGTTTTCGAGTTTTGGCGCTTACCGTCACCGTAGATTCATTGACGCGGCTTTTAAACCCCACAGGCGAACAAATGCATATTTCGGTTAAGGTGTTTATGAATCATCCACTTGAGTCATTAATGCATTATCTTTTCTTGTATACTTTAAAAATGTCTTTACAAGTATAATTAACTTTCCAAAATAATAGATTTGATTTATAGGTATACTATTCCCTTAAGGGGAAACTCTACTAATTTTAGATAAAAAAAATCGAAAATTTTTTTATTACATATTTTTATTGTTTATACTTTTATTAATATTTGAAGACCAGCTGGATATATGCTGGTTAGATAGCACACGATATAAATAATTAACACGAATATTTTATTTTTAGGTATACGGATATTAAGAGAACAGATACACCTTTAAATTTTAAATTAATTGCTAATGCGTTTTAAGATAAAAGTGAGTATTTCCATCACATACTACATAATTCTTTACGATAAATTAAAAAAAAATTTTTTTTATAGTCCTTACACCTGTTTAATCGGCAATAATGGAAGCCAAATAAATGAAAAAAATAGGTAATATATGATGAAAAAAACCTTTTTACCTTAAACTGTATTAACAATTAATTTAAAATTCAAACGTGTAGGTATTTGTTCCCATAAATATTTTGTTCATTAAGTTTTAGTATTAAACAATGTCGTTCTTTTTATATTTTTGAAGTTAAAATTTTTTTTATTTATTACAGGTCATAAATTGAGTATATACAGCTTAAAATTTTTTATAATTGGGTTGCGCAATGAACTTTTTTAAAAGTCCTAACTTTTATTAAAAAGAAATATATTTAGTCAAGTTACTTAAAGAAAAATTGTAGCTAAAATGTTTATAATTATATTTATGCGAAATTACTTATATGGTTTGAATATTTGTGTAAAATACAGATACCCGCTGTATTGGCTGGGATTGAGGGTTTCGAGAACTCAAGTATAATATGAGTTATTATTAAGCAACTGTAGTAGTGCTTTTTGTTATACGCTGTATGATTCTAAAATTTTACTTCAATTTTTGTTACAGCCGAATTCGTTACCAAAGTATGGTAAAAACTGCGCAGACAGTACAGGGCTATTCAACTACGCTTACAACGAAGAATTTGGAATTTGCCCATGCTTTCAGAGCGAAACTTTCTTACAAAACTTTGTACTGTACTGAAATAGACAACTGTAACTATATTTTTTACTTAAGTTTACATTTGTGTGATCGTTATTCAAGATGATTTATATACAATAATTATTATCCATACTTAATAAATATCTTTTTTAAGTATCATGTAATAAACATATTTCTTCATAAATTTCTTATTACTTTTTATTTGTGTAATCCTTCAGAAAATAAACGCATCATGCGAAGTGCTCAAAATTGAAAAAGAATACGTATATAATTATCAAATATTTTATGTATCTTTTCCTCACATTTTTTATGTAAATAACTTTTAAAAAATGTATTCATAAATGTCAAGAAAAGTTTCATATTGATTCAAATTTTACACATTGATTGTAGATTAATATTTTAATACGTTTTGGTTTATCAAATATGTTAAATATTGTAATGGAAATTGAAAAAAATTACAAAGTTTTAGTGATTATTATTGAATTAGACATTTAAGGTTCATTTACTAAGTGTAAGATACAGAAATATTAGAAATATAAACAAATAAATTATAACAAATTTTTAATACTCTGTATAATAAAATTTTATTCTTCGTTATAGTCACAGTAGAAAAAGTTGAAAGCTGGTTATACATCTTTATGAAATTCAATTGAATTTGAGAAATAAGAATCGTACGTAATCAGTTTTTTTAAATGTTTTTTGCAACAATTGCTTCAATTATTACTACATTATTTTATTATATTTAGACTTTACCACTGCTTAAAATGTATTAAGGTTATCTGGCACCCCAGTTCCATATTTGGAATCTATCACTCGATGAATCATGTTCGAAAGGTAAAGTCAGTTAACCTTAAGTATCTTATGGGATTTTCATGAGAATTGCTTGAAATTCTGGAATCGAAAGGGTATATTATTATTTTCTTAATTTTGTTTTTACAAATTCTTTAAAAATAATATGAAAATTCATACATATAAAGTATAAGTGTACTGATGAAATATGATAAATTTGAATTTAATATGATGAAGGTTAAATAAGATACTATTAGATGAATAATATTACTTTAGGAAGAGGAATCATTGTGTTGGTTACCAAGTCCAGGACTGCCTTAGTATGAGAATTGTATGAAAAGATCCTATTTGCGAATAGAATTTATACGCAACGATTGTATTGGTAAATAGGATTTAATACATTTCTCGCACTGGGATGGGATATATTATATACTATAGTACTACTGCCATAGTATGAGAAATGTATGAAAAGTTCCTATTTGCGAATAGAATTTATACGCAACATTTGTGTTGGTAAATCGGATTTAATACATTCTCGCACTGGGATGGGTTATAGTATATACTATTATTAATGCTTATATGCTTTCAAAAGATAATGTAATTGCATAATATAATAATTATTAAAAATTGTTGTAAATAATAATACAAATTTAGCAGGCAATTAGACATGATTCTTTGACAATTATTTTTTATATCTTAATGTGTATGTAACACCTTTAATTAATAATTAATAAATGCTTCATCAGCATTAATGACTTGTTGCAATCTATTTGGTATCGAATTAATGAAGTTTTAAAAGAAATTGTTGCTCATTTTGCAATGCATCCCAGCTGTTCGTTACTTTTTGCAACAATATCTGCATGTTATGGGCATCATCTAGAACCCACTCCTTCACCATTTTAGCCCAGACATTCTCAATTACATTAAGATCTGAAGATCTTGGTGGATGATTCAATTTTGGAACTTCGTCCTCTGGATAACGTTCTGAGACTCTTGGTAATAAAATGTCTTCGAGGATTGTTAGGTATACTCGAGCATTGAGTCGTCTATCAATCACTACCAAATGACCAGGTCCATCGCCCGACATCCATCCCCAGTATGACCTAGTTATTCTTCCACTATTTTTTCTCAGCAGAACATATTCTCTGACATATCTTGCTCTTGTAGGTCTCCATATTCCAATTCTCCCTGTAATCATTTTTTTAAATTAATAAAAATAACTTTTTTAATATCTTTGTAAAGTTGCTTACAAGGGGTTAGATTTTGTAGATTTTATTGATTGAGACAAAAACTATTTACATAAAACTAATTATTATTCAGGACCAACTTTGATGAATCACATTTTTATTTATTTTGTATTTTTTATCTTGTGTTATTTATAATAATTTTTTTAAACCAATATTAAAAAATAATCTTTTATTACACTGTACTCAATGAACTTTAGGCTTTTAAGATTTTAATCATTACCATACATTTTCAAGAATGAGAACAGCTTAGGTTAATTATTCCTTTTAAACATTATTAATATTTGTTTACGTTTCAGGTCTCAAATTCAAGCTCTTTTTGATTAGTTTTAGGTACTTTCAGGCAGTTTTGTTTAATGCAAAAACATGCGAAGTTATGATCACAGTTAGAAGTACCTACCAGTTTTTTAATGAAATAATGCATATTCGGAGCAGAATAGCTGGTATCTTGCAAAAAAGGGCCCATTCACAAAAACTACTGGTGCTACGCTCCATTTCAAGCTACCAGTGAATGATTCTGAAAGTTTCAGAGAATTTCGGGACCCGCATGCCTGATAGTCTCCGTGTAAGTTTAGCCGCGCCTAGATATATGAAAAACTTACTTTTAGTTTTATTAGAGTGTATATTTGCTTTTAATAATTTTTGTTCTACAGTCATTATTCATTTCGTTTAACGAACACATTTTTCCGCCAATCAATATATAAATGTATATACATATACATTAAAATACATATTTTAACCAAAGCAAAAAACATTTTTCAAATCGATTTCATAGTATCGTCAGCCCTCACTTGCAAAACGGTCAGTTTAAAATATAAATGTCCATAAGCTTCGGTATCGCTTGTACTACAGTTATTCTCGATTTTTCTCAATTAAAAAAAATAATATTTCAATCGTGCTAGCTCGAGGCGCTTGCACAGCGCAAAAAGGAGAGCGGATAATCGAGCGAACCCGCGCGTTCCGGCAAAAATTTCTTTATTCATTTCGAGCGTGTAGCAGCAGCAGTAAAAAATACAGAGAAAAGAATGGAGGGAAAAAACGCGAGATCAAAGCGTCCGTGCCGGAGGGGGGCTGCCGCACTTGTCACGCGGCCGAAGGACGACTGCAGCGACGACTCGCGACTCGTCCTCTCTGCCTATTATCAAGAGGAAGGAAGGAGCTGCCGCCACCGCTGCAGCTGGATGCGGGCCGCCAGCGCGGACGATCAGCGGAGCGCGCGCCGCGAAATTGGAGCTCAAGCGCGGGAGGAGACGATGAAAAGCTCGTGACGCGACTGTGTATATATACCTTCTCGCCTTTCATTTCGCTCATTTTTCTCACGAGCGAGCAAGTCCAAGGGGAAATACGGGACGTTTTCAGCCGAGGATTTTCATGCAATTTTTTTGGTAGACGAGTATGATTAAACGTTTTTTGTCATATATACTTACGTATTTTTAGATTCTGCATATCATCACATTGGGGTTATTGAAAATGCATTAAAAGGTAAATGTAGATGAATATCACGAAAAGACAGGCTGCTTATGAGAATAGTTTTGGACATCTAGTATTTTAAAGAGAAAAAGTTACATAATACGAATGAATTTATTTTTTCTTATATGGACAGTTTTTATTTTTACTAAAATATTTAAAATACTTACTAGGCTTTGGATATTTTCTTACAAATTTTAGGATAGCATCTACTAAATCTGCTCAGGTTAATAGAAGAATTATCTAAATTATAAGAAACTATTGTATTTCAAAAGACATATCATTTAGAAGTTACATACGAAATAACTAATTTAAATTAAAATAGAAGTCCCTGTTAAGGTGGTTCTATACTCAAAATCACTCAAAAAGTTGCTTTTTTTATTGGGTTATATTACAGTATATAATCAAAATAAAGTTTATAAATAAAGTTATAATGATTTTAATAAAGTAATTAATATTATGTAGCATAGAAAATAAAAACTTTAAATTCATTTTTTTCGACATTCATTTTTGAAAAATAAGAGCCCTAATCAGTTAAATGGTTCAAAAGCAGTACATTTTTATGTTTTTTTGAAATGTTTTTTGTTATGCCTGATAATAAAATAAAAGTTTTTTTTTGAAAATTTAAACCATACAATATTTTTATTTTTGTGTCAATGATATAAAAAAATGTGATAGAAAAGCCGTTGAAAAATTGTATGCGCATGGAATGCGACGAGAATCGTCTAGTTCGTCGTCTTTTCACAATTTGAAATGGTTATCTGTTAATAAAACCAAATTATCTTGATAAATTTAAGTTCAAAATGCACAAATAACTTTCTAATATGCTTATATTTAACATACTTGAAATTTAGAGCGTTTTTTCGAAAGCTGGTAGAATTTGAGTTTGGGTATAGAACCACTTTAACCCTTATCTACCGACGTGTTTCTATATAGACACCACAAGTTTTTATTTTTCTCGTAATTTTTTTAAACTTTTAAATTTTCGTGTAAAAATATAGAATTTAATAGATTAGTCGCTTTTTAGATAATTTACCATTGGTGTCTATATAGAACCACCTCGCGGGTTATGTAACATTATTTGCGCGCGAAAAAAGTCACGTTCCCGCATAGTGGTGGAGTACAGACACCAAAGAGCAGCCTCAAACTTTTTTTGCTGAATCTGTTAATATAAGTATTAGAAATTCATGTGTGACAACGCAAATACGACTTACGAAAGCAATGAAAGTAATTTTCATGGTTTTCCTAAAGAAAATTCAGACTCAGGTAATGATTTTCGTGGATTCGAAAAAGTGAGGTTAGATGAGAGTAGTCGTGATGAAAGTCTCGCCGACAACGAGGGTAGTCATGAGGGTAGTTATTTATTTAACACCGATAATGACCAGTCCTTATCAAGCAACAGTGAAGAGGAAGTCAACAACAATGATCCACGCAGTTTCTACGGAAAACATCGTTTCAAGTGGTCAACACAAGCTCCACAAAGAACAGTAGACCATTGGCTGAAAATATTGTAAAGGAGGCACCTGGCTTAAAAGGACCTGCTAAAACTTTACAGCAAATGAATCCTTTGTCTATATGGAGTTTGTTTTTTACGGAGGACATGCTGAAAGAAATAGTGAAATATACTAATGTACACATTTCTTCTTAAAGAGAAAATTACAGGGATGATGATCGCTTGGACTGCAAGGATATAAATCTGATCGAATTAAAGGCTCTGCTTGGATTACTTTATTATTCTGCAGTGTTTAAAGCCAACAATGAATCCATTTATTCATTATTTGCTACTGATGGAACTGGTCGCGATATTTTTAGGTGCGTTATGTCTAGGAATAGATTTACCTTTTTAATGGATATCTTACGGTTCGACGATGCTGGACATAGAGAAGAAAGAAGAAACTCAGACCCAGCTTGTATTATTTCAGATGTGTTCGACAAATTTATAGAGAATTCAAAAGCTAATTATTGTTTGAGTGATTCTGTTTGTATCGATGAGATGCTCGTCCCTTTCCATGGCAGATGTAAATTTAAAGTTTACATGCCAAAGAAACCAGCAAAATATGATTTGAAACTTATGTTGCTGACTGATACAGAGAATTCCTATGCATATAATGGATATATTTATTCGGGTATAGACTGTGATGGATACATGCTTACAAATGCAGAAAAAAAATTATGAAACCCACCCAATCTGTGTTACGATTAGTAAAACCGATTGAAAAATCTAATAGAAATCTAACAGCGGATAACTGGTTTTCAAGCATTGAGCTTATTCAAGAATTAAAACATAGAGGATTGACTTATGTTGGAACTATAAGAAAAAATAAGAGGGAAGTACCAGCAGCTTTTAGAACAGAAAAAAGAGAGAAGTGTCGTCATCACTATATGGATTTACCAGTGACCTAACATTGTTGCCTTTCGTTCCAAAAAAAAATAAAGTTGTTTTAATGGTGTCGTCAATGCATCACTCAGATGTAACTTCTGAAAATGGTAAACCACAGATAATCACCTATTATAATAGTACCAAAGCTGGCGTTGATTCATTAGACCAAAATGTGCTAATTACTGCACAAGCCGCAGAACTTGTCGCTGGCCTCTTGCAATTTTCCATGCTGTACTTGGCATCGCTTCCGTCAATTCCTACATTGTTTATCAAAAAATTTTTGAGACTGCAAGAAAACAGCTAACAAGGTAAAAGCAATTAGATTTAGCACAATAATTATACTCCACAATTTTAATCTATGTTATTCATAAATTTTAAATAATTTTTCCAGGTTGGATTTTGTCAAACAATTAGGATACGAGCTTGTGCTTCCACACTTGAAGGCCAAGAATCTCAGCCGACTTCCAAGAGAGTTGCAGATCAAAATCAAGCAAATAACAAATCAAGAGCAACCTACCAAAAAAGTAGAAAAATTTAAAAAAAATGCGCTGTGCTTTTTGTCTAAGGAAAGATAATCGTACTACCTATTACTTATGTTGTAAATGCGAGCAACCAGTTTGCACAAAATGTGCAAATAACGTTTGCAATACATGTGCTTAATCTTAATTTACTAAATTCTTAAGGTTATTTATTAATATTCTATGTATTCTATGAGAGTTTACTAGTATTAGTATAACGAAAAGGCTGACTTAGGTTTAAAAAATGTGTAAACCAAAGTACCTGTGAAAATGTTCTATAACACTTTTAAAGGTCTAAAAGTTGACAAATGTTGTTTATTGTACCTTTATTTAAAAGAAAAAGCGTTATAATGACGATTCTAAATGATAAATATAGTTTTTTATGAAATAAAACAAACCTGTATTATTTCCTAACCTTACTTTTTACTTCTTTATAAAGTGATTTTTAATATTTATAATTTAGTATAATCTGGCTCAATAACTACGTAAATCAGTTTATAATGAATGTATGTTATCACATAAATTTTATTTCCCGGTTAAACAAAGGTATTGTTTTAAAATTTGTAAAAAAAATGTGAAATGGTGTCTATATGCCACCACGTCGTCGGATACGTGACTTTTTTTCACCTTGGTAGCTAAGGGTTAACATTAGATAACGAGTCCTCAGGTTACGGACAGACGTTACAGCCTTCAGTCACACTGTCTAATTAAACTTATTATCTAAAAACACAAAACAGAAATTAACATAGACTTTTCTTGAGTAAAATATTTCGGAGGTAAAATAATTCCCTATTCGGATCTTTGTGGAAAGATTGCTAGAGGTGAATCGTGGGAAAAGATGGGCAAATATATCAAAGTAGCAACGTGGAAGCCTCGTAGTTCATAGAGACCAGGCGCGTATATAAAACTTCTAAATGAGGCAGATAGGTATGTTCTTGACTTATAGTAGCAATGTAGGAAACTAAATGAACAGATGAAGTAAAGATACCTCAGGTGACTATATTTTTTATTACGGTAGATCAAAACAACTTTCTTTAGAAACGAGATTTTAAGTAAATAGAGAAATAAAACCTGTGATTAAAGAGGTAGATTTTAGTTTTTACACATATTCTGTATTAAGTTTCTTATTTTTCATACATTAATAGTTGATTCACACAAACATTTTATTTATTTATTTATTTATTGACTCACTCACTCTTGCTTGCTTGCTTGCTTGCTTGCTTGCTTGCTTGCTTGCTTGCGTGCTTACTTGCTTGCTTGTATGTTTGTTTGTTTGTTTGTTTGTTTGTTTGTTTGTTTGTTTGTTTGTTTGTTTGTATTTATTTATATATTTACTCATTCACTCACTCGCTCCCTCACTCACCCACTTTTAAAGATTTCACGCATATTTTACAGCAAATCTTTAAGTCCTAGAGAAAAATATGTAAGCAATTTTCCCTTATATTAAAATTCAGCGTGAGATATCGAATCTAGAAAAATGTATCGAAATTTCGATTTCTAATTTCGATATTTTGATTTACTAAAATAATCAAATGTGTGGGAAGATAACCTCGGCGTGCGGAGGACGCCATCATCTTCTCTAGTTCTTCTTAAAATTGTTCAAAATTTATGAAAAAAATTTTCCAGGTCGAGAGAATCATTTTTTGAATATGGTTTATAAATTTGTTATAAACAAATAGGTTGCCGGAAGGGGGCCTACGGTGGCTCAGACGGTAGAGTGTCGGATTACCATGCCGGTGACCTCGGTTCGATTCCTGGTCTCTGCCGACTTCTGTAAAAACACCTCTGTAAAAGTGCATGTGCTTTGTTTACAAACACGCCACAAACCTCCGTTGTCAATTAGCACCATATGTGAGCACAACTACAGCAATGTTAAAAAAGAAAAGTTGCCGCGAGTAATTTTCTGGTAAATTATTTCTTCCAATACACTGGGATTATATATTGTTTAAAAAAAGTTTTAGCTTCTGGTCATGATATCACCATTTTTACCCTCAACCCGCAGGCCTGCGAAGGAGATATGCAAGTCGGTGACGTCGAGCATCCTCACACTGTGGCAAGAACAGCGTGGCATCCCCTTGCGATGGTGGCGGCAAGATGTGCAGATCTTTACGGAAACCTATGCGGCTCACCAATAGAGTAACTACCTTCGTGTAGCATGTATAGTTTTTGAGGTTATATTGGATAAAATGTCGAAATATTGATTAAATTCAATTTGACGTTATATCAATATATACAAAAAAAATTATGTCAATTATTAGAGTTCTAATATTACAGGTAAGCCTATTAAAAAAGTTTTTCTACGTTAAACTTATTATGTATTTTCAATATTTATTTATTCGTATATTTAACAGAAGAAATTTATATTTTCAATTTTAATTTAGATTTATTATAAACCTTGCTATAGAGGAGTTAATAAGAAAATACTGTCACAAATACTGAAGCAATCATGAAATCTGTGATTTATTACAAAAAGAACATGAGATAACAAAATCTTTAAGTACAATTAAAAGAATACTGTTTACTTTGGGATTGAAAAGAAAGAATAAACCAAAAAGTGATATTGAAGATGTATCTTTTGCCATTGTTAAAGAAATGTATTCAGCAGGTTACAATTTAGGATATGGATCTTGTAACGCGGTGAGAAGGTTTTTAACCTTCTCAGCGTTACTCCCGCGCGCATATAACATCAAAGGCCGATTTCAAGACGCAATCCTGCCACGACTAGGAGAGGAGTCACTCCACCTTGCGTTATGAATTAAGAGTATTAGCGTTTAGAATAAATACTGCGTAGGTTCGAATTTATTGTGTACAGAAAATGATCTTTTTTTACGGCGGAAATTTGGCATCATTCAACATCAAGAAAGTCCCGAGATGAAATGTGTTCTGCTGCCTCTTGAAGGCAGCGAGCCCAGGCACATCTGAATGTCCAGAAACCTCGCAATTCACCATATAACGCCATCGCCACGAGCATCACCGTCCGCCGCCAATACTGTCTACAAGTTAAGTAAATTATCAATAAACGAAATTTACTCTCTCACTACTCTGTCTCCTTTATTTTTAATTATCTGCCTAGTAAGGCAAAGCGCTCCATAATTTAGAAGAAGATTATTCTTTCGGATGGCTTACGACGATTATGTAATAGCCAACTTGACTATTGTCAAGGAGTTTACCATAGACACTACTATGTACAGTGTCCCTTAAACTCTCCCCCACAAGCATGGATATTTCCAGTGCCTTACGCAATTCACCTTTTACAGCAACATGCGGCTTTGGGGATAAGAGGAGTGGAGAACGTCAAGAGCCAGACATTCCAACGTCACGCGAGAATCAATTCTCGAATCAGACAGCTTGGCGACGACGGAAACGAACCAACCAGAGGCAGCGACGTCGAATGCCGCTGTCTTATAGCAGGCAGCTCGGACCCAGGGCCAACGACTCTTCTCCCAGCTGCCGACGGATCACGATCTCCGAGACTGTAGGGACGCAGTCGTTTTCACATTTTTTAAATTATTTTTTTGTTATAAATAATTTTGTTGTGTGTGAATTAGTTTGGATTTATATCAATTCTCGCCGAACGTATACATGTGCCTGCACTACTCGTTTCAGCCATCACGCCATCAGCAAAAATTCAAGCTAAGTTACCACGTTTTGTGCCGTTTGTTGGCAAGTACAGACGCAACGGGTTGCCTTTCGTGCCCTATGAATATTTCACTTTATCTTTTTTCTTTCTTTTCTTTTGCCTAGGATCAAATTTTGATTCATTATTCATTAAGAGTTGAAAGTAAAATTAGTTAAAACCAAGGTGGAGTTATGGTTAAGTAGTTCATAGTATAATTGTAAGCAGAATCTTGGCGTCTAACATCGAAACATCTTTTTTTAAATTTTTAAGAAGATTTTCCATTTTTACACTTAAAAATAGTCTAATAATTCATTAACTATTTTTCCAATTTTTTGCATTAAGGGATAACGCCACTCTGACTTTTTAAAACAATCAATTCATTTTTCGGCTTAAATGATGATTAACTTTCCTAGAATTGATATGCACTTGGTCTCAAGTATGGAGCAGGCATCTCAGATTGTAGGTACAGTGAAAATTTCTAATCTTTTATATAGCATAACTTTTGTTTTAGCAGGGTTTAGGGCAAGGTAATTGTCCCTTGCCCATTGGGCCACTGATTGAGCATCGCGATTAATCTCTGCAATGCCCTGAAGAATGTCACACGGATAGCAGTGGTGTATCAGCTGCATGTCATCAGCGAATATCATATGCTTTGAAAATCTTAAAACATTCAGAAGATCGTTTATATATATTGCGAACAGTAACGGACCAAGCACACTGCCTTGCGGGACGCTAGAATTAGCTCTGAGCCAATCGGAAATCGAACCGCCTTCATCAACTACTGCCTAAAGCCGATCCGCTAGATAATTAAAAAACCAGCGTATAACTCTGTCAGATACGTTTAGTGCACGAAGTTTGGTAAGCAGCAACGTATGTGGGATGGTATCAAAGGCTTTAGAGAAGTCAAATAAGATCAGAATAGAAATCATTCGTTTATCAATCGTAAGCCTAATGTCATCCAATACACCCAAGAGGGCAGTTTGAGTGCTGTGGCCGGTTCTGTAATATATATATATATATATATATATATATATATATATATATATGTGTGTGTGGCTCTTTGGCTAATAATATAGTGCAGACACAACAATCAAAAGAGTAACAAAGATAACAAAAGTAATACAAAGAGTAACTTAAACTAAGGTATAATATAAGAAATAGGTCGATTTGTGCTATGGCAATTTATACGGAATAATAATAATAACAATGGCTTATCACAAATTTTGCGAAGGGTCAGACTCGACATCACGGTTTGTGAGGTGATTGAGTAGGAGGGACTTTACGGTTTGAAGGGATGTGGTGGCATAAGGAAGGGAGGTAATATTGTTAGGTAAACTGATCCAGAAATAAGAGGCAGCTATTTCGAAGGAGTTGGCATACAGGGTGGTTGAGTAAGGACGGATGAGAAGAGGTTGAGTACGTAGCCGAGCTGACCTGCGGACTTCGCAATAGGCAGTAAGAATTAAATTGTTCTTGAGGTAGCTAGGACAAGCCGTTTTGAGTATCGAAAATGTCAAGGCACCCATGAAGTACTCACGACGGACCTTTACCGTGAGCCACCCTAATCGTTTACGATAGGGGGTAACATGAGCCATCCAGGGAATATTACCACAGACAAAGCGAGTGTACACATTCTGCGCACGCTGAAGTCTCAGGTCCTGTTCACCTGTCAGGCCATGGTAAACAAGGCAGACATAGTCAAAGTGGGGGTGAATGAGCGAATGAACTAATGATTTGCGGATGCTAAATGATAGGGCACGCTTGTGGGGGCGTAAGCTCCTTAAAGTGCGGAATACTTGCTGCCAGATGTGGGGTACTTGGCTGCCCCAGTTAAGATCAGGACTCAATCAAACGCCTAAGTTTTTTACTTCTTTTACGAAAGAAATTGTTATGCCATTGACGGAGATTGTTGGCAGGAGATCAAGGTTCACCAAATAAAGATTCAGAGTGCTACCAAGAAGCATGGCTTTAGTTTTTGCTAAATTTAATGTGAGCCCATTCCTAGCCGCCCAATCTGCGATGGCCGCACAGTCAATCGCAATTTTATTAATCACATCAGCTAGTTCGTGACAAGTGCAGCTTCTATATATTTGAGTATCATCCGCGTAGATCATATGTTTGGTGAACCTGAGTACTCTGGGGAGGTCGTTGATGAAAATGGCGAACAGCAGCGGACCGAGAACAGAGCCTTGAGGCACTCCAGCCCACGTGGCAATCCAGTCAGAGATACTGCCACCCTCATCAACAACAGCCTGGCATCTGTCATCAAGATATGAGATGAACCACTGTAATGAATGATCACTAATTCTAAATGAGCGCAACTTATGGACTAATATGTGGTGAGGAATCCTATGAAACGCCTTGGAGAAGTCAAAAAGAACCCCGAGCAATGCTGTCTGAGTGCTGTGACCAGTTCTAAAGCCTGCTTGACGCGGAATGAAAAGATTATACTTTTCGATGTGAGATATTAGCTGTTTTGACAAAATCTTTTCTAGGAGCTTGGAGCACTCCGACAGCCTCGCAATGGGTCGGAGGTCTGACATATCAGAAGGGGATGGAACTTTGGGGATTGGAGTGATTAGTGTCTGACGCCAAAGCGTTGGATAGGATGACCTAGATATGGATGAGTTGAAAATGGTAGTTAATGGTTCGAGGATAGATGGACAAGAAGTTAAGAGATGCTTAATGGTGATGCCGTCAAGTCCAAAAGTCTTGGATTTAGCTGATGATAGTGCTTCCTTGACATCACTGGAGGTGATGTTAGCGAATGTAAGTAGTGGAATGTCAGGTGAGGCCAGAGGAATGATTGGCAAAGGTAGTTGAGGGGATGAATTGGATGCATTCGATATAGATGCGAAGTGTGCGTTGATGCTGGCATGACAAAAGAGCGAAAAGGGTGAGATAGAACGAGAAGAGACTATACCAAGCCTATTGAGAGAGCTCCATAGGCGATTTGACCGCTGTGCCTTTGTTACTTCTCTCGCATAGTATTCGTTTTTTGAGTTTCGCAACATAGTTAGTACTCTGGCACTTAGAGCTCGATACTCAGTGAGTGGAAAACCATTATCACGTGCTCTCTTATATATTCTGTCGCGCTCTTTTATGGTTGCACGAATCTCTGGTGAGATCCATCGCTTACGGCGGCTACTGATAGTTACGGAGCGAAGTGGTGCAAATCTATCGAGAGAGCTCGTGACAACCATATTGAAGTTACTTACCATGTCACTAAGATCAGTTATAGAAGAGAAATTATAAAGCTTATTAGAAATATCAGAGAGATATCGAGCTATGTTAAAACCACGGAAGTCACGACTAATTACATTTCGAGTAATGTTTTGTGATACGCTTAAATGAATGGTTAAGTCTATTCGATCGTGACCATATGTAAAGGGGGCTTCTGATTTAGAATAATTCACAACAGCTGAGAGTGAATGGACAATGAATAAATCCAGCCATGTGTGAGACTCGAGTCGATCCTTGTTTATCGTGTGATGAGTCGCCTAAGAAGCAACCAAGTGTAGCGCATTTGATCGAATAATATACCGCATATAATTGGCTTCGAACGATGAGGATAACATATTACAGTTGAAATCACCTGGGATGACCAACCCTTTGTAACGCGGGGAGAAGATAGAGAGCTTATTGAAAAATTCATGCGGCAATGCCGTTTTTGGAGGGCGATAGACCACTGCAAACAGGAGTGAGTCTTGGCCATGGGTGATTTCAACTATAATATACTCCGGTACAGTCCCTGGTAGAAAATTATCTAGTTTTATCGAGGCCCTCGATTATTTCCTTGGCAAACTAGATAGATCTACATAGTTCTAGATTAATTTTCTACCAGGGGTACCATTTCGCAAATCGGATGTGGACAATATCTTAAAATTTAATGTTTGTTTTATATAAATAGCAACACCTCCTCCTGTACGCCCCACGCGGTCACGTCGAATCAAATTATACCCATCTATGGCTACCGAGGTATCATCAACATCATCATCACCACATGATAATTTAGTTTCAGTTATTGCTACAATGTGTTTTGGGTGAAGATGAATGTATGACTCAACTTCAACAAAGGGCGTTTCTAGGCCGTTAACATTGGCATGCATAATTTAAACATGCTCGGGGAGCGCGATGAAAAGACGCTTGCTCCTTGCTTGTATCAGCCGGCTGATTGCGCGCCACAGGTAAGGCGTTATCACTACCACGGTCTAATTATTGTGCCATATTCGATGGCAGATGAGATGATAGCTGCTGTGAATTACCACCAGTGTTATTTTAGTGGCGTTGAATCGGTCTACACTCGAGTAGGTCCTGTTCACTGTACACAGGAAGAGGCGAGGAGTGAGAATCTCGGCACATATGAACTACCATATTGATCACCCTGGGACGCCTGTAACCTAAAATAGTCGATCGAGAACGAGCTTTAAGTAAAAGTTGGTATATACTTTTAGGGTACAAGTATACCCTTTTAGGGTTGCCATATTAACTGTAAATGATTTTAAATCCAGTCGCGTATAGACTATATAGTCACGAATCTGTGGTGATTTAAATTTTATTAAAACGCTACTAAAATTTGTACGCTGCAGAGACGATACATTGTTATGCCGTGGACGCGCGCCAGTAACCTTGATGTTCGACGTTAGAAGCAGGCAGAGTGGTACTCAATGTTGAGGCCGGAGTATGTGACTGCTGCATGACAAAAACTGGATCTTGATGCCCATGGGCCTGAGCCGTCGCCGTCGCAGGTGCGCGTGTCGATGCAGTCGACACTCGTGGAAAATCTACTGCCGACAGTATATCAGGAACAATATGGGCAAGATTGAGTGCACCTAATACTTTGGAGGCAATTTGGCCTGGACCAAGTAAAATGTCCACAGGTATCCCAGACATTATCAGCTCTGCCGTGTCAACGTGATTAGGCATAAATGCTGTGCTAGTAGGGGCAATATTGAGTGGTTGCTTGCTGATGACAGCATCTAATTTCTTTTCTAGTTGCTCAAGTTGAGCACTATGTGATTCAGCTATTTGAACACATCTTTGGAACTGCGTATCATGTTCGTTGAGACGCAAGTGGGTCGCAGTGAGATCGTTTAGCCTCTCTTCGATTTTTGTCTCCTGCATGGCACAACAATTTTTAAATTGCTCTTGTTGAGCAGATTTGAGTGCATTAAATTGTGCGGTAATTTGCTGAGTTTGAAGCTCCATTAATTTTGCCAGATCGGTCATCATATCTCCAGCTGGCGCGGAGTCCCTTTTTGCTTCCTCACTCAGCCCGGCGAGAACGGCGACTGACGACGCTGAGGCAGGCAAGCTGGCGGCCATGCTGGCGGTCGAGCCAGCGGCAGGCGGCTGCTGCTGCGGTGGAAGCGACGGCGGCGGCAGTGATGGTGGGGAGGTCGCTCTAACTCTTGCTGGTAGTGCCGTTGCGTGAGAGAGAGATAGAGAGAGAGAAGAGGTGGGAGCAGTGGTGAACGGCTGAGTGCTGCTTGCAAAGAGAGAGAGAGAGATTGATTGATTGATTGATATTTGTATTTATTTGAACCTTGGGGTATAACCCTATCTGGCTCTATCTTATAGTACAGAGTAGTATACAATAATTTCACTTAAAACTAAATAACATTTTTAATAATATTTGAGTTATAATTAGAATGAGTAAATTTCGAAGTACATGATATAGTGTAATACATTAAAACATTCATTATGAATTACGTAGAAGTATTTGAATTAAATATATACATTTTTTAATACATTTTAATACATACATTTAAGTAATTATCTTTTTATCTTTATCTTTCTATCTATCTATGTGCACTGTATGCCTTCGCACAGAACACGTCTATCCCAGTCATGCTTATCTCGCAAAATAAGTACATTGAATAATTCCCGTTTATAGCTAGTTATGTTGTCTATGTTGAACTCAGGTGGTGAAAGTGAATTTATTAATGTCGAAGCAGTAACAAGGAATGAATTTTTCATTTTTCATAGACTCTGTACGGGGGGTGGTATAGAGCAGAGTTTGAGGGGCAACCCGAGTCGATCTCCTTACAATGATGTCAACCCCTATGCGTCTGAAACGATGTACAAGATAATTCGGTTTGTCATTGACGATGGACGTAAAGGCAAGAGAAGCGATAAAATACTCTCTGCGTCTTTTCGCAGAAAGCCAGCCCAATTCAAGACGATACGGGGTAACGTGACTTCTTCTCGCTATGTTGCCGTATACAAAACGTACGCAGGCGTTTAAGAGTCTTTGCATTTTTAAGTTCCGCGTAGCATCAAGATCATGATAGACTACACACGCGTAGTCAAAATATGGAAAAACGAGGCTTTCTATTAAGTTTTTGCGTAGGTTTTTCGAAAGGGCTTGCCGATAATATCTTAAAGAACGCAGCGCTCGGTGAACTCGTTGAGATATTAGTTTTGTCTGGTTTTCCCAGTCTAGCGTGGGTGTCAAACGCACCCCTAGACTGAGTGCCTCCGAAGAGTAACTAAGTGGAAAACCATTCAAAACAACTTTTTGCAATTCTTCGAGGTCAAACGCAGTAGTATACTGCAAGCTACCGAGGATCATGACCTTAGTTTTTGCTGAGTTCAATTTTAGACCGTTTTCGGCAGCCCAATTCGCCACAGCTTCAGCATCTTTAGTAATGGCAGCTATACCCTCGAGAATATCGCATGGCCGGCAGTGCAGATAAATTTGCGTATCGTCCGCAAAAATCATGTGCTTAGAGGATTTAAGGACTTTCGGAAGATCATTTATAAATAAAATAAACAGCAGTGGCCCAAGTACACTACCTTGGGGAACACCTGCGAAGGACTTAAGCCAATCAGACACACTTCTTCCTTCACCTATAACTGCTTGAAGGCGATCATGCAGATATGTGTAAAACCATTTGATAACGCGGTCAGAACAGTTTATGTTTCGTAGTTTTCTCAGTAGAAGTTCGTGCGGTATCGTATCGAATGCTTTCGAAAAGTCAAAAAGAATCAGTAGTGTGACCATACGTTGGTCGGTCGCCTTTCGAATGTCATCGGTAACTCCAAGTAGTGCGGTTTGTGTGCTATGGCCCCGACGATACCCTGCTTGACGTGGATCAAGAAAACCATTACTCTCTAAATAGTTAGTGAGTTGCCTGTGAATGAGCTTTTCTAAGAGTTTCGAAATTTCCGGGAGTTGTGCTATAGGTCTTGTGTCTGAGGGAGACTGTGGAGACCTGATTTTTGACAGAGGAAGGAGCGCAGCTTTTTTCCATATAGAAGGGAAAATTCCATGTTTAATGGAGTTATTGAATGTGGTTGTGAGATATGGTAGTATTGTTGGAACCGAGAGTTTGAGCATTTTCAATGAAATGCCATCGATACCTGTGGATTTTGCGGCCATACCTTGTAGTGTCAAAGATACCTCCCTCTCTGTTACAATAGTGAAGTCAAAAGTTGATGCAATCTGCGAATTTAGCGGCGTGTATAGTATCCGTTGAAGAGCTGAACTCGTAAGTGGAGGGGCATCGCTTGACACAGCAGCGTAATGTTTATTAAGAACATCTGCGGAGAAAAGTTCAAGGGGAGAAGGAAACTTTGATTTAGAGATGCCAAGTTTATTGAGCTCCCGCCACTTAGAGCGCATGTCTGATGCATTTATCAATTTTTGCTCAATAAATTTATTTTTAGCAGTATCTAAAAGATTACTGATGTTATTTCGCAGGCGATGAAAGTACTGTAGGTCGAGTACTCGGCCGGTAGTGCGAGCTAGCCTGTAGGCCTTGTCCCGCTGTTTCATAAGATCTCGGATATTCGGAGTTACCCATGATTTACGATTTGGCGCTATTTTTATTCTACGGATCGGTGCGCACTCGTCAAATGAGGAAATAACAACCCGCTCAAGATCAGATGCATGTCGATTTACTATGACGCTCGAGCTTGAAGACGCTGATAATAACTGCGAGGCCGATACGGTTTGCTCATTTAGGGGTGGGTAAGGGTTCAGATTTATACTAGGAATTTGTAGGTTAAAACTAGAGGTATTGCTAATATCTAAATGATTATTACTAGAGGGATTATTTACAGGAGAAGGGTTAATATTAGTAGTCGCGAAAGAGTCGCTTGATATGTCTGGTGCGAAAAGTTGACATGAGTTTCTCTTAATAACTGTTGCTAGTTTGTTAGTGTCAATTGTATTGAGATTGCGTGCCGTTATGAATTTAATTTTAGGTTTTGGTCTAATAATATTCAACTCAATTTCTGTGAGGTCATGACCAGCTATAAAGGGTGAGGCAGATTTTCGATAGGCTCTTAATGCAGTTTTATCGTGTATTATCATTAGATCAATCCATGTGTGCGAAGGTGGATTGCGCCACATTACATGGTGAGTGGCTTCTGATGGCACAAGAAATAATGATGCATTATCGATGGCAGACGAGAGATGGTTGGAAGCTGGATTTGCGGTAGCCATATTGATATTAAAGTCGCCAGTAATTACGACATGTTCATAGGAGGAAAGGAGTTCAGTAATTGTTTCAAAAAATTTAGTTGGATATGCTGCGCCAGGACGACGATAAATAACGGCAAACAACAATTTTATTGTATTGAAATTTATTTCTAGGATCATATATTCAGGAGTATTATCAAACTCTTCTTTAGAGGAACAAAGTAGTATAGTTTTATAATTATTACGCACGTAGACGCCGACTCCCCCTCCCTCTTTTCCTAGACGCTCAAGGTGATGAAATGTGTAACCTTCAATAGAAACCAGCGCATCTTTATCTTTATCTGACGGCACGAAAAAAGTTTCGGTTACTGCAAGGATATCGAAGTTCCTATCCTCACAGTGTACCTCGAGTAATTTAAAATGGGTTCTTAACCTATTCACATTTATGTGGCCTATGGAGATGAACGGCCGGCTTGTTGATAAACACGTCCGGCCTACTTGTTTTCATAAACTGTGCGGAATAGATTCGCTATTTCGATTTACAGTAGGGGCTGCATTATCTGCAGTAGCAGCACTGGTGGCCGCAGCACCGGTGGCCGCAGCAGCGGCTGCTGCTTCTGCGAGTAAGTTTGCGATATCTGCTTCTGAGCGTATAGGAATAACATCTACATTATTATCTCGGCTTACGCGCATGCATACTGTTAAGTTACGTACAATCGGTCGAGCGTATTTTAACGTATTTGAGGCCTGTTGTGCTTTACGCAAAAGCATATATACTTCGCGAGGCCAAAGAGCCGATACATAAATTTTCACATTGCCGCCTGTTCCAAAAATATCTTGAGCAACAAGATTTTTTAATGTAGAGGTTTTGGTAAGAAGCATATCACGTACAGTCGGAGATGTGAGTTTTAAAATTAAGGTATCTGATACAATCGCATTCGAATTCGAATTGGGTTTCCAAAATCGGACTTGCAATACCTGGCTAACGAGTCCGCAGAAACCCATAGCATTTAATGTTAGGTTGGCAATGTTAGCTATTGGAATTGCCTGTACTGAAGGTGGGAGCCCGGAAATTTTAACTTCGCAAGGATCGACCACAAGTTGACTTGATGCAAGAGTATTTAGATCTATGCGTAACCCTTCTAACTGTCTCTGAGTGGCTGCGAACGTTTCTGATAGTACGTTCTTTACTGTAGTAAATTCATTTCTGAGTGCTTGAAGGTTTTCGGAGTCACGATTTCGAGTTATTTGATTTTCCTTCTGATATTCTACGAACCACGCGGGTGGTGTGGTATCGGTAGGATTCATAGCAGAATTTGTTGCGTTATTAAACATTTCACTGTTTGAGAAATCAAAAGAATCAAAATCTGATTCTGTTGAGAAAGTACACGAGTCGCTCGCACAGTGCTGTTTAGTTAAAACTGTCGGGGGAGTCAGATGCGAAGCCGAGCGCTTTGAATAAGTTATCTCGGAGGGGAGCGTGACGTATGATGACGTCAGCTGTTCCAGCTGTTTAGGAGAGCTTGAAAATATTGTTTGCGAGTGAAATGCCTCCGTTTGCAGATTCGCGTGCGCAGAGCAACGAGCTTGAGTTGATTCCCGTAGAATTACCGAATTTAAGCACCTCGCGTGAAGAAGGCTATCGCATACACCACACTCTATAATATTGCAAACATCCAACCAAATTATTTTATTACACAAGCCGCAAAGCACTTCGTTCATAATAATTAAATTGACACAGTTTAGGCTCGATACACATGACAATTGTGATTCAGCGCCATCTGTTGGTCGAGTTCGATGTAAGACGATGCCGGTGCTAACACCTCGCGAAACTTTATAAAAGCATGGCTGCGACGTTGCCAAATTTTCACTGGTCACGCTGAGAACTAACCTCAAAGTTAACCTCAAAGTTGTTCTTCTTGCAGCCCATGACATGTGCTAGTTGCATCAATTGCAGTTCTGCTGTATAGCCGTGTGTGCCGCCACTTCAAAATTGATGCTCCATACGGCTCCTTCTGTCTCTTTTTCCGAGTAGCGCTGTTGTCCAAACACCAGTAGACTAAGCGCCGGTGAGCGTGATGGTGTGCGAGTCACGCCATTAGAAGTAGAGAGAGAGAGAGAGAGAGAGAGAGAGAGAGAGAGAGAGAGAGAGAGAGAGAGAGAGCAGACGCTCTCTGTTTATATACTCAGCATCTAACCTAAAACGCGGGAAAACTCACGTGTAAACACACGCACACGAACACACATACACACACACTATATTTATATACATAAATACGCATCTCTGTTTCTTTCTCCTTATTTTTTGCTAAGCTCATTATAGCCCTACTTTATATTAAGTTTTAGCAATAATTACATTTATACATTTTCAAGTGCTCAAGAATCGCAGGAGATAGAGGATATTATAATTGAAGCTAGAAATGAACCAAATACATCAAATCAAATACCAATCGTACGAGCCAGGTTAATTTACTTTAAAACAGATTTATGTATATAACTATTTATAACTGGATTTTCTTTACTAAATTCTTATGGTTGTAGTATATATTTCACCTAATCAAAAAGTCAAAGATATCATCTCATTTTTACACCGTAGATTACTTACAGTATCAGTGTTTCAAGGATTTTAAACGAAAATTTACACGAACTACCTATGATTTTAGCTGGAGACTTCAATGTAAATTTCGCTAAAGATGAGTCAGCATCATTAATTACGTTCCTTCAAGAAGAATTTCAGTTGTACGTTAATAATAATCCAAGAGAATCTACAACAAGATATGGAACGACAATAAATGCGGTATTCACAAAACACCGTCAGAACGTTATAAGTAACACTTTCCTAGCTTATTTCAGTTATCATCGGCCTATTGTAACTTTGATACCATCAAAAACATCATTGAGTGTTACTATTACATAAATAACTGATGTTACTGAATTGTAGAACTTTATTTGTAACATTATTGTTTTCTATGTATATTTTCATGTAAATAATAAAATCGTCTTAATAACATAAATCTAAATATTTTTTTTCTTTCATTGCAACTTTTTTCAATACTTGTGTATTCCTTTCCATTACATCCTCTTCTTATAAAACTCAATTATTTATTTTCCAATAACCTTCAATTTCTATGTTTCACATCTGCCAGGCGTCCGTGACGGCTCACTTTTTTTTCTTTTTTTCATTAAACAAAGCTAGTCTTAAATTTGCACTGTCAAATAATTCCATAACTAAATAACAATGAGTTAAATCAATATACACAGCCATCAGGGATATAATTGACGGATGTCTTAGTTGGTCCATCACAGTGATCTCTCTCAAAACATATTTTTCACTAAAAGCCATCCTTATAGTTTTTACTGCAACTGTAGTATGTTGCCATTTCGCTTTGCACACCACTACCTACTAAACTTCTAGTGAATTCAATTTCCTCCTTTTGTATTCTACGAAAGGAGAGCTTTAAAATTTCAAATGCTGGAAGTTCTTCCAACAACTTTTTATTTTCCAATGGTTCTTCGTCATTTTTTAAAACAGTTGTTTTTGAATTCTTTTCTAATCTACGTAAACCTTCAATATTTCTTGTATCATTTGTAGCTTCGTCTTTATTGTCTTCTTTCTCCATTACTTCATTATATTTTGTACGTGTTATTTACTTGTCAATAAATATAATCTCAAAAAGCCATTCCTAGCACGATTTTCGTTGAAAATGTCCAAAAATCACATGGATTCTCGTGATTATCTGTAAAATCTGTGAAAATGTGCTCCATAAAATTACCCAATTATATAGATTAGATAGATTAGATGTTTATTCTGTGCAAGACAAAAACAATAAAACTACATTCAATAATTATACATATTTACAGAGATCATTAGTATAGTCAATCATATCACAGTTCATCATTGCTCGTCATTAACTTGCATATATTACATAATATTGTATCTATCATACATCAATCGCATCATTACAGTTATCAAATATTCTTATCATTACGGATAATACATTTTTTTGTAACTATAAAACTTCAATTTTTATTACAGTCAACATTTGTATGATTAGCATCATTCTAAATTATATATACACGGTC
The DNA here is from genome assembly GCA_949152435.1 of Gastracanthus pulcherrimus. Lineage (NCBI taxonomy): Eukaryota > Metazoa > Arthropoda > Insecta > Hymenoptera > Pteromalidae > Gastracanthus > Gastracanthus pulcherrimus. The sequence continues at coordinate 27,369,219 of OX424573.1, read as the reverse complement.
CATGTCCCTGGACTTACATAGCAAATAGTCGCGAATTGCCGCTTTAAATTTGCCTAGTGAGGGCAAATGCTTAATACGTTGAAGGATCATTTTGCATAGGCGCGCACCTTGAGATTAAGGTGATGCTAAAGCTACCTATCACCGACAAATACGAGGATCTACTTTTCTCATTTAATTTTCAATTTTTAGTAAATATTTCTATGGAAAGTTGTTGTTCCAATCAAAAAGAACAACTATCCATAGAGATATTCTCTTAAAATTGAAAAATGAATGAAAAAAGTGGTTCCCCGTATTTACCAGTAACACCGGGTTTAACATCACCTTAAAATGATTTCAATCCTGTATCGGTACGCGACGATGGAATCGAGAGCTCCCTCGAATCAGTTCTACTAAAGGTCCGAGCCTGTTTTTTTTTAAAAAAGGCTGCAAGATACGTGGGCTGACTCATGTTAATAACTTTGTATAGTTGTACCGCCGCAAAATACATCCTTCTTCCCTGAAGATCAAGCCAGCCAAGTTTACTCCTGTAGGGACTGATATACTCATACCTTTTAACACCACATATGTACCTCACACATGAATTCTGCAATCTTTACAGTCTCATCCGGAGCTTACCTGACACATTAAGATACACTAAAGAGCAATAATCTAAATGAGACAGGTCAAGAGCACTTTCAAGTCGTTTACGTGACGCCTCGGTGGTGCTGGATTGAAATGAGCTAAGCCCATACTGTGCCTTATTAACCTTTCGGCTAACTGAATCCACTTACGGTTTCCATGTTAACTTCGTAACTATGACAACGCCGAGGTTAGTTACAGTATCAACAAAGGGAACAAAGACGTTACCCTGAATCTCCATGCCAGTCAAATCCATACTCTGTACCTTTTTAATGTTAGATTCTGACCCAAAAATAATTGCCTTCGGTTTCCCGAAATTGAGACACAGAGCGTTCTCAGAAGTCGATAACGCCACTGCTTTGGCCACAGCCAACAAGCGTCTTAAAGTCTTTATCTCCTCATAAAGATTATCGCATGTAGCTTGAGTGTAGATTTGCAAATCGTCCGCGTATAACAATTGCGATACACTATCCGTAAGAATATCCCCCGTACTTTTAATGCCCGATAAAACTTCCTGAAGGTCATTAATATAAAGACTGAACAGAAGAGGCCCCAAGACAGAGCCCTGTGGTACGTCAAGATTGGTTGTGAGCCAATCTAAACTACCATTAGATGCCGTACCAACTTTTTGATTACGCCCTGTAATATATGACTTTATCCACATGACTACTCCCCTAGAGAACCCCATGTTGCTCAGCTTGCGTAACAACTTGGATGGTGAAATAGTGTCGAACGCCTTACTAAAATCAAATAGCAAAAGGATGGTAATTAGCCGCTTGTTATTATCTATACTGTCTGCGTACTGTGATGCGGACGGAAACCTGTCTGAAGGGGATCGAGGATTTTTATCGAAATCAGATAAGCTGACATTTGTTCATGCACGATCTTTTCCAGAACCTTGGAGAGAAAGCTAAGGAGGTCAATAGGACGAAAGTCCGTAACTGTAGATGAAATGGCCTTCTTTTTTAACGTTACCAAATGAGCTTTCTTCCTGGTACCAGGAAAGATCCCACTCGAGAGGGAGGCATTAAAAATGTCAGCAAGAAAAGTACCGATGACCGGAAGTGCTTTAGCAATAAGACTTTGGGGAATTCCATCTTCACCCTTTGCTTGAGAGGGAAATTGCGCGACAGCTAGGACCGCATCTGAATAAGTTATCTTACTAAAAGTAAAACCTTCATCACTAGCTGACGAAATTATATCTCTTAAATCGTACTCGTACTCTATCAGAAATGGAAATTCCCGCAAAATGTGAATTAAGTTCACCCGGAGAAAAACCATGGAGTTCCTCCCGAGTTTTCCCTAAGAGTCCAAGACTCCTAAGCTCTTTTCAGATGTCCTTCTCGCTTTCAAGGGCCTCAAAAATCTTACTTTGAATGAAGTTATCTCGTGCTTCCATCGTCCGATCCTCCGCTAGAGTCACCAGAGCCTGACTTTCCTGACAGATTTCTTGATTCCTCGTGCGGAGAAACCGACGGCGCAAGGCATCACGGTTGTTATATAGCTCCTTAAGTTCCGAATCAACCCACGATGGTTGTACCTTTTTGTTAGGCCGAAATTATTTAACTTGAGCTACTTGATCTAACACCTTCATGATATTAACACCCAGAGGTTCTAAACGAGTGTCCACGTCCGCATCCGAACAGTTGACGGATGACGAATCGTACTCTTGCAGGAGAGACATAAGCTCTTCCTGCTTTATTGCCTTAAAATTACGGTACGAGAAGTTACCTATGACCGGAGTCTTAGTTGTTGGTTGGTCAATAGTCACGTCAATGACGTTATGTCGATTTGGCAAGGTCGCCACCAAATTGTTCGAGTCAAGTATAATGTCGTCATTGTCAACAAAAATTACATCTATCCATGTGCGAGTCACATTGGTATGATGCGTCGCGCCGTGATTCACTAGTTTCATGTTAAGGCTATATGCTAACTACCTGATAAAATCTGATTCCGCTGATGTTGATAGCATGTTTGCGTTCAGGTCACCCATAATAATGCGATGTTTAAAACCTGCTGAATGACGTTCAAGAACATCGGCAAGGTCGGAGTTTCTAAGTTCAGCATCAGGTGCTCTATATAAAACCGCAACAAACACGGGTGGCAAGGATCCCTGTTGCACACGACACATCAAGTATTCAGGAGCGAGCGGCTTACCCTCGTCCTTCACTGTTAGGGAGGAACATAATACTTTAGCTTTGTATGAATTGTGGACATACAGGAGAACCCCACCACCTTTCCTATTCCTGTCCTGTCTGATGATGGAATAACCATCGATCTAAACGTAATTATCCCGGATACTTGGCTCGAGACGCGACTCAGCAATGTCGAAGATATGATATAAGGGATGAGCAAGTAGAAATTGGTTAAAATCAGTTATGTGTTTCTTTAGCGAGTTTGCATTTAGAAAGTCTGCTCTAAATCCCTCACAATGTGCCTATTTCACTCGTGGACCATCTAGTCAATCTACTAGTACATCTACTACTACATCAATAGCAATATCGTCTAACAAACTCAAAGCAGTTATTTTATTATTTTTTTGTTCGTTAGCCTTATCAATCGGGATAGGGTCAATTTTAACAGTTCTGAAATACACCTCGATCGCTTACAGGTCAGCCGTAGTAGATACTGTGTGCGATATTTCGCCATCTCGGAACTTGGCTAGAAAACAACCTCCTCTATGCCAAAAATATTTAAAATGCAATCCATGAGCAACTGCTTTTAATCTCTTGAACTGAGCAAACTTATATTTACTCAAGAATTCATTAATAAAAATTTGTCCACTACTCACGATATCAATCGTTTCCTGGTCAAGTCCCGAGAGGTCAACGTCTCCTTTACTAAATCTCGTACATCTATGCTTAGAGAACATCACGTTTCTTACTAGACTGCTGCTAGAAAGCCGGACAACCCACGGATTGCGGCCCGTACTATGGGTGTTTGCCGATGGTGTGGCTGGGATTTGCTCGTCTGATCGGAGTAAGCATACAGACACAATATCATCCCTCTAAATGGACAGGACAACTGTGGAGAGGACAGCGTGGATTACGTCCGCACATGGTTTATCAGTACCGTCAAAGATATTAGAAATAATTGATTCTTCCGAGCCTTCCTTGTCCTATTCATGGGAGAACAATACTTATTCCGAATAGACGGTCATCTAAGTCTTTGTCTAAGTCTTTGAGTGACAAATATTTGAAAGTCGTCGGTGTTGACACATTTTTGAGCACCGTTATCGCGCTTCTGCTCAGTACTCTCGACCAATGTTAAGATTTTAGTGAGTAAGGAGTTAATTTGATCGTTAAGAATTCTGTTTTCTTGAAGCAGCTGCAGTCGATCATTGTTTATATCTTCAAGTGACAAAAATTTAACAGCCAGACCATCGATCAGCCCTTCCATTGCTGGGACGGGAGTTGAGACTGTTCCGATAGCATCAATTTTCCCTACAAAAAGAGACTTAAGATCACATACTGCTGCTTCAAGCAAATCAAATCGATTGGTAAATAAATTAAGCATCGATGAAGACATCGTACAATAACGGATAGCGCTTAGATCTAAGTTGCCGTTAGTCTCAATATTTTTTTTATCTGCTGCGGTCTTGATAGACGGGACGAATGGCGTTGACGCGGAAATATGTTTGTCCGTTAATTTATTACTATCCTTGAGGAACTCATCTGCACTTTCAACATCTATAATTATTTTATTATCATTTTTTCCATTTTATTCACTGCTCCCGGTGTTACTCAAATTATCTGGACTATTCGATTTTTCTAATTTACATTTTAGACATCTATATTTATTTTCGCTTACTGGTGTCCAGTCATGGCACAAATTGTTATACGGTTTATTGCAGTCCTTACATATACGCATAATTGAATTAGGCTTCGTAATTTTTTTGCACTTCTGGCACGAAGACGCCATTTTTAAGCAAGATAAATAAAAGAAGTAATATAATGCTATTAAAATTCTAAATAAAACCAGAACTTGTTAAACTGAATTAAATAATGCTAAGTATCACATGAAATGAAATAATAATTGCACATGTAGAGTCTTTGAAAAAATTCAACAATACACATTTTTCGTAAATGTTACATTATTTAAAATTATTTTAAAATTTGAATTTTCAAATTTTCAAAATTTTGCGCGCTTTGTTTCGCTGCAAAATTATAAAAATATTTATATATTCGCGCGCAAGTGTGGATCAGTGCTGCCTACTGCAGCAGGGGATAATGTGTTGCCAACTGCAGAGTACCATCTGTTACGAGAGATGGTGCTGCGCCCTGGTGGAAAAATGAAAAACTCCGACCAGACAGCGCGAACAAAGTCCCGGAAAAATTGCGTGGGAAAGAGTGAGATATATATATATATATATATATATATATATATATATATATATATATATATATATATATATATATATATATATATATATATACTCTAACCTCTATAATTACTTGTTTGTTCTCTTCTCCTCCTCTTCCGTAAGATTTCTGACTGACTCTTTCGGAATAATGCGAGATCACCTGCTCTCATTGGATTGAAATACGTGATTGAGATGTGGTCACGATGAAAAACAGCGTTCTCCTGCACCTCATATAGTGCTGGTATTTTTAGGTTATATTTGACACTCTTTAGCAGAAATCCCTCCAGGCTCAAATAAAAAACATAGCAAGGTGTGTTTTTTTTGGCGTCAGCGTGCGAGCCTAGTAGAGGATCCTTTTCACTATAAAAGAATCACTCCTCAGAGTGAGAAACTATAAATATATATTATGATATGGCAGAGCGGCTACAGGTGATGTCACTTCAACTTACCGAAGATGGCGTACCAACGTATAATTGAATCTTTGAAATCACTTGCATTTTCGTCGTTCTTCATTATTACTATACATAACTGTATAACTTCATTAAATGTGTATTCTATATTCACATTTAAACTAACAAGTCGAATAGCATCCCGGCGGAACTCGAATTTTGATGAGACTTTGGGAGGTTCTTTTTGGTACTTAAAAGTGAAGCCTAGCAGCCCTAGCAGCCTAGCCTAAGCTAGACCTTAGTTGTTTTAATAGCTCTTTATATTCGAGATATAAGCTATTTTACACCGAATATACGATACATTATTTCTCTTGTAATATGCATGTATTGATACTAGAAAAAATGCCTTCAATAAAGATAATAAAAGTAGATAGAAAGAGCTTTTATTTGAGACCTGTAACGTTAAAAAATATTAATCTGAGCTAAAATTATTAGCAATTGAATATGATGACTAAAAATGTATGAATACTTGTAGAAATTAAACTGCTTTAATTTCGTTGATTTTTTATATATTTTCAGTTATCATCTTACAGGTCTCAAATTATAGCTCTTTCTATCTATTTTTATTATCTTTCAAGGTAATTTTTCTAGTGTCAATACATACATATTTATAATCACTAGAAGAGGTACCCTTTTTCACAAAATTAACGTATATCGGTGTAAAATAGCGTATGTCTCGAATATAAAGGCCCATTAGAACAAACTAAGGGCTAGGCTTAGGCTAGGCCACTAGGGCTGCTAGGCTTCATTTTTAGGTACCAAAAAGAACCTCCCAAAGCCTCATCAAAATTCGAGTTTCGCAGGGTTGATGTTCTCCTGGTAAGTGGTTCAACTCCACCAACAGGCTAAAGCATTTGTATGTATTTTGTAGCTTTGAGATGCTTGTGTTTCCAGCCTACACGTAGGACTTTTGTTTCTGTCTGTTTCTCTTTTACCTGTAAATATCACATAACATAATAGATATTAATTGATTCTTTGATATTAATTAATATTATAACTTGTTGTTAATACAATATTTCATATAATAATGAGAGGGTAGTGAGAGGGTTTATGAAGAGCTTGAATTTGAGTTATTGAAGTAATTATTTACTCATCTCTATCTTTAAGAAAGCAGCGTTACGGAAAGACAAATTAAAAGCATACAGGGTTAGTAAATAATCGTCTCCCCGTATTCATCTTCAACAAATAGCGTTTTTCAATAATTTAACCATATTTTCTATTTAAAAAGGTTTGTTTCTTTTATATCCGCCAGTTCTTAAATCCAAACCTT